>OY770262.1:79627481-81020287 GCA_963669355.1 Chorisops tibialis | reverse complement strand
AATTTCAGCACACTGCTTGCTTGCGTAAACATTGGTCACCTCAATCTACGAAAATGAAAAAATCGTGAATAGAGGAACATGATGGTTAGGAGGCCAAGGCCCGATTTGGGCTGTAGTGTTGTTGAGCGTGGGGATTTTGTAAGCTTGACAAGGAAGGGGAAAGAATAGGTCATTGATTATTGTTCAAAGGAAATTAGCAAAGCCCAAGAATGTAACATAACTTATGGCAGGACTAGGTACAGTTCTTGGTACTCAGCGGTAGAAAACGGCAAATTACGTTGAAACTTTACTTTGCACATTCTGCGTCGATATCATCGTCAAAACCCCCTCTGAATCCCTAAAAATAGTGGTGATGGTTTTTACAACGAATTGTGTGACCTTGAGCTTCTTGGGGGGTAAAGCGCCTTTACGGAGCAACTGCGATGATTCCTGCTTCGATTCAGGCTCATAATAATGAACCTAACTTTCGTCTCCAATAACAATCCGGGTCCAAATTTTGTCCCTGTTCTCGCTACAGAGATCCAAAAACACTCCAAGCTTTTTCTCTGAGAGCATTCTCGGTACCCATCTTGCGCTGACTCTAGATATGCCGAGATGATCGTGGAGGATATTCAAGATGGTTGCAATTGATACTCCAACTATTTTTGCGATTAGTTTTTTTTTAAATGAGCATCCTCGAGAATAAGTTTCTCTACTTTTTCGACGCTTTTTGAGATAGTTGCTTCAATCGGCCGGCCCGTGAGCTCATCATCTTCAATTGACTCTCTGCGTTGTCTGTATAAACTATGCCATATATAAATCATCGTTTTTCCAGGGCAAGATTCCCCATAAACAGATGATTTTTCTTTTAAAATGATTTGTGGCGTTTTTCCTTGCTTGGTGAGAAATTTTATGACAACACGAAACTCAATTTTATCGATAGTTAGATTTCGACTTGTAGTTTTGGCGATAACAAAAATGTTAGTAATTCGATTTGACTCTCTAGGTAAAAATATTTGCGCCCTCTCTTGTCTATCCCCTTCCTTCCGCGAAATTTTTGACCTTCCCTCGTATTACTCGGTACTTCCGATAATAAAATGTAAAGATGTGCATAGAAAATCTATGCTGCGAATTTACAAAACAATAATAAGACCTGTACTCTGTTATGGCAGTTAAACGTGGACTTTAATACAGGCTTCAGAAAAATGGTTAATACCTTTGAGAGGATGGTATTACGACGAACCATCGGCGAGAACAAGGCGAATGGAGAATTCGATATAATCAGGAATTTTATACCATTTTTGACGGCCCAGAAGTCTCTACTCTCATCAAACTTCGAAAGCTACAGTGGACTGGTCACGTACAGCGAATGGAGGACAGAAGAACACCCAAACGTGTACAAAAAGAAAAGGTGGAAGGAAAATGGTCAGTCGCGAAACCTGCAAAATGCTGGACAACAGGACGATGCCAGTTCTTGAGAGTTGCACTGATGATGAGGATATTACCGAGAAATTAGGTAGCTATTTTGCATCAGTTCATAATAAATGAAAAATTCGTAGATAGAGGGTTGTGCGAAGAGCTAACAACTCTTCCGCAATAAATAATGAAAATGTTAAGGAACCTGAAGGTCAGGAGGCCAAGGCCCGATTCGGGCTGTAGCGCTATTGAAGAAGAAGTTCATAATATATCTGGCGTCTCTTGCTAACAGAAATACTAGTGTATACTCTGTTCTGTGTGACAAAATTGTGAAGGATTCATGTAGTCCGTGGCTGTATATCTCGTCTGGTTTTACATCCTTACGAAACTCCACTACTAGTGCTTCGTCTGAGGAGCTGGTATCTGTGGATGAGGTCAGGTTCATTATTTTTTCTTGGAACAACAAGAAATCGTCAGGTCCTATTGGCATCACTAACTTTGTGTTGAAAGTGTTGCTCATCTGTAAGGGTTTCACTTTATCCGCTAATGTTCCAAATTATAGACCAGTTTCTCTGCTTAATTGTGAAGGCAAGATGTTTGAGATCATCATCAGAGATAGGATAATTGAAATAAGCAGTCTAAAGAATCTCATTAGTACTTTTCAATTCAGGTTCATGAGGAATAGATCTACGTCGACGTCGTACTTTTTCGGAAAGTATTCATAAGGGATTCAGAATGAAAGCTCCTACTTTGGCCTGCTTTTTAGATATTTCGAAGGCATTTGATTCGGTATGGATGAATAGCCCTTGGAACATTTGAAAATTGGTCTTGACCTTTCTAACCGAGAGAACAATGAGAGTTAGAATTAATAACTCTAATTCATCTGTCTTTGACATAAGAGCGGGGAAGCCTCAGGGGTCTATATTAGGCCCATTGCTTATTAATATATTTATCTCTAATTTCCCGGTTAATCATACATATGGATTTAGCACTACTTCTTATGCAGATGATGAGCTATATAAGGCGAGTAGATCAGTATTTTTCTCATTAAGAGTCACTTACTTGGTTAAACTAGGGTGTAGCCTAGTACGTAGCGTGTTGGTCTTGTAATGCGAAGGTCGGGAGTTCAAATCCCGGTTGGTGCAATACATAATTCCAGCACTTTGCCTGCTTGGATATACCTTGGTCACCTCATTCTACGAAAATGAAAAAATTCGTAGAAAGAGGGTGGTGCAAAGGGCTAACAACCCTTTTATAATAAGTAATGAAAAAATGTTAAGGAACCTGAATATCAGGCGGCCAAGGTCCGATTTGGGCTGTAGCGCCATAGTAGAAGAGAAGAAGACTTGGAGAGGGTACATAATTTTCTGCCCTCTTGGAAGCTGAGCATTAATGCGAATAAGTGTACGGCAATGTTACATCGAAAGAGTGAAAAATTTATCACTGGCGGACAGAGTAAATATAAGCAAAATACTAACATCAACTTCAGGATTGGTGAACATCCAATTACGGTGAAGGTTGAGCTCCAATATTTGGGAATATTTTTTTCTAAGAATGCTACCCATTTCAATCATGTGGACTATATTCTGCATTGAAGTAATCTACCCTTTATCGCATTGGGGGTTTTGTTAAAATAGGGTCCTTGATGACCAACTTCAAGTACCTTATTTATAAACAGCTCATTAGACCGTCTTATGATCTTATGGATTTATTTGTGGTCATCATGGCCTTATGGTTTCTTTTCTTGGTGTGACATATCCTCGGCTAAAATGAACAGAATTGGAGCTTTCGAAAGTAAGATATTGAATAAATGCCTGCCTTTGTTTGATCTGACATAGATGAAACGCTTATCCACATATTTTGTTTGGATTTAAACTGATAAACATATTATAGTACACGTGTAGTCTAATTATAAAGTATCTGTGTAAAAATCAACGCATTTTTGGTCTTGCAATAAAATATTTAAAAAAAAAACGATTGGGCTTAATGTCCAATCATAATTCTGTAATAATTTTTACTTTTAGTAAATCGTACGTACTTTCGAACTCCGAAGAGAAGTAGTAAATTCATACAGGCTCTAAACTATTATAAACTAAATGAAAAAGCTCATAAGTAGTACAGTCTGCTACAAATTTAATAATTAAATAATGAAAAGTAAAAATTGATTTAACCTACTCTCAACCGGATAGTTAAGGCAACACACTATACACATACGACTGGGTATTCAAGCAGCTCTAAGACTTTATTTGTTCGTGCACGATGACATTTAATTAGCACTCGTACTAAAGAATTCCAAATGACTAAGTACTTCTTACTGTGCGAAATATACTCTAGGGAAAGTAATAACGATCCGTTGAGATTAAACTTTCGATTTTTTTCCGCCCGCATACCATAATGGTAATGTGACATTGACATACGGTATTGATATGACCTGATTTACGAAAATTACTCGTAATCTCCCACATTGTGCCAAAGTTTGTGACTACGTATAATACGCATACACGTGTTAGATTAGTCAATAAATTGTACAGTGCAATTTGTATAAAGAAAAAAAGAAACCAAGAATAGTAACGTCAAATCGTGTATCTTTAGATATGGCTTGATACATACGACAAGTCATCTAACATGTGTTTACTGTCAATTATTTGTACGAGTAGTAAGGATATCTCAAAGAAGAAGTCAATTTTTTTGGACTACGCGGAAAAGGTGTATTTCTCTAGTTTTTATTCACTTTCGATTATTTTTTAATTTCAATGATTGGGGAACGTGTAAAAATATATCGAGAGTTTTTTTTTTTTTTTTTCATCATACGTACGTGGTTTTTTTTTAGTAAAGTTAAGTAATCGACGGTTCATCTCATCAGAAAAGTTCTTCCTCGTCATTAGAAAAATGTCTAGAAATCATGTTTGAATTATCCTTGAGTTGGGGTATAGAGTTCTATGTCAGGCAATTTTGTGGCCAGGTAATTACCTGTCATTGGACACAATGATCATCGTCCAGCAAGGTAGCTTGATACCTGCCAATTCTATGATCTCATATTTTCAACGTTGATGCCTTTTATTGCTGTTTTTCCAATGATTTAGCAATTTTATTCCCATGCTTATCTCAGCACGTACTTAATTCCTACGAACGCGCCACCAAAATAACAATTATTATAAAAGTATCTTAAAATATCGGATGATTTAGTCTTTAAGATATTTTTACGTATAGCTAAACTTCCGCGCAGTTATGATTGTTCTTTTAGGATAAAGAAAAAAAAAACGTATGGGATGCTTTCATGAGTACGTTGTTGATAATTATAGAAATGACACCGAGTAGGTAATGATGTTCTCCATCAGACGTGTTGTTCTTTTGATTTCGATGAACTCACCTTTCCAACACGATGACTCTCGCCCTTGTAGCTTCGTCAAGGCCTTCGATCGACCTTAGAATCTTCATAATAAAATATAATTAATCATACTATCGAGAAATTATCTTCGCATTTAATTAAATCAAGGGAGATCATAAATAAGGTAAGAAGTTTATTTTAGTTGTGATTTTTACGTACAAATTTTGAAGGTCTGCAATTAATTGTAAAATTGATGTTTTAATTATTTTATGGTAGAATTGTTATCACGACATCTTAGAAATGCAATATTCTATTGTAATAATTCATGAGCGTAGCTGTAATTAATATCTTTCTAAGGAGAACTTCATCTTAAGAATCAGTAGAATTGATATTGCGATATGCATCGAGGACTAGTTGTATTACAAGCAAAACATCTGAAATATTGCCAAAGTGTCTGATTTCGTTGATTTCGCCAGGATAATTTCATCCTATAAGAAAAGCAGACTGTATGTCATCGTGCTCGTCACAGGTTCCAGATAGTAGCAGACTTGGGTCTGTTAGTTGCCGAGTAGCCAGCCGCGGGCAAAGAGAATGTTTCCAATTTCCTCTTCCGAAAAACCTTCTTCATTATCAAATCCATTTTCTTCCCAAAATCCTCATCCTTTTCTACACTCAAGCCAAGATGTGCATGCATTTTGCCAATGGCTGCATAATATCAGGCGTATAAAAGTGATATCGCGAACGATCTCCTGGGGGCATCAGGCGATACTCTTTTGTAAGTTGATCTTACTTCGATACTGAAAGTTTCGCGGATTCGGACCTTCTTTTCTTACCATACTCGTAGGATCAAAGACACTTAACAATTTACATACGCAGAATCCACTGAAACCAGCTGAATTAATTTTTGGCGAGGTGGGAATGGAATGTGAAAATATTCTGCTATGGAAAGGATTGACAAATGAAAGAGTGTTCTAACAAAAGCTTAGACATCCACAAAAGTAATCAGATCGGTACAGAAGAAGAAGAGCGTCAAGTCCTACCCGGCTCCTGAGCACTTTCAAGGCCTCGTTCAGAGATATTTTATGACAAATGTCAAAATGTTTATGACAAATGTCCAAAAATTCGCGGAATGAAGAGGATGAGAATTTTAGTCGTCGCCAAATCAACAAGGCAATTGGAAAGAAAACGCTAACTATGAACAAAATTCAGTTTTGTTCCTTAGCAAGGAAAAACGCCACAAATAATTTTAGAAGAAACGTCATCTGTTTACGGGGACTCCAGCTCTTGGAAAACGATTATTTATAAGAGGCATAGTTTATTTAGCCAAGACAGAGAGTCAATTGAAGATGATAAACACTCGGGCTGGCCGATTGATGCCACTTCCTAAAAAATTGTCAAAGAATTGGAGAAACTTGTTCTCAAAGATGTTCATTTAAAGAAGGAGCAAATGGTTGGAGTATCAGATACAACTAATTTGAATATCCTCCACGATCATCTTGACATGTCTAAGGTCAGCGCAAGATGGGTACCGAAAATGATCTCAGCGGTTCAGAAAAAGCAGTGCGTTGAGTGTTTACGCGAGTTTTTGGATCTCTATAGCAACAACATTTTGACCAGGATTGTTACTGGAAACGAAACTTGGGTTCATCATTATGAGACTGAATCAAAGCAAGAGTCAATGCAGAGGCTTCGTGAAGGTGCTTCACCCCCAGAAGTGCAAGGTCTTACAATCCGGCTGAAAAGTCCTGGAAACTATTTTTTGGGATTCACAGGAGGGTTTGATAATCGCGTATAAAGAAAAAGGACAGCATATGACAGAAAAGTACTATGCCAACCAGCTACAAAACTTAAAGGATGCCATCAAAGAAAAATAAAGATGAAAGTGGAGTCGATGTGTACTGCTTTCGCACAACAACGCATGTATTCACAAGAGCCATGTTCCAATGGCTGCCCTACAGAAATGCGGCTACGGAATATTGAACCATCTCCTTTATAGTCCATATCTGGCCCCTTTAGATTTATTTGTTTGCAAAATTGAAGAAATAAATTTACCAACAATGAAGAGGTAAAGTCGGCAATTTTGAAAACCTTGAAAAAATTTTTTTTTTAGAAGGAATTTATAAAATATGTGTGATAAATGTATTAGGTTTAAGGGACAATATATTCTCCCTCAAGCCTAATACATTAATTTTAAAAGGAAAAATGATGAGTTATTAAATTTTGCCCCCCATCCCTGTCATTCCGCAAAATTTTTGATATCCCTAATCAAATGGAACACGTTTTATAATAGAATTACAGATATTTCTTGATTTAATTTAGCTGAGGTTGTATGATTTTTACAAGTTTGAAAAGACATTCGTTTGTAAAACAAGAGTCCTTCGATGGCTGCACTCTCTTAAGACTGAAAGGCATGTAGAGCTTCGTACCTTTTAGAATGGTCATCGCAGTCATAGAAATCAAAGCACAATTTCCAATTAAAGAGTTTAAGAACTCGTTTGGCACCTCCCATGGGGGCTCAATCCAAAGTTGGAATACCGGATGTTCAACTGCTATTGCTTGGCCCATTGTAATATACATGGTATTCGTATGTTGGCGCAAATCACTACAAGAAACTTCTTGACTCACCACTACAGACGGTATAAGACGCGAAATTGCTTGCCTTTCTTAGAAATTGAAAAAGAAGTAATTCTTGGGAAACCTCACTAAAATTTTTGTCATCCCAAGAAATTTTAGATGGGGAGTGTTAGAAGGGGTGATAGCATTGAACTAATTTTTCCCCATCATGCTAAAGTAGCTATAAAAATGTTTTATACAAAATGCTTACTCCAAAAATTGAATAGGAGCTGAGAAAATTAGTGTGTTAGATTTAGTGAAAATGTGCAGTTTGTATGGGAGGTGGTAGAAAGAGTAGGGGGATTTTAGTGATTTTTTCAGAAATAACTAGGAATATTATAAAATTGACAACCCTTAAATTTCAGAGTAGTACCATTCATACTTTTCAAGAAAATCGATCTTTTGTGAAGTTGTGAAACTGTGTCATATTGTATGGGAGAGGATAGAAGCAGTGAAGCTAATCAAATTTTTTTTTCTGATCTTAGTGATAATACTAATTAAGTATTTATTACAAAATGTGAGCTCTATATATGTATGTTATATGTTCTGAGAAAATCGTCTTAGAGCATTTCATGAAAAAGTGTAGTTTGTATGGGAGGGGATGGAAGGAGAGGGAGGACGCAAATAATTATTTTACTGTAGATTTAAATCATTATGAAAGTAATATATCCCAAAACTCAGTCTAATAGCTTTTATACTTTTCGAGTAAATTAATTTTTTGTTAAATTGTGAATTTGCGTCATTTTGTATGGGAGGGGGTAGAAGGGGTGAAGCTATTCGTCTAAATTTTTTTCGCCTTACTAACAATTTTAAATAAATATTTGGTGCACAATTTCAGCCCGGTAAATTTTATACGCATTGAGTAAATTGGCTTAGAGTAATTCATGACAAGTACAGTTTGTATGGGAGGTGGTAGAAGGAGGGGGAGGATACGCATAATTTTTATACAGTAGATTGATATTATCATAAAAGTGATATATTTCAAATTTCAGGCCAATATCTTTTATAATTTTCGAGCAAATCTTTTAATTGTCAAATTGCGCAATTGTGTCATTTTGTATGGGAGGGGGTAGAAGGGGTGGTGCGATTTGGCCCGTTCACGAATTAGACCTTACTTTTTTGTCAAAAACGATGTGTACAAAATTTGAACAATCTAGCTCAACGCGTTGTCAAGCTAGAGAGCGAACAGACGGACGGACAGACGGACGGACGGACAGACGGACGGACGGACAGACAGACGGACGGACAGACGGACGGACGGACAGACGGACAGACGGACATCCGGTTTTGAGATTTTTGAGTGATAACATTAACTTCTGTATCATTCATTTTTTTCTCCAAGCCTTATTTCTTGGCGTTACAAACCTTAGAGCAAACTTATAATACTCTCAGATTTCATCTAGAGTATACAAACCATTTTAAGTGATCAAGTGATCTTAGCAGATCGTTATGTTTAAGAGGTGAAATTTGAGAAAAGCATCAATCATCTGGTACACAGATCATTCTAAAATGGACGGCGGTAGGTGTTGGAGTACGTGACGAACCACCTGTACGTCATAGGCAATAGACCTGGATTGCGAGCAACTTCACTGGAAATGGTTCAACTGTGGCTGGTGCAATCAATCAAAAAATTTTGGATCACGAGAATCCGCAGCACCATAAAAACATACATTCACGGGTGTGTGAAATGTTTGCGCCTTCTGAGCCAGATGCAAACTCAAATATTGGCATACCCCGCGCACTGATTCACCAATGTCGGTGATGATTATGGAGGTCTAATTTCTCTATGGCTACCAAAAGGACGAGGTAACAAAACCTTAAATGCAATTTTTGTTTGCTTTTCTACAAAGCAAAACATATCGAGGTAGTTAGTGATATCAGCAGCGGCACTTAGACGCTTCCTGACGTGTACTTCGCTGCCGCATTTATTCCAACTGTGGCGCAAACTTTATTGGAGCAAGCGAGAAGCCTTAACAAGGAAAAGAGTCCCACCAAAGGCAAATTGAGGAGCAGTGTATACCTCTTCTAACCACGAGGGAATCGACTGGCATTTCATACCCCTGGCTTCGCTACATTTTGGAGGTCTTTGGGAAATGCGGCAAACATCATTTACGACTCATGGTTGGAGACACTACGCTGACCTATGAAGAGATTATCACCGTCGTAATGTCGTCAACCAGACTGAAACTTGTCTGAACTCGAGACCTGTTTGCTCAGTGACAGAGAACCCGGAAGATTTCTCGGCTGATGATCCGGAGTTAGCTTCGGATCATCAGCTAGGGTGTAGGCTGGCATGTTGGTCTTGCAATACGAAGGTCGTGAGTTCAAATCCCGGTCGGCGTAATGTAATTCCTGCACACTACCTGCTTGGACATAACTTGGTTAGCTCAATCTACGAAAATGAAAAATTTGTAGAAAGAGGGTTGTGCGAAGGGCTAACCACCCATTCTCAATAAATAATGAAAAAAAGGTTAAGGAACCTGAAAGTCAGGAGGCCAAGACCCAATTTGGGCTGTAGTGCCATTGTAGAGAGAAGAACTCCGGATAATTTTCTCATCAGAAATGGGTTACTATTGCCGCCAGGCATAGATTTACGGGACACAAATCCTCCCTGCCTTCGAAGGTGGCAACTACTTCAAAAAGTACACCAAGATTTTTGGCATATCGCTGCCGTACATGCATCCGGGAAACGACGGACGGATGTGCGTGGTCACCATCAAGACTGATTCTACTCTACTAAGGAGGCCAGTCGAAAAGCTGTGGTAGCTACCCGCAAGTCTTTTATCTTAAGGACAAAAGTGCCACGCACATGACGATCAAAATCTATTGACGTTATCGCGTTACATCGCGATACCTCACGATTACGGTTCCGATTTATTATTTATTCGATGCTTTTTTTTTGCTTTAATGTTCCTATTTTTTCTCTCGAAATTTCTTCCCCAACCTAAATATAGCTTCTCCACTCGTTACGGTCGTTCTCACTCCTCTTCCTCTACCTTCCCATTCCTTCCGTCATAAACTCACATAAAGGCCGAAATTGCCTATAGCACAGGTCATCTGTAAAAAAAAAAAAACATAAGACTGACAGATGCGAACTGTCAAATGAAGAATTAAGTACACCCATGTGTATCATATTTCGGTGCCGGTTATTCTACCGGTTCGACCATTCTATATGTTGACGACACAACTTTTTTGAAAACTCACTTTCCAACCAACCTTCGGTAAATTAAGTTGATTTTCAAGCGAACATATTTTCTTTCTGTTTTATTTTATTATTCTAATAATAAAGTATTGTGATCGACATAGAAAAAAAAATTGCTACCCTGAAATTTTGTTTTTTCGCGTTTCGTGACTAAATTAGCCTAAAAATGCAAAAAAAACATAACAGGGCTACGATTGCGCGTAAAGCGCAATCTTACGATACTCTAGATGAAATAGAATTTTTTGTGATCCCAAGAAATTTCGCATGGGGAGTATTAGAAGGGATGACAGCATTGAACTAATTTTTCCCCATCATGCTAAAGTAGCTATAAAAATGTTTTGTACAAAATGCTTACTCCAAAAATTGAATGGGAACTGAAAAAATTAGTGAGTTAGATTTAGTGAAAATGTGCAGTTTGAATGGGAGGTGGTAGAAAGAGTGGGGCGATTAGAGTGATTTTTTTCAGAAATAACTAGGAATATTGTAAAATTGACATCCCTGAAATTTCAGACTAGTGCGATTCGTACTTTTCAAGAAAATCGATTTTTTGTGAAGTTGTAAGACAGTGTCATATTGTATGGGAGGGGGTAGAAGCAGTGAAGCTAATCAAATATTTTTTTCTGATCTTAGTGCTAATACTAATTAAGTATTTATTACAAAATATGAGCTCAATAAATGTTATATGTTCTGAGAAAATCGTCTTAGAGCATTTCATGAAAAAGTGTAGTTTGTATGGGAGGGGGTGGAAGGAGAGGGAGGAAGCAAATAATTTTTCTACTGTAGATTAAAATTACTATGAAAATAACATATCCGAAAATTCAGACTAATAGCTTTTATACTTTTCGAGTAAATCCGTTTATTGTCAAATTACGAAATTGTGTCATTTTGTATGGGAGGGGGTAGAAGGGGTGAAGCTAATAGTCTAAATTTTTTTGGGCTTACTAACAATTTCAAATAAATATTTGTTGCACAATTTCAGCTCTCTAAATTGTATACGCAATGAGTAAATTGGCTTAGAGTAATTCATGACAAGTACAGTTTGTATGGGAGGTGGTAGAAGGAGGGGGAGGATACGCATAATTTTCGTACGGTAGATTGATATTATCATAAAAGTAATATATTCCCAATTTCAGGCCAATAGCTTTTATACTTTTCGTGCAAATCCGTTTATTGTCAAATTGCGCAATTGTGTCATTTTGTATGGGAGGGGGTAGAAGGGGTGGAGCGACTTGGCCCGTTCACGAACTTGACCTTACTTTTTTGTCAAAAACGACGTGTACAAAATTTGAACTATCTAGCTCAACGCGTTCTCAAGCTAGAGCGCGCACAGACGGACGGACGGACGGACGGACGGACGGACGGACATCCGGTTTTGAGATTTTTGAGTGATAATATTAATTTCTGTATTCATCATTTTTTTCTCCGAGCCTTATTTCTTGGCGTTACAAACTTTAGAGCAAACTTATAATACTCTCAGATTTCATCTAGAGTATAAAAATCCGTCCCGCCATACGCCGTACGCCATACGCCGTCCGCCGTACGCCATACGCCGTACATATCGAATCATATCTCCGAGACCCTTAACGGTAGAATGTTCGTTTTTGGGTGGATTGTTGATTGGGTGAGTGAGCTCAGTTATCTAAATTTTGGGGAGTGTCATGTGGAAGGGGAAGGCGGGGGGAGGGAAAGAGTCAAAAACTTCACTTGCTAATATCTCCACCACAAATGCAGATAGGAAGTTGAAAATCAGTCGAGATATAGAAAAGGTTGTATGACAAACTTTAAAAATAAATTAATTTATTTATCCATTAGCGTCCGCAATGGAGGGGGGAGGGGGGCTAAAAACAAATTGTCGGCCGAATTGTTTTTTCAAATGATTATATCTTCGAAATTACTTATCGTAAGAAATTCATATTTTGGGACCATTAAGGTGGCATATAGTTCCACCGGAATCAGCTTAGAAAGTGACTAATTATTGTAAGGGGGACGGTCAGGGGAGGTGCAAGGAAAAACATTTAAGAATTAATATCTCAATTATCTCTTAAGTTATGTAATTGAAACTTGAAACATATATTAAGCTGTACTAGGAAAATACGAAAAAATATAACACGTTGAAATAATAGTAGTGGGGGGAAATGGAGAGAATTTCAAAAATGGAGCACTTTTCAAAATTACAAATCCTTATATCTCAAAAAAGAGTTCAGATATCAAATCGAAAATTTGTCAAATTGTAGAACTACATAGTCGTTACCTTTTAAGTTGGGAGGTGTAAGGGAAGGGAGGTGGTAAGCAAAAATGTCGAAAATTTTGAGTGATTTTTTTAGGGCTCTGGTGAAAGATACAAAATTTAAATTTTGCATGGTGATACATCTATTTGATATAAATAGAAAAATAATAATAACTTGTTCCATAATTGTTATAAACCGACCACCCTCCCTCCCCCCGGTCTAATGTGCACAAGGTTTTTCATGTGCATTGAAAAAACCACATAAACTGAAAACTTTTAAGTGAAATTTGACGGTAGAAACTTGGGAGATGCATTTAAAAAATCCCTAAATAAACGAAATATTAACTGGTCGGAAACTTTTAAAACTTCTACCCCCTCCCATATAAAATTATTTTTTCGGCTATTTTCAAGAAATCAATTATCACCTAACTATTAAAAGCTATCAATTTGAAATTTTGCACAAAACCTTTTAAATATAGTTGAAATAAAATTGCGTCAAAAGCTTTGAGATTACGCCTCTCCTTCTACCCCATCCCATAGAAAAGTATGATTTCGACCATTATTAAGAAATCAATTATCACCTAACTATTTAAAGCTATCAATTTCAAATTGTTCTTAAGTACTTTTAAAAATAATTGAAACAAAATTGCGTCAAAAGTCTTGAAATCATTGTTAAATTGACAACTGCCCTGCCCAAGAACCCCCTTTCACTTAGTCTTCCCTATCCACTCTAACCTGCATATTGACTTTCAACGCATCCGCAACTTGTCCCAAGAATAATAAAGTTTTGCCCGACTTGTTGGCAGTTTATTTTAAGTTTCAATCTCGAAACACGTACTAACAGAACTGTGGAATAAAATCAAAGTAACCCTCATTTGGATCCCGAAACACAGTGTCTATGAGAGTAATGAACAAAATAATTCTTTGGCCAGGAAGGAACCCGAATCAAATTTCATGGATCCTGTTTGCAAGATACCACTCAGTACTGCAAGAATGAATATCAAAATGTGACTAAAATCTCAGTGTCCCCTTTACTTAGACGCGGTACCAGGCAATATGAACGCTTTTTATGCCAAAACTATCGGTTAAAAGAAATTTCGGATATCTGCCATTAAACGGAAATCAGACTGACTCTTGGTGTGTGTTCTAACTGGGCATTAACTCGTGAAGAACATTTTCATAGAATTGGACTCTCGCAGGACATTCTCAGCAGAATGTACAATGCGGAGGAAATACCAAGGCATATTCTCTAAGTCTGAGAACCACTGGTGATTAAAAGACTCCTCCATTTCGGTCATCGAATCGTGTACCCAATTGAGTTTTTGACCTCTTCCTCTTCGTGATATCCAAAGCATTATCAATAGTACGGGACTCAGTAAGGAACTTTAAAACTAAATGCCGGGGAGTAGCATAATTGATCTATCAAGGGCCACAGTAATAAAGGAAACCAAATCTGATCTAAGATCGGAAGGAAGGTCGTTACCGTTGATTCAATTCAGTCCATGGCATTGCTTCAAGTTACGATGCAAGTCAGGTTTTTCCATTAGTCTGGAAAGCAGCCCTACATTTGATGGAAGACTCAGTTAACACGCTGGGTACTTGCGTACACTCTCTCTCACACAGCACCTCATCTAGAAGTCGATGAGCTTCCAAGTGGTATTCGCTCGAGTAATCGAACTTCCTGGGCACAGAGTGAAGGACTCCCAGTTATTAGAGATATCACGTAGGAGATCTTCTAGGACTCCTTACCAGCGCTTACTACTCTGGTGACGACTTGCACCTCAGTCAAATCAATCAATTCTCCGAGCCTTATTTCTATTCTGAGAGTTAACAAATTTGTTGAAGTAAACTTATTGTACTCTCAGATTTTATGTAAAATATAAAAATTCTGGTTAAATTTTAGGTGAGGTCACGAATTTTTCCATCTTACCAGACAAAACCCTGAAGTAGGAGCAGTAAAATTAAAAGAAGATAAATTCATTATAGTAGTTTCAACCAATAGAAATGATAAGTGTCGACAGAAGTATAACTGAGACGTAATTACTGCAAAACAGAAATTGCTAGAACTTTTCGTTAGCCATCACAAAGCACCTGTTGAATAAAGTATTCACCAAAGTAGGTCAGTACACTACTTGCCTTCAGTCAAGAGAAGAAGCACTTACAAAAATTGTTAATCTAAAAACCTTTCACATTGAATACACTTTTATAAATAATAAAATTTTGTACACATCACATCCAATTAACATTCTAATAAAGGCAGTTATTATCGAGTTAAGATCAAATTGCTGGGTTCTGGGTTCAAGTCTTCAAAATGATCATAAATTAACTAACTGTAAAAAAAAGTGGACATAATATGCAATAAAATAAGTGCTGCAAAAGGTGGTTGACATTCAATAAATCCCTCGCTTGCCTACATGAATTACGTGACTCAAGTCCAAAACACCGTTAAAACATCTACGAAATTAACCACCAAACATATTTAGTAGAATTTGTTCATAATTCTCCAAGCAAGATATAGGCACATCATGTATGAACATATAAGTATTCGCTATTAAGTGTACAACAGTATTCAAAAGATATTCGTAGGGTACTCAACAAGACATTAGTTGGATAATTTTGCGAGTCATTTCCGAAATTAGCGTGAATTTAAAGATGTGAATATATATGTAATTTTTTTTTTTTTGGGAGAAAACTTGATAATACCGCAAATTCCAATAATTTTTATGTGAGAAATCACAAGAACTGGTTAGTGGTAGCCGAAAAACAAAATTGTTAGTTTTTTCGCAAGAGTCTTAATGGGCTGTGTGATTTGCGATCATAAAATGCAATCGGAATATTAAAATTATTTTATTACACAAAACTATCAACATTTTATGGGTGTAAATGGTCACAACTAACAGAACTGAGAATTGCGTGGTGAAAACTAATTTTGCGAAAATCGAGATTAAGAAATCTGCTAAAACTGTATTAATTTTGGAACCAAGCTCGTGAAGAAGTGAAATCCTCGTAGATTAGAA
Source organism: Chorisops tibialis (assembly GCA_963669355.1). Classification (NCBI taxonomy): domain Eukaryota; kingdom Metazoa; phylum Arthropoda; class Insecta; order Diptera; family Stratiomyidae; genus Chorisops; species Chorisops tibialis. The sequence goes on along the minus strand of OY770262.1, from coordinate 81,004,505 downwards.
AGATTTTATGATGTATTGCAATTACTATCAATTAGGGTGCAGCTATAGCTACGAATTTCAAGGAAGATCGAAAAAGTAGTAAAAAATCCTTTTCATGACTTTCCGCCATCTGTTTCTTAGTTGGTAGTTACAAGAGATGTGGAATTATACTGATTGATTGTGAATGATGGTTGATGCAAAGAATGAGACATAAATATTGCACGGAAGTTGTTACTCGTAGCTAGGGTCAGAGCCGGTCCTACCAAGAACCAAATGGAGCAGTTGCACCGGTTGGCATTCTTGAGGGGGGAACATCATCAACATACTGAAATGTTAAAGTCAGTTTAACGAAATAGAAGACTTCTTGCCGCCAGCAGATAATGTGCTTCTTCACAACCTCACAGCATAGTTCCTTGCAAGGCAGCACAGATTTGGTCCCAGCAAGACACCATCGTTGAAAAGCTGTAACGAAAAAAGCGAAAAAAAGTAAGGCAATAGGGGTTCACGTTGCTTACCGGTATATGGTAGTCTTGAGCCCCACGATAGGCGCCACTACGACGAAATGATGGACGTCATTCCGTCAACATATAATGGGCTTCCGGAAGATCTCATACTATGATGAGGGCATTGGAGGTGGGAGACCCTGCTTCACAGGACGCTATGATAGTGATTTGCCCAAAGTGGGCTTAAGAATGTATCGGCCCTATTGTTTTTCCTTTTTTCTCCTTATCATTACAGCTCTTTAAAGATGGTGTCTTCCTGGGGACTCAGTATTCCTCCCCTTACGCAGTGACTTGCCGTAGAATGTCGTACCAAATGTTTGCTTCAACCTTGCGTGACTTTGTCGTAATTGGAAAAAAAAAATAAAATTGTAAAATTTCTATCGAAATTCTTTGGCATAAGGAGCAAACTCAGCGTTGTGTACGTGTTGCTTTTAGGCTTCTGTACTTCCATTAAAATATCGCCCGCATTGTGTTCAGATGTGGTCATGACATTCAAATGCAGGAGTTTTTCAATAGTGGCGCAAAATTTATTGTTCAGAAATTTGTTGCATGATGTCATTGCGGAAATATGTTTAAGAAATTTCAGTTTTTTGTTGTCACAGAAATTTGTGCGTGCTCTAACACTGCCATATTTTTTTCGCCAATTGTAACTTTGTAAAATTTTTGCCAATAAATTTCTGGAAAAAAATGTCACAAATTAAATCTCAAATGTCACACATTTAAACTCTTTTGTCACACAATTTTTTACAAGAACAACATTTTTTGTGGCATTTTTTCGGAAGTTTGTGATGTTTTTGTGGGTATTCAACAGAAAAACTATGATGACATCAGCATCGGATAGAAATGTAGTAAATGCCCTAAAGCAATATGTGCAAGAATTTTCGCTCCCCTTCTGGCGATTAAAAAAGATGAACCTTTGATTGCAAATCATGCGTCAAACCCCTTTTGTTGTGCGTAACAATGAAGTCACCACGTAAAAGATATAAAATCGGCTCTCAGCTATGAAAAGAGTTACATGGAAGGGCGCTATCAATAAAATGAAAACCGGTACTGGCTAGGGTTACCAGAAGTACTCCTTTCAGGAGTAATTTACCCCATTTTGCTATCCAGTACCCCATAGTCCTTAACTATATACTCCATAAAAAATTGAACAGTAAAAATTTATATCTCTTCATTTGAAATAATCAATCAAATTCCTGTTAAGACCCCCTATAGGGGCATAGGACAGAAACAACTCTCTTCCACAAGGCACGGTCCTGAGCATCGGCTTTAAGCTGTTGCCAGGACTTGTTTATTCCTCTGGCCTCCTGCTCAACTGCTCGCTTCCACGTGTTACATGGTCGACCAACCCGACGTCTTCCTTGAGGGTTATAATCCAGAGCCTGTTTTGCGATGTTTTGCTCTGGTTTCCTCAAAGTATGACCGATCCACTGCCACTTTCGCCGTTGAATCTCAATACCTATTTTAGTCTGGCGAGTTGTACTCCAAAGTTCGTCGTTGGAGATTACTTCTGGCCAGAATATTCCTAAAATGCGCCGGAGGCATTGGTTTACGAAAGTCTGTAGTTTCTTGGTAAGTCGAACGGTCACTTTCCACGTAGTACAACCATATAACAACACGGATTTGACGCATGCGTCAAAAACTCGCAGCTTCGTGCGAAGGGAGATCTCTCTTAACCTCCAGAAAGGGGAAAGGATACCGAAGGCCTGACGGGCTTTATTTAGCCGAGCCTCAACATCCTTTTCGGCTCCGCCGTCCATGCTGACAATGCTTCCGAGATAGCAAAAATCTTGCACCTCTTCCACATCCTGTCCATTAAGAACAATCGGTGTGCTTGCGTTCGAACCCATGTGCATGTACTTGGTTTTACGCACATTTATTTTCAGTCCCGCCTCTTTGCATTTAGAATGCAGCGAGCAAACATTTGACTCTAAGTCCGAACGGGTATGTGCAAGCAAACACACGTCATCAGCATAATCAAGGTGACTTAAGATGTTAAATAGTCTCCATTGAAGACCTTTACCTTCCCCACCTTCCAGTGCAGCTTTTAAGATGTCATTTATTACCACCAGAAACAGGGCTGGTGATAATATGCAGCCTTGTCTGACACCCGTTCGCACAGGAAAGCTCTCGGACAGCTCTCCTCTATGCAAGACACGACACCTTGCATCTTCGTAGGATTCTTTAATCATAGCTATGACCTTATCTGGAATACCTCTCCTACGCAAAGCATTCCATATGTAATCTCGCTTAACGCTATCGAAAGCCTTCTCGAAGTCCACAAACATGAGATGTAGTGGCGAACCCATTTCGGCTGACTGCTCTAATATTGTCCGTAGGGTATTTGTGTGGTCGGTACAAGACGGCCCTTTACGGAATCCAGCCTGATAAACTTCGAGAGTGCTCTCGACGACATCACTAATTCTATTGAGAATTACCTTAGCCATAATTTTTGATACGGCAGTAAGTAGACATATACCACGCCAATTGCCACAATCCCGAAGGTCGCCCTTCTTCGGAATTTTCACAATGACGCCCTCCTTCCATTCAGTCGGATATCTTCCCTCATTCCACACCTTAGTGAAGAGTGGGAGGAGTATATCGGCTGTTATTTCCGGGTCCGCTTTGAGGAGTTCGGTTGGTAGTCCGTCTATACCTGGAGCTTTCCTTCCCGCCATTGACCGAATGGCGGAAACTATCTCTTCCTTATCTGGGGGATCGTCCCTAATAGAGGATTGTTGCGGTTGGATGTTTGGAAGTTGTTCTGTTTCCGGAATATCTTCATCTGACAAGATGTTTAAAATATCAGAGAAGTATTCCTTCCATCGTCGCAACTGGTGTTCACTCATATTAAGGAGAGTTCCGTTGACATCTCTCACCAGGTGGTTGGCGGTGAAATTCCTGTTCGTCAACTGTTTCATGATTTTGAAAAGTGAACCCATATCCCCAAGGTAAGCCGCAGATTCTGCCTTGTTTGCCAGATCTTCAATGGCCTTTCTCTTGTCGCGTCTAACAGCCTTTTTAAGCTGTATATGAGCATCGCGGTAGTTCTGCCTCAAGTCGGGCGTTCGTTGGTTGACATCGGGTTGAGAGATGATTGCCAATTTGGCTTTTTTCCGATTGCCAACCTTGTCCCATGTGTCTTGTGACATCCAGGGTTTCTCACCGCTTTGCACATATCCCACAGATTCTTCAGCACTAGTTAGAAAAGTGTTTCTGGTTGCCTCCCAATTGGCGTCCAGTGTGCGCATTTCATGTTCACCCAATGTGGATGACTTTTCGCGTAGAATGGTGGTGTATTCGAGTTTTTTGTTGGGATCTCTGAGTTTATCCACATTAAGCTTGCGCTTCATTTGAAGAATTTGTGGTCGTCGGATAGCTGCTGTACACAATCTCAAGCAGGCAACCATCAAGTGGTGATCGCTCCCCACGTCAGCTCCACGTTTCGCTCGCACATCGAGGAGACATCTTCTCCATCGGCGACTTATAGCCAAATGGTCGACCTGGTTCTGAGTAACACCATCAGGGGAAACCCAAGATGTTTTATGATGACTCTTGTGTGGAAAAAGGGTCCCTCCGATGACCATTTGCCGAGTACTACAGAACTCCACAAATAATTCGCCGTTTTCGGGTCTCTTAATCCAAGGTCGTCAAGCGTCGACCCAAGGGTCACCATGCCTCCCCATGACGTGTTCTAGTCCAGTGTTGTCTGATCCAACCTGGGCGTTCATATCTCCCGAGATGATAATAATATCACCTCTTGGAACACGTTCGAAGGTGGCACTCAGTTGGCTATAAAACTCCTCTTTGTCACCAGATGTTGCGGTATTAGTTGGTGCGTAGCACTGCAGAATTGTGACGTTTCTGACACTGGTCCTGAGCCTGACGACGATAATCCTATCCGAGATTGGTTCCCAGCTAATGAGACTGTTTCTCGCTCTCGGCGTAAGGACGAACGCCACGCCATTTCTGGCTTCACTTTCAGGGCCAATGTACAGAATAGCGTTTCCGCTAGGGGTTCGTTCTTCTCCTGATCCTGTCCACCTGACCTCGCTCAAGCCCAAGATTTGGATGTTATAGTGCTCCATTTCACGGTCGATCACTGATTGGCGGTGCAAGGACCGAGTAACCCCAGCTCTTCCCCCGTCATTCAATGTTCGAACATTCCAGAAGCCAATCATAGTCCGTTTTCGAATGCCAAAAGTCGTTACCGTAGGATCAGTCCGTATCCGAGGCGATGTATCCGTTTCTCGTATCATTTAGGTCTTAAGATCACGGGTGATAAGCCCATGATCCATAAAAAATAAACATATTCAAAATTTCAAATTTATTTTGCCCATCTGTATGTGTGATTTGTCATTCGGGTACGAATATCTACAAATTCTTTTCAGACCTGGAATAAGCAAAAGAAAAGTGAACCGTTTCAACGACAATTGGGTAAAGGAGTTGTGAGAAGATTATAAATAAACTGCTAACAAGTCGGGCGTAACTTAATTATTCTTGGGACAAATTATAAAAATTGTGGATCAAATTTTTTTTCCTATGTATGTATATAGATGTATTCACATACAAAGTTTAAACTTTGTATCTTTCACCAGAGCCCTACAAAATAACTCAAATTTTTCGACATTTTTGCTTACCATCTCCGTCTCCTTCAACCTCCTCACTTAAAATTTTTACCAAAATTACAGATTATTTAGCTTTATAATCTGAAGTTTCGATTTAATATCTTTACTCAATTTTGAGATATAACGGTTAGAAATTTTGAAAAGCGCACCATTTTTGAAATGTTTCCCATTTCCCCCCACTACTGCTTTGGCCAAATTTTATATTTTTGTTGTATTTCGCTAGTATAGTTTAATATATGTTTTATGTTTCAATTACATAGCTTAAGAGATAGTTGAGATGTTCATTTTTAAGGGATTTTCCTTGCACCCCCTGAGCCTCCCCTTTACAATAATTAGCCTCCTTCTAAGCTGATTTTGGTGGTTCTATATGTTGTCTTAATGGTCTCAAAATTTGAATTTTTTTTAAGTAATTTCGAAAATATAATCATTTGAAATAAAATTCGGCCGACAATTTGTTTTTAGCCCCTCCTTTTCGGACGCCAATGGATAAAAAATTAAATTATTTTTGTAGTTTGTCCAACAGCTTTCTCTATATCTATGCTAATTTTCAGCTTCCTATCTACATTCCTAGTGCAGATATTAGCAAGTGTATCTTTTGACTCTTCCCCCCCCCCAGCCTCTCCTTCCACCTGGCACACCCTAGATAATGGAGCTCAATTACCCAGTTAACAATCCACCCAAGAAAGAACATTCTACCTTTAACAGTCTTGGAGATATGAGTCCATATGTACGGCATACGGCGGACGGCGTAGGGCGGGACGGATTTTTTGCATTTTTAGGCTAATTTAGTCATGAAACGCAAAAAAATAAAATTTCAGGGTAGCAAATTTTTTTTCTCAATACTTTATTATTTGAATAAGAAGAAGAAATGGTAGGCTGATATTGCTGCACGATAACGCTAGACTCCATGTATCTCGAGTAACCTTCCGAAAACTTGCACCCTATTCGCCTGACCTATCACCTACAGATTTCCACCTTTTCCAGAGCTGAGGAGACTAGAAGTACATTGTAACAATAAAGTACGGAGACTTTGTAATTAAACTTACTCTGAGAATTGATATTAAAATTTTTTAAAAATCAGGTAGGATTGTCCTCACTTAGTATTCCAAAAATTAGCGTGGTCTGTTAGTCAGTTTGTTTCCAACACCTAGTTGAATCGGTACACCTCAGTAGTCCACGGCGATCTTTAAGATGGATAAAAACATGGAACAAAGAATTTCCCTCAAATTTTGTATTTCCAACCAAATTTCGCGTGCGAAATCATTGCGAATGTTGGAAAAGGCTTACGGTCATTGCTTTCTTTCTACAATGGTACTCCAGCCCAAATCGGACCTAGGCCTTCTGATCTTCAGGTTCCTTAACATTTTTCATTACTTATTGTGGAAGGGTTGTTAGCCCTTCGCACAACCGTCTATCTACAAACTTCAATTTTCTTAGATTGAGGTAACTAAGGAATACCCAAGCAGGTAGTGTGCTAGAATTATGCGTTGACCGGGATTTGAACTCACGACTTTCGCATTGGACGACCTCCGGCCTCTTCAACTGACGAAAACATTCAAATGAAAATGGTGCTCAAAAATCGTTATACCACTATTAGGGAGATAGCAGGAGAGATCGACATCCCTCGCGAGACTGTTCGTTTGATTTTAATGAATAATTTGGCCATTAATTGCGACCTTGCTCGACTCTTTCCAATAGAGCTGAATTTTCTTAAAAAACACCAGAATTATGATTGGGCGTAGAGCCCAATCATATGATACTCTAGATGAAATAGGAAAAAGTTGTACCGGAAAATATGTCATTTCAAATTTTTTCGAATAGTGACTTTTGTATGGGAGGTGATAAAAGCAGAGTGGGGAGGTTTGTAATTTTTGCTTCATGCTGAATTTAAAGTTTGTAGCTTTCACAATTTTCGAGAAAACTGAACAATTTTTGTCTGAATTTATGGCATTTGTACGGGAGGTGGCAGAAAATGTGGGAGATTTTGGATGATTTTTAATCTGCTTAACAATATTCTAATCGCATTGCTTTGTTATAATTTTAAAGTCGATAGCTCTCATATGTTCGAAGGAGAAATCCTTTTCTTGAATTCCCAATATAAGAATTTGTGTGAGAGGTGATAAAAGGAGCGAAGCAAAATTCATATTTTCTTAACCATTTATTGCAATTATTAAGAGATAAATTCTGACAAAATTTTAAGTTTGTACTTTTTCTAGTTTCAATGAAAATTGATTAAATGCATTTACCAAAATTGTGCATTTGTATGGGAGGGGGTAGTAGGAGTATTCGAATCAAAACCAAATTTTTTGACATCAATAACAATTGTAATAAAATACTTTTCTCAAAATTTAAGTTTGATACCTTTGACAGTTTTTGAGACAAAATAATTTAATTAAAATTAAAATTCGTGGAAATTGTATGAAAGGGGGCAGAAGGAATGAAGTGTAGTTGATAATTTTCCAAAATTGGTTGCAATTATAAAAAAATTAATTATGGGAAAAAATTTGGGTTCCACGGAGCGGTAATTTCAGTTTTGAGGATAGAAAAAATTCACAAGGGGCCAAATCTGGTGAATACGGTGGTTGATTGATGGAATTTGTTACTTTTTGGCCTCAAATTCGGTCACAATTGAGGCGTGGAAAATCCATGAATTCTCCTTTCACAATTCTAGCCATTTTTTAAGGAATTGCTTACGCAAATGCTTCAATTTGGTTGATAGTACTCCTTACTGCTCATCTGTCCCTCAGAAATAAATTCACGATGGATCGAACCTCGAATATCGAAAAAAACAGCTTTGTCGTGTTGTTTTTTCGGTTTCGGCTCATTTTTTGAATGATTCCGATGATTGTTGACTGGTTTGCATGTCAAACTCATAGACCCATGTCCCACCACCAGTTATGATACGCTGGATGAATATGGATTGAGAATTCGCACGATCAAGCATGTCCAAAGTGACATGTTCACGGCACTTTTTTTTAAGAAAATTCAGCATTATTGGAACGAGTCGAGCAAGGACGCGTTTCATAGCCAAAGTATATACCAAAATCCAACAAACGGACTCACAAGAGCTGTTGAGCTCTGTTGCTATCTCCCTAACACTGACATGACCATTTTCGAGCACCATTTCCTTTACGTTTTGAATGTTTTCGTCGGCTAAAGCGGTTGAAGGTCGTCCAGAACGAGGCATGTCTTCAAGGATCTCTCGACCGTCCTTAAAGGCATTGAACTACTCCAAAGCTCATGTTTTTCATTGTACTGAACCACCGTAAGCCTTTTCCAACATTCGCAATGATTCCGCATACGAAATTTTGTTGGAAACACTAAATTTGAGACAAACTCTTTGTCCCATTTTTTATCCATTGTAAAAATCGCCGTGGACTACAGCGGTGTCAGATTCAACCAGCTGCTGTAAACAAACGTTTACCAGACCGCGCTGATTTTTGGGGTAATAATTAAATACAGTCCTACCTGCTTACTAAAAGAAATTTTTTTTAAATATCATTTCCAAGACTAATTTTAATTACAAGTCCCGGTACTTTATGGTCACAATGTTTAAAATAAATTTACTCTTACACATCGTTTAAATCGATATGTGTAAGAAAAGGGCAGAAAACATCTTTGATTAACTTATTCTAACTTACAACTAAACGTAACCTAAAATTAAAAAAAAAAATATAATACATATTAAAAAACTAAAAAACTAATCTACTGTCAGTGAGCTCAAATCTATTAAAGAGTTTTACAATAATACTTCCGCTTTTTTATAGTTTGAATGAATGCGACTTTGTTTAAAGAGTGCAGTCTATTCGTGGAAGAATATCTTTGTAAATTATGAATCATTTTGATTATCTAGTTTTGGGCAATTAGTAATTTATCTATATAACTCTGAGCACTTTCCAGATTGCGGCTCCTTATAGAAGCACAGGTTGAAAAATCATTGAGAAGTTGAGCTTGTTTTCTAAATTAAACACCGATTTTCTTACGACGATGTATAGTAAATTTTTTTAAGGAAATAATTAGATAATAGTTAGGTATATCAAATCACAATCTACGAAAATGATAAATTCGTAGATTGTGGTAGGGTTGTGTGAAGGGCTAGTAATCCTTTCACATAAATAAGTAGTGAAAATGTTAAGCAACATGAATGTCAGGAGGCTAAGGACCGATTTGTGCTGTAGTGCCATTGTGGAAGTAGAATAGGCATATCCAATTTCCTTCGGTAACTTAAAATTCTTATTGATATATTGTTGTACTTCCGTGCGGCATCCTTAACAAGTAATTACGAAAGCATCATGCAAACAATTCAAGAATACTATCTGACCTCGATATTTCAAGCAACCGTACAGGTACTTACATATATTCAATCCCGCACACACTTAGCTCTAATTTCCGATCGACCATTATTTCCATAATTACATTGTCATAATATTCAAACTGACCAATTACTCGCAGGCATACTTCTATTCCGAAATGATAGGTAGCTGCAATTACAATACCTTATTAGATATGAATTGGTACGAGATCATACGCGTACTCATATCTACATATATAGAAGAGAACGGAGCACGTTGTGAGCGAGTCTAGCATCCAGCCTGGACCAGAGTTCCCATAAAATTTATCATGATGATCGGACTTTAATGAGGTACAGGAGCTCTCTCTTTCTTGGACAAATTAAAAGTACGTGCCAAGATAAATCACATGCAATGATCGTTCGTATGCACGGTATGCGATCGCTTATATGAATATGACTGTCGGGCAAAAAAGGGTCGAATAGAAAATCTTGCCGTCCTGTAAAAGTTTCAGTTGCAGGTCGTCGCTAATCCTGCGGGCCGATGCTTCTAGGAATCGTCAATAACACGATCGAATCGAATACCCTGCATAATTAATAGACTGAAATGGATCTTGCAATTATCGAAGATTGCAATAATTAAACCATTTGCTTCGGTTACAGTGTTGCCCCATGGCTGCATGTACTTCTTCGCAGTAAATTGTACTTATACGTACTTGCCGTAGGCACGGATCTTGTCAATGCCATAATGATGTGTTTCTCCGAATGACTTACTTCCCAGACGAGTGGGATAATAATTGAGTATTGTTTCGGTTAATTGCATGTTGGCAAAATGAACATTTCATTCGCTGATTGTAATTTTAAATATGGCGAAAGAAAGTACATAAGTTCATGTATATGCGGAATGGTAAGGCAGAAAGTTGCATGCACTTTTTTTTTTAAACAAAAATATAAGTTTAGGAATAATAGCTAGCACACAGTTGTTTCAAATTGCTTGTGCAGTCGTGACATATTTTCGATCTTGAAGATTGTCAATTGTGATTCTCGGTTGGGAATAAAAATTGTCGTAGTCGTTGCTGGGCCATGATGGAAATCCGAGATGTGCGTAAACGTGATCGTATGGTTTGCAGAACGCAATGAAGATCGCAAAGTAGATCGCAAATTCAATAGAAAAGATTGATGAACACTTGGCTTAACGGTGGAACCGGGTTTTTATTTCGAACAAAATGGTAATTTCATAAATTTATTAGAGATATAATGGTTCCTTAAGATTGCAGATAAAAGTTATGTTCTATTGTACTCGAATATGATAATGATATTATATATTTTTTTTTATACGATAAAAAATGAATCATGTCAATTTTTTAGATCTTTCCAAGATTGGTTGATAGTAAGATTCAGTCAGATTTAAAAAAAATCTACTGGATTGACAATTTTAACTGTTTAAGACCTTCAACTGTTCACACAAACACTCACGCAATATAGAACAGCGAAGAGTTTTTTGGAACGGATATGCAGGACGATAGTATGAACGCGATTTTTTTCTTCTTTGCATTGAAATAAACTTAGGAGTCACCCTTTAGTGCACAATGCACGGTTAAGGGGAGCACTCCCAACAGCATTTTCAGTGCAAATTGAGGTGCACGTTTCTCAGGAACTACAAATTTTGCAGGCATGTATTTTACTCGAAACTTAACAAATAGCGTAAATAGTGATTGAAAACAATTTATTTGGAATTCTCTATAAAGTAAGCAAAAACCTTGTAAAACAAATCATATTAACAATTAAAAAAAAGTGGTTAGGGACGACTAAGTGAAAGGGAGTTCTTGGGCAGGGCTGTTGTCAATTGAACAATATTTCATTCGATTCTGCAAGTTTGGGTTTTTATGATGAGGGGAGGAGGAGGGGGTAATCGTAAGGGTGGGTGGATGTTAATAGCTTTTTAGTTGCTTGAATCACGTCCAATATTCTCTGTATAGAATGTGTTTCATAAACAAAGTTGCATAGAATTTTCATAAAATTCGGTGCATTTTAAATTCACGAAACCGAACATTTGTATGGAAGGGGGTAGAGAAGGGAATCGTAAAATTTGATATGCAGTTTTATTGCGTTTCTCTTGTAAGGTGCTTGTAAAAAATTTCAAGTTCGTAGCTTTTAATTTGTTGGTTATTAGTTGATTTAATAAAATTGGACGAAATCATAGTTTTGTATGGGAGGGCGTAGAAAGGCAAGTGCGATTTCAAAACTTTTAACGTAATTTCATTTCAACTATTTTGTAAGTTTTTATGCAAAATTTCAAATTGATTGCTTTAAATAGATAGGTGATAATTGATTTCTTAAAAATGCTCGAAAAAATAATTTTGTATGGGAGGGGGTAGAAGTTTTAAAGGTTTTCGACTAGTTAATATTTCGTATATTTAGGGATTTGGAACGTTTAACGTTAACGTTAAGAGATAGATGACAGGACTGTGTTTTAAGGCGTTAAACTCTAGTTTTCCTGCCCTATTTCAAAATTAAACTGAGGTCAGAATTCAATAACTCTATTGACTCCATGTGGCGTAAGTTTACCATGGAATCAGAAGGCAGCGAGAAACTGCCATTCTTGGATGTAATCGTAGAAAGGAATGACACGTCGTTAAGCTTTGTGGTATATAGGAAACCAACTCACACCAACAGATACCTCCACGCTCTTCACATCACCACCCAAGTAAAAAAAATGGCACACTGAAGACCCTAATACATGGAGCCAGATGCAAAACTCAAGGAAATCGGTACAGTTGAATCGAGCATTCATAGCAAATGGATACAAAGTGAGCGATATAAATAAGGCTTGGAAGCCGAAGCATCCAAAGACAAAAGAACGGGAAGACACTGAACAAGAAAATACAGACAAACGGTGGGTAAAACTGCCATACATCCAGGGCACAACGGATAAGATAGGGAAAATCCTTCAAAAATCCAACATCAAGACAACATTCTCTACACCGACTACTATCCGAGGAATTTTAGGAAACAAGGACAAAAAACTTTGGAGACTGAAGTAGTGTACAAAGTGCCTACTGATACTAATTAACTAATTTAACCCTACATTATCCTTCCCACACCCAATTAATCTCAATCTGTATAAAATAATATTCTTCCTTAATTGTCGATCAGTTTGATAAATGCCTCAGCAGAGACAGAAACGTCACGAATAATAAAGCGTTATAGTGTAGAATCCGGAAATGTGTTGGGGGATCTCCGAACATTCTACATTGCTGGATAATATGTGTACCGCGGGAAAACCAATCTCACTTCAGCCGAATCCTTGCCCAAAAAGGTCCATCGTCGCGAAAAAGCATAAACATAAATATATATGTTCATCTATAGAGGATATATCAACAGGCTAAAGAATTGTAATAAAAAAAAATCAATACATATTAAAAATTAAAAAATGAAACATTAAGTGAAACAATAATAAAAAAAATAAAAGTAATTACACATAAAAATAATAAATTTCCTACAATATAGGCTTCGGACTGCGATCGACTATTAGTAAAATCAATTTTGTCGCATATCATATTAAAGTAGGAGACGCATCTAGAAATAGGTTCATTAAGTCCTTAATTTGTACAGTGAGCGATGTGATGGAAAATCGTCATCTGCCTCAATGGTCCTTCTGGAGCAAAAATTGGGAGATAACTGAGCAATTCGGGGCTTTTAATGCGATAGGAGATAATATCCTTTATAAACATCACGCATATTAACTTTCTTCGATGAGCCAAAGATTGCAAGCCAATTAATTGGCATCTCGTTTCATACGTGGGAATGTCAGCGCTCCAGTTAAACTTACGAAGAGCATATCTAGAGAAATTACGTTGAATTCGCAACACATGAATCTAATTTACAGGATCTCAAACCATACACCTATATTCCAAAATATGTCTCACAAGAGAAACAATAAGTGCTTTGACAGTGTATGGGTCAATGAAATCTTTAGCATTACGTTTCATAAATCCCAGATTTGAATAAACTTTGGAGATTATGTAGTTGATATTAGAATTAAAGTTAAAATTAGAATCGATCAACATGCCAAGATCTTTCACCTCTGAGGATCAATGAAGAGATCTGTTATTTAAGTTGTATTTAAATAAAATGGGAAAAAGATTTTCCATTGGCAGAAAATATTTTGCACTTATCAAAATTAAGTTCTAGCAAGTTAACGTCACACCAGTTTTAGATCTCAGCAATATCAGCCTAAAGTTCAAGACAATCATCCAAGCTTGAAATCTTAGAAAAGAGTTTAACATCGTAAAAGAGCTAGAAAATTTAAATATTGAAGGAATGTCGTTTACAAATAAAACAAAAAGTAAAGGCCCTAAATGGCTTCCTTGGGGAACGCCAGATTTAACATCAAAACACGACGAAGAAATTCCATTTATTCGCAAAACTTGTCTTCTATTCGTCAAGTAAAATGAAAACTAGTTCAACAGAATATAATGAAACCCTAGTGCCTTCAATTTCGCAATCAAAAAACCATGATGAACCCGATCAAATGCCTTTTTAAAGTCTGAATATAAAACGTCAATTTGAAAGCATTGTTTCATTGCATCTATACAATACTTAGAAGAAATCGTTAAATTTGTAGACGTAGCACGTCTGCAAACAAAACCATGCTAACAGATTGAAAAAACCTCTTTAATATGAAAAAATAGCTTTTCCTTTACTATGCTTTCAAATCGATAGAGGTGGAGAATAGTTTTGATATTGGTCTATAATTTTCAATCATATAACTGCAACCAGAGTTATAAAAGACAGTTTTCAAGTATACAAAAATGAACTGGACTCAAGCGACTTATTGAAAATAATAGTTAACACCTCATAAAGCGAAGATGCGCACCCTTTTAAGAACATAGCCGGAATTGGATCATAACCAAATCCTTTTTTTTTTTGAATATCTAAATTGCATAGAGCAACTAGTACCTCATCTTCAGTAAGAGTTAAACTGCCAAGATCAACAATGGAGACCAAACCGTCGAACCTTCCTGAAAAATTTGGATCAACTGTTGAGGTTGAGTTGTAAACAGATTTGAAAAACGATGCGAACAGTTCAGAGGACCCTTTAGCAGAGTTCGATACCTCTCCTAGAAACTCCATTGAATTAGGCAGTAATAAGGAATTACGTTTGGAGTTGAAGAAGAAGCAAAACGATTTACTATTACGTTTAATCTTCTAAAGCTAGGGTGTAGCCTAGTGGGTAGCGTGTTGGTCGTATAATGCGAAGGTCGTGAGCTCTAATCTCGGTCGACGCAATATATAGTTCCAGCACATTGCTTGCTCGGATATACCTTGGTCATCTCAATCTATGAAAATGAAAAATTCGTGGAAAGAGGGCTAATAACCCTTCCACAATAAGTAATGAAAAATATTAAGGAACCTGAATGTCAGGAGGCCAAAGTCACATTTAGGCTGTAGTGCGATTGTCGAAGTAGATTACGTTTAATCTTTGATTCAACTGAGTTGATATATTGTCTGTAAATAAAGCGATTAAGCCAATCAAACTCCTTCCTGCGACGAAGGAAGTTGAAGCTTAGAACACGACTTTTCATTACGCGAAGGCACAAATGCATCACATAAAATAGACATGAAAGTTGAATAAGCACAAGATAAATTTAAATTTGAGAACTTAGAATTTCAGTGAACAGAAAAAAATAGTTATTAAGAGCAACAAATTTGGCTTTAGAGAAGTCATAGCGCGTATGATTTAAATTACTACAAGAAGGGCGCAAAATTATAGAATTCTATTCAAAAACCAAAAGCAGTATGATGAATAGAGTTATTTAATAGCGCAAAATTTACTAAAAAAGTCTTATACTTAAACTCATTATTTACGAAGATTAGATTCAAAATTCGTATAAGACTATTTTTAAAGGGATTAATTTGAAACAATCCAAAAGAGTACAGTAGATCGATTACTGCAAACTCGACTTCCTTTCGAAAGTTGAAAGCGATGAGTGGTTTTTCTTCTTCAGAAAACGTCCATGTTACATCGCCACGGCTGAAATCTCCCATCACTATTGGGATCTCGCAGTGATGTAGATTACTAACGATGTCCTCTATGTTGATCAGATGCTGATGATAAAGCTCCAAAGGGCTCTTAGGCGAAATGCAGCTCATCAAAAATGTTATTTTGGATGTAGAGGAAAATTCCACCGAAATACAAAGTTGATCTATGATATCTAAGTTCAGGCAAAAATCAATTTGCTTTCTTCGAAGTGTAGAGCGGACCGCAACTAGTATACTGCCACCATGGTCCATACCAGTAGATGGTGATCGGTCACATCGAACTATGTACATAGTAAGAGTCAAAAAGCTCTGCTGAATGAAAATTATCATTAAGCTAGGTTTCTGTTAAAACTATAACGTCGTATTCATGAAGTGATGAAGCCACAAAAAATTCACGAACTTTCGTGCGCATACTACCAACGTTCTGGCAGTACACTGAGAAGTCATTGGAAGATGCAGTACAAGCAAGCATTTGGGTTTTAGTTAAGAGGTCTCTATTGGTAGCTTTCTTGACCTGTTTTCCAGAGAGCATTGGTTTTGATGTCGTGAGGCGGGAAGGTAAGTTGCGCCGTTCTTTGGGTTAATTCCCTTTTAGCGAAAAGATTGCGAACCTGGCACAGTTGCTGAAAAGGAATCCGCTTAAACAGCAGAAAAATCGCTGTGTCCTGCACGCTTCAAGCCTCGATCGGAAAAATCATCAACATTTTTGTACATTTTCTGATTAATTTTGCAGCAGCGAAATAGAATAATTTTAGCCTTCCTAGCGTATACCCTTTAAGATTTTGTGCCCTCTCATAAAGCTTTCCAGAGGGTAAACGCTGAATCTAATAAAAAAGCATGCTCTAGGTATACAGCTCTACTGTGGCATAGATACACGGTAAAATTATGTGCTACTCGATATTTGAACTTCCAACCAATTTTGTAGATAAACATTCCAACTACATAATCATTTTTTTCGATTTTTGGACTTAGTTTAGTATCAAATCAAATCTTATTTTCAAAAATCGAAAATCGAGTCAAGAGAAAATAAGGCCCATGGTCTATAATTATATTCAACGAATGACTTTTTTGTAAAATTGAATGGAAAATATAGCCCATAGACTTTAAATAAAAAAAAAAATAATAATAAAAATAATAAAAAATGTGAAAATAAAGCTCACTGCCGCATTTAATCCAATTATTAACGCATGAGTACTTCCTAAGGACGATTAAGGAAAATTCAATTACCACAAATTAAAATTCAATTCATATTTGATATCCAAGAAAACTCATTCAGCTGAAACTTTTTGTTTTCCACTTGAAAGAATATTGCTCCATTCATGCATGCCACTACCGAAGACGATAATAATCATTGGCAATTAACTATATTTCAGATTAAATTAATCACAAAAGTTAGTCACATTATATCACAATCCCGCTAATTTTTTCAACCCATTTCAACTTTCAGCAAGCTGAAATTTAAGAGTGTTCCACGACTTTTTTTCAAGTTCTATTTTCTTTAAGGAATCCATGTTCATGTCATTCTCAAAAAAAAAAAAAAAAAAAACTAAATAGAATTAATTTTGGTAATAATGTAAGTGCTTATGTAGCGTATCCAGAAATAAAGAATGGAAATAAAAAAAACACGTTATGCAACTACATATCTACTAACATATCCGTACTGGTACTGAATAATTCGATTACGGTACCCCATAATTTTGTCAGGTTATCATTAATAATTCGTGGTTTATAGTCATAGGTTGGCACATGACGGGAAGCCACTGCATTTAGTTTGAATGGAACTTCTAATTTTCTAATAATAATTGGATGACAGACCTATTTGGAGGTTATTGGCCACACATGGTTTGAGATGTACCGGTCTTAGTTCCGCCAGTCTAAAACATTGCTCTTGCATATTTTTTTCGGCAGTTTTCTACAATTACATATGTAAATTCGTTCTTATTAACTTAATATGATTTACAATAAAATTTCATAATTGCTGTAATTTGACAGGCAAAGTGGAACAATTCTGATTTTGGTTAAATTTAAAAATAATAATTTATCTCAAAAAATTGAGAACACATGTGCTAAGACCTCTATTAGTTTTTGGAAACATCGCTAACTTAACAAATTATTAGCACATACCTGTACACATGTTTCCTGTCGAAGAATGAAGTTTTGTAAGATAAATAAATTATTTAGTCGTTGAAAATGAGTAACTGTTATACATGATAACCATTTGCATTTTCGGCTATAAGCAGTGGCGTCATTGGTAATAGAGTGAGTGATAAATATGTTTGTTAAAAAAAATTAAATCACAGCATTAAATATTATAAGAGCAAGCAATTTTAAGTTATCGTAAAAAAACATAATTCAGTAAAAAAACATAATTCAGTAAAAAAATTTAACAATTTTCCGGTAATGGGTTGATTTGTGTTAATGGTCGCACAGGAGCGCAATAGGTACAGAAATAATTATTGTCGCTCAAAAATTTCAAAACCGGATGTCCGTCCGTTCGATCCTTCTCTAGCTTAAGAACACGTTGAACTAGAAAGTTCAAATTTTGTGCACGTCGTTTTTAACGAAAAGTAAGAAAAGTAAAATTCGTGAACGAGCCAAATCGTTCCACTCCTTCTACCCCCTACCCATAAAAAATGATTCCCTTTCAATCACTTACATTGGAATCCACAAAAGCTAATAATTTGAAATTAAGAAAATATTATTTTTATCATAAACGCTATGGTATAAAAATTATTCGAGTCCTCCCACTCGTTTCACCACCTCCCATACAAACTGCACTTTTCATGAAATATTATAAACCAATATTCTCAGGACGTATAATATTTCATATCAATCAAATTCCTGTACCCCCTATAGGGGCATAGGGCAGAAACAACTCTCTTCCACAAGGCGCGATCCTGAGCATCGGCCTTAAGCTGTTGCCAGGACTTGTTTATTCCTCTGGCCTCCTGCTCAACTGCTCGCTTCCATGTGTTACATGGTCGACCAACCCGACGTCTTCCTTGAGGATTATAATCCAGAGCCTGTTTTGCGATATTTTGCTCTGGTTTCCTCAAAGTATGACCGATCCACTATAACACTCGAAAGACCTACAATTAATGTAATTTTCATTATGCTTTTCTCATAAACTAATGCAACAAAATACAATTTAAAATAGAGCTCATTATAAATTTCTTCTTCAATGGCACTACAGTCCAAATTGGGCCTTGCCATCCTGACCTTCAGATTCCTTAACATTTTCTGTTTATTTCTTATTGTGAAAGAGCTGATAGCACTTCGCACAACCCTATATCTCCAAATTTTCAAGTTCGTAGATTGAGGTGACCCAGATATACCCAAGTAGGCAGTATGCTGGTATTATACTTCGGGATTTGAACTCTCGTCCTTCGAATTTTGGACCAACATGCTACCCACTAGGCCTTACCCCGGCGTTATACATTTCTAGAGCTTGCAAAAAAAATATTTTTTATTTTTAAGCCCTATAAAATCGCTTTGGGGTTTCCAGAAAGTTTTCTTAAAACCCAGCCTTGCCTCGCCAGGGTGGGTAGTCCCAATAGTGACTTGAAGGAAGCGAAACTGGAGGTAAACGTGAAGGCTTAGTGTTAACTGGTTGTAAATGGGAAACGCGGAGGAAATTAGTAACCAAGGTGAGCGAAATGGAGTGGTTCGATATTGCCAGGACGCCACAGTAGCGAACTGAAGACGCTAAATCAGATGCTTACAAATGACTTGGTAGAACACTGTAGACATGTAGTGGCATCGGAAAACGGTGTAGCTCGAGATGCAGATGTTAAAGTAGTGAGCCAAAGGGATCGAAATCGCAAGCGAAAACTGATGGTATGGATCGAACACCTGATGATCATGCAGAAGTGGAGAAATGAACTGGCTTAGGTAAATCGACACATCCGTAGATGAGAACACTTTGGATATACGTAGTAGAGACGGTTACGTTCACATCGTAGGCAGCTAAACTTAGAACTTGATCTGGGGAAACCCAAGATGTTTTACGGCTCTTGTGTGAAAAATGCGTCCTTCGAAGACGATTTGTTGAGTACAAAGCTTCTCAAATAATTTATCGTCGTGGATCTTAACACTTTGAGTTCCATCATATAGTTAACCAATGTTGATCAACGTTCAGCGGGCGGTGTACACGGCACTTAAAGTGTTAAGGTCGCGATGACATAAGGTAACAATGCTTCCCCATGCCTTGTTCCATATAGTGCAGCATTGTCAGAGCCAATTTAAGGTTATGAAAATATGGCCTCAGCTGACCATAAAACTATTTTTTAACACCAGATATTGTCATTAATAGATGCGTAGCACCGCATAACTGTAATGTTTCTAATCCTGATCTTGTGACAACGTTAATCTTATCCGAGATTGGTTCCCAGCTAATAAAACTCTTTCTCGCTCTCAGTATATGAACGAGCGGCAACCCATTTTTGGCTGCCCACTCAGAATCAACGGACACTCGAGGTGCGTTCTTCTCCTAATCCTGTTCACCTGACTTCGCTTTAACCTTAGATTTGAATGTTATACTGCCCCACTGATTGGCGGTGTATAATTCAAGTGATCTATTCTCTTCGATAGTTATTGAATGTTCGAACGTTCCGGAAGGAAATTGTAGTCCGTTTTAGAGTACCAAAATATGTTACTGAAGACTCCCTTCCTATCTTTTCTTTTTAAGGCACCGATTGTAACTTAGGGGGTCACTCTATAATGCATTGCACAGTTATGTCGGCACAGGAAGAGGATGAAATGTTGTAATGTTATGTGAATTATGGGGGAGAGAGACGGAAGTGGCGATGGACATTATTTTTGAAGCGCTGAAGGTTATACTTGCTTGGAAATATGCTAGCAGGCAATGCGTTCCAAAGTCTGGACGTTCGGGGGATGAATGACTGTCTATATTTCACTGTACCAGTAGGAATAGGGTTGACGGTAAACTCGTGCGCGCGTTTAGCTTGACGAGTATCGGGGAAAACTGTAACGTGGAGGAATAAGTGATCTAAGTTCCGCACTACATTTACCATGAAAATAGCGATAGAAAATGCTGAGTACTGCAACATTCCTACTATGCTCGAGAGAGTAAACAGAACTCGTAATGGTGTCATCTCCAATTAGTCGGACCGCATGTTTTTAGATTCGATCGAGCAAGGTGTGTTTTGGGTGCCCCTGCCCATAAATGCGAATTGTATTCTAAACGAGGTCGAATGAATGCCTTGTAGATGGTTGCTAAGTCGTGTGGCGTAAAATATTTTTTGCATTTGCGAAGAATACCTAGGCGTTTGGAGGTATCCAGGGCAACACCAAAGATATGTTTGCTCCAATCAAGATGATTATTTAACTTTACGCCTAATACGATAAATTCATTTAAAGAGCTATGTGGTACGCCATTAAATGCTAAATTAGACGACAACGCCGGAACATCACGTTTAAGGGAAAGATGATAGGCCTGTGTTTTAGCAGCGTTGAACTCTACTCTATTTTTGCTGCCCCACTCCAGGATTAAGTCGAGGTAGGAGTCCAGCGAACTGAGTAACTCCCTGCATTTGGAACCAATAGATTGCTTGTGAAAATCTGCAGCAGAGTTAAATTCAAAGGTGTTATGTAAAGTACTGTCCTCTGCAAAACTATGGATTGGATTGAGAGTAGAAGACAAAGGGTCGTTAATGAATACTAAGAACAAAGTAGGCAATAGGACAGAACCCTGAGGGACACCAGAATTAGTTGGAAAAGAGGAAGAAGTAACGCCATCTAATAAGACTCGTATAGTGCGTTTGGACAGGAAACTCTCAATCCATCGAAAGAGGGTAGCATCGAGGCCAATGGCCTTCAGCTTAACAAGGAGACATTTATGCCAAACTCTGTCAAAAGCTTTTGCAATGTCAAGAGCAAGAACTTGACCTTCGCCGTATCTTGGCAAGCAAGAGTTCCAACGTTCCTTCAGGTAGACCAAGAGATCTCCTGTCGACCTTCCAGCACGGAAACCGTATTGGCGATCATGGATAAGCTGTTTATCCTCGAGATAGTGATTGATTTTGCGATTGACAGCAGTTTCCATCACTTTGGAGAGCACTGAAGGGATGGCTATCGGGCGGTAGTGAGGCACTGTGTCCATTTCTCGAAGCACTTGCTCCAATGAGTGTCCATTTGCAATTTTTGGGGGAAGCTTAATTGAATATGGGTGAATTCTACTGCCCTGTCCTGCAGTAGTAAATCTATTTTATTTATATATTTATTTATATTTATTAATTTTTTATTTTTCAAAAAGTGTGGCTAGGAGAAATTGTCACTATGCAAATTCATATCTGATTATGGACATGGATTTACAAACATGAAGTTACCTTTGTTTTTCTACTTTGAATTCTCCGCGGGTATCTAGTTGACCTCGATCATCGTCTTGGCCAACCCTGAGTTTTGTATGATTCGAACTTGGCTGCAATCATTTATTTTTTGAAAATTTTATGTTCCAAGCTCAAAATTATATAACGTATTTTTTGAAATTGTGCATTTTTGTGAGTATTTAAATAATTTATCATTAAGACCTTACATTCTGCTTGTGGGCACCAAATTGTTCAGTATGTCTGCATAATGTAGGGTTCGTTCTAAATACTTGCAGGTAAATAAAATCTTAATCTTTTACAGGAAAGATTTCCGAATTTCGCAATGTTTGTGTATGATTAAGTGATTAACCATGACGTTTCTGTCTCCGCTGAGATATTTATCAAAATGACCTTACCGAAACGTCAATATTGATAAATAAGACGTAATTTAAAATGCAATGTGCAAACATTTATCTATCCATTTTTGTACCGAGAACGTTATTATTTACCCCTGGGGATAGTCCCAGCTGAAGCGTCGATTTTTTCGTTATCGCATGTAAGTTCGTTTTACAACTCGATGGCATTTACGTATATGTAACTTCATTTATAAATCGTTATTTCTACAGAAGAGCTCTATACAAGGATCAAATTGCATACTCATTTAAACTAACAAACTCCCATTAAAATTTCAATAAATACCATTTAAAAAAAAATTCTGGAATTTACGAAAGCTATGCACCACTCATCGTCCAAGACTACGTATCGTTCTTAGTTTCCGAATTGTTACTATCAATTTCAGAACATAATTTCCGAATAAAAGGTTGCCCGATCCAAACGCCCCCTTTACATTTAAATCGAAATCGATATGACATCATCCTAAAATTAGAGATCAAATTGCATCAGAAGCATCGCAACGTACCCTATAATTTGGTCGATGATCGCCATGGAAAAACGGGAAGATAATACGAGTATAAGCCAATCTGAAGGTAAGTACCAGCATAATTAGCGATTACATCACATGAGACGAGATGTTCGACGTTCCGAGATTGAATTCAGCTTCGAATACTGCAGTACTTAGAAGCATATTGACCCCATCGTACGCAACCCATAAAGAACCTTCCGACCCCATATCTCTGGGCTCGGGATTCTGAACTCGGAGCCGAGGCTCGAGCGACTAGGGCTGGCTATTACAGCAAACAAACAATCACATCAGCACCAATCCATCAAAGCATGTGCATATCATCTGGCGTATAATTTGGATAATTTGAGGTACCGTAACCGATGAAGAACCTCTGAAACCTGACGGATAGAACTCGCATTGCGGAGGTTCCATTGCTCGGTGGTTGCCTTGTGTGCGCGAGGTATCTATCTCCGCGCGCAGAACCAATTTCGTCTAATTCGAGAAACGTGAAGGAATTCTTTTTTTCTTAGTTCGATTTTCTCGTTAATTTCGCGTCGTACGGCAAAGACGACGATCTCGTTGTATATTCTTCGAAGTCGAGAAATCACCAAGATGAACTCATCCCGAATTCACGAGGACGTCATGCCGAAATCGTTACAAGGCCATTGGGTGTTTCCCCGGTCTTGATGCGAACAACGGGGTACGGTGACGTGGGTGTGGGGGTGTAGAATGGATGTTGGCTGGACGGACGTAGTCAAGTTACTTGTGGTATTGTTATGAGATGGTGTCAGATCATCGGCAAGTGTGTTGCTCGAGAATGATAATTTACAGCCTCAGGGCAGAGACAAAAATGAGCGTGATCTAAGAAGAATGCAGGAAATTGTTGTGAGAAACTCGAGCTAACTCGATACTTGTAGCACGGCTTGAATAATGGGATTCACAATTGTTTTTATTTCTTGAACACGACAGAGCTGTATCTGCACTTAAGTTTGAGCTATACTGGCGTTTACATCTTACATACATAGACAGGGAATGCATGCATGAATTTGGAACCCTTCTTGGGTCAGTGAAACCAATGAAGTTAATTGCATTATATTTCATACCCAGTTATATGTGGCTCAACTTTCTTATTTTATGAGACTTACCGATTACTTCGTACAGATTTAGGGTCGAAAATTTAGCTAACCATATTCAAAGCATTGTAAATTAGGTTTAACAAAATTATGATTGGGAATGGCGCCCGAGCATGCGATACTTTGGAATTAATATACGAGGGGAAGTCAAAATTTCCAAAATAAATAATGAAAAATGTTAAAGAACCTGAAGGACAGGAGGCCAAAGCCAGATTTGGGCTGTAGCGCCATTGTAGAAGTTGAAGAACATTTTAGTTATATCCAAATCAAAAAGTCAATCGGAAAGAAAACGCTAACTATAGACAAAATTGAGTTTCGTGCTGTCATAAAGTTCCTTACTAGGCACGGAAAAACGCCACAAATCATTTTTAAAGAAATGTCATCTTATTACATGGAAAACCGATAACTTATAAGTGGCATAGTTTATTCAGGCAAGGCAGAGAGTCAAATAAAGATGATAAACACTTGATTAAGATCTTAATCAAGTGTTTCCTCAAAAATCGTAGAAGAGTGGAGAAACTTGTTCTCGAAGATCCTCATTTAAAGAAGAAACAAATCGCACGAATAGTTGGAGTATCAGATACAACCATTTTGAATATCTTCCACGATAATCTCGGCATGTATACAGTCAGAGCAAGTTGGGTACCGAGAATACTCTCAACGGTTCAGATAAAGCAGCGCGTCGAGTGTTCACGCGAGTTTTTGGATCTTTGTAGCGAGAACAGGGATGAAATTTTGACCCGGATTGTTACTGGAGACGAAACTTCGGATCATCATCATGAGCGTGAATCATTGCAGTATGCATTCAATAAGGCACATCAGTCCCCAAGTTCAAGGTCTCACAATCCGCCGGAAAAACCATGGCCATTTTTTTTGGGATTCAAAGGGGGTTTTGATGAACGACTATAATGAAAAGGACAAAATATCGTAGGTGGATGCCAACCTACTACAATAATTAGAGGATGCTATCAAAGAAAATAGAAGAGGAAAGTGGACTCGAGGTATGCTGCTTTTGCACGACAACAAACCTCTTCTCAAGAGCCACGTTACAATGGTTGCCCTACGCGGCTACGTAATATTGAACCACCCCCCTATAAAATCAAAACAGAAGACAAATGGCCAAACTATTTTTAAAAGTACCTTATTATAATAATATAACATTTTTATACTCTAGATGAAATCTGAGAGTATATTGTGTTTGCCTTACCGTTTATAACGCTAAGAAAAAATGCTCGCACAGAGCCGCCAAGGGTACAGAGATATATGTTGTCTTACAAAAACCTCGATTCCGAGTGACCGTCTGTCCATCTGTACGTCTGTCTGAAAGCTTTGAGCTATAGTGCTATAAATTTTTGTGGGTCATTTTTAGCAAAAACATAACGTTAAGTTCGTTAATGGGCTACATTCCCCCACTCATTCTACCCCTCCCAAACAAATTTCGAAACATAAAGAAATTGATTTTTCTTTGAAATTATTTAAGCTATCGACTTGAAATGTAGGTCGAAGTGTTATGATATAGATGTCATTAATATTACTGAATATTGATCCGATCCCCTCACTCCTTCTACCCCCTCCCTTACAAATGGACAATTTTGAAAAATACATATTTTCGGTTTTCATTGAAACTAGTAAAGCTGAAAAGACGAAGAAATTTTGCCAAAACTAATTCTACTATAACTACAATCAGTTTTAAAAAGAATAATCAACTTCAATTCACTCCTTCTCCTCCCATACAAATTTCGCGAAATTTAGAAATTTAAATTAAATTATTTTTCTACGAAACTGTTAAAGCTATCAACTTGATATTTTGTATAAGGTATAAAAATAGAAATATCAATAACGGGAAAAAAATTGTTTTGATCGTCACACTCCCTCTACCACCTCCCATACAAATGCATAATTTTTGTTAAATGCATTATATTATATTTTCATTAAAACTAGAAAATTTACAACTTAAAATTTTACCAGAATTTGTTTTTTAATAGTTGCAATAAATGCTAGAAAAAATTATCAGCTCAGCTTCACTCCTTCTACCCCCTCCCATATAAATATCTGTATTATAAATTCATGGTGATAAGGGTGATAATAAGCAGTTTCAAAATCATCTAAAACGTTCCACTTCCTCTGCCACCTCCCATACAATTGCCCCAATTTTAGAAAAACTATGTCCAATTTCTTTAAAAATAATGAAAATTAAAAACTTTAAATTCAGCAAAAAACATTTTGCATACCATGTTCGTTGTCATATGCGAAAAATATAAACCTCCCCTTCCACTTCTACCACCTCCCATGCAAAAGTCTCTATTCACTATTCGAAATAATTTGAGTTGACATATTTTCCGGTATATTAAAGTCATTCCCATTTCATCAAGAGTATCATATGATTGGGCTTTACGCCTTGTCGGGAGGTGGGGGAGCACTTAAACCGAAAATTAAGAATTCCAATATCTCAAACATGTTTACAGCTAGGAAGCTAAAAATCGACATACATATAAAAGGGTTTATGGGACAACATTTAAAATTAATTTAATTTTTTTATCCATTGGGGTGCAAAAAGGGGGGCTAAAACCAATTGTTGGCCGAATTTTTTTTTTCAAATGATTATATCTTCGAAATTACTTAGCATAAAAAATGTATATCTTTTGATCATCAAGGTGCCATATAGATCCACTGGAATCAGCTAACATAGAGGCTAATTATTGTAAGGGGGACTGTCCGGGGGGGATGGGTGTGCAAAGAAAGACACTTAAAAGTCAATATCTCGGCTGTTTGTTGAGCTATGTAATTGAAACTTGGTACTTATATTAAGCTATACTAGGAAAAAACGAAAAAAATTTAACAATTGGACAAAATAGTAGTGTGGGGAAAACGGGAAGCATTGCAATTTCCTAAATTTCAAACCATTATATCTCAAAACTGAATGCAGTTATCAAATTCAAATTTTGTCAAATTGTAGAACTACATAGTTTTAAATTGTGGTAAAAGTTTTACGTCGGGAGGTGTAAGGGACGGGAGGTGGTAAGCAAAAATGTCGAATATTTTGACTGATTTTTTTAGGGCTCTGGTAACAGATACAAAGTTTAAATTTTCCATGTGGATACATCTATTTATTGTACATACAGAAAAAGTAATGAAAATTCTGCAATTGTTATGCACCGACCCCTCCTGATCTAACGTGCACAAGGTGTTTAATATGCAATGAAAAAACACGTAAACTGAAAATTTTTGAATAAAATTTTGCGGTGGAAACTTGAAAATTTGCAAAATGCATTTAAAAAATTTCTAAAAGAATGAAATATTAACTGGTCGAATACCTTCCAAACTTCTACCCCCTCCCACACAAAATTATTATTTCGACCATTTTCAAGAAATCAATTATCACCTAAAAATTAAAAGCTATCAATTTGAAATTTCGCACAAAAACTTTCGAAAATAGTTGAAACGGAACTGCGTCAAAAGTTTTGAGATCGCACTTGTCCTTCTACCCCCTCCCACACAAAAGTATGATTTCGACCAATTTCAATAAATCAACTGCTAACCAACAAATTAAAAGCTAAGAACTTGAAATTTTTTAAGAGCACCTTACAAAAGAAATAAAATAAAACTGCATCACGAATTTTACATTTCCCTTACCTCGTCTGCCCCCACCCATACAAATGATTGGTTTCGTGAATGTAAAATACACCAAATTTTATGAAAATTCTATGCAACTTCGTCTGTGAAACATACATTCTATGCAGAAAATATTGGACGTAATTGAAGCAATCAATTGAAAAATTATTGACATTCACCCACCCTTAATGTCACGCCTCCCCCTTCCCTCATAAAAACCCAAACTTGCATAAACGAATGAAATATTGATTACATGTACTGGAGCTATTGATCATATTCGCAACTAAGTGTTGAATTGGCATCATTCCTGCCCTAAAGGGGGTTCCTCTTGTGAAAGGGGGTTCTACTTGTGAAAGAGGGTTTCACTTGTGAAAGGGGGTTCCACTTGTGAAAGTGGGTTCCACTTTGTCTTCCCTAACCACTTTAACTTGCATATTGACTTTCCATGCATCTTTAACTTGTCCCAAAAATAATAAAGTTGCGCCCGACTTGTTGGCAGTTTTCTTTCTTTTTTTCTAATGTCTGTTGACCCATTAACAATAATCGAAAATCTCGAATCTGAGAAGCCAGCTAGCCAAACTCACATTCGTAATGTATTCTGGATCCATTCCAGTGCCAGAATGCATTCGATGATCCAATTTATGAATACCGCAATGAGCTCAATGAATGCATTCTGAATGCATCTGGACTGTGTCCATTTGTAAGGGCCATATCCGGTTAGCTCAGGTGGCGATTTGCCATTGTTTGATACGAGCATCAAACTTCCATTAAAAATGCATTCGGAATGCGTGCTTTATGTATTCCGAGTACACATAAGGAATGCAATCCCAATAGATTCCAGATGCTTATACTTTCGAACGATGATAAGTCAACAGTTTCCATTCCGAAAGCTTTCGGTACGAATATGGAAAGTTGATGATGAAAAATGGCTTCAAGGAAAAATAAACACATTTGTAAGAAGGAAAACGGTAGGTACTAACCTAAAGACTTCGTAGAGCAAACAGGAGAAATTGTACTTGTACTTTTTCAACTCTACAGGAGTGGAAGGTGACCAAACAACACTTACATATTCAAGCAAGGGCAACAGCAGTGCCCAGAAAAGAGTTTTACACGGTCACTGAATTCCTCGTAATGAACCCTAGCATAGCCATACACAGTTCGAAATTTTATCGATATGAGATTTAAAAGTCAACTTAGCGTGAAATATTAATGCAATATCTTTTCACGTTTTAAATTTTCACTTCTTATATTAGAGACAAATTCAAATGTCTCAGACATTTTTCTATAAAAAGTACAGCACTTTTTTTAAAATTCAATTGCATAGCATTATTCAAACACCATTCGAATAAAATATCAATATTGCTTTGCAAAATAATACAATCTCGATTTGATTCGATAGTTCTGAAGATTTTTAAGTCATCAGCGTAAAATAATAAGTTGCATTCGTTCAAAAGTAATGGCACGTCATTAATAAACATAACAGAGTTATGATTGGCGTAAAGCACAATCATATGATACTCAAGATGAAATAGGAAAAAATCCACTGTACCGGAAAAAATGTCATCTCAAATTCTTTCGAATAGTGACTTTTGCATGGGAAGTGGTAACAGCAGAGGGGGCAGGTTTGTAATGTTTGTATATAACGCCGAACGTAGTATTTGATATTTTATTTATTCAGTGTATACAACAAGATAATAAATCTCTTATAAGTAAAATAAATGTGGTAAATACTCAAATCTAATAAAAAATAAATTAAAATTAAATCAAAAATAAATACTATAACTAGTTCTAAAAGAAACTTAAAAAAAATAATAGAGAAAGTACAAAATTATTTGATAATGAAGTAGAAAAAAGAAACAGAAAAGAAAATACAATATTGAAGAAGTCAAAAGTATGTTTTGAAGCAACTGCAAGTTACAACAAATGAAAGGAAAATAAATTAAAACTCTAAGGAATACACAAATCGCCTGAATGTACCCGAATCATCAACACGCTGAATATGAGGCGGAAGATTGTTCCAGATTCTTATGGTCTGGACGAAAAAGAAATACTCACCAACCGTCTTAAAAAAACGCGGTGTCTAATGGTTT
Source organism: Chorisops tibialis (assembly GCA_963669355.1). Lineage (NCBI taxonomy): Eukaryota > Metazoa > Arthropoda > Insecta > Diptera > Stratiomyidae > Chorisops > Chorisops tibialis. The sequence goes on along the minus strand of OY770262.1, from coordinate 80,975,000 downwards.
TCAGAGGTATTAAGTAATCGCATAAATAAAGCGGCACTCCGGTCTGTAAAATGTTATGCAAAAAAATTAATGATCTGTGCTTCAAGAAAGAGGATAAAGTGCACCCTAAAATGTTCGTATGATATTGTGATACATGATCAAAACGGCTTAGTCCAAAGACAAAGAGGATACAGTCGTTGAAAGCCACGTTTAGTCTCTGTTGACAATTAGAGTCATATCTAGGAAATACTAGGCTACCATAAGTGAAGAAAGGTATATTTAGTGACTTAACGAACATTAGCCTAATATGCAAGGGCAGGACACTAGCGAATACCCATTGTCTTCGCAGACTACCGTAAACCTTTTTTAAGACAGAAGCGACATGCTTGCTTCCACTCATAGACGAGTCAATAATTACTCCTAGATCATTTACGTAGTTTTGGAAAAAGAGGGGTGTGCCATTGACTATTGGATAGGGAAGATCCCAGGAATTTGGATTACCTAGTCCGGTGTAGAAAACAATGCATTGAGATTTTTGCTCGTTGAGCGTAAGATGGTTAAGTTGAGACCAACTTAATATGCGAGCAATATCCTGATTTACGCATTGAACATAGCCTTCAACTAACCCAATAGGCCTGCTTAAGTAGATCTATGCATCTTCCGCATATAGATGAAGGCTGCAGTCGTGCAATATATCCGGCAGATCATTAATATAAATGCTAAAAAGCAGTGGACTTAAGACTGACCCTTGGGGGACACCACACACTAGGAGTAAAGAAGAGGATAGAACCTGATCAATTATGACTTGCTGGTATCTGTTAGTTAGGTAGCTACCAAGAAGTTTGACAGCACTCGTAGAAAAATTGAAAATGGACGATAGCTTGTCTGGGAATCTTCTGTGGTCCACCGTATCGAAGGCTTTATAAAAATCTAAGAAAACAAGGTAGGTTATCATATTCTTGTCCATAGCGGTTCTAATATCCGAGGTTACTTTATTCGCAGCTGTGACGAGGCCGAAACCCTGATTGAAAAGAGGATAACATTTTATTACTCAAAATATAGTCTCGCATTTGCATGGACATAATTTTTTCCAATACTTTCGAAAGGATATGCTGATTGGACGGAAACCATTAGAACAGGAAGGATTTTTATTTTTTGAGATAGGCGAAATGGCTGCAACCTTCAAACCGAGAGGAAAATAGCTCATTGTTAAGCAAGAGTTCATAATATGAAGAATATATTGCCATAGGTATGGAAAAATTATTTTTAAAAAATCAGGATATATTTTATCAGCGCGAACGGAAAGAGATTTAATATTATTATAAACAGAGAAAAGTTCGCTTAGACTGATACAACGAAAAGAGAAGAAGTTGGTGCCATTATTGATTCTTGGGCTGTCGGGCGATCTACTATTCAATGGATTGCGTACGAAAATTACGTAAAAAAATTGGGGAAGGCATTATAACAGACCCTAAAAAATTTTTCGACTTTGTTAATACAAAGCGTAAAAACTCGAGTTACCCTGTAAGCATGTCCAGTGGAATTAAGCAATCTTCCTGCCGGCGTAATATCTGCAATATGTTTGCTGACCGTTTTCGCGAAGTCTTTGGTAGCCAGACGGATTCAACCCAAAACGAACCCGACATTTCAATTCTTTCACTAATTGACAATATCTCATTGTCCACTGAGGAGGTGTTTGATGCTCTTACTACCATCGATATCAAAAAAGGTACAGGTCCTGATCTTATTCCTCCTCTATTTCTATCAAAATGTGCACATCAACTTTCATCACCTCTTCACTTTCTCTTTAACAAGTCACTGTCATTGGGAATTTTCCCATCAGTCTGGAAATCGTCGCATCTCACACCCATCCATAAAAATGGAGACAAACGCAAGGTTGAGAACTACAGAGGTACAGCAATTCTATCAGCTATCCCCAAATTATTCGAAAAAATTATCTGCGATAAATTGACCACTATAATCGACCCTATTCTAAACGAACAGCAGCACGGCTTTAGAAAAGGGCGATCAACAGTGACTAACCTCATGAGTCTTGTATCTGATACACTATGTGCAATGGAAAAGGGACATCAAATTGATGCAATATACACAGACTTTAGTAAAGCTTTTGATCGAATTGATCACAATATCCTGACTTTAAAATTAAGAAAAATTGGTGTGACTGGATCCTTACTTGATTGGCTTAAATCCTATCTTAGCAACAGGACTCAATTTGTTAAGTTTCAGGGCTTTATTTCCAAGAAAATTGGCGTGTCGTCGGGTGTACCCCAAGGAAGTCACTTAGGACCTCTCTTATTTAATATTTTCATTGCAGATCTTTCGGAAGTATTAGAAGGTATTCCCCATTTGTTATACGCTGATGATCTAAAAATATATCATGTCATATCCTCCCACGCAGATGCTGTATTCCTGCAATCCAAGATTATTGCTCTAAATGAGTGGTGCAGCCAGAACAAGTTAGAGCTCAATGTCGGTAAATGTCACGTGATAAGTTCCTCACGCAAAAAAAACACATGCTACCATAACTACTTTCTAAATGGTACTGAACTTCATCGAGTAGGACAAATTGAGGACTTGGGCATTCTACTCGATACTGAACTCTGCTTTAAATCTCACTACAACAGTATAATCTCAAGAGCCAATAAACTTCTCGGGTTTATTAAGAGGAGAGCTAAGGAGTTCAAGAATGTTTGGGTCACCAAATCATTATTCTGCTCTCTTGTTCGCCCTCTTTTGGAATATGCATGTCCCATTTGGGATCCTTTTTTCCAGATTTACGGCAACAGAATAGAATCAATCCAAAAGCAATTTCTTCTGTTTGCCCTTAGGGACTTGTATGATCCGAGAGACTTCGAGAACCTCCCACACTATGCAGTTAGGCTACACTTGTTAAATCTTTTACCTCTTAGTTCTAGAAGAACTATGCTCACATCTTGTTTTACCTTAGACGTTTTGAATGGCGATATTAAGGTTGACCACCTTAAAAATAAAATCAGACTCAATGACGATGTCAGGCTGACGAGACATTCAAAACCTCTTAAGGAATACATAGATCGTACTGACTACGGTCAAAACGAATCAATTAACGGGTGTTGTAGAACATTTAACAAATTCAGTGTGCACTACACACCTCCAATTAGTAAGCCAGTATACAAACTGAGGCTACGTTATGCTTTATCAGACAATCCACTTCCTTTTTAATAATCCTTCCACCAGTGCCTATCATATTAATTGTATTATAATTTAAATTGTATTAAGTTATGTTCAACTAACTAAATTAAGCTAATCATTATTATTATGTATTAAATTGTCTTGTTTGATAAATAAATAAATAAATTTTAAATCTCAAAGAAGATCTGGAGGAGCCAGATGCATTTACGAAATGGGCATTTAATTCGTCTGCATTTACATTAGTACTAGATCGCTCCTTGCCACATACCCCAACCCTCTTTAAATTGCTCCATAGACGTTTCGCGGGTAAATTTGGATCAAACTTTCTGCTAAAATAGCAACGCTTTGCATTGCGTATAGCACAAGTTGCTGCGTTACGTGCTGATTTATATAGACTACGAGCGCTATCAGATCTCCTGGTCTTATAATTGCGATAGACGAACTTTCTTTCCGCATGGTTTATCATCGATGTCAGTAGTAACAAATAAGCTATCCCACGGAAGTGAGTGTAACTCCGGAATGAGATCGACAATGTTAACATGGTTATAGTCCCGAAAGGCAAACGAATTAGGTAAGTTATCAGTAAGCTGAACATCATAGGACATAAAAATGATGTCATGATCCATTATACTGGATGGAGATGATTGATGCAAGAGCAAAACACGATTGAAGTCAGTGACAAGAAATAAATCGAGCAGCGAAGGATGGGTAACATTACAAAAAGTAGGTTGAGATTTACTTACGCTAAGATTCATAGTTTGAAGAAGATGTAAGAAATTATTGATCCGATTATTTTGGCACAGTAAGTTAACATTAAAGTCACCCCAACAATGTCATTATTGCATCGATGAGTAATGTCTAACATGATTGTAGCGAAATGGTCGGCAACCTCTAGATTAAAAGCATCAGGATGACAATAACATGACGAGTTGACTACTTTCTCAGCCCCACAAATAACTTCAACACATATAAACTCAAAGGGACCCGATGGATTAGGGGAATGAAATCAAGTCCAGCACCTTTATTAATGTTTAAATCAAGCAACGCAGTTGGTGGGTAGCGTGTTGGTCTTGTAATGCGAAGGTCGTGAGCTCAAATCCCGGTCGATGCAATATATAATTCCAGTACATTGCCTGCTTGGATATACCTTAGTCACCTCAATCAACGAAAACGAAAAATTCGTATAAGGAGGGTTGTGCGAAGGGCTAACTTCTTATTCACATTTTACCTGTTATTTCTTCCTCAAGACCATTTTTTCTGACGAGAAAAAGTGGAACTTGGTTAGTCCAGATAGTTTCAATGAGTACTGGCGTGATTCGCAAAAGGATCACCAATTTTTTTCAAAACACAATTTCGGAGGAAGCAGTTTAATGGTTTGGGGAGTTTTTTGTAAAGAGGGAATGTTGGAACTGGCGTGTTGCAGTACCCGATTAAGTCATCGGAATACATAGTGGTGTTGCTCATTGCTATTTATGAGAGCCAGAGGCGCTGAGTATTGGGTTTTTTAACAAAACAGCGCCAGAATACATGTGAGCCGTGTCACTGATTCGTGGTTGCAGGATGTCAAGTGATATCAGATCCGCTTGCTTACCAGACCTTAATCCAATAGAAAAGATTTGAGGAATCCTAGCAAGGGAAATTTATATCGAAAACAGGCAGTATGAAAATATTCAACAGTTAATAATGGCTGTTATTAACGCTTGACAAAATATTGATGAAAAAACAATAACAAATTTAATAAAAAGTATGCCAAACAGATTATTTGAAGTCATAAGCAATAAAGATGGTCCAACGAAATATTGGAATTTACCATTGTGTGTTCTTTTATTTTATTTTATAGAATTACTTGCTTGCGTTTATAGTTAGCTATGCTCCGGCTAAATTCAAGCAAAGCTAAACTAATGCTAAATACAGCGATCAGTTGTTGCTAGTTGTTGTTATTTGCTACTATTTCTCTCTAAACTCACATAAACAATTAAATGGTATTTCATTAAATAAATTGCAAAACTGAACATATTTTGACTGCGTTTATAGTTTATGTATTGCAGCTGTCATTTTACCATAAAAAAATCAAAAATTGAGCATATACTTATATACTACATATACATTTGAATAAATTTCCTTGGTTAGAAGATCTTTCCTGTTTAACTGAGGTACTCCAATTGCGCCAACTTAACAAAAATCGCCAAGCTACAGTGGCTCACAGCTTATTTCGTGCAGCTACAAATTTGAAATTTGTTACGCTGTTATTGGAAAACTATGTAAAATATTGACAAGATTTAAATGCCATGTTTTAAACAAATATTTATTGTTTATGTTAGAACTTCAAAAATAACACAATTGTTGTTTGTAATACTTAATTAACAAAAATTATAAAAATACTGCTTAATTCTATGTCACAGCTTATTTCATGCACTTAAACTTAGGCCTTAATTTACAGAAAAAAGTTAAATTTTATACAAAATTCAGTATTTGGTATGGTAGCCTTTGCATTTATTACATCTTTAAGTCTCTTTAGCTTTGAATTCACAAGTTTTTGGGTAGTTTCTCGAGTAATTTTCGTCCACTCCTCCAAAATAGTTTTTTTCAATTGTTCCTTGTTGTAAATAATATGTTTCCGAATATTATTTTCGAAAATTGCCCATAAATTTTCTATTACATTCATATCTGGGCTCTGTGCCGGCGGGGACATAACATGCGGGCAGTTCCAAATCCGCCAAGATTGCACAATACCAGATTTATGTTTAGGGTCCCTGTCTTGGTAGAAAAGGAATATGTTTGAAATTTCAAAATTCGCAGCACTCTGGAGCAAATTTTTTTTTCAAAATGTTGAGGTACATGGTTTTGTCCATGTTACCTTCAATGAACTCCAAATTTCCAATCCCGGCTGCCGACATACAGACCCGAACCATTACGCTTCCGCCGCCATGCTTCACTGTACCATAGCTCTAAAATTATCTTTTTGTAGCTCAGTATTAGGTTTCCGCCATACGTATGCCATGCCATCAGAGCCAAAGATATTAAATTTAGACTCGTCTGAGAATATGACGCTGTTCCAGATGTCCGAATTTTTTTTGGCGTGCTTTCTAGCAAAGGCAAAGCGATTCAGCAGTTTTTTTCTGCTCATGAATGGCCTTTTTCTAGCTACTCGACCATTGAAGTTGTGTTCTCGGAGCACGTGTCGAACAGTTTGTGCACTGCATGACTTACCTAGTCCTTGCTGTGTCTCCGCAATTAGTTTTGGAGGCGTTAACTTTGGGTCGACCTAGATTTTACGCACAATAAATCTTTCGTTAGACGAGTTGAAAATTTTGTTTGGCGCGCTTCAACCCTTATCTTGAATACGATTTTCATGAACGAAGCGTTCAATGATACTCTGCACTGTAGTGGGACTCAAATTAACAAATTGATCACTTTTTCGCTGGGATAGCCCGTTATTGAAATGACTTATCACTAATTCTCGCTGGTCAATTGTCATGGGACAACCCATTTTTTCAAAAAGCATTTCTTGTCCTTTACACGTAAAATATCACACTAAATATTGACTACAGCCAGTTGCAGATTCTTCAAAAAAAGTAAAGAAAAAGAAAGTCTGTATAATGGGACTTTCTTTTTAAAGAAAAAGAAAGTCCCATTATGCAACGCGACACAATCAGACAGAAGTGGAGACTAGTATCTGCATGAAATAAGCTGTGACCTGCGTTTCTGCTGCACAATCGGTCTTTCCAGCCCTAAGAGTGTCAGAATTTATTTTTGTAAGCTTTTTTTTATTTATTGTAATCAATAAGGATGTTTCTACATTCAAAATTTCATGATTTTCTAATTAGTTTTTAAGATACAGTGTTCTATAGTTTTATAACAACACTGCACGAAATAAGCTGTAAGCCACTGTAGATAGTCCAATAGAAATAGATGGCCCAATTGGCGAGAAATCGCCCAATCTAGCATCCGTATCCGATTACATTTTGGTTTAAGTTCAAATTACTCGAAAGAATTTGAGCACTCAATTCACAGTTATTATACATAAAAATTCTGGCGTAAAGTAGATTTTTTCGTCACATCGATCAGATACTTGCACCCCCTTATGAGGCGCTGGTAAACACTTCAAATGCCGATATCGAATTACAGCATAAGAAGAATCCCGATGTGATTCCGTTAAATCGAATGATTAACGACATCTCGTCATTCCCATCGCCCGAAAGCGGGTCAAATATCCGAGATAGCGTCGTACGATACGATTAAATCGATTTGATCTCGACCCGATCGCCGATTATCTTAATGACAGCTATAAACTAAGTATACGCAATCAAACTTCGCGGATTTCTGATGGCATAGTGCTGTCGATTGCGTCTATGAAGGCATCTCGGCATTGCAGCAACTTTTATTTACTTTTTGATTTTAATTCGACAGCCAACAATGTGATTAAAATTAAGGTTGAGGCACACATCATGATCGCAAAAATGGCGGCAACTAATTAACAGGAGGCGTGGGTCGTATCGAAAGTATCGGAAATACGAGACCTTCTCTAACGGTTCTCCAGCATCTCTTTTGGGTCGAAATTTTTATTTATTTTCGCCCATCATTTTGCCTTATTGGCCGTTTTTAATCCACGCGCTGATTGATTTGGCATTCGACAGGTTCTTGCCACGATCTGTCACTCGGAATTTTGTTATCAGGAATAACGAACTCACGTCTTCGAGTCGAGCGCGCGGCTATTTTGGCAGATGGAATTCGGTCAGGGCTATGATTTTGGACCTTAGTTGCAATTTTTGCATGGTCTATCGGCCGGCATGAGGATATTTGTGCTTATTGTCTAACTATGACGCAGCTCAGGTAAATGTATCGAATACTTTAATGGCTCGAGGCATTTCGAATATTTGACATTTTTGATCCATGATATTTATAATATTTTCGATGTTTATCTTATTGGGTCAATGGATTAGAGTGACAATAATGCTTTGATGTTTTTATTTTATACGTTGAATTGGGGCGGTTTCTAATTATTTTGGATTATTGAAATCGAACACTTATTTGTACTTATTGATGTAAATTTGAATATGAATAAAAATAAATGAATGAAAACTGTTGTTATTAATTAATTATTACGTGTCCGACAATAGGGACAAAACTTTGAGAATGATCGTTCGGAACTAATGCCTAATAATAAACAATCGTTCGTAAACGTTCAAATATCGATTTAATGATTTTAGATCAAATCTTCTTGTGCATCATTAATTGGCACTACACTTGAAATTAGGCATTGGACTGCTGCCTGAAAGTCGGAGAATTATCTACCTACAATTTTCATTTTCGCAGATTAGGGTGCCTCAGATATATTCATTCAGCCAGTGCGCTGGAATCACACTGAACGGGATTTGAACTCGTGACGTCAGCATTGTAAGCAAAACGTACTCACTAGCCTACATCGCTGATCAAAAATTATAACGGCCAAAAACATAACAATAGGAGAAATAAACATTTGTTGGCTTAACGACTACCAAATTTTTAAACATCTCGATAATGAAAGCCCAGCCCGAAACTTCCCTACTCTTGTTATTAAAAATTGTTAACCTTTTTTTGCTGAATTTCGGTGTAAGCAATACCATCTTTCCGTATATTTCTTCATTATCTCCTCTATTTGGAAGCTTGCAAATTTTCAGCTCACTAATTAACTGCTAACTATTGCCCAATGGCGATAGCTTCACTTCTTTCGCGGATCATAGCTACAATCATGAACTATAGGGTTACAAAATGTCTTTAAATATATTATTGACTAGCGATTCGCTACGACTTTGTCAACGTAAGAATTGTGCGTAAAGCCCAATCCTACGATACTATAGATGAAATCCAAAATTTTGTGGTCTTAAGAAATTTTGTTTGGGGAGTGGGAGATGCTATAGTTTTGTACCAAATCTTAGCTTAAAAATTAGTGAGAAAATTAGTGCATTGGTTGTAATGAAATTGTGCAGTTTGCAAGGAGGTGGTAGAACGAGTGGTCTTAGCGATTTTTCGAGAAACAACTATAATCATCATGCAATTGATAAATTTTAAATTTCAAATCACTTTGATACTTTTCAAGAAAATCGAGTTTTGGAAAATATGTGATACTGTGTCACATTGTATGAGAGGGAGTAGGAGGGGTCTAGTCAATCGGCTTACTTATCCCCGATATCAATTATAATACTAATTAAGAACTTACAGTACAAAATTTGAGCTCGGTAAATATTATACGTACTGAGCAAATCAGTTTATAGTATTTCATGAACAATTGTAGTTTATATGGGAGGTGGTAGACGGCGTAGGAGGATTCAAATAATTTGTATATCATAGATCAAATTTATGATAAAAATACTATATCCTAAATTTCAAAATATTCGCTCCTATAGTTTTCAAGAAAATTCAATTATTACCTATTTTTTAATATTAGTTATTTTGTATGGGACGGGATAGGAGGCGTGGGGTTATTGAAATAAGACTAAACGCAGATTACATTTCGACGCATACCCAATAAACTGTGAAAGGGTGACTATAGTTGGTTCAGCCGTTTTTACGTGAGAGCCGGACACCCCTTTGTTTAAGTTCACTGCTGATAAGCTATCTTTCAGTTTCAATCCTGTATACACATACATACATATATATAAGCATATGACAGTACATTCAACTTGTCCTCCCATTTTAGCACTAGATCTTGGGCCCAATGCGCTAATTTAACAGAGTAACGGGATTTTGGCGAATGATGACTTATCTAAAGCTCTTAGTTGGAGTGATGAGAATGCATTCTCTGCATCTCTTGATTTACTTCTTCTTCTAATTCAATGGAACTACACCCCAAATCGGGCTTAACATATTATATTATTTATTTTGAGAGGATTGTCAGCGCTTCGAACAATCCTCTATCTACGAATTTTCGCACAGATTGAGGTAGCCAGATATACCAACGCAAGTAATGTTCTGGACTTATAACTCGACCTGGACTTGAACTCACGACCTTCGCTTTACAAACTAACACGCTACGTACTAGACTACACCTAGGCCTACTCAATTCATTAGAGAAATGGAATTAAAATAATGACATTTTTTATTTGTTATTTTATTTATTTATTATATACTAGCGATACCCCCGCGACTTTGTCCACGTAAAAGTCGCAATAATGAGCATTTTTTGAGATTGTAGCTAGTAATACATTATGTGGGATTTATAATGTGCTTAGTTTAATGGTTCTTTGAACACAATGCTTCGCATTTTGTTTGAATCAGAATCATAAATTATTAAGAATAAAACAACGATACTCTCATTTGGATGGGACAGGTTCGTGACCAAATCAATCCCGTGATTCGAGATCATATATGAATTGAAGAGCGTTAAGGACATGTGAATAGTTGTAGCTCATGTTAATTTAAAAAAAGCCCAAATAAAATTACACGAAGCTTAAAAACATAACCCGACTGCGATTGTGCCTAAAGCCCAATCATACGATACTCTAGATGATATCAAAATTTTTGGGATCTTAAGAAATATTGCATGGGGCGTGCTAGAAGGGGTGACTGAATTGAACTAGTTTGTTTCACATCATGCTAAAGTAGCTATACAAATGTTTTGTACCAAATTTAAGCTTCAAAAATTGAATACATTCTGAGAAAATTAGTGTATTGGTTTTAGTGAAATTGTTCATTTTGTATGGGAGGTGGTAGAAGGAGGGGCGAGCTCTTAATGACTTTTTCAGAAATAACTAAAAACATCATGTTGTTGACATGCATAAATTGCAGATCAGTAGCATTCAAACTTTTCAGGAAAATTGATTTTTTGTAAAGCTGTGAAATTGTGCCTGATTGTATGCGAGGGGGTAGAAGGAGTGAAGCTAATCGTCTAATTTTTTTTTGGTCTAATAATTCTAAACAATTATTTAGTGCGCAAATTTAACTCGATAATTGTAGGCGCACTGAGTAAATTGGTTTAGAGCATTTACTTAAAAAGTGCAGTTTGTATTCGAGGTGGTGGAAGGAGTGCGGGGATGCGAATAATTTTTGAACAGTAGATTGAAATCACCCCGCAGGAGGGTAGTTGTAGGATGATGTTATACCAATTCCTGCAACTATCTTTAGAGACTATCGACTCCCCGGACCTAAGCTAACCATCCCACTATGGGAAAGGGGCAGTAGAATTCACCCATAGTCAGCCCTGCTAGCCCGAAAAATGGCAAATCCAGACTCACTGCATCATGGGCTTATCACCCGTGATCTTAAGACCTAACTGATACGAGAAACAGACACAGCGCTTCGGATACGGACAGATTCTACGGTAACGACTTTTGGCATTTGAAAACCGACTGTAATTGGCTTCTGGAACGTTCGAACTTTGAATGAGGCGGGAAGGGCAGGGATCACTCGGTCCTTGCACCGTCGATTAGTGATCAACCGTGACATGGAGCACTATAGCATCCAAATTTTGGGCTTGAGCGAGGTCAGGAGGACAGGATCAGGAGAAGAACGAACCCCAAGCGGAAACACCATTCTGTACGTTGGTCCTGAGAGTGAATCCAAAAATGGCGTTACGGTCGCCCTTACACCGAGAGCGAGAAACAGTCTCATTAGATGGGAACCAATCTCGGATAGGATTATCGACGTCAGACTCAGGACCAGTGTCACAAACGTCACAATTCTACAGTTGTTACCCACCAACTAATAGCGCAACACCTGGTGGCAAAGAGGAGTTTTGTACCAAACTGAGTGCCACCTTCGTTTCTGTTCCAAGAGGTTATATTATTATCATCTCAGGAGATATGAACGACCAGGTTGGCTCTGGTAACACTGGACTAGAACAAGTCATGGGGAAGCATGGTGACCCTTAGGTCACGTGCCACGACCTTGGATTAAGAGACCCGAAAACGGTGAATTATTTGTGGAGTTTTGTATTACTCGGCAAATGGTCATCGCAGGGACCCTTTTTCCTTACAAGAGTCACTATAAAACATCTTGGGTCTCCCCTGATGGTGCTACTCAGAACCAGATCGACCACTTGGCTATAAGTCGTCAATCGAGAAAATGTGTCCTCGATGTCCGAGTGAATCGTGGAGCTGACGTGGGGAGTGATCACCACTTCATGGTTGCCTGCTTGAGATTGTGGACTACAGCAATCCGATGACCCCAAATTCTTCAAATGAAGAGCAAGCTTAAAGTGGATAAAATCAGAGACCCAACAAAAAGCGCGAGTACACCGCCATTCTACGCGAAAAGTCTTCCATCATTGGGCGGGTATGACATGCGCATACTGGACACCAATTGGGAGGCAACTAGAAACACGTTTCTAACTAGTGCTGAAGAATTTGCGAGATATGTGAAAAGCGGTGAGAAACCTTGGATGTCGCACATGGGACAAGGTTGGCGATAGGAAAAAAGCCAAATTGGCAATCATCTCTCAACCCGATGTCAACCAACTAACACCCGACTTGAGACAGAACTACCGCGATACTCATATAAAAAGACTGTTAGACTCGACAATGAAAAGGCCATTGAAGATTTGGCCAACAAGGCAGAATCTGAAGCTTACCTTGGTAAGTTGGTTCACTATTTAAAATCATGAAACAGTTGTCGAATAGAAATTTCACCACCAACCACCTGGTGAGAAATGTGAACGAAACTCTCCTTAATATGACTGAACGTCAGTTGCGGCGATGGAAGGAATACTTTTCTGATATTTTAAATATCTTGTCAGAGGAAGATATTCCAGAAACAGAACAACTGCCAAACATCCAACCGCAAAAATTCTCTATTAGGGACGATCCCCCAAATAAGAAAGAGATTGTTTCCATTCGGTCAATGGCGGGAAGGAAAGCCCAAGATATTGACGGACTACCAACCGAACTCCTCAAAACGGTCCTGGAAATAACAGCCGATATACTCTTCCCATTCTTTTCTGAGGTGTGAAATGAAGAAAGATAGATAAGAAGGAGGGCATCATTGTGGCAATTCGCGTGGTATATGTCTACTTACTACCGTATCGAAATTCATGGCTAAGGTAATTCTTAATAGGATTATTGATGTCGTGGAGAGCACTCTCGAATATTATCAAGCTGGATTTCGTAAGAGGTCGTCTTGTACCGACCACACAAATACCCTACGGATAATATTGGAGCAGTCCGCCGAAATGGGTTCGCCACTACATCTCATGTTTGTCGGCTTCGGGAAGGCTTTCGATAGCGTTAAGCGAGATTACATATGGAATGCTTTGCGTAGGCGAGGTATCCCAGGTAAGGTCATAGCTATGATTAAAGAATCCATGATATATTTGCTTCCACAAAACCGTTCGGACTTAGAGTCAAATGTTCGCTCATTGCATTCTAAAAGCAAAGAGGCGGGACTGAAAATAAGTAAACCAAGTACATGCACATGGGTTCGAACGCAAGCACATCGATTGTTCTTAACGGACAAGATGAGGAAGAGATGCAAGATTTTTTTTATCTCGGAAGCATTGTCAGCATGGCCGAGAAAGATATTGATTCTCGTCTAAATAAAGTTCTTTAGCTGCGAGTTTTTGACGCATGCGTCAAATCCATGTTTTTGTATGGCTGTACTACTTGGAAAGTGGCCGTTCGACTTACTAAGAAACTACAAACTTTCGTGAACCAATGCCTCCGACGCATTTTAGGAATATTCTGGCCAGAAGTGATCTCCAACGACGAACTTTGTAGTACAACTGGACAGACTAAAATAGGTATTGAGATTAAAAGGCGGAAGTGGCAGTAGATAGGTCACACATTGAGGAAACCAGTGCGAAACATCGCCAAACAGGCTCTGGAGTATAGTCCTCAAGGAAGACGTCGGGTTGGTCGACCATGTAGCACATGGAAGCGAGCAGTTGTGCAGGAGAACAACAACAGCAACAGCTTAAGACCGATGCTCAGGATCGTGTCTTATGGAAGAGAGATGTTTCTGTATTATGCTCCTATAGGGGTCTTAACAGGAATTTGGTGGATGATTGAGGTTGTCAATCTTCGGAATACTAATTTTTTTCAAGGATCTATTGTAATTTTTACAAAACGAACACTATTTTTGCAGATTTTGCAAATTAGATACGATAAAGAGTTCGTAAAATGGTTAGAGATATCCAGTGAATAAATTTCTTTCCGTGCAAACTTGCATAAATTATCAAATAAAATATTAATAAGGCTTGGGCCAGATTAAATTGCACCAATTTGAAATGTATAACTAAAAGTTTAGATTATCTTAAATTGTAAATAATATTTTATTTATTTACAAAATTATGTAAAAAAAATAATATTGCATTTCACCAAATCTGATGAAAGAACGATCTTTTTGTAAAATCGCCGCCATCATCATCTGCATGGTGGTTTCGTTCACTTTACTGACAGTGTTCTGGCAGTAATGATGATTGCTGATGATGGCTCTAGTCTTCCTTAAAATTCCTTTGATCAAATTTGTCTAATCGGTCGGAAATTAGGGCAATTCGGTGGGTTTCGCTCTCTTGGCACAATTGGTACGTTATTGGCTCTTTACCACTCCATTGAGCTACAGCCCGAAACCATCGACATGCTATTGGAAAATTGGAGCGACAGAATGCGCTACTGCGAAGCCAGCCAAGGCAGCCACTTGAAGTTTATTTAATTTACTCTTACTAATGAAGCCATATTACATGGAAAAAAATTTAATTTTGTTCATTTTATTGCATTTTTAAAAAGAAATTTGTATTTGGCCCACCCTATATACTTGCCAAATCTGGTTCGAATATAACCAAAACTTCATGCTGCCGAACAAATGGCAAAAGCCGTTTCTGTAGACACTTATCAATATAAATTTCAGATGGTAATGTTGAAGAGCCATTTTGCTTGCCGAATCATCAACTTCCTCCCGAATTTATCCAATTTATATACTTGAATGTATCGGCAACATTCAACCCCTTATTGGCAATGTACCATTTTTGTAATCTGTTTGTCATCGACTTTCAGATAAATTTTATCATACATTATCAAGCAGCCAATAATTTTGGTCAGAACATTATCACACAGCTTTCTGGCTCGGTTTCTTGCCACTATATTTTGCTTGTTATTGCGATTGGGCACCTTAATAACTTCATATGACTTCATACCAGCCTCAGACAATATTCTTTGCACAGAACTCCTCTATGTTCCACTTTGTTTTTTGGGCCAAATCCCTTTGTTAAAAACCTGGATATGCCGAACTACCTTCTTCACTATTTCCTTATCACGTGTCCGTCCACCTTAAGTATCATCAGGTAACTCATTCCGGATAACAAGTATGACTTAATAGAATTTTATTTAAATAATGCTTTCTTTTCAGCTCTAGAGATACTCTACAAGTAAATGGAGGGAGCGGCAATGGGATCTCCAATTTCACCTGTGGTAGCGGAATTTTTCATGGAAGAATTCGAAAAGAGCGCACCGGATTCAGCTCCATTAACACCGAAATTGTATCTACGGTATGAGGATGACACCTTCATCATTTGGCATCATGGGAAAGAAGAGCTCAAACAATTTTTAACACACCAGAACTCACACCACAAGAAAATTAAGTTCACCATGGGAACAGAAAGCAAAGGAAAACTGCCATTCTTGGATGTACTCGTAGAAAGGAGTGATACATTTTTAAGCTTCGGGATATATACGAAGCCAAATTAAATAAACAGATATCTCCACACTCATTCACATCACCACCCAAGTCAGAAAACAGGCATATTGAGAACCGTAATACACAAAGCCAGATGTGTAACTGAAGGAAATCAGCGCAGTCTACGAAGGAAAAGGAACAGTTGAATTGGGCATTCACAGCAAATGGATATAAAGCGAGCGAAATAAACAAGGCCTAGAAACCGAAGCATCCGATGAAAAAAGAACGGGAAGACACTGAAGAAGGAAATACAGACAAACAATGGGTGAAACTACCTTACATCTAGGGCACGACGGATAAGACAGGAAAAATCCTTCGAAAATCCAACATCAAGATAACATTCTCTACCCTGACTACTATCCGAGGAATTTTAGGAAACCAGAGGCATAAAACACCATTGGAGACTGAATGAGAGTACAAAGAACTTTGCGGCTCATGAGATAAAGTATACATAGGAGAAAAGGGACGCACAGTCCAAACAAGGATCAACGAGCATCAACGATGCACACGGAAAAACCAAATACAATCATAAGCGATTGGGACATGCAACGACAGGCGACCATACAATCGATTTCGACCATGTGCAAATTCTGGCCAGGACAAATCTAAATTATCAACGAATAGTACGAGAAGCAATTGAAATTTCTAAACATCCACAGAACTTCAATTCACTTCCTAGTCGTACAGGGAAATATAGACAGTCATTCATCTCCCGAACATCCAGACTTTGGAACGCATTGCCTTCTATCATATTTCCAAGCAAGTATAACCTTCAGCGCTTCAAAAATAATGTCCATCGCTATTTCCGTATCTCTCCCTGAAAATTCCCATAACACTACCAAATTTCATCCTCTACCTATACCGACATAACTGTGTAATGCATTAAAGGGTGACCCCCAAAGTTATAATCGGTGCCATAAAAAAAAAAATTATCTGCAGTTTGGCTACCTGCCTTAAAATTTGGTAAGAACGAAATCCGTACCCGGAAATCCGTAACTAATTTAACTACCTGATACTAATTAACTGATTTAACCTTAAATTACTCTTCTCACACCCAATCAACCCCTTTCTGTATAAAATAAAAGTCTTCTGTCGATAAGTTTGATAAGGATCTCAGCAGAGACAGAAACGTCACGAATAATAAAGCGTAACAGAAATCTTTTAATTCGAAATGCACTGTGAAAACATTCACCAAACCATCAACCGAACACATCTTCGATTTCACTGTGAGTGACATTTTTTCTTTTACATGGTTTTCTTTGGAACGTATCTATAGTACAAAAAAGAGTAAATGACAATTATATTGCCATATTGCTATCAATCGTGATAGCTTTAGGCACTATTCTAGCTCGCCTTAATATAATGGCGAATTATTTCTTCTATCTGAGATAGATCGGGTCGCTCCAAAATCTTTCCAATTAATTATTAAGTTTAATATGCAATGCTTACTTGAAGGACCATTATATCGATTTAATCGTCCGGCCCTGATCTTGATAGTTTAATAACGGAAGCCAGAAAACTTTTATATTTTTGCGAGTATGTAAAGATAAGTATCTAAAACCTACAAGAAACAAAAGATTGAAAAACGAACAACATTTCGAATTAAAACTAATCATAAAATAACGAACGTCAACTTAAAGCTACCGACAATAAATGCTTCATATAGCATGAAGGACACATCTTCCAATGACTTTTAAGTTTGTTTATAATCACGACAAAAATATACTGCGCTGTAAAAATGAACATTATGTAATTACAATAACTGGAAGTCAAGATCTTAGTGATTGACTCGCACTAAGATCGCAATAATCGCTCTAACATCAGGGGCCATATCGTATGTGGCGTTCCTGGTGGTGCACTATGGCAATTGGCAATCTGGACACTCGTTAAGCTCGCTTATTACACATATCATGCTCGTATACGCGAATTAAGTGCAAGTTAAATGCAACCTTCACCATTGAACTATGTATAATCCAGCCTGATAAGATCGCGGCTCACAGAGTGTCAAAATTTTCGCTAACAACCAGATCGTATATCTCGAGTTTTGAGTACTCGGTAAGTACTTCAAAGGTAGTTACGATAGTACAAGAGCCAGCTGGCGTTCATATCATTATTTCTCATGACGCGGCGCGCAGACCGGCAATTTTCTAGTGTAACTCCTTCAAGTATCTGCGGCGCGCAATTCGAGGCCAAAGTTTACTCGAACAAGAAGAATAATGGCCGCAATGAGAGCTTGTTATGTCGAGATGTCGGTAAGTTATAAGTGCGCGGACTTGAAGGCGGTTTGGTAGCCTGCCATACCAATTACAAAATCATTTTTCGCATTTTATCGTTCGCGATCGCTCTTCGTGACAAACAAAAGGTTGACGATGATCATTAAC
Source organism: Chorisops tibialis (assembly GCA_963669355.1). Taxonomy (NCBI): domain Eukaryota; kingdom Metazoa; phylum Arthropoda; class Insecta; order Diptera; family Stratiomyidae; genus Chorisops; species Chorisops tibialis. The sequence continues at coordinate 80,956,806 of OY770262.1, read as the reverse complement.
CAATTTCGCGATCGGGAATCAAGCTATCACCTTGGGCGCTACTGTTCGTCCACATTTCGGCCACTACAGATATTCCTTAGAAACTAGCTACGAAATTTCAACGAATTGCTCAGGTAGGCACTAACAATTTTCAGACAAATCATTCCGAACTAGATGGGCCGCACAGTGGAAAACTATGCTAGTTTCGACCGGTCTTACAACTTCTTTTCGAATAGACGGCTTCGAACCTCCAGGCGACGTATGTAATTCAATTTCGAATCTTATTGTCGACCGCAATGACAAAATACTTTTCGAATAGCGATAGCCATTCGATTCGCTCCCTAAGATGTTTTTGAGGGGCTGAGCTTACTCTAAATATGAAAAACAAAAATCGCGTGGTTCCGATGTTTTTATCAAGTCTTCAAAATTTTCGACAGATCGAGAAGACTTCAAGGTTTCTTGTTATCTTAATCGCGGGCGGCGACTCTTTTCAAGTTTAGATCGAATCATTTTTTACGTTTTTCTTCGACTCCGGACGATTTTGGGTGTAAATCGATCTTGAAATTTTAAAAACTCCCGCCGACTATAGCGGATTCTTAAGATGATGTTTTTCAATAATTTGATGAACACATCATCACTTTATAAAAAGCATTCGTTCATCATTTATATCGTTGTTGAAAGTCATGTTTCAAAAGCATATTTATTTAATAATTGTAATATAGCGTAGTTTTTTTTTTGTATAATCGAAAAACGATGGCATCATCTTTTATCGAATAAATTCTTTATATGTAATTAAACGTTTAGAACTGTCTGAAAAATAAAACTAATAAAAACTCGACCTCCAATTTTAATTAGTTCTTCGTAAAGTTGAAGGATATCAAAATTCATTGTAAACTTTATGTGGATGATGCAATGAATTCTTCTTTTTTAAATTCCACGAAAAGGATTGCAATAGTCTTGAACATTTATGCAACGTATATGAACAATCAGTTATTTGAAAATAAATGAAAAGCAATCTGAGGTCTTCCTCAGAGTGTACTTCTCGGAGGAAACCTCAAACTAAAAGGTAGATTCCAACTCCCACCCTCCAGTTGCCTCTATTCTCTCTGAATAAAAATCCTCCTGGGCTGGATTGTGGTACCCGAATCGACCAGGCTGAGGGCCCAGTTAAATTTCTCAGTCGCTAGCAGAAGATCCGGATACTAAGCGCCCTCCGGATAATTTAGCCTTGTCTGAACACTGCGGATCATTAAAAAAAACCAACCCCAGAGATCGTGAGAGCATGCATCTTTGCAGCAAAGCACAACTTTGCCCACCAATCCTGATCTCATAATGAGAGCTACAAAGATCAAGTCTACCAAACCCGGTTGAAGCAAAAAGTGCAAGGCCCGAAACGTACAAGCAGCTGGATCTTGTAGCTTAAATCATAAGGGAAAAAGCAGTTTCATTCAAACTTAATGCAGATAGCACACTGCCGAAGAAGACAAAGCACACCAAACCTGGACTCAATAGCGACGTGCACTGTGCAATTGGTCCAGAGAATCACCGGTGGTTATATAGGTGGAGGTTACTGCCCAGACACAAGTCGGGCGCACATAGACCATAACCTGGTCCATTGTGATGCCACAGGATCTCAGAAGAGACTCCTACTCTGTGAACCAATCGGAGCTTCCTATGAAGCGATGAAGGCTCCTGGCTTTCGTATTAGCCAGATTACCGAGACTACCGAAGAAGTGTGCACCTAGATGTTGTCTCCTGTCACAATTTTTCCCCGGCTGGAAATAATATAAGAAAACCCCTCGCTTCTAGGGGTGGAATGATTCTGTCCATGGTGCGTTCTTGTGACGTGATTCAGCAGTCTTGTCGCTCGTATCGTTGTAACAATATCCTCTCGATACGAATTTCACAAATCTCGTTGTGTAGCTTGCTCGTTGATCAATTTCTCGCCGTCCTCGTAGTGGTTCCTTCAATTAAAGTCTCGATGTTCCACTTACTGTACTTTATTTAGTTCGCCCACCAACTTACGATACTACTTGTTAAAAAAAGTTAATTCTCACTTCTATTATATATGTATTTTAGCAAAATTATTCATCAGTGTACGTCCGTTCGTACTCGTAATCTGGATCCAAGGAGGTAGTGAAAATTTCACCTGGGTCCCAGTTAGTTTCATTTCAGGACCCTCAACGGCTTTTGCTGGACTTGAAACTCAATCACTTATATTCGAGCTTTCACCTTCCTTTGTCTGAGAAACTTTCTCCGCCCTAAAACGTAGCAACCGCTCATTACAATGGCACTACAACACAAATCGGGCCTTGGCCTCCTGACCCTCAGGTTCCTTATCATTTTTCATTTTTTATTGTGGAAGGGATGTTAGCCTGTCGCACAACCATTTATCTACGAATTTTTGATTTTCGTAGATTGAGGTGACCAAGCAGGCAACGTGCTAGAATTATGCGTCAATCGGGATTTGAAATCACGACCTTCGCATTTTAGACGAAAACGCTACCCACTAGGCTATACCCTAGCAACCCTTAATTTGCTGTGTGCTTATTTCAAACAATCAATCGTATGTCACAACCATTTTCTGAGTAGGATTTCCTAGCATTGCTTGAAAATTTTTCCCATACTTCACTCCTAATCGTGGTATACTTCCATTCTTCTTTCACGTAGTCGGAGCTGATCATAGAAGCTGCTGATGTCACTTGACAGCCAAGTCATGTGGATCGATCTAGTTTAGGCAGGCGGTTCCTTGCCTTGGAGTCAAGAGACATAGCTGCAATCCATCGAAGATGTCTGGGTCGTCGTATCCGCTGGAGGTGCTGGTGTGTAATTCGAGATTACTATTTGTTAAATCGTTTATTATTATTTCTAATGTTGTTATCTCATTACTGCAATTTAGTCTACGTTCCTTCGTTACTCCTAGCCAGGATGTTAGACAAAGAGTATCTCAAGTCTAGATGTAGTTCTAGCTCGGCAACATGGAAGATTGTCCCCGCGAAGTATTGCTCAAAAGTAGTCGCAGTAAGTTCTTGGAGTTTTAACCTTGATAGGATTTGTTCAATTCTACTTTAATCTTTCAGGCAAACTCGGATTCATTACGGTGAACGCGTAACACCCCTTCTAGAAAGAGCAAGACAAGAACATAACAGATGAAGAATCGTCTATTCATCAGTTTTGCAGCTCATGCAAAAATCATTAAGCAGAATGTCAAGCCTTTGAGCATATCTCGCTATCAGGCAGTCCAGTGTCCTTCTACGGAGCTAATCGTCTGCCTGTTTAGCGAGATCAGTCTACCAGAGCGCTTAAGATCCAACCAAATCTGTCCGGTGGTATTACATATAACACCGTTTGTCCATCTGTCGTTGGCTTTGCTAATCGTACCCAACTTAAGTTCCAGCTTATAAGATGCAAAAGGCACACTCAGCTTCTCTTTCTCAGATTGAATCTACAAGGTGATTTCGTGCTGTGCCCTGCAGTTCTCCAAAATGACCCTATGCTATGGTACTCAGCACAAGCGAATGTTGAAGTGATCAGCCATTTCCCTCAGGAACATGCGACAATCAAGAACAGTCTTGGATGTAGACATAACTGATTCCTTGACTTAATAGCGGCCTGACAAAGATGTCAATATCCTTGGTCGATACTACATTACGCTACATTACCTAGCGGTTACATCAAGGTGTAGTTTTTTAAGGAGAGGCGTAGCGCCCGACAGCTTCTGAGCTGCGTTGGATGTATCCCGGAACACCTCAAAACTGAAAATCAGAGAGAATCCGCATCTTGAGCTACCATAGTGATTGCCCAATTTAGAGACACCTCCTCGAAAAGCGTAAAAGATCTCTGGGTGGTTCCCCTAAGGAATCAAAAAGGCGGGAGAAAGCCAGTACCGGTACCGGAGGTATATTAAGGTCCTTTAGTGATGTCCTTAAGGATTGCCTGATAGTAGCGATCATCGACAAAAGTGATGCAGATGGATTACGGTTGAAGGCAAACTTTCAGCAGATGACACTAATGGTCTGCGGATTTATACAAAATCACAATTGCTAGACTGGGAGAAGCGTGGCCAATTGCGCTACTCGAGGCTGATGAAGGGATGTGTTCCTAATCTGTCCTCGACTACGTATACCGAGCGATGGGGGAGCGACTTTGAAGATAATTCAGTCTACCTATAATTGGAGGCTGGGAAATGAAAGATATTAAACGAACTCTAGATGAGCTGTAATAGTGATCAACAAAGAGTCCATATCTTCGTTACAGTAAGTAGGATAATGTCGCACGCAGCCTCGAAACGAAAGCAAGAAACTATTGGCTAATTTCGACTTATTTAACTCATGATCTTGGGCTACTCCCACCGGATAATCTGTAAAGTCTGATTACTTATGCACGGAGCCTTAAACCAGACCTAATTATTACTCGTAGATGTGACGCTAACGTGCACAATACAATATGGGGTAACTCCGATATCAATGAAAGGGGAAGGTGTTGTTGACTACCACTTGATCGCCTACTTCCTCTTTTGCAACATGGGGAATTCATTTTCGTTACTAGCAATACACAATTAGATCTCGATATAACCCTAGTGTCAGAAAATATCTCGCATTTGGTTAGGGAGAGGAAGCTGCTCAATTAACATTCCTTCTCAAGTCATTGATACTTGAAATTTGGTTTAGCCGTACACCCTCCCGATAAACCAGTCTTCAGGAACTACAATAAGATTAATGGGTTCAAGTATAAGGTACTATCAAGGAATTGCTGCGAGGGTCCGAGCCTTCCGTACCACAATTATTAATTAATAGATTATTTCAACCCTTACTAGAGCTTTAAATGCGGCAATATCACGCTCGTGTCCCACTAAGGAACCAAGAGTTAAACAGAAGACACCATAGCAGAGCGCCGAAATTCGGGATCTCAGGAAAGGCTGCATGCGACTTTTTAATATGGCCAAGAGAACCAAAGAGGCCTTAGACTGGGAGTTCTATGAGGAAGCTCTTCCGTGCTATGAAAAGGGTTTGAGGGAGGCGCAGCGCGAATTTTTGAAATTTTGTTTGCTGTCTGGTAACATATAAAGCATCAAGACTACGCAAAATCTGCTCTATTTGCCCTGTATCTCCAGCTACATGAAGAAATCCGACGTGTCATCGAACTAGTCGAGTGACGAAACAATTGCTCGTCTCTTAAATATTCACTTTCCGGGTAGCTCTACAGTTGCTCAGCACCGAGAAGGCCAACAACTTAAGACCCAATATGCGACTCTGAAATCATTATCTCGCGAAACGCGAGGGGGGCAGTACGCAGCTTCATCCCGTATAAATCCCCAGGACCGGACGTCATAATACCTACCGAATTTCAAAATACCTCTGACTTCAACCTTTCCTTAGTTGGTAGTTATTTTTAGCATTTCCACATTCCTAAAATATGGATGGAGGTAAAATTGTTTTTTCCCTCAAAGTGGGAAGAAGCTCAAGTCTAAGCCCTTTAAATCTATCCTTATCCCCTCTAAAAACCTTAGAACGATTGATAGATATCCATTTACGTAGTAACATCGATCAGCGAATGTTATCAACAGCGCAATAAGCATACTGGAATGGGAAAATCGATTGAAACGACTCTACAAACACTCGTATGCTACGTCAAAAACTCTCTGAGTAGCAACAACAACGTACGACCAGAAGCAATTACGGACCCACTTTCAAATCTGATAAAATTTCGTGATCCAATGCTTCCGACACATTTTAGGAATATTGTGCCTAGAAGTGATCTCCAACGACGAGCTTTGGAGTATAACTGGACAAACTGAAATCTGCAATGAGATTCAACGGCGGAGGTGGCAGTGGATCGGTCACACATTGAGAAAACCAGTGTGAAACATCGGCAAACAGGCTCTGGAGTGTAGTCCTTAAGAAAGCCGTCGGGTTGGTCGACCATGCAGCACATAGAAGCGAGTAGTGGAGCAGGAGGCCAGAGGAATAAACAAGTCCAGGCAACAGCTAAAGGCCAATGCTCTGGAATTTAATTTCAAATCTAAAGGTAGATGATTCGCAAGGGGGTAGTTGTAGGATGAGGTTTTACCAATTCCTGCAACTATCTTTGGAGATTAGTGATTCCACGGACCTAAACTAACTATTCCCCTGTGGGATAGGGCAGGTGAATTCACCCACAGCCAGTCCTGCTTTCCCTAAAAATGGCTAATGGCCACACATCATGGGCTTATCACCCGTGATATTAAATTTATTTATTTATTTATTTATTTATTTATTAATCATAACAAGACAGTTTACAAATAGATTGCTTAATTTAATTTATTTTAATATATCCTAATATATTTAAATTTACCTTAATTAATTAAACATAATTTTATATACATATATGATATACGATAGACACTGGTGAAAGGATTAAGCGGGATGTGGGGACCTTATAAAACGGAGCGTAGTCTCAGTTTATATGTCAGCTTACTTATTGAGGTGTATAGTGGGCGCTGAATTTGTTAAATACTCTACAGCATCTGTTAATAGGTTCATTTCCGTAATCAGTACGATGTGCATATCCTTAAGTGGTTTTGAATGTCTCGTCAGCCTGACATTGTCATTGAGTCTGAATTTATTTGAGATATGGTCAACCTTAATATCGCCATTCAAAACATCTAAGGTAAAACAGGATGTGAGCATAGTTCTTCTAGAACCAAGCGGTAAAAGATTTAATAATTGCAGCCTAACTGCGTAGGGTGGAAGGTTTTCAAAGTCTCTAGGATCATACAAGTCCCTGAGAGCAAAAAGAAGGAATTGCTTCTGGATTGACTCTATTCTGTTGCTGTATAACTGGAAAAAAGGGTCCCAAATGGGACATAAATATTCCAGAATAGGGCGGACAAGAGAACAGAATAAAGATTTTGTAACCCATACATTCTTTAACTCTTTGGCTCTTCTCTTAATGAACCCAAGAAGTCTATGGTTTTCGAAATTATTCGATTATAATGAGATTTGAAGCACAGTTTGTTGTCCAGTAGTAAGCCTAACTGATACGCCACGGATACGGACTGATCCTTTGGTAACGACTTTTGGCATTCGAAAACGTACTATGATCGACCGTGAAATGGTATACTATAACATCCGAATCTTGGGCTTGAGTGAGGTCAGGTGGACTGCATCAGGTGAGGAGCTAACCCCGAACAAAAACACCATTCTGTCCGTTGATACTGAGAGTGAAGCCAAAAATGGCGTGGCGGTTGTTCTCACACCGAGAGCGAGAAACAGTTTAACCACCTGGAAGCCAATCTCGGATAGGGTTATCGTCGTCAGGCACAGGACCAGTGTCAGAAACGTCACAATTATATAGTGGTACGCAACAACTAGTACCGCAAAACCTAGTGACAAAGAGAAGTTTTATAGTCAATTGAGTGCCACCTTCGAACGTGTTCCAAGAGGTGATATTATTATCATCTCAGGAAATACGAACGTCCAGATTGGCTCTGACAACACTGGACTAGAACACGTCATGGGGAGGCATGGTGACCCTTGGGTCGACGCTTCACGACCTTGGATTAAGAGACCCGAAAACGGCGAATTATTTGTGGAGTTCTGTAGTACTCGGCAAATGGTCATCGGAGGGACCCTTTTTCCACACAAGAGTCATCATAAAACATCTTGGGTTTCCCCTGATGGTATTACTCAGAACCAGATCGACCATTTGGCAATAAGTCGCCGATGGAGAAGATGTCTCCTCGATGTGCGAGCGAAACGTGGAGCTGACGTGGGGAGCGATCACCACTTGATGGTTGCCTGCTTGAGATTGTGTACAGCAGCTATCCGACGACCACAAATTCTTCAAATGAAGCGCAGGCTTAATGTGGATAAACTCAGAGATCCCAACAAAAAACTCGAATACACCACCATTCTACGCGAAAAGTCATCCACATTGGGTGAACATGAAATGCGCACACTGGACGCCAATTGGGCGGCAACCAGAAACACTTTTCTAACTAGTGCCGAAGAATCTGTGGGATATGCGCAAAGCGGTGAGAAACCCTGGATGTCGCAAGACACATGGGACAAGGTTGGCAATCGGAAAAGAGCCAAATTGGCAATCATCTCTCAACCCGATGTCAACCAACGAACGCCCGAATCGAGGCAGAACTACCGCGATGCTCATATACAGCTTAAAAAGGCTGTTAGACGCGACAAGAGAAAGGCCATTGAAGATCTGGCCAATAAGTCAGAATCTGCGGCTTACTTTGGGGATACGGGCTCACTATGTAAAATCATGAAACAATTGACGAACAGGAATTCCACCGCCAACCACCTGGTGAGAGATGTCAACCGAACTCTCCTAAATATGAATGAACACCAGTTGCGACGATGGAAGGAATACTTTTCTGATATTTTAAACATCTTGCAGAGGGAGATATTCCAGAAACAGAACAACTAGCAAAAATCCAACCTCAACAATCCTCTATAAGGGACGATCCCCCAGATAAGGAAGAGATAGTTTCCGCCATTCGGTCAATGGCAGAATGGAAAGCCCCAAGTATAGATGGACTACCAACCGAACTACTCAAAGCGGACCCGGAAATAACAGCCGATATACTACTCCCACTTTTTACTGAGGTGGAAATGAAGGAAGACATCCGACTGAATGGACGGATGGCGTCATTGTGAAAATTCCGAAGAAGGGCGACCTTCGGCATTGTGGCAATTGGCGTGGTATATGTCTACTTACTGCCATATTGAAAATCATAACCAAGGTAATTCTCAATAGGATTAGTTTATCAGGCTGGATTCTGTAAAGGGTCGTCTTGTACCGACCACACAAATACCATACGGATAATATTGGAGCACTCAGCCGAAATGGGTTTGCCACTACATCTCTTCCGGTTCGAGAGCTTTCCTGTGTGAACGGGTGTCAGACAAGGCTGCATATTATCACCAGTCCTATTTCTGGTGGTAATAAGTGAAATCTGAAGCTGCACTGGAAGGTGGGAAAGGTAAAGGTCTTCAATGGACACTATTTAACATCTTAAGTCACCTTGATTATGCTGATGACGTGTATATGCTTGCACATAGCCGTTCGGACTTAGAGTCAAATGTTCGGTCGTTGCATTCTAAATGCAAAGAGGCGGGACTGAAAATAAATGTGCGTAAAACTAAATACATTCACATGGACTCGAACGCAAGCATCGATTGTTCTTAACAAACAAGATGTTGAAGAGGTGCAATATTTTTGTTATCTCGGAAGCATTGTCAGCATGGACGGCGGAGCCGAAAAGGATAATGAGGCTCGTATAAATAAAACTCGTCAGGCCTTCGGTATCCTTTCCCCTTTCTAGAGGTTGAGAGAGATGTCCCTTCACACGAAGTTGCGAGTTTTTGACGCATGCGTCAAATCCGTGTTGTTATATGGTTGCACTACGGGGAAAGTGACCCTCCGACTTACCAAGAAACTACAGACTTTCGTGAACCAATGCCTCCGACGCATTTTAGAAATATTCTGGCCAGAAGTAATCTTCAACGATGATCTTTGAAGTACAACTAGAAAGACGAAAATAGGGATTGACACTCAAAAGCGGAAGTGGCATTGGATCGGTCACACTTTGAGGAAAGCAGAGCGAAACATCGCCTAACAGGCTCTGGATTATAGTCCTCAAGGAAGGCGTCGGGTTTGTCGACCATGTAGCATGGAAGCGAGCTGTTGAGCAGCAAGCCAGAGGAATAAACAAGTCCTGGCAACAGCTTAAGGCCGATGCTCAGGATCGCGCCTTGTGAAAGAGAGTTGTTTCTGTCCTATGCTATGAGGTCTTAACAGAAATATGATTGATTGATGATAATTTTAATCTACTGTACAAAACATAATTCGTCCCTCTCCTTCCTTCCACCACCTCCCATACTGCACTTTTTCTTGAAATTCTTTAAACAAAGTAACTCAGTACGTATAAAAATTATCAAGCTGAAATTGTGCACTAAATATTTATTTAGAGTTATTAGTAAAACCAAAAAAAATTAGACGATTATGTTCACTCCTTCTACCCCGTTCCATATAATCTGACATAATTTCAGAACTTTAATAGATAAACTGCCAACAAGTTGGGCGAGACTTTATTATTCTTGGGACAAGTTGCGGATGAGTGGAAAGTCAATATGCTGGTAAGAGTGGTTAGGGAAGACTAAGCGAAAGGGGGTTCTTGGGCAGGGCTGTTATCAATTTAACAATATTTCATTCGTTTCTGCAAGTTTTGGTTTTTGTGAGAGGAGGAGGAGGGGTAATAGTAAGAGTGGGTGGATGTTAATAGCTTTTTAATTAATCGCATGAATCACGTCCAATATTCTCTGTATAGAATGTGTTTCATAGACGAAGTTGCATAGAATTTTCATAAAATTCGGTGTATTTTACATTCACGAAACCGAACATTTGTATGGGACGGGGTAGAGAAGGTAGGGGAATCGTAAAATTTGATATGCAGTTTTATTTTGTTTCTCTTGTAAGGTGCTTGTACAAAATTTCAAGTTCGTAGCTTTTAGTTTGTTGGTTATTAGTTGATTTAATGAAAATGGTCGAAATCATAGTTTTGTATGGGAGGGGGTCGAAGAGCATGCGTGATTTCAAATCTTTTAACGTAATTTTATTTCAACTATTTTTGTTAGTTTTTGTGCAAAATTTCAAATTGATAGCTTTAAATAGTTAGGTGATAATTGACTTCTTGGAAATGGTCGAAAACATAATGTTGTATGGAAGGGGGTAGACGTTTTAAAGGTTTTCGACCAGTTAATATTTTGTAAGCTTAGGGATTTTTTTTTTAAATGCATTTCGCAAATTTTCAAGTTTCTACCTTAAAATTTCACTTAAAAATTTTCAATTAATGTGTTTTTTCAATGCACATGAAACACCTTGTGCACGTTAAACAGGGGGTCTGTTTGTAACAATTATGGATCAAGTTATTATCATTTTTCTATGTATATCAAATAGATGTATCCACATACAAAATATCAACTTTGTATCTTTAATCAGAGCCCTAAAAAAATCACTCGAAATTTTCGACATTTTTGCTTTCACCTTCCTCCCCTTACACTCCCCAACTTAAATTTTACCAAATTTAACCACTATGTAGTTCTACAATCTGACAAATTTTCGATTTGGTATCCGTACTCTTTTTTGAGATATAAGGATTTGTAATTTTGAAAAGTGCGCCATTTTTGAAATGCTTCCCATTTCCATCACTACTATTATTTCAACACGTTATATTTTTATTGTAATTTCTTAGTATAGTTTAATATATGTTACAAGTTTCAATTATATAGCTTAAGAGATAGTTGAGACATTAATTTTTAATTGTTTTTCTTTGCACCTCCCCTGACCCTCCCCTTACAATAATTAGCCACTCTCTAAGCTGAGTACGGTGGAACTATATTCCACCTTAATCGTCCCAAAATATGAATTTTTTACTGTAAGTAATTTCGAAGATACAATCATTTGAAAAAACAATTTGGCCGACAATTTGTTTTTAGCCCCCCCTTTTTCGGACGCCAATGGATAAAAAAATTAAATTACTTTTAAAGTTTGTCCCACAACTCTCTCTACATCTCTACTGATTTTCGACTTCCTATCTCCATTCGTGGTGGAGATATTAACAAGTGTAGGTTTTGACTTTTTCCCTCCCTCCGCCTCCCCCTTTTCCCTAACGCCTTCCAAAATTTAGAAAATAGAGCTCACTTACCCAACCAACAATCCACCCAAAAACGAACATTCTACCTTTATTGGTCTCGGAGATATGAGTCCATATGTTCGGCGTACGGCGGGACGCATTTTTAGGCTAATTTAGTCATGAAACGCGAAAAAAAAAATTTCAGGGTAGCACATTTTTTTTCTGTGTCGATCACAATACTTTATTATTAGAATAATAAAGTAAAATTAATAATTCTGTTCTGAAATTTATAACTTGACTTTCTTTTGGTGATAAAATTTATTTTTCTTAAGAAATTTAAAAACCACTTCACCCCAAATGGTACAGTTTGCACCATTTCACGAAGAACAATGTATGTACCTATTTTTCTCAGTACCTATCATGGTCTTAGACTTGAAGTAAATTATTTCGGTAGCGATCATAGTACTCGTAGTTCAAAAGAGCACAATTTTACAGCTTCATGCCGATATTCTTGGAAAGTATGAAAAAAAATAGAAGCCAATCATTTCTACACTGATTCTTAGCTGCCTCTGTAAAAATCGTTTAATTATCCCAACCCCTTTCAACTCCTCCCTTGCCAATACAACTTTCAAGACAATGATGCTTTAATTAGACATAATATGTAGCTATACTCTCCAAATCGTAGTTCTGCTATATTTTCTTAAGATGACTTGGAAGTTGGCTTGAAAAATTAATTTAGCTTTAATTTACTTGCAAAAGATATTTGAAATTGGATTAAAATATTTGCTTAATTTACTAAGAAAATACCCCTTTGTATTCATTTATTAAAGCCTAAGTGTAGCTTAGTGTTTAGCGTGTTGGCCTACAATACGAAGGTCGTGAGGTCAAATCCCGATCGTACAATTCCAACACACCGCCTGCTTGGATATACCTCAATCTACGAAAATGAAAAAAAAAATCGTAGAAAGAGGGTTGTGCGAAGAGCTAACAACCCTTCCACAATAAGTAATAAAAATGTTATGGCGCCAGAGGGTTAGAAGACCAAAACCCGATTTGGGCTGTAGTGTTATTGTAGCTTAGATTAGATTCAATTATTCAATTGAATTCGATCTAAAAATGATTCGATATCATTAAAATGCCTTACAATCGAATTAAAACTCAAAGACAATGTTACAAGATTTTGACATAAAATTATTTATATAAACATTTGTTATATGATGAATTACTTATACGATTAAAGTAATCCAATCAGAAATCTTTGACTAAACACAAAAACAAACTCGAACAAGAGATTTGATACAAATTATATTCGATATTAACTAACCAATCTCAATTATCTGCATCCTGGTGGCGTGATACAATTATGCAATATGTGATATTTGCAATTTTTCGCGATAAAATAACGCACCCACGAAACTCAATTTTGGTCTGGAGGTGTGTATGATTTGCGAAGATAGTAACCATGAAATTGAGGAACGAGCGAGATAAAAGTCAGCTGGTAAGCGATCTAGTTGAACGTGGCTTCGAAATTCGAAATTAATCAAATCCAATCAATTTTCATTACGACTTTTAAGCAATTTTCTGTAGGTTCAGCGAAAAGTTTGATCGCAAACAACACACTCTGTAGCAGACGCTTTCTCCATTGTTGTGGGTGATTGTGCGCTGTTGGGATATATTAGACGCTATCCCATTTCCTATTATGTCAAGCTACACCTTCTGAAGTTCTTTCTTTCGAAATTGCATTGTGTCGTCGAGCATTCAAGCGTTTTATGTGCGTTTTTCTTGATTTCCAATCAAATAAAGTGCAAGGAAAAGGTGTGTTCTGCTTAAGACGACTATTTTTGTGACATTTTCCGTGTATCTGTGATGCTCAATGCTTATGGTATTATTCGTCTGGATGGCACAGGAAGTCATTATTTTTAGATGATAGAGAATGATTGCTTTTAAGGACTTAATTATAATTGTTATAAATTCAATTACCGCCAGTAAAATTCATCAAAACATTTGTTGGTAAATTTCATTTATAAAACACAACAGTGTTGCAGGAGTTAAATGACACTCTTTGATGAAAAACTAACAAATAAATAAATCACAAAATTTACCGTATTTCAATCTCAGATTGGGCACTGTTCAATTTTCTTTAGATCGTAATCTGACACTAAGTTATTCCTCTAAACATTTTTCAAATCAAAAGAAATTTATAATATGGATTTCCACCGATCAAGACTGTTCTAACGATATGTTCCAATCCCTTATAGTCTTAATCATTTAATCTAAGATTTAAACTATCTCGTACCACATGTGCATTAAAGTTGTTATGTTAAAATTGTGAAGCATAGCTGAGAGGAGACCTACTACGGTGTCGCGTGTAGGTACTACGCACGATTAAGATTTTGTCAATCAAACATAACAAGATCGATTACTTATAGGTGTGACTATGATTTGGTACATTACTCAAAGACACCTATAAAGTACAGTAATATTGCATAAGAGACTATGTGTGTTTTTTTTTTAGTTATTATTAATCTTATATGGTTACAGTAGAAAATCTATTTCATAGGTGACAACTCAAAGTGATATCAAGTGTGCGTTTGGGAGTGAAAACAATAAATTGGCTGAAACTTTGGTATTTCTTTGTCTGCAATTTCGAATTTTTAGGTGGGTGCTTGACTTACTTCTTGCATAATATTTGTGTCTTGTCGCAACGCAAGACGCTTTTTAGATACATTTGTACTTGCATTTTCTATTGCGCATGGTATGCAAAAAAAAAACATCGGTTCTGGTTTCGCTTTTCATAAATGCTCTCTAGTAAGACATGATCAGGAATGTGACATTTTATTATAACTAAGGCAATGTTACAATAGTAAATCAATAATAATAATAATTTCCTTAGACCATACCAGACTTCCTTCTGTGAAGTTTCTGTTTCGACAGGTAGATAGGATTTTGCAATACTTGACGTAGCCTTCATCTAATAACCTCATTATTTAGTTGTACTCGACAAATAATAATGCTAATCATAATCATACTTTTCTTTTCATGAATCATGGTAGACTTGCCCACAGAGATCTACCAAAATTTATTGATCTTGGCACCTGATTCTCGGTAATTCATAGGGTCGAGATACAAGTTTTTGCTCATGGCCATAAAATTACGATTTATTTATTCCAGTTTTATTTATCCCAAATTGAAAGTTGTTAGAAAATTATGATAACTGGAGATGTGGTAATTTCGAAGATGTGACATGACAACATTTTATAATAAATGAGATATACAGATATAAATAATTTATATATTCGGAGTACAAACTGAAAAACTCAGTTTTTTTAATTCGAGCCTTTAGTGTGCAAAAATGGTTAAAAATTTAGTATTCAAAGAAATGTCCATCGCTAGCCACAACTTTTTCACATGTTTCTGGCAGCATACGGATTTCGCGTCGAAAACACTGCTATTCTTTAGAGTAGATACACAAATAAACCCAACTTTTGGGTTCTTCCATTCTTACCTTACTTTTTTGTCAAAAACGACGTGTACAAAATTTAAACTATCTAGCTCAACGCGTTCTCAAGCTAGAGAGCGAACAGACGGACAGACGGACGGACGGACGGACAGACGGACATCCGGTTTTGAGATTTTTGAGTGATAATATTAACTTCTGTATCATTCATTTTTTTCTCCGAGCCTTATTTTTTGGCAAACTTATAATACTCCCAGATTTCATCTAGAGTATAATAATGTCACAACTTCTTAAAGCGAGCTCGATTTTCATAATATTAGAAATTTCATCGCTAAGTGCATAAGTACGAAAAACATGATACATTGGTAATATGCAGGATCAGAATAACTTAAAGTATGAATATAAATTAAAATGGCAAACTAAATAAATCTTAGAGTAACATTTTTATTGTCTTTAGTTTCTGTTCAAGAAAAGCATTTAAGCAGACTAGAAACCAAAAGCCAACATCCTTAATTTCGGATCTTAGCAAGAGTTAGCACTCGATCAATTTAAGCATTAAAAAAATTACTATAAAATAATTTAAGTAAGAATGGAAGTGCTGCTCAACCAGGCCATGCGTCATCGATCGGAATAGGTGGTAGTCTGAAGGGGCGATGTCTCGGGGATACGGCGAGTGTGTCTGCAATGGCACCACAGCCCAAATCAGACATTGGCCTTCTGATCTTCAGGTTCCTAAACATTTTTCATGCTGGTGAATGGGGTAGGAAGTCACATTTCAGTGTTCCCAGGTTTCCTAAGCAATATGTGATCGAGCGCTGTCGTGCAGCAAAATTAATTTGTCGTGTCTCGTATCAATTAGTTTCAATAGCGATCTCCCGTAATTGTTTCACTCGGTTTCAGCAGTTGATATACCACAAAAATGTTCTCTGTTTCACTACCATGCCGGTCCTCGAATTCAAAAACACCGCTTTTAAAGCGTTGAAACCAAAGCAAAACTTCCCGCAAATGACGGTTATTTATCTCAAACTTCGACATATTCGCGCACAAAAAAGTTTATGACGCCGATAAAACTACAAATCTAATTATGAAGAGTTATTGACAGATGCCTAAGTTTACCATGTAACGCAATTGTTGATCAGTATTTACTGCTGGTGGCATCTATTGGGAAACGGCGGATTTCAATTTGTACTCCCGGTGTATATAATTTTGTAATCAAATATCACAGATAATATTCGTAGGAACTTCAACTGAATATTTGCTTGACCTTTAAATTATGTTATAGTAATTTTTTTAGTGCTTAAATTAATCGATTGCTAACTCTTGCTAAGATCTGAAATTTCCTTGAACAGAAACCAAGGAGAATAGAAATGCTATTCTAAGATTTATTTTGCTTACCATGTTAATTAACTATATTCATACTTTAAGTTATTCTGATCCTGCGTATTACCAATATATCATTTTTATCGTACTTATGCACTTAGCGCTGAAATTTCTAATATTATGAAAATCGAGCTCGCTTTAAGAAGTTGTGGCATTATTATACTCTAGATGAAATCTGAGAGTATTATAAGTTTGCCAAAAAATAAGGCTCGAAAAAATGAATGATACGGAAGTTCATATAATCACTCAAAAATCTAAAAACCGGATGTTCGTCTGTCTGTCTGTCTGTCCGTCCGTCCGTCCGTCCGTCCGTCCGTGTCCTCTCTAGCTTGAGAACGCGTTGAGCTACATAGTTCAAATTTTGTACACGTCGTTTTTGACAAAAAAGTAAGATCAAGTTCGTGAGCGGGCCAAATAACTCCACCCCTTCTACCTCCTCCCATGCAAAATTACACAATTTCGTAATTTGACAATAAACGGATTTAATCGAAAAGTATAAAAGCTATTGATATGAAATTTGGAATGCAATATTTTTATGATGGTTTCAATCTACTGTGAAAAAATTATTTCTGTCCACATCTTCCTTCCACCACCTCCAATACAAACTGCAGTTTTTCATGAAATGCTCTAGACCAATTTATCCAGTGCATATAAAATTTCAATCAATCAATCAAATTCCTGTTAAGACCCCCTATAGGGGCATAGGATAGAAACAATCCTCTTCCAGAAGGCGCGATCCTGAGCATCGGCCTTAAGCAGTTGCCAGGACTTGTTTATTCCTCTGGCCTCCTGCTCAACTGCTCGCTTTTATGTGCTACATGTTCGACCAACCCGACGTCTTCCTTGAGGATTATAATCAAGAGCCTGTTTGGCGATGTTTCGTTTTGCTTTCCTCAAAGTATGACCGATCCACTGCCACTTCCGCCTTTGGATCTCAATACCTATTTTAGTCTGGCCAGTTGTACTCCAAAGTTCGTCGTCGGAAATCACTTCTGGCCAGAATATTCCTAAAATGTGTCGGAGGCATTGGCTTACGAAAGTCTGTAGTTTCTTGGTAAGTCGAACGGTCACTTTCCACGTAGTACAACCAAACAACAACACGGATTTAACGCATGCGTCAAAAATTCGCAGCTTCGTGCGAAGGGAGATCTCTCTTAACCTCCAGAAAGGGAAAAGGATTCCGAAGGCCGGACGAGCTTTATTTAGCCGAGCCTCAACATCCTTTTCGGCTCCGCCGTCCATGCTGACAATGCTTCCGAGAGAGCAAAAATCTTGCACCTCTTCCACATCCTGTCCATTAAGAACAATCGGTGTGCTTGCGTTCGAACACATGTGCATGTACTTGGTTTTACGCACATTTATTTTCAGTCCCGCCTGTTTGCATTTAGAATGCAACGAGCGAACATTTGACTCTAAGTCCGAACGGGTATGTGCAAGCAAACACACGTCATCAGCATAATCAAGGTGACTTAAGATGTTAAATAGTCTCCATTGAAGACCTTTACCTTCCCCACCTTCCAGTGCAGTTTTCAAGATGTCATTTATTACCACCAGAAACAGGGCTGGTGATAATATGCAGCCTTGTCTGACACCCGTTCGCACAGGGAAGCTTTCGGACAGCTCTCCTCCATGCAAAACGCGACACCTTGCATCTTCGTAGGATTCTTTAATCATAGCTACGACCTTATCTTCTCCTACGCAAAGCATTCCATATGTAATCTCACTTAACGCTGTCGAAAGCCTTCTCGAAGTCCACAAACATGAGATGTAGTGGCGAACCCATTTCGGCTGACTGCAAAAATTTCGAAAATTTTAATTGATTTTTACTAGGGTTGTGCTGAAAGATACAAAGCTTAAATTATGGATAATTTAAACTGTAGATACTTCTATTTGATATAAATAAAGGAAAAATAATAACTTGTTCCACAATTGTGATGGCCTGAAGGAGAGGTCTAACGTGCACGAGGGGTTTCATGTGCAATGAAAAAAACACAAAAACTGAACATTTTTGAATGAAATTTTCATGTAGAAACGTGAAAATTTGCAAGTATTTTACAAAAAAAAGTTCCTAAAAGTATGAAATATAAAATGGTCGAATACATTCAAAACTTCTACTCCCTCCCATACAAAATTATTTTTTCGACCATTTTTAAGAAATCAATTATCACCTAACTATTAAAGCTATCAATTTGAAATTTTGCACGGAAACTTTGAAAAATATTTGAAACAAAATTGCGTCAAAAGTTTTGAGATCACACCCGCCCTTCTACCCCTCCCATACGAAAGTGTAATTTCGACCAATTTCATTAAATCAACTAATAACCAACAAATTAAAAGCTACGAACTTGAAATTTTGTACGAGCGAAAAAATTGAGTATTTTTAAAAGAGATATATTATGTTTCCTTGGTAAGAAATGATTTGAATTCATTTTTGGCAAAAAATTTTTCTTTTTGTGGATTTAAAAAAAAAACATAACAGGGCGCAATCTTACGATACTCTAAATGAAATAGAAATTGTTGTGGTCCTTAGCAATTTTGTATCAGGAGTGGTAGAAGGGGTGATAGTATTGAATTAATTTTATTCCCATCATGCTATAGTAGCTATAAAAATGTTTTGTACAAAATGCAAGCTCCAAAAATTGAATAGGTATTGAGAAAATTAGTGTGTTAGATTTAGTGAAATTGTGCAGTTTGTATGGGAGGTGGTAAAAGGAGTGAGGAGATTTAAGTCATTTTTTTAGAAATAACTGTGAATATCACAAAATTGGCATTTCTTAAATTTCAGTTTAGTAACATTCACACTTTTCAAGGAAATCGATTTTTTGTTAAGTTGGGAAATTGTATCATATTGCACGGGAGGAGGTAAAAGGAGTACAGATAATCAGTTAATTTTTTCTGATCCTAATGATAATACTAATTAAGTATTTAGTACAAAATTTGAGCTCGATGTATGTTATACGTCCTGAGAAAATCGGTTTAGAGTGTTTCATGAAAAAGTTCAGTTTGTATGGGAGGTGGAGGAAGGAGTGGGGATTAAAATAATTCTAATTATGTATATTAGATTTACGATAAAAATAATTTATTCCAAATTTCAAATCATTAGCTTTGCTAGTTTCCAAGAAAACTTGATTATTGTAAATGATTGAAAATGAGTCATTTTGTATGGGCGGGGGTAGAAGGGGTAGTGTAATTTGGCCTGTTTACGAACTTGACCTTACTTTTTCGTCAAAAATGACGTGCACAAAATTTGAGCTTTCTAGCTCAACGCGTTCTCGAGCTAGAGAGCGAACGGACAGACGGACATCCGGTTTTGAGATTTTTGAGTGATTATATGAACTTCTGTATCATTCATTTTTTTCTCTGAGCATTATTTCTTGGCGTTACAAACTTTAGAGCAAACTTATAAACAGAATTATGATTGGACGTAAAGCCCAATCATATTATACTCTAGATGAAATGAGAAAGAGTTTAATGTACCGGAAAATATGTCATCTCAAATTCTTTCGAATAGTGAATAGAAACTTTTGCATGGTAGAATTAGAGGGGGAGATTTGTATTTTTCGTATATGACACCGAACATGTTTTTTGTTGAATTTAAAGTTTTTAGTTTTCATTATTTTTAAAAAAATTGGACATAGTTTTCCTGAAATCGGGGCATTTGTATGGGAGGTGGCAGAGGAAGTGGAGCGTTTGAGATGATTTTTAAACTGCTTATCATCATCCTTATCACCATGCTTTGATTCAATTTCGAATTCGATAGCTCTCATATGTTCGAAAAAGAAATGCTTTCCTTGAATTTATAATACAGGTATTTGTATGGGAGGGGGTAGAAGGAGTGAAGCGGAGCTGATAATTTTTTCTAGCATTTATTGCAATTATTAAAAAAACAAATTCTGGAAAAAATTTAAGTGTAGAAATACCTTTTGGATCGTGAAAAATAGGCATTTGTCGGTATTTTTCTAAGAGGGGATAAAATAATCGGATCATTGTGAAATTTGGATATGAGTTTATTATAACTTTGAACTTAACAAAAAAAAAATTTTTTCGCATGTCGAACAAAATGGCGGCGTTATGGAGAGTCTTCGATCGCCTGTTTCTCGCGACATCAAAAAGTGCTGCAGCTGCCATTTTTTTCTTTTGATCTGAAAAAGATGAAATAAGTTTCATTCGTTTACTGACATATGAAGGGGAAGGATATACCTTAAAAATGATGAAAAAGTGCAAAATTGAAAATTTGGAATCCATTTTACTTGTGAGGATCGAATTTGCGACCATTTTTTCGACATATTTGACCCCTAAAAAATTATTTATTTACACGCCTTCCGGTAATACTAATGAGAGAAACCTCTCCAAATTTCATCCAAATCGGTCGATAACTTTTTGAGCTACAACACGAGCAGTTTTTGAAAAAGTAGTTTCGAGATAATCGCGTTTAAAGTTTCAACATGTTGAAACTATTGATTCTAGTGATTTACCGATTAATCAGCGATTCCAGGCGCATACAGTAGTCCTTCAACTTCCTCGAAAAACTGATTTTCTCCCACTAGCTGTTGTTGCCTGGCTATACGAGTTTCTTTTGTGTTAGAAAGACTCATCCGGTTCTGTCGAACAATCCGCGTCTCATCAGACGTTTCGGCAAAAACTCTGCAGTTGGTGCCAATGATAATGTCCAATGCATTCATAATCCTTAAAATCGAAGAAAATCCATCATTGAATACCCCAGCAGCAATGTAGGCTGAAATTTCAACAATTTTAAGTCGTGAATGTAAGTGTTTCGGAGCCAATCGCCAGATCGTCGAGTTGAAGCTTTCATTGGCATTTTGGGTATGGCCATCTCTGGATAAATCCTGATAAATTGGCAAGATATGCTCTTTGATACTTGCGTCAAGTAATGGTGAAAGATTTTCCAATTTTGGATTTTTATTTAAGGCGATCGCTTTCTGCCATTTGCACCAGATTTCGGTCCAGTTGGGCAGTATTTGTGATTCGGGTCTTCATATGTTGAAAAAATATGATAAAAAGTAGCCATAATCTCTTTTTTCATATTTTCAACACTATTTACATTTCTTTGAATGCTCAAACTATAATATTTTGTGAGTTTTTTTACAACTTCATCCATCAACTTGCCTCTTCCAGAGTAGTAGCCTATGAGCGTGGTAACACCATACAGTGATTTGAACCTACGCTTTTTCCATGTGCCGTCACCAGAGAATTTGAGAATTTTTTCTGCTCTTACATGCTCGATATTTTTTTTCACCTCTTCTTCAACAGCATTCTGTAATAAAAAATCGAATGACGACTTAGCAGCTGCATAAATATGCTCGATGATTTTAGTGTAGCTGCTTTGACTAAGTCCAATGCACAGGTCCATGAGATTGCAAAAGGTATTGATTCCTTGTCTTGCGACCCCCAAAAGTCTCATGACTAACACAAGCCTTCGATTAATTTCGTAACCAGTATGAGTGAAAGGTCCTGAAGAAATTCTCGATTACCGCACCGACACGTAACGACAATTTTGAAACCCAAGCCTCTATGTCCTGACTCTCCAAAACTTATCCTTTGCTTGCATACAGAACAAATAAAAATGTCTGATAGAGCCGTAAAAACTGTCAAAAACTCGAATATTCTATATGCGCGCAAAGGATTTGTACGGATATCCTCTGTACATCCAGACTTTATTTTTTTAGCACTTGCACTTTCACCGCCACTTGTACTCGGTCCGAAACTCTCCCCGCTCGCATCAGTGAATTGATTTTCTTGAAATCGTTTTTTTGTTTTCGAACATTTCCGAGCTATATCATTACGAGTTCCTTTCGGATAGTTCGGCATTTCTGTTTTGAAAATTCAACCGCTCATGACAAACTTTCAAGCTAAACTGACCCTATCGCTCGGGCAACGTTTCGTTTCGCATACCCACAGCTTCAAGGTCAATGCCATTCGCATGAAAAAAGTGACTTGCAGTTTCTAATAGTACCTTGAAACATCTGCCTGGCCATATAAAAGGCTAATAAGAAAGCATTGTGAAGCAAAAGTTGCTCCGCCTCTAAGGGTCGGGCGCCCGACTCGCTACCTGACCGCATGCTGTCGCAGCGCTCTAAACTATATGCGATAATTCCGAAAATATGCAATATTTCGAGTTATCCTTTGGTCAGTATATTCTTAAGATATCATACTTTCGAAATATGCAAAAAAAAAAATAATTTTTTTGAAATTTCTAAAGGTATTTCTCCCCTTAAGTTTATACTTTTTCTAGTTTTAATGGAAATCGATATAATGCATTTAACAAAAATTATGCATTTGTATAGGAGGGGGTAGAAGGAGTGTACGGATCAAAACAAATTTTTTTCCCGTTATTGATATTTCACTTCGCATATTTTATACAAAATATCAAGTTGATAGCCTTAACAGTTTTGAAGAAAAATAATTTAATATAAATTTCAAAATTTCGTGAAATTTGTATGGGAGGGGGTAGAAGGAGTGAGGGGATCGGATCAATATTTCGTGATATTAATAACATCTACATCATAATACTTTGACCTAAATTTCAAGTCTATAGCTTAGATATTTTCAAAGAAAAATCAATTTCTTAATATTTAGAAATTTCATGAAATTTGTATGGGAGGGGTAGAAAGGGGGATGTAGCCCATTCACGAACTTAAAGTTACTTTTTTTGCTAAAAATTACCCACAAAAAATTTGTAGCACTATAGCTCACTATATGCTGTAGACAGACACACAGACGGACAGACAGACAAACGGTCACTACGAATCGAGGTTTGTTAACGACAACAAATATTTCTGTGCCCTTAGCGGCACTGTGCGAGCGTTATTTCTTAGCGTTACAAACGGTAACGCAAACACAATATTTTCTCAGATTTCATCTAGAGTATAATAAAATAAATAAGTTCATATTTTTGACACTTTTTTTATTTAATACTTTGTATGGCCTCCTTTATTTTGAATGACACTAAAAATTCGGCTGGAATTTGTTAGATTATTGAGACAATCCAGACCAATTTCGGAACAGCACATGCGAATGTCTGCTTTTAAGGCATTTACCATATCAAACTGACGTCCATTTACATACACTTTGCTAGCGACAATCTCACAAAGGTTCTCAATTGGATTATAGTCAGAACTGCAAGCGAGCCAGTCAAGTGTGCGAATATTTTTGTCCGAAAGCCAATCCTTGGTTTGCCTCGAAGTATGAATGGATGCATTATCCTGCTGGAAAACTACATCTTCCTCGTCGCAATTATCCATATGACTGATTAAAACATCTATTTACATCTGGGAGTTCATTCTAGTAGTTATGAAACAGATTTGAAGCTTTTCTTTGCAGGAGAATGCAAACCCCAAACCATAACGCTTTCACCGCCGAAATTACACTTCCATCTGACCACGTTGTGTTTTTTCAAATTATGCCAGTAGCAACTGTAGCAGTCTGGTCCATTCAAATTGATTTTTTTTTTTTCATGAGAAAAAATTACTTTTTCCCATTCGGATGTCCAAGACATGTACTTTTTGGCGAATTGTAGTCCCTTCTCTCGGTGAACGGCAACTTTCGTCCATGCTATATTTGGGGAAGTCCTTAAAACACGCGCAATGTGACGAGGTGTTACATTAAGCTTTAATTTGTCCTTAATTTGTTTTCCAAATAACCGGTTTGTTGTTGCCTCGTGTCGAATTTTGCCTTTGTCACGCAAGGATAATTTTGTATTGCCTTTTGTTGGAGCCTTAACGCCATAGCCGTTGCCTTTTTTTAGAAATTCATGATTGCACATTCAGATCGACCAGTAGCAATTTGCCTACTGGAGAAGTCTTTATCTTTCAATAAATTGATGGCAACCTGCTCCGCCTCATTTAAGCGCTTCCCAGAAGGCGAAAACAACGCTCATACTAAATAATACTGTAAAATATATTCTGCACAAACCTTCAATGAAAATTCTTTAATTTAATTTGAAACGAAATTTGCAAAAAAAAAACTTTAAATTTCGCGTTCAAAACTCAATAATTCCTTGATGCGCTCATACGAATTTCGCAGCTCAAATTGAGCTCTATTCACATTTTCGTTTTTTTTTTTTTCAAATTATATAGTACCGTTAGTTTCATCAGTTTTCATCATCATCAATGGCGCGACAGCCCAAATCGGGCCCTGGCCTCCTGAAGTCGTCGCCTCCAATCGTCTCGATCCAAAGACCGCGTCCTCCAGCTGCTAATTTTTAAAATGGCTTTGCTGTCTTCATCAACCGAGTCTTCCCATCGCTTGCGTGGTTTGCCTACTGGCCGGTTACCACTCGCTTTGCCTTTAAGAGCATGTTTGGGGATTCTTCTGTCTTCCATTCGCTCTACATGGCCAGCCCACTGCAGTTTACGTAGCTTGATGAACGTTGAAGCTTCTGGCTCGTCGTAGAGTTGATACAACTCATGGTTGTATCTTATTCGCCATTCCGTTCCTTCCTTCACAGGTCCCAAAATTCTTCGGAGGACCTTTCTTTCGAATGCGTTAACTGCTTTTTCGGAAGTTCGCGTTAATGTCCACGTCTCGCTGCCATAACAGAGCACAGGTCGTATAACAGTTTTATAAATCCGCAGCTTATTGTTCCTGTGCACTTTCTTGGATTTCATTATTGGAAGTACCGAATAATACGTCTTATTTGCAAGTATTATCCGTCGTTTGATTTCGTCTGTTTCATTACCGTCCTTTGCTAGATTAGCCCCAAGATATATGAAGTTGTCCACACTCTCCAAATTATATTCCGCAATTGTTATGTTTTGTCTGATTGGCGTTCTCCTTCTTGTTTGCGTCATTACTTTTGTTTTGCTTTCATTAATGCGCAACCCGACTTCTTTTGCGGCGGAGTCAAGATTGACAAATACCTCCTTAGCACTAGGGAAGGATCTTGCTAGAATGTTAATGTCGTCAGCGTATGCTACTAGTTGGGTGGACTTGAATAGTAGTGTCCCGTTGGTGTCGACAGGGATTTTTCGGACGACATACTCTAGTGCCAAGTTGAAAAGCATAGGAGCTAGACCATCTCCCTGCTTTAAACCACATTCCGTTCGAAAGCTGGTTGTGGAATCGGTTTGTATTCTCACTTGGGATTCAGTGTTCGTCATTGTGAGTCTTGTTAGTCGGACTAGTTTTGGAGGAATTCCAAAGTCAAGCATGATTTGGTACAGTACGGTCCTGCTTGTTTAAAATCTACGAATATTTGGTGCACGTCTGTGTTATATTCCCAGCATTTCTCAAGCACCTGTTTCACCGAGAATATCTGGTCTGTTGTAGATCGTCCGGTTCTGAATCCGCCTTGGTATTCGCCAATTATTTGATTAGTATAGGGCTTAATACGACGTTCAATTATTTTTGTCAGTATTTTATAGGACGTACACAACAATGATATACCTCTGTAGTTCTCACAGCAGAGTTTGTCTCCTTTCTTGTAAATTGGACATATAATGCTTTTTCGCCAGTCGTCGGGTATGATTTCCTCTGTCCAAATTTTGCATATCATGTTGTATAGTATTTCAGCGACACAGTTTCCACCGTTTTTCAGAAGTTCAACTGGTATTTCGTCAATTCCCGGCGCTTTGTTTCGTTTTTGGTCACATAGGGCTGCTTTGATTTCAGCAAGCGTGGGTGGTGTCGATGATGGTTCATGTTCGTCAGTTGAGGCTTCAATTGAAATGTTGTCTGTCGTTATCGGTGCTACTGGGATGGGATTCAAAAGATGTTCAAAGTATGAAGCCCATCTCCTTTTGATTTCTTCTGTGTCGCTGATGATATTGCCCTCTGCGTCTTTGCAGAGACTGGTTTTTGGTTTATATCCCTTTTTTAAATCTTTTACTGTGGCGTATGCGTCCCGCGTTTTATTTTTTCTCATGTCGTCGTCCATTTTTTGTATCTTGTCATTATGGTACTTCCTTTGTTTTCGTCTGCAGGTCTTTTTCGCATATCGCCTAAGCTCGTCATATCTTTCTTTTTTGGCTCGTGTTGGTCGTTCAGTAAAAATTTTGTAAGCTTCGTTCTTTCTATCTATTGCGTCGCGACATTCTTGGTCGAACCAATCATTATTTTTTCGCCGTGCTTGATACCCTAATACCTCTTCCGCGGAGGATTTGATGCCGTCTCGTATTTTTATCCACGCATTCTCCACTGGCATATTTTTGATATCTTCATATATGGGTGTCAGGTGTTTATTACATGCTAACATGTAAGCCTGCGCCACCGTTTCGTCGTTAAGCTTGTCGACATTGAATTTGCGAGCTCTACTCGTTTTCGAATATCCACGACAAGCTATTTTGCATCGATACTTAGCTCTGACTAGATAGTGGTCAGAGTCACAATTCGCACCGCGGAGAGTTCGTACATCAAGTATGCTGGAAGCAGCCCTTTCCTCAATTAGAACGTGGTCTATTTGGTTGAAGGTGTGACCATCTGGTGATGCCCACGTTCGTTTATGAATATCGCGATGTGGGAAGCACGTAGAGCTTACTATGATATTTTTGCTGCTTGCGAAATCAATAAGACGTTGGCCATTGTCGTTGGTTATGTCATGGAGACTGTGCCCTCCTGTTGTTCCTCTATGAGCCTCCTCCTTTCCGACTTTTGCATTAAAATCCCCTAAGACAATTTTTAGGTCATTCGAGGGCAGTGAGTCATAGGTTGTCTCTAGGGTGGCATAAAATTCGTCTTTAGTTATATCGTCCTTGTCTTCTGTTGGTGCGTGAACGTTGATCAACCAAGTGTTGAAGAATTTAGTCTTTATTCGAATTGCACACAATCTTTCACTTACTGGTCTGAAGCTCGTGACCTGCTGTTTAAATTTTTTGTCAACGACAAAAGCGACTCCAAACTCTCTGCTTCCCGACAATTTTCCACTTGGATAGATTGTGTGTGATCTCATGTCCATGATTTCGTTACCGAGCCATTTCGTTTCTTGGATGGCAGTTATGTTGATGTTGTGTTTTGCCACTTCTTCGAGAAACTCTTTCAGAGCTCCTGTCCTAAATAAGGATCGAACATTCCAAGATCCAATAGAGTAGTCCATTTTTCGTTTGCGGGGTCGTTGCCGTTGAGTCCATCCTTTCCGAGGCTGTTCTTCAGGTTTCTGGACAGTGTTCTTTTTCCGGTGATGCGTTGTCGGCGCCTCGCCCAACCCCCGACCTGGAGGACCGGTCCTACTTATTTATTACACCCTAGTAGGAAAAGGGTGGGAGTTTTGAGCTAAATATGACATGCTGGAGTTCTCACAGCTATGCTGCAAGTCCAACTATGTCATACTTTTTGCCTACTTCCTGAGACGCACTGGTGTTACTGGCCATTCAGGTTAACTCCATGTTCCCTCCTCCTTTCTCAACTCGGGCTTGGGACCGTCTATGGCGGAGTTCATCAGTTTTACTGTCGTGTATTACTCATCCATAGCAATTACGAAAATAGAGAGTAAAAAACCCGAACTTGCATAAACGAGTGAAATATTGATTTCATGTACTGGTGCTACTGATCGTATTCGCAATTAAGTGTTAAATTGACAACAGCCCTGCCCTAGAACCCCCTTTTACCTATTCTTCTCTAACGATTCTATTGTGCATATTGACTTTCCACGCATCCTCAACTTGTCACAAAAATAATAATTTTGCGTCAGACTTGTTGGCAGTTTATTTCTTCGTAGTTGTTAAAGATCGCCCGTTCACTTCAAGAATACAATTTCATGTATTTAGCTGTGCTAACAATTAGGGAAGAATAAATAATTGAATTGAATTGAATTGAATTGAATATACGCGGGTAATAAATAGATTTTCGATTTTGACCAAGACACTCGGAATATTTTAATCATGCACGCCACGCAAGCAAATAGCGACTTCCTGGTGAAATTGAATGTCGGACCAATAAATGCATGTCCGGTGCTATGAAAAAACGACGACTGAAAGATTGACGGACAAATGTTTGCGCGGTCTGCATAGCGTTTGAGTCCTAAGTAGATGGGCGGCGAAGGTGTAGCTACTCGCATCACTTCGAACTGTCCATTGTCTACCGCATAAGAAATGGTCAGAAGGAAATGATCTTCCCGAACCATACTTGACGTCGTCGTTAGGCGTCCATTATTGGCAGAACATCAAACGGTACTCGCTTCGATGTTGTCAAGAAAAGCGTCGAAAATGCGTACTGCACTCATCCGTAGTTTATCGTTGAATTGAAAATCGTTAATTAAGTGGTTAGTCAGTGACACCGAGCCAGAAAATGCGACAACCACACTCAGTAGTGGTCAGTGTTCTGAACTGGGAGCCGAATAAAAAACCTGAGTTTACGGTTACCGCGCAGGTATCGCACATGCACAGTAGCTTGTGGATCTCCATGAATGCGCAAGAACTTAAAGAATCGATGGACATTACTCTTACCGGGAATATTCAGGTGAATCATACCTGGGAAATAGCCGGACGCGAACAATGGGACAACACTTTAACGCTGAACCTTTGACATTGCCA
Source organism: Chorisops tibialis (assembly GCA_963669355.1). Taxonomy (NCBI): domain Eukaryota; kingdom Metazoa; phylum Arthropoda; class Insecta; order Diptera; family Stratiomyidae; genus Chorisops; species Chorisops tibialis. The sequence continues at coordinate 80,927,873 of OY770262.1, read as the reverse complement.
TAAATTCCCGACTAGCTAGGCATAACTGTCTTTTAAAATAAATTCGATTCGAAGGTGAATAAATTGCAAGAAGTATAAAGCTAATACGTAAAGAAGTTTTTCTTAGCGTGATAGATTGGGCGATGTAAATCTTCTTTTTTTCCAAATTAATCGAAGACCGTAGAAGATAAAGCAATGAAAATATCGAAAATAAACGTACGAAAAATTCTGCTTACTAACATTTGAAACTTTGGGTTTTTGACACAAGGTCGAGGTCTACTATTAACACATAAAACATGACTGCATTTATGCTAATAATTGTATTTGTGTATCAAAATTTAGTCGCTTGAGATGTCGAAATGTCGAAAAATGTACTGAAAACTCTGGTATCTATACTGTTCTACTGGACAATTCCCTTTTACTTAGGTCTGGTTTTTACAATAACAATAACTTTATTTATTATGCAATTATTACGATTAATACCCGGTGTAATAGTTTGCTCGTAAGTAACCGCGCGGCCAAGGTGTTTGACACTTTTCAGCTCATTGTTCACCACTGGAATAATAAAATCCGATATCGGATCGATGATCTTATCGACATTTCATTCCGATCGGCTTCACTTCGCCAATATTGAATCGAATCGAACATGTTACAAATCATCCCTGCTGGCTTGTTGCTCTTCTACTCGACACGAAAGCCAGCAGTGGAGAATCGAAGTCGAGCGTCGAGGAACGGACAAGGAGTTTCCAATATTTCATGCTTTCGACGCTGCTATGTGGGGAGCCGCCGCCAGTGCGAGTTTGTCCGATCCGAAAAAGTACTTTGAGGCATGTACGCATGACCACAATGTGTATTCATGTTGCGCACAAATGCCTATAAATTTGCACTTTGCGGTTTCCTTGTTGATAGCTAGAGAAGCTAGTGACGAGAGGAGCTATGGCCTACGCGGAGACAGGTAAACGTCCTTAACACCATACCAGGGTTAAAGTATTGACTTGCACTTTGGAAGGAATTAATCAACGCACCAGCGTGACCCTGAAGATGATACACCGCACAGTGTTGTTCGCTCGAAGATGTATCGTACATTGCATAGGTGTACCGAAGAAAACTTGAACAAGTCATTGCCAATGTTGCATTTTTTCACAGATGGATACGCGCCGTATCGTTTCGTGCCTTTGCAACAGTCGGTACAACGTGTACTTGAACTATCGGCGCGCGTGTATCGAATTTCATTGGCTACGAGGATATAAAATTCATTTCATCGCTCATGTTTCGTTGCGCTAAACGGACCGCCGGCCGTTGGAAAGTGTTTGTGATTGATTTGAAGATGATTTTCAATGACACTTCTTTACGTCAAATGAAATGGAAAACGCTACATGCGGATTACCTTGAATTTGTATTGTGGCGGAGATGAGATAAAGACCGTTGACAGATTTTAAATAGATAAATTTTCACTCCATTTGTGCTTATCTAACCTAAGAGATTAGATTGTATATTGGGGTTGGTGGCGTTGCCACTATCATTGCGACCTCCCCATACAACTTTATTGTTTTTAGGACAAGTTGGGGATGCATGGAAAGTCAATATGCAGCTTAGAGTGATTAAGGAAGACTAAGTGGAACCCCGTTTCACAAATGGAACCCCCTTTCACCAGTCGAACCCACTTTAGGGCAGGCCTGCTGTCAATTTAAAACTTAATTGCGAATACGATCTCCAGTACATGCAATCAATATTTCATTCGATTATGCAAGTTTGGATTTTAATGAGGAGAGGGATGATAGAAAGGGTGAGTGGATGTTAAGAATTTTTTAATTGATTGCTTGAATCATATCCAATATTCTTTATACAGAATATCGGTTTCATAGACGAAATTGCAAAGAATTTTCATAAAACTCTGTGTATTTTACATTCACGAAACCACTCATTTGTATGGATGATGCAATTTTATTTTATTTCTCTTGTAAGGTGTTCGTACAAAATTTCAAGTTCGTAGCTTTTAATTTGTAAGGTGTTGATTTATTAAAATTGGTCGAAATTATACTTTTGTATGGGAGGGGGTAGAAGGGCAAGCGCGATTTCAAAAATGTTGATGCGGTTTCGTTTGAACTAATTTCAAAAGTTTTCGTGGCAAATTTCAGATTGATAGCTTTAATAGTTAGATGATAATTGATATCTTAAAAATGGTCGAACAAATAAAAATGTATGGGAGGGGTAAAAGTTTTGAATGTATTCGACCAGTTCATACATCCCACTTTTAAGAATTTTTATACTCTAGATGAAATCTGAGAGTATATTGTGTTTGCCTTACCGTTTGTAACGCTAAGAAATAATGCTCACACAGAGCCGCCAAGGGTAAAGAAATATTTGTTGTAGCACAAAAACCTCGATTCCGAGTGACCGTCTGTCCGTCTCCCTGCAACATAACTCTCGAAAGCTTTAACTTATCGCATTGAAATTTGTCGTATGTTATATTTAACAGAAAAGTAACAATAAGGTCATGAACACATCCCCCACTCGTTCTACCCCCTTCCCTACAAATTTCATGAAATTTCTAAATTTAAAGAAATCCATTTTTCTCTGGAACCATTTTAGCTACTGCCTTCAAAATTAGGTCGTATAATGATGTAAATATCATTAACGTCAAAAACATTGATCTGTTCCTCTTACTTCTTCTACCCCCTCCCCTTCACAAAATTACGGAATTCCAATTAAATTATTTTTTTCCAAAACCGTCAAAGCTTTCAACTCTAAATTTTGAGAAAAGTATATCAATATAAGTATCATTGAATTTGGTTTTGATTCGAATACTCCTTCTACCCACTCCCATACAAATGCAGAATTTTGGCAAATGCTTTTAATCGATTTTCATTGGAACTAGAAAAAGTACAAAATTTAAATTTTGTCACAATTCGTCCCTTAATAATTGCAATAAATGCTAAAATATGAGCTTCGCTTCACTCCTACTACCACCTTCCATTCAAAAATGACACAATTGCGCAATTTCATAAAAAACAGATTTCCTCGAAAAGTATAAAACCTGTTGGTCTGAAATTTGGAATATATTACTTTTATGACAATTTCAATCTACTATATAAAAATTGTTTCCATTCTCCCTGTCCTTCCACCCCTCCCATACAAACTGCACTTTTTCATGAACTGCTCTTAATAAATTTATGCAGTACGTATAAAGTTTATCCAGCTCAAATTGTGCATTAATAACTTATTTAGAATTATTAGTAAGACAAAAAAAAAATTAGACGACTAACTTTATCCTTTCTACCCCCTCCCATACAAAATGGCGCAATTTTGCAATTTGACAATAAACGAATTTGCTCGAAAAGCATAGATGCTATTGATCTGAATTTTGGAATATATTACTTTTATGATGAATTCAATCTACATATAAAAATTATTTAAGTGCTCTTCTTCCTTCCCACACAAACTGTACTTCTTCATTAAATACTCAACCAATTTACTCAGTACGTATAAAATTTATCAAGCTGAAATTGTACACTTAATGTTTATTTAAAATTATTAGTAAGACAAAAAAATTAGACGATTAGCTTCACTCCTTTTGCCCCCTCCCATCCAATCTGACACAATTTCACAGCTTTACAAATAGTCCTAAAAAGTACAAATGCTCTGATCTGCAATCTAAAACATGTTAAAAACATGATTCTTATAGTTATTTATGAAAAAGTCTTTAAGAACTCTCCCCTTTCCTCCCATACAAACTGCACAATTTCACTAAATCCAATACACTAATTTTCTCAGTGCCTATTACATTTTTGGATCCTAAATTTTTATATAAAACATTTTGATAGCAACTTTAGCGTGATGAGAAAATAAACTGCCAACAAGTCGGGCGAAACTTTATTATTCTTGGGACAAGTTGCGGATGAGGGGAAAGTCATTATGCAGATTAGAGTGGTTAGGGAAGGCTAAGTGAAAGGGAGTTCATAGGTAGGGCTGTTGTCAATTGAACAATATTTCATTCGTTTCTGCAAGTTTGGGTTTTTATGAGGGGAGGAGGGGTAATACTAAGGGTTGGTGAGTGTTAATAGGTTCTTATTAACTGCTTGAATCACGTTCAATATTCTCAGTATAGAATGTGTTTCATGGACGAAGTTGCATAGAATTTTCATAAAATTCGGTGTAGTTTACATTCGCGAGACCGAACATTTGCATGGGAGGGGGTAGAGACAGTAGGGAAATCGTAAAATTTGATATGTAGTTTTATTTTGCTTCTCTTGTAAGGTGCTTGTATAAAATTTCAAGTTCGTAGATTTTAGTTTGTTGGATATTAGTTGATTTAATGAAATTGGTCGAAATCATAGTTTGTATGGGAGGGGGTAGAAGGGCAAGCGCGATTTCAAAACTTTTAAAGACACTTCATTTAAATTATTTTTATAAGTTTTTGTGCAAAATTTGAAATTGATACCTTATAAGAGTTAGCTGATAAAAATGCTCGAAGAAATAATTTTGTATGGGAGCGGGGTAAAGGAGGTAGGGGAATCGTAAAACTTGTGATGCAATTTTCTTTCTTTTACGCTAAAAGGTGCTCGTACAAAATTTCAAGTACGTAGTTTTTAATTTGTTGGTTTTTAGTTGGTTTAATGAAATTGGTCGAAATCATACTTTTGTATGGGAGGCGGTAGAAGGGCAAACGCGATTTCAAAACTTTTAACGTGATTTCATTTCAATTATTTTTATAAGTTTTTATGTCAAATTTCAAATTGATAGCTTTCAATAGTTAGGTGATAATTGATTTCTTAAAAATGGGCGAAAAAATAATTTTGTATGGGAGGGGGTAGAAGTTTTAAAGGTTTTCGACCAGTTAATATTTCGTTTACTTAGGGATTTTTTTAAATGCATTTTGCAAATTTTCAAGTTTCTACCTTAAAATTTCACTCAAAAATTTTCAACTTATGTGTTTTTTTCAATGCACATGAAACACCTTGTGCACGTTAGACCAGGGGGGTCGGCTTATGTCAAATATGGATCAAGTTATTATTATTTTTCTATGTACATTAAATAGACGTATTCACATGCAAAATTTAAACTTTGTATCTCTCACCAGAGCCCTAAAAAAATCACTCAAAATTTTCGACACTTTTGCTTATCAAATCCCTCCCCTTACACCAACCCAACTTAAATTTTTTATTATTATGTAGTTCTACAATCTGACAAATCTTGGATTTGATATCTGTACTCATTTTTGAGATATAAGGATTTGTAATTTTGAAAAGTGTGCCATTTTTGAAATACTCCCCATTCCCCCACTACTATTATTTCAACATTTTATATTTTTTTTGTATTTTCCCAGTTTAGCTTAATATGCGTTTCAAGTTTCAATTACATAGCTTAAGAGATAGTTGAGATATTAATTTTTAAGTGTTTTTCTTTGCACTCCCCTTGAACCTCCCCCTTACAATAATTAGGCACTCTCTAAGATGATTCAGGTGGAACTGTATGCTGCCTTGATGGTCTCAAAATATGAATTATTTACGATAAGTAATATGGAAGATATAATCATTTGTAAAAACGATTCGGCCGACAATTTGTTTTTAGCCTCCCCTTTTCGGACACCAATGGATAGAACAAATTAAATTATTTTTAAAATTTGTCTTATAACCCTCTCTATATCTCTATCAATTTTCAAATTTGTACCTGCATTCGTGGTGGAGATATTAGCAAGTGTAATTTTCGACTTTTTCCCTCCCCCGCCTCCCTCTTCCACCTAACACCCCCCAAAATTTAGGAAATAGAGCTCACTTACCCAGTCAATAATCCACCCAAAAACGAACATTCTACCTTTAACGGTTTCGGAGATATGAGTTCATATGTACGGCGTACGGCGGGACGGATTTTTTTTTTGCATTTTCAGGCTAATTTAGTCATAAAACGCGAAAAAAAAAATTTCAGGGTAGCTAATTTTTTTTTCTTGTGCCGATCACAATACTTTATTATTAGAATAATAAAGTAAAATTAGTTCAATGTCGTGAACCCCTGTACCACTTTCCCTTCAAAATTTCTCGAAATCAAAAAATGTCTCTTTCATCTAGAGTATCTTTCATCTTTCATCTAGAGTATCGCCCAATTGTAGTCCTGTTATGTTTATATTCTAGATGAAATCTGAGAGTATATTGTGTGCGTTACCGTTTGTAATGCTAAGAAATAATGCTCGCAACAGAGTCGCCAAAGGTACAGAAATATTTGTAGTCACTCAAAAACCAAGATTCCGAGTGACCGTCTGTCCGTCTGTCTATCCGTTCGTCTGTCTGCGCCTCTACAATATAACTCTCGAAAGATTTGACCTATCGTGCTGAAATTTGCCAAACATTATTTTTAGTAAAAAAGTAACTTTAAGCTCGTGAACGGGCCACATTCCTCCACTTCTTCTACTCCCTCGCATACGTATTTCATGAAATTTAAAAAATATATTTTTCGCCAAATCATTTCAGCTATTGACTCGAAAATTAGGTCATAGTATAATGATGTGAATATCATCAACGTCAAATAATATTGATCAGATTTCCTTACCCCATCTACCACTCCCATACAAACGCACAATTTTTAAAATATATCTATTCAGTTTTCATTGCAATTAGCAAAGCTAACTAACTAATTTATTATCATAATTTTTATCATAACTAATTATACTCTAGATGAAATCTGAGAGTATTACAAGTTTGCTCTGGAGTGTGTAATGCCAAGAAATAAGGCTCGGAGAAAAAAATGATGAATACAGAAATTAATATTATCACTCAAAAATCTCAAAACCGGATGTCCGTCCGTCGTTCGTCCGTCCGTCCGTCCGTCCGTTCGCTCTCTAGCTTGAGAACGCGTTGAGCCAGAAAGCTCAAATTTCGTACACGTCGTTTTTGACAAAAAAGTAAGGTCAAGTTCGTGAACGGGCCAAATCGCTCCACCCCTTCTACCCCCTCCCATACAAAATGACACAAATGCGCAATTTGACAATAAACGGATTTGCTCAAAAAGTATAAAAGCTATTGGCCTGAAATTTGGAATATATTACTTTTATCATAATATCAGTCTATCGTATAAAAATTATGCGTGTCCTCCCTCTCCTTCTACCACCTCCCATACAAACTGCACTTGTCATGAGTTACTCTAAGTCAATTTACTCAATGCCTATAAAATTTAGCAAGCTGAAATTGTGCATTAAGTATTTATTTAAAATTGTTAGTAAGGCCAAAAAAAAAAAGACGATTAGCTTCACCCCTTCTACCCTCTTCCAATACAAAATGACACAATTTCCCAATTCGACTATAAATGGATTTGCTCGAAAAGTATAAAAGCTATTAGTCTGAATTTTGGGATATATTACTTTCATAATAATTTCAATATAAAGTATAAAAATTATTTGCGTCCTCCCTCTCCTTCCAACCCCTCCCATACAAACTACACTTTTTCATGAAATGCTCTAAGCCGATTTTCTCAGAACATATAACATTTATCGAGCTCATATTTTGTAATAAATACTTCATTAGTATTATCACTAAGATCAGAAAAAATATTTGATTAGCTTCACTGCTTCTACCCCTTCCCATACAATATGACACAGTTTCACAACTTCACAAAAAAAATATTTTCTTGAAAAGTATGATTGTTACTGGTCTAAAATTTAAGAGATGTCAATTTTATGATATTCTTAGTTATTTCTGAAAAAATCACTGAAATCCCCCCATTCTTTCTACCACCCCCTATACAAACTGCACACTTTCACTAAATCAAACACACTAATTTTCTCAGCTCCTATTCAATTTTTGGAGTAAGCATTTTGTATAAAACATTTTTATAGCTACTTTAGCATGATGGGAAAAAAATTAGTTCAATGCTGTCACCCCTTCTAACACTCCCCATACAAAATTTCTTGGGACCACAAAAAATTCTATTTCATCTAGAGTATCTTAAGATTGCGCTTTACGCGCGATCGTAGCTCTGTTATGTTTATACTCTAGATGAAATCTGAGAGTATTATAAGTTTGCTCTAAGGTTTGTAACGCTAAGAAATAAGGCTTGGAGAAAAAAATGAATGATACAGAAGTTAATGTTATCACTCAAAAATCTCAAAACCGGATGTCCGTCTGTCCGTCTGTCCGTCTGTCCGTCTGTCCGTCTGTCCGTCTGTCCGTCCGTCCGTCTGTCCGTCTGTCCGTCTGTCCGTCTGTTCGCTCTCTAGCTTGAGAACGCGTTGAGTTAGATTGTTCAAATTTTTTACAAGTCGTTTTTGACAAAAAAGTAAGGTCAAGTTCGTGAACGGGCCAAATCGCTCCACCCCTTCTACCCCCTCCCATACAAAATGACACAATTGCGCAATTTGACAATTAAAGGATTTGCTCAAAAAGTATAAAAGCGATTAGCCTGAAATTTGGAATATATTAATTTCATGATAATATCAATCTACTGTATAAAAATTATGCATGTCCTCCCCCTCCTTCTACCACCTCCCATACAAACTGTGCTTGTCATGAATTACTCTAAGCCAATTTACTCAGTGCGTATAAAATTTAGCAAGCTGAAATTGTGCACCAATTATTTATTTAAAATTGTTAGTAAGGCGAAAAAAAAATAGACAATTAGCTTCACTCCTTCTACCCCCTCCCATACAAAGTGACGCAAATTCGCAATTTATCAATAAATTAATTTACTCGAAAAGTATAAAAGCTATTAGTCTGAGTTTTGGGATATATTACTTTCATAATGATTTAAATCTACAGTAGAAAAATAATACGCCTCCTCCCTCTCCTTCCACCCCCTCCCATACAAACTACACTTTTTCATGAAATGCTCTAAGACGATTTTCTCAGAACATATAACATTTATAGAGCTCACATTTTGTAATAAATACTTAATTAGTATTATCACTAAGATCAGAAAAAAATATTTGATTAGCTTCACTGCTTCTACCCCCTCCCATACAATATGAAACAGTTTCACAACTTCACAAAAAATCGATTTTCTTGAAAAGTATGAATGGTACTAATCTGAAATTTAAGGGTTGTCAATTTTATAATCTCACTAAAATCCCCACACTCTTTCTACCACCTCCCATACAAAATGCGCATTTTCACTAAATCTACAAGACTAATTTTCTCAGCTTCTATTCAATTTTTGGAGTAAGCATTTTGTATAAAACATTTTTATAGCTACTTTAGCATGATGGGGAGAAAATTATTTCAATGCTATCACCCCTTCTAACACTCCCCATCCAAAATTTCTTGTGATGACATCTAGAGTATCGTAAGATTGCGCTTTATGCGCAATCGTAGCCCTGTTATGTTTTTATTTAAATTTCAACCACTTTTGGAAAAACTATCAACTTCACCTCACTCTTACAAATTTCACGAAATTTCGGAATTTCAATTAAATTATTTTTCTTCAAAACCGTCAAAACTATCAGCTTTGAATTTTGAGGAAAGTATACTGTTATAAATATTATTAATGTCGAAAAATTTGCCTTAATCGATTTTCATTGAAACTAGAAAAAATGCAAACTTACAGTTTTTCCAAAATTTGTCCCTTAACAATTGCAATAATTGCTGAAAAATTATGAACTTCGCTTCACTCCTTCTACCACCTCCAATACAAATTTCTGTTTAGGAAATTCATGAAAAGTATTTCTCCTTCGAATATATAAGAGCTATGGACTTTAAAATTGTAGCAAGCAATATGATTAGGATGTTGATAAGCAGATTTAAAATCATCTAAAACGTCCCACTTTCTCTGCCCCCTCATTTACAAACGGCATAAGTTCAGATAAACATTGCTCAATTTCCTTCAAAATTATGAAAGCAACAAATTTTAAATTCAGCATGAAACATTTCGTATACTACATTCGGTGTTACATACAAAAATTACAAACCTCCTCCTCTGCTTTTACCACCTCACATACAAAAGTCACTATTCACTATTCGAAAATTTTGACATATTTGCCGGTACAACGAACTATTTTCTATTTCATCGCCCAATCATAATTCTGTAATGTTTCTTAAGTGCATTTTTAAAATTTTTAAGTTTCTACCTTAAAATGTTTTTTTAATTGAAACACCTTGTACACGTAAGACCGGAGGGCCGGTGTATAACGATTGTGGAGCTTTTATTATTTCTTTTGCATGAATATCAAATAGATGAATCCACATGACAAATTTCAAATTTATATCTTTCAGCAGAGCCCAAGAAAATCACTTAAAATGTTCGGCATTGCTGCTTAACACCTCCCTCCTCTTACACCCCCAACGTTAAATGCTTACCAAAATTAGAAACTATGTAGTTCTACAACTTGACAAAACTTCAATTTGGTATCTTTACTCAATTTTAAGATATGACGGTTTGAAATTTTGAAAAGCGCACCATTTTTGGAATGCTCCCCATTTTTCATAGCTCTTATTACATTCAAATAAAGGGTTTTCCAATAAGGACTTGACAACTTTTTTTCAAAATAAAATGCAAACCATTTGAGACGTTGTTCCTTCGTGTACTTTACCATGATAAAAATGTTAAGTTTACTGAATAAATTGACAGTAACAGTTCGATGATTAGTGAAAGGGTGCGTTCACAAATTGAATTCAAAGTTGTCAAGTCCCTATTGGAAAACCCGATATTATATTTTTCTCATATTTTGATAGTAAAGCTTAATATATGTTCCAAGTTTGAATAACATTGTTTAAAAAACATAACAGGGCTACGATTGCGTAAAGAGCAATCTTACGATACTCTAGATGAAATAGAATTTTTTGTGATCCCAAGAAATTTTGTATGGGGAGTGTTAGAAGGGGTGATAGCATTGAACTAATTTTTTTCCCATCATTTTAAAGTAGCTATCAAAATGTTTTAAACAAAATGCTTACTCCAAAAATTGAATGGGAACTGAGAAAATTAGTGAGTTAGATTTAGTGAAAATGTGCAGTTTGTATGGGAGGTGTTAGAAAGAGTGGAAGGATTTTAGTGATTTTTTCAGAAATAAGTAGAAATATTATAAAATTGACATTCCTTAAATTTCAGACTAGTGTCTTTCATACTTTTCAAGAAAATCGATTTTTTGTGAAGTTGTGAAACTGTGTCATATTGTATGGGAGGGGGTAGAAGCAGTAAAGCTAATCAAATATTTTTTCTGATCTTAGTAATAATGCTAAATAAGTATTTATTACAAAATGTGAACTCGATAAATGTTATATGTTCTGAGAAAATCGGCTTAGAGCATTTCATGAAAAAGTGTAGTTTGTATGGGAGGGGTTGGAAGGAGAGGGAGGACGCAAATAGTTTTTACGCTGTATATTGAAATTTTTATGAAAGTAATATATCCCGAAATTCAGACTAGTAGCTTCTATACTTTTTGAGCAAATCCATTTATAGTCGAATTGCGAAATTGTGTCATTTGGTATGGGAGGGGGTAGAAGGGGTGAAGCTAATCGTCTAATTTTTTTTAACCTTACTAACAATTTTAAATAAATATTTAGTGCATAATTTCAGCTCGCTAAATCTTATACGCACTGAGTAAATTGGCTTAGAGTAATTCATGACAAGTACAGTTTGTATGGGAGGTGGTAGAAGGAGAGGGAGGACACGCATGTTTTTTATACGGTAGATTGATATTATCATAAAAGTAATATATTCCAAATTTCAGGCCAATAGCTTTTATACTTTTCGAGCAAATCCGTTTATTGTCAAATTGCGCATTTGTGTCATTTTGTATGGGAGGGGGTAGAAGGGGTGGAGCGATTTAGCCCGTTCACGAACTTGACCTTACTTTTTTGTCAAAAACCACGTGTACGAAATTTGAGCTTTCTAGCTCAACGCGTTCTCAAGCTAGAGAGCGAACGGACGGACGGACGGACGGACGAACGACGGACGGACATCCGGTTTTGAGATTTTTGAGTGATAATATTAATTTCTGTATTCATCATTTTTTTCTCCGAGCCTTATTTCTTGGCGTTACACACTCCAGAGCAAACTTATAATACTCTCAGATTTCATCTAGAGTATAAATAGCCGAGATAATGATATCTATGTGTTTTTCTTTGCACCCATCCCCCCCCAAACTGACTATCCTTCTTTCAATAATTAGCCGCCTCTAAGCTAATCCTAGAGACTCTGTATGCCACCTCAATGGTCCCAAAATACTTTTTATGGTAAGTAATTTTGAAGATATAACAATTTCAAAAAAAATTCGATAGATAATTTGGTCTTAGCTCTCCCTTTTTGGACACCAATGGATAGAAAAATGAAATTATTTTTAAAATTTGTGCCACAAACCCTTCTATCTATATGTTAATTTTCAGCTTCCTATCTAGAACCATGACATTCGAATTTTTAGATTTCGGTTTAAGCGCTCCCCCACCTCCTCCTTAACCCGTACACCACCCAAAGTGGGTATCCGCCGGAGAACCGCAACCATCTACAATCCACCCAAAAATGATCTTTGTGTATTGGAGGGTCTGAGAATTGATGTGCACTGAAAAACCAAAGTTTTTACGCAAAATTTTAAATTGGTAGCTTTTAAGAGTTAGCTGATAACTGATTTCCTAAAAATGGTCGAAAAAATAATTTTGTATGGGAGGGGGTAGAAGAGGTAGGAGAATCGCAAAATTTGTGACGCGATTTTCTTTTTTTCTCTCTTTTAAGGTGCTCGTACAAAATTTCAAGTTCGTAGCTTTTAATTTGTTGGTTAGCAGTTGTTTTATTGAAATTGGTCGAAATCATACTTTTGTATGGGAGGGGGTAGAACGGCTAAAGTGATCTCAACAATTTTGACGCAGTTCCATTTCAACTATTTTCAAATGATTTTGTGCAAAATTTCAAATTGATAGCTTTTACTAATTAGGTGATAATTAATTTCTTAAAAATTGTCGAAAAAAGAATTTTGTGTGGGAGGGAGTAGAAGCTTTCAAGGTATTCAACCAGTTAATATTTCATTCTCTTAAAGATTTTTTTTAACTGCATTTTGCGAATTCTCAAGCTTCTACCTTCAAATTTCATTCAAAAATTTTCAGTTTATGTGGTTTTTCCATTGCACATGAAACACCTAGTGCACGGTAGACCAGGGGGGTCGTTGGATACCAATTGTGGAATTTTTATTATTTTTTCTGTATGTACAACAAATAGATGTATCCACATGGAAAATATAAATTTTATATCTCTCACCAGAGCCCTTGAAAAAACAATCAAAATTTTCGACATTTTTGGTTACCACCCCATCCCCTTACACCTCCCGACGTAAAATTTTTACCAAATTTAAAAACAAATTTGACAAAATTTGAATTTGATAGCTGGACTTAATTTTGAATTATAACGGTTTGAAGTTTTGGAAAGTGCATCATTTTTGAAATGCTCCCCATTTCCCCCCACTACTATTTTGTCCAAATGCTATATTTTTCTCGTATTTTTCTAGTACAGCTTGATAGAGGTTCTAAGATCCAATTACATACATAGCTTAATAAATGGCCGAGATATTGATTTTTAATTGTTTTTCTTTGCAACCCCCCTGACCCTCCCCCTTACAATAATTAGCTTTTATCTAAACTGATTCTAGTGGACCTATGTACATATATGCCACCTTAATGGTCTCAAAATATCAATTTTTTATGGTAAGTAATTTCGAAGATATAATCATTTGAAAAAAAAAAAATTCGACTGATAATTGGTTCTTAGCCCCCTTTCCGCACCCCAATGGATAAAAAAATTAAATTATTTTTAAAAGTTGTCCCATAAACCCCTCTATATGTGTGTTGAGTTTTAGCTTCCTAGCTGTTACCATGGTCGAGATATATGAATTCGTATTTTTCGGCTTAAGCGCTCACTCGCCTCCCCTGAACCCCTACACCCCCAAAATGAGTACCCGCGTTAGATCTGCAACTATGTCCGCCCGTCCGTCTATCCGTCCGTCCGTCTATGCGCTCTCTATCTTGAGAACGCGCTGAGCTAGATAGTTCAAATTTTGTACACGTCGTTTTTGACGAAAAAGTAAGGTCAAGTTCGTGAACGGGCCAAATCCCTCCACCCCTTCTACTCCCTTCCATACAAAATGAAACAAATGCGCAACTTGACAATAAACGGATTCGCTCGAAAAGTATAAAAGCTATTGGCCTGAAATTCGAAATATGTTACTTTTATGATAATATCAATCTACTGTATTAAAATTATGCGTGTTCTCCCCCTTCTTCTACCACCTCCCATACAAACTGTACTTGTCATGAATTACTCTAAGCCAATTTACTCAATGCGTATAAAATTTAGAGCGCTGAAATTGTGCAACAAAAATTTATTTAAAATTTTTAGTAAGGTCAAAAAAAAAATAGACGATTAGCTGCACCCCTTCTACCCCCTCCCATACAAAATGACACAATTTCGCAATTTGACAATAAATGGATTTACTCGAAAGGTATAAAAGCTATTAGTCTGAATTTTGGAATATTTTACTTTCATAATAATTTAAATGTAGAGCAGAAAAATTATTTGCGTCCTTCCTCTCCTTCCACCCTCTCCCATACAAACTACACTTTTTCATGAAATGCTCTAAGACGATTTTCTCAGAACATATAACATTTATTGAGCTCATATTTTGTAATAAATACTTCATTAGTATTATCACTAAGATCAGAAAAAATATTTGATTAGCTTCACTACTTCTACCCCCTCCCATACAATATGATACAGTTTCACAACTTCACAAAAAATCGATTTTCTAGAAAAGTATGAATGGCATTAGTCTGAAATCTAAGGGATGTCAATTTTATAATATTCCTAGTTATTTCTGAAAAAATCACTAAAATCCCTTCACTCTTTCTACCACCTCCCATACAAACTGCACATTTTCACTAAATCTAACTCACTAATTTTTTCAGTTCCCATTCAATTTTTGGAGTATTTCATATAAGACATTTTTATAGCTACTTTAGCATGATGGGGAAAAATTTGTTCAATGCTATCATCTCTTCTAACACTCCCCATACAAAATATCTTTTTTTTTTTTTTACGGAATGACCTGTGTTATAGGCAATTTAGGCCTTTATGTGCAATGCACAAACACAGTCATAGAGGGAAGAAATAGGATTAGGAAGGTAGGGGAAGAGGAGTGAAAACGCCCGTAACGAGTGGAGAAGCTGATATAAATTTTTCAGTTGTACTGGCTGCTACTGACAAATATTTGCAAATGTTATGGGGGACTGAATGATAGAAAGCGAACAGAATCCATCTACTGAGTATCTAGGCCTTCTTGAAGTGGAACTGTTTAACTTTTACACCGTTTGCCCATTTTATTTTGAATAATTTTTTCATTGCCAGTAGCAACTGAAAAATTCGTGCTTAAAAAAATCCCGTCTGGAATGGAAATCGAACCCACGACCTATTGACTGAAAAGCAAGCACGCTGCCCACTACGCCACGGAAGCCCCATCACAAAAAATTCTATTTCATCTAGAGTATCGTAAGATTGTGCTTTACGCGAGTTAAATTTGATCTTTAGTAGTTCAATAAAAAAAACTACAAATTTTCGCTTTGCGTTAATACTTTTATTTATTACTTGATCTTTAACGGAGTTTTACAAATTAAACTTTTCGTTTGAATTCTAAATTAAAACTGTGTCTGCGGCTGATCCGTCAGGTTCTTAAATACTAATTTCTTATCTGCTAAATGCTGATCTTGCAAATCTGCATTTTATGTTATGATCGTTTCTTATCTTTTAATTCTTGCGAGTCTGCATTTTATTAATTGAAATTTTGGGATACTTGTTATTGTTAGCTTTATGATTATTGGATATTGAATATCAGATATGAATCATTGTATTGAGTTATTCTTGCGAGTCTGCATTTTATTAATTGAATTTTGGGATACTTGTTATTGTTAGCTTTATTATTATCGGATATTGAATATTAGATATGAATCATTGTATTGAGTTATTTTATTGAAACATTGTATGAAGCTACTTTATTTGGATACAATGTTCTATGAATATAATGTGGTGAAGTTACTTTAATATATAATGATTGGTAAGTATTCCTCTTAGTTAAATTTAGTGGTTATGTGCATATTATCTATTATAACTCGCGCAATCGTAGCCCTGTTACGTTTATTTTGCATTTTTAGGCTAGTTTAGTCATGAAACGCTAAAAAACAAAATTTCAGGGTAGCAAATTTTTTTTTTCCAAGGCGATCACAATACTTTATTACTAAAATAATAAAGTAAAACTAATCAAAAAAAAACATAACAGGACTACGATTGGGCGTAAAGCCCAATCTTGCGATATTCCACATGAAAAAGAAATTTTTGATTTTGAGAAATTTTGTAGGGGGTGATATTGTACTAATTTTTTCACGTCACGCTAAAGTTACTATGAAAATGTTTTATACAAAATCTATAATTCAAAATTTAATAAGTACTGAGAAAATTAGTGTATTGGGTTTAGTGAAGTTGAGCGTTTTGTATGGGAGTTGGAAGAAGGAGGGGCGAGTTCTTATTGGATTTTTGAGAAAATTGTTTTCACGAAAATTGACTTTTTGTAATGTTGTGAAATTGAAATTGTGTCAGATTATATGGGAGGGAGTAGAAAGAGTGAAGCTAATTCTAATTCTAAAAGTCTAATTTTTTAGTCTTATTAATATTTCTAAATACATTGTGACCAAAAAGTACCGGGAATTTGTAAATAAAACGCAAAATATTTAATTAATTCCCAATATCTATTTTGTCGCCTTCAAAATAATCCCCATTAGATGCAATACACATACAGAACAAAAAATATTACTACCCTGAAATTTTGTTTTATCGCGTTTCATGACTCAAATAGCCTACGTCCCGCCGTACGCCTTACATATGGACTCATATCTTCGAGACCGTTAAGGGTAGAATGTTCATTTTTGGGTGGATTGTTAATTAGGTAAGTGAGCTCCATTATTTTGGGGAGTGTCAGGTAAAAGGGGAAGGCAGAGAGAGGGAAAGAGTCAAAAGCTGCACTTGCTAATAACTCCGGTGATAGGAATCTGAAAATTATCACACATGTAGGGAGAGTTGTGGGACAAACTTTATAAATAATTTCATTTTTCTATTCATTGGTGTCCGAATTGGGGGGGGGGCTTAAACAAAATTATCTGCCGAATTTTTTTTTAAATGATTATATCTTTGAAATTACTTACCATAAAAAATGCATACTTTGGAGCCATTAAGGTAGCATACAGATATACTAGATTCAGCATCGAGGCAGACTAACTATTGTAAGGGGGAAGATCAGAAGAGGTGCAAAGAAAAACACTTGAAAATGAATATCTCAACTATCTCTTCAGCTATATAATTGAAAATTGAAACATATATTATGTTATACTAGCGCTATACAAGAAAATATAAAAAATTTATTCATAATAGTAGTGGGGGAAATGGGGAGCATTTCAAAAATCGTGCACTTTTCAAAATTTCAAACCGTTACATCTCAAAACTAACACCAGATTTCAAATCGAAGATTTGTCAGATTGTAGAACTAAATAATTCTTAATTGATAAAAATTTTACGTCGAAAAATTTTAGTGATTTTTTTAGAGCACTGGTGAAAGATACAAAGTTTAAATTTTCCATGTGGATACATCTATTTAATACAAAAAAAAAAATAATAACTTGTTTCAAAATTGTTATGCACCGAAGTGGGGGTCTGACGTGCACAAGGCGTTTCATGTGCAATGAAAAAAAGACACATAAACTGAAAATTTTTGAATGAAATTTTAAGCTAGAAACTTGAAAATTTGCCAAATGCATTTAAAAAACATAACAGAACTATGATTGGGCTTAAAACCCAATCATATGATACTGTAGATGAGATTGAAATGGCTTTAATATACCGGAAAATATGTCATCTCAAATTCCTTCGAATAGTGAATAGAGACTTTTGCATGGGAGGTGGTAGAAGTAGAGGGGGGGGGGTCTGTATTTCTCCTATGTGACACCGAAAATGGCATGTAAAATGTTTCGTGCTGAATTTAAAATTTTTAGGTTTCATTATTTTTAAAGAAATTGGACATAGTTTTGCGGAAATTGTGGCATTTGTATGGGAGGTGGCAGAGGAAGTGGAACGTTTTCGATGATTTTGAAACTGCTTATCATCACACTTATCACTATGCTTTGATTCAATTTCAAAGTCGATAGCTCTCATATATTCGAAGGAGAAATGCTTTTCTTGAATTTATAATACAGATATTTATATGGGAGGGGGTAGAAGGAGGGAAGCTGAGCTGATAATTTTTTCCTTCATTTATTACAACTATTAAAAAACTAATTCTGGCAAAATTTTAAGTTTGTAATTTTTCTAGTTTTAATGGAAATCGATATAATGCATTTAACAAAAATTATGCATTTGTATGGGAGGGGGTAGAAGGAGTGTAAGGATGAAAACAATTTTTTTTTCCCGTTATTGATATTTCTATTTTTATACTTTATGCGAAATATCAAGTTGATAGCTTTAACAGCTTCGAAGAAAAATAATTTAATTTAAATTTTAAAATTTCGTGAAATTTGTATGGGAGGGGGTAGAAAGAGTGAGGTGAAGTTGATAATTTTTTCAATGCTAATTGGAATAATAATAAAAGTAATTCTGGCAAAAATTCGTTCTTATAACTTTACTAGTTTCGATGAAAATCGAAAACCGCATTTTTCAAAATTATGCATTCGTATGGGAGTGGGTAGAAGGAGTGATGAGATCGGATCAATATTCAGTTATATTAATGGTATTTATATCATAATGTTTTAACCCAAATTTCAAATCGATAGCTTAAATAGTTTCAAAGAAAAATCAATTTCTGAAAATTTCGAAATTTCGTGAAATTTGTATGGGAGGGGGTAGAAGGAGTGGGGGGATGTGGCCCGTTCATGAACTTAAAGTTTCTTTTTTGGTAAAAATGACACACAACAAATTTCAGCACGATAGCTCAAAGCGTTCGAGAGTTATGCTGTAGACAGACGGACAGACGGACAGACAGCAACTCGGAATCGAAGTTTTTGAGCGACAACAAATATTTCTGTACCCTTGGCGGCTTTGTGCGAGCATTATTTCTTAGCGTTACAAACGGTAAGGCAAACACAATATACTCTCAGATTTCATCTAGAGTATAAAAATAACAGAATTATGATTGGACTTAAAGCCCAATCATATGATACTGTAGATGAGATGGAAATGACTTTAATATACCGGAAAATATGTCATCTCAAATTCCTTCGAATAGTGAATAGAGACTTTTGCATGGGAGGTGGTAGAAGTAGAGGAGGAGGAGGTTTGTATTTTTCTTATAAGACACCGAACATGATATGCAAAATGTTTATTGTTGAATTTAAAGTTTTTAGTTTTTACTTTTTTTAATGAAATTGGTAATAGTTTTCCTGAAATTGGGACATTTGGATGGGAGGTGGCAGAGGAAGTGGAATGTTTTAGATGATTTTGAAACTGCTTATCATCACCCTTATCACCATGCTTTGATTCAATTTCAAAGTCGATAGTTCTAATATATTCGAAGTAGAAATGCTTTTCTTGAATTTATAATACAGAAATTTGTATGGGAGGGGGTAGAAGGAGTGAAAGGGGGCTGGTATTTTTTTCTAGCAGTTATTTCATTTATTAAGAAACAAATTCTGGCAAAATTTGAAGTTTGTACTTTTTCTAGTTTGAATGATAATCGATAAAATGCATTTAACAAAAATTATGCATTTGTATGGGAGGGGGTAGAAGGAGTATATGGATCAAAACATTTTCGCATTAGTAATATTTCTGTTTCCATGCTTTATACAAAATATCAAGTTGATAGCTTTAACAGTTTCGAAGAAAAATAATTTAATTTAAATTTCAAAATTTTGTGAAATTTTTATGGGAGGGGGTAGAAGGAGTTAGGTGAAGTTGATAATTATTTTTAAAATAAATTGCAATTATAGTAAAATTAATTCTGACAAAATTTTGTCTTTTTAGCTTTACTAGTTTCAATGAAAATCGAAAATATGCGTTTTTCAAAATTGTCCATTTGTATGGGAGGAAGTAGAAGGAGTAAGGGGATCGAGTCAATCTTTCATGATATTAATGACATCTATGTATATCGTAATACTTTGACTTAAATTTCAAGTCAATAGCTTTAATAGTTTCTAAGAAAAATCAATTTCTTAATATTTCGAAATTTCATGAAGTTTGTATGGGAGGGGGTAGAAGGAGTGGGGGGATGTTGCCCATTCACGAAGTTAAAGCTACTTTTTTGCTAAAAATAACACACAAAAATTTTTAGCACTATAGGTCAAAGCTTTCGAGAGTTTTGCTGTAGACTGACGCACAGACGGACACACAGACAGACGGACAGACGGTCACTCGGAATCGAAATTTTTGACAACAAATATTTCTGTACCCTTGGTGGCTCTGAGCGAGCGTTATTTCTTAGCGTTACAAACGGTAAGCCAAACACAATATACTCTCAGATTTCATCTAGAGTATAAATATGTCGAAATGTATGAAATATTAACTGGTTGAATATCTCCAAAACTTCTACCTCCTTCCATACAAAACAATTTTTTCGAAAATTTTAAAGAAATCAAGTATCACTGAACTACATATTTAAATCCGTTAATTTAAAACTTTGTATAAGAACTTTTAAAAATAGTTGAAACGAAATTGTGTCAAAAGTTTCGGGATTGCGCTTGTCCTTCTACCCCCTCTCATACAAAAGTATGATTTTGACCAATTTCAATAAATCAACTTCAAACCAACAAATTAAAAGCTACGAACTTGAAATTTTTTACGAGCACCTTACAAAAAAAAAATAAATAAAACGGCATCACAAATTTTACAAATGTAAAATACACCGAATTTTATGAAAATTCTATGCAACTTCGTCTATAAAACTGACATTCTATGCAGAGAATATTGGACGTGTTTCAAGCAAGCAATTACAAAATTATTAACATCCACTGACCTTTACTATCACTCCTCTCCTCATATAAACTCAAACTTGCATAAATAAACGAATGAAATATTGATTGCATGTACTGGAGCTTCATCGTATTCGCAATCAAGTGTTAAATTGACAGTAGCCCTGCCCTAAAGGGGGTTCCACTTAGTCTTCCTTAACCAGTTATGTCCTCGATCGATGTTAGAAAAAAAAACAGGGCTCGTCCAGTTCTTAACTATCTGCTTAGTAGTTATTATTTGTATTCACTACTCGAACATCAGAGACAAAAACCCAAACGTATTGAGCAAAAAAATGATATAATTGAATAACTAAACACATTGGAATTATGCGGTATTTAAAATCGCGAATGTCGGATTCTGAGAGCACATAAAGCGGAGTTTCACCCTGTTTAATGTAATTTTTCGATTTTGAGAATCTCGAACTGCGAGTTGTATGGGAGATCTTTGAGAGGACATAGCAGCTACCTTGAAAGTACTGAACTCTGCGAGCGCATAAGTCATGTATCGATCGTAGTTCATTACTTGGCAGGATTTTGCATGGTTCGAGTGAGCATTTCTGTTTTACTGTTTCGAAACTTTCGAAGGTCCTTGGAAGAACTCAGCTCGAAAATCGAGAGCGTATAAATAGCGCATAATTTCAATTATTTTCAATAATTAAGCTAGCCATCCACCCCTAAAATATGATAATTTTAGGGGTGGATGGCTAGCTTACCCCTTATCCTTCACCATTAAATAATTAATTCCTACTAAATGTTTCTTGGTTTTTTTCGAGAGCACATAAATAGCGCATAATTCTGTAATTTGTTTGTGAAGTGGAGAGGCGGACGTACATATATGTATGTATGCATATACACGAATTGAAATATAATTCCTGGTGTAAAGCTAAGCCTTATTGACATGCCATATTGCGAAATTTGACTTTCTATTAATTTCTTGTAATTAAATTAATTTAATTTGTGCCTTCTGAAATTCGACAGCGAAGCACAATAAGCAAAATATTTTGTATGGTTTGACCTTCAGCTTATGAAAAGAACACCACCAAACCTTGATCAAAGACTATAAAATTACTAATTTTGATAGACGGTCTGTTGAAAGCTGTAATTCAGTTGCATACCTTTTTGACTACCTTCACGTCCATCCATCCATCTATCCATCCATCCATGCTTCCAACTAAATTGAAGACGAATTCAGAGAAATCATCCATAGAAATCGAATTGGCATCCCGGGCCGAAAAACCTCCCATTCAAATCTGTCACAACCTATCACTTAACGTCATATCGCCTGCCATTAAGCCAACGGAGCTTTGAGAAGGAGCTTGGAGGCCGTCGATGACATGCACTCGCCACAGTCGAATCTATCGGGATGGGATTCAAGTTCAAGATGCTAAAGCCAACCGACCAAACCACTCATTAGTGTGAAGACCTTGAGACATTTTCATTAACTTAAGTAACATCGCTAGTATTCTTAGGTTGCATTGTCTCAACCGTAACACGGCTCGTACTAGCGTGTGCACATGCCACAAATTATGTCACCGCTATGCCTTCCACGCCGGCTCATTTCAAATGCAAATTATTACTTATCGTTCGCGGTAGCTATGAAGCAGCCAGCTTACCACGCTTCTTCGGAGCATGCAAGCCGGGTGGATCTCTGCAAAAATTGGACACGGTACGAGAACTCCCATGACATTGCGCCGACTATGTTCATGGTCTGCAAAGGTCACCACACCATCGAGAGTCCATCGTATTTGCAGATAGAGGCAGGCGATAGGTGCATAGTTTGTGAACCGTTAAAACGCAATCGTGTATGATGATCCCACCTGTACGATAACGTATTTTCTCAGAAGACAACTACCAGCGATTAGATTATCCATAAAGGGCAATTAAGAGGCATACGCTTGATTTTTACTGCTTTGGCCCACTCTGCGGTGAGATGGGTCTATCGGCGCTTTATTGACTTTGCGAGAATGGCCGATCTATTCGGACCGACTAAAACGTGACTGGCATTTCCCACGGGTTCATTTGGGTAATTTCAATTTGACTTTTGAGCCCAACAGTCAGGCTACGCAAAGATCTGTCTTTCGGATCTTGATTGTAACGGTTTAAATTTTTAGCAAATTAACGAATACTAGGGTAAACTACCCAGTAGTGAGAACTCCCCACAATTGCGGGCACCCACTTCATGTTCATATACTCGTGAATGTTAGTGAAACTGTGAACAATCAATTCAATTTTACTTTATGATTTTAATTACAAAGTTCTATAATAGCAACCAATAGTCCCTGCATGACTGAATAAGTCCACCTTATTCATTAGATACCAATGATCTGTAAATGCGGATCTGATGCTCTCTTTTACAAACAGCAGGACACGTGCTTTAAGATCGCTTGCTTCTAAAAATGTTAAGGAAACTTACAGTCACTCACAGCTTAAATGATGCACTTACAAAAATAATTAATTTTGATGGAATGCTAGCTCATATAATAAAATATCGAAAATTCCAAAAAACCGTTTTTTACGTTTGATAATTTTATTTCAAATTCAAAAAAAACAAGAAATATTTCTTCATTTATGCAATAACAAATAAACTGCCAACAAGTCGGGCGAAACTTTAATATTCTTGGGACAAGTTGCGGATGAGTGGAAAGTCAATATGCAGGTTAGAGTGGTTAGGGAAGACTAAGTGAAAGGGAGTTCTTGGGCAGAGCTGTTGTCAATTTAACAATGTTTCATTCGTTTCTGCAAGTTTGGGTTCTTATGAGGGGAGGAGGAGGGGTAACAGTAAGGGTGGGTGGATATTAATAGTTTTTTAATTGATTAAATTAATCACGTCCAATATTCTCTGTATAGAATGTCAGTTTCATAGACGAAGTTGCATAGAATTTTTATAAGATTCTATGTATTTTACATTCACGAAACCAAACATTTGTATGGGAGGGGGTAGAGAAGGCAGGGGAATCGTAAAATTTGATATATAGTTTTATTTTGCTTCTCTTGTAAGGTGCTTGTATAAAATTTCAAGTTCGTAACTTTTAGTTTGTTGGTTATTAGTTGATTTAATGAAATTGGTCGAAATCATAGGTTTGTATGGGAGGGGGTAGAAGGGCAAGCGCGATTTCAAAACTTTTAAAGCAACTTTATTTGAATTATTTTTATAAGTTTTTACGCAAAATTTGACATTGATAGCTTTTAAGAGTTAGCTGACAACTAATTTCTTAAAAATACTCGAAAAAATAATTTTGTATGGGAGGGGGTGGAGGAGATAGGGGAATCGTAAGACTTGTGATGCAATTTTCTTTCTTTTCTGTTGTAAGATGCTCGTACAAAATTTCAAGTTCATAGCTTTTAATTTGTTGATTATTAGTTGATTTAATGAAATTGGTCGAAATCATACTTTTGTATGATTGCGATTTCGAAACTTTTAACGTAATTTCATTTCAATTATTTTTGTAAGTTTTTATGCGAAATTGCAAATTAATAGCTTTTAATAGTTAGGTGATAATTGATTTCTTAAAAATGGTCGAAAAAATAATTTTGTATGGGAGGGGGTAGAAGTTTTAAAGGTTTTCGACCAGTTAATATTTCGTTTGCTTAGGGATTTTTTTTAAATGCAATTCGAAAATTTTCAAGTTTCTACCTTAAAATTTCACTCAAAAATTTTCAGTTTATGTGTTTTTTTCAATGCACATGACACACCTTGTGCACGTTAGACCGGGGGGGTCGGTGTATAACAATGATGGATAAAGTTATTATTATTTTTCTATGTACATCAAATAGACGTATCCACATGCAAAATTTAAACTTTATATCTTTCACCAGAGCCCTAAAAAAATCACTAAAAGTTTTCGACATTTTTGCTTATCACCTCCCTCCCCTTACACCTCCAAACTTAAAATTCTTACCAAAATTAACCATTATGTATTTCTACAATTTGACAAATTTTTGGTTTGCTATCTGTACTCTTTTTTGAGATCTAAGTATTTGTAATTTTGAAAAGTGCGCCATTTTTGAAATGCTCCCCATTTCCCCCCACTACTATTATTTCAAGATGTTATATTTTTTTTGTATTTTCCTAGTATAGCTTAATATAAGTTTCAAAGTTCAATTACATAGCATAAGAGATAGTTGAGATATTCATTTTTAAGTATTTTTCTTTGCACCCCCTCCCCCCCCCTAATCCTCCCCCTTACAATAAATAACCACTCTCTAAGCTGATTCCGATGGAACTATATGCCAGCTTAACGGTGTCAAAATATGAATTTTTTACGATAAGGAATTTCGAAGATATAATCATTTGAAAAAATAATTCGGCCGACAATTTGTTTTTAGTCCCCCCTTTTCCGACGCCAATGGATAAAAAATTTAAATTATTTTTAGAAGTTGTCCCACAAACTCTTCTATATGTGTGTTGAGTTTTAGCTTCCTAGCTTTCACCCTGGTTGAGATATTTGAATTCATATTTTTCGGCTTAAGCGCTCCCCCCGCCTCCCCCTGAACCCGTACACCCCCCAAAATGGGTATCCGCCTGAGATACGCAACTATCTACAATCCCCCCAAAAATGAATTTTCTATATAATAAGAAAACGAGGACCTTGATGAAGAAAATAATTACTTTTTAAATTAAGAAAATGAAGAACTAAGAATTTGACAAGGCAAATACTTTTAATAAAACATAATTTTACTTTATTATTTTAGTAATAAAGTATTGAGATCGACTTGGGAAAAAAAAATTTACTACCCTGAAATTTTTTTTTCGCGTTTCATAAATAAAAAAGCCTAAAAATGCAAAAAAAAAAATCCGTCTGTCTGTATGCCGTACGCCGTACGGCTGTGTGTAAGATACGTTTTCGCGTCACGATAAAATTAGAACAAATCGAATCTACTTTCGATTTCAATTGAAATATCGATTATTTAATATAAAAATATTATTTTATTATTTCTCACTTAACTTAGATCTTATCTTTACATGTAGACTTATCGTTATGGAAAGGACCTCGAGCCAACATTCGCTCGGGCTTATATACTGTTGCGAGCTAGAGGTTCGCCGATTTCAAGTAAAACACAATTCGGTTAAAAATAATAGATAATTTATTATTTGCAGTCTTTTTACTTAATTTTCACGTTGACTTAATTCGCCTTAAAACGCACTACCGATATTTCGCTTTCTATCGCTTTTACTACCGACGCGTTCAGATGTCTCTGATTCACTCCGTGGTTGCTGACAGCTACCGTGGTTTTATACCATTTCCCCTTTTCCTAGAAGCTTCGGTTGTGGATGCTTTCGACTATTCTAGATGGCAATTTATAGCTTCTGTGGTGGATGCTTTCGGGTGTATGTCTCGACTATTCAAGTTCCGTCGGGTGTTTGCTAGAACGTGCTAGATGGCGTTTTACACAGTAGGGGATACTGTTCTTATATTTTCAAGAAATGTCGGCAGGTTTTGCCAGATCCATAACAATACCAATTCGTTATTTGGGTAATTACTTAGAATGAGGATTGTTTGGTTTTCTCATGCTCGGATCGGGTGCGGTAGGGTTCAAATATGTTGAGTGTTATTTGGGATAACGAATTGCTATTTAAAGAAAGGGTTTATCTTAGGTTATACAATATCTTATTTCGTATGAAATGGGACGTGATATGGGATGTGAGTCACATATGTATAACTTGTACGCTCAGCACACATTAACTCATTAAGCCCTTCAAGCTAGAAAGTTAATTTTTAGGGGGATTGTAGATAATTGTGGATCCCAGGCGGACACGCATTTTGGGGTGTGTAAGGGTTCAGGGGAAGGCGAAAGGAGCGCTTAAACCAAAAAATATGAATTTAAATATATCAATCATGGTTACAGCTAGGAAGCTAAAAATCGAAAGACATATAGAGGAATTTGTGGGACAACTTTTAAAAATAATTTAATTTTTTTATCCATTGGGGTGCAAAAAGGGTGGCTAAAAATCAATTGTCAGCCGAATTTTTTTCAAATGATTATATCTTCGAAATTATTGACCATAAAAAATTGATATTCTTATACCATCAAGGTGGCATGTAGATCTACCGGAATCAGCTTAAATAAAGGCTAATTATTGTAAGGGGGAGAGTCAGGGGGTGCAAAGAGAAACATTTAAAAATCAACATCTCGGCTATTTCTTGAACTAAATACGTGAAACTTAGACCTTTTATTAAGCTATACTAGAAAAATACGAGAAAACTATAACATTTGAAGAAAATAGTAGTGGGGGGAAATGGAGAGCATTTCAATAATTTTACACTTTCCAAAATTTCAAACCGTTATATCTCAAAACTGAGTGCAGATATCAAATTCAAATTTAGTTAAATTGTATAACTACATAATTTCTAATTTTGGTAAAATTTTATTTCGGGAGGTGTAAGGGTGGTAAGCAAAAATGTTGAAAATTTTGATTGATTTTTTTTAGGGCTCTGGTGAAAGATACTAAGTTTAAATTTTCCATATGGATATATCTATTTATTGTGCATACAGAAAAAATAATAAAAATTCCACTATTTGTATGCACCGACTACTCTGGTCTAACGTGCACAAGGTGTTTCATGTGCAATGAAAAAAACTTAAACTGAAAATTTGCATAAACGAATGAAATATTGATTACATCTACTGGAGCTATTGATTTGCAATTAAGTGTTAAATTGGCAGCATTCCTGCCCTAAAGGGGGTTCCACTTGCGAAAGCGGGTTTACTTGTGAAAGGGGATTCCACTTGTGAAAGGAGGTTCCACCTGTGAAAGATGGCTCCACTTAGTCTTCCCTAACCACTCTAACTTGCATATTGACTTTCCATGCATTTTTAACTTGTCCTAAAATAATAAAGTTGCGCCCGACTTGTTGGCAGTCTATTTATCTACGATTTTGATTTATTCTGTTTTATTTTATATTGAATTCATTTTCAATATTTTTTCAGTTATTATGTATTATTAGTAGTAGCATTTTTTACTAATAAAATGTTTTACTGTTTGACTAATTTACCTTGCAAGAAACAAAACGATTTACTGGCAGATAAGTTAATTCCAAAACTCTTTTCTTGCAATGCAAAATTTCAAAACTCGCTCCTTGCAAACTAAAAGTTATTATGGTCGCGATTTTTAAAAATAAATAGTTTTTCTCTTGTATGGATAGACTAAATGCCAGTCTCATAAATCAAAAAGAAGAAAACAGGCCAAATGGGAAAATTCAGGTTACCAAACGTTTTTTGATATTTCTGCAAAAATTACTTAGGATGCGATTAGCGAGTTTAAGAACTCAGCTCCACAATTGTAAGCTACTTATATAAATTTTTTATCGTTACTAGAATGGAGATTGTTCAGACGTCTCCAATCTCTTACCACCATGTAAAACTTTACCCCATTGTACTCGATCTGCTTCACATACGAATAAATATCCTCTTAAGCCCATGTTGATTCGTTTTTAAACCGGAAAACTACAACATTCCGCAATTCAAGAAAAGTATTCCTAGCCACTTCCGTCTCTATCCCAAGGGGATTGCTAAAATCCTTTCCACCCTACCAAAATTGTGCATCAGTAAAAAAGATTAACCCCTCTAGTTCCGGTGTCTCATAAGAAACATACCGCATTCCATTGCAAAATTAATTATTAGTAACATTCCATTTGTTTGTAAGTAGAATAAATCAACCGTGATTTTATGATAGATTAGTTCTTCCATATTTTCGAAATGATTATCCAGTAATAGAGAGAGATTCTTGTTATATCATGTTGATTTCAACGGAAAAGAATTAAAATTTTAATATTACTCTGCCACCTAGGATGCAGACATCTTAAAATGAGGTCTTGCATAAAAATTCATATTGGATTCATTTTTTCCCCTGCGGATCAATTTAGAGATCTTCTAATTGCGATAACACTTTTTACAACGGACCGGATCTTTATAGAAGATTCATAACGAATCGATGATTTATTGATGACATCATTTTCACTTTCGGACTGTGCAAAGACCCAAATTACAACCCGGTCGATTGGATACCTGCCAAGTTCGGTTCAGCTCTTTATATTGGCGATACTCCCGGGCCTTTATTGTTTTATTAGTTTCGTTAATTTACCATAAATCTTACGAAGCAATGACAGACGAAGGCCACAACGGGGATGCCTATGATCTCAAGTCATTTCGCTTTCAGCTCCAAGATTATCCGAAAGTCTTCTTCCGAAGCGTTCAGAAACAGTGTGTCTCGACTGTATCTTTTTTTCTTCGTAATTATTTTAATTTTTTTTTTTTGCTTTTAATTACGAGTACCATCGTTTTTAATAACGTTAGGTACATGAGGTGTACAACATCCAGTCTCACCTCCATTACCTTCTTGTCACTGTGCCTACTCGCGTGCTGCATGTTGTAATCGCTTTTACTATTTTCCAATGATTTATTAACTATAGTACAGTAGGTACATCCCGGTCTAGTGATTGGATCTGATCTCGGCTAATAATGCGATGTCATTAATTCGGCATAAAGAAAAAATTGTTTTCACGCTTTCGAATTAGCGCTTGATCGATGAAGAGCCCAGTGGTCAAGTATATTTTCAAAACTAATTTAATATGAAATTGGCGGAAAACAAACACGATTTATTACTGTTGATTGTTTAACCTTATCGATTTTTCTCGATTTCAAAACACTATTTAATATCAGGCAGTATAAATAAATAATCTTTAATAATGGTTGCATTGAAATGATGCTCTCGTCCTTGATTCTGATTAAGAAAAACAAAAATAGGTGGAGGGTAAATTTTTAATATGAAATACTTGTTACCGTCTAACTACAACGGGATATCTGAAACGGCGAGTTAAAAATCCATAATGTCAAGTAATTACTTGACTACTTAAAAATCTGATTGATTTCAGGTCATTCAGCTTAGCTGATTAATTGTCGATGTACCAGTAGTGGTGCTTGAAATTTATTCAATTACCATTAGCATTACTAGGTAATGATAATTATGAGGTAATTAATTACCTGAATAATTTATTGTTGAACAGCGCTGATAATATTCAATTTTTTTTTTTTGTAAAGTTATCTAAAACAATAAAATTTTTAATATTCTCCAATTTTTTTAAACAAAATGTGAGTTTTTGTATTTATTAATAGGTGGTACATGTGTTTCGCAGATTGCAAAGCTGTTTTAATTATTAAGCAATTATTCGAACAGAATTACTACAAATCATTTAATTTTTTGTTTTTTTTAAAAAGCTTAGTGTATAAATTACAGCTATTAATACTACGAAGTGCCACTGTCATCTTGTTTTGGTACATATTTCAAGCAATCGCCAAATTATCGAAAAAACTATCAAAATGAGAATAAATTTTTGCAATTTTCAGCAATTTCGGTTCTACGAAAATGCAAATTAAGTATTTGTGTCGAGCGGTATTCTGAAAGACCGAATTGTTAACCTCAATCATGAACTTTAAGACCGACAATTTCCATATTTCATAAGGAAAGTATTGTCAAATTTTTCCCTGAATTTTTCCAAAAATTTCAGAAGAAAACTATGTAGTGAAGCTCACTATTTTGAAATTTCATGCTGCCTGTCTACAATATAACTCGCGAACGCTTAGAGTTAGCGTGCTGAAATGTTTTGTACGTACTTTTTAGCAAAATAGTAATGTGAAGCTCGTGAACGGACCACAACCCTCCCCCCCTCTCTTTCTGCTACCCCCAATCATACAAATTCTTGAAATTTCGGAGTTTCAAGAAATGGATTTTTCTTCAAAACTGGTTAGGGTATCGACTTGAAAGTTAGGTGAAAGTATGATATAATGATTAAAATATCATTACCGTCAAAAAATATTAATCATATCCTCTTACTGCTTCTGCACTCTCCCATACAAATGCACAATCTTGAAAAATGCATTTCTTCGATTTTTATTGAAAGCAAAGTTAAAAAAAACAATTTTTGCTAAAATTATTTTTATTATATTTGCAATCAATTTTGATAAAATTCTAAACTTTACCCTACTTCTTCTATTCCCTCCCATACATATCGCACGAAACAAGTACAACATTTAATTTAACTTATTTTGCTTTGGAATTTTCAGAGATCATTTCTGGCCAGAATACTCCTAAAATGCGTTCTTGGTAAGTCGTACATCCATAAACGGGTTTGACGCATGCATCGAAAACTCGCAGCTTCGTGCGAAGGAAGATCTCTCTTAACCTACAGAAAGGAGAAAGGATTCCGAAGGCCTGACATGCTTTCTTGAGACAAACCTCAATATCCTTTTCGGTTACGCCGTCCATGATGACAATGCTTCCGAGATAACAAAAATCTTGCACCTTTTCCACATCATGTCCGTTAAGAGCAATCGGTGCGCTTGTGTTTAAACCCATGTGCATGCACTAGGTTGTACGAACATTTATTTTCAGTCCCGCCTCTTTGCATTTAGAATGCAACGAGAGAACAGTTGCCTCTAAGTCCGAACGGTTATGTGCCAGCAAACTCACGTCATCAGCATAATCAAGGTGACTTAAGATGTTAAATAGTCTCCATTGAAGACCTTTACCTTCCCCACCTTCCAGTGCAGCTTTCAAGATGTCATTTATTACCACCAGAAACAGAGCTGGTGATAATACGCAGCCTTGTCTGACACCCGTTCACGCAGAGAAGCTCTCGGACAGCTCTCCTCTATGCAAAACGCAACATCTTTCATCTTCGCAGGATTCTTTAAACATAGCTATGACCTTATCTCGAATACCTATCTTACGTAAAGCATTCAATGTGTAATCTAGCTTAACGCTGTCGAAGTCCAGCAACATGAGATGTAGTGGCGAGCCCATTTCAGCTGACTGATCCAATATTATACGTAGGGTATTTTTGTGGTCGGTACAAGACGACCCTTTACGGAATCCAACCTGATAAGCTTCGAGAGTGCTCTCCAACACATCACTCATCCTGTTGAGAATCACCCTAGCCATGATTTTCGATACTGCAGTAAGTAGACATATACCACGCCAATTGCCACAATGTCGAAGGTTGCCCTTCGTGCGAATTTTCACAATGATGCTCTCCTTCCATTCAGTTGGATATCGTCCTTTATTCCAAACCTCAGTAAAGAGTGAAAGGAGTGTATCAGCTGTTATTTCCGAGTCCGCTTTGGGGAGTTCGGTTGGTAGTCCATCTATACCTGGGCCTTTTCTTGCCGCCATTAGCCGAATGGCAGAAAATTTTTTTTCCTTATCTGGGGGATCTTCCCTAATAGAGGATTGTTGCGGTTGGATGTTTGGTATTTGTTCTGTTTCTGGAATGTCTTCCTCTGACAAGATGTGTAAAATATCAAAGAAGTATTCCTTCCATTGCCGCAACTGGTGCTCACGCCTATTAAGGAGAGTTCCGTTGACATCTTTCACTAGGTGGTTGACGGTGAAATTCATGTTGAACCCATTGAAAGAGCACCAAACCAGTGAACCCATATCCCCAAGCTAAGCCGCAGATTCTGCCTAATTGGTCAGATCTTCAATTGTCTTTCGCTTGTCGCATCTAACAGTCTTTTTAAGCTGTATATGACCATCGCAGCAGTTTCTTCTCTAGTCGGGTGCTCGTTGGTTGACATCGGGTTGAGAGATGACTGCCATTTTCTCTTTTTTACGATCACCAATTTTTTCCCATGTCTCGTAACGGTGATTGGTGGACATTCACACCGCCAGCGGGATAGAAACCTGACCGATCACATCTTCGACTCACATGTTGGATGCTCTGATAACGAGCAACGTTGACGCGATTGAAGAGATAGATTACGAAGAAAATGCTGCAGCCTAAGTCAATTTCGTGAAGCTTATGGCCGCTACCGCTAAAAGTCCCACTGATGTAAGTCCTGCTGCTGTTGCTCCGATTAATGTCATGGCAGTAACGCTACTGAAGTTTCTGCCACCCAACTCCTCATTTCCAAAAGATTCCGTAGTATTACGTGCGCCCCTGCATCTATCACCGCTTTATCCAAAGAGGACAATAATTATGCTTCTGCTACCCATGCTTCCTTAGAAACAAAATCTATTCACCCACCTGGTACCACCGTACCCTCATTTGTTTCATAAACTGGGAGCAATCGAGCCTAGTAACTGCTGAATGGAAGAAGAGCGTCGTTGTGAAAATCCTTATGAAGAGCAACCATAATGATTGGGGCAGATTAAATTAGGCTCTAATATTCAAAGGCAAAAATGGCAGTGGATACGTCCCACTTTGAGCAAAACATCGCAAGACTAGATTATAATCCTTAAGAAATACGTCGGGTTGATTGACCAAGTAGGATATGGAAGCGAGCAGTTGAACAGGAAAGCAGATGAATAAAAAAGCCCTGGCGATAATTTAAGGTCGATGCTCATGGTGTAAATTCAATGCTCACTGCATGGATTCATAACATATTAGTGGGAAGAAAATTGACTGCCACAATGGGAAAAAGACTCCAGGATAAAACAAGTGGGTAGAGGAACAGCACAAGGAGAAGTTCTGCCGCCTTTACTTTGGCTGTTAGCCGTGAATGGTATCCTCATGCAGTTAAACGCTACTTGATATCGCACTATCGCCTATGCGATAAATTAGATATTCAAATTAGTAGGAAATATCTCACAGCTAAGTTGCACTGAAGACCCTCTCCACTTACGACTGAAATTCAAAAAGCTTGAACTATTGTATAGACTTGACGGAAGGATTGGGGAAAACCTGCGCGGATCTGCTGCTTCCACCATTGAGAAAACGGACAGATATCAAAACGGACAGCTATCAAAAGCGGCAACCTGCAGCTTGCAGCTTTTGATATCTGTGACCTTTGGGCGGAGAGTCACGCTTGAAATTTTATAGTAGACTCTGTGCCCTTTAGTTTGAGCTTCTCCATCGATTGGCCGTCAATGAAGAAGATTATAATGGTATTTGAGCCCTATATTCTCCTGCTAAGCACCTTCCAATTTAAAGCCCATAAACTTGCATTTTGGGTATCAATGAGGGTAGTTATTTCTTCTGACGAGTCTGTCTTGTGATGAAAATATCCCGTGATTATTTCTAACCGTAAGATATTCTCCTCCCGGACTGCCCTGATGTTCGTGGACTCATCCAGCCATACTGCAATTTACTCAAGGCAAACGATCAGCATTCATCCCGGATTAAGGCTGAGTCCAACAAATTTAGGTATCTCTTTCAAGATCGATTTTTATGTTGCAGTACCCGACGTGGAGCTAAACCTCTGGTGCAGGTCTACGCACGACGCTTTTACTTAAGGTCTTAGGCCTTTTGTTATCACTTCTACAGATGTCGGTGTTGTAGATGAGGTTCTCCCTCTTTTGATTACCTTTTTCTGTGCTGGCGACAACGTTTTTTCCATTGGCTGACAAGCAAGATCGTACGGTTCGTTTGCTATTTTGCCTTAATTACGGTGGTACGAATACCGTCTCCTGGCAGCCCCGGTTAGCCTCTTTTTATTTTTTTTGAGCGTTAACTGTTCAGTTCTGCTGATAAAAGTTGGTCATCCACTAGAGACTTACTAGGGGTTTCTCTATTCGCTTTGAGTGGCTGCCTTTTATATTTTGTCATGACCGGATGATTGGCCTCTGCAGTCGCTTCACGTACTTTTTGGGAAGAGTTTGTTATTTTATTTCCCTCTTCGTTTACGGCATCAGCCGCTGTTTGTGATGCTTTAAGGATTGCATTCACCCTTTTGATTACACTTGGATTATTTATTTGGATTTTCACTTGAGTGTCCCACAAGTAAAAAGTCAGCTTTTTGGAGGTTAATAATGTTTGATTTTATAAAAAGTTTAAATTTTTGTTTACCTAATTCTGTTTAATTATTTTTATTCTTTTTTATTGTTTCCAACTGTGCATAACTGTGGATAAATGTAGTAATCAATTTTTTGATGAAATAAATTATTATTATTATTATTATTCCCACGAGTAGCACGAGAAAGTAGAGTCACCCCTGGTAGAGCTCCGCATTACCAGGGGAAAGCTAATTGAAATTGGAATGTGCCTGGTATACAGAGTTCGATAATAGCGGTTAGTTTCCCACTAACCATACACACTTGGCATATGCTGTTTTACCGTAGATTTGGGGATTTTTATTTCCAAGGTTTACTCTTCTTGCGTCGTACTTTATAAAGCTCACCATTAAGGTAGTAGGTACACTTGGGAATCACCTTAACCATCAATATCTTGAAATCTGCCAAAAACGTGACCTGTCCAGATTACAGGAATACCAATGCTGTGATAGGATACGGAAGCGACAGCTAGCAGAAAGATTTAATCCCCCCTTCCACATCCGCCAAAGACCACTGATAGAATACTGACCCGACAGCAAGCTATTCTACTTCCCACCCCTTATCTAGATAGAATAGGGAACCGACAGCAAGCTGTTCGACTTATTCCCCCCTTTCTGTAGATCTTTTAGCATTACTCAGTCTGCACCACGAGAAGGCGATCTACATAACAGACCACTTGATCGGATAAGAATACACTAACTCTACTCAGCGCTGTTAAGACAATGAATAATGTGAACTCGATCAAAGATCGAAGCAATCGATTCTGAGAAACCCGCAGATAATTGAATCTATATAATTACTTCAAACTGACATAATTTCCGCAGTTAAATCCAATAAGAAGACACAAGTGTTACTCCCTAGCGCCCAGACTAATAACTTTTCTAAAGAACCCAACTCTTCCGGAACCATTGATCTCTTTATCGTAGAATCACAATGCTGTGTTGAATTAGGAATTAACGAAAAACTGATTTTTTTACTCGTAATGTTATTTTTATAACAAAAAAATTTCACTGTATGAGTTTACCAAAAGTATTTTTCATTTATCATTGACTAATTTTTCGGTCGATTTTCTAACTTTAACGAAAAAACAGAAAGCATATGCCATATAATACATTATGAGTAATGCTAATTTCAAGCTCTGATTTTAGCACGATTGTCTGTATATTTGTGAATTTTGATATTTCTACTTCATTTAAATGCCAGTAGTCTATTTTAAAATTTAAATGCTTTTATTGGAAAAATGCTCCCAAGGAAACTCGATACCGTTACTGTACTGATCACCACCAAACGATGAAATTAGACGAGCAGACACTAACAAGTGATCGCCAAGCGAACGCAATAATCAGAATTCAAAAATCGTAAATATTGGGGAAATTTTCATTCATAATTATATTTCAGGTTTCTATTTTTGAAGTAAAGTTCTAATGGAAATTCGATATTGTAACTATACTAATCACCGTTGAACAATAAAATTAGACTATCAAATACCACGACTGCCAAGTGAATTCAAAAAGAAAAATTAAAAAATTTTACATTTGGGGATAAGTTTCATTCATGAATCCATTTCGAGTTGCTTTTTTTGAAATAAAGCTCTTGCGAAAATTCGATGCTGTGTCTATACTAATCACTAGCAAAAGATAAAATTAGACTACCAGACACCCCCAAACGATTCTCAAGTGACTGCAAAAAGAAAAATTTAAAAATCAAAAATATTGGGGAAATTTTCATTCATCATTCTATTTCGGGTTGCCTTTTTCGGAATAAAGCTCTAACGGAAATTCGATATTGTAACTATACCGATCACCACCAAACGATGAAATTAGGCTAGCAAGCACCACCAAACGACCCCCAAGCGAATGCAATAAAAAAAATGTAGATATTTTACATTGAGGGGGCCAACTTCACACAAATTCGGAAAGCTTAAAGCTCATATCAAAATTTGCCTACTATTGCTATGTGAATGGGTACCAAAGTTTAAAAGGTGACTACCAATCACCACCAAACGACCACCAAACAACTAGTGAAATCCGTTTTGCTTTAAGAATATCGTAACTCCAGTTATTTACAAAAACACATAGTGGGGGGATAACTTTACGCTTTTTAAGAAAATTATTTATTACAGCTAACTGAATTACTACCAAATGTTGAAAGGTTACTAACAAACACCACCAAACGACCACCAAACGAATGGCATTATTTGTTTTACGCTAAAATAACTGTAACTCCAGACATTTAAGAAAATGTGTTTTGGGAGGCTAAGTTCATGCTAAATAAAGTAAACGTGATTTCTAAGAATACGGATTACCACCAAACGAAAAAAAGTGACTACCAATCACCACCAAACGACCACCAAACGATTGCAACAAGAAACATAAAAGAATTATGATTGGGCGTAAAGCCCAATCATATGATACTCTAGATGAAATGAGAAAGAGTTCAATGTACCGGAAAATATGTCACCTCCCATTCTTTTAAATAATTAATAGCTACTTTTGTATGGGAGGTGGTAGAAGAAGAGGGGGAAGGTTTGTAATTTTTGGATATGACACCTAATGTGGTATGCAAAATATTTCGTGCTGAATTTAAGGTTTATAGCTTTCATTATTTTCAATTGGACATAGTTTTCCTGAAATTGAGGCATTTGTATGGGAGGTGGCAAAGGAAGTGGAGCGTTTAAGATGATTTTGAAACTGCTTATCATCATCCTTGTCACCACGCTTTGATTCAATTTCAAATTCGCTAGTTCTAATATATTCGAAGGAGAAATTCTTTTCTTGAATTTATAATGCAGATATTTGTATGGGAGGGGTAGAAGGAGTGAAGAGGAGCTGATAATTTTTTTTTGCATTTATTGCAATTATTGAAAAACAAATTCTGGAAAAATTTGAAGTTTATAATTTTTCTAGTTTTAATGAAAATCGATATAATGCATTTAACAAAAATTATACATTTGTATGGGAGGGGGTAGAAGGAGTGTACGGATCAAAACACATTTTTTTCCTGTTATTGATATTTCTATTTGTATACTTTATGCAAAATATTAAGTCGATAGCTTTAATAGTTTCCAAGAAAAATAATTTATTTTAAATTTCAAAATTTCGTGAAATTTGTATGGGAGGGGGTAGAAGGAGTGAGGTAAAGTTCAAAATTTTTTAAATTCTGATTGAAATTGTAATAAAACTAATTCTGGCAAAAATTCATTTTTATAACTTTGCTAGTTTCAATGAAAATCGAAAAACTGCATTTTTCAAAACTATGCATTTGTATGGGAGAGGGTAGAAGGAGTGACGGGATTGGATCAATATTCAGTCATATTAATGAAATTTATATCATCATACTTTGACCCAAATTTCAAATCGATAGCTTAAATCGTTTCAAAGAAAAATCAATTTTTGAAAATTTCAGAATTTAGTGAAATTTGTATGGGAGGGGGTAGAAGGCGTGGGGGGATGTGGCCTGTTCACGAACTTAAAGTTTCTTTTTTGCTAAAAATGACACACAACAAATTTCAGCACGATAGCTCAAAGCGTTCGAGAGTTATGCTGTAGACAGACGGACAGACGGACAGACGGACAGACAGCAACTCGGAATCGAAGTTTTTGAGCGACAACAAATATTTCTGTACCCTTGGCGGCTCTGTGCGAGCATTATTTCTTAGCGTTACAAACGGTATGGCAAACACAATATACTCTCAGATTTCATCTAGAGTATACAAATTTAAAAAATCGAAATTGGGGGTGGCCAAGTTCACACACGTCCCAGAGGACAACTCAGCTCAAAATACGACCCGGCTCCGAAAATTGCCGAAAACACACTCGTGTTTCATCTCGGATACGTGTGCTTCCTCTCTCTCAAGCTTACAGTGAACATTTAATCTAATCTTTCCATTTCATTCTCGCAAAGATTTTTTTTAATTAGACAAGAGCAAGCGAAATTGTAAGAACCATGTACGAGAATGAGAGGTAAGAAGTGTCGAGGACTCGGCGGCACATGTTTCACCAAAAGTAAAAACCGGAATTTGAGGAGAAAAAACCTGAATTTGAGGCGAAGCACGTGACAAACATGTTAACCCGGGCAAGTATACGAGTGGTCCTACTCGGTGAATTGTACTCTAATCCCAACGACTGTCGATACCAGAGTACAACAACGAGAAGGACAGCGCAGCTAAAAATACGACCCGGCTCCGAAAATTGCCGAAAACACACTCGTGTTTCATCTCGGATACGTGTGCTTCCTCTCTCTCAAGCTTACAGTGAACATTTAATCTGATCTTTCCATTTCATTCTCGCAGAGATTTTTTTTTTATTAGACAAGAGCAAGCGAAATTTTAAGTCTCCGCCGCAGTGCTGCCACATATCTATTATCTATTTGAGGATCAATTTATTGTAAATGTCGGTTTAAAGTTGAATTCTTACAGATATATATTTAGTATTGTGATAGCTTTAATATAAGTGGCAGCAAAGTTTTCTTTCGGTATTTTTTTATACTCTAAATGAAATCTGAGAGTATTATAAGATTGCTCTAAGGTTTGTAACACTAAGAAATAAGGCTCGGAGAAAATTATGAATGAGCAATCAAAATATTTATTATCACAGTAATTTACAATTTACTATAAAAATCGTAAGACATATTTTATTCATTAAAATTTTTCAATACATAATCTGGTCTAACAAAAAAGAGAAGATATAATTCAATTGGGCCACACTGAAAATATCGAAAACATTGAGCGGAAGAGAATCGTCGTCGGCCACCCGCCGATCATGACCCGCGCACCCGCCGTCCAAGTTGAATACGACGCGAGCAAAAGCTGTAAGAACGCCATGTACGAGAACGAGAGGTAAGAAGTGTCGCGGACTCGGCGCACATGTTTCACCAAAACTAAAAACCGGAATTTGAGGTGAAAAAAACCTGAATTTGAGGCGAAGCACGTGACAAACATGTTAACCCGGGCAAGGATACGAGTGGTCCTACTCTGTAAATGTACTCTGGTCGATACTGTCCAGTTAGGGTTACCAGAAGTACGTATTTCGGTAGTGGCTTGCTCCATTTTGTTATCCAGTTCTCCATACTCGTAACTAGGGATGGCAAAAACCTGCTCTTTTCCAAACGCAGTGATCAACTGCGATTGCTGCTCTTGTAAGAGCAGTGATTTTTTTACCTTTATTCTCCATACTAGTGAGCAGGGCAAAAACTGCTATTTGCAGTGATAAATATCTTCGAAAAGACCTGCTTTTTAATTTAGTAATGATCGGAAGAGCACAGAAAACTAAAATCAAATCAAATCCAAAACCATGGGATTTGTAGAGATGATCATTGCAGAAATTTTACTGGCGATAGAATGTAAGCAGTAAGCATTAGCTCAGCTCTAATCGCCGCTCTTTTCAATTTTCAATCGCAATATGCGATTGTCCGTTTAAAAGAGCAGTGAAAAAATCGCAGAAGTAGAGATGATATGCTTGTAGGGTATAATATTTTTAAAATACACTACAATATATATATTATCACAATTTATTTATTTATGAAATTGTATTTATAAATATTAATAAAAATTAAATTTTAAAAACTAGTTATTAATTCAACGTTCTAATTGAATCTGATGAAAATAAAAAGTTTTATAATAATAATTAAGACTGGTTTTCCTTGATTACATTTAGTATGAAATTATTGCAAAGTAATTTGCATACTAAATGTAATAGAGTTGCCACAGTACTCTCCCTCATTGAAAAAAAAAAAATTTGTGTACTTACAATTAAATTGTATAAACATTATATATAATATGTAATTAAGTTTATAATTTAAATGAAACTTTTTAGTTTCGGATCGCATTGTCTTTTGATTATTAAAAATTTTTTTATTTAAAATCAAAGCAGGTTGAAGTCTATCAAATGAAATAGTAGCAGCCGGTATTTGATTGAGTGCTCTTACGAGATTAATTTTGAAAATATCATGCAGTCGTAAAGATTTAATGTGCAATCTTAGATAGTAGGCAATAGATATTTGTCAAAAGTGGTTATCGAATTGAGAAAACAGTAATCCCCAAAAGGTCTTCAATCTGTTGAGTCCTTCTTAGGAATTATGTGAAAAGGTGATGAAAAAAAAATGAAGAAGAAGATCGACAGATTCCTAATTTAATAATATTTTCGAATTCGTTTTTTGCAATCTGGTACCTTTAGCATTTAATCTCCTAGGAAGTGATGAAAGAAGTGATCCAGTTGTTTTTATTTTATGTAAAACGTTATGCGAAACATTGATGTTAAAATTAGGTGAAGCTTTAATTGAAGGGAACTCGTTGAAAATAGCACTGAATTCACCTTGAGCTTTAATTGAAGGGAACTTGTTGAAAATAGCACCAAATTCAACTTGTAGCAAAACCATTTCTATTATTTTGGAAATGCTATTAACAAAATGAAGTTTTTGTTTGTTAGTTAACTTGCGTTCACGTAAATCAACTAAAAAATTGAATTTGTGCGAAAAATCTGCACTAATTATCGCATAATCAACAGAAGCTAGGTATAACAAAAATTTCGACGTAAGTTGAAATCTAATGTTAATTGTTTAAGCCTATAGGTTGAAATTTTTGAATTATTTGTCATATACAAAAAAAGGAAGACGGCGTGAAAATGAGTCCGAACAAGCTGCCGCAATGTTGGTTGGACTATTTAGTTTTTTTGAATCATTTGCCGCAGTTAAAATGAAATTTGAATCATGCAGGCATTTAAGAAAACATTTTTAGGTAAAATAGCTCGATTCTAAGTAATAGTGAATCTGAACGTTTTTCTTCTGTGTCCCTGGTTCTTTTCAAAAGAGCTTCTTTCAAGTGCTCATATTTATTCGAATCAGGAGAATTCGATAAAACGTCAGCTACAAGTTCCATTGTTTCTGATTCCATGGAAGAAACAATGTAATCATATTTTGTGCTGGATTGTGTGATTCCTTTTAAGCGAAATTGAGTTCCCACTTTAAGGAACCATAAGTCAGGCCTATTTCCCCAAAACGGTGGCAATTTAATTACATAAATGGAATGCGTTTCTGTAAAATTAGCTCCGTGTGTGTCTTGGGTGTCGCCTGTTTCATATAAGTTAATTTCATTTTCGTTAGATATATTGAAAAACTAGACGCGTTAGATAATAATAGTAAAAATCCAAACACGTTAGATAATAATAGTGATAGAAATATTATAAAAGTTCACAACCAGAGAAGTTTTAACGTTGATAAAAATTGATAATTTTAAACTGAATCGAGAAAATGTTTCGATTCCGAATATGTGTCAATCGCTATTGACAATGCGATCTTCACTGTACAAAAAAATATTACCAATTTAAATATAATTTAAATGATGTTATTCAAAATTAAAAATAATGTGTATTTTACATTAAGTGTATTAGAATAACAACTAGTAATTCATAGTAAAAACTGTACCTCTTTAAAAAAAATTCTTGAAATTCTCTCAATGATAATAGAATGTTTAAATTGTTCATATTTTTCAATGTAATCAGCATTCGGTCGTTCTTGGTTGTTCAATGATGTTGATTTTTCACAGCACAAAATTAATAAAATTGATGATCAGCAACATATTATTGACATATTTCATCCCAGAGTTTAAATTATAAGAATTTTCGTTCGCTATCTTGTTTATGTAGCGAATCAACATTTGACGGTCTTGAGAACGAAAGGAAATTCAGATGAAAACTTCAGCTTTTCAGAATTTCTATCTTGTCTTGCTCGTCGGGCACAAATAAACGCAAAAATCCGACGCAGAATATTTTATATTAAATCTTTAATTAATCTGGTTTTTAAGCCAGGTCGATTTTGACTTCGGGGTCACCAATGTCTAATGTTGAAACAACCTCTTGAAGTAG
This sequence comes from Chorisops tibialis, assembly GCA_963669355.1. Lineage (NCBI taxonomy): Eukaryota > Metazoa > Arthropoda > Insecta > Diptera > Stratiomyidae > Chorisops > Chorisops tibialis. Next base: position 80,885,331 of record OY770262.1, on the reverse strand, counting down.
CTCGGGGGCGTCGGGGTCACCAATTTGTAGGGTATAATATTTTTAAAATACACTACAATATATATATTATCACAATTTATTTATTTATGAAATTGTATTTATAAATATTAATAAAAATTAAATTTAAAAAACTAGTTATTAATTCAACGTTCTAATTGAATCTGATGAAAATAAAAAGTTTTATAATAATAATTAAAACTGGTTTGCTTTGATTACATTTAGTATCAAATTATTGCAAACTAATTTGCATACTAAATGTAATAGAGTTGCCACAATGCTCTCTTACATGCATAACATCTCTACTCCTAACTACCCGAAAATACTCAAAATTGTACAGAAAAAAATTAATCAGCTCTTTTCATTTGAAATAAATATTAGTCCAATTTCAAATTTATCTTGCCTATCTGTATGTCTGTTAAACAATCGTGTGCAATCGCCTTAATGTCTTCATTGATTACAACGTGCATCAAAACGAAGTGAGTATTTTCAAAACAATTTGTCAACATTTGATTGTAATCGGTAAGGTTTTATTTTGCGACATTCAGTGCAATATTGCAGTCAAATTTCAATTATGAAGATTGCCTGTACAAAACAGATAATTAGTTAAAAAATAAATGGTAAAAACATTTACAAGTGAGCTACTTCAACACAAGCTCTTGCAAAAAATATCATGAAAATTAGCTAAGAGACAAGAAGTTGCTGACAAAAATTAAAAATACTCGTTAAAATTAAAATACATAGCCATTTCGCAAGATTATTAATTATTAATTTTGTGTAAACAAAAAATTGTATAAATTATATTTTTAAGCTTTGAATGCAATAGACGAAATTTTGTAATCACTTTCAATAAAAGATTGTAAGCATTGTAAATTATGTATATGTTATAAGTTTTAAATTTTTTAGTCCAAATGAAGTTGGTAGGTATCAAACCAAGGTACGAGTACTACTGATTTCCATGAAAACCTGGCAACCCTCCAGGCTCGAAGAATTCGCGGAATTACACATTTAATAATAATGATTCATCACTAACACAGTCAACAGAATCGTCTAAGTTGGGCTTTTGGCATAGCGCAATCAGTAGTTGGCTAGGGCTCATCAAATGTTAATTAATTCAGTGTAACCTAAAATTATTATCATGGGTAAAGTTACAGTCCTTTTCATTTTTTGTTTTATTGCAATTTCCTGTGCTTTCGTGACTGATGATAGAAACAAGGATAAAGATGTAAGTACTAATAAGTTCTGTAAGTAAACTTAATAACGTCTTTCCTATTTCATAAAGAATGTTGGCGATACTTCCCTTGAATTCAACTTTGAAAACAAAGATAGTGTCGTACTGAACCGTGTGAAACGACGTGCATCAATTCTCAGCCTACTTCGATTTATCTTTCGAGTTTCTCGTGCTTCGAATTCTTCAAATGAAAATAAAATTAATTGCTTGCCATTCATACTTGCATTAATGAAATTTATATTTTGATTATAGAACAATAAAGTATTAAATTGGTCAAAGCGATCAACTAAATTCATTCATCGTTTTTCAATTCAATCTTAATTCATTATTTCAAATATTCATAACATGAGCTTGGTCGAAGCTACGTGCATTTCGAGTCGGCATTCGATGTATTCAGATACTTTCAAAAGCTGGTTTGGATACACTTCAAAATAAACTGGCAACAAGTCGGGGGCAAGTTGAGGATACGTGGAAAGTCAATATGCAGGTTAGGATAGATAGGGAGGATTAAGTGAATGGGGGTCTAGGGCAGGGCTGTTGTCAATTATTTAAAACTTAACTGCAATTACGATCTATAGCTCCATTACGTAGTATCAATATTTCATTCGATTATCTATGCAAGCTTGGGTTTGTATGGAGGGGGAGGAGAAGGCCTTATAAGGATTGGGTCAATGAAAACAATGTTCTGATTGCTCGAATCACGTTCAAAATCCGCGGTATGGAATTTGTAATTTTGTAAACAAATATTTTATTATTTTAAAAATATAGAAAAAAATCTTAGTGCTTATTAATTTTATTCTTGTGGTTTTGATTCTCATTGTTTGCATACATTTACATAAAACATTTTTGATACTGAGTCTACTGTGATAAGCATAATGGCTCAGAACAGTCCATGAATTCGAATCTTGTTTTTCTTTGCAATTTGTCATTGGCCCAACAAAGTTTTCATGACGACTTCTTAGGAGTTGTAGCAAAAGCGCTTTGAGCCGGCGTATAATCCTGCTCTGGCTTACCAAGGATGGCTTCGATGCCTCCTCTAGGGTCGAATTCCCTAATAATCTGTATGTTTGCACTCTAGATGAAATCTGGGAGTATTAGTTTACTCTAAAGTTTTTAACGCCAAGAAATAATGCTCGCACAGAGGCGCCAAGGGTACAGAAATATGTGTTATCACTCAAAAACCTCGATTCTAAGTGATCGTCTGTCCGTCTGTCTACAACATAACTCTCAAGCGCTTTGAGCTATCGTGCTGAAATTTGTTGTGTCAATTTTAGCAAAAAAGCAACTTTAAGTTCGTGAACTGCCTACATCCCCACACTACCCCCATACAAATTTCATGAAATTTCGAAATTTTAAGAAATTGGTTTTTCTTCGAAATTTTTTAAACTATCGACTTAAAATTCGGGTCAAAGTATACTGATGTAAATATCATTAACATCACAAAAAATTGGTCAAATTCCATTACCCCTTCTACCCCCTCCCATGCAAATGCACACTTTTCAGAAAAGTATTTATTCGATTTTCATTGAAGCTAGCGAATCTTAATAAAGAAAGTTTTTCCAGTATTGGTAAGTGCAACCAGTTTTAAAAAAATCATCAACTTCACCTCACTCCTTCAATCTCCTCCCATACAAATTTTACGAATTTGTGAAATTTATATTAATTTATTTTTCTTCGTAATTGTCAAAGCTAACTTGAAGTCTTGCATAAAGTATAATAATAGAAATACCATTGAAAACGAACAATTTTGTTTTTATCCGTATACTCCTTTTACCACCAAGCATTATATCGATTTCCATTAAAACTAGAAAAGGTACAAACTCAAAGTTTTGGCAGAATTCGTCACTTAATAATTGCAATAAACGCCAAAAAAATTATCAACTTCGCTGCACTCCTTCTATCCCCTCCCATACAAATATCTATATTATAAATTCAAGAAAATCATTTCTCGTTCGAACATATGAGAGCTATCGCCTTTGAAATTGAAACAAAGCATGGTGATAAGGATATTAATAAACATTTCCAATATAAGATCCTTCACTTTCTCTGCCACCTCCTATACAAATGCTCCAATTTCAGGAAACTTTGTCCAATTTCTTTGAAAATAATAAAAACTTCAAATTTTAAATTCAGCACGAAACATTTTGCATGCCACGTTCGTTGTCATATACAAAAATTACAAACTCCCCCCTCTGCTTCTACCACCTCCCATACAGAAGTCACAATACACTATTCGAAAGAATTTAAAAAGACATATTTTCCGGTACATTCAACTCTTTCCCATTGTTCTGTTTTCATTATCTCGCGAATATTTTCCTTGTTTTTTGCTCTGATGTATTTGGGCAATGACGAATGAAAAGTATAAGGTCGCCATATGATTCATTCATTTCCCGAACGTCAAGACTTTGGAACTCATTACCAGCCAAAGTGTTTCCCAATGAATACAACATCCAGAGTTTCAAGAGCAATGTACACCGTCACTTCCGTCTTTCTCCACCTAAATTAAATTGATCCAGCTTTGTTTTTTCTCCAATTGCTTCACCGACACAGCTGTGTATTGTATTAAAGGGTAACCCCCTAAGTTGTGTTCGGCTCCTTAAAAAAAAATGATTTCCTGATGATGCTCATCGATATGTAGGATTATTACTTCTAGCTCTATGTAGGATTTTTACTTCTACCTCTAGACAAAAGCGTATTATTTTTGTTCATCACTGTAAACACACTTTACGTGCACAGGACAGTTTTTTCTGACGCTTTTACTGAACGACGAAATCTCTAAGCCATCCACAGGCAAAAATTGCTCTGAGATGCGATTTAAAACACAACAGGACTAAGATTGGGTGTAAAGCCCAATCGCGCGATACTCTTAAGAAATTTTGTAGGACAAGTGGTAGAGGGGGCCACGACATTGACTAATTTTTTCACATCACGCTAGAGTTGCTATCAAAATGTTTTATACAAAATTTAGGATTCAACAATTTAATGGGTATTGACAAAATTAGTGTATTGGATTTAGTGAAATTGAGCAGTTTGTATGGGAGGTGGTAGAATGAGGGGAATTCTCAAAGACTTTCTCAATAAAACTAAAAACATCATGTTTTTCACATGTTTTAAATTGCAGATCAGTAGGATTCAAACTTTTCAGGAAAATCGACTTTATGTAAAGTTTTGAATTCATGCCAGATTGCATGAGAGAGGGTAGAAGAAGTGAAACTAATCGTCTAATTTTTTTACTTACTAATAATCTATATAAATATAATTGTAGTGTCTGTCTGTTATTTGTTTATAAATGGCTATAAATAAGTTTTTTGCTCCATTTTATCAATAACTAAGCAAAATCAAACGTTTTTAAAAAATTTCTCTGTCTGTCTGTCTTTCCGGCTTTCACGCAAAAACGGCTGCACCGATTGCGATGAAACTTCCACAGATTATTAGGTCTGCCTCTGGGAGTAATCTGGTTTAGGTGTTATTTTTCTCCCCTCACGCCTTCTACCCCCTCCCATACAAAGTGACTTATTTTCAAAAACTTATAATAGTCAAATTTTCATGGCAACCATTAAAGCTATTAATTTGAAATTTGGACTATATTATTTCTATTATAAATGCAGTCTTTTGGTATACAAATTATTTAAGGTCTGTCACTCCTTCTACCACCTCCCATACAAACTACACTTTTTCATGAACCACTTTACACCAATTTTCTCAGTACGTGTAACTTTCATCGAACTAAAATGTTCTATTAAATCCTTAATTAACATTATTATTAATATCGAGATAAAATTAACCGATTAGCTTCACTCCTTCTACCCCCTCCCATACAATGTGACACAGTTCCACGCCTTCACAAGAATTCGATTTTCTTGAAAAGTCTGAACGTTACTGATCTGAAATTTAAAATATATCAATTGCATGATGATTATAGTTGTTTCTCAAAAAATCACCAAAAACCCCCTTCTCCTTCCACCACCTCCCACTTTTTCATGACATATTCTAAGCTAATTTTCTCAGTACATATAATTTTCATCGAGCTAATATGTTGTACTCAATCCTTAATTATCATTTTCATTAATATCGGGAAAAAAATTAACCGAGTAGCTTCACTCCTTCTACCACCTTCCATACAATGTGACACAATTCCACGACTTTACAAAATATCGATTTTCTTGAAAAGCTTGAATGATACAGATCTGAAATTTAATACATATCAATTGAATGATGATTATAGTTGTTTTTCGAAAAATCACAAAAACCGCCCACTCCTCCTACCATACAAATTGCACAATTTCGTTAAATTCAATGTACTAAGTTTCTCAGTACCTACTGAATTTTTGAAGCTTAAATTTGGTACAAATCATTTCTATAATTACTCTAGCGTGATGTGAAACAAATTAGTTCAATGTTGTCACACCTTCTACCACTCCCCATACAACATTTCTCAAGATCCCAAAAATTTCGATTTCGTCTATAGTATCGTATGATTGGGCTCTACATACAATCGTAGTTCTGTTACGTTTTTAAGCTTAATGTTATTTTATTTGGGCTTTTTTTTACTTAACACAAGCTACAATTATTCACATGTCCTTAACACTCTTCCATACTTATATGATCTCAAATCACGGAATTGATTTGTTCACGAGCCTCTCCCATTCAAATGTATGGTATCATTCTTAATAATTTATGGTTCTGATTCCAACAAAATACAAAACATTTTTCAAAGAGCCATTAAAGTAAGCAGATTATATATCCCACATAATGTATTACTAACAACATTCTCAAAAATTGCTTATTATGTGATTTTTATGCGGACGAAGTCGCTTGTGTTTGCTAGTTTACAATATTATTAATAAATTCTTTTCATTCAACTCTGGTATACAAGAGCACAAACACTTGTTGTTGCCCATCTCTGGTTCCATTGCGCATAACATAATTTTAGTCAAAACTTTTTATTAACGATAGTCTGGATATTGTGTGTGTAGCGTGTTGATCTACATTGCGAGGGTTCAAATCCCGGTCGACCACTCTGCCTTTGTGGGTACATCTGCGTCACCTCCATTTGAACGTATGAAAATTTTTAGATGGAGGGTAGTGTGAAGGGCTAATAGCCCGTTGGCAATAATAAAAATTTTTTTTCTAATTAACCTAAAGGTCAGAGGCCAAGTGTGCTGTAGTGTCATTGAAGAAGATGAAGATTTTACTTACGATGGGTTCTTACTATTTTAGATAAGACTGAAATTATAGAAACTGAAATTCTTTTTACTTAAGTAAAAGGTGTTTCCGTTAGAGGCGGAGAACTTTAAATTGGCAGCACTATTTTCTGTGACAGCTGATTCGACAGTTCCCAGTTGCTTGGGAGTTAGTTTGATTTAGAAATTTATCATGAACAGACTCACGCTGGAGCAACGTTTGCAAATTGTTCAAATTGATTGTGGAAACTATGGTTTAATTCGAGCATTGCGTGCATTTTATGGTGTTTTCATATTTCATTACCATTAAGAGGGTATGCATACCAACCAGAATCAATGGTCTCTCGCTCGTTCCATCAGAGGAAGTTCTGCATCATCAATTCCATCTTCTATCTACAACAATGAGGTTATTACAGATACTAACATGAAGACAAACATCCTAGCTGCTCAATTTGCTGCCAACTCTTCTTTACCGACAATAACACTAAACTTCCAACGTATACTGCACTAAATTTCTCCTTAGGATAAATTAGCATTCGTTTGCGTAATGTATACCGAGTTCTTAAGAAACTAGATGCTAACAAATCTTCCGGCACAGATGGAATCCCTGCCCTAGTTATTAAAAGGTGCTGCGCTTCTTTTGCTAAACCACCATGCAAACTTTACCGTCACTCCTTATCGTCCTCTACTATCCCTCCTTCATAAAAGCTTGTAAATGGTTTGGTGAATGTTTTCACAGTGCATTTCGAAATGAAAGAAAAGATTTCCGGATTCTACACTGTTACGCTTTATTATTCGTGACGTTTCGGTCTCTGCTGAGTTTGATAAAGGTCTCAGCAGAGACCGAAACGTCACGAATAATAAAGCGTAACAGTGTAGAATTCGGAAATCTTTTCTTTCAGCTTGTAAATGTTTACTCGGTCCAAAAAAAAAAGAGAACGCATAAATCCCGCTAATTATCGCTCAATAGCAATAACTTCACTTCTGTCGAAGGTCATGGAAACAATTGTCAACCATAGAGTTATAGAATATCTCAACAACAATGATATTGTTGATGACAAACAGTATGAATTCCGCAAAAAATATTTCACAGGAGATCTTTTAACCGCACTCACTGAACGTTGGAACAAGAGCATTTACGAGTTCGGTGATTCTTGTATTATGACTATTGATATTTCCAAGGCTTTCGACAGAGTATGGCACAACTTCCAATTAGCCAAAGCCATTGGCTTGGGCCTCTCCCTTATTTCCTGGATAGAAAGTTTGTTAGCCAATCGTGTCGTATTGGATGGTATGGTTTTCCCTCCTTATAAAATGCTGGTCTCCCGCAGAGCTCGGTTCTTTCTCCCACTCTTCTCTTATCACTTCAACACTACATCCTTAGCCCGATGTACTAGCTTAGTATAGCAACGTAGGTTCATGGTTCAATCATTCAATGACGACTTGGCTAAAATTCTAATTTGGGGCAATAAGTATCAAGTCGAATTTAATGCTTCGAAAACCCAGTGTCTTCTGTCCCACAAACGTGACTCTAACCTATATCCAATCACCTTCGAAGGCCGGCCATTATTCAATTTTACAAGTGTTATGATGTTAGATATTCATATCACAGATATCTTATCTTGGAACGATCATATATATATTTAACATCGCCAAGGAATCATCTTAATGTTTGAGTTACCTAAAACGTTGTAAAAACTGCATCACCGCTTCTGGATTAATGACAATTCATAAGACCTAAATTAGACCACGTCTTGAATTTAATTCCCACCTATTGACTGGGGCTGCAAAAACTTCTCTAGTACAATGGAGATTGTTCGGACGAACGCTCTAATCTCTTATCACCTTGCTTGCCTTAACCCCGTAATACTCGAGCTGCTTCACGCGTTCATAAGTATTTCCTCAAACCTATTTTCGATCACACTGTCAAATTTCGTGATTCGTTTTTAAAGCGGACTGTTCGAATATGGAACTCGCTGCCCATCTCAGTATTCCCGCATAACTATAATATTCAACAATGCAAAAGAAATATTCATTGCCACTTCTGTCTCTATCCCCATAATTCCCAAGATCCAATATCTTCCACCCCTCTCCGGAGCTGTGCTTCAGTACAAAAGGGAAACCCCTCTAGTTCCAGTATTGCATAAAACATAATCGCAGCTTAAAATTAATCTGTAAGCAGCTTTTATTCTCGATTTGAAGAATTTGAAAAGTTGGAAAATACGTTATTATACAAAGGCTAGCAATTTAAAATTTTTAAAATAATTTCATTATTTTTTATGATACGCTAAGGCTACCAACACACGATGCGAGTTAATATATATTAACTTCCTATTTTGGTATAAGTAGGCCGAATTATGTATAGGATAGTGACACTAGTAATATTGAAAAGCGAGATAATATATATTAACGCGCATCGTGTGTCGGTAGCCTAAGTCCCACAATTTTAATATTTTAATGACTATACTACATTTCGTGCTTGTTTTGACATGTAAAAATAAGTTCCACTTCAAGACGGCCTAGATACTCAGTAGATGGTTTCTGTTTGCTTTCTATCATTCAGTCTCCCATAACATCTGCAAATATTTGTCAGTGAGCAGCCAGTACAACTGAGCAATATTACCAGCTTCTCCACTCGCTACGGTCGTTCTCACTCCCCTTCCCCAACCTTCCCAATCCCATTCCTTCCCTACATGACTGTGTTTGTGCATTGCGCATAAAGGCCGAAATTGCCTATAACACAGGTCATTCTGTAAAAATAAAAAAAAATAAAAAGCGCGCCAAAAATTTGAATAAAAAAATTTCACGGATCATAGAATCTCTGAGAATTTTTATTTGATATGCCAAAATAAAAAGTGCACAGGAAAAGAAAAAGAAAAAATTGTTTTCACAGTCATAAATGCCGCATATTTGAGTAACAGTTGACTTTGTTCTCTTTATAAATTTGAGCGACACCTGGAACTATTCTTTCTTTTCAACAGTCTATCCAGTGTTGCCGAAACGCAAAATTGGTAACCAACTTCACACGTATGTAGAGTTACCCGGTTATCCTACAAACTTCACAATTAACATGATCTATAGCATTTATTTCGAAGAAATCACCGCGAAGTATTTATCAATACGAGTACATTAAGTTTTTCGTTGTATTCCCTAATTATGCAATAGTGCGAAAAACTATTCTCTTATCGCCTACCAGTCCAACTTTTAATCGTTAGTTACCACTAGAAGGATAGCATGTTGGTAACATAAAGCCTCATCAGACCATGTAATAGGTTATGAAATCCGAGAGTATTCTGAGCTTAAGTCGACACTCGTAACGCAAAACTATAGAGAAATTCTTATTGCCGCACAATCACTTCGAAAACGGAAGTCTGGTTTTCTTAGTTGCACGATAACGCAAACTTTAATCTCTTTAATCTGTACTGGAATTTTTTCTGCGCTATTTTTGGCAAAATACATGGGTTGGAGTTTTTCATTGAATCTATTGGACTAGATTGAAATACACAAAACATAGTGGCAATATTTTAGAAGAAGCCTCGAACTCTTTTACACCTCCCATTTAAATGCCACAGTATCAGAAAAAAAAACAAAAAATTATATCACCTGCTCTGCCTTCAATTTTTTTTAATTGGGAAAAATCTTTTTGAACATAAATTTTTGCATACTATTTTCTTATGAGTTTAGCTACCGATTTGTAAATGATTAACATCCTCCCACTCTCAGGAGTTGTGTTTTATCATATTTTCTAGTGTAGTTTTGAAAGTATCTGAATATATCGAATGCGCAGCTCAGACCAAGCCCCTGTTATGAATATTTGGAATATTTGAAATAATGCATTAAGAGTAAATTGAAAAAACGATTAGTGAATTAGATTGATCTGGTTGACCGATACAATACTTTATTGTTCTACTATCAAAATAAATATTTCTTCATTAATATAATTATCAATGCAAAGTAATAAATTTTATTTTCGTTTGAAAAATTCAAAGCAACAGATAATGAAAAGAGAAATCGAAATAATCTGAAAATTGATGCACGCCGTTTCACACGGTTCAGAACGACACTATCTTTGTTCGCAAAGTTGTATTCAAGGGAAGTATCACTAACATCCTTTAAAAAATAGAAAACACTGTATTGAATTAAAAAACTGGGAAATACTAACATCTTTTTAACTATATTATTTCTATTATAAATGCAACCTTCAAGTATATAAATAGTTTGAATCCCCCAACTCCTTTCACCACCTCCCATACAAACTAAACTTTTTCATGAAATACTATACTGCAATTTTCTCAGTACATATAACTTTGATCGAGCTAAGATTTTGTACTAAATCTTTAATTAGCATAATTATTATTATCGAGAAAAATTAACCGATTAGCTTTACTCCTTCTACCCCCTCCCATACAATATGGCACAATTCCACGACTTTGTGAAAATTCGATTTTCTTGAAAAGTGTGAATCTAACTGATCTGAAATTTAAAACACATCAATTGCATGGTGATTATAGTCGTTTCTAGAAAAATTACCAAAAACCCTCCACTCCTTCTACCACCTCCCATACAAACTGCACTTTTTCATGAAATACTATACTGCAATTTTCTCAGTACATATAACTTTGATCGAGCTAAGATTTTGTATTAAATCTTTAATTAGCATAATTATTATTATCGAGAAAAATTAACCGATTAGCTTTACTCCTTCTACCCCCTCCCATACAATGTGGCACAATTCCACGACTTTGTGAAAATTCGATTTTCTTGAAAAGTGTGAACCTAACTGATCTAAACTTTAAAACACATCAATTGCATGGTGATTATAGTTGTTTCTAGAAAAATTACTAAAAACCCTCCACTCCTTCTACCACCTCCCATACAAACTGCACTTTTTCATGAAATACTATAAACCAATTTTCTCAGTATGTATAACTTTGATCGACCTAAAATTTTCTGATGAATCTCTAATTAGTATTATTATTATTATTGGGAAAAATTAACCGATTAGCTTAACTCCTTCTACCCCCTCCCTTACAATATGACACAATTTCACGACTTTGCAAAAACTCGATTTTCTTGAAAAGTGTGAATCTAACTGATCTGAAATTTAAAAGATATCAATTGCATGGTGATGATAATTGTATCTAAAAAAATATCCAAAAACCCCCACTCCTTCTACCACCTCCCTTACAAATTTCACAATTTCACTAAATCCAATGCACAAAGTTTCTCAAGTTACCTATTCAGTTTTTCAAGCTTAAATTTGGTGTAAAATATTTTTATAGTTACTCTAGCATGGTGTGAAAAAAATTAATTTAGTACTGTCATCCCTTCTATCACTCCCCACACAAAAATTCTTAAGATTACAAAAATTTCGATTTCATCGGTAGTATCATATAATGGGGCTTTACGCACAATCGAAGTCCTGTTATGTTTTCAAGCTTAATGTCATTTTATTTGGGCTTTTTTTCAATTAACACAAGCTACAACTATTCACATGTCCTTAACACGTATACCTACATATGATCTCGAATCACGGGTTTGATTTGATCCCGAGCCTCTCCCATTCAAATGCGAGTATCATGCTATCATTCTTAATAATTTATGGTTCTGACTCCAACAAAATACAAAACATTGTGTTCAAAGAGCCATTAAACTAAGCGGATTATGTATCCCATATGATGTATTACTAACTACATTCTCGAAAATTGCTTATTAATGCGATTTTTACGCGGACGAAGTCGCGGGCGTTTGCTAGTTCTAAATAAATCTTTAGTGCACAATTTCAGCTTGGTCAATTTTATACGTAAGTATTATATTATAAGTAAATTGTTTTAAAGTATTTCATGTAAAGTGTATTTTGTATGGAAGGTGATGGAAGGACGTGTCTGAATTGTGTCTTTTTGTATGGGAGGGGAGAGAAGGGATAAAGCTAATCGTCTAAATTTTTTGGATTTACTAATAATTTGAAATTAATATTTAGTGCACAATATCAGCTCGATCAATTTTATACGCACTGAGTAAATTTGTTTAAAGTATTTAAAAAAAAAATACCAAAGCTTTAAGGGTGTTTTGGGCCTGCAAAAGCCTATTTGGCAGAAAATTGGGTTTACAGCCCAAGATGATCTACTGGTGCTACAGAACAATCATCCACCCAATAGTCACATACGGATCAACAGTCTGGTGGACTAAAATGTTACAACAACAAGCATAGCTTATATTACAAAAAATTCAAAGACTAGCGTGTCTTAGTATCACAGGTGCAATGAAAACCTGCCCTACTGCGGCAATGCCAATATTCCTAAACATCCCTCTGATACATCTCCTAATAAAAAAGGAGCCCATTAAAGGGGTGTTACGCATACAGAGGGATAATAATTCCAAATCGGGCGATTTTAGAGGTCACCTCCAAATTCTAAAAAATCCGAGAATTGAGCTTCTAACCTCAACACTGTCATACACTATGCCGACAAAATTCAAGTTTGAAACCCCTTTCAAAGTAATAATCAGTGAACGCAAGGAATGGCAATCCATGCTACCTAATATGGAAGAGGGATCAACCATCTGGTATACATATGGCTCACGCACCTTGGAGGGGACTGGAGCTATAGTCACAGGTCCTAATTTCTTGGTTTCAAAACCTTTTGGTAAGGAAGCCACAATCTTCCAAGCCAAACTTTTTTCAATGGAGCTATGTACCCAAGAGAATATTAGGAGAACTCATCGCAACAAATCTATTTATATCTTATCGTATAGTCAACCAGCTCTCAAAGTTCTTGCATACAACAAACACAGATCGAGCTATTGTCCAATACATCTGAATAAAATTACTGATCCAAAGACATATCATGTACTTTTGTTATGTGTATAGAATCCCAGCAGTAACAGCAGCGAACACTTTATCAGAACTGGATGGACTATCTAAATCTATTCAGTCTACATATATATACTGCAAACCCTGACGCTGAAATTGATATCGCGGGCGATTTCAATGTTCATAACATTGCCTGGCTTAAGCATTCCTCCACTACGGACCAGGGGGGACGTGATACTGAGCTTTTTGCTACTTTAAACAGAATAACACAACTGGTGGATGAGCCTACTCGTTTACCAGACATCGCAGGTCAGTTTCCTAACCTTCTTGACTTATTTCTCACCAACCAACCTGAGAAATATTCTGTCTCCGTCATATCCCCATCGTCAATTGAAAATACTGATCACTTCTTGATTCGTGCTCAATTCCCAGTTGCAGCAACTACACCGCTGACAGTCAAGGCACCTCGAAGAAACATTTGGCATTTCAAAAGAGCCAATTGGGGGGCGCTAAATAACTTCTTCAATGCCTTTAATTGGAAGTTGTGCTTCGATTCCAATGACTGCGATGAAGCTTGTAGAAGTGTCACCGAGATTATCCTGAAGGGTATGAATCTCTACATACCTTCCAGTTATAAAAGAGTCAAGCCGGGGAAGGACTCTTGGTTCAACAAAGAATGTCTCGATGCAATTCAGACCAAGAAACAAGCATTTCAAACATTTAGAGGCTATAACACACATAGAACTTTACAATGCGTTAAGAAATGCCTGCAAATCCATACTAAATCGTATTAAATTTGAGCATAACCAAAAAATTCGACGGAAGATCCTCCAGTGCCCTAAAGGCTCGAGGTGTTACTGGTCATTTGTCAAAACGGTCATCAACAATTTCATTTCTTCTTCTATACCACCTCTAATTGTTGGCGATTGTATTGTGGTTGATCCTTGCGAAAAAACCAATTTACAAGCAGTAAGTTTCGCAAGAACCTCTCTCCTTCCACCTTCAAACCAATCGCCTCCCGCTGTAAATCCTTCTGGTTTCTCACTACCTGCACTGCATTTTCGCACGAGACTTATCTCTCGGATGCTTACAGAGCCCAATATCCACAAATCCGCCGGTCCGGACGGTATTCCCGCATTACCCTTAAAAAGTGCACCTCTTTTTTAGCTAAACCTCTTCGCTACCTTTCCTATTTTTCTCGGTGCTTTCCACGTATGGGAAAAGTTGCGAATGTTCGCCCCATTCCAAAGAAATGAAGCAAAGCAAACTCCGCCAAATACTAGCCGATAGCCATTACTTCAGTGCTCTCGAAAGTAATGGAAACTGCTGTCAATCGTCAAATATCTGGAGGATAAACAGCTCATCCATGATCTTCAGTATGGGTTCCGTTCTGGACGGTCGACGGAGGATCTTTTAGTCTACTTGACAGAGCGTTGAAATTCATGCTTACATAAATATGGCGAAGGTCAAGTTCTCGCACTTGATATTGCAAAAGCTTTTGACAGGGTTCGGCACGAATGTATCTTAGTTAAGATTAGGGTCATCGGCCTTAATGATACCCTTGTTCAATGGATTGAGAGTTATCTCTCTGAACGCACTATACGAGTAGTACTAGATGGCGTTACGTCTTTCTCCTAGCCAATTGACTCCGGCGTCCCTCAAGGTTCTGTTTTATCTCCAACTATTTTCTTAGTTTTCATAAGCGACCTTCGGTCGTCCCCTCTCATTCCAATCCATAGTTTTGCAGATGACAGTACTTTAGACAACACCTATGAATTTAACTCTGCTGCGGTATTTAACAATCATTCTATTGCTTCCAATCGCAGGGAGTTATTCAGCTCGCTGAACTCGGATCTCAACTTAATCCTGGCATGGGGCAGGAAAAACAGAGTAGAGCTCAACGCATCCAAAATACAGGCCTGTCATCTATCCCTCGAACGTGCTGTTTCAGAGTTGTCTTACAATGTATCCTTTGATGGTGCACAGTTTACCATAATGACCACCTGAATTGGTCCCAGCATATCTTCGAATTGCCCTTGACGCCTCTAAAGGTCTAGGTGTTCTCCGAAAACGCAAAAAATATTTCGCACCCATTGACATAGCAACTAGCTATGAGGCTTATATTAGACCACGTTTGGAGTATAGCTCGCTTGTTTGGGCTGAAATACCCAAACACACCTCGCGTTGCTCGATCGTATTCAAAAACATGCGTTCCGACTGATTGGAGATGAAACCATCATTTCTTCCATAGATTCTCTAGAGCGTTGCAGAAATGTCGGAGTGCTTAGCATTTACTATCGATACTTGCATGGCAAATGCAGTACGGAACTAAGCGTACTTATTCCACCACTGCATACTTTTTTCCCGGAATACTCGCCCAGCTGAAGGCGCACACGAGTACATGGTCAAACCCTTGGCTTCTCGTACAATAAAATATAGGCAGTCATTCATTTCCCGAACGTTGGAACATTTGCGAGCAAGTTTGCTTCCCAACAAGTACGAACTGCGGTACTTTAAGAACAATTTCCACCGTCATTTTCGTCTCTCTCCACCTTAATACCTCCACTTCCTATACTGACATAACTGTGCTTTGCATTAAAGGGTGAGCCCCTAAGTTATACTCGGTGCCGTAAAAAAAATATCAAAAGCATGATGTTTCTAGGTACTTCTGAAAAGTCATTAAGAACTCGCTTCTCCATCTACCACCCCCCATACAAACTGCACAATTTCACTAAACCCAATACTGTAACTTTCTCAGTACCTACTAAATTTTTGATTCCTGAATTTTGTATAAAACTTTTTTATAGCAGCTCTTGCGTGATGTGAAAAAATTAGTTCAATGTCGCCACCCTCTTCCCTACAAAATTTATTTAAATCCAAAAATTTCTCTTTCATCTAGCATATCGCACGATTGGACTTTACGCCCAATCGTAATTCTGTTATGTTTTTGAAATGTAATTGCTTCCCGTAACTATTATATCACGTCGCGCCACTGATATTCAACTACATTTCTATCGATTATATTTTTGACAATCCTGATTTTGAAGGTGCCGTAGTTGAGTTTTATTATGTTCTGTATCAATTTTTTGTTGCTACAGTTCCTTTTTCTTATCGCAGGAACATCTCATCGTCGTACCCTTGGTATACTAGCGAGTTGCGCGTAATTCGCAATGCTCGTAATGCTGCCTGGAATAGGTATACTAGGACGAAGAATGATACTGATTTTTGTCTGTATGTGGAATATTATGACCTTTTTAAGGATTTATCTACTCGCTTATATTCTGAATATTTAATTAAAATGCAGTCGGATATTATTGGAGATCCCCTGAAGTTTTGGAAATTTGTTAATTGTACGCGTAAATCAGATGGTTATCCAGCTTCTTTTCAATTCCTGGGCAACGATAGTAATGATCAATTTACTATTTGTAATTTTTTCGCCACATTCTTCAATGTATCTTTTACTAGTAGATGGATGGTGTATACACTGATCTTAGTAAGGCCTTTGATAAATTGCCCCATTCAATAATTTTTTTAAAACTAAGATTGTTGGGTCTTCCGACATGGTTTATAAATTGGATTAAGTCTTATCTATTCAATAGAATCTACCAAATTATCTTTCGTGATTTTACGTCTAAGCCATTTACTGCGCATTCTGGGGTCCCTCAAGGAAGTCATTTGGGACCACTTCTATTTATCCTGGCCATTAACGATGTAGCCTCTGTTTTTAAATATTCGGAAGTACTCACCTATGCTGATGACATTAAAATCTTTAGGTCTATTAGCTCTAACTCAGATAATCATCTTCAGGAGGATTTGTTAAATTTTAGTAACTGGTGTCGCAATAATGGCCTTCGATTGAATTTGGATAAATGTCATGTAATGTCGGAAATTCTCACCGTTTGTAGTAACTTACAGTCTCAATGACTGTACTTTAGATCGTGTTAATTCAGTTATTGACTTAGGCGTTACATTTGACCAAAAGATTGATTTTGGCTTGCATATAAATAAGATTGTGCAAAAGGGTAATTCTATGCTGGGTTTCACCACTCGCTCATCCAAGGAATTTAACAATTTCTTTGTTAGGTTGAGTCTGTGTCAGATCTCATCTTGAGTATGCTTCTCAAGTTTGGTCTCCCTATTATGATGTGCATATTGGCAGAATTGAATCTATTCAGCGCAAATTTGTGAGAATAGCTTTATGTCACCTTAATTGGAATGACAGAGTTCGTCTTCCTCCTTATATTGACCGGCTTCAGCTACTAAATATGTCGTCACTCTCGAGACGACGTGAAGTTGCTGACGTAGTTATTGCTCATCAACTTCTCACTGGGGTGGTTGATTCCTCCTCACTTTTGGGTTTGATGCAGTTTGCTGTTGGTCAATTTTTACCAAGGCATCCTAGATTGTTGCAGATTTGCTTTCACCGGACTAACTATGGTATGAGTGAACCGATTTCGCGTCTTGCAAGAGAAGTTATTGATGTATTCGACTTCTCTATAGATAAAGTATGTTTAATACGCAGACTTAACGCTAGTTGACACCAATTTATGTCAGTTTTTGTCTATTTACTGTGCTCTGCTTATTAATGTGTAGGTGTAGGGATATTGATGGTTGTTTTGCCCCTTCACTAAATGATGAGCCAAAGGATAAAATGATTTTCATCTTTTATACTTGGAATCGATTTTATGGCAATTCCTTGCATTAAGGAATCTTGATAGTAATATTGCTGACCAAATTATGAAAAAAATTGTTATTGTTGTACTGAAAAAGATTTTTATAATCTTGGAAATGTCCTAAGACCATATCTGAAAATAATTTTTTAATAAATCGTTGAAAATGTGGGTTAATATATTGCAAAACTATAGAAAAAGCATAACAGAGCTACGATTGCGCGTAAAGCGCAATCTTACGATACTCTAGATGAAATAGAATTTTTTTTAATCCCAAGACATTTTGTATGGGGAGTGTTAGAAGGGATGATAGCATTGAACAAAATTTTTTCCCCATCATGCTAAAGTAGATATAAAAATGTTTTGTACAAAATGCTTACTCCAAAAATAAACTGCCAACAAGTCGGGCGAAACTTTATTATTCTTGGGACATGTTGCGGTGGAGTGGAAAGTCAATATGCAGGTTAGAGTGGTTAGGGAAGACTAAGTGAAAGGGAGCTCTTGGGCAGGGCTGTTGTCTATTTAACAATATTTCATTCGTTTCTGCAAGTTTAGGTTTTTATTAAGGGAGGAGGAGCGGTAATAGTAAGAGTGGGTGGATGTTAATAGCTTTTTAATTAATTGCTTGCATCACGTCCAATACTCTCTGTATAGAATGTGTTTCATAGACGAAGTTGCATAGAATTTTCATAAAATTTAGTGTATTTTACATTCACGAAACCGAACATTTGTATGGGAGGGGGTAGAGAAGGTAGGGGAATCGTAAAATTTGATATGTAGTTTTATTTTGCTTCTCTTGTAAGGGGCTTGTATAAAATTTCAAATTCGTAACTTTTAGTTTGTTGGTTATTAGTTGATTTAATGAAATTGGTCGAAATCATAGTTTTGTATGGCAAGGGGTAGAAGGGCAAGCGCAATTTCAAAACTTTTAAAACAACTTCATTTGAATTATTTTTATAAGTTTTTCTGCAAAATTTGAAGTTGATAGCTTTTAAGAGTTAGCTGACAACTTATTTCTTAAAAATGCTCGAAAATATAATTTTGTATGGGAGGGGGTAGAGGAGGGAGGGGAATCGTAAGACTTGTGATGCAATTTTCTTTCTTTTCTATTGAAAGATGCTCGTACAAAATTTCAAGTTCGTAGTTTTTAATTTGTTGATTATTAGTTGATTTAATGAAATTGGTCGAAATCATACTTTTCTATGGGAGGGGGTAGAAGGGCAAGCGCGATTTCAAAACTTTTAACGTAATTTCATTTCGATTATTTTTGTAAGTTTGTATGTAGAATTGCAAATTGATAGCTTTTAATAGTTAGGTGATAATTGATTTCTTAGAAATGGTCGAAAAAATAATTTTGTATTGGAGGGGGTAGAAGCTTTAAAGGTTTTCGACCAGTTAATATTTCGTATATTTAGGGATTTTTTTTAAATACATTTTGCAAATTTTCAAGTTTCTACCTTAAAATTTCACTCAAAAATTTTCAGTTTATGTGTTTTTTTCAATGCACATGAAACACCTTGTGCACGTTAGACCGGGGGGATCGGTTTATAACAATTATGGATCAAGTTATTATTATTTTTTTATGTACATCAAATAGACGTATCCACATGCAAAATTTAAACTTTGTATCTTTCACCAGAGCCTCAAAAAAATCACTCAAAATTTTTGACATTTTTGCTTATCACCTCCCTCCCCTTACACCTCCCAACTTAAAATTTTTTTCAAAATTAACTATTATGTAGTTCTACAATCTGACAAATTTTTGATTTGATATCTGTATTATTTTTTGAGATATAAGGATTCGTAATTTTGAAAAGTGCGCCATTTTTGAAATGCTCCCCATTTCCCCCCACTACTATTATTTCAAGATCTTATATTTTTTTTGTATTTTTCCAGTATAGCTTAATATAAGTTTCAAGTTTCAATTACATAGCTTAAGAGATAGTTGAGATATTCAGTTTTAAGTGTTTTTCTTTGCACCCCTCCTGACCCTTCCCCTTACAATAATTAACCACTCTCTAAGCTGATTCCAATGGAACTATATGCTACCTTGACGGTCCCAAAATATGAATTTTTTACAATAAGTAATTTCGAAGATATAATCATTTGAAAAAAAAATTCGGCCGACAATTTGTTTTTAGCCCCCCCTTTTCGGACGCCAATGGATAAAAAAATTAAATTATTTTTAAAAGTTGTCCCACAAACTTCTCTATATGTGTGTTGAGTTTTAGCTTCCTAGCTGTTACCTTGGTTGAGATATTTGAATTCGTATTTTTCGGCCTAAGCGCTCCCCCCGCCTCCCCCTGAACCCGTACACCCCCGAAAATGGGTATCTGCCTGAGATCCGCCACTATCTACAATCCCCCCAAAAATGAACTTTCTATCTTGAAGGGTTTGGGAGTTAATGTGCGCTGAGCGTACACACCGGCGTACGGCGTACGGCGGACGGCGTACGGCGGACGGCGTACAGACAGACGGATTTTTTTTTTTTGCTTTTTTAGGCTAATTTAGTTATGAAACGCGAAAAAAAAAAATTTCAGGGTAGCAAATTTTTTTTTTTTTCCAAGTCGATCACAATACTTTATTATTAAAATAATAAAGTAAAAGTCCATAAAATGTGGTAGTTTTGAATTATACAAAACTAGCAGACCCCGCGACTTCGTCCGCGCTAAAATCGCATTAATTAGCTATTTTTGAGAATGCTGTTAGTAATACAATATCTGGAGAAATATAATCTGCTCACTTTAAACCTCTTTCTAAATCAATTGCAAGTATTTTTCAAATGAAAATAAATCGATTTGATATATTATTATTGAATGTTAAGGATTTACTTCAATTTAAAGAGAATTACTGCTGTTGACATAATTACACTGACATCGATTTGAACAGATCACTTTTATTTTAAATAGATGTTGACATTAACAACAACGTTTGTTATGACTTCAAACAGAATGTTTTCAAATAATTTTTGTAATCTAGATGAAATCTGGGAGTATATTGTGTTTGCCTTGCCGTCTGTTACGCTAAGAAATAATGCTCACACAGAGTCGTTAAGGGTACAGAATTATTTGTTTCCGATCAAAAACCTCGAATCCGAGTGACCGTCTCTCTGTCCGTTCACGAACTTGGCATCACTTCTGAACAAAATCAGTGAGCACAAAATTTGGACTTTCTAGTTCAACGCGCTGTGGAATTATAGAGCGCACGGACGGACAAACGAACAGACGGTTTCGAGATTTTCGAGCAAAAATATTGACTTCTGTGTCATTCAGTTTTTTCTTCGAACGTTATTTCTTAGCGTTACAAACTTGAAAGAAAACATATAATACAGTCAGATTCATTCCATCCCGCTCCCCAATAAAACCCAAAAGACTCGAATTTTAGCGAATTTTCTTGAGAAATATTTAAACTATGGATCTGTAAATCATCATATTACAAATATATCATTTGCATAACAATGCTGGTCTATAAACGAAAATTGTATCGATATCCCATCACTTCTTATGCTCCCCCCTTCGAATACCACCACTACGCCACGGAAGCCTCATACATATCCATATACATATTTTTGTATATACAAATGTAAGTATATGTATTACCATGCGGCCGTGTGCTCCGATTTGCTTTTTTCCGGAATTCTTTTTTTTTTTTTGTGTGTTGAGATAGCAGAGATTATTCCGAAGAAAAAAAATTCATGCAAATCGGGTGAATAGTTGCGAACAACAAATGAAAAAATTTCTCCATACAAAATGTACTGAAAATGAAATTTTCCAAATTTTCCAATTTTCGGGGGAAATTTGCAATTTTTGGCTCCGTTAGGATCTAAGTTGGGCTTTAACGAACACAACAAAAAAAATTTGAGCCAAATCGGACGAACGGTGGCTGAGTTATACGTGTACATACGTAGACCACTTATTTTTATATATAAGATATGTATAAGAAGATAAGAAATAGTTCGTATGATTACTTACGAATCACTACACATAAAAAAGAAATGCCGGAGGAACGCAAACCAAAACACACGGCCACATGATCATATATATACATATGCATCCATATGATATCTTTATACTTAAAAAAAAAAAAATCGTGCTTAAAAAATTCCCGTCTGGAGTGGGAATCGAACCCATGATCTATTGACTGAAAAGCAAGCACGCTGCCCACTACGCTACGGATGTCTCAAATATAAGATGAATAGTTGTGAATAAAAACCGAAAAAATTTCTCCATACAAAATGTACTGAAAACGAA
Organism: Chorisops tibialis; assembly: GCA_963669355.1. Taxonomy (NCBI): domain Eukaryota; kingdom Metazoa; phylum Arthropoda; class Insecta; order Diptera; family Stratiomyidae; genus Chorisops; species Chorisops tibialis. Next base: position 80,863,189 of record OY770262.1, on the reverse strand, counting down.
ATTTTCCAAATTTTCCAATTTTCGTGGAAAATTTGCAATTTTGGGCTCCGTTAGTATCTAAGTTGGGCTTTAACGAACACAACAAAAAAAATTTGAGCCAAATCGGACGAACGGTGGCTGAGTTATACGTGTACATACGTAGACCACTTATTTTTATATATAAGATAAAAAAAAATTCTTGCTACAGTCTCCGCCCCCTTAATTTAACATAAATTTCTTGAAGAGAAAAGATTTACCCAGTGCGCAAACCATTTTCCAGCAGAGCAGAATTTCTTTTCACAATAAAACGAAGGAATTAATAAAATAGATATAAAATAAGAGCCAAAATAGGTCACGTTTTTTCGTAGAATGGAAATCACTATAAGTAACGCCACTGGGTTTTTTTATTGGAGTATAAACCACTCATAAAATAATTTCGTTTAAAAACGCCTAGAATTATGTTTTTCAAAATAGAATCAGAGATGAACAACCTATCAACAAGCGTTTGTGCTCTTGTGTACCAAACTAATCTGCAAGAAAGAGCAAAGTTTTGGCACAGGCAAGATCTACTGCTATTATCAGAAGAGGATAGTAACTACGAGTAATTGAATAATAATGAATATCAAGACTTCTTAAACTTACACTTTTATTAACAAACAACATATTGCAATAACAAACATAACGTAAATTTTTTTTAATTTAGTACACATTAAAAAATGGTCGACTTTGTTTGTTTTATAAATATAAATAATAGTACAAAATCTATCAATTAATTAACTAATATCAACAGGCAGCCTAATTGTGTCACACAAATTTCATAACATAAATATTTCAGAATTTTTTTTTTTTAAATTACATTAAATTAAAAGTCTTTTTCTCATAAATTATCATCTTCTTTTTCAATACTTTTTTCAATTAGAAAATGACGAGTTTTATCGACAAATTCAATAAAATCACGATATAAAACATCGGGTTTTTCGAAAGCAATAAAATGGCCACCTTTCGAATAATATGTGCTATGAATGAGATTCACGAATTTATCTTCTAGTGCCCAATCTATGTAATGCATCACTTCGTGTTTAAATCGAGCACATCCTGCTGGTGGTATCGTTTTAATATAATTAAAGGCCATCGATCTTCCATTTAATAAGAAATTTTCGGCATATAAGCGACTCGCGGATGTTATAGAATTCGTCAGATAGTAAATCATTACGTTGTCCAGTAGAGCCTCAAGTGTGAAAGATTTTTCCAGCCCTCCATCCTCAGTCTGACGATAATCGGCATTTGTTAATGTGGAGAATTTCTCCAGCATATATGCAGCCAGTCCGATGGGACTCGCTGTTAGTGCTGCTCCAACTGTATCTGGTTTTGTTAACTGAATGTGAAAGTATCCACTCTCTACGAACATATAGGCTATCTTTTCCGTCAGTGGGAAGAAGAAATCTGCATACTTCTCGTCGACGAAATACGATGGGTACCAGCTAGCTATTATCGTTTTCGTGATTGAAGTCGCTGTCAATATTGTGCAGAAATTCGAGTGATAGCCAATAACGTTTTCCGGAAAAATCGTTGAAAGGTGACTGCCAACTAGTCCACCCCAATCGCCGCATTGAATAAAGAATTTGTCATAGCCCAAACGAATCATCAGGTTTCGCATTATTATGGCGATTTCGGCACTTCCCAATCCTGTTTTGGCGGTACTCTCTGAGAAGGCAAATCCCGGCAGGCTCGGTGCGACAACTTCAAAGGCATAATCACTATCCGGATTATCGATTAATTTCGGAAGCATATCGTAAAATTCCCGAACAGATCCTGGCCATCCGTGCAGCAGAAGCATTGGATAGACCTTCTTACCTTTTGGATGATTCTTGAATTGTGTATGCAAGAAATGAATTTGAAGTCTGAAAATAGATGAAAGAAATACAACAAGTGAATTATGTTACAATTTCTATACTGTAGAAAAAAGTGTACGGACGTGCTAAAAAGTCCGTGTGAAAAAGTTCATCAAAAAGTGCTGTCTTCGTTGATTTTGCGTGGTTTTTGCCCTTTAAACGCTTCATTTTGCTGCAATTTTGCTACAGAGACTTTATAAAGTCGTATTTGACTGTAATTTGTAGAAATTGGTGAGATATTGGACTTATAAATAGCCATAATTATCAAAATTCCAACGTTGCGACTGTAAAAATTTTTGGCGCGAGTTTTTGTTGTTGCCGGCCTTTATCAACATTGCGAGTGCTTAGCTGTACTTTAACAATCAGCTGTTACGCTACGGTTTTTGCTACAAAGACGTTATAATATATCGTTATATCGAAACGATTTCAGTTTTTAATTTCTTTTTGAAATGATGGACAATTGTACAATTTGTGATGCAAACCTTTCTGGTGCTAATTATCTCAAGTGTGCCGCGTTGTGTGGTTTAAAATTCCATTTTAAGTGCGCTAAATTTTCAGACGCGGTGAAGAAAACTCTGACTTCTGAGCCAAACATCTTATGGCGCAGTAATTCTTGCGTAGTCGCTTCAGTGTCTTTAGCGGATAAGATTGCAGAACTCTCAAGGCAAGTTTCTGAATTAAGGGCTCTCTTTTTCACTGATTCGGATGGAGTGAAGACTGGTTTAATGGCCTCTAGGACCAGTAATTCCCCAAAGAGTGTATCGAATGTGAATTCCACTTCGAAGATGTTTAAATCGGTGCCCGTTGCCAACATCTCGTCTATTGCTGTACCTGAACCTAATATCCCGGTTATCGATATTCCCAATGACGACGGGATTGGAACTTGGAATCAAGTAACATCGAAAAAATTTCGCCGGTCTCAACGTCGTGGTAATGTCATGGGTACCGACACAACCACGTGTACTGCGTTCAATGTAGTGCCGGCAGTTAAATGGTTGCATTTGTCTCGGTTTGATGTTCAGATTAAGACTGAGGCTATTAGGAAGTACACGGCCGAAAAGCTCCAAATTGCGGAGGAGCAGGTACTTTGCACCAGACTGACGAAGAGAGATGCTGACATTAACTCGCTTCGTTATATTACTTTTAAGGTTGCAGTTCCTGTTTCTCTTCTTGAGCGTGCCATGGATCCGTCAATATGGCCTATCTCCGTTCGCATTAGAGAATTTATTTATCGTCCAAAAAACGTGAATGCTGCTCTACCGACAGAAATCTCGTAACTGAAACCCAAATGCCTGCTTGTACTGCATATTCTAATGATTTCTCAGTGTACTACCAAAACGTTGGTGGTATGCGCACGAAAGTTCGCGACTTGTTTTTGGCTTCATCACTTCATGAATACGACGTTATAGTTTTAACGGAGACCTGGCTTAATGATAGTTTTCAGTCAACAGAACTTTTTGACTCTTATTACGTGGCTTATCGATGTGACCGATCAACATCTACTGGTATGAACCGTGGTGGCGGTATACTAGTTGCAGTCCGCTCTACACTTAGAAGTAAGCAAATTGATTTTTGCCGGAACTTAGACATCATAGATCAACTGTGTATTTCGGTGGAGTTTTCCTTTACATCTAAAATAACGTTTTTGGTGAGTTACATTCCGCCTAATAGCCCTTTGGAACTTTATCGTCAGCATCTGATCAACATAGAGGACATCGTTAATCACCTGCATCAGTACGAGATCCCAATAGTGATGGGAGATTTCAACCTAGGCGATGTAATATGGACGTTTTCTGAAGAAGAGAAGTCACTCATAGCGTTCAACGTTCGAAAGGAAGTCGAGTATGCAGTAATCGATCTGCTATACTCTTTTGGATTGTTTCAGAATAATCATTTTAAAAATAGTCTTGGACGAATTTTGGATCTAATCTTCGTAAATAATGAGTTTAAGTATAATACTTTTTTAGTGGATTTTCCGCTCTTAAGTAACTCTATTCATCATACTGCTTTTGGTTTTTTAATAGAATTCTATAATTTTGAGCCTATGTTTTGTAATAGTTTAGACAACACGCGCTATGACTTCTCTAAAGCCGATTTTGTTGCTCTTAATGACTATTTTTTTTCTATTGACTGGAATTCTAATTTTTCAAATTTAAATTTATCTTGTGCTTATTCAACTTTTATGTCTATCTTATGTGGTGCATTTAAATTATATATGCCTTCGCGGAATGAATAGTCGTGCCCTAAAATTCCATGGCCCAACAAGAAATTGAGCAACCTAAAAAACGTAAAAAATAAAGCTTTTAAGCGTTTTAGGAAAACTGAGTCTTTCTACGACCGGAACAAATTCCTTCGTCTCAGGAAGGAGTTTGATTGGCTTAATCGCTTTCTTTATAGACAATATATCGACTCTGTTGAATCAAATATTAAACGTAATAGTAAATCCTTTTGGATCTTCTTCAACTACAAACGTAATTCCTCATTACTGCCTAATTCAATGGAGTTTCTAGGAGAGGTATCGAACTCTGCTGAAGGGTCCTGTGAAGTTCGCATCATCTTTCAAGTCTGTTTACAACCCAACCACAACAGTCGATTCAAATTTTTCAGGAAGGTTCGATGGTTTGGTCCCCATTGTTGATCTTGGCAGTTTAACTATTACTGAAGATGATGTATTAGTTGCTCTATGCAATTTAGACATTCAAAAAGGATCTGGTTTCGACCAAATTCCGGCTATGTTCTTAAAAGGTTGCGCTTCATCGCTTTATGAAGTGTTAACTTTTATTTTCAACAAGTCGCTGGAGTCCGGTTCATTTTTGGATACTTGGAAACTGTCTTTCATAACTCCAATATTTAAGTCTGGTCACAGACATATGGTTGAAAATTATAGACCTATATCCAAACTATCTTCCATCCCTTAGTTATTTGAAAGCATAGTTAAGGAAAAGCTATTTTTCCATATTAAAGAGGTTATTTCAAACTGTCAGCATGGTTTTGTTTGCGGTCGTTCTACGTCTACAAATTTAACGACTTTCACTAAATATTGTATAGATGGAACGTTGTTGAACTAGTTTTCATCTTACGTGATGAATAGAAGACAAGTTGTTCGAATAAATGGATTTTCTTCATCGTGTTTTGATGTTAAATCTGGCGTTCCCCAAGGAAGCCATTTAGGGCCTTTACTTTTTGTTTTATTTGTAAACGACTTTCCGTCAATATTTAAATTTTCCAGCTCTCTTTTGTACGCTGATGATGTTAAACTCTTTTCTAAGATTTCAAGCTTGGGTGATTGTCTTGAACTTCAGGCTGATATTTCTGAGATCTAAAACTGGTGTGACGTTAACTTGTTAGAACTTAATTATGATAAATGCAAAATATTTTCTGCCTACAGAAAATCTTTTCCCATTTTATTTGACCACAACTTAAATAACAGATCTCTTCATAGATCCTCGGAGGTAATGGATCTTGGCATGTTGATCGATTATTATTTTAACTTTAATTCTCATATCGACTACATAATCTGCAAAGCTAATTCAAATCTGGGTTTTGTAAAACGTAATGCTAAAGATTTCATTGACCCATACACTGTCAAAGCACTCTTTGTTTCTCTCGTGAGACCTATTTTGGAATATTGCTGTGTGGTTCGGGATCCTGTATATCAGATTCATGTGTTGCGGATTGAACGAATTCAACGTAATTTCTCTAGATATGCTCTTCGTAAGTTTAACTGACATTCCCACGTATGAAACCAGATGCCAATTAATTGGCTTGCAATCTTCGGCTCATCGAAGGAAGTTATTATGTGTGATGTTTATAAAGGATGTTATCTCCTATCGCATTAAAAGCCCTGAATTGCTTAGTTATCTACCAATTTATGCTCCAAAAAGGCCATTGAAGCAGAGAGCGATTTTTCATCCCACCGCGCACCGCACAAATTATGGACTTAATGAACCTATTTCTAGATGCATCTCCTACTTTAATATGATATGCGACAAAATCGATTTTACTGACAGTTGATCGCAGTTCAAAGCCTATATTGTAGCAAATTTATAAATTTTTTTTTTTTATGTTTCTTATTGTTTTGTTTTTTTTTAATTTTTAGTATGTACAGATTTTTAATTGTAATTCTTTAGTCTGTTGAGATATCCTCTATAGATGAATAAATAAAAAAGTTCGTGAATGGGCCCAAATGCTAAGCCCCTTCTACCCCCTCCCATACAAGATGACTCAATTTTGGAATTTTACAATTAACTATTAACCTAAAATGTGCAATTATTATTTTTATGATGCTTTCAATCTACGGTATAAAAATTGTTCGAATTTTACTCATTCCTTCCGCCACCTCCTATACGAATTGGACATTTTCAATACTCTAAACTAATTTACTCCGTACGTAAAAAAATTTATCGAGCTTAAATTGTGCACTAAATATTTATTTGAAATTATTAGTAAGACCAAAAAAAATAGACGATTAGCTGCACTCCTTCTACCCCTTCTCATGGAATATGACACAATTTAACACCATTACACAAATTTGAATTTCTTAAAAAGTATTAATGCTACTTATCTAAAATTTAAAATATATCAATTGCATGATAGTTTTAGTTGTTTCTCAGAAAATTACTAAAAACCCACCACTCCTTCACAAAAAAATCATATTTTGGAACCATTAAGGTGGCATATACAGGGTGGTCCAAATACATATTTCTTTTTAAAAATGCAATAAAATGAACAACATTTTTTCCATGTGTTATGGCTTCATTAGTAAGAGCAAACATTCCCATTAATGATGGAGCACAACTTCGTTCAAGTGGTTGCCTCGGCTGGCTTCGGAGTAGCGCATTCTGATGCCACCACTCCACAATCTGCACCAAACTGTCACTCTCTATGGATGCATTAACTTCTCGACAATAACGTGCGGGTTATCCGAGCCCCAGATGCGGAAATTTTTTTTGTTAACGTATCCTCCGAGATGAAAATACGCCTCGTCAGGAAAGATGATTTTTCGCCCAAAATCGTTTGGAAATAAGTTTTCAATATTTTCCAACGTTGTTCAAGTATAAAGCGACTTATTTCGATCCGCGGAGGTACGATACTGACTTCCTGTCAAGATTTCGAGCGGAAAACAGCTTTGCGTGTCAAGATAACCTATGGCCCACCCTAGCTAGGATGTAGCCTAGTGGGTAGCGTGTTGGAATTGTAATGCGAAGGTCGTGAGTTCAAATCCCGGTCGGCGCAATATATAATTCCAACACGTTGCCTGCTTGGATATACCTTGGTCACCTCATTCTACGAAAATGAAAAATTCGTAGAAAGAGGGTTGTGCGAAGGGTTAACAACCTTTCCACAATAAGTAATGAAAATGTTAAGGAACCTGCATGTCAGGAGGCCAAGGTCCGACTTGGGGCTGTAGCGCCATTGAAGTAGTAAGTAGATGGCCCACCCTGTAGATCCACTACAACCAGCTTTGAAAGAGACTAATTATTGTAAGGGATAATTGATTTCTTGAAAATGGTCGAAAGAATTATTTTGTGTAAGAGGGAGTAAAAGCTTAAAAGGTTTTCGACCAGTTAGTATTTCGTATATTTAGGGATTTTTTTAAATGCATTTCGCAAATTTTCAAGTTTCTACCTTGAAATTTCACTCAAAAATTTTCAGTTTATGTGTTTTTTTCAATGCACATGAAACACCTTATGCACGTTAGACCGGGGAGTCGGTTTATAACAATTATGGAACAAGTTATTATTATTTTTCTATGTATATTAAAAAGATGTATCCACATGCAAAATTTAAACTTTGTATCTTTCATCAGAGCCCTAAAAAAATCAATCAAAATTTTCGAAAGTTTTACTTATCATCTCCCTCCCCTTACACCTCCCAGCTTAAAATTTTTACCAAAATTAAAGATTATGTACTTATACAACTTGATAAATTTTCGATTTGATATCTGACTCTGTTTTGAGATATAAGAATTTGTAATTTTGAAAAGTGCCCAATTTTTGAAATGCTTCCCATTTCCCCCACTACTATTATTTCAACATGTTATATTTTTTTCGTACTTTTCTAGTATAGCTGAATATATATTTCAAGTTTCAATTACATAGCTTAAGAGATAGTTGAGATATTCATTTTTAAGTGTTTTTCTTTGCACTCCCCTGGCCATCCCCCTTACAATAATTAGCCACTCTCTAAGCTGATTCCGGTGGAGCTATATGCCACCTTAATGGTCCCAAAATATGAATTTTTTACGATAAGTAAATTCGAAGATATAATCATTTGAAAAAACAATTCGGCGACAATTTTTTTTAGCCCCCCCCCTCCCCTTTTCGGACGCCAATGGATAAAAAAATTATATTATTTTTAAAGTTTATCCCACAACCCTTTCTATATTTCTACTGATTTTCAACTTCTTATCTGCATTCGTGATGGAGATATTAGCAAGTGTAGTTTTTGACTCTTTCCCTCCTCCCGTCTCCCCCTTCTATCTAACACCCCCCAAAATTTAGAAAATAGAGCTCACTCACCCAATCAACAATCCACCCAAAAACGAACATTCTACCCGTAAAGGTCTCGGAGATATGAGTCTATATGTACGGCGGACGGAGTACGGCGTACGGCATACGGCATACCGCGGGACGGATTTTGTTTTACATTTTTAGGCTAATTTAGTAATGAAACGCGAAAAAATTAAAATAATTAATTTGAAAAATCGAAAAACGAAAGCTTGGAAAACTTACTCGCTCTCAAGGAATGATACGGACTACATAATTTACATAAACCTATGTAATTGTTTTATAAGTCAGTTTCGAGCTGCTTATAACCAATACCTTTTTACTATTAAAAACTCTTTTAAAGATAAACCGAAACAATTCGGGAATTTCGTCAACTCTAAGAAAAACTCTGATGGTTATCCTTCCAGTATGTCTCTTAATGATGTTGTCAGTGCTGATCCTACTACAATTAGTAACTTATTTTCTAACCATTTCCGTACTGCCTTTAATTGCAGTACGCCACTAACATCCGTTGGTAACTTTCAATACATGTCTGCGTTTCCTTCTTCGTCAATGGTTCCAAAAGATCTTTTCATTGACGACTCCACTATTTTGAAATACATTGATAAACTTGCTAATAATTTCTCCAGTGGACCAGATGGTGTTCCTTCTTCTGTGATTGAAAAGTGTAGTTTAACGCTTTTTTATCCTTGGGTATCTTTTTATTTCATCGCTTCGTAGTAGAGATTTTCCTATGTCATGGAAATACTCAACTATAATGCCCTTGCTTAAGTCTGGTAAAAGAGACAATGTAAGTAATTAATTTAATTAAGTAAGTGTGTTGGAGTTATGCGTCGACCGGGATTTGAACTCACGACCTTCGCATTGTAGACCGACACGCTACCCACTAGGCTATACCCTACTGCTATTCCTTCTCTTTATTAATGACCTGAGATCGTTTATCTCTAACTCGAACATTCTCTTTATGCCGATGATACGAAAATCTTTAAGACTATCTCCAGCAGCAATGATGGTCTATTATTGCAAAATATGTTGTAGATGGATGCTCTTTACTTCGTTCTGACAAAGTACGTGATTTGGGCGTACTATTCAACTGTAATTTTACCTTTGATGATCACGTGAATCACATTGCTGGTAAAGCGAACGCTATCCTCGGTTTTGTTAGGAGACAATTGAAAGAATTCAATGATTGCTTTACAACGAAAATGTTATATTGTGCATTCGTCTGATCTATCCTAGAATATGCAAGTCCTATTTGGTCGCCATTTTATTCCATTCACATAGATAGGATCGAAGCAATTCAGCGTCGGTTCTTAAGGTTTGTCCAACAGGTCCTTCCCTGGTCCGATCCACTCAGGTTGCCGCCATATGTTGATCGTTTAAATCTGCTGTCTATGGATTCCCTTGAGAAAAGGCGGATCCATGCCAGAGTTGTTTTTGATTTTAAAGTTATTTCAGGTATAATTGACTCTGACAATCTGCTGTCTATGATTAAATTCAACGTTCGTCCTTTGTAGTCTTTGCGAAATTATGAGCTTTGTAGAATTCCGCAGAATCGCACAAACTACGAGTTTTATGATCCATTTTCATCCATGTTAAGAGATTTCAATGACTTCTTCTCGCAATTTGATTTTCACTTGAGTGTTCCACAAGTAAAAAATCAGCTTTCTTGATGTTAATTTTGTAAAAAAGTTAAAATTTTTGTGTACCTAATTCTGTTTTATTCTTTTTTTTATTGTTTCCAACATAAATGTAGTAATCAATTTTTTTTTTTTTTGATGAAATAAATTATTATTATTAATTATGTTTGATTCTGTATAAAGTTTAAATTTTTGTATCTATCTAATTTTTTCAATTTGATTTTGATTTTTTTTATTGTTTTCAACTGTACATTATTTCTTATGTGGTAATCAATTTCTTGATGAATAAATTATTATTATTATTATTAAACCAAAATTTCAGGGTAGCAAAATTTTTTTTTCTGTGTCGATCACAATACTTTATTATCAGAATAATAAAGTAAAATGAATTTTTCAAAATTGTGCATTTGTATGGGCGGAGGTAGAAGAAGTGAAGGGATTTTTTGATGTAGTTAATATCATTAGCTCATTTCCAGAAAAAACCCCAAAAAAATGTCACGATACTTCATTCACAACTTGAAATATAAAGAAAAGACAAGAAAATGACAAAAAAAAACAATAACAGAATTATGATTGGGCATAATCAATCATATGATACTCTAGATGATATGGAAATGACTTTAATATACCGAAAAATATGTCACCTCAAATTCTTTCGAATAGTGAATAGAGACTTTTGCATGGTAAGTGGTAGAAGTAGAGAGGAAGGTTTGTATTTTTCAAATATGACACCGCACATGGCATGTAAAATGTTTGTTGCTGAATTTAAAGTTTTTAGTTTTCATTATTTTTAAAGAAATTGGTCGTAGTTTTCCTGAAATTGGGGCATTTGTATGGGAGGTGGCAGAGGAAGTGGAGCGTTTAAGATGATTTTGAAACTGCTTATCATCATCCTTATCACCATGCTTTGATTCAATTTCAAAGTCGATAGCTCTCATTTGTATACTTGAAGGAGAAATGCTTTTCTGGAATTGATAATACAGGTATTTGTATGGGAGGTGGTAGAAGATGTGAAGCGGAGCTGATAATTTTTTCTAACACGTGATTCAATTATTAAGAAACAAATTCTGGCAAAATTTTAAGTTTGTACTTCTTCTAGTTTGAATGGAAATCGATGAAATGCATTTAACAAAAATTATCCATTTGTATGGGAGGAGGTAGAAGGAGTGTACGGATCAAAACAAATTTTTTCCGCATTATTAATATTTCTATTTGTATACTTTATACAAAATATCAAGTTGATAGCTTTAACAGTTTCGAAGAAAAATAATTTAATTTAAATTTCAAAATTTCGTGAGATTTGTATGGGAGGGGGTAGAAGGAGTGAGGTGATAATTGATAATTATTTTTAAAATAAATTGCAATTATAGTAGAATTAATTCTGACAGAATTTCGTTTTTTTTCAGCAATACTAGTTTCAATGAAAATCGAAAATATGTATTTTTGAAAATTGTCCATTTGTATGGGAGGGGTAGAAGGAGTAAGGGGATCGGGTCAATATTCCGTGATATTAATGACATCTATATTATAATATTTTTACCTAAATTTCAAGTCGATAGCTTAACTAGTTTCAAAGAAAAATCTATTTCTTAATATTTCGAAATTTCATGAAAATTGTATGGGAGGGGGTAGAAGGAGTGGGGGGATGTAGCCCATTCACGAACTTAAAGTTACCGTTTTGCTAAAAATAAAACACAGAAATATTTAGCACTATAGCTCAAAGCTTTCGAGAGTTATGCTGTAGACAGACACACAGATGAACAGACAGACAGACATACAGACAGACAGACGGACAGACGGTCACTCCGAAGGTTTTTGAGCGACAAAAAATATTTCTGTATCCTTGGAGGCTCTGTGCGAGCGTTATTTCTTAGCGTTACAAACGGTAAGGCAAACACAATATACTCTCAGATTTCATCTAGAGTATAAAAAACATCAAAAAAATTTAGGCTCGCTTCAACTATCTGTCATGTTTTTGCAATATAGTGCAGAGACCATATTCAAGTGTACGAAACATAATAAAGCAATACATAAATACTGGAAAATTAGAGTGTGGCAGAAGATCTGGATGGCCAGAAAGCTGATTGTAGTAGCTGAAGCGGATTGTACTAGCTGCAGTGGCTAAAATCCAAAGATTTCGTCTGTCAAATTATGCCGAAGAAAACTTTGATCCCCAAACAATACGGAATACCCTAAATCATGGACGAGTTCCTCGGCGTAAACCATTCAATTCGGTTGTGAATAAGAGAAAGAGGCTGGAGTTCGCCAAACTGCATTTTAATCAGTTGGAACCATTTTGGAATAGCGTGATATTTAGTGACGAATCAAAGTTTAACCTATTTGGCTCAGTCGGCGAACAAAAAATATGGCAAAAACCAAACAAAGATTTGCATGACAATAATCATCAAAACAGTGAAACACGACGGCAGTAATGTGATGGTATGGGGGAGTATAACAGCATCTGGAGTGAGAAATCTTAACATTAAACACTTAATTGATGAGAAGATGGATAAACACTTGAGGCTTCCGTGGCGTAGTCGGCAGCGTGCTTGCTTCTCAGTCAATAGGTCGTGGGTTCGATTCCCACTCCAGACGGGATTTTTTTAAGCGCAAATTTTTCAGTTGCTACTGGTGATAAAAAATTATTAGCAATAAAATGGGGAAACGGTGTAAAAAGTGAAACAGTTCCACTTCAAGAAGGCCTAGATACTCAGTAGATGGTTTCTGTTCGCTTTCTATCATTCAGTCCCCCATAACATCTGCAAATATTTGTCAGTAAGCAGCCAGTACAACTGAGCAATATAACAGCTTCTCCACTCGCTACGGTCGTTCTCACTCCCCTTCCCCAAAACCTTCCCAATCCCATTCCTTCTCTCCATGACTGTGTTTGTGCATTGCACATAAAGGCCGAAATTGCCTATAACACAGGTCATTCTGTAAAAAAAAAAAAAAAAAATATATGAACATTTTAAAGGAAAATTTGGGACCTAGTGTTGAAACGCTGGGGTTCAATGGGAAACGATTTTTCTTCCAATAAAATAACGACCCGAAACACTCATCGGTTCGTGTGCATGAATGGCTAATTTACCATTGCAAGCAATTGAAAACACCCCAAAGTCGCCAGATATGAATCCGATAGAACATATTTGGCACTTACTGGAGAAAAAAATACGGAGTCATCAAATAACTTCAAAAAATTCACTTAAGGAGGCGATACGTATAGAATGGGCAAATATAACTCCAGAGGAGACAGCCAACTTAGTTCGAAACATGGGTAGGCACTTACAAGCAGTTATTCAAGCCAATGGAGATTCAACCAAATAATAGAAGTCCAAAAATTGGACCTATATTTAAATTTTTCATGAGTGCCTAAACGTTTTTTACTTATAAATCATGACTTTTTTTTTTTAACATTCCACCTATAATAAAAATGAAATTAAAATATCTTTTGTTTAAATATTTAGTAAAATGTTACTTATCGAAAATGATTCCCTAATTATTCTTGTAAGTTAAGTGGGGAAAAAGCTATTAACAGGTAAACTTTGGAAATACCGCTGTGCCTAAGCTTTATTAATTCACTGTATATCCCTATACTTTAATTCAAATTTGAAGTTGATAACTGAAATAGTTTCGAAGAAAAATCAATTTATTAAAATTTTCAAATTCCATGAAATTTGTATGGGAGGGGGTAGAAGGACTGGAAGGATGTACTCCGTTCACGGACTTCAAGTTTCATTTTTCCTAAGACTACTCCATAGAATAAGAAATACATTCACTAAAAAACCACATGGAATAGTAGTGAGCACCATTTTAAATAAATATATAAATACTATACGAAATTAATAAAAATAGAAACGAGTATCTCCAGCAATGATAATTGAATAATTGAAATATATTTATAGGTAATGAGCCACGAGTAGAAGCGACGATTACTTATTTTATCAATCTACATGCCGTTAGAGAATGAAATTTCAACAATTATAATTGCTAATTAGAAATTGCAATGATAATATAGCTATAGCGGTTTTTTTTAGGAAAAAATTTTAATTACTATGTAATTTTGGTTTCTATTTTTAAATTCTGTTTGCAGAATAAGCATGGTTCTCCTCATGCAGACATACAAATTTTCTAGAAATCACTAAATTTCTACCGTTATGTTTTGTGTTATAAATGGCAGCCATAAGTTAATACTTATAATTCGCAAATCTGTTCTCATACAATAATTTTCCCTCACAAAGTTCCGGGATCCATTAAAACTACATACTAATGAAAATCGAATTAAAGTACAAAAATTCAACGTTTAACGTACCCTTGAATTTGTGTCGTATAATGCGGATAAGTCATTAAATATTCTTCTCGACTTCTCCATTTCGGCATGTATTCATCCCGCCAGTAGTTCACGATTTCCTTCAGCCGCTTGGTATTAAATCCGTACGCGAAGCCAACTCCTTCCAACGGTTCTTTGAATTGGATGGTTCGATTAAGCTGCCTCGTGAGATCAGCGAGGACCTAGAGATAAAGCAACAAAAAAAAACACTAAACTGTAAGCCATTCGCGCTTATTATATTCGAAGTTATACCTCATCCGGATAGTGGATACGGTACTCGAGAATCCTTTTATCTTCTTTATAATTGGCCTTGTCTCCGGGTCCCCAATACTCGTCCAAATCGAAATGTGGAACGGGAATCTGTCCTCCCGCGAGTTGCAAGCATTTGTGTATGAAGACCGCAATGATGGCGGCCCATAACGCTAAAAGAATCCGTAGCCATACATTCATCGCGTGTTAATAAATTTTTCCAATAAATTAATTGGTATAAAATTGAACAAATTAAAAATGTACACTAAAAGTTAAAATGAAATTAACACAATACGCGGACGACTAAAAACACTAAACACGTCTGCTCCACACCACGGAACAGAATACTGAAAGCGACCGCTTCACTTATCTGGGAGATTATTCGATTTGCGATAATGCACTTCGATTTAAGCGTGTGCGGTACATCTAAGAGCATGCAGCGCACTTCGGCCAGATGAGAGAAATTCGGACGATTTCACTTTTCTGCAGCCGGTTCTTTATTTGGCAGCCGCAGGGTTCAGCCACCACGATAAGTCCCGGCTCTCAATAAATCAATTCTGCTATAACGACGCTTCGATTTTCAGTGCGATGTTTATTTTAAAAATCGAAACAGAACAATAATTCGTCTAGTCGGATTTTTTTCGCATTTGCAGTTATTACAATCCTCGGAAAAATTAAAGTATACATAAATTGATTCTATGCGAATCACTTGGAAGTAAGAATTAACTGAAGATGTCGAGTTACAAAAAAGGAGCTATTTGCCATTCTTAGTTTTAAAATTACAAAAAAAAGCATAACAGAATTATGATTTAGTGTAAAGCCTAATCATATGATACTCTAGATGAAATAGGAAAGAGTTATTCCGGAAAATATCTCATCTCAAATTCTTTCGAATTGTGAATAGTAACGTTTGTATGGGAGGTGGTAAAAGCAGAGGGGGCAGGTCTTAATTTTTGTATATAACACCGAACGTAGTATATAAAATGTTTCACTCTGAGTTTAAAGTCTGTAGCTTTCATAATTTTCGAGAAAACTTAACATTTTTTGTCTGAATTTATGGCATTTGTATGGGAGGTGGCAGAGAAAGTGGAAGATTTTGGATAATTTTGAATTCGCTTAACAAAATCCTTATCATATTCAATTGTTACAATTTTAAAGTCGATAGCTATCATATGTTCGAAGGAAAAATACTTTTCCAATACAAAAATTTGTATGGGAGGTGGTAGAAGGAGTATTCGAATCAAAACCAAATTTCTTGACATCTGTTTGATCCAAACTTGTTTGTTTGGATATTTTTTAGTTGGGTTGAACCTTGGTGTTACACCAAGATCCCTTGTAGGTGTGTAAAGGTCTTGGACCAGTACACAATTTGTTCGGGTACGAGGAATGGAATTAAAACGCGCTCGAGAGTTAATGGATAACTAAACTTTATTCTACTTATCTATCTTATTTATACAATTATTTACATCGTGAGAAACAATAAAAGAATTTTTGGTTCACAAGCCTTTCCATGCATAGTTCTAGCGATAAGAAACCAGACGCAATATGATGCCTCGATTCAGCTAGCAAACTGGCAGATGCAATATGATGCGACTTACGCGACAGGTGCATGAAAAGACTTATGAGAAATTAATTTCGTGAATTTGCATGAATTGCATATTTTTAATTAGATATTATCTATGTGGAATTTTACTTTATATTAAATGATAGATAATTTTAATTGAGATAAATGAATTGAAATTATTAGTGTATTTATTTGATATTGATAGATATTAAACAACATCAATGATATTTGTTATATCATACTTATCGCAAAATTTAAAGTTGAAAGCTTTGACGGTTTTGGAAAAACATAATTTAAGTGAAATCCGAAATTTCGTGAAATTTGTATTGGGAGGGGGGGGGAGGTAAAAGGAGTTGAGATGAAGGTGATAGTTTTTCCGAAATTGGTTGCAATTGTAATACAATTAATTATGACAAAAATTGGTTCTTTTAGCTTTGCTAGTTCCAATGTAAACCGAATAAATGCATTTTAGAAAATTGAGCATTTGTATGGAAGGTGGTAGAAGGAGTAAAAAGATTAAATCAATATTTTTTGACATTTATGATATTTACATCATCATACTATGACCTAATCTTCAAGTCAATAGCTGAAATGGTTTTAGAGAAAAATCGATTTCTTTAAATTTCTAAATTTCATGATATTTGTATGGGAGGGGGTAGAAAGAGAAAGGGGATCTGGCCTGTTCACGAACTTAAAGTTACTTTTTTGCTCAAAATGGCATATGACAAATTTCAGCAGGATAGGTTAAAGCTTTCGAGAGTTATGTTGTAGATAGACGGATAGACAAACGGACAGACGGTCACTCGAAATCGCGTTTTTTGAGCAACAACAAATATTTCTGTACCCTTGCCGACTCTGTGCGACCATAATATCTTAGCGTTACAAACAGTAAGGCAAACACAATATACTCTCAGATTTCATCTAGAGTATAAAAAACCTAACAGAATCATGGTAACGCGTAAAGCCCAATCATATGATACTCCAGATGAAATAGGAAAGAGTTTATTGTACCAGAAAATATGCTATCTCACAATCTTTCGAATAGTGAATAGTGACTTTTGTATGGGAGGTGGCAAAAGCAGAGGTGGGAAGTTTGTAATTTTGTATATAACACGGAACGTAGTATACAAAACGTTTCATGCTGAATTTAAAGTTTGTAGCTTTCATAATTTTCGAGCAAATTGAACAATTACTTTATTATTCTAATAATAAAGTATTGTGATCGACTTGGGAAAAAAAAAAAATTTGCTACCCTGAAATTTTGTTTTTTCGCGTTTCATGACTAAATTAGCCTAAAAATGCAAAAAAAAAAATCCGTCTGTCTGTACGCCGTCCGCCGTACGCCGTACGCCGACGTGTACGCTCAGCACACATTAACTCCCAAACCCTTCAAGATAGGAAGTTCATTTTTGGTGGGATTGTAGATAGTTGCGGATCTCAAGCGGATACCCATTTTGGGGGGTGTACGGGTTCAGGGGGAGGCGGGGGGAGCGCTTAAACCGAAAAATACGAGTTCAAATATCTTAACCATGGTAACAGCTAGGAAGCTAAAACTCAACACACGTATAGAAGGGTTTGTGGAACAGCTTTTAAAAATAATTTATTTTTTTTATCCATTGGCGTCCGAAAAGGGGGGGCTAAAAACAAACAGTCGGCCGAATTATTTTTTCAAATGATTACATCTTCAAAATTACTTATCGTAAAAAATTAATATTTTGGGACCGTTAAGGTGGCATATAGTTCCATTGGAATCAGCTTAGAGATTGGTTATTTATTGTAAGGGGGAGGGTCAGGGGGGGTGCAAAGAAAAACACTTAAAAATTAATATCTCAACTATCTCTTAAGTTATGTAATTGAAACTTAAAACGTACAGTAATCTATACTAGGAAAATACAAAAAAAATATAACATCTTGAAATAATAGTAGTGGGAGGAAATGGGGGGCATTTCAAAAATGGCGCACTTTTCAAAATTACGAATCCTTATATCCCAAAAAAGAGTAAAGATATCAAATCAAAAATTTGTCAGATTGTAGAACTACATAATGGTTAATTTTGGTAAAAATTTTAAGTTGGGAGGTGTAAGGGGAGGGAGGTGATAAGCACAAATGTCGAAAATTTTGAGTGATTTTTTTAGGGCTCTGGTGAAAGATACAAAGTTTAAATTTTGCATGTGGATACGTCTATTTAATGTACATAGAAAAATAATAATAACTTGATCCATAGTTGTTATAAACCGACCCCCCCGGTCTAACGCGCACAAGGTGTTTCATGTGCATTGAAAAAAACACATAAACTGAAAATTTTTGAGTGAAATTTTAAGGCAGAAACTTGAAAATTTGCAAAATGCATTTAAAAAAAATCCCTAAATATACTAAATATTAACTGGTCGAAAACCTTAAAAACTTCTACCCCCTCCAATACAAAATTATTTTTTCGACCATTTTTAAGAAATCAATTATCACCTAACCATTAAAAGCTATCAATTTGCAATTTTGCATAAAAACTTACAAAAATAATTGAAATGAAATCACGTTAAAAGTTTTTAAATCGCGCTTGCCCTTCTACCCCTTCCCATACAAAAGTATGATTTCGACCAATTTCATTAAATCAACTAATAATCAACAAATTATAAGCTACGAACTTGACATTTTGTACGAACATCTTACAACAGAAACGGAAGAAAATTGCATCACAAGTCTTACGATTCCTCTACCTCCTCTATCCCCTCCCATACAAAATTATTTTTTCGAGAATTTTTAAGAAATAAGTTGTCAGCTAACTCTTAAAAGCTATCAATTTCAAATTTAGAGAAAAACTTATAAAAATAATTCAAATGAAGTTGCTTTAAAAGTTTTGAAATCACGCTTGCCCTTCTACCCCCTTCCATACAAAACTATGATTTCGACCAATTTCGTTAAATCAACTAATAACCAACAAACTAAATGTTACGAATTTGAAATTTTATACAAGCACCTCACAAGAGAAGCAAAATAAAACTACATATCAAATTTTGCGATTCCCCTACCTTTTCTACCCCCTCCCATACAAATGTTCGGTTTCGTGAATGTAAAATACACCGAATTTTATGAAAATTCTATGCAACTTCGTCTATGAAACACATTCTATACAGAGAATATTGGACGTGATTCAAGCAATTAATTAGAAAGCTATTAACATCCACCCACCTTTACTATTACCCCTGCTCCTCCCCTCATAAAAACCCAAACTTGCAGAAACGAATGAAATATTGTTAAATTGACAACAGCCCTGCCCAAGAACTCCCTTTCACTTAGCCTTCCCTAACCACTGTAACCTGCATATTGACTTTCCACTCATCCGCAACTTGTCCCAAGAATAATAAAGTTTCGCCCGACTTGTTGGCAGTTTATTTTTGTTTGAATTTATGGCATTTATGTGGGTGGTGGCAAAGAAAGTGGAAGGTTTTGGATGAATTTGAATCTGCTTATAGACATCCTAATCACATTGCCTCGTTACAATTTTAAAGTCAAGCTATGGTGCAGCCTAGTGGGTAGTGTGTTGGTTTTACAATGCGAGTGGTCGGGAGTTCAAATCCGGGTTGAAGAATTATATATAATACCATCACACTGCCTACTAGGATATACGTTGGTTACCTCAATCTAAGAAAATGAAAAATTCATAGATAGAGGGTTGTGCGGAAGGCAAACAAATCTTTCACAATAAGTAAAGGACAAAAAATGTTAAGGAACCTGAACGTCACGAGGCCAAGGCCCGATTTGGATTGTAGTGCCATTGTAGAAGCAGAGAAGAATTTTAAAGTCGATAGCTCTCATATGATCGAAGGACAAATACTTTTCTTGAATTTCCAATACAAAAATAAACTGCCAACAAGGCGCAACTTTATTATTTTTGGGACAAGTTGAGGATGCATGGAAAGTCAATATGCAAGTTAGAGTGGTAAGGAAGACTAAGTGGAACCCCCTTTCACAAGTGGAACCCCCTTTCACTAGTCGAACCCCCTTTACGGCAGGGCTGCTGTCAATTTAACACTTAATTGCGAATATGATCAATAGCTCCAGTACATGTAATCAATATTTCATTCGCTTATGCATGTTTGGGTTCTTATGATGGGAGGGGTGATATTAACGGTGAGAGGATGCTAAAAATTTTTTAATTGATTGCTTCAATTATGTCCAACTCTGCATAGAATGTCAGTTTCATAGGCGAATTTTACGATTCTCTTACCCGCTCTACCCCCTCTGTACACCGAATTTTATGAAAATTCTATGCAACTTCGTCTGTAAAACACATTCTATAAAGTAAATATTGGTCGTGATTCAAGCAATTAATTAAAATGCCATTGACATCCACGCACTCTTACTTTCACCCCTCCCCCTCTCCTCATAAAAATCCAAACTTTATTTATTTATTTCAGTCTACAGATAAAAAAACTCCAACAGACTACTAACAATTATACAACATTACAAACTATGCGTAAAATAAGAAAACAAAAAATAAAGTTACTATTAACATAAAAAAAGCAAAGATAAAAACTATGTGATACTATAAATCGATTGTGTAAGATAATCGTAATAGCTCACATCTGAAAGCAACTCTATCAGAAGTAAATTCCACAAGATGAAAAACCTTATTGTAACAAGTACAACAATATGTAATTGGTTCATATTGGCCATAGGACGTTCTGTGAGAAGGAATATGAAGAAGGGGTCTAGTTCTCAAGGAGCATCCAGGAACATAGATAATGAATAATGTAAGCAACGAGGTAGATTTCATTTTGTAACTCAAAACATCCTTCACGAACATAACACTAATAATAAACCGTCTAGATTCTAGAGTTTGGAGACCAATAAGAAAACACCTTGAATAATAAGAAGGCATTTCATTTTGCCAGTGAAACCTACGCACCGCAAAACGAGTAAATGATTTCTGCACGGCCTCTATGCGCACCCGGTGAAGTGAGGATTCCATACAACAACTGCATACTCGAGATGAGAGCGAACTAACGACATATACAATGTCTTCAATGTGAAAGGATCATGAGAATCAGTGGAATTCCTTTTAATAAGGCCTAACATTTTGAATGATTTAGAACATAAATGGTTAGGATCAAATTTATGATCAAACATAACTCCAAGATCACAAATGACATTGGAGTGATAATTATTATTCCATCAATATTATATGCGACAAAGAATGGTGTGAGAAGGCGGTAAAAAGAATATTTTTTTACATTTAGAAGGATTTAAATCAAGATTATTATCTCTACACCATAAAACCAATGCATCAATTTCCGCTTGAAGAAGTAAGCAGTCAAAAAGACTTGAAATTGAGGCATAAATTTTCAAATCGTCAGCAAACATCAAGAATGACGCATGACAGAATACTTGACCGATATCATTTATAAATATAAGGAATAGAAGAGGTCCTAAATGACTTCCTTGGGGCACTCCCGACCTCGCTTTAATACTTGCTGCTTATGACCGCTCAAATACGAACACAACCACTTAAGAAGTGATGAACGAATTCCGAAAGCACTAAGATTTTCCACTTAAAGATCAATATCAACACGATCAAATGCTTTCGTAAAGTCAGTATAAATGACATTGACCTGAGCACCATTTTCAATCGCATTAAGTGCAAAGTTCTTAAAAATTACTAGATTTGCAGTAGTAGATTTGCCCGACATGAAACCATGTTGTTCATCGCATATACCATTATTAATGGCTGATAATAAACTGTGTTGCACCAAACTTTAAAAAAATTTAGGTAAGGGAAGTAATTTCGCAACACCCCTGTAGTTCATGACTTGATCACGACGACCAGATTCCAATAGGGGCTTAATAAATGAAAATTTCCAAGTATCTAGAAATATTCCAATTTTTAATGAAAGATTAAAAACTTGCATAAACGAGTGAAATATTGTTAAATTAACAACAGCCCTGCCCAAGAACTCCCTTTCACTTAGTCTCCCAAATTGCTCTAACCTGCATATTGACTTTCCACGCATCCGCAACTTGTCCCAAGAATATTAAAATTTCGCCCGACTTGTTGTCAGTTTTTTTTTATCTTAATAATAATTCTAAATAAGATATTAGTGCACAATTTGAGCTCGATAAAGTTTATACGCACCGAGCAAATTGGTTTAGAGTATGTCACGAAAAAGTAGAGTTTATATGGGAGGTGGTGGAAAGACGGGGAGAACACGCGTAATTTTTACACGTTAGATTGAAATCATTATAAAAGTAATATATGTATTCCAATTTTCAGACACTTTACGCTTTTCGAGCAAACCCGTTTAATGTCAAAATGCGAAATTGTGTCATTTTGTATGGGAGGGGAAGCAGGGGTGGAGCGATTTGGCCAGTTCACGAAATTCACCATACTTTTTTCTTAAAAATTACTAGGGAGCGCACAGACGGACGGACAGACGGACATTCGGTTTTGAGATTTTTGAGTGACTTTATGAATTTCTGTATCACTCATTTTTTTCTCCGGGCCTTATTTCTTAGGGTTCCAAACTTTAGAGCAAACTTATAATTCTCTTAGATTTCATCTAGAGTATAAACAAAACAGAATTATGATTGGACGTAATGCCCAATCAAATGATACTCTAGATGAAATAGGAAAGAGTTTATTGTACCAAAAAAATATATCATCTCAAATTCTTTTGAATGGTAAATAACAAATTTTGTACAGGAGGTGGTAAAACCAGGGGGGGAGGTTTATAATTTTGGTATATAACACGGAACGTGGTATACAAAATGTTTCATGCTGAATTTAAAGTTTGTTGCTTCCATAATTTTCGAGGAAATTGAACAATTTTCGTTTGAATTTATGGTATTTGTATGGGAGGTGGCAGAGAAAGTGGGAGGTCTTGGATGATTTTGAATCTGCTTATCAACATCCTAATCACATTGCAACTTTAAAGTCGATACCTCTCATATGTTCGAAGGTGAAATACTTTTCTTGAATTTCCAATACAAAAATTTGTATGGGAGGTGGTAAAAGAAGTGTAGCGAAGTTAAAAATTTTTCTTAGCTTTTATTGCAATTACTAAGGGACAAATTCTGGTAAAATTCTAAGAATTTACTTTTTCTAGTTTCAATGAAAATCGCATTTACAAAAATTGTGCATGTGAAGAAGGAGAAGGAGTATTCGAATCAAATCCAAATTTTTCGACATATGTAAATGATTTCTGTAATATTATATTTTCTCAAAATTTGAAGTTCAAAGCTTTGACGGTTTTGAAGAAAAGTAATTTAATTGAAATTCCGAGATTTCGTGAAATTTGTGTAGAAGGGGGTAGAAAGAGTTAGGTGAAGTTGATAGTTTTCCAACATTGGTTGCAATTGTAATAAAATTAATTATAACAAAAATTGGTTCTTTTAGCTTTGCTAGTTGTTATGAAAACCGAATAAGTGCATTTTTGAAAATTGTGCATTTGTATGGGAACAGTAGAAGGGGTAAGGAAATCTGATCAGTATTATTTGATGTTAATGATATTCACATCATTATACTATAAACTAATTTTCAAGTCAGTAGCTGAAATGGTTTCGTGGAAAAATCAGTTTCTTTAAGTTTCGAAATTTCATGAAATCCGTATGGGAGGGGGTAGCAAAAGTATGGGGTTGTGGCCCGTTCACGAATTTAAAGTCAAAGCTTTCGAGAGAGGTCGGAATCGAGGTTTTTGAGCGACAAAAATATTTCTTTACCATTGGCAACTCTGTGCGAGCATTATTTCTTAGCGTTACAAACGGTAAGACAACTACAGTATACTCTCAGATTTCATCTAGAGTATAATAAATCTCCAAGTTTAACAAGTTTATTTTAATTTAATCGCAAACTTTATTTAATTATCTTTAAATTTTTCAATTGAGACTTTTTCGCTCACAAAATATCGCTTGCCAAACTTGACTCTTTCGCTTTCTAGGCATCGGCTGACTCGTTGACTGCTCCAAACCACACTGACTCTTGATCACAAACGCTCGCCATTTTGTGTTGCTCTTGTCGACCGAATTATTAGCCTTGTCGTACGACTTTTCTTTCTCGACCGAGCGCTGTTAATTGTTTCTAAAAAGTATTGCCTCGTCGTCCAAGTTTTTTCCCTGTCTACCAAATGCAAATTTGCGGTTGGGGTTGGTCTCTATAAAGTATTTCCCTGTTGTTCGAGTCTTTTCCCTAGTGGTAGATGATAAATGAAGTAGAGCTGACTATAGTTATTGTATAGGAACGTGCCCTCTTCTGCTGATGTCGAGTTTGTCCTCGGAGCCGTTAATCGACCTATCACTTGGCGATATTTCAAAAGTTGACGAGTGACAGCTCGAACTGAAAAGATGATAGAGGATTGCGATTTCACTAAAAACGACTTGAAACGTTATTCTCGCGAGTTTAAATTTATACCTGGCCCAAAATTTCTACAAAAAACAAAATCGATCACAGAAAATAAGGTAAAATACTAAGCCTGAAATCTTTGATATGAAAATTTACCACTCTGTGCTGGAACCTGGTATCCAAACTGTAATAAGAGAGGGTTCGTTCCAATACAGTAACTCTAAAGCTGGCAATACATATTATACACGAGTATAAAATAAATATAATTTTTCAATAAAATAAAGCGAAACTAATTAACTTTTACTTTATTAATATAGGTACATTCCAATTATGTAAAAGTAAATAACTACGTCATATATAATAACAATTCTTTATTTGCCATGATTATAATATTTGTTTTACAACGAAAAATCGTTCTGAGTTCAGTCAGAGACTATACATCTGGTGAAAGTGAGTAATATATATATAATAATAAATTCTTTAAGGTCGTTTAAATAGGTATTTGTAGGAAAATGGCAGAAAACCTCTTTGATGAACTTATTCTAACTTATCAAATCAATCAATCAATCAAATTCCTGTTAAGACCCCCTATAGGGGCATAGGACAGAAACAACTCTCTTCCACAAGGCGGGATCCTGAGTATCGGCCTTAAGCTGTTGCCAGGACTTTTTTGTTCTCTGGCCTCCTGCTCAACTGCTCGCTTCCATGTGTTACATGGTCGTCCAACCCGACGTCTTCCTTGAGGGTTATAATCCAGAGCCTGTTTTGCGATGTTTCGCTCTGGTTTCCTCAAAGTATGACCGATCCACTTCCACTTTCGCCGTTGAATCTCAATACCTGTTTTAGTCTGGCGAGTTGTACTCCAAAGTTCGTCGTTCGAGATTACTTGTGGCCAGAATATTTCTAAAATGCGCCGGAGGCATTGGTTTACGAAACTCTGTAGTTTCTTGGTGAGTCGAACGGTTACTTTCCACGTAGTACAACCATACAACAACACGGATTTGACGCATGCGTCAAAAACTCGCAGCTTCGTGCTTCGAAAGGGGAAAGGATACCGAAGGCCTGACGAGCTTTATTTAGCCGAGCCTCAACATCCTTTTCGGCTCCGCCGTCCATGCTGACAATGCTTCTGAGATAGCAAAAATCTTGCACCTCTTCCACATCCTGTCCATTAAGAACAATCGATGTGCTTGCGTTCGAACCCATGTGCATGTACTTGGTTTTACGCACATTTATTTTCAGTCCCGCCTGTTTGCATTTGGAATGCAACGAGCGAACATTTGACTCTAAGTCCGAACGGGTATGTGCAAGCAAACACACGTCATCAGCATAATCAAGGTGACTTAGGATGTTAAATAGTCTCCATTGAAGACCTTTACCTTCCCCACCTTCCAGTGCAGCTTTCAAGATGTCATTTATTATCACCAGAAACAGGGCTGGTGATAATATGCAGCCTTGTCTGACACCCGTTCGCACAGGGAAGCTCTCGGACAGCTCTCCTCTATGCACGACGCGACACCTTGCATCTTCGTAGGATTCTTTAATCATAGCTATGACCTTATCTGGAATACCTCTCCTACGCAAAGTATTCCATATGTAATCTCGCTTAACGCTGTCGAAAGCCTTCTCGAAGTCCACAAACATGAGATGTAGTGGCGAACCCATTTCGGCTGACTGCTCTAATATTATCCGTAGGGTATTTGTGTGGTCGGTACAAGACGACCCTTTACGGAACCCAGCCTGATAAACTTCGAGAGTGCTCTCAACGACATCACTAATCCTATTGAGAATTACCTTAGCCATAATTTTAATTTTAATTCTAACTTATAACTAAACTTAACCTACATTTTAAAAAGTTGAGTTGAGTTGAGTTGAGTTTTAGAAGTGTTTATTTTTATTTTCCACTTGTGCAAATAATTTATCACTTTATCTAAGGCGCAATTTAGCGTACTGCATATATCTGCAGCTAAGATACCTTTACAGTAAATTGCTGTGCCATCGGCAAAGAGGGCTGACTCACAGTTTTCAAGATGGGGAAAGTCAGCAGTAAATATATGATAGAGAATAGGACCAAGAACTGAACCTTGAGGTACTCCTGCCTGAATTTCTCTGCTTGCTGATTGATAGTTTTGTACCGATACCTTGAAGGTTCTACCTTGAAGAAAACTTATAATCATATTTATAATATACTTTAGTAATTTATATTCAATAAATTTGTAAATCAGAGCCTTGCGCCAGACTCTATCAAATGCTTTTTCTATGTCCAGAGACACTAAGGCTAATGACTGTTTTGAACTTAGACAATTGTAAACTGACTGCTTAATTCTCATAAGTTAATGTATCGTCGAGTGGTTTTTTCTAAAGCCGAATTGTTCATCCGGCAGAATATTAGTGCTGGCAATGAAGCTAAGGTTTCTCTCTTTTAAAATGCGTTTGAATACTTTCCCTAAATTGCTGAGAAGGCTGATTGGTCTGTAGCTGTTGCCAAGACTTACAGGTTGTTTTGGTTTCAAGATGGGAACAATTTTTGCAGTTTCCAGTAGTAGTAGTATTTTAACTTAAGACATCCATTGAAAATATGTGTAAGAAGTATTATACCTTTACGGGACGTATTTTTCAAGCATTGATTTGAGATATTATCAAAGCCAGTTAATTTTTTTGGTTGGATATGTCGAAGTATTTCTTTAACACTCTTAGGTTTAATAAGTTTAACTATCTCTGATTCAGTTGCGTTGTGAAATTATTTTAGACAATTTTCCACTATCTCTTCGGTGTTTTTGCCTGAGAAGTTATTATTTACCCTGAAATTAACACTAAAAATATTAGATAAATGTTCAGACTTTTCTTCTCTTGTGACAAATAGCAAAATACGTCATATTTTCAAAATATTATACAAAAGTAAAATACGAGCATGAACGTATATTTATAATAAATAAGTAAATAATAATGAATTTGAGCTTAGAATATAAATAAAAAAGAAATTTCCCAAGTAAAGGACCCTATTAATATTCAATAAATGCCCAAGGCCCAAGAGTGCGCAGACAAGCTTGGAATTTTATACTGCAAGTATCAAGTATCCCCAGTTTCAAGAAAAAAAATGTAACTTCCCTCGCCCAAACTAATCATGAAAGTTTTAATCCTTTAAACTTTGTAATTGTAGTTTTCATATTTTCATTTTAAATACAAAACTATTTATATTATGAAACTCATATTTTTCAAAATTTTAATAATTTATAAATAATAGGTCCAAATAAATATAATTGATAAATAAATGTTTTACCTCTACAAATTAATAAACACAAAAAGATACGAGCAATTTTCTTGTATGAGTTTGAATGAGCACCATGCTCACACGATTCTCACTTAGTTACTTTGAGATAAAAAATAAACTGACTTACGCTATACCTCATTGTCCTATCCCAGCAAACATTTTAACGAGCGCTCATAAATATTAATCGAAAAACGATCGTTTTGCATATAACATGATGAGTAATCTAAACGTTCGAAAATCGAGCAGGAGGGTAAAATAAAATTATGTAAACCATATGTAAACTCTGCAGAGTTCACATCACTTGCGATATGCGAGTCCGAAAATGATGTCGACATACTATGTCTATAGGAATATCGCACATTTCGTTTCATGAGTAAGCGATTTTTTCTTTGCAAACTCTACAAAGTTTGCGTGTGCTTATGGGTGTGTGTGTTCATGAAATTTTCAAAGCATAAACAACAGAAACAGAACAAGAAGCAATTGCGATCTTCGATTCTATACTTACTTATATACTTGTTTCTTGTAAGCGTTTCACAATTCATTAATGAATCATCAAAAGTAATTCAATAACGAATGTCCATTTAGTCCACTTGCTCGTTAACTACGCTCGTTAACGATCAAATCACTCGTTATTTTGTTTGCTGGGATCTTTTACTCAGCATCTCTCTGACAATCTCTGTAAACATTCCAGGGTTTATTTGGATGATATGATGTCACAAAATTGTTACGATTTGTCTGCTCAGATTGCGAAATCGGACCACTGTACGCCGTGTACGCTCAGAGCACATTAACACCCAAACCCCTCGAGACAGTAAATTCGTACTCATTGATCTGAGCTATGCACATTCAGATGAAACTGGCATTTCACCTGTTGAAGGGATGTATTGAATATCCGTACGGCAACACCACAATGCCGTAATTGCATCTGGCTATATTATCCACGCTGACAACTTCACACGGAAATATTGTAACCTCCAAAATTCGTTTTCTACCATTTTACAACCTCGTGTCTACAGCACGTCTTTTTATTTGTGTCATCTCCACTTATCCCGGATATCTTTAACCGATTCTTCCTTGCCACAAAGCTTTCGCCAATTTGACAAATCAATCAAATAAACTGCCAACAAGTCGGGCGAAACTTTATTATTCTTGGGACGAGTTGCGGATGAGTGGAAAGTCAATATGCAGGTTAGAGTGGTTAGGGAAAACTAAGTGGAAGTGACTTCTTGGGCAGGGCTGTTGTCAATATAACAATATTTCATTTGTTTCTGCAAGTTTGGGTTTTTATGAGGGGAGGAGGAGGGGTAATAGTAAGGGTGAGTGGATGTTAATAGCTTTTTAATTGATTGCATGAATCTCGTCCAATATTCTCTGTATAGAATGTGTTTCATAGACGAAGTTGCACAGAATTTTCATAAAATTCGCTGTATTTTACATTCACGAAACCGAACATTTGTATGGGAAGGGGTAGAGCGGGTAAGGGAATCGTAAAACTTGTGATGCAGTTTTATTTCATTTCTCTTGTAAGGTGCTTGTACAAAACTCCAAGTACGTTGCTTTTAATTTGTTGGTTATTAGTTGATTTAATGGAATAGGTCGAAATCATACTTTTGTATGGAAGGGGGTAGAAGAGCAAGAGCGATTTCAAGACTTTTGACGCAATTCGGTATCAACTATTTTAAAAGTTTTTATGCAAAATTTGAAATTGATAGCTTTCAATAGTTAGGTGAAAATTGATTTCTTAGTAATGGTCGAAATCATACTTTTGTATGGGAGGGGGTAGCAGGTCAGGCGCGATTTCAAAAATTTTACTTCAACTATTTTTAAAAGTTTCTGTGCAAAATTTCAAATTGATAGCTTTTACTAGTTAGGTGATAATTGATTTCTTGGAAATGGTCGAAAAAATAATTTTGTGTGGGAGGGGGTAGAAGTTTGAAAGGTTTTCGACCAGTTAATATTTCGTATATTTAGGGATTTTTTTTTAATGCATTTCCGAAATTTTCAAGTTTCTACCTTAAAATTTCACTCAAAAATTTTCAGTATATCTATGTATATCAAATAGATTTATTCACATGCAAAATTTAAACTTTGTATCTTTCGCCAGAGCCCTGAAAAAATCACTCAAAATTTTCGACATTTTTGCTTACCACCTCCCTCCGCTTACACCTTCAACTTAAAATTTTTCCAAAATTAGCGTCTATATAGCTCTACAATCTGACAAATTTTCGATTTAATATTTGTACTTAATTTTGAGATATAATTTGTAATTTTGAAATGCTCGCCATTTCCGCCCACTACTATTATTTCAGCATGTTACAATAATTAGCCACTCTCGAAGTTGATTCCGGTGCCACCTTAATGATCCCAAAAAATGAATTTTTAATTTCGAAGATATAATCATTTGAAAAACAAATTCAGCCAACAATTTGTTTTTAGCCCCCCTTTTCGAACGCCAATGGATACAAAAATTAAATTATTTTTAAAGTTTGTCCCACAACTCTCTCTATATCTCTGCTGATTTTCAACTTCCTATCTGCATTCGTGGTGGAGATATTAGAAAGTGTATTTTTTGACTCTTTCCCCACCCCCGCCTCCCCCTTCCACTAAACACCCCCCAAAATTTAGGAAAGAGAGCTCACGTACCCAATCAACAATCTACCCAAAAACGAACATTCTACCTTTAACGGTGTCGGAGATATGAGTCCATATGTACGGCGTAAGACGGGACAGATTTTTGTTTTTGCATTTTTAGGCTAATTTAGTCATGAAACGCGAAAAAGGCAAAATTTCAGGGTTGCAAATTTTTTTTTTTTTTTTTCTGTGTCGATCATAATACTTTATTATTAGAATAATAAAGTAAAATCGTGCACGATGACCGATGCATGGAAAATCTGCGTTGGAATCATAAATTCAATTTAACATACTACACGTACTATGCCCCTCAACCAAATATAGAACTGAATAAATATCACTGTACCAATTTTTTTTTCGGACGCCACTGGCACTGCTCCGACAATCTGAGTTCATTTTGATATCTCAATCATTTTCGAATTTCTTTAATTTTTTGTGGAAACAAATCAAGATGATTTTTGGTTGGGACACGTAAATACCTCTATCTTATCATCATTATCAAATTGAATTATGAAACGATTAGTTACAAGAAATAATCACTCAAATTTCCATTATATAGTGATAACGTGTCAAATTATAAATAACTTGTAATCAAATTTAATTCCATCGGATATTGAATGGCTTTCTTGTGATAAAATTTTTAAAGGTATAAATTATTAATTTTCAACAGTAGCCGTTGATATTATTTGAATTCATTCATCGCTCTAGATTTGCATACACAAATCTATGGCTAGGTTGGTATTTCAAACAGGAAGAAGACATTGTTATTCGTGCCTGAATGGAGAAATCTCAAGAAGACTATGCAAAACAAGAACTGTGTAATTTCGTAGGGATTCCATTGAATTTAATTGCACGAACTTTCATCGTTATTGTAAACTTTATATTACACACTACCACGAATAATATCCTCATAAAGTTTTAGTTTGCACGAACAAGAGCAGTTAAAATTGCAATGGAAAGGGAGAGGTTGTGAATCATAAATGAATTTCAAATTGCTTGGCAAGCAACTAATTATATTTAAAACAAATTTACTAAAGTAAAAGCAATCCTAGTTTGTTTTATTAGATAACATATCGCGTACACTGTCTTCTAGCTATAAATTTGCAACTTTATCCACAAATTGAATAAAATCATTGAAGAGAGCTTCGGCACTTTCGAAAGCAATAAAACTTCCTCCTTTTTTATGGTAAGTACTATGAATAAGATTCGGGTATTTGTCCCTCAAGGACCAATCGATATGATGTTTAAGATCATATTTGAATCGGGCACATCCTGTCGGTACAGTCGTCGGAACTCGATCGATTTCATACGCTCGGCTCCTTGCTGCAAAAGTTTCGGCATAAATTCGCTGAGATGTTGCTATCGAGTTCGTTAAATAATAAAGCATAACATTGTCCAGTAGTTCTTCCAATTCGAATTTCTTATCCAATCCACCATCTTTCAATTTCCGATAATTTCTATTCGTCCATGTTGAGAACTTCTCCAGAATATAGGCGGCCAAACCTATAGGATTCTCGGTCAGAGCGGCTCCAATTGTATCGGGTTTCGTAGCATGCAGATGACAATAACCAAGCTCCTCCAATAGGAAGGAATACTTCTCGGACATTGGGTACACAAAATCTTCGTATTCTTTTGGTATGAAAAACGATGGTGCAAAACTGGCAATAAATTCCTTGATCAAGGACATTGGAGTACTGATTGTACATAAATTCGAATGGAATCCAATAACATTTTCTGGGAATAGTGTAGCAATATTGCTTCCAATCGTTGCACCCCAATTTCCACCTTGGATAAGGAACTTCTTGTATCCCAAGCGAAGCATTAAATTCCGGAGAATTACAGCCATCTCGGTGGCGCCGAGTCCTGGTTTTGAAGTACCCTGAGACCAAGCAAATCCCGGTAGACTGGGTACGACTACCTCAAAAGCATAATCGCTAGTATCGTTATCGACCAAATACGGCATTAATTTGTAAAATTCGAGAATCGAACCTGGCCAGCCATGAAGTAAAATAACCGGGAAGATTTTCTTTCCTTTCGGCGGATCATCAAATCTCGTGTGTAAGTAATGAATTCGTAATCTGCAAAGAAAAACAGGTATTTAGTATTACCGAGGAAAAAAGTAAATTTCGTTGTTACGTTGGGAGTCTGTACGTTTCAACGATAAATCGAATAATCGTCACCAGAAGAGGGTAGAAATGGTCGCGAAAGATCGGATACATTGCCAGACAGACCCCTTTTTTGGAATGATCTGTTTGAACAATATTCCACGTTAATACCTCTTTCACTTGTAGTATTTGATGAGCTGTCTATTTGTCAACACTGGCATTAATAGTTCGGACCTCTGATTTTTCACGGCACCACCAAGTACCAGGTAGTTATTAATTTCGACGCCTAGAAGTGAAATTATCAAACATTGCTTTGTGTGACAACACTGGAGCATCACGTATTTGAGGGTAAGATGTCTGGCTTGTGTTTTGGAGGCGCTATTTTTCCACTGAACTGAGTTCAGCGAACGGAATAACTTCTTACGAAAAGAATCAATGGGATGCTAAACTCCACAGCAGAGTCAAATTCATAGGTGTTGTCTAAAAAGCTATTATTTTCAAAATTTGCAAATTTATGAAAACAAAGAAAATTGCTGGATATAAAACCGAACCCTAAGGGAAGCCGGCATCAATTAACTAATAACTTCAGTGAGCCTAAGTTTATTGATCTGTTTAATTGATAGCAAATTGCTTTGAAACTGAAGCATCACTTCAACAAGTTGTGAAACAATCATGCCTTTGGAGGCCAAAAAATGGAAAGAAATCTTTAATTTTCAAATTGATTACAAGTAATTGTAGAGTGGCGGATAATAAAGTTGATTATTTCCTTCATAATTTTCAATGCTGGTTATGGAAAAACTAAACGAAAACATAACAGGACTTCGATTGGGCGTAAAGCATAAAAATGAAACAGAATTTTTTTCATCTTAAGAAATTTTTTAGGAGAAGTGGTGGATGGAGTGACGACATAGAACTACTTTTTTCACATCACGCTAGAGTTGCCATCAAAATATTTTATAGAAAATTTAGATTTAAAAAATTTAATAGGTAATGAGAAAATTAATGTATTGGATTTATTGAAATGGTGCAGTTTATATGGGAGGTGGTACAAGGAGGCGCCAGTTCTTAATGACTTTTTAGAAATAATTAAAAACATTATTTTCTGGCATTTTTAAATTGCAGATCAATAGCATTCATACTTTTCACGAAAATCTACTTTTTGTGAAATTTTTAAATTGTGTCAGATTGTATGGGAGGTGGTAGAAGGAAGGACACTAATCGTCTAATTTGCTTTGGTTTCACTAATAATTCTAAATAAATATTTGGTGCTCAATTTCAGCTCGATAAATTTTATACGCACTGAGTAAATTGGTCTAGCACATTCCATGAAAAACTGTAGTTTGTATGGGAGGTGGTGGAAGGAGGGGGAAGACACAAATTATTTTTATTGAGCATATTAAAACCTTCATTAAAGTATTACATTCTAAATTTCAGATCAAGAGCATTTATGCTTTTCGACTAAATCCGTTTATTGTCAAATTACGAAATTGTGTAATTTTATATATGAGGGATTAGAAAGGGTGGATCGATTTGGCTCGTTCACGAACTTGACCTTACTTTTTTGTCAAAGTGTACAAAATTTGAACTCCCTAGCTCAACGCGTTCTTAAGCTAGAGAGAACACGCACGGACGGACGGACAGACAGACGGACGGATATCCGATTTTGAGATTTTTGGGTGATTACATGAACTTCTGTATGATTCATTTTTTTCTCCGAGCCTTATTTCTGACCGTTACAAACTTTGTGGCAAATTTATAATACTCTCAGATTTCATGTAGAGTATAAAGACGACCTCTTACGAATATGTTAAAGTACTTACCCCTGAACATGAGTTGTAAAGTGAGG
Source organism: Chorisops tibialis (assembly GCA_963669355.1). Classification (NCBI taxonomy): domain Eukaryota; kingdom Metazoa; phylum Arthropoda; class Insecta; order Diptera; family Stratiomyidae; genus Chorisops; species Chorisops tibialis. The sequence continues at coordinate 80,828,844 of OY770262.1, read as the reverse complement.
CCATCTCCAAAAATACAATTCCCTGCTCCTCCAGCCCGGAAGATATTCATCGCGCCAATAATTTACAACTTCTCGTAGTTTATTAGTGTTAAACCCGTACTCGAATCCGACTCCTTCAAGTGGTTCATGAAAATGAATCGTCCTATTCAAGTCCTTCTTAAGTTCTCGAATAACCTAAGACAAATAATATGATACCAACCCAAACTTTGAAAATGTTCATGCATCTGAACTTACCTCATCCGTGTAGTAAATTCTATTCCCTATAAGTTCTGAATCCTCCGTATAATTGCTTTTATCGCCTAGTCCCCAATATTCATCCAAATCAAGTTCAGGAACTGGAAACGATTTCGATATTTGCCTGTACTTTTGGAATAAAATCGATGCAATTACACAGAATATAGAAAATATGATACGTGTTGAAATTTTCATCGTGAATGGGAATTTAAATTGTTATCAAATTTGATAACCACCGAAGGTGGATTAAATTTAAATCACTATTAGTACGCCGATATCGTACACTCACAGCAGTTGAAAACAACCAGCAAACGTGCGATTCTATGAAGAACTGAGTTGAGCCCTGTACTTGATAGCTACAGTCATTATAAAAGAGAAAATGAGTGTGCTTTATCAAGAAGATAAAGCATAAAGTTTTATTAAGACCAAATAGTTATACTTCTACTGAAACTCACATCTTAAAGATTAGGGAATCGAACATTTTAAACTTTTCCAGTGCCAGGGATTTGATAGGTGTATTAGCAACATTTTTGACTAAACATATTAAATCTTAAATTTTTATTAAGTTAATTAAAAAATCTATGTCACGACCGAGCAAAGTAGGATATTGAAGCTGGTATAAATAAAGCTCGCCAGGTCGTCGGTATCCTTTTCTTTTTCTAGAGGTTGTTTCGAAATAGAACACTGGGCTTATTCCGGATCTCGCAACATAGTTGCAAGCTAGTATGCCAGTGGAAAAATTTAAAGACAGTAGGTATTCGCGATCATTAACAAAAAGTCCTGTGAAAACAAAACTCATCCCGCATGGCAAACCTTACATCACGACCCAGTTTGATAAAGGTCTCAGCAGAGACCGAGACGTCACGAATAATAAAGCGTAACAAATGCACTATGAAAACATTCACCAAACAATGCGAGTAATACTCAAGACTAGTTCGGAGGCAGAAAAGTATTTCTTACACTTCCGCAGAATACCTAGACGTTTCGAAGTATCAAGAGCGACGTCATGGATATATTTGATCCAATCAAGGCGATTGTTAAATTTTACACGTAGTAACATAAAGTCTGCAGAAGGTGAAATCTGTACTCCATTTAAAGACATATTAGCGACCGTCGTCGGAACGTTATGTTTAATAGATAAACAACATGACTGTATTTTTATTGTATTAAGCTCTACTCTGTTTTTCCAGCCCTATACCAGGATTAAACCGGGGTCAGAGATCAATGACTGTATTGACTCATTCCGACATGAGGCCACAGATGTTAGACGTACTTCCGCAGGAGAGCCAAAATGGTAGGTGCTATCCAAAGTGCTGTCTTCTGCGAATCAATGAATAAGATTGAGAGTATACGACAGAAAGTCATTAATGAAGACTAAAAAGAGGGTAGTAGATAAAACTGAGCCCTAAGGGACACCGGAGTCAATGGAAAAGAGTGCAGAAGTTACTTCGTCTAGCAATACTTTAATTGAGCGTACGGAGAGAAAATTCTCAATCCATTGCAGAAAAGCTGTGCTAAGACTGTAAGCCTTCAACTCGCCTAAGAGAGATTTGTGCCAAACTCTGATGAACGCTTTAGCAATATCAAAAGCAAGTTCATGACCCTCTCCGAATTTATGGATGCAGGGGCTCCAATGCTCGGTAATATAGAAAAGGGGATCACCTGTAGAACGTGCCAAGAGAAATCCATATTGGCGATCATGAATGAGATTTTAATCTACAATCTATTTACATCGCGCATTAAAGAGTGACCTCCTAAGTTATTTTCGGAGGCATTGCACTACAATCCAGTATATCGGATGAACAAGACAAGGCAATTTGTTTCAATAAAAATCATTAAAAAACGAGTGCACAAAAAAAAATTAAATTATAAAAAATAAACTGCCAACAAGTCGGGCGAAACTTTATTATTCTTGGGACAAGTTGCGGATGAGTGGAAAGTCAATATGCAGGTTAGATTGGTTAGGGAAGACTAAGTGAAACGGAGTCCTTGGGCAGAGCTGTTGTCAATTTAACAATATTTCATTCGTTTCAGCAAGTTTGGGTTTTTATGAGGGGAAGAGGAGGGGTAATAGTAAGGGTGGGTGGATGTTAATAGCTTTTTAATTAATTGCTTGAATCACGTCCCATATTCTGTATATAGAATGTGTTTCACAGACGAAGTTGCATAGAATTTTCATAAAATTCGGTGTATTTTGCATTCACGAAACCGAACATTTGTATGGCAGGGGGTAGAGAAGGTAGGGGAATCGTAAAATTTGATATGCAGTTTTATTTCGTTTCTCTTGTAAGGTGCTTTCCAACATTTTTTTTAGTTTGTTGGTTATTAGTTGATTTAATGAAATTGGTCGAAATCATAGTTTTGTATCGGAGGTGGTAGAAGGGCAAGCGCGATTTCAAAACTTTTAACGTAATTTCATTTCAACTATTTTTGTAAGTTTTTGTGCAAAATTCCAAATTGATAGCTTTAAATAGTTAGGTGATAATTGATTTCTTGAAAATGGTCGAAAAAATAATTTTGTATGGGAGGGGGTAGAAGTTTTAAAGGTTTTGAACCAGTTAATATTTCGTATATTTAGGGATTTTTTTTAAATGCATTTCGCAAATTGTCAAGTTTCTACCTTAAAATTTCACTCAAAAATTTTCAGTTTATGTGTTTTTTTCAATGCACATGAAACACCTTGTGCACGTTAGACCGGGGGGTCGGTTTATAACAATTATGGATCAAGTTATTATTATGTTTGTATGTACATCAAATAGAGGTATTCACATGCAAAATTTAAACTTTGTGTCTTTCAGAGCCCTAAAAAAATCACTCAAAGTTTTCGACATTTTCGCTTATTACCTCCCTCCCCTTACACCTATCAACTTAAAATTTTTACCAAAATTAATCACTATGTAGTTCTACAATCTGACAATCTTTCGATTTGATATCTGTACTCTTTTTTGAGATATAAAGATTTGTAATTTTGAAAAGTGCGCCATTTTTGAAATGCTCCCCATTTCCCCCCACTACTATAATTTCGACATGTTATATTTTTTTTGTATTTTCCTAGTATAGCTTAATATACGTTTCAAGTTTCAATTACATAGCTTAAGAGATAGTTGAGATATTAATTTTTAAGTGTTTTTCTTTGCACCCCCTGACCCTCCCCCTTACAATAATTAGCCACTTTCTAAGCTAATTCCAATGGAACTGTATACCACCATAACGGTCTGAAAATATGAATTTTTTACGATAAGTAATTTCGAAGATATAATCATTTGAAAAAACAATTCGGCCGACAATTTGTTTTTAGCCCCCCCTTTTCGGACGCCAATGGATAAAAAAATTAAATTATTTTTAAAGTTTGTCCCACAAACTTCTCTATATCTGTATTGATTTTCAACTTTCTCTCTACATTCGTGGTGGAGGTACTAGCAAGTGTATTTTTTGGATTTTTCCCTCCCCCGCCACCCCCTTCCACCTAACACCCCCAAAAATTTAGAAAATAGAGCTCACTTACCCAATCCACAATCCACCCAAAAATGAACATTCTACCTTTAACGGTCTCAGAGATATGAGTCCATATGTACGGCGTACGGCGGGACGGATTTTTTTTTGCATTTTTAGGCTAATTTAGTCATGAAACGCGAAAAAAACAACAGAATTATGATTGGGCTTAAAGCCCAATCATATGATACTCTAGATGAGATGGAAATGACTTTAATATACCGGCAAATATGTCATCTCAAATTCTTTCGAATAGTGAGAAGAGACTTTGCATGGGAGGTGGTAGAAGTAGAGGCGGAGGTTTGTATTTCTCCTATGTGACACCGAAAATGGCGTGTAAAATGTTTCGTGCTGAATTTTTAGTTTTCTTTATTTTTAAAGAAATTGGTCATAGTTTTCCTTAAATTGAGGCATTTGTATGGCAGGTGGCAGAGGAAGTGGAACGTTTTAGATGATTTTGAAACTGCTTATCATCACCCTTATCACTATGCTTTGATTCAATTTCAAAGTCGACAGCTCTCATATATTCGAAGGAGAAATGCTTTTCTTGAATTTATAATACAGATATTTATATGGGAGGGGGTAGAAGGAGGGAAGCTGAGCTGATAGTTTTTTCCAGCATTTATTGAAACTATTAAAAAACAAATTCTGGCAAAATTTAAAGTTTGTAATTTTTCTAGTTTTAATGGAAATCGATATAATGCATTTAACAAAAATGATGCATTTGTATGGGAGGGGGTAGAAGGAGTGTAAGGATGAAAACAATTTTTTTTCCTGTTATTGATATTTCTATTTATCTACTTTATGCGAAATATCAAATTGATAACTTTAACAGTTTCGAAGAAAAATAATTTAATTTAAATTTCAAAATTTCGTGAAATTTGTATGGGAGGGGGTAGAAGAAGTGAAGAGAAGTTGATAATTTTTTCAGTACTCATTGGAATTCTAATAAAATTAATTCTAGCAAAAATTCGTTTTTATAACTTTACTAGTTTCGATGAAAATCGAAAAACTGCATTTTTCAAAATTATGCATTTGTATGGCGGGGGTAGAAGGAGTGATGGGATCGGATCAATATTGAGTCATATTAATGGTATCTATATCATAATACTTGAACCCAAATTTCAAATCGATAGCTTAAATAGTTTCTAAGAAAAATCAATTTCTGAAAATTTCGAAATTTCGTGAAATTTGTATGGGAGGGGGTAGAAGGAGTAGGGGGATGTGGCCCGTTCACGAACTTAAAGTTTCTTTTTTGCTAAAAATTACACACAACAAATTTCTGCACGATAGCTCAAAGCGTTCGAGAGTTATGCTGTAGACAGACGGACAGACGGACAGACAGCAACTCGGAATTGAAGTTTTTGAGGCACAACAAATATTTCTGTACCCTTGGCGGCTCTGTGCGAGCATTATTTCTTAGCGTTACAAACGGTAAGGCAAACACAATATACTCTATAAATAGTCCTTTCATCCCCTCCCACACAAATGCACAATTTTGGTAAAAACATTTAATCGATTTTCATTAAAACTAGAAAAAGTACAAACTTATAATTTAGCCAGAATTTATCCCTTAATAATTGCAATAATTGCTAAAAAATATGAATTTCGCTTCACTCCTTCTACCACCTCCCATACAAATATTTGTATTGGAAATTCATGAAAAGTATTTCCTTTTCGAATGTATAACAATTATCGACTTTAAAATTGTAACAAAGTAATGTGATTAGGATAAGTAGATTCAAAATTATCCAAAACCTCGCACTTTCTCTGCCACCTCCCATACAAAAATTGTTCAATTTTCTCGAAAATTTAACTTTTTTTTTAATTTTTTTTCGATCCCAACCAAATCTGCTCCGTTACACTTTTTTTTCTAAAAATAACACTCCTGGCTAAATTTTGCGCGGTTATCTTTCGGTTTTTAACCGATTGCACCAGTCGCTGTCCGGATCACGGATCAGAACGACTTCGAGGCAAGAAGCTGGAATTTCTAGTATAAATGTCAAAGTGGAAATCGGTATAGTCCGAAGCTCAGCACTAGCCATTAGGCATATGAAGGGCTTAGTGCACTTCAAGCTGCACCGAATCCATTTTACTTTGGGAAAAAACACTAGCAATGGCCAGAATGGCACAGATTAAGCTCTATCACAGTATAGCGGCGACTGTGAGTTTTCAGGCCCATCTATGCCAGGGTAGGGGCAACTTGGCGCTCACCCAAAAGTCGTGAGTGAGTAGTGATAACAAGGTCCATTGGATATAAACATATCCATATCCGTTTGCTTAAATCCCAAGTACACGGTTGTCATTAGCATCGCGAATTATTTTTGTAACGACAATCATTAACGCCCCCGAAGGTAGCAGTCTATACCAAATGCAAGTTTGGCATTCACACTGCTGGATGCGAGACCCATCTAAAACTCTGCCAATTTTATGGTCGTGGCACCAGGTTGGAACACGCAACTCCATGCCGAACTCCTAGAAGCTCTGTCCGCGATGTGGGCGATAAACCACAGCCACCACGATACTCCCCGAAGGGCCGGCTTGATATAAACAATAACAAATAAAGAAGCTATTTCAGTTGTGCAGCGAGGACCAAACGGTTGTAGTTTGGGAAAGAGTAGTAAACGCTGTCAAGCGAGCCATCTTTATTACCAAAGTCTGTATGGTACACCTGTCATCGACGTCCAAATTGAAAGATTGAATGGTTTCTCGAAAAAAGTCACAACCCGATCACAGATGTATAAGTGAGATTTAGTTTGAGGAATGGTTTGAAAAAAAAAAGTACGTAGGCCACCAGTGGGCCCATTGTTCGCCTCCATATTTGTATCATGTGGACCTACATATCATTTGACCAACTTGTTCAACCGTTGAAACTAATAAGCTTCATGGGGTCAAGAGACCAAAGATAATTCAGCTCGGCGAAGAAATACTATCCGAGAATTCGTCTACGAAGCTTGAGCAATCTCATCCTTTTCACCGCAGCCTGTGCAAATGTTATCCGTTGTGAAGCGAAGTCTTCGAGCGTGTTTCCTAAGAAGGCATTGGCCCGTTTCTATACATTCCACTGTCCGTAGGGAGTTTCCCTCGATTCTCAATGTTTTACTTGATTTTCCTCTATAAAACCCACCTCATTGCATCTTCTTGGTGGTAAGTAGGTACTTAGGTAGATAGAGGTGGATGGACAGACACAAGTTCGTGCGCATATAGACCAAAATCCGGTTCATTGTGTTGCCCAGGATCTCAGAAGAGACTCATGCTCAGTGAACGAACTGGATCTTTCTATGACGCGTTGATGGTTCCTGGCTTTCGCATTTGCCAGATTGCCGAGACTATCGAAGAAGCGGGTAAGTAGCGTCCCCTTTTTCTAAAGAGAGTAGGGCACGTGCATAGCAGATGAAGAATCGACTCTTTCACTTCCTCATCTTTGCAGCTCCTGCAAGGGTCATGCCTATGAGCATGTCTCCCTATCAGGTAGTGTCCTGTAACGTCTCCTACTTCGGAGTTGATCATCTGCCTGCTTAGTGAAATCAGTTTACCAGAGCGTTTTTGATGCTTTGCCTATCGCATCCAACTTAAGTTGCAGCTTATAAGTTCCAGACACTTAATAGTGGCCAGGCTATCAGTGAAGATGCCAACATTAATAGATACTACATTACACTTCAGCCAGGCTAAGGCTTCTTCGCCATCACTTCAGCTTGGGACAATACGGTACACGAAAAGATAAGCTTAAGCTAAGTATTGCTGAGAATACACCTCCTCCCACTGCACTTCTCGTTTTGGAGCCATCAGTATAAAAGGATATGTACTCTTCCTCCCGTATTTCATGTGCTAACCGCCCTTGTCTCAAAGGGATGACGAGAAGGAAATAATTATCAAAATTAAAACTTGGGAGAGTGTAGTCTGAGTTTTCGGTTAAATTCTCGAAATCTTTAAAAATTAAGAAGCGACTAGGTTAGATGCTGGCGATTTTTTTTGGCAGACGGCTGCACTCGTAGCTATCTTTTTACCAATTATATCGAGAAGCAGCAGATGAAACAGTACTTTTAATGCTGCGAAAGGTATTGTTCTCAGAGTCCCACTTATGCATACACTTGCTGTCCTCTGCACCTTACCGAGGAGAGTGCGGTTTGTCTCTGTCTTTAGGGCAGTCCACCATACAATCACACCATAAAGGAAGATGGGTCTGATGACGACAACGTAGAGCTTTCTTACAGGAGTAAAGCACAACAGTAACTTTGCTTATACGCTCCTGAATATTAGGTTTCCAGCTCCAAAATAAGACCCAAATATTTTGCTCTTTATGCAAAAATAAGACATGTGCCATCCAGGGGAAGGAGGGTCAACACGGTGAGTTTTGTTTCCTTGAGAAAAGAACTAGGTTGGTCTTATTTGAGTTCAGTCCCAGTCTACATTCACGAGTCCATTTAGAGAGTATTGAGAGGTAATTTTGCATAGCCTCGCTCAGAGTACTCGGGTGCTAGCCAGAGCTGGCTATAGCACCGTCGTCCGCATAAGCAATCATCTTACAGCCCGCCTCTTCTAGTTTTAGCAGTAGTCCATCGATCGCCACGTTCCAAAGAAGTGCCTTATGAAGTACATCTACTAACAAACCTTCTGATAGTCCCAGAACATCAAATTGATCAGCACGCTAAGTGAAGCGTGCGTCCGTAATTAATTCTGATTCTACGTTGTTGAAAGCTCCCTCGATATCGATAAAAGCTACCATAGTGTACTCTGTGATACTTAGAGATTCTTCGATATGGCATCCGAGGCTATGTATGGCCGCTTTCATTTCCAGTATGCGTGTTGTGCTGCTGACAATATTTGCTGATCGACGTTGCTGCGTAGTTGGATTAACTTATAGGTCTTAGGTCCTTCAGACATGTATAAGAGTTTCTTCACCTCCTTTCGTAGTAAGCAACCTGTAAAAATAGCGTCCTACCAAGGAAGAATGATATCAGAGGTGTTTTTTTTAATTCTGCAGGTATTATTCCATCCAGTTCTGGGGATTTTTATATACGGGTTTAAGCTGCGTATTGCCCGTAAGATTTTGTTCCGCGAGATTATGATTTCAGAGTCTCCGATTGTTGGCTTGAGCTGGTGCTATTCTCGGTGCAGAGCGACTATAGAGCTACTGGGAAAGTGAGTTTGTACGAGAAGATGAATAGTTTCGTCACAAGAACAGGTCCATGATCCATCGGATTTTTTCAGAGAAGTGGACATAGAGTGGTTGGTAAAGAGAATTTTGCGAAGTCTTGAGGATTAGGATGTCTCTTCTACCATATCGCAAAAAACTTTCTAGGACTCGCGCTGTGGTTTATTCAAATTCTTTTTCTCACTTTCCACGTAGTAAAAGAAACCATATAACTACACAGATTTGACGCAAGTATCAAAAATCGCAGTTTCGTACAAAGGGAGATATCTCTTAACCTTCAGAAAAGCGAACGGATACAGAAGACGTGACGAGCTTTATTTGGACGAGCCGCAATATCCTTTTCGGCTCGGCCGTCCATGCTAACAATGCTTCCGAGACTACTAAAGTCTAGAACCTCTTCCACATCTTGGCTTTTCAGTCCCGCCTCATTGTATTTAGTATGCAACGAGTGAACATTTGACTCTAAGTTTAAACGGTAATGTGCAAGCAAACATACGTCATCAGCATAATCAAGGTGACTTAAGATGTTCAATAGTCTCCATTGAAGACCTTTATCTTCCCCACCTTTCAGTGCAGCTTTCAAGATGTCATTTATTACCATCAGAAATAGGGCATGTGATAATATGCAGCCTTGTCCGACACCCGTTCGCATAAAAAAGTTCTCGGACAGCTCTCCTCTATGTAAGATACGACACCTTGTATCTTCGTAGGATTCTTTAATCATAGCCATGACCGTATCTGGAATATCTCTCCTACGCAAAGCACTCCATATGTAATCTCGTTTAACGCTGTCGAAAGCCTTCTCGAAGTCCACAAACATGAGATGTAGTGGCGAACCCATTTCGGCTGACTGCTCTAATATTATCCGTAGGGAATTTATGTGGTCGGTATAAGACGACCCTTTACGGAATTCAGTTTGATAAGATTCGAGAATGCTCTCAACGACATCACTTATCCTATTGAGAATTAGCCTTGATTTTCGATACGACAGTAAGAAGACATAGACCAAGCCAATTGACACCATCCCGAAAATTTTCGCAATGACGCCCTCCTTCTACTCAGTCGGATATCTTCCTTCACTCCACATCTAAGTAAAGAGTGCGAGGTGTATATTGGCTGTTATTTCCGGAGTCGGTTGGAAGTCTGTCTATATCTGGGGCTTTTCTTCCCGCCATTAACCGAATGGCGGAAGCTATCTCTTCCTTATCTAGGAAATCGCCCCTAATAGAGGATTGTTGCAGTTGGATGTTTGGCGATGAAATTCCTGTTCGTCAACTCTTTCATAATTTTAAATAGTGAACCCATATCCCCAGATCTTCAATGGCCTTTCTCTTGTCGCGTCTAGCAGCCTTTTTAACCTATATATGAGCATCGCGGTATTTCTGTCTCAAGTCGGGTGTTCGTTGGTTGGCATCGCGTTGAGAGATAATTGCCAAATTGGGTTTTTTTCCGATCGCCAATCTTGTCCCATGTGTCTTGACAAAATTTATTTATTTAGAAAACCTGTTAGCAGCCCTCATCATTCTAAATGCGTGAGTATTTTGTCCGTATGATGCACAATGTTGACCAATATAGAATAAATGACCTTGTTGATAGGTTTGGAACATGAAAGTTTATGGCCTCAAGGAATTGCGGACAATCTATTTCATTGTGGCAAATTCGGAAAAAGGCTATAAGTTCCGACTGATCTCGTCGCTTTAATAGGGTGGCAAGATAGAGGTCAACGAGCATTGAATCATAGTCAAGTTGCTCTAGCGGACTATGCATCTTATACGCAATATATCTAAGGAATTTATGTTGTATGAAACAATATATTATTGCTGTGTATCTCATAATGTGGATTCCAAATTACTGACAGATATTCGAAATTAGGACGAACTAACGAACAGTAAAGAGTGTTCCGAGTAACTAATCCAAGCATACCACAGGCTGAATTAGATGTTGAACTATAATGTGAAGCAAATGATAAAGAAATATCAAGGAGAAGATCTAAGTCCTTTACAGTGGAAACCTCAGTTATATAAACATTATCAATATGATAATCATATGAAATGCATTTGCGTGATCTTTTGAAGATGATATAATTACATTTAGCAATATTAAGCAAGAGATGATTAGACTGACACCATTCAAAAAGCAAGTCAATATTATGTTGGATTGTCTGGCAATCATTTGTCGATTCAATAACTTTAAAGATTTTTAGATTATCGTCATATAACAGAAACTTAACATCACGAAACACAAAAGAAATATCAGTAACAGACAACAAAAAGCAGCGGTCCTAAATGAGAACCGTGCGGTACTCCTGATGTCACCAAAAACAGTTCCAACTTAGAATATTTGGTGCTAACAATACACGTATGATGATGCAGATAATTTCGCGACCAGAGCAACAAATTACCAGCAATTCCATAGGAACTGAGCTTCGACATAAGTAAGCAGTGATTAACTTTATCAAACGTTTTCGGAAAATCAGTATAAACAGCATGGATTTGTTAGACTCGTTGCATAGTCTCATAGATTGTCTTGATATAAGGTTACAAGTTCGTTAACGTGGATCTACCCGTATGAAAGCTATGTTGATTGGGGGTGATAATTGAACGAAATAGAATTGTTAGCTTGGTCGCTACAATCTTGTCAAACAATTTTGAGATACTCGATATCCCTGTACTTTGACCAGTTAGTCTTCCTTTGGTTCCTGAAGACTACTATGTTAGGGAGCACAACCTTTTTCTTTTTTTAACATTCTGGTTGAGGCTTAAGGAATTATTTGAATTTATAATGATTTGTAAAGCTCGATAGTTTAGTTACCTTCCTACCACTCGAGTAAGGCCGGAATCCCAGCTTGGCAAAAACAAAAAGCAAAAAGAAATGTTTTCGAGGAGCAGACGTCAGATGAAAAAAGGATCGGAATTAATATCAGCCATCAGGAAACGTTAAGTAAATATCCTTGTATCAAGCCAAGCTGGGATCGTAAACAATGGAAGGTAAGTCAATAGATACGAATTAGAATACAGTAAATTAACGTAAGAAAAAACGAATTTAGCGATTGACGCTGCGCGGAGACAGGAGGCAACCCAACCTAGAAGAAAAACTCGAATTTAAATTCAAGCAACCAAAAGTTGAGAAAAAAAAAAATTAAAGAAACAAACCGAAGTTGCTTACCTTTAAAGAGGAAGAAAGAAATTGGATCTTCCGGGCCAGGCGGTAACAGACTACTTTATCGGGAGGATGGTCTTTTAAGCCAAATTGTAGGAAAAAACGCCCACACATAAATAAAGTTTAATGTTTTTATTAACTCAGTTCTGAATACTGTTCACAATACTTGATACAAATTTATAAAAAACTAAGACACATTTCTCATTATATTTAAATTTAACTTGAACATAATAACACCTGTACAATACTGTTATATAGTGTAGACAATCATAATCCATTTTTTTTTTCATTTTTTCATAGCATTTTTAAATCAATAACAACGATTCCCAAGCTAAAATCATCTTCTACATAATCAAAACCAACTTTTAGCAGCCCAAATAATATTATAACTAAATAATACATAACAAAAATACCTTCTCAGTTTTAATTCAACTAATTTCAAATTGTAAAATCACTAAACCTTTTTCTTCAATTGTACCTAAATCAGTTCTCTTGTTAACTAAAAATAATTCAATATTTATGCGTTTGGAACAATCTTAACAACCTTATCTACAAATTGAATAAAATCATTGTACAAAACATCTGGCAATTCAAGTGCTATAAAATGTCCTCCATCTTTATGATAAGTGCTGTGGATAAGGTTCGGATATCTGTCCTTCAGGACCCAATCAATTTCACTGGGCAAGTCGTGCTTGAAACGAGCACATCCATAAGGCACGATTGTCTGAACACGTTGCATTTGCAAAGCCCTTTCACGTGATGCCATATTTTCTGCATAAAGTCGTTGCGATGTTGCAATCGAATTGGTCAGATAGTAAATCATGATATTATCGAGTAAATTCTCCAATGTGAATCTCCTCTCAAGTCCCCCGTCACTCAGCTTCCGATGATCTAAATTCGATCCGGTCGAAAATTTTTCTAAAATATATGCCACCAAACCTGCAGGACTTGCAGTCAGTACTGCACCAATTGTATCCGGTTTTGTTGCTTGAATATGAAAATAGCCGGTCTCCTCAAGGAGAATGGCAAATCTAGTCGACAGCGGAAAGAAGAAGTCCTCATAGCCTGCGGGCACAAAATACGATGGGAAGTAATTGGCGATTTGCTTTTTCAGGAAGCCAAGAGATGTCGACAATATGCACAAATTACCATGATAAGCCATCACATTATCTGGGAAAAGTGCTGCAATATTACCACCAATGAGCGAGCCCCAGTCACCACCCTGAATGAAAAACTTGCTATAACCCAAACGAATCATCAAATTTCGTAATATCACTGCAATCTCGGCGTTGCCAAGACCCTTTTTCGAGGCAGCCTGAGACCAACCGTATCCTGGCAGGCTGGGAGCAACTACTTCAAAGACATAATCACTCTTTTCATTGGCAATCAGTTTCGGTATAAATTCGTAAAATTCACGAACTGATCCTGGCCAACCGTGAAGTAATAGGAGCGGGAAAACCTTTTTGCCTTTTGGTGGTTGAGCGAACTTATGATGAATGAAATGCACTCGTAATCTGAAAAGAATGAAAATAAGACATAAGTTGAAATAAATTACTAGAGATGGATAAAATAGTTCATTTTGGTGAACTAGTTCATTAGTTCTAGTTCATCAAAAAGGTATAGTTCTTTATCTTAGTTCATTTAGTTCACCCTAGTTCACGATCAATTGTATAGTTAATGGTAAATGATAGTGAAAATTACTATTGTCACAACTAAAGAAATAGTAAAACAAAAAGAAATTATTCTTTTATACAAAACAACATTTTTATTATTTCAAATAACAAAAAAATGATAATTTGCAAAATTGATAGTTCACTGTAGTAAGTAGTAAATTGTTAAAAATTAAAAGTAAACAATTCCATGTCCGCAAATAGGTACTCTATATTATAATAATGTGCGACAAACATAAATAAATATATAAATAATAACTTAAACAAAAATTCAAAATGAAGTGTTCTAAAATTATTATATACTAGCAAACGCCCGCGACTTCGTCCGTATAAAAATCGCATTAATAAGCAATTTTTGAGAATGTAGTTATTAATACATTATGTGGGATGTATAATCAGCTTACTTTAATGGCTCCTTGAACACAATGTTTTGTATTTTGTTGGAATCAGAACCATAAAATATTAATAATGATACCATGATACTCGCATTTGAATGGGAGAGGCTCGTGATCAAATCAATCCCGTGATTTCAGATCATTTACGTATTGAAGAGTGTTAAGGGCATGTGAATAATTATAGCTTATGTCAATTAAAAACAAAGCCCAAATAAAATAACATTAAGCTTGAAAACGTAACAGGACTACGATTGTGCGTAGAGTCCAATCATACGATACTATAGATGAAATTGAAATTTTTGTGATTTTATGAAATTTTGTATGGGGCGTGTCTGGATTGAACTAATTTGTTTCACATCATGCTAGAGTAGCTATAAAAATGTTTTGTACCACATTTAATCTTCAAAAATTGAGTTGGTACAGAAAAACTTAGTGCATTGAATTTAATGAAATTGTGCAATTTGTATGGGAGGTGGTAGAAAGAAAGGGGGGTTTTTGATGATATTTCGAGAAACAACTATAATCATCATTCAATTGATATATTTTAAATTTCAGGTCTGTATCATTCACGCTTTTCAAGAAAATCGAATTTTTGTAAAGTCGTGGAATTGTTTCACATTGTATGGGAGGGGGTAGAAGGAGTGAGGCGACTCGGTTAATTATTTCCCGATATTAATAGTGCTAATTAAGGATTGAGTACAAAATTTTAGCTCGATGAAAGTTATATGTATTGAGAAAATTAGTTTAGAATATTTCATGAAAAAGAGCAGTTTGTATGGGACCACCCCCTCCCATACAAACTGCTCTTTTTTAAGTGAATTTTTAAGAACGAATATAATTATTATGCAATTGTTATATTTTAAATTTTAGATCTGCATCATTCACGCTTTTTAAGAAAATCTAATTTTTGTAAATTCGTGGAATTGTGTCACATTGTATGGGAGGGGGTAGAAGGGTAAAGCTACTCGGTTAATTTTTTCCCGATATTAATAATGATGCTAATTTAGGATAGAGTACAAAATTTGAGCTCCATGAAAGTTATATATACTAAGAAAATTAGTTTAGAATATTTCATGAAAAAGTGCAGTTTGTATGGGAGGTGGTGGTAGGAGTGGGGGGCTTTAAGTGACTTTTTGAGGAGTAACTATAATTAATTTGCAATTGACATATTTTAAATTTCAGATCAGTAATGTTTACAGTTTTCAAGAAAATCGAATTTAAGTAAAGTCGTGGAATTGTGTTACTTTGTATGGGAATGAGTAGAATGAGTGAAGCTAATCGGTTAATTTTTTTCCGATATTAGCCGTGTTTTTTTGCGGACGAGAGTAGAGCAGGTTAAGGTAGTCCTCAAAAAAACGATCCAGAGTGGAAGTTTAGTACTAAAGTATGGAACTGGTAAGTTGTTGCACCTGAAAACAATTTGAAAAGTTTACTTCGAATTGCCAGTTGTGAATTATAACAGGTAATTTCTGTAAAATATTGCGAATTTTCGGCGATAATTGAAAACTTTTCCTTATAGATCCAATTATGAGTGCAAATAGAAAAGTGGTTTTATTGGAACTATTAGAATCAAGTGATGCGAGGGTTTCGCCTCGGCCCCAATAACGACGAGATTTATAAAAAAAAACGAATTATTCACCTAATAAAAATTGAAATCGTTACTTTACCTTTTATTTTTAAAATTGATTTCCATTTTTCACAAAAAAAAAATTTTCTCACTACGTATCTTCGAAAAATAACAAAAATGAGAATACGTTATTTTGTCAGAAATGTCAAATTTCATTGCTGCCAACGGCTGGGAGATGAAAGTCCCAAGTTCTAAAAACTTCTGAGCCCTCTATCAATGAGCACAGGAACTATTTATCCAGAGCAGGTTAGCTGCACCAGGGGTCTAACCGGGGTAGCTAACCTACTCTGGATAGATGATTTGTTGTTGCTTTCAATAGCCGTGTTTTTTTGCGGACGAGAGTAGAGCAGGTTAAGGTAGTCCTCAAAAAAACGATCCAGAGTAGAAGTTTAGTACTAAAGTATGGAACTGGTAAGTTGTTGCACCTGGAAACAATTTGAAAAGTTTACTTCGAATTGCCAGTTGTGAATTATAACAGGTAATTTCTGTAAAATATTGCGAATTTTCGGCGATAATTGAAAACTTTTCCTTACAGATCCCATTATGAGTGCAAATAGAAAAGTGTTTTTATTGGAACTATTAGAATCAAGTGATGCGAGGGTTTCGCCTCGGCCCCAATAACGACGAGATTTATAAATAAAAAACGAATTATTCACCTAATAAAAATTGAAATCGTTACTTTACCTTTTATTTTTAAAATTGATTTCCATTTTTCACAAAAAAAAAAAATTTTCTCACTACGTATCTTCGAAAAATAACAAAATAACAAAAATGAGAATACGTTATTTTGTCAGAAATGTCAAATTTCATTGCTGCCAACGGCTGGGAGATGAAAGTCCCAAGTTCTAAAAACTTCTGAGCCCTCTATCAATGAGCACAGGAACTATTTATCCAGAGCAGGTTAGCTGCACCAGTGGTCTAACCGGGGTAGCTAACCTACTCTGGATAGATGATTTGTTGTTGCTTTCAATGTAGTTACGCTAACCTGCTCTGGATACGGCCGCAAAAAAACACGGCTAATGTAGTTACGCTAACCTGCTCTGGATACGGCCGCAAAAACACGGCTATTAATAATAATGCAAATTAAGGATTAAGTACAACATTTAAGCTCGATGAAAGTTATACGTACTGAGAAAATTGGTGTATGGCATTTCATGAAAAAGTGCTGTTTGTATGGGAGGTGGTGGAAGGAGTATTTGGTTTTAAGTGAATTTCAACTATAATTATTTTGCAATTGATATATTTTAAATTTCAGATCTGCATCATTCACGCTTTTAAAGAAATCGAATTTTTGTGAAGTCGTGGAGTTGTATCATATTGTATGGGAGGGGGTAGAAGGAGTGAAGCTACTTGGTTAGTTTTTTGCCCATATTAATAATAATTCAAGGATAAAGTACAACATTTAAGCTTGATGTAAGTTACACGTACTGAGAAAATTGGTGAATAGCATTTTATGAAAAAGTGCAGTTTGTATAGGAGGTGGTGGAAGTAGTAGGGGGATTCGAATAATTTGTATACTCTAGATCACATTTCTGATAAAAATAGTATGTTCTAAATTTCAAATGATTTGCTCCAATGGTTTTGAAGAAAATTTGATTATTATATATTTTTGAAAATGAGTCATATTGTATGGGAGGAGGTGATAGGCGTGGGGGTATTGAAATACACGCAGATTACATCTCGGTGCACATCTAATAAACTGTGAAAGTTTCATTACAATCGGTTCAGCTGTTTTTGTGTGAAAACCGGAAAGACAGACAAACAGACAGAGAATATTTTTAAAAACGTTTTTTTCTGCTTAGTTATTGCTAAAATAAAGCAAAAAACTTATCTATAGCCATTTATAAACAAATAACAGACAGACACTACAATTATATTTAGAACTTCCTCCGTTATTGATGAGAAGTATTCTGCAGGTGACGGTAAGGTGATTGATATTTCGATTTGAGCTAATTTGCAGACATGTCGGTCGTCATTCCATGATGCTTGAAACGTGGAACTAGAATTGTTGCCTGCATATAAATTTCATTGCCTTCTAGATAAGAAAATCTAGAACTTGAAGAACTGATTCACTGGTAGATTAGTAATAGACAGCCATTTGTCGATGTGTTTGCTTATAGTCCGGAAAAAAAAATTAGTACTTTAGAAATAGATACAGTTTTTTTCAGATATAACGTCTGTTATTATGTCGCTAAATATTTCCTAAATATCTACCAACTTATATTCTTCAAAGGAAATAGTAAGAAACTGGCTACCCTCTAAGCCAAGCAAGAAATTACAGCATCTTTTATTTTTAATAATCTATTCAACAATTCGAAAGTTGAATTCCATCTTGTTGGTACGTCTTGTATCAATTTCAAGCCGGAAAGATAGATTTGTTCTTGTATTGAATGTAATTTGGAAAGGGTAGGAGGACTTTTTTTAAAATGTTCCATTTTTTACATTTTCTAACAAGTCCCCGATAGATACCTTGTCCGATAATGCTGCTTGCACCACCAAATAAAGGAAGTGTGCGAAGCATGAAATTGTCCTCCAATTATTTAAACGAACTGCTGCTTTCATATTAGCAGCATTGTCGGTAACGACCGCTACGACTTTATTTTCAAGATCAAATTCAGCTACCTTGTCTTTCATTAAGCGAGCTTTATTACTGGCAGATCGTAGTTGAAAAAATTCATTTTCACCACAAAGCTTTCATTGAAGTCTTACGTCCATCCGTCTGCTGTCAAATCAGCTTTTACAATATTTAACGTTGATAAGCTTTTTGAAATAGTTTTTCCGCTCGGCAGACAATAACGAGGACTTATCATTTTGACGAATTTTCGAAATTCTTTGTCCTCTGTGATGGAAAAAGGATGATATTCCTTACCTATCACTTTCACCAACTGCCTGTCATGCTCCCCAGACTTCTTAGGAGCTACTGGCCTTACAACCCGCACATATTTAACAATACCTGTTTGACACGTTTGCATTGTCGCACTATCTTTCGAAAATGAAGCACTTGTACTCGTATTGGAACTGGTAGAAGCTTCGAGGTTACTAGATTTTTGGGAACTAATTCTTGAAGTTATAGGTCTAAAGTTTCACGAAAATTTCTCTCGAAGAGAACTGTTGGATGCTTGGACTTCATATGCCTCCTTAGATTACCCAAGGAACTACCACCACAGCCTATGAAACATGCAAAAAGAAAAAACATACGAAGCATATTCAACTAACAGAATACAACAACAAATTGGTCAAACTGAAACTTATAATTCGAAGAATCTTCGTTCCTTTCGTGAACTATGTGTAATTCAATTCCTGAACTAAACCCATACATGGCACGAGACAGGTCTCCCAGAAATGAAAATATTTCAGTTTCAAAATCAATTGAATTTACCTAAACTATGTAGCTCAATTCTAGTACCGGGTTTTGACGGCTCAGAATTTCGTCAGTACATATTTGTCAGCACAGTTCATTAAAACTACTCTTTATCATTTTCGTTACCAATGTAATAAGCGTATGAACGCGATGTCAATTTATTTCAAAGTTAATGGCGATCACTAATTAATACTGACCACATTGACAGAGTCAATCAAATTCCTGTTAAGACCCCCTATAGGGGCATAGGACAGAAACAACTCTCTTCCACAAGGCGCGATCCTGAGCATCGGCCTTAAGCTGTTGCCAGGACTTGTTTATTCCTCTGGCCTCCTGCTCAACTGCTCGCTTCCATGTGTTACATGGTCGACCAACCCGACTTCTTCCTTGAGGATTATAATCCAGAGCCTGTTTTGCGATATTTCGCTCTGGTTTCCTCAAAGTATGACCGATCCACTGCCACTTCCGCCGTTGAACCTCAATACCTATTTTAGTCTGGCCAGTTTTACTCCAAAGTTCGTCGTTGGAGATCACTTCTGGCCAGAATATTCCTAAAATGCGCCGGAGGCATTGGTTTACGAAAGTCTGTAGTTTCTCAGCACAAATTTGGACAATATTATCACACTTTAGAGCACTGAACTAAAAGAATTACTACAAAAATTCAATTATTCCCTACCAAATCAATTCTTTATTCATCAAACTTTCGATACAATTTTAACAACTTTACTGACAAATTGAATAAAATCTTTATACAAAACATCGGGAAGTTCAAAAGCTACAAAATGTCCGCCATCAACATGATAAGTACTATGAATAAGATTCGGATATTTATCTTCCAAAATCCAATCGATTTGAGTTGTTATATCATGTTTGAATCGAGCGCACCCATACGGCACATTAGTCTGGACACGATCCATTTGCAGGGCCCGTTCGCGTGAAGCGAAATTCTCCGCATATAGTCGTTGCGATGTTGTAATCGAATTGGTCAAATAGTAAATCATAACATTATCTAGCAGATTCATTAACGTATACCGCTTATCTAGGCCACCATCATTCAATTTCCGATATTCGGGATTGGTCCAAGTCGAAAACTTTTCTAATATATAGGCCACCAATCCGACAGGATTGGCGGTTAAAGTCGTTCCAATTGTATCTGGTTTTGTCGCTTGTAAATGAAAATAGCCCGATTCTTGAATCGAATAAGCGAACTTCTCCGACAAGGGAAATACGAAATTTTCGTACTCTTTGCGTATGAAATACGATGGAAATTGGCTTGCGATAT
This sequence comes from Chorisops tibialis, assembly GCA_963669355.1. Classification (NCBI taxonomy): domain Eukaryota; kingdom Metazoa; phylum Arthropoda; class Insecta; order Diptera; family Stratiomyidae; genus Chorisops; species Chorisops tibialis. Next base: position 80,808,469 of record OY770262.1, on the reverse strand, counting down.
AACTTTTAAGAAAACTGACCGGAGTTAGCAACGAACACATATTAGAATGATAGCCGATTACATTTTCGGGGAATAGTGTTGCAATGTTGCTTCCTATTATCGCACCCCAGTCACCACCTTGGACCAAAAATTTATCATAGCCGAGACGAATCATCAGTTTTCGTAGAATCACTGCCATCTCAGCTGTTCCGAGTCCTTTTTTGGCGGCACCTTCGGACCAACCGTATCCTGGTAGGCTAGGAACAACCACTTCAAAAGCATAATCATTTTCATCGTTGGCAACCAATTTTGGTATAAATTCGTAAAATTCACGAACTGATCCAGGCCAACCATGAATCAATAAAATTGGGAAAATTTTTTTGTCCTTTGTTTGTTTGGTTTGTTTGTGGTGAATAAAATGCACACGTAATCTGAAAAGATATAAAATACATACATTGTTCACTGGTTTTATTCAAAAACGGTTTGAATCTTACAGTGTTAATGATATTTTAGTTAGTTTTGTGCTATCTAACGTTAGTAAATGATCAACATGTATTTTTTTTTATTATTGTACATATATTATTAGTTATACATAATAAATTTTGACATCATGCGTTTTTGATTAATTTGCCACTACAGAAGTCCTATTAAAACATACTAATTGGACAAAAGACGCTGGTTTAAGGATACGTTCAGGCGGGAGCAATTTTTCGGTGACACAAATATGTGGAATAAAAACATTTTCGCTGAAATTTTATATTTGTAGAATTAATGGCATCAAGAAAATTACTTGAAAAAAAAAATGTCCGGATTGTACACTGTTACGCTTTATTATTCGTGACGTTTCGGTCTTTGCTGAGACCTTTATCAAACTTATTTGAAACTAGCGATCGTCCGCGACTTTGTCCACGGAAGAATCGCAAAATAAGCAATTTTTGAGAATGTAGTTAGTAATATGTACATTATGTGAGATATATAATCTGTTTAGTTTAATGACTCTTTAAACACAATGGTTTGTATTTTGTTGGAATCAGAACCGTAAATTATTAAAAATGAAACCACGATACTCGCATTTGTATGGGACAGGCTCGTGATCAAATCAATCCCGTGATTTGAGATCATATAAGTGTGGTAGAGCGTTAAGGACATGTGAATAGTTGTAGTTTGTGTTAATTAAAAAAAAGGACAAAATAAAATAACGTTAAGCTTAAAACCATAACAGGACTACAATTGTGCGTAAATCCCAATCATACGAGACTATAGATGAAATCAAAATTTTTGTGATCTTAAGAAATTTAGAATGGGGAGTGATAAAAAGGGTGACAGTACTGAACTAATTTATTTCACATCATGCAAGAGTAGCTATAAAAATGTTTTGTACCAAATGTAAGCTTGAAAAATTTAATAGGTACTGAGAAACTTAGTGCGTTGGATTTAATGAAATTGTGCAATTTGTATGGGAGGTGGTAGAAGGAGTGGGCGGCTTTTGGTGATTTTTCGACAAACAACTACAATCATAATTAAATGTATATATTTTAAATATTAGATCAGTAACATTCATTCTTTTGAAGATAATCGAATTTTTGAAAAGTAGTGGAATCGTGTCACATTGTACTGGAGGGGGTAGAAGGAGTGAAGCTAATCGGTTAATTTTTTTCCGATATTAATAACAATGCTAATTAAAGATTTAGTACAACATTTTAGCTCGACGAAAGTTATACGTACTGAGAAAATTGGTGTATAGTATTTCATGAAAAAGTGCAGTTTGTATGGGAGGTGGTGGAAGGAGTGAGGGGTTCTTAGTAGTTTTTTGCGAAACTACTACAATCATCATGCAGTCGATATATTTAAAATTTCAGATCAGTAACATTCAAACTTTTCAAGAAAATCGAATTTTTGAAAATTCGTGTAATCGTGTCACATTGTACTGGAGGGGGTAGAAGGAGTGAAGTTAATCGGTTAATTTTTTTTCCCGATATTAATAATGATGCTAATTAAAGATTTAGTACAACATTTTAGCTCGTTGAAAGTTACACGTACTGAGAAAATTGGTGTATAGTATTTCATGAAAAAGTGCAGGTTATAGGGGAGGTGGTGGAAGCAGTGGGGAAATTTAAATAACTTTGTACCAAAAGATTGAATTTGTAATGGAAATAATATATTCAAAGTTTCAATTTAATAGCTCTTATAGTTTCGAGAAAAAATCGATTATTACATATTTTTGAAAATTTGTCACTTTTTATGGGAGGGGATAGAAGGCGTGAGGGGAGTGACATAAAACCAAAAGCAGATTACACCCTGGAGCATAGCCAGACAGATAGACAGACAGACAGACAGACGGACAGATAGAGAAGAATTTTAAAAATGCCTGTTTCTGCTTAGTTATTACTAAAATAAAGCAAAAAACTGACTTATAGCGATTTCTAAACAAATAACAGACAGACACTACAATTATATTTATATATATAGATAATATTGGATGAATTCTTATCTGTATATTGCGTTCATCCTATCCCTGATTATGGTGCGCAAAGCCGAGTTCACAGAAAAAATAAAAAAATCCATTGTAACTACATGTTTAATTTTTGTTATCAACTTAAAAAGATATAAAAAAAACATAACAGGGCTACGATTGCGCGTAAAGCGCAATCTTACGGTACTCTAGATGAAATAGAATTTTTTGTGATCCCAAGAAATTTTGTATGAGGAGTGTTAGAAGGGGTGATAGCATTGAACTATTTTTTTCCCCATCATGCTAAAGTAGCTATAAAAATGTTTTATACAAAATGCTTACACCAAAAATTGAATAGGAGCTGAGAAAATTAGTGGGTTAGATTTAGTGAAAATGTGCAGTTTGTATGGGAGGTGGTAGAAAGAGTGGGGGGATTTTAGTGATTTTTTCAGAAATAACTAAGAATATCATAAAATTGACATTTCTTAAATTTGAGACTGGTAGCTTTCATACTTTTCAAGAAAATAGATTTTTTGTGAAGTTGTGAAACTGCGTCATATTGTATGGGAGGGGGTAGAAGCAGTAAAGCTAATCAAAAATTTTTTTTCTGATCTTAGTGATAATGCTAAATAAGTATTTATTACGAAATATGAGCTCGATAAATGTTATATGTTCTGAGAAAATCGGCTTAGAGCATTTCATGAAAAAGTGCAGTTTGTATGGGAGGGGTTAGAAGGAGAGGGAGGACGCAAATAATTTTTACACAGTATATTGAAATTATTATAAAAGTAATATATCCCGAAATTCAGACTAAAAACTTTTATACTTTTCGAGCAAATCTATTTATAGTCGAATTGCGAAATTGTGTCATTTTGTATGGGAGGGGGTAGAAGGGGTGAAGATAATCGTCTAATTTTTTTTAGCCTTACTAACAATTTTAAATAAATATTTAGTGCACAATTTCAGCTCGCTAAATTTTATACGCACTGAGTAAATTGGCTTAGAGTAATTCATGATAAGTTCAGTTTGTATGGGAGGTGGTAGAAGGAGAAGGCGGACACGCATAATTTTTATACGGTAGATTGATATTATCATAAAAGTAATATATTCCAAATTTCAGGCCAATAGCTTTTATACTTTTCGAGCAGATCCGTTTATTGTCAAATTGCGCATTTGAGACATTTTGTATGGGAGGGGGTAGAAGGGGTGGAGCGATTTGGCCCATTGACGAACTTGACCTTACTTTTTTGTCAAAAACGACGTGTACGAAATTTGAGCTTTCTAGCTCAACGCGTTCTCAAGCTAGAGCGCGCACAGACGGACGGACGGACGGACGGACATCCGGTTTTGAGATTTTTGAGTGATAATATTAATTTCTGTATTCATCATTTTTTTCTCCGAGCCTACAATTGGTTCTTTTGGCTTTGCTAGTTGCAATGCAAACCAAATAAATGCATTTTTGTAAATTGTACATTTGTATGGGAGCGGGTAGAAGGAGTAAGGAGATCAGAGCAATATTTTCTTACAGTAATGGTATTCTCATTATAATACTATTACCCAATTTTGAAGTCATTAGCTGAAACGGTTTCGGAAAAAAATCAATTTCTTTAAATTTCCAAATTTCATGAAATTTGTATGGGAGGGGGTAGAAGGAGTGGGGGATGTGGCCCGTTCACGAACTTAAAGTTATTTTTTTGCTAAAAATGATATATGAAAAATTTCAGCACGATAGGTCAAAGCTTTCGAGAGCTATGTTGTAGACAGACGGAGAGACAGACGGACAGACGGTCACTCGGAATCGAGATTTTTGAGCAACAACAACTATTTCTGTACCCTTGGCGACTCTGTACGAGCATTATTTCTTAGCGTTACAAACGGTAAGGCAAACACAATATACTCTCAGATTTCATCTAGAGTACAATAAAGTCTCGCCCGACTTGTTGGTAGTTTATTTTCTGTGAACACTCAATGCGACTGTTTACAGGCTGCCAATGTCCATAGGTATACCATTCAGAGACGCAGAGAATGGCGATTAGGACGGGGTTCGATATTATACTAGAATCGTCAGTTATATATTAAATAAACTGCCAACAAGTCGGGCGAAACTTTATTATTCTTGGGACATGTTGCGGATGTGTGGAAAGTTAATATGCAAGTAAGAGTGGTTAGGGAAGACTAAGTGAAAGGGAGTTCTTGAGCAGGGCTGTTGTCTATTTAACAATATTTCATTCGTTTCTACAAGTTTGGGTTTTTATGGAGGGAAGGAGGAGGGGTAATAGTAAGGGTGGGTGGATGTTAATAGCTTTTTAATTAATTGCTTGAATCACGTCCAATATTCTCTGTGTAGAATGTGTTTCATAGACGAAGTTGCATAGAATTTTCATAAAATTCGGTGTATTTTACATTCACGAAACCGAACATTTGTATGGGAGGGGGTAGAGTAGGTAGGGGAATCGTAAATTTTGATATGCAGTTTTATTTCGCTTCTCTTTTAAGGTGCTTTTATAAAATTTCAAGTTCATAGCTTTTAGTTTGTTGGCTATTAGATGATTTATGAAATTGGTCGAAATCATAGTTTTGTATGGGAGGGGGTAGAAGGGCAAGCGCGATTTGAAAATTTTGAAAGCAATTTCATTTAAATTATTTTTATAAGTTTCAATGCAAAATTTGAAATTGATAACTTTTAAGAGTTAGCTGATAACTTATTTCATAAAAATGCTCGAAAAAATAATTTTGTATGGGAGGGGGTAGAGGAGGTAGGGGAATCGTAAGACTTGTGATGCAATTTTCTTTCTTTTTAGTTGTAAGGTGCTCGTACAAAATTTCAAATTCATAGCTTGCAAATTGTTTGTTATTAGTTGATTTAATGAAATTGGTCGAAATCATACTTTTGTATAGGAGGGGGTAGAAGGGTAAGCGCGATTTCAAAACTTTTAACGTAATTTCATTTCAATTATTTTTGTAAGTTCTTATGCAAAATTTCAAATTGATAGCTTTTAATAGTTAGGTGGTAATTGATTTCTTGAAAATGGTCGAAAAAATAATTTTGTATGGGAGGGGGTAGAAGTTTTAAAGATTTTCGACCAGTTAATAATTCATTCCTTTAGGGATTTTTTTTAAATGCATTTCGCAAATTTTCAAGTTTCTACCTTAAAATTTCATTCAAAAATTTTCAGCTTATGTGTTTTTTCATTTCACATGAAACACCTTGTGCACGTTAGACCAGGGGGGTCGGTGCATAACAATTGTAGAATTTTTATTATTTTTTATGTATGTACAATAAATTGATATATTGACCTGCAAAATTTAGACTCTGTATCTTTTACCAGAGCCCTAAAAAAATTACTCAAAATTTTCAACATTTTTGCTTTCCACCTCCCTCCCCTTACACCCCCTTACTTAATTTTTTTACCAAAATTAAAAACTATATAGTTCTATGATCTGACAAATTTTTGATGTGATATCTGCGCTGAATTTTGAGATATAATGGTTTAAAATTTTGGAAAGTTCAATGCTCCCCATTTTTCCCCACTACTATTTAGTCCAAATATTATATTTTTTTTGTATTTCTTTAGTATAGCTTAATATAAGTACCAAGTTTCAATTGCATAGCTCAACAAATAGCCGAGATATTGATTTTTAAGTGTTTTTCTTTGCACCCCCCCTGACTCTCCCCCTTACAATAATTAGCCTCTACGTAAGCTGATTCCAGTGAATCTGTATGCCACCTTGATGGTCTAAAATTATAAATTTTTTATGCTAAGTAATTTCGAAGATATAATCATTTGAAAAAAAAATTCGGCCGACAATTGGTTTTTAGCCCCCCCTTTTTGCACCCCAATGGATAAAAAAATTAGATTAATTTTAAAAGTTGTCCCATAAACCCTTTTATATGTATATTGATTTTTAGCTTCCTAGCTGTAACCATGTTTGAGATATTTGAATTCTTAGTTTTCGGTTTAAGTGCTCCCCCCGCCTCCCCCTGAACCCTTACACCTCCAAAAATGAGTGTCCTTCTGAGATCCGCAACTACCTACAATCCCTCCAAAAATGAGCTTTCTATCTCGAAGGGCTTGGGAGTTAATGTGCTCTGAGCGTACACACCGGCGTACGGCGGACGGCGGACGGCGGACGGCGGACGGCGTACGGCGGACGGCGTACAGACAGACGGATTTTTTTTTTTTGCATTTTTAGGCTAATTTAGTCACGAAACGCGAAAAAACCAAATTTCAGGGTAGCAAATTTTTTTTTTTTCCCAAGTCGATCACAATACTTTATTATTAAAATAATAAAGTAAAAGTGGGAGGAGGATTGTTGCTTCTGAACCATTTAACTTTAGACCAGGTCGTATGGATGGATCTGGGGAGTTGATAAAATCACTGAAAGAGCTGTGCTAGGAGACTTTGGCCTCACGAAGCTGGAAAGAGCTGGAAAAGTTGGAAAGAGTTGGACATAGCTTGAATATGCACCAACGGACAAGTTCAGCACTTTGGCGAAACCAAGGCTGTTGTTTACGTCAATGTCTTGAAGGACGTGATACTGGGATGGCTTTGGGTGCAGCAGTATGCGTTTATTTTTTTTTCTGAGTTTTTCTGCCTCTTGATTAGGGTTTGCAGATTGGAAGGATTGGTTTGGGAAAATTTGGGTAAGCGATTCAAAGTATTCTCAGTTCGCTTGATTCTCCTTGAACTGTGGGATACAATTTGGACGATTGCAGAAAGAATTAGAGGTGGTATTGAGAACTATACAGAAGTGGTCGCTGTCAACATTCTTATTGAGAACTAGCAAACGCCCGCGACTTCGTCCGCATAAAAATCGCAATAATAAGCAATTTTTGAGAATGTAGTTAGTAATACATTATGTGGGATATATAATCTGCTTACTTTAATGGCTCCTTGAACACAATGTTTTGTATTTTGTTGGAATCAGAACCATAAATTATTAAGAATGATACTATGATATTCGCATTTGAATGGGAGAGGCTCGTGATCAAATCAATGAAAATTGGTGAATAGCATTTCATGAAAAAGTGCAGTCTGTATGGGAGGTGGTGGAATGAGTAGGGAGATTCAAATAATTTGTATACCATAGATCACATTTCTGATAAAAATAGTATGTCCTAAATTTCAAATGATTTGCTCTAATGGTTTTGAAGAAAATTTGATTATTATATATTTTTGAAAATGAGTCATTTTTTATAGGGGGGGGTGGAAGGCGTGGGGTATCGAAATAAGACCACACGCAGATTTCATCTCGGTGCACATCTAATAAACTGTGAAAGTTTCATTACAATCGGTTTAGTCGTTTTTGCGTGAAAACCGGAAAGACAGACAGACAGACAGAGAAAATTATTAAAAACGTTTGTTTCTGCTTAGTTATTGCTAAAATAAAGCAAAAAACTTATTTATAGCCATTTATAAACAACGCATGCGTCAAATCCATGTTGTTATATAGTTGTACTGCGTGGAAAGTGACCGTTCGACTTACCAAGAAACTACAGACTTTCGTAAACCAATGCCTCCGGCGCATTTTAGGAATATTCTGGCCAGAAGTAATCTCCAACGACGAACTTTGGAGTACAACTCGCCAGACTAAAATAGGTATTGAGATTCAACGGCGAAAGTGGCAGTGGATCGGTCATACTTTGAGGAAACCAGAGCGAAACATCGCAAAACAGGCTCTGGATTATAACCCTCAAGGAAGACGTCGGGTTGGTCGACCATGTAACACATGGAAGCGAGCAGTTGAGCAGGAGGCCAGAGGAATAAACAAGTCCTGGCAACAGCTTAAAGCCGATGCTCAGGATCGCGCCTTGTGGAAGAGAGTTGTTTCTGTCCTATGCCCCTATAGGGGGTCTTAACAAGAATTTGATTGGTTTGATAAACAAATAACAGACAAACACTACAAATATATTTATATGTATAGATGAGAGCAAAGTTTGGAGAAGAAAGTGAGATATATGCATGGCTTAGTGGGGTGTTGTGGGTGCTGAAGTGAGTGGCGTTACCATCATTTACGACTACCAGAACTACGCTGGAGAGTTGAGTTCCTCACGAAATTCTCTGCTACTAAATTTACTTTTCTGCTGATCTAGAACTGAGCAGATGCCATCAGAAAGAGGAGATGTGGACCATAAGATAAAATTATTACTGAACGGAAAGATTTAGATCCTTTAGAAGACTCAAATACTTTTCGACTTAGATTTTGGTCATGCTTGTTTTGGTCTGGTATACTCGTATCATACAATTGCAGAAATTTTCTGTTTTGATGTATAGTTAAATTGCTGCCATGTATCATCGCAAGATCCTTCCCTAGTGCTAAGTGCTAAGGGGGTACTTGTCAATCTTGACTCCGCCGCAAAAGAAGTTGGGCTGCGTATTAACGAGAGCAAAACAAAAGTAATGACGCAAAAAAGAAGGAGGACGAAAATCAGAAAAATATAATAATTGCAAGGCAAAACTAGGAGAGTGTGGACAACTTCATACATCTTGGGGGTAATCTACCAAAGGACGGAAATGAAACGGAGAAAATCAATAGACGGATTATAGATACTAGCAAACAAAATCTGTTATTCGGTGTTTCTAATAATGAATCGTCGTAATGTACCCCTCTAAACGATGGTCATGTTGAATTTGCTCACCTGTACCAAAAACGCTCTCAGTGATCCTGTCCTGTGCAGAGTCCGCACGTTCCAAATTTCGAAGGCATAGTCCATTTTAGCTTGGCGTGATCGTTGCTGTTGAATAAATCCAATCCGAGACATTGCCTCGCGTTCCGAAATAAATCTGATTTTTCCGTAGATGAGTTGCTAACACATTGATCAACCCTCAACCTAGAGGGCCAGCCCTATATTTGGTGGCTTACCCAGTCAGCATGCTGGGTTGCGTGCAACCTCTCGCATATAGCATACCGCCCAAGAGGCGATGAGGTTCCGAGTCTTATCGGGCAAGTGATTAATCTTCGTGGAGACGAAAAGTATGATTAGCTAGGACAGCTGTTGTTGTTAAATATCAGTGGTTCCCAAAGGATATGAAATCCCCTGGGACTCTACCAAAATCTACGGCTCATTTCCATTTCTACACGGCTTAAAAATCTAAACACTTAACGACATTTGAAATATTTCAAAAACAGTTCATAAATTCGTTTATTTCCAACAAAAATAATCGCATACATTCATCTAAATCTTCGGAGAACCACCAACAACTTTATCAATAAATTGCATCAAATCCTTATACAAAACTTTCGGAAATTCAAAAGCAATAAAATGACCGCCATCCAGATGATATGTACTATGAACTAGATTTACAAATTTGTCTTGTAAAACCCAATCTATCGAATGCATCAGATCATGTTTGAATCGAGCGCATCCAGTTGGAACGGAAGTTTGAACACTATCCAGACGATACCCCATTTGTTTAGACGAAAAGCTTTCAGCATACAGACGTTGAGACGTTGTTATCGAATTCGTTAAATAATAAATCATGATATTATCCAGCATGGATTCCAGAGTGAATCTCTTCTCCAAGCCGCCATCATTTAGTTTCCGGAATCCCGGGTTCGTCCATGTCGAAAACTTCTCCAAAATATAAGCGGCCAGTCCAATAGGATTTCCAGTCAGCACAGCTCCAATTGTATCTGGTTTAGTCGCCTGGATATGCATATATCCTGATTCTTCAAGAAGATGAGAGAATTTTCCTGACATTGGAAATACGAAATCTTTGTTTTCTTCAGGTATAAAATGCGATGGGAAATAGCTGGCAATGTTCAATTTGATAACACCCAGTAAAGACATTACTCCGCACATATTCGAATGGAAGCCGATAGTATTATCCGGGAATAGTGTTGCCATGTTGCTACCGATTAGCGAGCCCCAATCTCCACCTTGTATCAAATACTTGTTGTAGCCAAGACGAATCATTAGATTTCTGAAAATCACGGCAATCTCAGCAGCTCCGAATCCTTTTTTAGATGCACCTTGCGACCAACCGTATCCTGGAAGGCTTGGTACTACGATTTCAAATGCATATTTCTCATTGGTAGCCAAATGTGCTATCATTTCGTAGAACTCACGTACAGAACCGGGCCAACCGTGCAGCAAGATAATAGGGAACACTGTTTTTCCCTTAGCTGGTTGATCAGATTTTTTATGAATGTAATGTATGTGTAATCTGCAATAAAAAAATTTATTGTTTTTTTTTATGATGTTATATTTCTACTTAATATTTTGATGAAGAACAGAAGAATTTACAGCATTATCAAAAAAAAAAAATTACAAAAATTTAACACGACATAAATAATTCGTTTATTTACAACAATAACATCGAATCAAAATTTAAATCTTAGGTGCACCACTAGCTACTTTATCGACAAATTCCATTAAGTCCTTATACAATACTGCTGGAAGTTCAAAAGCAGCAAAATGTCCGCCATCCTTATGATATGTACTGTGAACAATATTAACGAATTTCTCCTGTAAGGCCCAGTCTATCTGATGCGCAAGATCGTGCTTGAATCGCGCACATCCAGTTGGAATAGTAGTTAGAACTTTATCCATTTGATAGCCCAACGTTCTCATGGTAAAACTTTCGGCGTAAAGACGTTGCGATGTCGTTATCGAATTCGTCAAGTAATAAATCATAATATTATCCAGCAAGGATTCTAAGGTGAATCTCTTCTCGAAACCGCCATCATTCAGCTTACGATAGTCTGCATTGGTCCATGTCGAGAATTTCTCCAGAATATAAGCTGCCAATCCAATAGGATTTCCAGTCAACGAAGCTCCAATGGTATCCGGCTTAGTCGATTGAATATGCATATATCCGGTCTCTTCAATGATAAAAGCGAATTTCTCCATCATTGGAAAGAAGAAATCTTCGCAACCTTCGGGCATGAAATGCGACGGAAAATATTTGGCAATGTTTAATTTGATCGTACCGGACAACGACATGACCGAGCACATATTCGAATGATAGCCGATAACGTTTTCCGGGAATAGTGATGCCATATTGGCGCCGATCATAGATCCCCAATCCCCACCTTGAATCAGGAACTTATTATAGCCAAGACGAAGCATTAAATTTCTAAAGATCACAGCAATTTCAACAACTCCAAGTCCCTTTTTGGCGGTAGCCTGTGACCAACCGTATCCTGGCAGGCTGGGTACGATAATTTCAAAGGCGTATTTTTCATTTGCAGTCAACTTCGGAATCATTTCGTAAAATTCTCGTACCGATCCGGGCCAGCCGTGAAGTAAGATAATCGGGAACACTGTCTTTCCTTTAGTTGGCTGATCGGGTTTTTTATGAATGTAATGAATGCGTAATCTGTAATAAGAACAGATTATTTTATTACATTATATTTCAATCGTCTTAGCTTTTCTTTACAGCATTAAATAAATTACAAGCACATTGCAAAATGTTTCAAGATAGCATTCTTCATTGGATATGTTTGTTTGCTTGTCTTTTTCTGTGTTTGTCTGTTAGTTTGTAAGTTTTTTTTACAACATTTTTAAATATTTGGGCTGATGCGAGGGCCAGGGCAGCATTTCCTCGAGCTCCATTTTGAATCGAAGCATTATTTTAAGATCTTTGGCATCAAAAATAAATTAACCGATTTCAAAAAGTATTTGGTATTTTCAGTAGGTATAAATTTGGATCTATTTAGAAATATTAACGATTTTATGTTGTTTGGTGAATGTTTTTACAGTCCATTTCGAAATGCAAAGAAAGATTCACGAATTATATACTGTTTGATAAAAGTCTCAGCAGAGACCGAGACGTCACGAATATTAAAGCGTAACTAACCTAGAATCCGGAAATCTTTCCTTTCGATTTTATGTTGATCCCAAAGTAAAATTAATGTATTAAAAAACATGTAACAATAGAGAAAAAACAAAAAATTTACGTCCTCGACATATCGGGAACAACGCGAAAGTGACGATTAATTTGAAAGCGAAAGAAGATTTAAAATATTCAAAATAATATCAAGATTCCAAAACGAAATTGAGTTATACAATTTCTTGTTAAGACCACATATAGAACAGAAACAGTTCTCTACCACAAGCAGCGATCCTAAGCATAAGTTTTTAGCTGTCGCTAGGACTTGTTTTTTCCTCTAGCCCCCTGCTCTACTGCTCGCTTCGTGGTCCACCAACCCGACGTCTTTCTTGAGGATTATAGTCCAGAGCTCGTTTGGCGATATTTCGCTCTGGTTCCTCAAAATGTGACAAATTCACTATCTGTCCAATTGAATTCCAAATGTCATCGTTGGGGATTACATCTGATCAGAACATCCCTAAAATGCGTCGAAGGCATTATCACGAAAGATTAAAGTTTTTGGAAGTTTTTTACGGTCGGTGTAAATGTTATACAACCATATCACAATACGGAGTTGTGGCGTGCATCAAACAGTCGCACATTCGTACGAAGGGATATCTATCTTAACCTGCAAAATGGAAAAAGTTAGAGGCCTGGCTTTATTTGTGAGAGCCTCAATATCCTTTTCGACTCCACCGTCCATGCTGATAATGCTTCCGAGATAACAAATATCTTGCACCTCTTCCACATCTTGTCCGATAAGAACAATTGCTGCGCTTGTACTCGAACCCATTTTCGTGTATTTGGTTTTAGGCATATTTATTTTCAGTCCTGTCTCAGGTTATGAACAGCGAAACCCTTGAGCCAAAGCGGAAACAGAAACAACCATCTGTAGCAAAAAGCCTGATGAAAGATGCCATAACAGTCGCTGACGCTCCACCGATTAGTGAGCAAACATCAGAAGAAGAGAAAGTCAATAGCCATTCACAAGATGACTGCCAAAAAGCAGCGAGAGAAGCAGACGGTAAGAGAGAATAGAGGGCCAAAAGCCGTTAGGAAGAAAACCAAAAAACTAGACCTGATGCTATTGTCATCGAACCGAAGGGTGAACTAAATTGGACGCAGTTTGAAAGGCGATATCGAGAATCAGAAGGCCGCAAAAAGGAGAGCACCTAATTCAACTTAAGGAGACGGGAGACTACCAAGCTCAAAGTAGAGCGAGCGAGTGTGTGGATCCTCACGCACCTATCATTGAAATTAAAGATGTTGATGAAGTCACCACAAAAAATGATATAATCGAAGCAATCAAAGCCCAGTTTGGAGTCGAAAGAGTTTCGCAGGCAGACATCTTATCCTTACGAAAAGCCTATGGTGGAACACAAACAACAACAGTCAGTCTTCCTGCAGAAAACGCGAGAAAGTTGTTAAAAGCGAACGAACGTTACTTACAAAATGTTTTAAATGTCTAGAGTTTGGTCACCTAGCCAGGCAGTATAAAAACGGAGAAGACCGCTCCAAACTTTGTAGAAAATGTAGAACAGAAGGCCACATTGCGAAGAACTACGACAAAAAGCCATCATGTATGTTCAGTAGGAAGGATGATCCAGAAAATGCGAAGCACATAACAGTAAATGCTCGATCTTCAGGAGAGCCATTACAAGTAAAAATCATAAAGATAATACAGATTAATCTGAACCACTGTAGGACAGCGCATGATATCTTGACACAAATTGCTAAGGACAACGGTGCGGATATCGTCTTGATTAGTGAGCCGTACAAAACTCTTGGCGACAAAATCTGGATCTGTGACAACAAAGCTAGCGGCAATATGGATATGTGGAAAACACGCCTTCCTATAAACCGGTGAATAGGCGGAGGGGTACTTACAAGCAAAAATAAATGGAATCCACTTGTACAGTTGTTATGCATGACCCACCTGGGCGACGAGTGAATACCAGACAATGTTAGATAATCTAACCGCCGACCAGCTAGGGTGTAGTCTAGCGGGTAGCGTGTTGGTCTACAATGCGAAGGTCACGATTTCAAATCCCGGTCGACGCATAATTTTAACACACTGCCTGCTTGGGTAAACCTTGGTCACCTCAATCTACGAAAATGAAAAATTTCGTAGGCAGACGGTTGTGCGAAAGTCTAACAACCCTTTCACAATAAATAATGCAAAAATGTTAAGGAACCTGAAAGTCAGGAGGCCAAGGCCCGATTTGGGCTGTAGCGCATTTGTAAAAGTAGAGAAGAACAGAGTGGGATAGCAGGGGAGATTTGTTGCTAAAGAATGAAATACATTTACTAACACTCAAAGAGTATAGTTTAATGTACACCAGTCAAAAAGGCGTTGCAAATCACCTTGAAGCAGTGCGCAATCATTCTGATTCAAAATATCCCGAAACAATTTCGCGTTGTCAGCGTAGAGAAACATTTTCGAGCGGGTAGTAATTGAACTAGGGTGTAGCCTAGTGGGCAGTATTGGTCTACAATGCGAAGGTCGTGAATTCAAATCACAATTCCAGCACACTTCCTGCTTGGGTATACCTTGGTCACCTCAATCTACGAAAATTCAAAATTCAAAGATAGAGGGTTGTGCGGATGCCTAACAACCCTTCTATAATAAATAATGAAAAATGCTAAGGAACCTGAAGGTCAGGAGGCCAAGGCCCGATTTGGGCTGTAGTGCGATCGTAGAAGTAGAATAATCGAACTCACGTCATTAATAAATAATATAAATAACAGTCCGGAGGCCAAGGCCCGATTTGGGCTGTAGTGCCATTGTAGAAGTAGAATAATCGAACTCACGTCATTAAGAAATAAAATAAATAACAGTGGTCCAAGATGGCTTCCCTGTGGTACACCAATTGTGTTTAGTATAGCAGAGGAATGTGCTCCTCGAAAAATCACTTTTTGGGTTTGATTAGATAGATAATATCTGATCCACTCTATAAAAATACAAGGAAATCCAAGTGCGTATAGCTTGTAAGCATGGTTCACTTTATCAAAAGCTTTGCTAAAACCGGTATATATGCAGTCAACCTGCTTACCGACTTCAATCACTGGAATAGTGAAATTGGAAAATTCCATTAGATTTGTTACGGTCGACTTACCTTTGGCAAACCCGTGTTGGGGTGAATTAATGATTGATTTACAATGAAAATTCATTATATCATAAGCAACAGCCACGAACAACTTAGGAATGTAAGAAAGATTAGCAATAGGTCGATAGTTACACACATCAATTCTTTTTCCTTTCTTGAGCAATGGTCTCAAATCTGAGAGCATATTGTGTTTGCCTTACCGTTTGTAACGCTAAGCAATAATGTTCGCACAGAGCTGCCAAGGGTACAGAAATATTTGTAGTCGTTCAAAAATCTAGATTCCGAGTGACCGTCTGTCCGTCTCTCATCCTGTCCGTCTGTTTGAAACATAACTCTCGAAAACTTTGACCTATCGTGCTGAAATTTGCCATAGTTAGCAAAAAAGAGACTTTAAGATCGTGAAGTTTCCCCTCCTTCTACCCCACCAATACCAATCTCATAAAATTTCGAAATTTAAAAAATTGATTTTTCTCCGAAACCATTTCAGCTATTGACTTGAAAATTAGATCATAGTATAATGATGTGTATATCATTGAGGTCAAAAAAAAGCTGATCCCCTTACTCCTTCTACCCCCTCCCAAACAAATGCACAATTCTCTTAAATGTATTTATTCGGTTGAGAGAATACTTATGGACGCATGAAGCAGCTCAAGTATTAAGGGGTAAAGGCATACATGGGAGTAAGAGATTAGAAATTTCGTCCGAACAATCTCCATTGTAGTAGCGAAACAAAAGGGTTAGGGAGCTTACAATTCGTCTATGCTCGAGTGAATCGAGCGATGAAGTGATGTCAGGATTTCCTATAACTTTAATGGTCCGAGGTTGGATAATACCCAGATAGGAGAGAGAAGTTTTAGCAGCTCCCGCCCATAGGTAAATTTAATTAAATTCAAGACGTGGTCTAATATGGCTTTATAAATTGTCAGTAACCCAGAAGCGATGCAGGAGTTTTTACAGCGTTTTAGGTAACCCAAACATTTAGATACTTCCTTGGCGATGTTAAATATATAATCGTTCCAAGATAAGTTATCAGTGATTTGGATACCTAACATCTTAACACTTGAAGATTTAGTTAATGGCTGGCTTCCGAAGATTATTGGACTAAGGTTAGAGTCACGTTTGTGGGACACAGGAGAGCACTGAGCCTTCGAAGCATTAAATTCGGATTGACTCTTATTGCCCCAACTAACAATTTTAGCCAAGTCATCATTCAATAATTGAACCATGTACCTACGTTGTTCCACTAAGCTAGCAGATTTTTTTTACAGATTGATCCGTATTTTAGGCAATTTCGATCTTTATGTGCAATGCACAAACACAGTTATAAAGAAATGGTATGGGATAGATAAGTGAGAACGACCGTAATGAGTGGAGAAGCTGGTATATTTTTCAGTTCTACTGGCTGCTACTGACAAATATTTGCAGATGTTATGGGAGACTGAATGATAGGAAGCGAACAGAAACCATCTACTGTGTATACAGTATAGTGGAACTGTTTCATTTTTACAGCATTTGCCCATCGGGCTAAGGACGCAGTGTTGAAGTGATAGGAGAAGTCTCATGTGCTATCATCAGCGAAGCTATGTATAGGATTGGAAGTTGAAGATAGCAAGTCATTAATAAATATTATGAAAAGGGTAGGAGAAAGAAACGAGCCCTGATGGGTACCAGCGTTAATTTTATAAGAAGAACCACACCATCCAAAAACTTTTAATCCAGGAAATAAGTTAGTCGCCCAAACCAATAGCTTTATGTTTGATTAAAAGCCTTGGAAATACCGAGAGCTATAATACAAGATTCACCAAACTCGTGAATGCTCTTATTCCAACGTTCAGTGGAGGTGGGTAAAAGGTCTCCTGTCTAACGCTTTTTGCGGAACCCCTACTGCTTGTCGTCAATAATATCATTGATGTTGAGATATTCTATTACTCTATTGTTGATGATTGTTTCCATGACCTTCGACAGAAGTGAGGTTATTGCTATTGGACGATAATTAGCGGGATTGATGCACTCTCCTTTTTTAGGACTGATTGAATATTTGCAAGCTTCCATGAAGATGGGACAGTGGAGGACGATAAGGAGAGACGGTAAAGTTTGCATAGATATTTAGCAAGAAAAGAGCAGCAATTTTTAAGGACTAGGTCAGTGATTCCATCTGGACCGGACGATCTGTTAGCATCTAGATTCTTAAGAACTCGGTATACGGTTCGCAGACGAATGCCAATTTGTCCTAAAGAGAAATTTAGTGCAGTATACGTCGGAAGGCTAGAGTTCATTGGTGATAAAGGAGAGTTGGCAGCAAATTGAGCTGCTCAGATATTTGACTTCAAGTTAGGATCTGTAATAACCTTATTGCTGTGGATTAAAGATGGAATTGATGATGCAAAACTACCTCTGATGGAACGAGCGAAAGACCAGAAACTTTTGCTGCCCTTGGGACATCTCAAAATTTTTTCCCTCAGTTTATGGTCATGCAAATATTTTTCTCGTTGTAAGCTGGATTTACAGAAATTCTTTTCTTTTTTTAAATTAATCCAATTAACTTCAGATGGCAGCTGCTTATAAGTACGGTAAGCTGTCTCTTTAGCCCGTATCGCGGTACTGTATTTTTCATTGCACCAAACCTTAGAACTGGGATTGATTGGCTTGTAGCCTTGCGGGATGATAAGTCTTATGACCAACAATATGGTCTCATTTACTGCGGAAGAAGAAAACGCAACACCTCAGTTGACGAATCAAATGAATGATAAAATTGTTTAAGACTGAACTAATCGGTACTTCCGTAATGCCATACTATTTTTTTTTAGAGTTGGTGTGATTGGCATCAAGATGGAAACTGGGAAGCGAGCGGAAATTAAACAATGGTCTGAGCTTCTGAGTGGAGAATTAACAGAAGTCGAGTGTATGGCTGGGTCTGAAGTTAAGAAAAGATCAAGAGATAAGATGCTTGGCCTGCAACGTTATTGAAAAACTACCAACTTCACCTCACTCTTTCTACCCCGTCCCATACAAATTTTACGAAATTTTGGTATTGCAATTAAATTATTTTTCTACAAAACTATTAAAGCTATTAACTTTAAATTTTGAGAAAAGTATACTATTACAAATATCATTGATGTCGAAAAATTTGATTTTGAATACTTCTTCTACCCCCTCTCATACAAATGCACTTAATCGATTTTCATTGAAACTAGAAAAAGTACAAACTTAAAGAAATATGAACTACGCTTCACTCCTTCTTTACCTCCCATACAAATTTTTGTATTGGAATTTCAAGAAATGTGTTTTCGAAGATTTGAGAGTTATCGACTTTAAGATTGCAATAAAGCAATGTCATTATTCAAAATCATCCGAAAACCTCCCACTTTCTCTGCCACCTCCCATACAAATGCTATAAATTCCGACAAAACTTGTTCAATTTCCGCGAAAAATACGAAATCTACTTAAATTCAGTATGAAACATTTTGTATATGTCATGTACAAAAATTACGAACCTCCCCTCTCTACTTTTACCACCTCCCATACAAAAGTCAGTATTCACTATTCGAATTTGAGATGGCATATTTTCCGGTACAATAAACTCTTTTCTATTTCATCTACAGTATCATTTGATTGGGCTTTACGCCCAATCATAATTCTTTTATGCATGAAGCTACTCTAGCATGATGTGAAAAAAAAATTAATTCAATGCTCTCACCCCTTTTTCCACTCCTCATGAAAATTTTCTTACCATCACAAAAATTTCTATTTCATCTAGAGTATCGTATATGATTGGTCATTACGTGCAATCGTAGTCTTGTTATGTTTTATATCCTGTTTCCTGTATGTTATTAGATTTTTAAAGATTTTTCACTGCATTATTTCCCAGTTCCATAATTCACCTAAACCGGGTCTTATACCATTATCACATAGTGGTCCTAATTATAATTTAACTAATTCGTAATTTAACTCGTCTTCATCGTTAATAAATTGTGGACACATATAACTTTGCTAATTAAGTGATATTTTAAAACATAACTACGATTGGGCGTAAAGGGGTAAAAATAATCGTCTAATTTTTTACAGTCTTATTAATAATTTTAAATAAATATTTAGTGCGCATTTTAAGCTCGATAAATTTTATACGCACTAAGTAAAATGGCTTAGAGCATTTCAAGAAAAAGTGCAGTTTGTATGGGAGGTGGTGAAAGGAGGGGGAGAACACGAAGAATTTTTAAACGATAGATAGAAGTCATCATAAAAGTAATATATTATTATTTCAGATCAATAAATTTTATACTTTTCGAGCAAATCTGTTTATTTTCAAATTGCGAAATTGCGTCATTTTGTATGGGAGGACGTAGAAGGGGTTGAGCGATTTGGCCCGTTCACTAACTTGACGTTGCTTTTTTGTCAAAAACGACATGTACGAAATTTTAAGTTGCTAACTCAACACGTTGAGAGCTAGAGATCGGACGGACGGACGGACGAACATCCGGTTTTGAGATTTTTGAGCAGCAACATATATTTCGGTACCCTTGGCGCCTCTGTGGGAGCATTATTTCTTGGCATTGCAAACTTTAGAGCAAACTTATAATACTCTCAGATTTCATCTGGAGTATAAAAAGTTGAATTGCATTGCCAATAGGCAATACATTTCGCAAGGAAGACCACAAAAGAAAAAAAACGATCCTTAGTCCTGTTTCGTAATCGTTTGCAAGTCATCTTCCATTACTGGGTATTTAAATCACACTTCAAAGATTTTATAGAAGTCAGAAAATTAATTTTCTTCTTCTTTCAAGCATGAACAAATTTATTTGAAATGGGCAGCTCTAGCACAATCATCATCGTTATAGCCTAAACTATGAGAAATATGAGAGGATTTAGCTAAATGAGATAATTTAGCTGATAAATGATCACTATTTTAGTAATTTAGCTAAATTAACGTATGGCACATAGCCGTTTAATGTTAATTTAGGCCTTAATTATAATTTAACTGCGCTACATGTCAATGATATTACATCGTTTAAATTGTGCTGAAAGTTTCAGACCTATTACAATATTTCTAAATCTTCCTTATTAATTCCGAATTATCTTGAAACCACATTTCTTGAATTTTAAGTTCATTGAAATGGTTTAGTGAATGTTTTTACAGTATATTTCGAATTAATGGAAAGATTTTCAGTTTTACCATCAATTTGATAAACCTCTTAGCAAAGACCGAAACTTGCCGATTAATAAATTAGAAGAGTGTGAAATCCGGAAATCATTTCCTTTCTGCACTCTGCAATGGCACTACAGCCCAAATCGGGCCTTGACCTCCTGACCTTCACCTTAACATTTTTTTTTTTCATAATTTATTGTGAATGGGTTGTTAGCCTTTCGCACAACCCTCTATCTACGAAATATTCATTTTCGTAGATTGAGGTAACCAAGGTATATCCAAGCACGTAGTGTGCAGGAATTATATTACGTCGACCGGGATTTGAACTCACGACCTTCGCATTGTAAAACCAACACGCTACCCACTAGACTACACCCTAGCTTTCATTTAAGTCTACTAAATGTTTACGCATTATAGACGACACAGTCGTTTAAGAAACTACAATATTTCCAATCAGATTGATTAACTATCTAATAAACTTGCATTGTTTACATGTTCTAAGTAGCTCCATTCTAATTTTTAATGCATAATAATGAAATTTATCACGACTATGCACGAATCTATAACACTTGAATAGATTGCAGTTCTATCTATTTAAATACTTAAACAGACTATCAATCAATTGGTCTGTTGCGTAGATCGCCTCCTCGTGGTGCAGACTGGGTAACGCTAAAAGATCTACGGATAGGGGGGAGAAAGTCGAACAGCTTGCTGTCGGCTCCGTATCCTATCAAGATAGGGGGGATCAAGCTGAAAGCTAGCTTTCAGCTCCGTAACCTATCTATGGTCTAAGGCGGATGTGGTAGGGGGGAACAAATCGCTCAGCTAGCTGTCGATTCCGTATCCTACCGCAGCATCGATAAAATTGGGATCTGGTCTGGTCATGTCTCAGGCAGATTTAAATTAAATTGATGGTTACTAGGGGATTCATCCCTATAGTGATTCGCAAGTGTACGTACTACCTATATGGTGACCTTTATAAAGTATGACGCTAGAGGAGTTAACCTCATATATAAAAATCCCCTAATCTACGGTGGAACAGCATATGCCAATGGATGAATGGTTAGTGGGCAACTAACCAATAATATGCGAACTCTGGATACCAGGCGCCCTCCAGTTTAAACAAGCCTTCCCCTGGTAATGCGGAGCTCTGCCGGGGGTGACTCTACTTTCTCGCGCTACTCGTGGGAACCATATGGAAAAACCTAAAGTAACTGAAAGGGCAGATGCATCCCCTAAAGCATCAAAAACAACGGCCGAAGTCGTAAATGAGGATGAAAAAACAAAAACCACCCCTCAACAAAAAATGTGTGAAAAGACAGAAGAGACAATTCCTCCAAGCACACAAAAGATTAAAAGACCACCACTTAAGGCGGAAAGGAAAACTCCTAGCAAGCCTTTAGTGGACGAGCAAATGTTATCAGCCGAACTGAAACAATTAACTCTAGCCGAAAAGAAAAAAAGGCTAAGCGGAGCAGCCCGGAAACGATACTCATACCATCGTAATCAAGGGAAAAGTGTGAGTGAAGCGTACGATCTTGCGTGCCAGCCGCTCGAAAAGACGCTATCACCAGCGCAAATACAGGCGAGAAAGAGAGGCAGAACCTCTTCAACAACACCGCCATCTGTGGGAAGTGGGTTCAAAAGACCCAAAACCACAATAAAAAGCGTAGTGCATGAACCTGCAGCAGAGGCTCAGCCCTCCACGTCAGGAACAAGCTATAGAGACGCAGTTAAAGGGATAAGGATCGGTATTATACATACCGAACATCCACATAAAATCCTAACAGCAGAGCAACTTGCTACGACTCAGGAACTCATTCTGAACGAGATTCCCAAAGCGACAACCGAAGGGATAATTCCACAATTTGGTGGACTCAGCCTTAAGCCGGGTTGGATGCTGATCATATGCCTTGACGAGCAGACAGCATCATGGTTAGAAAAGACAGCTGCAAGCATCAAGCCGGACGAGTCAACGAACATACGGGCAGTCCGAGAGGAGAATATCCCGCGATTAGAAATAATCACGGGGTATTTTCCTCACGAAAAGAAAACACCAGAGGAGATAACCACCCTCATAGATGCTCAAAACGCTGGTTTGTGCGCCTCCAACTGGAGAGTGTTGAGTAGAAAGGTAGAGGGCACAAACACCATTGTAACCTTTTCCATCGACGGCCAATCGATGGAAAAGCTTAAACAAAGGGGGCATAGAGTATGCTATAAATTTTCCAGTATCACTCTTCGCCCTAAGGCCAAGGAGTTCAAAAGCGGCGAGCCGCGGATGAACAAAGATGGCCCAAACTCTAAAGAAAATTAGAGTAATTCAAGCGAATCTCCATCGCGCAGCGGCGGCCATGGATATTCTAACATGGAGATTCGCAAAAGAGGAATATCACATAGCCCTAATACAAGAACCAAGAGCCGCTATGGGGAAAATATTTGATATTCCTAAAAAAATGGGTAAGTTGATTTTTGATAGAAGAAGTGACAGGCCTAGAGCTGCAATTCTGATATCATCAGAAATAAATTACCTAAATATACCTATGTTCATCTGTACAGATTTAGTAGCGGTATTGGTGAATATACCAAATGTAGGAGGAAGCCAAAAGGTTATAATCGCCTCGGCCTACTTTCCAGGGGAGGAGCTAGAGGCTCCACCACAAGGAGTCATGGAGCTGGTAAGTTACAGCAAGGCAAACAACATACCAGTTATTCTTGGTTGCGACGTGAACGCCCATCACACGATCTGGGGTAGCAGCGATATAAACAAACGAGGTGAGTCACTCTTAGAATATATAACTACTAACAACCTAGACGTAATTAATAAAGGTAATTCACCAACCTTTATAAACTCAATTAGGCAGGAAGTACTGGATCTAACCATTACTAGCCCCTGCCTGGTAGACAAGTGCGTGAATTGGCACGTATCAAAGGAAGCCTCACTATCAGATCATAGGCATATCTGTTTTGATGTTGAGACTTCAATTGAATATATCAGGGAATACAGAATATCCGAAACGCACCAATTGGAGTCTGTACCAATCAGTCCTAGAATATGAACTAGGAATCGCAGAAGAATCAATAAGTAGCCCAGACTGCATTGATAAAATGGCGAACAAAATCGTAAACAATATTATTAATGCTTACGAACAAAGCTGTCCTGTTCTACATAAAAAAAGGGCCAAACAAACACCTTGGTGGAACGAGGAACTTGCGAAAAAACGCAAGGAAACTAGGAAATTGTTCAACAGAGCAAAAACCTTCGGGAATTGGGACGAATATAGAGTGTCCCTAACCGAATACAACAAACTTCTCAAAAAATTGAAGAAAGAGTCGTGGAGTAGATTCTGTGAAGAAATAGACGATCTCCCAGCGGCCTCAAGACTTCAAAAGGTGTTATCAAAAGACACCCCGATAGATATCGGACTTCTAGAGAGACCTGACGGGTCCTCTACCAAAAGCAGTATGGAAACCCTTGAGGTGTTATTGGCAACACACTTCCCAGGCTGCAGAATAATAAACAGAAATGAAGAGTTAGAAGCGGAGCAAAGGACATATTGTCAAACTCCGTCCAGCAAAAGTGCTGCTGGAAAAATCTTCACTCCGGAAAAGATAAGATGGGCGATTAACACCTTTAAGCCTTACAAATCAGCCGGAGTAGACAAAATATTCCCCGCTTTATTGCAAAAGGGGTTAGAGATCTTATTGCCAATAATGATAAGGATCTTTAAAGCCAGTTATAGTTGGGGATACATCCCCAAAATATGGAGGAAAGCAAGGGTGGTATTTATACCGAAGGCAGGCAATCGCCCTATTGATCAGCCCAAGTCATATCGTCCTATAAGCCTAACCTCCTTCTTCGTCAAAACGATGGAGAAATTAGTGGATGCACACTTAAGAACAGGGCCTAACAAGGTTCGTCTTAACAAAAATCAACATGCCTACCAAAAGGGCAAATCAACAGAGTCAGCTCTTCACGATTTGGTAAGACAAATCGAAAAGGCGAAAGACTATAAAGAAATTGCGCTTTGCGCATTCCTAGATATAGAGGGAGCATTTGATAATACTCCCCATGAAGCCATTATAGCGGCAGCTAGGAAAAAAGGGCTGGAAACGGCCACAATTAAATGGATACATGCCATGCTAAGAAGTCGAATGACTATCACGGAATTGGGTGATAGCTCACTGACTGCACAGACCTATAGAGGATGTCCCCAAGGTGGGGTACTATCTCCACTTCTATGGTCTATTGTAGTGGATGAACTCCTGGACCATCTAGCGGAACAGGGTTACGAGGTTATAGGATATGCTGACGACCTCGTCATTATTATAAGAGATAAGTATGGTTCTATTATATCGGAAAGAACACAATCTGCCTTAGATATGATAATGAACTGGTGTCGGTCTAAAAACTTGAACATCAATCCAAGTAAGACTGAGTTGGTACCATTTACAAATAGAAGGAATATCCACATCACACCCCCTTCAATAAATGGAACAATTATACCCCTTTCAGAAGAGGTAAAATATCTAGGAGTTATACTGGATAGAAAACTCAACTGGAACAAACATATAGAATGGACTCATGCCAAAGCTCTAAAGGCATTTTGGGCCTGTAGAAGCTTATTTGGTAGGAAATGGGGACTTAAGCCCAAAATGATTTACTGGTGTTACAGAACAATCATTCTTCCAATAGTCACATACGGATCAACGGTATGGTGGACTAAAACGTTGCAAAGAAAAGCACAGCTCACGCTACAAAAAATCCAAAGGCTAGCTTGTCTTGGCATCACAGGTGCGATGAAAACCTGTCCCACAGCGGCAATGGAAATGTTCCTTAACATTCCTCCGATACATCTCCAAATAAAAAGGGAAGCTATCAAAGGGGTGTTACGCTTACAAAGGGAAAACAATTATAAACCAGGGGATTTTAGAGGCCACCTCAAAATCCTAAATAACCCAAAATGGGAGGCTCTAGCCTCCACTTTGTCGGACGAAATGCCGACAAAATATAACTTTGAAACCCCATTCAAGGTTATTATTGGTGAACGCACGGACTGGCAATCCACATTACCTGAAATGACAGAGGGTTCAACCATCTGGTACACAGACGGTTCGTGCACCTCTGAGGGGACGGGAGCTGGAGTTAAGGGACCTAACTTCTCGGTTTCAAAATCACTCGGCACAGAAGCCACAATCTTCCAGGCTGAACTAGTGGCAATCGAGCTATGCATCCAAGAAAACATAAGGAGAGCTCATCGCAACAAACCAATTTATATCCTCTCGGATAGTCAGGCAGCTCTAAAAGCCCTATCATCCAACAAACATGGATCGAAGCTAGTTTGGGACTGCCTTCAAGACCTAATAATCCTGGGAAAAAGGAATGACGTAACCTTAATGTGGGTGCCAGGACACGTAGGAATTGAGGGAAATGAGGAGGCAGATCGCTTAGCTAAAAACGGTGCGGAAGAAAACTTAATTGGCCCAGAACCTTTCTGCGGAAAACCAAAAGGATTTCTTAACTCCTCAATTAAAAAGTGGGTCCAAGAAGAACATATAATCCACTGGAATAGACTTCCGGGTTTATCAACCTCGAAAAAATTAATCCTACCACATAAAAACAAAGTGGAGGATATCCTGAGATTCAGCAAAAGGGACATCAATACTCTAATCGGGCTAATGACGGGGCATAGTGGAGTAAACCATCACCTCAAAAAAATGGGCTTAGCTGAAACCGACATATGTCGTCTCTGTCTCGAAGACTCGGAAACGACAATACATATCCTATGCCAGTGCGAAGCAATGGCAAGGAGTAGACTCAAGATTCTTGGGAAGGGCATCCTTTCCACCGAAGAACTAGCCAACATGGCTCCCTCACTAATACTCAAATTAGCTAAAGCTACTGGGATATGGTAGGGAATTGGGGCAATCACCGTACAATAGGTCGGAAAGACCGCAGTGCACTCACGTAGTCCCCATACTATAAAAAAAAAAAAAAAAAAAATCAATCACCACCTGAATTTTATTATACTTTTAAATTTAAGAATTAAGCTTTTTAATTGTATAACTAGACAAATAAGAAAAAAAAAAATTTAATTATTATTACAATGTTATCTCCACAAATTTTTAATGTATGATCTTCACTGCTTTCCATTTTTTTCATGCAATAAAAAATGCTCGGATACCGGCCAAAAATAGCTCAGCCAACTGACCGAATATAATGCTATCTACTCCCATACATTTATGAATAAGCCACTAATATATGTATATGTATGTATGTAAATTTTTTTTTTATTTTTGATAGAAGTGGTAATTTCAAGAGTATAGTTCGTCCAATTTACCAATCAAAAGAAACTTGCATTGAGGCTACTCAAAAACACCGTGATAACCTTTTGTTCATTGCTGTCTTGAGCATACTCCAAGATGTACATAAAAATGCGTTATCACTATGATTTATACTTTGTTATCTTATAAAAAAAACTGATCGGCCTGCATGAGAAAACCCTCATTAAATGATAAGCAAAATTGATAACTTACCCTTGAATTTGTGTTGTGTAATGTGGAAATTTGGACAGAAACTGCTCCCGAGTTTTCCATTTGGGCAGATATTCATCGCGCCAATAGTCAACCACTTGTTTCAATTTGTTCGTATTGAATCCGTATTCGAATCCTACGCCTTCGAGCGGTTCATGGAATGTAATCGATCGATTCAATTGCTTGCGAAGATCTTCAATCACCTAGGGAACGATGAACGATCTTTGGTTTCGATATTTTATGTAACTTTTAATTCGAACTTACCTCGTTCGAATAGGAAATTTTAAACGGCACGATCGATGTATCCTCCTTGTATTTCGCTTTATCACCTGGTCCCCAGTATTCATTTAGATCCAATTTTGGTGCCGGTAGTGGTTTCGTTATTTCCTTGAACTTTTGATACCCAATAGCACTGATCAGTGCAAGTGCAACGAGGAAAATTCTTAATGCGAATCCCATTTTCAATTAAATGTAATATCACTAAAATTCAAACAAAATCACACTTCAATTCCGCCCAGGTCCAAAGTTCTAAACCACTAAATATTCACTCCCACACTTCAATTTCGCAACCGTCTTAAAGGCGGTTCGACGACGAACTAAGACGATCGATTCGAAGAATGATCAAATATGTTCAACTTGAATATGCTACCGTACCATTTCGTATGTATTAAAAATACATGGGTAGTAATTTCTGCTCTATCATTGTGAAAAAAAAAATTATCATCGCGTGTTATCGGTCTCCATCTCCGTTTGTTTATTAGCTCAGCGTTGGCTTGGGAGCAACAACAAACCTGAACATTGCCGGTTTGCCGGTTATTATGAAATCGCTGAGCATATGTGTGCACATACATAGTGGCAGTGGGTACATTCCAGGTGGAAAGTAAATTCGAACATTGGGTTGCAGCTCCAAGCTCCAAAGTGATGCCGTACTTCCGTCAGATAGAGATACATTCATATTTGTTTAGTACCGTCGATGCTATACGAGTATAATATACATATATACATTATATAAGTTTATCTATATCTATTTCACATAAATTTTTATTACTATAAACGGCTTGAAGCTCAACTTAAAGATCATTTTCCAAAGCAAGATATAAAATCAGGGGATATCGGAAGATAAGCTATAAAATTACTCGTAAAAAAATCATTAAGATTAGAATGAAAATAATTTTTGTTATCTCAAAAGCCTTTGGTTTTCATGCTTTTTTGTCAAAGCTCTGAACATTTTTATACTCTAGATGAAATCTGAGAGTATTATGTATAAGTTTGCTCTAAGGTTTGTAACGCTAAGAAATAAGGCTTGGAGAAAAAAATGAATGATACAGAAGTTAATGTTATCACTCAAAAATCTCAAAACCGGATGTTCGTCTGTCCGTCTGTCCGTCCGTCCGTCCGTCCGTTCGTCCGTCTGTTCGCTCTCTAGCTTGAGAACGCGTTGAGCTAGATTGTTCAAATTTTTTACACGTCGTTTTTGACAAAAAAGTAAGGTCAAGTTCGTGAACGGGCCAAATCGCTCCACTCCTTCTACCCCCTCCCATACAAAATGACACAATTGCGCAATTTGACAATTAAAGGATTTGCTCAAAAAATATAAAAGCTATTGGACTGAAATTTGGAATATATTACTTTTATGATAATATCAATCTACCGTATAAAAGTTATGCGTGTCCTCCCCCTCCTTCTACCACCTCCCATACAAACTGTACTTGTCGTAAATTACTCTAAGCCAATTTACTCAGTGCGTATACAATTTAGCGCGCTGAAATTGTGCACCAAATATTTATTTAAAATTGTTAGTAAGGCGAAAAAAATTAGACGATTAGCTTCACTCCTTCTACCCCCTCCCATACAAAATGACGCAAACTCGCAATTTACCAATAAATTAATTTCCTCGAAAAGTATAAAAGCTATTAGTCTGAGTTTTGGGATACATTACATTCATAATGATTTAAATCTACAGTGGAAAAATTATATGCGTCCTCCCTCTCCTTCCACCCCCTCCCATACAAACTACACTTTTTCATGAAATGCTCCAAGACGATTTTTTCAGAACATATAACATTTATAGAGCTCACATTTTGTAATAAATACTTAATTAGTATTATCACTAAGAACAGAAAAAAATATTTCATTAGCTTCACCCCTTCTACCCCCTCCCATACAATATGACACAGTTTCACAACTTCACAAAAAATCGATTTTCTTGAAAAGTGTGAATGGTACTAATCTGAAATTTAAGAGTTGTCAATTTTATAATATTCCTAGTTATTTCTGAAAAAATCACTAAAATCCTCCCACTCTCTCTACCACCTCCCATACAAACTTTCATTTTCACTATATCTAACTCACTAATTTTCTCAGTCCCCATTCAATTTTTGGAGTAAGCATTTTGTATGAAACATTCTTATAGCTACTTTAGCATGATGGGGAAAAAATTATTTCAATGCTATCACCCCTTCTAGCACTCCCCATCCAAAATTTCTTGGGATGACATCTAGAGTATCGTAAGATTGCACTTTATGCGCAATCGTAGCCCTGTTATGTTTATATGTGAGGTGGTACATGAGTTGGACAAAAGTTAAATATTTAGGCTGGTGCCATAGTCTATATTATGCATGTTAATTAATAGTCCAAATAAAATTATCCAATGTTATATATTACTACGAGTATTATACTTAAGTCAATTACCAAAAATATAATCCCTGAAATTACAAGGGACTTGGTTGGAGTGAGATCAAACGAGTAGAAACTCCAATTCTAATTATTGCCAACATAAAAAAACCATAACAGAATTATGAATCACATGATACTAAATGATACGATGAGATGGAAATGACTTTAATATAGCGCAAATTATGTCATTCTTTCGAATAGTGAATAGAGACTTTTGCATGGGAGGTGGTAGAAGTAGAGGGGGAGGTTTGTGTTTTTCATATATGACGCCGAACATGGCATGCATAATGTTTTTTGCTGAATTTAAAGTTTTTAGTTTTCATTATTTTTAAAGAAATTGGTCATAGTTTTCCTGAAATTGGGGCATTTGTATGGGAGGTGGCAGAGGAAGTGGAGCGTTTAAGATAATTTTATACTGCTTATCATCATCCTTATCACCATGCTTTGATTCAATTTCAAAATCGATAGCTCTCATATACTTAAAGGAGAAATGCTTTTCTTGAACTTATACTAAAGATATTTGTATGGGAGGTGGTAGAAGGAGTAAAGCGGTGCTGATAATTTTCTCTAACACTTATTTCAATTATTAAGAAACAAATTCTGGCAAAATTTGATGTTTGTACTTTTTCTAGTTTGAATGGAAATCGATAAAATACATTTTACAAAAATTATGCATTTGTATGGGAGGGGTAGAAAGAGTGTACGGATCAAAACAAATTTTTTTCGTATTATTAATATTTCTATTTGTATATTTTATACAAAATATCAAGTTGATAGCTCTAACAGTTTCGAAGAAAAATAATTTAATTTAAATTTCAAAATTTCGTGAACTTTGTATGGGAGTGAGGTGAAGTTGATAATTATTTTTAAAATAAATTGCAATTATAGTAAAATTAACTCTGACAAAATTTCGTCTTTTCAGCTTTACTAGTTTCAATGAAAATCGAAAATATGTATTTTTCAAAATTGTCTATTTGTATGGGAGAGGGTAGAAGGAGTAAAGGGATCGGGTCAATATTCCGTGATATTAATGACATCTACATTATAATAATTTGACGTAAATTTCAAGTCGATAGCTTAAAAAGTTTTAAAGGAAAATCAATTTCTTATTATTTCGAAATTTCATGAAATTTGTATGTGAGGGGGTAGAAGGAGTGGGGATGTAGCCCATTCACGAAGGTAAAGTTTCTTTTTTGCTAAAAATGACACACAAAAATTTTTAGCACTATAGCTCAAAGCTTTCGAGAGGTATGCTGTAAACAGACGCACAGACGGACAGACAGCAACTCGGAATCGAGGTTTTTGAGCGACAACAAATATTTCTGTACCCTTGGTGGCTCGGTGCGAGCGTTATTTCTTAGCGTTACAAACGGTAAGGCAAACACAATATACTCTCAGATTTCATCTGAGTATAAGTAAACTACAAATAAGTCGGGCGAAACTTTATTATTCTTGGGACAAGTTGAAAGTCAATATGCAGGTTAAAGTGGTTAGGGAAGACTAAGTGAAAGGGAGTTCTTGGGCAGGGCTGTTGTCAATTTAACAATATTTCATTCGTTTCTGCAAGTTTGGGTTTTTACGAGGTGAGGAGGAGGGGTAATAGTAAGGTTGGGTGGATGTTAATAGTTTTTTAATTGATTGCTTGAATCACATCCAATATTCTCTGTATAGAATGTGTTTCATAGACGAAGTTGCATAGAATTTTCATAAAATCCGGTGTATTTCACATTCACGAAACCGAACATTTGTATGGGAGGGGGTAGAGCGGGAAATCACAAAATTCGTGATGCTGTTTTATTTCATTTCTTTTGTCAGGTGCTTGTACAAAATTTCAAGTTCGTAGCTTTTAATTTGTTATAGGTTAATTTAATGAAATTAGTCGAAATCATACTTTTGTATGGGAGGGGGTAGAAGGACAGGCGCGATCTCAAAACTTTTGACGCAATTTTATTTCAACTATTTTTAAAAGTTTTTGTTCAAAATTTTAAATTGATAGTTTTTAATAGTTAGATGATAATTGATTTCTTGAAAATGGTTGAAAAAATAATTTTGTATGGCAGGGGGTAGAAGTTTTAAGGGTTTTCGACCAGTTAATACTTCGAATATTTAAAACAACATTTTTAAATGCATTTCGCAAATTTTCAAGTTTCTACCTCCTACTTACAACAATTAGCCACTCTTTAAGCTGATTCCGGTACGCCACATTAATGGTCCCAAAATATGAATTTTTTACGATAAGTAATTTCGAAGATATAATCATTTAAAAAAACAATTCGGCCGACAATTTGTTTTTATCCCCCCCTTTTCGGACGCCAATGGATAAAAAAATTAAATTATTTTTAATGTTTGTCCCACAACCCTCTCTATATCTCTACTGATTTTCAATTTCCTATCTACATTCGTGGTGGAGATATTGGCAAGTGTAGTTTTTGACTCTTTCCCTCCCCCGCCTCGCCCTTCCACCTAAAACCCCCCAAAATTTAGAAAATAGAGCTCACTTACCTAATCAACAATCTGCCCAAAAACGAACATTCTATCTTTAAAGGTCTCGGAGATATGAGTCCATATGGTACGGCGTACGGCATACGGCGGGACGGATTTTTTTTTTTGCATTTTTAGGCTAACTTAGTCATGAAACGCAAAAAAACAAAATTTCAGGGTAGTAAATTGTTTTTTTCTGTGTCGATCACAATACTTTATTAGTAGAATAACAAAGTAAAATCCGAACCGCCGTACGCCGTACATATGGACTCATATCTCCGCGATCGTTGAAAGTAGAATGTTCGCTTTAGGGCAGATTGTTGATTGGGTAAGTGAGCTCTATTTTCTAAATTTTGGGGGTTTTTATGTGGAAGGGCGAGGCGGGGAGAGGGAAAAAGTCAAAAACTACACTTGCTAATATCTCTACCACGAATGCAGATAGGAAGCTGAAAATCAGCAGAAATATAGAGAGGGAGAGATGGACACACTTTAAAAATAATTTAAATTTTTTATCCATTGGCGTCCGAAAAGGTATATCTTCGAAATTACTTATTTGAAAAAATTCATATAGACAAACACTTAAAAATGCATATCTCGACTATCTCTTAATCTATGTAATTGAGACGTGAAATATATATTAAGCTGTACCAGGAAAATACGATAAAAAATAACAAGTGAAAATAATAGTAGTGGTGGGAAATGGGGAGCATTTCAAAAATGTCCCACTTTCTAAAATTAAAAATTATTATATCCCAAAATCAAGATTTGCCAGATTTTAGAACTATATAGTCTTTAATTTTGGTAAAAAGTTTAAGTTGGGGTTGTAAGGATAGGGAGGTGGTAAGCAAAAATGTCAAAAATTTTGAGTGATTTTTTTGGGCTCTGGTGAAAGATACAAAGTTCAAATTTTGCATGACGATACATCTATTTGACATTACAAAAACAATAAGTTATTCCACAATTGTTATGCACCGACCCTCTTGGTCTAACGTTCACAAGGTGTTTCATGAGAATGAAAAAAACATATAAGCCGAAAAATTTTGAATGAAATTCTAAGGTAAATACTTGAAAATTTCCAAAGTGCATTTTAAAAAAATCTCCAAAAGTATGAAATATTAACTGGTTGAATACCTTTAAAACATTCACCCCCTCCCATACAAAATTATTTTTTCGACCATTTTTAAGAAATCAATCATCACCTAACTGTTAACAGCTATCAATTTGAAATTTTGCACACAAGCTTTTAAAAATAATTAAAACAAAACTGCGTCAAAAGTTTTGAGATCAACCAACTTAAAGGCTACGAACTTGAAATTTTGTACGAGCACATTTCAAGAAAAACTAAATAAAACTGCAAAACAAATTTTACGATTACTCTACCTGCTCTACTACAATAATTTTCGAGGAAATTTGACATTTTTTGTCTGAAATTGGGGCATTTGTATGGAAGGTGACAGAGTAAATGGAAACTTTTTGTTGATTTTGAAACTGGTTATCAACATCCTAATCACATTGCTTTGTTACTATTTTAAAGTCGATAGCTCTCACATGTTCGAAGGAGAAATACTATTCTTCAATTTCTAATACATAAATTTATATGGGAGGGAGTAGAAGGAGTGTGTCAGCTAGGATGTAGCCTAGCGGGTAGCGTGTTAGTCTACAATGCGAAGGTCGTGAGCTCAAATCCCGATCGACGCATAATTCCAACACACTGCCTGAGCATACCTTTGTCACCACAATTTACGAAAATGAAAAATTCCTAGATAGTGGGTTGTGTGAAGGTCTAACAACCCTTCCACATTAAATAATGAAGAAATGTTAAGGGACCTGAAGGTCAGGAGGCCAAGGCCCGATTTGGACTGTAGCGCCATTGTAGAAGAAGGAGTGTAGCTAATATTTTTAGCAATATTATTCTTAAATTTATTAAATTCTAAATTTTAAGTTTTTAACTTTTCTAGTTTCAATAAAAATTGATATAATGCATTTACCAAAGTTGTGCATTTATATGGGAGAAGATAGAAGGGGTATTCGTATCACAACTAAATTTTTCGACATCAATGATATTTGCTATATTATACTTTTGTCAGAATTTCAAGTTAATAGCTTTAAAAAGTTGAAAGAAAAATTATTTTATTGAAATTTCGAAATTTCGCAGAGGAGGGGTAGAAGGAATAAGGCGAATTAATTACAATTGTAATAAAAATAATTTTGCCAAAAACTTGTCTTTGTAGCTTTGCTAATTTCAATGAAAATCGAAAAAATGTGTTCTCCATAATTGGGCATTTGTGTGGAAGGAGTTGGAGGGAGTGCGAGCATCGGACCAATATTTTATGACCTTATTGGTATTTATATCCTTTTACTTTGAACGAATTTTCAAATCGATAGCTTTAATAGTTTTGGAGAAAAATCAATTTTTTTAATTTTCAAAATTTCATGAAATTTGTTTGTGGATGTAGCCCATTCACGAACTTAAAGTTACTTTTTTGCTAAGAATTATACAAAACAAATTTCAGCATGATAGGTTAAAACGTTTGAGAGTTCTGTTGTAGCCAGACGGACAGAAAGACGGACAGACGGTCAATCGGAATCGAGATTTTTGAACGACAACAACTATGTGCGAGCATTATTTCTTAGCGTTACAAATTGTAAGGCAAACACAATATCCTCTCAGATTTCATCTAGAGTACAGTAGAGGAAATAGCTATAAAGCCACCAATCTATTTACTCAGAAAAACCATTTCATTCAAAAATTGAAGTACTGTCCAAATTTGGAATGTGAAACAGAAAAATTGAGGGTGAAATTGAAAGATCACGTTCCGTGGTAAATAACTTCATTAAATTGGGAAGTCAATATGGGCAAAAAAAGCATCCAGGACCAGGACCAAAACCGAAGATAACTCAAAGGTTAAAAATGTGATAATTCAAAAAGCGGCGAAGGAAAAACTGGTTGTGTCGAAAATTAAAAGTGAATTAATAATAATTAAATTAAAATTAATCATGGGCAAAGTTACAGTCCTTTACATGTTCTGTTTCATTACAACTTGCTTTGCTTTCGCGACTGGTTATAAGGAAAAGGCTAAAGATGTTAGTAGCTAGGGTGTAGACTAGTAGGTAGCGTGTTGGTCTTGTAATGCGAAGGTCGTGAGTTCAAATCCCGGTCGGCGCAATACATAATTCCTGCACATTTCCTGCTTGGATATACCTTGGTCACCTCACTCTACGAAAATGCAAAAAATTCGTAGACCCTTCCACAATAAGTAATGAAAAATGTTAAGGAGCCTGAATATCAGGAGGCCAAGGTCCGATTTGGGCTGTAACGCCATTGTAGAAGTAGAAAGATGTTAGTATTTCCCAGTTTTTTAATTCAATACAGTGTTTTCTATTTTTTAAAGGATGTTGGTGATACTTCCCTTGAATACAACTTTGCGAACAAAGATAGTGTCGTTCTGAACCGTGTGAAACGGCGTGCATCAATTTTCAGATTATTTCGATTTCTCTTTTCAATTTCTGATGCTTTGAATTCTTCAAACGAAAATAAAATTTATTACTTTGCATTGATAATTATATTAATCAAGAAATATTTATTTTGATAGTAGAACAATAAAGTATTGTATCGGTCAACCAGATCAATCTAATTCACTAATCGTTTTTCAATTTACTCTTAATGCATTATTTCAAATATTCCAAATATTCATAACAGGTGCTTGGTCTGAGCTGCGCATTCGATATATTCAGATACTTTCAAAAATTCACTAGAAAATATGATAAAACACAACTCTTGAGAGTGGGAGGATGTTAATCATTTACAAATCAGTAGCTAAACTCATAAGAAAATAGTATGCAAAAATTTATGTTCAAAAAGATTTTTTCCATTTAAGGAAAATTGGTGAAAGAGCAAGTGATATAATTTTTTGTTTTTTTTTTCTGATACTGTCGCATTTAAATGGAAGGTGTAAAAGAGTTCGAGGCTTGTTCTAAAATACTGCCACTATATTTTGTGTATTTCAATCTAGTCCAATAGATTCAATGAAAGACTCCAACCCATATATTTTGCCGAAAATAGCGCAGAGAAAATTCGAGTACAGATTAAAGAGATTAAAGTTTGCGTTATCATGCAACTAAGAAAACCAGACTTCCGTTTTCGAAGTGATTGTGCGACAATAAGCACTTCTCTATGGTTTTGCGTAACGAGTGTCGACTTAAGCTCAGAATACTCTCGGCTTTCATAACCTATATTACATGGTCTGATGAGGCTTTATGTTACCAACATCCTATCCTTCTAGTGGTAACTAACGATTTTTTAAAAGTTGGACTGGTAGGCGATAAGAGAATAGTTTTTCGCACTATTGCATAATTAGGGAATACAACGAAAAACTTAATGTACTCGTATTGATAAATACTTCGCGATGATTTCTTCGAAATAAATGTTATAGATCATGTTAATTGTGAAGTTTGTAGGATAACCGGGTAACTCTACATACGTGTGAAGTTGGCTAGCAATTTTGCGTTTCGGCAACACTGGATAGACTGTTGAAAAGAAAGAATAGTTCCAGGTGTCGCTCAAAATTTATAAAGAGAACAAAGTCAACTGTTACTGAAATATGCGGCATTATGACTGTGAAAACAATTTTTTCTTTTTCTTTTCCTGTGCACTTTTTATTTTGGCATATCAAATAAAAATTCTCAGAGATTCTATGATCCGTGAAATTTTTTTATACAAATTTTTGGCGCGCTTTTTATTTTTACATGTCAAAACAAGCACGAAATGTAGTATGCAGTCATTAAAATATTAAAATTGTAGGACTTACCGTATCATAAGAAATAATGAAATTATTTTAAAAATGCTAACCTTTGTATAAAAACGTAT
This sequence comes from Chorisops tibialis, assembly GCA_963669355.1. NCBI lineage: Eukaryota > Metazoa > Arthropoda > Insecta > Diptera > Stratiomyidae > Chorisops > Chorisops tibialis. Next base: position 80,771,415 of record OY770262.1, on the reverse strand, counting down.
AATGTTGTATATGTTGTAAAGTATAAGAAATGTTTTGGTGAATGTTTTCACAGTGCATTTCGAATTGAAAGGAAAGATTTCCGGATTCTACAGTGTTACGCTTTATTATTCGTGACACCAGCATTTTATAAGGAGGGAAAACCATACCATCCAATACGACACGCATTGAACGATTGGCTAACAAACTTTCTATCCAGGAAATAAGGGAGAGGCCCAAGCCAATGGCTTTGGCTAATTGGAAGTTGTGCAATACTCTGTCGAAAGCCTTGGAAATATCAATAGTCATAATACAAGAATCACCGAACTCGTAAATGCTCTTGTTCCAACGTTCAGTGAGTGCGGTTAAAAGATCTCCTGTGAAATATTTTTTGCGGAATTCATACTGTTTGTCGTCAACAATATCATTGTTGTTGAGATATTCTATAACTCTATGGTTGACAATTGTTTCCATGACCTTCGACAGAAGTGAAGTTATTGCTATTGGGCGATAATTAGCGGGATTTATGCGTTCTCTTTTTTTTTTGGACCGACTGACCATTTACAGGCTTTCATGAAGGAGGGATAGTAGAGGACGATAAGAAGTGACGATGAATTTTGCTTGGTGGTTTAGCAAAAGAAGCGCAGCACCTTTTAAGAACTAGGGCAGGGATTCCATCTGTGCCGCAAGATTTGTTAGCATCTAGTTTCTTAAGAATTCGGTATACATTACGCAAACGAATGCTAATTTATTCTAAGGAGAAATTTAGTGCAGTTTACGTTGGAAGTTTAGTGTTATTGTCGGTAAAGAAGAGTTGGCAGCAAATTGAGCCGCTAAGATGTTTGTCTTCATGTTAGTATCTGTAAGAACCTCATTGTTGTAGATCGAAGATGAAATTGATGATGCAGAGCTTTCTCTGATGGAACGAGCGAGATACCATTGATTCTGGTTGGTATGCATACCATCTTAATGGTAATGAAATATGAAAACACCATAAAATGCACGCAATGCTCGAATTAAACCATGGTTTCCAAGATCAATTTGAACAATTTGCAAACGTTGCTCCAGCGTGAGTCTGTTCATGATAAATTTCTAAATCAAACTAACTCCCAAGCAACTGGGAACTGTCGAATCAGCTGTCACAGAAAATAGTGCTGCCAATTTAAAGTTCTCCGCCGCTATCGGAAACACCTTTTACTTAAGTAAAAAGAATGTAAGTTTCTATAATTTCAGTCTTATCTAAAATAGTAAGAACCCATCGTAAGTAAAATGTTCATCTTCTTCAATGACACCACAGCAAATTTGGCCTCTGACCTTCAGGTTACTTAAAAAAAATATTTGTTATTGCGAACGGGCTATTAGCCCTTCACACTACCCTCCATATAAGAATTTTCATACGTGCAAATGGAGGTGACGCAGATGTACCCACAAAGGCAGAGTGGTCGACCGGGATTTGAACCCTCGCAATGTAGATCAACACGCTACTCACACTATATCCAGACTATCGTAAATAGAAAAGTTTTGATTAAAATTATGTTATGCGCAATGGAACCAGAGATGGGCAACAACAAGTGTTTGTGCTCTTGTATACCAGAGTTGAATGAAAAGAATTTATTAATAATATTGTAAACTAGCAAACACAAGCGACTTCGTCCGCATAAAAATCACATAATAAGCAATTTTTGAGAATGTTGTTGGTAATACATTATGTGGGATATATAATCTGCTTACTTTAATGGCTCTTTGAACACAATGTTTTGTATTTTGTTGGAATCAGAACCATAAATTATTAAGAATGATACCATACATTTGAATGGAAGAGGCTCGTGATCAAATCAATTCCGTGATTTGAGATCATATAAGTATGGAAGAGTGTTAAGGACATGTGAATAATTGTAGCTTATGTTAAGTAAAAAAAAAGCCCAAATAAAATAACATTAAGCTTAAAAACGTAACAGAACTACGATTGTATGTAGAGCCCAATCATACGATACTATAGACGAAATCGAAATTTTTGTGATCTTGAGAAATGTTGTAGGTACTGAGAAACTTAGTACATTGAATTTAACGAAATTGTGCAATTTGTATGGTAGGAGGAGTGGGCGGTTTTTGTGATTTTTCGAAAAACAACTATAATCATCATTCAATTGATATGTATTAAATTTCAGATCTGTATCATTCAAGCTTTTCAAGAAAATCGAATTTTTGTAAAGTCGTGGAATTGTGTCACATTGTACGGAAGGTGGTAGAAGGAGTGAAGCTACTCGGTTAATTTTTTTCCCGATAATAATGAAAATGATAATTAAGGATTGAGTACAACATATTAGCTCGATGAAAATTATATGTACTGAGAAAATTAGCTTCGAATATTTCATGAAAAAGTGCAGTTTATATGGGAGGTGGTGGAAGGAGTAGGGGTTATTAACTGAATTTTTGAGAAACAACTATCGGGTTTTCCAATAAGGACTTGACAACTTTGAATTCAATTTGTGAACGCACCCTTTCACTAATCATCAAACTGTCACTGTCAATTTATTTAGTAATCTTAATATTTTTTGGTAAAGTACACGAAGGAACAACGTCTCAAATGGTTTGCATTTTATTTTGAAAAAAAGTTGTCAAGTCCTTATTGGGAAACCCTTTATAATCATTATACAATTGATATATTTTAAATTTCAGATCAGTAACATTTACACTTTTCAAAAAAACCAATTTAAGTAAAGTCGTAGAATTTTGTCACATTGTATAAGAGGGGGTAGAAGGAGTGAAGCTAATCGGTTAATTTTTTCCCGACATTAATAACAATACAAATTAAAGATTTAGTAAAACATTTAAGCTCGATGAAAGTTACACGTACTGAGAAAATGTGTATAAACCATTTCATGAAAAAGTGTAGTTTGTATGGGAGGTGGTGGAATTAATTTGTATACCATAGATCACATTTATGATAAAAATAATATGTTTTAAATTTCAAATGATTTACTCAAATGGTTTTGAAGAAAATTTGATTATTATATATTTTTGAAAATGAGTCATTTTGTATGGGAGGTGGTGGAAGGCGTGGGGTATTGAAAAAAATCACACGCAGATTACATCTCGGTGCATATCTAATAAACTGTGAAAGTTTCATTACAATCGCTTTAGCCGTTTTTGCGTGAAAGCCGGAAAGACAGACAGACAGAGAAAATTTTTAATAACGTGTGTTTCTGCTTAGTTATTGCTAAAGTAAAGCAAAAAACTTATTTATAGCCATTTATAAACAAATAACAGACAGACACTACAATTATATTTATATGTATAGATTTCAATTTATTTACAAATAGCCTATTACATCAACAAACGTACCGTAAGTTTTTTTTGAATTAAGTACACACATTTTAACAAATATAAATTATAGTAGTAGTATCCATTACTTAACTAATATCGCCAGTCAGCCTTAATTATGTCACAAAAATTGTTGTTTTTTTTCATTACATTAAATTCAAAGTCTTTTCTCATAAATCACCATTAATTACTTCATCATTTTCTTCAAGTAGAAAGTGACGAGTTTTATTGACAAATTCAATAAAATCGCGATATAAAACATCGGGTTTTTCGAATGCGATAAAATGTCCACCTTCCAAATAATATGTACTATGAATGAGATTCACGAATTTATCTTCTAAAGCCCAATCTATGTAATGCATCACTTCGTGTTTGAATCGTGCACATCCTGTTGGTGGTCTCGTTTTAATATAATTAAAGATCATCGATCGTCCATTTACTAAGAAATTCTCGGCGTACAACCGACTTGCGGATGTTATAGAATTCGTCAGATAGTAGATCATGACATTGTCCAGTAGAGCCTCAAGAGTAAAGGATTTTTCCAGCCCTCCATCCTCAGTCTGACGATAATCGGCATTTGTTAATGTGGAGAATTTCTCCAGCATATATGCAGCAAGACCTATGGGATTTGCAGTTAATGCTGCTCCAATCGTATCCGGTTTTGTTGACTGAATGTGAAAGTACCCGCTCTCTATAAACATGAACTTTAACTTTTCCTTAAGTGGGAAGAAGAAATTTGCATATTTCTCGTCGACGAAATACGATGGGTACCAGCTAGCTATTATCGTCCTCATGATTGAGTTCGGTGTCAATATTGTGCAGAAGTTCGAATGGTAGCCAATCACGTTTTCCGGAAATATTGTTGCAAGCTGACTGCCAACTACTCCGCCCCAATCGCCACTTTGAATAAAAAAATTCTCATAGCCCAAACGAATCATAAGGTTCCGCATAATTACGGCCATTTCGGCACATCCCATTCCCGTTTTGGCAGCACCCTCTGACCAGGCGAATCCCGGTAGGCTCGGTGCGACAACTTCAAATGCATATTCACTATCCGGGCTATCGACTAATTTCGGAAGCATATCGTAAAATTCCCGAACAGATCCTGGCCATCCGTGCAGCAGAAGCATTGGATAAACCTTCTTTCCTTTTGGATGATTCTTGAATTGTGTATGCAAGAAATGAATTCGAAGTCTGAAAATATATGAAAAAATACAAAAAATTAATTTTATTACAATTTTTGTTTTAAGATTTTTTATTTCTGGTTATCCTTTCGAAATAATTGTTAAATTTAATTTAAGAAATTTTGTAGGGGAAGTGGTAGAGGGAGTTTAAATTAAACACTAAACATTAAACTAATTTTTTCACCTCACGCTATGGTTGCCATCAAAATATTTTCTAAAAAATTTCAATCACTCAAATTCCTGTTAAGACCCCCTATAGAAGCATAGGACAGAAACAACTCTCTTCCACAAGGCGCGATCCTGAGCATCGGCTTTAAGCTGTTGCCAGGACTTGTTTATTTCTCTGGCCTCCTGCTCAACTGCTCGCTTCCATGTGTTACATGGTCGACCAACCCGACGTCTTCCTTGAGGGTTATAATCCAGAGCCTGTTTTGCGATGTTTCGCTCTGGTTTCCTCAAAGTATGACCGATCCACTGCCACTTTCGCCGTTGAATCTCAATACCTATTTTAGTCTGGCGAGTTGTACTCCAAAGTTCGTCGTTGGAGATTACTTCTGGCCAGAATATTCCTAAAATGCGCCGGAGGCATTGATTTACGAAAGTCTGTAGTTTCTTGGTAAGTCGAACGGTCACTTTCCACGTAGTACAACCATATAACAACACGGATTTGACGCATGCGTCAAAAACTCGCAGCTTCGTGCGAAGGGAGATCTCTCTTAACCTCCAGAAAGGGGAAAGGATACCGAAGGCCTGACGAGCTTTATTTAGCCGACCCTCAACATCCTTTTCGGCTCCGCCGTCCATGCTGACAATGCTTCCGAGATAGCAAAAATCTTGCACCTCTTCCACATCCTGTCCATTAAGAACAATCGGTGTGCTTGCGTTCGAACCCATGTGCATGTACTTGGTTTTACGCACATTTATTTTCAGTCCCGCCTCTTTGCATTTAGAATGCAACGAGCGAACATTTGACTCTAAGTCCGAACAGGTATGTGCAAGCAAACACACGTCATCAGCATAATCAAGGTGACTTAAGATGTTAAATAGTCTCCATTGAAGACCTTTACCTTCCCCACCTTCCAGTGCAGCTTTCAAGATGTCATTTATTACCACCAGAAACAGGGCTGGTGATAATATGCAGCCTTGTCTGACACCCGTTCGCAAAGGAAAGCTCTCGGACAGCTCTCCTCTATGCAAGACGCGACACCTTGCATCTTCGTAGGATTCTTTAATCATAGCTATGACCTTATCTGGAATACCTCTCCTACGCAAAGCATTCCATATGTAATCTCGCTTAACGCTGTCGAAAGCCTTCTCGAAGTCCACAAACATGAGATGTAGTGGCGAACCCATTTCGGCTGACTGCTCTAATATTATCCGTAGGGTATTTGTGTGGTCGGTACAAGACGACCCTTTACGGAATCCAGCCTGATAAACTTCGAGAGTGCTCTCGACGACATCACTAATCCTATTGAGAATTACCTTAGCCATAATTTTTGATACGGCAGTAAGTAGACATATACCACGCCAATTGCCACAATCCCGAAGGTCGCCCTTCTTCGGAATTTTCACAATGACGCCCTCCTTCCATTCAGTCGGATATCTTCCATCATTCCACACCTTAGTGAAGAGTGGGAGGAGTATATCGGCTGTTATTTCCGGGTCCGCTTTGAGGAGTTCGGTTGGTAGTCCGTCTGTACCTGGAGCTTTCCTTCCCGCCATTGACTGAATGGCGGAAACTATCTCTTCCTTATCTGGGGGATCGTCCCTAATAGAGGATTGTTGCGGTTGGATGTTTGGAAGTTGTTCTGTTTCCGGAATATCTTCATCTGAAAAGATGTTTAAAATATCAGAGAAGTATTCCTTCCATCGTCGCAACTGGTGTTCACTCATATTAAGGAGAGTTCCGTTGACATCTCTCACCAGGTGGTTGGCGGTGAAATTCCTGTTCGTCAACTGTTTCATGATTTTAAATAGTGAACCCATATCCCCAAGGTAAGCCGCAGATTCTGCCTTGCTTGCAGATCTTCAATGGCCTTTCTCTTGTCGCGTCTAACAGCCTTTTTAAGCTGTATATGAGCATTGCGGTAGTTCTGCCTCAAGTCGGGCGTTAGTTGGTTGACATCGGGTTGAGAGATGATTGCCAATTTGGCTTTTTTCCGATTGCCAACCTTGTCCCATGTGTCTTGCGACATCCAGGGTTTCTCACCGCTTTGCGCATATCCCACAGATTCTTCAGCACTAGTTAGAAAAGTGTTTCTGGTTGCCTCCCAATTGGCGTCCAGTGTGCGCATTTCATGTTCACCCAATGTGGATGACTTTTCGCGTAGAATGGTGGTGTATTCGAGTTTTTTGTTGGGATCTCTGAGTTTATCCACATTAAGCTTGCGCTTCATTTTAAGAATTTGTGATCGTCGGATAGCTGCTGTACACAATCTCAAGCAGGCAACCATCAAGTGGTGATCGCTCCCCACGTCAGCTCCACGTTTCGCTCGCACATCGAGGAGACATCTTCTCCATCGGCGACTTATAGCCAAATGGTCGATCTGGTTCTGAGTAACACCATCAGGGGAAACCCAAGATCTTTTATGATGACTCTTGTGTGGAAAAAGGGTCCCTCCGATGACCATTTGCCGAGTACTACAGAACTCCACAAATAATTCGCCGTTTTCGGGTCTCTTAATCCAAGGTCGTGAAGCGTCGACCCAAGGGTCACCATGCCTCCCCATGACGTGTTCTAGTCCAGTGTTGTCTGATCCAACCTGGGCGTTCATATCTCCCGAGATGATAATAATATCACCTCTTGGAACACGTTCGAAGGTGGCACTCAGTTGGCTATAAAACTCCTCTTTGTGACCAGATGTTGCGGTATTAGTTGGTGCGTAGCACTGCAGAATTGTGACGTTTCTGACACTGATCCTGAGCCTGACGACGATAATCCTATCCGAGATTGGTTCCCAGCTAATGAGACTGTTTCTCGCTCTCGGCGTAAGGACGAACGCCACGCCATTTCTGGCTTCACTTTCAGGGCCAATGTACAGAATAGTGTTTCCGCTAGGGGTTCGTTCTTCTCCTGACCTCGCTCAAGCCCAAGATTTGGATGTTATAGTGCTTCATTTCACGGTCGATCACTGATTGGCGGTGCAAGGACCGAGTAACCCCAGCTCTTCCCCCGTCATTCAATGTTCGAACGTTCCAGAAGCCAATCATAGTCCGTTTTCGAATACCAAAAGTCGTTACCGTAGAATCAGTCCGTATCCGAGGCGATGTATCCGTTTCTTGTATCATTTAGGTCTTAAGATCACGGGTGATAAGCCCATGATCCAGTGAGTGTCCATTTGCCATTTTTAGGGCAAGCAGGACTGGCTGTGGGTGAATTCTACAGCCCCCATCCCAGAGGGGGATAGTCAGCTCAGGTCCGTGGAGTCGCTAACTCCAAAGATAGTTGCAGGAATTGGTAAAACCTCATACTACAACTACCCCCTTGCGGGGGTAGGATTCAAAAATTTAATAGATACTAAGAAAATTAGTGTATTGGATTTAGTGAAATTGTGCAGTTTGCATGGGAGGTGGTAGAAGGAGGGGCGAGTTCTTAAAGACTTTTTCAGAAATTACTATAAACATCATGCTTTTGACATGTTTTAAATCGCAGATCAGTAGCATTCATACTTTTCAGGAAAATCTACTTTTTGTGAAGTTGTTGAATTGTATCAGATTGTATGGGTATAAGGAATGAAGCTAAGCGCCTAATTTTTTTTGGTCATACCAATAATTCTAAATAAATAAGAAATGCTCAATATCAGCTCAATAAATTTTATACGTACTGAGTATATTTGCTTGGAATATTTCATGAAAAATGCAGTTTGTATGGGAGCTGGTGGAAGGAAGGGGAGGACTCGATTAATTTTTATACAGTAATATTTTATACAGTAAACATTATAAAAATAATATATTCATTTCAGATCAATAGCTGTAATGCTTTTCGAACAAAGCCGTTTATTGTCGAATTGCGAAATTGTGTCATTTTGTATGGGAGTGGGTAGAAGGCGTAAAGCTTATCGTCTAATTTTCTTTTGATCTTACTAATAATTCTAAATAAAAATTTAGTACAAAATTTCAGCTTGATTAATTTTATACGCACTGAGTAAATTGGTTTAGAGCATTTCATGAATAAGTGCCGTATGGGAGGTGTAGGAAGGAGGGGGAGGATACGAATATAGTTGAAATTTCCGATCAATAGCATTTATACTTTTCCATTGAGTTCGTCGAATCCGAGGCGAAGCTTCAGGATCCGTAACAGTTTTTTTTTACAGGGAAAGGTTGTTAGCCCATCGCCCAACCCCCAACCTGAAAGACCAGGTCAGTATACTTAACCGCAAAGACACGGCTGAACGATTTTTGGCTGGATAGGATATGTTGGAGTTCTCTCAGCTATGCCGCGAGTCCAAATAAATTCATTCTTAGCCTACTTCCTGGCCATACAGGATGTCTTCTTCCCTCCTCCTTTTTCAAACCAGGCTTGGGACTGTCTTAGGCGGAGTAAGAAATAGCTTAAGTATATGCACTAATTACAACTTATCACCGTTATTTGAAAAGACTTTAAAGAAATTTGGATTATCGAAAATAAATGTTTGAATTACCATTTGGTAGTTATGCAAATTCATTATATTTTTGGTTACAGCTGGTACTTTGTTATATGCCCTGGGCCCCAGGAAACTATGGTGCTTCTGTGTTGATGATTTCTTGATTTCTTAGTTCCAGTTGTATGAATAATTCTAGCTATATACGGTTTTTAAGCCGACGTTTGCCTTATCAAAAGAGTAATTTCAATTGTTACTTTGAAAAATGAGGACCATATTGTCCCCAAAGGTCACTATGTGTTCTTCTATAACGGTTGAATCCAACTTACAGAGCTCATTAATATATATTAAAAACAAATTTGGACCCAGCACTGTACCTTGCGACTACTTAAATTTTCATTTATTTCATAGCCTGAGTTCTATCGGTCAAATAAGATTGGAACAGGAAGTATACATTACGACTGAGCCCAATAGATCTAAGCTTAGCAAGGAGGAGAAACTGATCAACAGTATCCAAAGCACTTGTAACATCTAAAAAGAAACCTATAATCTTTTCATTTTTGTCACTTCTTAACATCGAAAATTGCATGTGAAGTATTTACGTCAGCCTTGAAACCATATTGCTTAGCAGCTAATATCTAATTTTCATCAAGATATTGCACAAACCGTTTTTTATGGATTTTTCAAAATTTCTAGCGAAGCTAGACACCAGAGATATATGCCGGTAGTTTCATTAAGTAAGGGAATTACTACAGCACTCTCCAATTTACTTGCGAAAACACCTTGGGATGTACAGAGGTTGAAAAGATGAGAAAGCAACTTGGAAATGTGATAGGCAACTAATTTTAATATATTTGCAGTGAATCCGTCTAAGCCTGGCGCTTTATTATTTCTCGATTCATCTTCTTCTTCAATGGCACTACAGCTCAAATCGGGCTTTGGCCTCCTGACCTTCAGGTTCCTTAACATTTTATTTGTTGTTGTGAAAACGTTGTTAGCCCTTCGCACAACCCTCTATCTACGAGTTTTCCATTTTCGCAGATTTCGGTAGCCAAGATATACCCAAGCAGGCAGTGTGCTGAAATTATGCGTCGATCGGGATTTGAACACCCGACCTCCGCATTGTAGACCCACACGCTACATACTAGGTTACACTCTAGGTTCAATTCAGTTATGTTCGCTTTAATTTCAATCCTGGTAATTGGATAAATATGAAATGATGAGAGTGATAGATTGATGACAGCAAGACCTAAGGATGCGTTGGGCGGAGTCTTATTCGAGTTAGCAATTATTTGACCAACAGTAGCGAAGTATGTACATATCTAGTACTTTAGCAATTTCGAAAGGATCAGTAACTAAAACTTTATCTTTTCAATTATTTGCGTAATATTTGGCAGCTCAGTCTTATTTGTGTGAGTGGTATTTTCATTTATTGTTCGCCACAGCTGCCTTGGTTTTCCTTTTTAAAATACTGGTACCTGGCATATTTAATTATACAGTTTAATTTATTCCTATACGTTGTATAGTTAATTACAAGATGCTTTAGATACCTCTATAGCGAATTGTATCTACGTTGTCGTTCGTGCGAGTTACGATGCGAGTTAATATATATTAACTTCCTATTTTGATATAAGTAGGCCGAATTATGTATAGGATAATGACACTAGTAATATCGAAAACCGAGATAATATATATTAACTCGCATCGTGTGTCGGTAGCCTAACGATGGTCCGGTAGTGAAACTTACTGGCTTAGACGACGGCTGTTCGTTCCTTTTTAAGATGCATACGGTCGTCTCTGCTCCGTTTAGTGCGCTCTGCATGTAAGTGGTTGATTCTGGATGGGTAATAGAATTCTCTGGTTCTGAGAGGGCGGTCTGATCGGCTCGGAGCGAGGCGTACTCGTTCCTGCGGCCGTTTCCCTGCCGCTATGCACACTGCACGCTATGTAGCAATTTCGGAATCCCTTTCCGAGGAATAGGGCTTTTAGGGGTTATAATTTTCTCTCGATTGCTTCTAAGGATAGCACGTTACTATAATTCCTGTCTAGATGTAATAGTGAATCTTCTTCTTCAATAAGATCGAGCTATTTATTTACGTGCACGAAAATCGAAGTTCCTGGAACGTTGACACAATATTAGATAATTCAAAGGAAAAATCTTAATCGACAAATTCCTTAATATATCCAGCAAACATCCCTTCCAATTCAAACGCCTGTGATTTCTCAATAGCCTGTGCTTTTTTAAGACAATTAACAGATCATTCATCTTTGAAAAATTATCAATCAATCAAATCAAATTCCTGTTAAGACCCCCTATAGGGGCATAAGACAGAAACAACTCTCTTCCACAGTCCGTATCCGAGGCGCTGTATCCGTTTCTCGTATCAGTTAGGTGATAAGCCCATGATCCAGTGAGTGTCTATTTGCCATTTTTAGGGCAACAGGACTGGCTGTGGGTGAATTCTACAGCCCCATCCCACAGGGGGTAAAATGGAAAATTATGCGTAAATTTAAATAAATATTTACGTTTGAGCAGCTATATGTAGCATGCTTGCGATTCAGTGATTCCTTCAATTTAATAATTTATACTTCTGAATCCAACGAAACACAAAAGATTTTGTACAGAGACTACAACTAAGCAAGATAACGGACCCATATACTTTTAACTAAATTAACAAAAATTGTATATTATTACGATTCTTACGCGGACTAAGTCGCGGCCAGTCGCTAGTTACAATAATACGATAAAGTAAAATGGATTATCATTGTGATTAATCTTTTTTAACTCACTAAAAAACTGATCGGTCAACATTTGAAAATTTTAATTAAATGATAAGCAACAATGATAACTTACCCTTGAATTTGTGTTGTGTAATGTGGAAATTTGGACAGAAACTGCTCCCGAGTTTTCCATTTGGACAGATATTCATCGTGCCAGTAGTCAACCACTTGTCTCAATTTGTTCGTATTGAATCCGTACTCGAATCCTACGCCTTCGAACGGTTTGTGGAATGTAATTGATCGATTCAATTGCTTGCGAAGATCCTCGATCACCTAAGGAAAAGTTCTTTGATTTCAATATTTTCACTTTAATTCGAACTTACCTCGTTCGAATAGGAAATTTGAAATGGCACGAGCGATGTATCCTCCTTGTATTTCGCTTTATCACCTGGTCCCCAGTATTCATTTAGATCCAGTTTTGGAGCCGTTGGTGGTTTTGTTAATTCCTTGAACTTTTGGTACCCAATAGCACTGATCAATGCAAGAGCAACGAGGAAAACCCTTAATGCGAATCCCATCTTCAATTAATTGCACGTTCACTGAAATTCTCTGGAAATCGCACTTCAAATCCGCCCAGATCCGAAGGTCAAGCTCTTAACCACTAAATTTTCACTCTCAAACTTTAATTGCATTACGAGAACATTAAAAGCGATACGACGACTAACTGAGACGCTCAATTCAAAGATTGATCAAATATTCCAATGAGAATAAAAGCGCTTGTAAAGCAGTTTTAATGCGCTTGATTTGATGCTAGGAAGTGTTTCGAACTTGCTAACCTTTCATATTCGTTTTAACAATTCGCGTCCGCACAAGTAAGCGGTTCACTTAATAAATAATAAAGGACATCGTAAAGCAGGACAAATATTGTAAACAAGCACTTAAGAAAGCATTAAAAGCATCAGTCGAAGAGACCTTAAAAAGCGTTTAGATCGAAGAACTAGGCAAGCAGACGTCTACTTAGGAAAATGTTTAAATACGGAGCTTCTAAAGCTATTGTAAGTTCGATTTCAGCGCTCAATACAGATCTTTAAGCCTCCTTCTTACTACACCATATTTCTTCTATTTTTTATTGCTTATAAAATTCCTAAAATCAAGCAAGTAACGTTGAAGGAACTAGGGAAAAGACGCCAATCAGGCACAATTATAAAGTAGAAAACTATAACCTAGAAAACGTAGACAACTTTAAACAACTAGGGAAAAACTTATCGAAAGATGAAAGCGAACCCATCGAAATCAAACGAAGGTTAATGATGGTAATTAGTACGTATTGTTCGATACTACCGATAATTAAAAACAAAACCGTGCACATGAAAACCAAACTCAAACTATATAAAACGATTGTAAGACGTGTGCTATGGCAGCCACAACTGGACATTATCTCAGGTACTCTCAGCACCCAAAACTCATCTAAAGATATTGGATCGCATTCAGCGTTTTGCGCTTCGACTTATTGGAGATGATGCCATAACGGCATCCTTTTACTCCCTCGAACATCGCAGAAATATCGGTGTACTCACCCTTTTCTACAGATATTTCCATGGCCGCTGTAGCCATGAAATTAGTCGTCTTATCCCTCCCTTATATATGTAAGTTCACGCGCAATACTCGTGCTGCTGAACGAGCTCATGAGTATACGGTTGAGCCACCCAAATCACGTACGGTGAAATGTAGGCAGTCATTCATACCTCGAACATCCAAAATGTGGAATGCACTACCCGCGGCCACTTTTCCTGGAGATTATAACATCGCGCAATTTAAAGGCAACATTCACCGATTCCTTTTATCCTGTCCGTCCTTATTCAAATAATTGTTTATTTTGTTAATTTTCATTTTGTTTCATCCATTCCTAAACCGACTGAACTGTACGCTACAGTATTAAAGGGTGACCCCTAAGTTCAACTTGGTGCGATAAAAAAAAAAAAAGGTGTTCGAAAAATTTCGTAACGCCTTTGAAAGAAAAGTCGTCAGAAGCATCATCGTACATGCGAGGGAAGACTCGAACTGGAGAATACGATACAATAAAGAATTGTATGCCATCTTCGACAATCCAGAAGCGTCAACCCTCATATAATTCAAGAAGCTTCAATGGGTTGGTCATGTGGAGCGGATGAATGATGGAAGAATTCCCAATCACACACTAAAAGTCGAAGTCAATGGACAGAGTCTTGTTGGAAAACCACGGAAGCGCTGGGGGAATTCTATTTACAGACAGACAGGAAATCATTGGTAAGATTTTCAAACGTGGTCCCTGTACCGAAATGGATGGAGGTGGAGTACACAGGACGCCAAGGCCCAATTTGGGCTGTAGTGCCATCGTGAAGTAATGTAATGTTCATAAATCAGAATTCATTTATTATTTTCAAATAGCATCATTGATATGTGAAAAACATAGCATAACTACGATTAGGCGTAAAGCTCAATCGTACGATACTCTAGATAAAAGAGAAATTTGTTGATTTTAAGAAATTTTGCATGGGGACTGGTAAAAGGGGTGACGGCGTTAAACACATTTTTCACATCATGATAGAATTGCAATCAAAATGTTTTATATGTATAAATTTTGAAGCTGTAAAAATTTGATAGTGATGAGAAAGTTAGTGTATTACATTTAGTGAAATTATGTAGTTTCTATGGGAGGCGATAGAAGGAGCACAGTCGGTTTTTAGCGTTTTTAGTAATAACTATAAAGATTATGAAATTCTAAAAACAAAAAATAAGTAATAACTATAAAGCTTTTGTAATTGACAAGTACGCCATAACCGGTCTTCCCAAGCCCGGTTGAGAAAGGAGGAGAGAGCATGGAGTTAACCTGAATCGCCAGTAACACCAGTGCATCTCAGGAAGTTGGCAAAAAGTATGACATAGTTGGACTCGCAGCATAGCTATGAGAACTCCAGCATTTCATATTGTTGCGAGCTGGGGCTCGTCGTGATTTCAAGTAAAAACGCAATTCGCTAAAAAAAATAAGTGATAATTTATTAATTCACACTTTAATTCAATTTCCCGCTTAATTCGCACTATATGGCAATACCGCCGCGCACTTTTCTATCGCTTTCACTGGTTCGCGTTTCCGTAATAAAAATTACTGAAGGAATAATCTCTCGCTGAATGCTTTCGTGCTTTTATACTCTTTCCATACTCATGAGTGTTCTCGAAGCTTCCTTCGGTGTGGACGTGTGAACTATACTGAAAAGCTCTATCTTTAATTGTGGCTTTCTACATAGTGGAGTATACTGTTCTACATAATTCTTGTCTATTCGAAAGAGATCGAGCGGCGGGGCTGCCAGGTCTGCATGTAACAATATTAAGCTGAAAACTGCAACCCTTTTTCTACCAGGGTGTAATAAATAAGTAGGACCAGTCCTCCAGGTCAGGGGTTGGACGAGACACCGACAACGCATCACAAGAAAAAGAACAGTATTCAGAAACCTGAAGAACAGCCTCGGAAAGGATGGACTCAACAGCAACGACCCCGCAAATGAAAAATGGAATACTCTTTTGGCTCTTGGAATGTTCGATTCTTATTTAGGACAGGGGCTCTGAAAGAGTGCCTCGAATAAGTGGCAAAATACAACATCAACATAACTGCCACCCAAGAAACGAAATGACTCGGTACCGAAATCATGGACATGAGATCACACACGATTTATCCAAGTAGAAAATTATCGGGAAGCAGAGAATTTGGAGTCGCTTTAGTCGTTGACAAAAAATTTAAACAGTGGTCAAAAGTTTCAAATCAGTAAGTGAAAGATTGTGTGTAACCCGAATAAACACTTGGTTGATCAACGTCCACGCACCAACAGAAGACAAAGACGATATAACTAAAAACCAATTTTATGCCACCCTAGAGACAACCTATGACTGACTGCCCTCGAATGACCTAAAAATTGTCTTAGGGGATTTCAATGCAAAAGTCGGAAAGGAGGAGGTTCATAGAGTAACAACAGGAGGGCACAGTCTTCATGACATAACCAACGACAATGACCAACGTCTTATTGATTTCGCAAGTAGCAAAAATATCATAGTAAGCTCTACGTGCTGTCCACATAGCGAAATTCACAAACGAACGTAAGCTGAATAGGCCACGTTTTAATTGAAAAAAGTGCTGCTCCCAGCATACTTGATATTCGAAAACTCGACGGTGCGAATTGATCACCATCTAGTCACAGTTAAGTATCGATGCCGCATAACTTGTCGTGAATATTCGAAAACGAGTAGATGTCGCCAATTCGATGTCGACAAGCTTAAAGACGAAACGGTGGCGCAAGCTTACATGTGATCATGTAATAAACACCAATATATGAAAACAACCAAATATGTCAGTGAAGAATGTGTGGATGAAAATACGAGACGGCATCAAATCTTCCGCAGAAGAGGTGTCAGGATATCAAGCACGACGATAAAATAATGATTGGTTCGACCAGGAATGTCGCGATGCAATAGATAGAAAGAACGAGGCTTATAAAATTTTTACTAAGCAACAAATACGAGCTAAAAAAGATAGATATGACGAGCTTAGGCGATATGCGAAAAAGACCTGCAGGCGAAAACAAAGGAAGTACCACAATGACAAGATACAAAAAATGAACGATTAGAGAAAAAATAAAATGCGGAACGTATACACAATAGTAAAAGACTTAAGATATAAGTCAAAAACCAGTCTCTGCTCTGCAAAGACGTAGAGGGCAACATCACCAGCGACACGCAAGAAATCAAAAGGATATGGGCTTCAAACTTTGAACATCTTTTCAATCCCACCCCATCAATACCGATCACGACAGATAACATTTCAATTGAGGCCTCAACTGATGAAGAAGAACCATCATCGACACTACCCTTGCTGAAATCGGCGCAGCCCTATGTGACCAAAAACTAAACAAAGCGCCGGGAATTGACAAAATACCATGTGAACTTCTGAAAAATGGTGGAAACTGTGTCGCTGAAATACTGCACAACATGATATGCAAAATTTGGACAGAGGAAATCATACCCGACGATTAGCGAAAAAGCATCTTATGTCCAATTTACAAGAAAGGAGACAAACTCTGCTGTGAGCATTGCAGAGGAATTTCATTGTTGTGTACGTCCTATAAAATAATGACAAAAATAATTGAAAGTCGTCTTAAGCCCTATAGGGTGGTGGTGGATTCAGAACCAGACGATCTACAACAGACCAGATATGCCCAGTGAAACAGGTGCTTGAGAAATGCTGGGAATATTCATAGATTTTAAACAAGTATACGACAGTATCGACAGCAGCGTACTGTACCCAATCTCGCTTGACTTTGGAATTTCCCCAAAAATAGTCCGACTAACAAGACTCACAATGATGAACACTGAACCCCAAGTGCGAATACAAACCGATTCTACAACCAGCTTTCGAACAGAATGTGGTTTGAAGCCGGAAGATGGTCTTGCCTCCATGGTTCTTAACTTGGCACTAGAGTATATCGTCCGAAAAATATCAGTCGACACCAACGGGACACTACTATTCAAATCCATCCAACTAGTAGCATACGCTGACGACATTAACATACTAGCAAGATCCTTCCTTAGTGCTAAGGAGGTATTTGTCAATCTTGACTCCAACGCAAAAGAAGTCGAGTTGCGCATTAACGAAAGCAAAACAAAAGTAAAATCCAAGAAAGTCACAGGAACAATAAGCAGCGGTCTTATAAAACTATTATACGACCTGTGCTGTGTTATGGCAGCGAGACGTGGACATTAACGCGAACTTTCGAAAAAGCAGTTAACGCATTCGAAAGAAAGGTCCTCCCAAGAATTTTGGGACCTGTGAAGGAAGGAACGGAATTGCGAATAAGATACAACCATGAGTTGTATCAACTCTACGACGAGCCAGAAGCTTCAACGTTCATCCAGCTACGTAAACTGCAGTGGGCTGGCCATGTAAAGCGAATAGAAGGCAGGAGAATCCCCAAACGTGCTCTTAAAGGCAAAGCGAGTGGTAACCGGCCAGTAGGCAAATCAATAAGCGATGGAAAAACTCGGTTGATGAAGACAACAAAGTCATTCTAAAAATTAGCAGTTGGAGGACGTGGTCTTTGGATCGAGACGATTGGAGGCGACGACTTCAGAAGGCCAGGGCCCAATTCGGGCTGTCGCGCCATTGATGATGATGATGATTATGCAAATTTCGGACCAAGAACATTCATACTTTTCAAGAAAATCGATTTTATATAGAGTTCTGAAAATGTGTCACTTTGTATGGGAGGGGGTAAAAGAAGAGAAGCTACTCAATTATTTTTTTTTTCAATCTTACTAATAATTTTAAGTAAATATTTATTGCATAATTTCAGCTCCATAAATTGTATACGTACTGATTAAATTGGTTTAAAGTATTTCAACAAAAAGTGCAGTTTGTTTGGGAAGTAGTAGAAGGAGCTAGGCGATTCAAATAATTCTTACGCTTTGGATTGATGTCATCATAAAAATTATTTATTCTACATTTCAGATCATAGCTTTGATACTTTTTGAGAAAATCCATTTACTTCTGAATTCCGAAATTGTGTCATTTTGTATGGGAGGGGGTAGAAGGGGTGGAGCGATTTGCTCCGTTCACGGACTTGTCCTTACTTTTTCATCGAAAACGATGTGCACATAATTTGAACTTTCAAACTCAATGCGTTCTCGAGCTACAGAAGACACGGACGGACGGACAGACAAACGGACATCGGTTTTTGAAATTTTTCAGTGATTATATGAACTTCTGTATCATTATTTTTTTTTTTTGATCTTTATTTCTTAGCTTTACAAACTTTGTGGCAAACTTCGAATACTTTCAGATTTAATATAGAGTATAAAAAGAACTTTCATGAAGCAATTGAAGAGTACGAGAAGAGCTAATATAATAAAAGTCATTTATTCTCGTAAAATAAAAGATGTTGCAGGGCGGAGCCCAGGTATATGTAAATTATAGCTCAGAAACATGTACATAATTAAATTTAAATAAAGTGCACCATCAAATTATCTAAAATAGTTATGTTTAATTCAAAAACGCCCACAAATTTAGTATTATATCAGAAATACGAATGTATATATATATATTTATTACGTACTTATTATTTAAATTCATAAACTCATGCATTCTTGCACAACAAAACCTACCCGGGGGACTCGAGCTGTTCCTTTCTCTCTACCCCACCCCCCCTCGGTAATTATAAGCCGCGCTTTCGCTATAAAAAACAAATCCTTAAATACTGCTTTAAAGAAATAATTTTAAAGCGAATCAAATAAAGCAGTTTAAAGAGCTGCTTTATAGAAGGCACTTTTAAAGTTCTTCTTGGCGTATAGAAAAGAAGCGCTAAAATACTGCTTTTTCATGAAGCCCTTAACTTCTTCCCGCTGGATAATTACACTCTCTTAACTGATTCAATCATAGAGTCCAGATAGCTGAGTCGTGAACGCGGCTACGTTGCGATTTTAGATCAAAGATGCAAGTCTGCATCTCGACTTGAAAAAAATCTCTTTCTCATTCGTTACACTAAATTATGATTTTTGATCAATACCAAACATTTGCTTTAAATTTACGTCGAAAAAATCCTTTAAAGCGGCATCTACGAATATTAAAGCTGAAGTGAAGAACTTGCTTCCGCATGTAATGTAATGTATATGAAAGGGAATTTCGGAATATATGAAAAAGAATTTCGATGCAATCTTTCGCATCAAATTAAGCGCTTTTAAAGTACTTTCTAAGAGCTCCTCTTCCGCTGGGCGATGACTCGACATAATTATGATTTATAGGTATGCATGGCTGAATTGATTAAATGATGAAGCAGAAACAACAAATATGCGGAAAAGTTATGTAATAAAAGCTGAAAATAACAACAAATGAAACTGAAGCTCTGTTTCTACATAACGATGAAGCTTTTTTACTGTTAAAGCACTAAGTGCTGAATTTTTATTGGTTAGTTATTTCAAGCGTGCAAAATTTTTTTTTCTAGTTGAAAAATGATAGAGATAGTAATTTTGAATTAATATGATATGCTCTTCATAGAAGAGCTAGTGTTACTTTAGCATTCGGTGTTGAAGCTTATAAAGATATTTTCAGAGGAATATTTAAAATGAATTACAATAAAGACGAACTAGAAGCTCCCGTTTGGGTTAACTCAGATTTCTTTAAATTAGTTCTGATGAATTCTGAAAAATGCCCCACTATCGAGGTATGTTAAACTTTAATTTTTTTCGATTTTATACGGCAACATTTGTGACTAAACTTTCTAG
Organism: Chorisops tibialis; assembly: GCA_963669355.1. Lineage (NCBI taxonomy): Eukaryota > Metazoa > Arthropoda > Insecta > Diptera > Stratiomyidae > Chorisops > Chorisops tibialis. Next base: position 80,751,328 of record OY770262.1, on the reverse strand, counting down.
TAACGTGTTCATTTCCTTTATTATGAAAATATAAGCGGAACTATTGTGATTGTGAAAATTTTAAAATACCGGCGGTTTTATTTTAAGATTCTAGGAGTCCAAAATAGTTGGTTTCGAAAAAAACGTAACTTTAAGTTTAAGTGAACGCTTTCTGTACTAAATCAATCACGATTTTTATATGAAATCCAATTTCTGATACCAACTTCGCTCGTGTTCGCAGGATTTCAAGCAACATAAAACTAATTCACTTGCGAACAGCGAATGTCCCCTTTCGCACACGCTCGCCCTTTTTATATCTCCGCATATCCGGTCCTGAAGGTTCTATGGTGTTGCACGTAGCGTGTTCATTGATGTGTATGTATATGCACGCATAAGGCGGGTTTGTGTGTGAATGAGTTTGATTGAGCGCAGCTAGGCATGTGCAAGGATGTCAAATATTATAGTGAAAGTACTGGGAGAAATCTGAAAATAATTCATGAAAAAGCCTAGAAGGATTATACTTTTCTGCCCAAAAAATGTATTTACATGTAATAGTCTATTTAAACAATTACTTTTACAGAAGTATACCCAAAAAAATCATCAAAATAACACAGAATATTTGCTTTTAAGCTAAAATGACTGAATCTTTCGTATCATAAACACAATTGTAAAAACGTGTATACACGATTCATATACGAATAATACAGTAAATGTATAAAGTGTTCGTTGCAGATGCAAAGGCTCCAATCCTTCAACAACCGCAAATATGGTTCTATTATGCCAAAATATTCATAAGTGTACATATGCTGCTGAAAAACTTATACAAAGCATAATTTGGTTGAAGAGGTAAATACGTACGCATACTTAAATAGCTTCACAAGGGGAGAACATTGCATTCCAAGGAGCTGCAGTGGCTGGTACCAGAATTTAACACTAATGGATAGACATTACAATAGTCTTATCGGAAGCTCAGTAATAGAGGAAACCAAACCAACCAATCTAATCTAAACTAATATAATCTCTTTTTTTAATACTAGCAATATTGTTATCTTAATATGAAAAATTGAACGTAACTGATAATGTTGCGAAATACTACGAACATCAAGTCACAAAGCACACGTGCCAGTCTCGAATTGATCAACATAAGATTGCCTGGGAATTACTATTTTGAGCTTAAAAATGTCACAGATTTACATTTCATAATAGTTGTTAACCAATTTAGTCTTAAATCTTTTATGTAAATAAAAGCTTGGCGCTCGAATAGATTTAGATTAAAATCGATATTTTTCAAAGATAATAGGTGAAGCTTGAATATTTAAAATGGGTTACAATAAAGATGAATTGTAGGCCCGATTGGTTTAACTCATATTTCTTTAAATTAGTTCTCAGGAACTCCGAAATATGTACTATTACCGAGGTTTGAAATATATTTTAAATCTTATAATTTTCGATATACAATCGTATAGTAAATATCGATACCATAGTACACAAATGTGTTTAGTGCTAACTGTTGATTTTGAGATAAACGCATTTGAAACTTTGATTTGCCTCAAAGTTTTTGTATAGTGAATATACTTACCACTACCTACAAGACGCTGTACCGCCAATTCATAAGCTTATCACTGCCCAGCAAACATGGCGATAAGAATGCAATAGCGAATCGATATCATATTCCTATCGAATATGATAGAGAAAAGATTGACACTAATTCTTATGGCATCGACTTATCGCATTCTTATCGTTTCGACAGATTGCATTCTTATTGCAATCTATCTTATTGCAAGGCCTGTCAATGAAAATGCGTAGATGATTCACATTTTATCATTGAAGGCGATGATTTACAATAAAAAGGCATTAATTGTTGTACTTCGAAATTCTTGTCTTTTTGTCGTCATCGTGATTCGAAAAAGTTTTCGCGAAATTATTGCCAAGTCAATAATAGAGCAAGGACTGTTGCAATTTTATCGTTAGAAGCGATAATTTACTATTGCCATTTCTATCGCCACTGCGACTTATCGCGTGATTGTTTGCTAGGTGACCACAACTGAGCATTTAATACATAAAAAAACTTCATGTTATCACCTACAGATACTCAATACACACTAACACTACTCTCCTAATAGAGTTTGGACAATGCAATAATACCAACAGTTCAGCGTAAGCTTAGGAGTTCAAGAAGGCAACATAAGAATATGAAAAACAGGCAAACATGTAGTTTGCTTGAGTTTGACTATTTTCAAATGTATAGACACGAGCACAAACTTGCGTTAAACAACAAGTTTTTGAACAGAATACTCATTACAATCGAAAATAAATGTAACTTTCGTAAACTTACCTTTTTGAAAGCCATGTTGATGAAGCGATATAATGCTGTTAATTAACGGAATAAGCATGTTGCAAATTCTAGTCGCCAACAATAATAATATTGGAATTCGGAAAGCAGTAAGTGATGTTCTTGACATATTGGCAATGGCTGGTGTAGGTTTCAACTGGTGAAAAAGGAGGGATGTAAACACAGCTCATGATACACTTATGTTGATGAACAAATCGGACCTTGGCCTCCTGAATACTTTGCCTCCATCCATCTCAGTTCAGTAACCGCGTCCTCCAGTTTGAAAATCTTAGCAGGGATTTGCTGTCTACATGAATCCAAACCTCCAAGTGCTTCCGTGGTTTTCCGACCGGTCTTTGCCCTTTGACTTTCCCTTTAAGTGTGCGTTTGGGAATTCTTCCGTCTTCTATACGCTCCATATGACCAGCCCATTGTAACTTCTTAAATTTTATGAGGGTTGACGCTTCTGGATTGTCGAAGATGGTATACAATTCTCTATTGTATCATATTCTCCAGATCGAGTGTTCCCTCATAGGTCCGAGGATTCTTCTCAGGACCTTTCTTTCAAAGGCGTTAAGTAGTTTTTCGTATGTCTGAGCTAATGTTCACGTTTCGCTGCCATAGCATAACACAGGTCTTACTATTGTTTTACATATTTTTAATTTAGTCTTCCTGTGTACGTTCTTGTTTTTGATTATTGGAAGTACCGAATAATAAGTCTTGTGTGCCATCATTATCCTTCTTTTGATTTCGATGGGTTCGCTTCCAACCTTCGATAGGTTCGCCCCTAGGTATAAAAAGTTGTCTACGCTATTGTCTCCTACCGTAATATTTTGTCTGATTGACGTCTTCTTCCTAGTTTGCGTCATAATTTTTGTTTGGTTTTCATTAATACGTAGTCCAACTTCAATTACTACCGAGTCAAGATTTACAAATACATCCTTAGCACTCTCCAGAGATCTTGCAAGGATATCTATATCGTCGGCATATGCTACGAGTTTTATGGATTTGAAGCATAGTGTTCCCTTGGTGTCATCGGGAAGTTTCCGAACAACATATTCGAGTATCAAATTGAAAAGCATTGGTGTGAGGCCGTCACCTTGCTTAAGGTGTTTTTATTATTAGGCTTTTGAGTAATTAATATGGATTTTTTGTGCAATGCAGAAAAATGTATCGAGTCGAAATCCTTAACACCATCTTTTACGTGTTTTGGCGTTTTTGGGAGAAATTATCATGTGAAGTGTGTTGGTCTTACTAATATTTTTGCCGAGAGGCTTAATTCTACTCCAGGGCTTTATTGGTACTGTACTGATTGTAGGAGCCTCTCACTATCCTCTATATCATGTAAGATGTCTAGCATCGGTGAAGAAATGGCGAAAATTAAGGCGCAACTAGATAGTGTAACTGGTGCGTTCGTAACAGTAAACAACTTTTTTAATTCAGTTAAAAAGACTAACACATTAGTAGATTGTTCGACTAGTACAGACAATCCAAATTTGGTTGATGCTTCGACTTGTTGTGAGATTATGCCTTGCAATAAGCACATTTCTATTTCTACTGACACCACTAACGCTAATAACGTGCTGAATTGTATTAATGGAATTGCTTCTCGGAGTGATATTTGCAATTCGGTGGTAGCGGATAGCAATATTGATAGTCTTGCATTTCATCCACGTCCCACCCGCAAAAGGACTCGAGTGAATAAATCTACATCTTTTAATATTAGCCAAGCTTCTGCTAAAGCATCCGCTAATAACGATTCTGCGCCCTCGAAGTCTACATCTTCTAATATTGGCTAGCCCTCTTCGAAGGCATCCATTAATAAAAATTTTGCACCCTTGAAATCTACCCAAGTTTTCTCGAATAGTTCTCAAACGCCTCTTACTGATGCTAATTCTTCTATACCAACACAGCCATATCTGCTTACCTCGTCCAAAAGCCATTTTCATTTTTAGACTTGATCCCAAACATTCCCGGATGATGTCATAAGCTATTTGCTTTCTAAAAAATTTATTTCAACAGGATCAGCAGTTAAATGTGATAAAATTAGTAAAGAAAGTAGTTCCATTGCCTCCTTTAAAATTGTTTTGACTAATACGGATTTTTTCAATCAGTTGTTAAATGTTGATTCATGGCCCTCTGGAGTATTTCTTAAAGAATTTATACCTTATACTTAGACAATTGTCCCTTTACTATCAAAACGTAAATGGACTGCGCACCAAAACCCAGGCGATATTTGCCTCGTCTCAGAATTCTTCCTATGATGTTATTGCTCTAACTGAAACGGGGCTAAATTTTAGTTTCTTTGACTGTGAACTTTTTAGTTCAGACTTCCAAGTCTTTCGCAGGGATCGCTATGTTTCCGATCTGAGATTGAAGGGTGGTGAAATGTTATTAGCAGTCCGAAGCTGCATTAATTGTGTAGTTGTTCCTGTCCGGAACCCTCACGGTCTGGAGATCTTGTGTGTTAAACTCGTGCTTAATAATAAGGATATTTATGTCTTTTTGACATATATTCCTCCGTCGAGTCTTTGTATTTTGTACGAAAGAACAGTTGACTGTATAACTTTTGTTCATAATAGTATGAATATCTCTGACGAACTCATTTTACTGGGTGATTTTAATATTCCCAGTCTTTCTTGGTCTCTCTCTGACGATGATTCTACTCTCTTAGTTTCTGATTCTTCGTCCTTGCTTGAATGTTTTCTTGTAGATAGTATAACTGCACTTGGTCTACATCATTTTAGCCTTGTTCGGAATTCCTATGGAAGACAGCTTGACCTAATTTTTTACTCTGACTATTGTGCATATTCCGTGGATGAGAGCTTAACTTCAATTACTACCATTGATGTCTTGCACCCTCCTATTAATATTTTTGTTATAATTGACGAGGAGCATATTGTTAGCCCTAGTGAGAAGGAGCTTTCTTTTGATTTCAATAAAGCAGATTTCTCTCGGTTGGACTATCTTATATCTAACTTCAACTTTAATGAAATTCTTGACAATCCTGATTTTGAAGGTGCCGTAGTTGAGTTTTATTATGTTTTGTATCAATTTTTTGTTGCTAGAGTACCTTTTACCTATCGCAGGAACATCTCATCGTCGTACCCTTGGTATACTAGCGAGTTGCGCGTAATTCGCAATGCTCGTAATGCTGCCTGGAATAGATACATATATTAGGACGAAGCATGATACTGATTTTTGTCTGTATGAGGAATATTATGGCCTTTTTAAGGATTTATCTACTCGCTTATATTCTGAATATTTAATTAAAATGTAGTCGGATATTATTAGAGATCCCCTGAAGTTTTGGAAATTTGTTAATTGTAAGCGTAAATCAGATGGTTATCCAGCTTTTTTTCAATTCCTGGGCAACGATAGTAATGATCAATTTAATTTTTGTAATTTTTTCGCCACATTCTTCAGTGGATCTTTTACTAGTAGTAGCTTTTTCCCTGATATGGCGTATTTTGATGACTTTAGAGATACTACTTCGACTTCTTTGTCTGATTTACTAATTTTCTATAATGATATAGTCAATCACATCTCCCGCCTTAAAGATGTGTCTCCTCCTGGCCCAGATGGTGTTCCTGCTATTGTCCTTAAACGTTGTTGTCTCTCTCTTGCTGAACCACTCTCTCACCTCTTTCAAAGATCCCTAATAACGGGGATTTTTCCAAATGTGTGGAAGTCGTCCATCATCATACCTACTCACAAGAGCGGTGCAAAGTCTGCTGTTGAAAATTATCGGCCAATAGCTAAACTGTCGGCTATTCCTAAACTTTTTGAGTCAATAGTGTATGAATGCATGTCGTTTCACTGTAAATCAATAATTTCGAGTAAACAACATGGTTTTGTTAGGAATAGATCCACTGTTACTAATCTGATGGAGCTTACGAATAAATCCATTTTGGCTATTGAGGATGGTAAGCAGGTGGATTGTGTATACACTGATTTTAGTAAGGCCTTTGATAAATGGCCCCATTCAATAATTTTTTAAAACTTAGATTGTTGGGTTTTCCGACATGGTTTATAAATTGAATTAAGTCTTATCTATTTAATAGAACCTACCAGGTTATCTTTCGTGATTGTACGTCTAAGCCATTTACTGCGCATTCTGGGGTCCCTCAAGGAAGTCATTTTGGACCACATCTATTTATCCTGGCCATTAACGATGTAGCCTTAGTAGTAGTTTTTAAATATTCGGACGTACTCATCTATGCTGATGACATTAAAATCTTTAGGTCTATTAGTTCTAACTCAGATAATCTTCTTCAGGAGGATTTGTTAAATTTTAGTAACTGGTGTCGCAATAATGGCCTTCGATTGAATTTGGATAAATGTCATGTAATGTCATTTACTCGGAAATTCTCACCGTTTGTAGTAACTTACAGTCTCAATGACTGTATTTTAAATCGTGTTAATTCAGTTATTGACTTAAGCGTTACATTTGACCAAAAGATTGATTTTGGCTTGCATATAAATAAGATTCTGCAAAAGGGTAATTCTATGCTGGGTTTCACCACTCGCTTATCCAAGTAATTTAACAACTCCTTTGTTAGTTTGAGTCTGTATAACACCTTTGTCAGATCTCATCTTGAGTATGCTTCTCAAGTTTGGTCTCCCTATTATGATGTGCATATTGGCAGAATTGAATCTATTCAGCGCAAATTTGTGAGAATAGCATTATGTCACCTTAATTGGAATGACAGGGTTCGTCTTCCTCCTTATATTGACCGGCTTCAGCTACTAAATATGTCATCACTCTCGAGACGACGTGAAGTTGATGACGTAGTTTTTGCTCATCAACTTCTCACTGGGGTGGTTGATTCCTCCTCACTTTTGGGTTTGATGCAGTTTGCTGTTGGTCAATTTTTACCAAGGCATCCTAGATTTTTACAGATTTGCTTTCACCGGACTAACTATGGTGAACCGATTTCGCGTCTTGTAAAAGAAGTTAATGAGAATATTGATGTATTCGGCTTCTCTATGGATAAAGTATGTTTAAAACGCAGACTTAACGCTAGTTGACACCAATTTATATTAGTTTTTGTCTATTTACTGTGCTTTGTTTATTAATGTGTTGGTGTAGGGATATTGACGTTTGTTTTGTCCCTTCACTAAATGATGAGCCAAAGGATAAAATGATTTCCATCTTTTATACTTGGAATCGATTTTATGGCAATTCCTTGCATTAAGGAATCCTAATAGTGATTAAGGCCGTTGTCTGTTTTAAAACTGGAAGTCAGATTGTTTTCTACTCTGACTCGTGACAAAGACTCGGTCATTGTCATTCTTGTCAGTCGGACCAGTTTCGGTGCGACTCCAATCTCTAACATGATTTTATAGAGTACGCGCCCGTCGATACTATCGTATGCTTGCTTGAAGTCAACAAATATCTGGTGCACATCAATATTATATTCCCAGCACTTTTCCAGCAATGTTTAACTGAGCATATCTGGTCCGTGGTCGATCGTCCAGCTCTAAATCCGTCTTGGTATTCACCAATTACTTTGTCAGCATAGGGTTTAATTCTCTTTTCAAGAATTTTTGTCAAGATCTTATAAGACGTACACCTCAGAGATATCCCTCGGTAGTTTCCGCAGCAGAGTTTGTCACCTTTTCTATAAATTGGGCATATAATGCTCTTGCGCCAATCTTCAAGAAGTATTTCCTACGTCCATATGTCCGTGACTAATCTATGTAGGAGATGCACTATGCAGGTGTCGCCGGCTTTTAGAAGCTCCGGTGGAGTTCGATCAGTGCCCGGCTTTGTTGTTTGGGTGGTTCCTCAAGGCTGTTTTTACTTCTTCGAGTGTGGGACGACTCAAAGCGGTTCCTTCATCAGCTGTTAGATCAATTATACCTGCTGATGGGCTCGAATTAAGAAGATTTTCAAAGTATTGCACTCATCTTAATTTTGTATCTTCCGCTTTACTTAGAATGTTCCTATCTGCATCTTTGCAGTGGGTCGTTTTCGGTTGGTATCCCCCTTCCACAAGGGAATACGCGGCTCTTGTGTTGTGTAATTTAAAATGTTCGTCCATGTTTTTAATTTCGTCATTATTGTACTTCCGTTTTTTTTTTGCATATTTTGTCGTCTAAGATCATTATATTTGTCCCGTTTGGCTCGTGTCGGCCGTTCTGTTAATATTTTGTATGCTTGATTTTTTCACTCTAAGGCATCTTGGTATTCGTTGTCGAACCAGTCATTTCTTTTGCGCCAAGGTTGTTGTCCTATCTCCTTCTCTGATGTAATGCTATCTTTAATATTTTACCACATTTATTCTATTGGCATGCTGGCGTTGTTGTTCAGTATTGGCGCGAAGTGCCTCTCTAAGGCTGATACCTACTTCGCTACTACTTTCTCATCCTTGAGTTTTCCGATGTCGAATTTAGAAGCTGCCTGTGTTTTTGAGTGTTCTCGGTTTGCGATTCGATACTACTAAATAGTGGTTTATGTCGCAATTAGCACCTCTATATATACGAACGTCAAGAATAATGCAGGAGGTCGTTCTTTTCTCTATTAGAACGTGGTCTATTTGATTGAATGTTCTTCAGTCGGGTGATGCCCACGTTCTCTTATGAATGTCACGATGCGGAAAGCATGTAGAGCTTCCAATAAGGTTTTTGCTCCTGGCGAAATCAGTCAACCTCTGGCCGTTATCGTTACTAATATCATGGAGACTGTGCCTTCCGATTGTCCCTATGTAAGTCTCTTCTTTGCCCACTTTCGCGTTAAAGTCACATAATACTATTTTAATATAGTTCGACGGAAGGGAGTCGAATATTGATTCTAAGGAGCTGTAAAAATCGTCTTTACCTTCGTCGTCGTTATCTTCCGTTAGGGCATGAACATTAATAAGCCAAACATTAAAGAATTTTGTTTTGATGCGAATTTCACACAATCGTTCATGGACGGGTTTGAAGTTGGTAACTTGGTGTTTAAACTTCTTGTCGACGAAAAACGCAACTCCAAACTACCGACTTCCCGATGATTTCTCACTTTTGAAAATTCTGTGCGATCTAATGTCAGTAATCTCTTCTTCTACTTCTACAATGGCGCTACAGCCCAAATCGGACCTTGGCCTCCTGATATTCAAGTTCCTTAACATTTTTTCATTACTTATTGTGGAAGGGTTGTTAGCCCTTCGCACAACCCTCTTTCTACGAATTTTTCATTTTCTTAGATTGAGGTGACCAAGGTATATCCAAGCAGGCAATGTGCCGGAATTATATATTGCGTCGATCGGGATTTGAACTCACGACCTTCGCATTACAAGACCAACACACTACCTACTAGGCTATACCCTATGTCAGTAATCTCGCTACCTAACAATTTAGTTTCTTGGAGTGCAATTATATGAATATTGTATTTGGCTGCTTGTTCCAAAAGCACTCTCACTGCTCCTGCTCTGTACAGGGACCGCACGTTCCAAGATCCGAGGGAGTAGTCCATTTTTCATTTGCGTGTTCGTTGCCGTTGATTCAATCCAGTCCGAGGCGGTGCTTCAGGTTTCGAAACAAGTGTGGTTTTCCCGAGAATAAGTTGTTATCACATCGCCCAACCCCCAACCCCCAACTTGGATGACCATAGGTATGATGAGCACAATTGATGTGTATATGATACTTACAACACTGGGAGTCGCCTTATGACGCCGATCAGATGCCTACCCTAGCTATACACACCCAACCACCTTATGTTGATGAAGGATAAATTGAAATTTTGTCAGAAGAACTGCATAGTCTTTAATTTTGGTAAAAATTTTAAGTTGATGGGTGTAAGGGGAGGGAGTTGGAAAGCCAAAATGTCGAAAATTTTAAGTGATTTTTTTAGGGCTCTGGTGAAAGATGCAAAGTTTAAATTTTCCATGTGGATACATCTATTTAATATACATAGAGGAAATATTATAACTTGTTCCACAATTGTTATGCACCGAAGGAAGAGTCTAACTTGCACAAGGTGCTTCGTGTGCAATGAAAAAAAAAAAACTGAAAATTTTTGAATCAAATTTTAAGATAGAAACTTGAAAGTTTGAGAAATGCATTTAAAAAAAATTTCTAAAAGTATGAAATATTAACTGGTTGAATACCTTCAAGACTTCTACCCCTTCCATACAAAACTATTTTTTCGACCATTTTCAAGAAATCAATAATCACCTAACTGTTAAAAGCTATCAACTTGAAATTTTCCACAAAAACTTAGTTGAAACGAAAATGCGTTAAAAGTTTTGAGATCGCGCTTGCCCTTCTACCCCCTCCCATACAAAAGTATGATTTCGAATAATTTCAATAAACCAACTAATAACCAACAAAATAAAAGCTACGAACTTGAAATTTTGTGCGAGCACCTTACAGAAGAAACGAAATAAAACTGCATCACACATTTTACGATTTCCTTATCTCCTCTTTCCCCTCCCATACAGATGTTTGGTAACGTAAATTTAAAATACACCGAATTTTATGAACATTCTATGCAAATTCGTATATGAAACTGACATACTATACAGAAAATATTGGACGTGATTCAAGCAATCAATTTAAAAAATTATTACCCACCCTTACTATCACCTCTCCCCTGATAAAAACGCAAGCTTGCATAAAGAATTGAAATATTGATTATATGTACTGGAATAATAGATCGTATTCGCAATTAAGTGTTAAATTGACAACAGCCCTGCCCGAGAACCCCCTTTCACTTAGTCTTCCCTAACCACTCTAACCTGCCTTATTGACTTTCCACGCATCCTCAACTTGTCCCAAGAATAATGAACTTGCGCCCGACTTGTTAGTAGTTTATTTTTTATTATTTTGAATCATTGCGTAAATATTTTCCAGCTAATAGTAAATAATTTTTTTCAGATAATCGATTTTCAAATTACACCTGCAACATTGGTAGGCGATCATTATGCTAGTATTATGTTTCGTGCAAAAGTCCGGTATTCAACAAAGCAAAAACCAAATGAATGTGTTTCGTTAATAATAAAAACCCAACCGGTGGAAGAAGGTTTAAAAAAAGATTTACTCAAAAGTTTTGATTTTTTCGAAACCGAAATTTTCATGTACACTAAAACATTGCCAATCTGTGCAAACATTATAAAAGAAGCCGGAATCAAGGAGCTTCTTGCACCAAGGTAAAAATATTGTTTAAGCCCGATTAATTAGTTAACAAATCAATTTTAACTTCCAGAATTCTATACCAGGCTCTTGAACCTCATGAAGTTCTCGTATTTGAAGATCTTAAGGAACTCGGGTATTTCATGTATCCGACAAATACGCCCGATAAAGACGATTTGAAATTGGTTTTCGCGAAATTGGCGCAACTACATGCTAGTAGTTTCAAAGCCGTAGCCGATGTAGGGAACTCACAATTTTATTTATTTACAAAATATTCAACTTTCTTTTTGTAGGGCAATACTGAAATATCTAAATTGATCGGGACAGGTTTTAATGTTCCTAATGTTAAGGAGATGGATTTATTCACTTCCGGTATGAAAAATCTCTTGGAATTGATTGAAACAATGCCGGAATTTGAAGCTTGTGCCGAAAAAATTAGACTTTTTAAAGAAAATGCTTTAATAAACAAATGTATTGAATCTGTCAATATTCCCGGTTCGTACAACGTGCTCAATCATGGTGACTATCATATTCGAAATATGATGTTCAAAGGCCAAGACGATAAGAATATATCAGACGTTGTGTTGGTAAGTAAAAAATTGTAATTCATTGTTATATGTAGATCATGTTATCTGAAGAACGCAGCATAACTACTAACAGATGTCTCTTCAAAGTGCTGCCACGATATTATTTTTAAGACTCCTTTTCTAGAAAAGTAAAAAATTTGTGCAGTGCAGTAGAATAATTTTAGTTTTAAATTTCGGGTTTTTCGAACATATATTTCATTGGGAAATGAAACCGGCTTCAGTGAGAATATTTTTCATTAGTATTTTAATTCTTTTAAAATTATTCAAAAAAACCAAAATTCATTTCAGCGATAGGTTTCAAGCTCCAGGTCCTACTTGATTGATACTGTAAATTATTACATTATTAGAAGCAGAGATGATACTAGATAGATTGGAAGAAATTTTTTCGTTTGCTTAAATTAGAGTTTTGAAAATTTAAAACATAAATTCGGATGTTTTTCACCGAAATCTGGATTATTATTATAAGAAAATATATATTACCGAAGGGCGCCACAAAACAGATTCAAGAAATAATCGAAACTTTGAAGGCGTTTTTCTCGAAAAGGTATTATGGAATTTGGCTTAGAGGGGATCTCAGCACATGAAATACTGAATTACACGCACTTTGAGGATATTTAGAACATTAAAATCTATGGAATTAGCTTTTGTCGATTAATTCAAAACTTCTTATAATTAACATTTTTTGATTCAAACTTTTGGTGAAAATGAAATTAAATTTGACTCCACCTGTATTGAATTAATAATCTATTACATCGGTTTTATAGGTTTTCGGAAGTATTTTCTGGAAACCCTACGCGACATTATAGGCCTTAAGAATAAATTACATTTTTTTGCACACAGTAGAAATGTATCAATCAATCAATCAAATTCCTGTTAAGACCTATAGGGGCATACAACAGAAACAACTCTCTTCCACAAGGCGCGATCCTTAGCATCGGCCTTAAGCTTAACTGCTCGGTTCCATGTGTTACATGGTCGACCAACCCGACGTCTTCCTTGAGGATTATAGTCTAGAGCCTGTTTGGCGATGTTTCGCTCTGGTTTTCTACAAGTATGACCGATCCACTGCCACTTCCGCCTTTGAATCTCAATAACTATTTTAGTCTGTCCAGTTGTACTCCAAAGTTCGTAGTTGGAGATCTCTTTTTGCCAGAATATTCCTAAAATGCGTCGGAGGCATTGGTTCACGGAAGTCTGTAGTTGCTTGGTAAGTCGAAAGGTTACTTTCCACGTAGTACAACCATATAACAGCACGGATTTGACGCAGCTTTGTGCGAAGGGAGATCTCTCTTAACCTCCAGAAAGGGGAAAGAATACCGAAGGCCTGACGAGCTTTATTTAGCCGATCCCCAACATCCTTTTCAGCTCCGCCATCCATGCTGGCAATGCTTCCGAGATAGCAAAAATCTTGCACCTCTTCCACATCCTGCCCGTTAAGAACAATCGGTGTGCTTGCGTTCGAACCCATGTGCATGTACTTGGTTTTACGCACATTTATTTTCAGTCCCGCCTCTTTGCATTTAGAATGCAACGAGCGAACATTTGACTCTAAGTCTGAACGGTTACGTGCAAGCAAACACACGTCATCAGCATAATCAAGATGACTTAAGATGTAAAATAGTCTCCATTGAACACCTTTACCTTCCCCACCTTCCAGTGCAGCTTTCAAGACATCATTTATTACCACTAGAAACAGGGCTGATGATAATATGCAACCTTGTATTACACCCGTTCGCACAGGGAAGCTCTCGGACAGCTCTCCTCTATGCAAGACGCGAAACCTTGCATCTTCGTAGGATTCTTTAATCATAGCTATGACCTTATCTGAAATACCTCTCCTACGCAAAGCATTCCATAAGTAATCTCGAAATGTATCTCTATCTCTATTTTTAATATATTGTATGTTGCATAAGTAAATGAGTAAAAAAATCTTACAAATTACATTAATTGTGGGTCTTTCGAGTGTGAGAGGACAATTCTAGCATGAAATTAATCTGTAAGAAATTTTTGTTCATAATTTTAAGAATTTAAAATGTCCTAAGAAACATTTCTCACATTTCATAACTGTTCACAAACTTACATCATACAAAAGCTATCACTTTTAAGATTTCTAGTATAATTTTATTATTTTCTTATGAAATTTAAAAACTGCGCTGCATATTAGATGTTTTGTTTGATTTGAATTGTCAAAATAAAAAGCGCGCCAAAAATTTGCTTGCAAGCAATTTTCGCGAATCATGGAATTTCTGAGAATTTTTATTTGATGTGCCAGAATAAAAAGTGCACATAAAAGTTTATTCTATACATTTATTCGTACATTCGAGTACCAGTTGATTTTATTCTCTTTATTCGATTTGGCATGTCAAATAAAAAATGCGCAGACAATTTTATCTATACGCAATTTGTCTTCATTGTCATAAATGCCGCATTGAGTAACATCCGGTACTATTCTCTTTTTTCTAAAGTCTACGTAGTATTGCCCAATCACCATATTTCTTACCAACTTCATTTATATGTAGAGTTACCCGGTTATCCTACGAACTTTGCAGTTAATATGATCTACAGTGGCCCACAAAAGTCTACATACAGCCCCTATTTTCGCTGCGTGACGAGCCCAACAGCACTATTTGAAAAAGTAATGATATAGTCTTGTTTATAATCTATTTATATTGGCATGTAACAAAAAAATGTTTTCTCCAATATGAACTTAACAGTCTATTCATAAAAAAAACTAAAAAATAGCAATGACAAAAGTCTACGTACGATCATGAGATCCACCAAAAACTTATTATTTTCCTTTCTCCAAAGTTTAGCTCTACCGCCACTTGCAAATATGTTATACTTTGATTCAGCGGTGAATAAAACCTTCTTCCAAGTTCTTTGTCTAGATGCTTTTTGACAAGTTTGCGATTTTTTTCGCTAATAAGGGATTTTTTTGGCGTGGTGTTCTGCTGTGATAACCATTATTATTTAATGTTCTACGAACTGTTCTTGGATGCACCGTGGTTCCTGTTCGTTTTGCTATGTCCTCCGCCAATTTTTGCGCCTTTGGGTTTTGGTTCACTTCTTTCAAAATAAAGGAGACATCTCTGAGAACCAGCTTCTTCGGTCGACCACTGCGCGGCTTGTTTTCAACAGAGAACCTGCTTTTGTAGTTGTTGAATATGGTTTGAACTGTCGATTTACTTATATTCAACAATTTTGCTATTTCCCCGAAAGATTTTCTTTCGTTTCGATGTTTTATCACCAAGTTCCGTACTTCTGATAAGATTTCCGAGAAGCCATCGTCACGGCTGCGGCCTTATCGAACTGCTCAAACTGTAGCCTAACGCGCAAATGCCAAAACTTGATAAACGGTACTTCCCGTTATAAAACAGAACCGTACAGTAGCATAAAGAATGATTTAACTAGCCGTATGTAGACTTTTGTCAATGCATTTTTTTAGCTATATATGAATAACTTGTAAAGTTTATATTGAAGAAAAGATTTTTTGTTAAATATCAATTAAAATAGACTTAGAACATAACTGCATCATTACTTTTTTAATTAATGCCATGGAGCTCGTTAAGTAGCGAAAATAGGGGTTGTATGTAAACTTTTGTCGGTCACTGTATTTCGCCCTTTTTTTGTAATGTAAATTGTTGTTTATTTAGATTGAAATTCATATTGAACTTCATATGTGGTCGCTGGATTTCAAGTAAAAATAAAACTAGTTCACAAATTAAATAAACACAAACTTTACTTCATTGCCTTTCAAAATTACTTTAACACTTTTTGTTCCCAATATGTCGCTTTAATATTCGCACTATTCGCGCTGTCGTTCACACGAATTAATCGCTTTTCCACGGGCGCTAGCGCTCGCTTATACATATGTGTGTATGCGAGAGCGCACGCGCATGGTTGTATGTGTGTGCTCGAGCAGTTTTACAGCATTATGTTGGGCTGTAACAATATATTCCTTTGGATTCTGCATCATCTCGACATTTTCAGCAAATAAATGGTTGCAAGTGTGGACGATCACCTCAAAGAAACTTGTTAGTGAACCTGTAGTCGAACTGGTCACTCCTTAATTCTGAAAGATATATGACGAAAAGCACAGACTCCACTCTTTAAAGTTTCGATTTTGATAATAATTTTCGCTTCGTCATCCCCTAGAGGCAATAGTGGGAGCTTGATAAAAATGCGGAAGGAAGAGTCCATATCCTTGTATACTTCTTCTTTAATAGCAGTACAATCCAAATTGGGCCTTAGCATCCTGATCTTCAGGTGCCTTAACATTTTTTTTGTGTCACTGCGGAACTGTTGTTAGCCCTTCGCACAAACCTCTGACTACGAATTTTCATGTTTGCAGATTGAGGTGATCCAGATACGTCGGCAGTGTGGTCGAATTATACGTTGACCGGGATTTTAACTCACAACTTTCGTATTATAGATCAACACGCTACTCACTAACCTACACCCAGGCTCCAGGCATCCTTATACACTGATGGCAAAGTGAAGTTGGAGGAGGTATTTTCTGTTTCTGTTTAACATAAGCATATCTTTCGGATCATTGTTGTGTTTATCAGAAATAAGTTATGGTTATAACAGAAGCTTTGGCCTGACTGAAGGGTAATGCAGTATTTAATAAGGATATTACCATCTTCACTGATAGCCTTGCAGGTTCATTCTGAAAAAGACAACTTAAGATGGATCCGATCAGCATAGCCAACGCCAGATGGGCAGACAAAATTAATTTGGCCTGTGCTGGGTCTAAAACGCTGCAACAGACTGATTTCGCTTAGAAGGCAAATGAGCAGCTCGGCTCTCACAGAACACTGTTTGTTAGAAAACATGCTGAAAGGCTTGGCTTTCACTGTAATAACCTTTAAAGAAGTTGGAAAGAAGAAGAAGAGAAATAATATATTCTTCATCTAATATACACTTGTCCAGCTCTCTCTAAGAAAAGGAAGCGCCACTTAGGCGCATACTTCTTCAACCTCGGTAACCTAACAAATACAGAATTCAGGAGCCGTTTGATCTTCCTAGAAAACTGCGGCGGGTTCACCGAGTAGGACTGCGGTTTTTCGTATCCTTAGGCATCACAACGGTCCTATATGAGCGGACCTTTTTGTTAGCGCTTCTATCCCTACTTACCTCAATTCTTACGAGGGGAGGTCAAAAATTTCGCGGAATGAAGGGGATGGACAAGCGAAGAGGGAAATATTTTTATCTGGAGGTATTCTAATACTCAATACAGGTATTAATATAAATTTTCAGTCCAATCGAATTATTAAAATGGACTCCAGGTGTGCTGCTTTTGCTCGACAACGCACCTGTTCATAAGAGCCACGTTGCAATGGTTTTCCTATAGAAATGCGGCTATGGAATATTGAACCATCTCCTTGTAGTCCATATCTAAACCCTTCCGATTACTGTTTGTTGCCAAAACTGCAGAAAGATCTTCGGAGAAGAAAATTTTCCAACGATAAAGAGGTGAAGTCGGCAATTCCAGCCTATTTTGAAGGCCTTGATAAAACAATTTTTTAGAAGGTATTTATAAACTTTGTGAGATATTTGATAAATGCATTAGACTGAAGGGAGAATATATTGAAAAGAACAAATAATAACTTGTTGAATTTAACCCCCCTTCCCTGTCATTTCGCGAAATTTTCGACCTCACCTTGTATAATATCGCATAATGTACGAGCAGTATATGATATTAATTTAAAATATTTATTTTTCAGTTGGATTTTCAAATATGCCATTGGGGTTCACCTGCATATGATATTCTTTATTTCGCATGTATTGTTCCTTATGAAATGCGAGAAGAAATGTATAAACACTATTTTAGTAATTTTATTAAAATTCTCGAAAATTCTGGATATAATGGAAAATTGCCAACATATGAACAACTGCAAGAAGAATTACTGAAATTCCGTCACTTTGGTGAGAAATTCATTTAAATATTTAATTTCCATCTAATTAACTTGGTTTTTATAATATTACAGATTTATTTTTGACATCATCGTTCGTTCCATTTTTGAGTATGGAGCAAGATAAAATGGATTTTGATATGGAATCAATGTTACATGGAAAACAATCAAAACTATTTTTGTACAAACATGAAAAATATATCAAAATTATAAGACAATTGCTGCCAATCTACTTAGAGCAAGGTTATTTTGATGACATTATAAACACAAATTGATAATAGTCTAGTTATGTTTTTGATTTGGTTTTTTTCCCCTTATGATTTTCTTTTTCCATTTTTATTAATTTATTTTTAAAACATCGTCATTGTCCAGCACTCGCGGCTGCATGCGATGAACTCATCTTTCAGCTTCTCGATGTCCAACTTAAGTGTGGGTTGGAGCTTTGCAGGTTGTTGGTTTACGATATCGAAAAAATTTCTTGGACCAAGTAGTGTTCAGAGTCGTAAGGAGGAGGCGAGGGAAGGGAAAGAGTCGAAAACTACACTTGCCAATATATCCACTACGAATGCAGATAGAAACCTGAAACTCGACATTCGGATATACTGGTTTAGGGGAAAAAAAAGAAATTAATTTTTATATCCAGTGGGGTCCGAATGAGGGGAGGAGGGCTAAGATCACATTATCAGGCGAATTTTTTTTAAATAATTATATCTTCGGAATTACTAAATGCAAAAAGTTCTTATTTCAGGACTATGGTTGATTTTGAAGGATTTCAATACTTGTAAGGGGGAGGGTCAAAGAAAGCCACTAAAAATTAATTTCTTGACTATATCTTAAGCGATGTAATTAAAACTCGGAACATGTATTTAGCTATTGTAAAGAAAAGTGACAAAAATATAACATTTGGTCGTCATAGTAGTGGAGGAATATAGGAAGCATTTCAAAAATGGTGCACTTTTCAAAATTTCAAACTGTTATATCTCAAAATCCCACACAGATATTAGGAGATAATTTTACCAGATTGTAGGGCTATATATCATAATTTTGGATATTTTTCAAGTTGATGGGTGTAAGCGACATGGTAAGGTAAAAATGTTGAAAATTTTGAATAATTTTTTTATAGCTCTGCTAAAAGATACAACGTTCACATTGCAGGTGCATTTGATACACATAATAAAAAATATATTTTAAGTGTTAAATAATTTACAACAGCCTTGCCCTACAATTCGCATTCATTTCGTCCATCCTAACCTTGATTTTAACTTCCTAGGCACCCTCAACTTGTCACAAGAATAATAAAGTTGCGCCCGACATTTTGGCGGATATTTTATACTCTAGATTAAATCTGAAAGTATTTTTGGTTTGGTTTGTCACGCTAAGATATAGGACTCAAAAAAAAAATGAATTGGATAGAAGCTTTTGACAGAGTTTGGCATGAATGTCTCATCGTTAAGCTTAGGGCCATAGGTCTTAATGGTACCCTTGTTAAATGGATTGGGAGTTTTCTTTTCGTGTTTGGCGTTCCGTTGAGCAAAACTCAGAATCGCTATTCCTAAGAACGTAAACAAACTTCACAGCACATCGAAAGCCTTTACTGCATGGTGGGTTTCAAGCGATTTGAAACCTTCGTCAACTAAGCTCGGTTTGAGTCTAAAATGCCCGAAGAGCTTATGATCGTGACGCTACGTTCCATTTCTTCATTTCATACACATCCGTTGCATTATATATTTTCTAGGCGGTTTAAGCTGGAATTGCATGTTAAATCTTATTCTAGCTTAAATCTTTGTCAACTACATATCTTTAATAAATTGAATTACTATAGTCTCGAGTTGTAATTTCACATTGCACATTGCACAAGCATTCTATTGCTTCCCATCGCTCAGAGTTATTCCGTTCGCTGAGCTCAGATCTTAATCCTGGAAAGGAGCAAGAGAAACAGAATAGAATTCAATGCCTCCAAGACACAGGCCTATCATCTATCCCTTAAACGTGATGTTTCAGTGTTATTTCACGCGCACAAATTTGCACCAGCACATCTTTGATATTTCCCTCGACGCCTCTAAACGTCTAAGTGTTCTCCGAAAGTACAAAAAATATTTCACGCCGACCGAGCTAGCAACCATCTATAAGACATACATTAGACCACGTTTAGAGTACAACTCTCATGTTTGAGCCGGGGCACCCTAAACACATCTCACGTTGCTCGATCGTATTCAAAAACATGCATTCCGACTAATTGAAGACGAGACTATCTCGTCGAGAATCGATAGAAGTATCGATTCTCTTGAACATCGCAAAAATATCGGAGTACGCAGCATTTACTATCGCTACTTCCATGGTGAATGCAATGCGGAATTAAGCGCACTCATTCCTCCACTCTTCACTTATCCCCACTAAACATGCACACGAGTACACCGTGAAACCTTTGCAGTCATTCATTTCCCAAACCTTTTTCCCAACGAGTACAACCTCCAATGCTTCAAAAGCAATGTGCACCGCCATTTTCGTCTCTCTCCACCCAAATCGATCCAACTTTAGTTTTTTTTTCTCCAATTCCTATACCGACATAGCTGTGCATAGCGTTACAGGGTGACCACCTAAGTTATACTCAAGCACTAGAAAAGGATACCAGGGGAATTAATAATGCCAGGCTACAACTATGGTCCGACACTCTCGCGCATTGCGAAAGAGAACGGTTCATGTCCTATACAGCATCTCAACTCATGGCCGTCCGCAGGATTTTTGCGAGGGAGGGAGGGGGGGAACTTTTTGAATGAGAGGATCTTAGAGTCTTTCTTTTTCAACAGATTTAATAAAACATAACATGACTGCGATTAGGCGTAAAGCCCAATCATGCGATACTCTAGATGAAAGAGAAATTTTTTGAATTTAAGAAATTTTGTGTGGGGAGTGGTAGAAGGGGTAATGGCATTGAACTAATTTTTACACATCATGCTAGAGTTGGAATCGTAATGTTTTACACAAAATTTAAGCTTCAAATATTTAATAGGTACTAAGAAAATTAGTATATTGTATTTAGTGAAATTGCGCAGTTTGTATGGGAGGTGATAGGAATAGGGAGTTCTTATTGGATTTCTCAGAAATACCTATAAATATCATTCAATAGTCATGTTTTAAATTGCAGATCTGTAGCATTTACTTTTCAAGAAAATCGACTTGGTGCAAAGATGTGAAAATGTTTCATATTGTATGGGAGGAGGTAGGAGGAGTGCTGCTAATCGTCTAACTTTTTTTTTTGTCTTACTAATTATTCCAAAATAATATTTGGTGCATAATTTCAGTTCGATAAATTTTCTCAGTACATAGAGGAAATTGGTTTATAGTATTTCAACGAAAAGTCCAATTTGTATGGGAGGTGGAAGAAACAGTAAGGCGATTCAAATAACTTTTATACTATAGATTGATATCCTCGTGAAAATAATATATTCAAAATGTCAGATATATAGCTCTTACACTTTCCGAGAGAATCAGTTTACTGTTAAATTTCAAAATTGTGCAATTTTGTATGGAAGGGGGTAGAAGCAGTGGGTTGATATCGCCCGAACTTGACCTTAATTTTTTTTCAAAAACGACGTGTACAAAATTTGAACTTTCTCGAGCTAGAGAAGACACGGACAAACAGACGGACGGACATCCGGTTTTGAGATTTTTGAGTGATAACATGAACTTCAGTACCATTAATTTTTTCCCCGAGCCTTATTTCTTTGTGTTACGAACTTTTTGGCAAACTTACAATACTCTTAGATTTCATCTAGAGTACATCAAGCGAAGCAATCGCTTTTACTCTGCTCATACCCTTGGGCGAAGAACAAAATGAGCGCGAGAAGCGATGTGAGTTTAGGATGAGTGAGTAAAACCTAGCTGAGCTTAGGGGTCACCTTTTAATACTGTAACGTACAGTCCAATCGGTTCAAAGAGAAAAAACAAAACGAAAATTAACAACATGCAAATTAATTGAGAAAGGACTTACAGAATAAAAGTCGGTGAATGTTTGTTTTAAATTTTTGGATGCTATAAACTCTAGGAAAAGTGGCCGCGGGAAGTGCATTGAGGTAGAAACGACTTTCTATTTTTCATTGTACGTGGTTTGTGTGGCTAAACCGTATACGTATACCATATACAACCGTGAGCGCGATCATCATCAGATATTACGACTAATTTCAACACTACAGCGGCTGTGGAATTATCTGTAGTAGATCCTGAGTACTTCGACATTTCTACGATGTTCAAAGGAGTCTATGGATGCTGTAATGGCATCATCTCCAATAAGTCGGAATGCAAATCTCTCAATTCGGTCCAGTACTGCTGTATGAGATCCTATTGATCTTATTTATTCTAGCATCCCAATCAGTTTGCGACTATGTTGTGTTCAATTTGATAAGCGAGTTTTTCGGAGCATTAGGAACTTTTCCAGATAGGTGTACTTTTGACAGCGAGAAAGTTTGCTATACGAATATGCAGATTTTCTTGCGGAAGTTGAGGTAAGCCTCAAAGAAATCGGGAAACTGCTAGTTCGCGTCCGCCTTGGTAACAAGTAGCTTAACTGACCTGACGTCATCATGGATATGATGAGCTTGCTTGTAACAGCGTTCACGTCCGAGAGGGAAACGTTGTCTATTATTATAGATACACCATTGTGAGGTGTCATATGACAATTATAAAGGTGTCATATGACAATTATAAATCTTTGAACGCTATTACAGACCTAGGGGATATCTCTCTGTGCGACGAAGATGTTCGATCAGCTCTTAACAATCTTGACAGCCAAAAAAACGCGCAGGTTTCGATTTGATTCTTGCGATGTTCTTAAAAAGTTGCTCATCTTCTTTATGTCACTGTTTAGCCCTAATTTTCAATAAATCACTGTCGTCTGGAAAGTTTTTGGATATCTGGAAAATATCTTATATTACCCCCATTTATAAGGCAGGTCTGAAGCACCTTGTTGAAAATTATAGACCTATCTCTATGCTTTCGCTTATTCGAAGCGATTGTCAAGGATAAAATATATTTCTCAATTAAGGAATCTATTTGCTATGGCTTTGTCGATCTACAACTTCGCAATTAAATCTATTCACTAAATTTTGCGTGGATTCTATTGAGAATGATTTCCAAGTCGACGTTATCTATACAGATTTTCAAAAGGCTTTTGACAGAGTCCACCATGAACTTCTTATTGCTAAACTACGGGCTCTCGGTTTCCATTCGAACCTCCTTCAGTGGTTGTCTTCCTATTTATCTAACAGAAAGCAGTTCGGTTTCAGCTCAGAGACATTTGTTGTGGAATCCGGTGTTCCTCAGGGCAGCCATCTGGGCCCTTTACTATTTATTCTCTTTATAAATGACATTTCATCTGTACTTGATTTCGGCTGGTGTTTATTATACGCGGATGATGTTAAGATTTTCTCTCGTATAACATGCTTTGAAGACTGTTATAAAATTCAAAATGATCTGAATAATTTTGAAGTTTGGTGTGAGGTAAACTTTCTCAAACTAAATATCAGTAAGTGCTTGATTTTCTCCGCTTATAGATGCCTCAATCCTGTTCTATTCAATTATAAATTTGGAGCTCAGGATCTGCAGCGAGTGGCTGAAGTCAAAGATCTCGGCCTTTTAATTGATACTAAATTCACTTTTGTGCCTCATATCGATTACACAGTTGCTAAAGCTAATTCAATGCTTGGTTTCATTAAACGGAACTCGGCGGAGTTCAAAGACCCTTATACTTTGAAGGCTATTTTCACATCTCTGGTCCGACCCCTTTTGGAGTACTGTTGTGTTACATGGGATCCGGTCTATTTAGTACACATTAATCGAATTGAACGCATCCAGCGTAACTTTACGAGATTTGCTCTTCGTAAGTTGCACTGGTATTCTGATATTCCATCTTATGATGCTAGACTTCTGCTGATGGATTTACAATCCTTATCCGACAGGAGGAAAATGATCGGCATCATGTTAATAAAAGACATTATGTCTTATCGTATTAACTGTCCGGAGTTGCTTTCTTTCATTCAGATATATGCTCCTGAACGACCTCTTCGTTAAAGGATCCTATTTCGTGAATACCCGCATGTAACAAATTATGGACAGAATGAACCAATATCCAGATGCATTACATATTTTAATTCTTTATGTGATAAAATCGATTTTACCGATACTCGAGCAACTTTCAAACGCGATATTTTAAATTCCTTTTAGCTTCTATTTCTTTCAAATTTTGACTTTACCTTTAATTTATTATTATTTCTTTTTTTGATCACTTGTTTTCTTTTTCAATAGTCTTATAGAAATTTTTTCTGCTGACGATTGTTTTTTTTTATTGTATTTAAATGTTAAGATTTTTCATTTTTGTTTTGAAATGTATAAGATTTTATATTTTTAAATGAAGATATATATTATACACCTAAATAAATAAATAAATTAGCAGATAAACTATTTAGAATTGTAGTTAGTTTTCAATTCAATTGTGTCCACTTCTTCTGTAATTTAGATGCGTCGTGTTGCATTAAACCACAACATGATTGTAACTTATCCAGCTGTGATCCGTAGTCACGGAATTCATCGATACATTCGCTTAAGTTGGTAATGTTATCAACGAGACTATTGACTTTATTCGCACTTAAAGAGCAAGCTCTTTTTAGATCCTCTAATGCAGTGTTACTGGAGTCAATGCGTGATGAAGTTAATGTAAACAGTTTAAAAATGCTATACGGCTTAATAGCGCTACACTCGGTACATGTGAAGCTGCTTGAATTGGTCGAGACCCGATGAGATTTAACACAATCAATATGGAAGCTTTGTTCGCAAATTCCATCACAAGTAACATTACCAACATTGTTAATAGCCTTATGGCAGACACCACATAATGCGTAGGATATTGATAAAGGAGAAGCTATTTCACAAATCAGAACTACAGTCACTGGATCAGTAGAGCACAACAACCAGCGTTTTTTGTTGAACTATATCAAGTTAGCCGAGGTGATTATTGGTCAACTGGTATGTAATTTAAACACACGGCGAAGAGTAATTTGAATAGTATTAAGCGTTTTTAATAGTTCTGGATCAAGTTTGCTGAAGTGATTATTGATAATTCACTGTTATGTAATTTAATCAGTCAATAATCGCAACTTAACAAAATCGTAACGCAAAGCGGTTCACACAGCAAACAACAAATACTGAATTCAAATATTAACACAAGACGACCGATAATTTTAATTGAAAAGTGGAACGAAGTAATTGATTGATATTGAAATTAATTATTTCGCGGAGCTAAACGAAAAGACGTATGTACTGTAGGGCGTTTAGTAATTTACTTAGATGCGTGCTTTGTCCCTCCCCTGTGGACACCATTGTCTCAACTGATTGATGATACTTCCACAATTTCTAACTATTTACATTAGATACATAATTCCACCTCCGTTTAAACTAAAATTGGTGCTACCTGTAATGGCCATTAAGTCGTGTTTGGTATCGAAAAAAATTAAGATTCTAAGCACTGAGAAGGATTCTTAAAATAATCTTCATTAATTTCACGAACTGATTTATTTAAACAACTAGGCACATAAAACTAAATTATAAAACTAATTTTTTGTTTTCCTTCTCTAAGAAATGTTCGGCCAATTGAGATCGCACATTACTCGATTTACTTCGCATTTGTAATTTTAAACTTCGAAATGTATCGGGCAACTGTGTACCAAAATTTTCAGTTATACGCAACTCACTTGCATCCAATAAATAATTATACAAAACGAAAATCGTTCTGAAAAGATGACACAAAGTATCAGGAAGCATAGTTATAGTTCGCGTTAGAGCCCGAAATCGATTGGCCATAATCAACAGGGAAATTTGCGATACAAACGCTGGATCGGTTATTTTCCGATTGAAAATAAGTTCCGCACCGTTTAGTTCAGTCTGATCGTCGTACGGTATCAGTAAGTTATCGTTTAAACGAAACGAATTATTAGCGACGAAAAAATATGGTATGGGAGCTAAGCCGTCCTCGAGGCAATCTGGTTGCGGAAGATTAAGCGATCCGTTTCGTAGGCCACCGATGAATACGCTCTTCTCGTGAATTTCAAATTCTGGTGTTGATCCGGTGCCGATTACTTCGTCGAAAATGATTCGATAGTTTGAATCGCAAGCGAAAATTATTGCTACATCGTTCTCGCATTTTTTACCCGACGAAGTTTTAATGAATTGCGCTTGGAGTGAGCCAAGGATGTGCGGAAAGTTGTGGACGGTATTGAAACCTTCGGATATTTGTAGCCAGTCGTCTGCAGTTTGGGGAGTCTGAAAAAGAAAAAGATATGACATGATTATTTCTTGTTTTTAATCGGCTTGAAAGAAGAACGTTTTCAATTTAAAACTCGCTTGTATTTTTATATATGTACACCGATTGGCAGCACCGTTTCGAATGATCTCTTCGTTGTCGTGTTCAGGACTAATACTTGAGATCGCTTATCTCCAATATGCCTCTGTGAAAATGGGGATAAAATTGTTCCTCATCAGGGCTGCTTGTCGTAAAACAAAACTGATGGTCAGCGTATCCCCTTGTGTGATGAGGCAGTTGAGTTCACACACAGTCAGTCCTGCATGCCATAAGAGTCCATATGGAAGGGTGCAAGGAGTCGCTATCGATTTAAGATCACCACAAACTTTATGTTTATACTCTAGATGGAATCTGAGAGTATTATAAGTTCGCTCTAAGGTTTGTAACGCCAAGAAATAAGGCTCGGAGAAAAAAATGATGAATACAGAAGTTAATATTATCACTCAAAAATTTCAAAACCGGATGTCCGTCCGTCCATCCGTCCGTCCGTCCGTCTGTCCGTCCGTCTGTCCGTCCGTCCGTCTGTCCGTCCGTCCGTGCGCTCTCTAGCTTGAGAACGCGTTGAGCTAGAAAGTTCAAATTTTGTACACGTCGTTTTTGACAAAAAAGTAAGGTCAAGTTCGTGAACGGGCCAAATCGCTCCACCCCTTCTACCCCCTCCCATACAAAATGACACAATTACGCAATTTGACAATAAACGGATTTGCTCAAAAAGTATAAAAGTTATTGGCCTGAAATTCAGAATATATTACTTTTATGATAATGTCAATCTATCACATAAAAATTGTGCGTGTCCTCCCCCTCCTTCTACCACCTCCCATACAAACTGTACTTATCATGAATTACTCTAAGCCAATTTCCTCAGTGCTTATAAAATTCAGCGGGCTGAAATTGTGCACCAAATACTTACTTAAAATTGTTAGTAAGGTCAAAAAAAATTAGATGATTAACTTCACCCCTTCTACCCCCTCCCATACAAAATGACACAATTTAACAATAAATGGATTTACTCAAAAAGTATAAAAGCTATTGGTCTCAATTTTGGTATATATTACTTTTTTAATGATTTAAATCTACAGTACAAAAATTATTTGCTTCCTCCCTTTCCTTCCACCCCCTCCCATACAAACTACACTTTTTCCTGAAATGCTCTAAGCCGATTTTCTCAGAACATATAACATTTGTTGAGCTCATATTTTGTAATAAATATTTAATTAATATTATTACTAAGATGAAAAAAAAAATATTTGATTTGCTTCACTACTTCTATCCTCTCCCATACAATATGACACAGTTTCACAACTTCACAAAAAATCGATTTTCTTGAAAATTATGAATGGCACTAGTCTGAAATTTAAGGGATGCCAATTTTATAATATTTCTAGTTATTTCTGAAAAAATCATCAAAATCCCCCCACTCTTTCTACCACCTCCCATACAAACTGCACATTTTCACTAAATCAAACTCACTAATTTTCTCAATTCCCATTCAGTTTTCGGAGTAAGCATTTTGTATAAAACATTTTTATAGCTACTTTAGCATGATATGGAAAAAATTAGTTCAATGCTATCACTCCTTCTAACACTCCCCATACAAAATTTCTTGGGATCACAAAAAATTCTTTTTCATCTAGAGTATCGTAAGATTGCGCTTTACGCGCAATCGTAGCCCTGTTATGTTTTTTAAACACTTTTTGCTCACTATATAAATTTTGAGATGTCCTAAGAGTAGCAAAAGTTTCCGGTCTCTCGCTCGTTCCATCAAAGGTAGTTCTGCTTCATCAATTCCATCTTTAAACTACAACAATGAGGTTATTACGGATCCTAACATGAAGGTAAACATCTTGGCGGCTTAATTTGCTGCCAACTATTCTTTACCACCAACGAACTCTAGCCTTTCAATGTATACTGCGCTAAATTCCTCCTTAGGGCAAATTAACATTCGTCCGCGTAATGTATACCAAGTTCTTAAGAATCTAGATGCTAACAAATCGCCCGGCCCTGATAGAATTCCTGCCCTTGTCCCTAAAAATTGCTGCGCTTCTCTTGATAAACCTCTATGCAAACTTTACCGTCTCTCCTTATCGTCCTCCACTGTCCCATCTTCATGGAAGCTTGCAAATGTTCAGCCAGTCAATCCCGCTAATTATCGCCCAATAGCAACAACCTCACTTCTGTCAAAGGTCATGGAAGCATTCATCAAAGAGCTATAGAATATCTCAACATCAATGATATTATTGTCGACAAACAGGATGGACTCCGTAAGTAACGTTCCACAGGAGACCTTCGCTGGTGAATCTTGTATTATCGCTCTCGATATTTCCCAGGCTTTCACAGAGTATGGCACAGGGCCCTTTTAATCAAACTTAAAGCTATTGGTTTGGGCGACCACCTTATTTCCCGGAATGAAAGTTTCTTAGCCAATCGTTCAATGCGTGTGGTATTGGCTGGTGTGGTTTCCCCTTCTTATAAAATTAACGCTGGTGTCCCTCAGGGTTCGGTTCTTTCTCCCACCCTTTTTCTAATATTTGTTAATGACTTGCTATCTTCAACTTTCAATCCTATACATAGCTTCGCTGATGACAGCACACTAGACTTCTCCTATCACTTCAACACTGCGTCCTTAGCCCGATGGACTAGCTTAGTAGGGCAACTTAGGTATATAGGTTCAATCATTGAATGACAAATTGGCTAAAATTCTTAGTTGGGGCAATGAGCTTCGAAAACGCAGTGCAGTCTTGTGTCCCACAAACGCGACTCTAACCTTGATCCAATCACCTTCGGAGGCCAGCCATTCACCAACTCTTCAAGTGTTAAGATGTTAGGTATCCAAATCACAGATAACTTATCTATCTATAAACGGTGTAAAAACTTCTTCACCGCTTCTGGGTTACTGATAATTTATAAGGCCTTTATTACACCACGTCTTGAATTTAATTCAGGAGCTGCAAAAACTTCTCTCTTCTATCTGGATAGTATCCAGTCTCGGACCATTAAAATTATAGGAGATTCTGACATCACTTCATCGCTGGATTCACTCGAGCATAGACGAATTGTATGCTCCCTAACCCTTTTGTATAGTAGCGATACAACGGAGATTGTTCGCACGAAATCTCTAATCTCTTACCCCCACGTAAGCCTTTACCCCGTAATATTCGAGCTGCTTCACGTGCTCATAAGTATTTTTTCAAATCTATCTTCGGTCGCACTGTCAAATTTCGTGATTTGTTTTTAAACCGGACTGTTCGAAAACTCGCTGCCCATCTCAGAATTCCCGCTGTAGTCATGCGGGAATTCTGAGATTCATCAATTGAAAAGAAATATTCATAGCCACTTCCATCTATATCCTCTTAATTCCCAAAAACCAATATTCTTCCTCCCTCACCAGAACTGTGCTTCAGTACAAAAAGGCAAAGCCTCTAGCTCCGCTGCCACATAAAAAAACGCTCTTTTTTCTGTTCTTTCGCTTTCGCACGTCCAACCTTTCGGTTTACAAAACGTCGACTGGTCGATTTCGACTCTCTTCCATCACAAACGCTCGCCCTTTTTATTTCATTTGATTGAATCAATTTCCTTTGCCGGATGTCGATGAGTAATTCAATGTGTTTCGGCATCAAAATGTATGCGTTTGACTGTTGTTGCTTTTCCTTGCCGAATGTCAATGAGTAATCCATTGTGCTTCGGCGTCGGAATATATGTGGCCGTATATTTGTTTTTTGTTCAACATTTTTGATCTGCGTTCATGATCGGATTTTATGTGGCTGTATATTTTATTATTGGCCATAGGTGTTCTTGTGGATCGACTGTTATCGATGTCGCAAATTCGAAACGAATTCTTTGGAAGTGCTGGCTGATCTGGTGCTGTTCCAAACATAAGATCTGTAGGGATCCGAATATTTCTCCAAAAGATGACTCGAGATGGTATTTCTCCTATCGTCGCGTGCAAGTTATATGTGACTCACAACCCATATCATATCCCAAATAACACCCAACATCTTTGAACCCTACCGCATCCTCATTCTAAGTAAATTACCGAGATAATAAGATATCGTAAAACCTAAGATAAACTCTTTGTTTAAATAGCGATTCGTTATCTCAAATAACACTCAACATCTTTGAACCCTACCGCATCCGATCAGAGCATGAGAAAAGAAAACAATCCTCATTCTAAGTAAATTACCGAGATAACGAATTGGTATATAAACCCAAGCGAATGTTGGCTCGAGGTTCTTTCCATAACGATAAGTCTAAAAGATAAGTTCTAAGTTAAGAAATAATAAAATAAAGTTGTTATATTAAATAGTCAATCGATGTTTCAATTGAAATCGAAAGTAGATTCGATTTGTTGTGTTAATTTTATCGTAACGTAAAAACGTAACTTGCACTGAGGCCATCAAGAACAGCGAAATATGCTGATCCCAGTACTCTTGTCTTTCGTTCACGAGTTTAGGTAAACTTGAGTTTAGTGTTGTGTTGAACCGTTCTACCATCCCGTCAGATTGTGGGTGCAACGGGGTCGACACCTCTCTCTCCTTTCTCTCCAATGGCACTACGGCCCAAATCGGGCCTTGGCCTCCTGATTTTCAGGTTCCTTAAAATTTTCATTAGTTATTGTGGAAATCGGGCCTTGGTTCCTTAACATTTTCATTATTTATTGCGGAAGGATTGTTAGCTTTTCGCACAACCCTCTATCTGGGAACTTTTCATTTTCGTAGATTGAGGTAACCAAGGTATCTCTAAGCAGGCAGTGTGCTGGAATTGTGCGTTGACCGGGATTTGAGCTCATGTCCAGCAATATCAATTGCAATTATTTCGTTGAACTCTTGCATTTCGCCCCTTGATCTTCGTTGGGGGCCTTTACTTGATGCACAGGTAGTGCATTTACGGCATCAGTCTTCCACATCATCAGGCAGGTGAATCCAGTAAAAATTTTTCCTGATCTTGGCCAATGTTTTATTCGCACCCTGATATCCTCCAGAGGTTCCTTCGTGATACGCTTTCAGAAAGTCTTCAACCTTGTAACGATCGTGTCAAAATTCACTGTAGTGAATATTTTTTTTTTTATCGATGTATGTATATAAAAAAAAATAGAGATTAAGTCCATTGTGTACAGAATTACGGTCAACCAGCATACGGTACCATATCGTCAATGGGAATATCTATGATGGCTGGTGGTACAACAATGTCGCCATATCAAGTTACAATGAAACAAGTGCCGATGCCAACTGTGGAGATCCAACAGCAGCTGCAACAGAATTCGATACCATCGATGCAATCAATCCTGATGCCGCCGTCGATGCAAGTTATGCCCAATATGCAAATATATCAACCGACACTCACGCGACTTGGCACCTCAGCATTCAAACCTCATTAATATGCAGCGTATTCGAAGGGTACTAGCGTTACTGGCTAAATTGTTTCCTGGCCGCCGCAGTAACAGTATGCTTCCATGAACGCCACCTCAGCTTCCACATCTCGTCAATATGCAGCGTATTTGAAGGGTTCTAAGATTGCTGGTCAAGTTTTCCTGGCCGCCGCAGCAACAGTATGCTTCCAGGCCCGTATTGATGTTAATGATTTCTAGATGATATTTCTTAAAAGTCGGGTTGCTTGGTAGTGCAGCACTGATTGGTTGGTAATTTGGCTTTCTCCTTCGTCCCCCTCTCCATCTCCAATTTGGAGAAATCTTTCTTCAATTGTATGGGTTGTGACGACACGACCCAACTCGGACTGACAATTTACCCATACAGGTGAAGAATTATAGATGTACTCTCCTGAGAAGGTGGTTACAACCTTAGCGCGTGGAACGATGGTCTGCATATGATGCGATGCTCCGTCTACGGATTCCCATTTGCATTTCAAAAACCCGTCATCCATGTGGAGAGAATTTCACTGTGCCCAGTAACTTTATAGAATCTCGCTGCGCTCGAAGATGTCTTTCCACTGATGTCGCTCCGCAATGGTTTTCCAGCTTACCATCGGTGCAATATTTCGATCATTTCTTTGTGCGATTTCCAGGTCCTGATGATTCCATCCATCCGTTAGGCTCGGTATTACAAGTCGTACACTTTCTACGACTTCTTTTTCCTCTAGACGGTGGTAATACTTGCAGTTTGACTGGCATGGCGTGAAAGCGCACCAGCATTGCCATGAGTTGCCCTCCTTCGTTGAACTATCTCAAAATCATAGTCTTTCTATCCATCTAGCGACTCTTCCTTTTGGGTTCTTGAATTGGAGTAGGCACATTAGTTTTTATCAGATTTTGAGAGCACTAGTACTTTTTCCTATCCCCCAATTTCCTACGAAAGAACTGCTCCAATTCCTGCATTGCTAGCATCGGTATCAATAATAAAGACATTTTCCCGGTGTCGGATATGCCAATACAGGCGACTGGCAAAGTTGCATCTTTAGTTCTTCGAACGCCTTTTGATACTTCCGTTAACTGGTGGAATGGTTTTGCGATGTTAGCAAAATTTTTAACGAATCAACGATAGTACGTCGCCAGTCCAAAAAGGCTAAGTAGCTGGTGTTTATCTTGCGGTTTTTGCTAGTTCTTAACTGCCATGATTTTCTCCGGATCAGTTTTAACACCGTCAGCTGATACGATGTGTCCCAAATATTGAACTTCGAAACTGAACAAAGTACACTTTATCGGGCTGTGATGTTCGAAATTACTGGAAAGATTCTCACAGATTCCTTAAATGGACGAGGCTGCGACATTATTGAGCCCAATAGCCATCACTACAAATTGCAACAATCCACTGCCAAAGGCGAAAGCTGTTTTCTCTTTGTCCTTTTTGTCTATCTTCACCTGCCAATTTCCGCTTTTTAGGTTCAGCGGTGAAAATCATTGTACATCAGCTAGAGTATCTATGATGTCATCAATTCTTGGCATAGCTATACTTTTTGGTAACATCGTTCAGTTGTCTGTAGTCAACGCAGAATCTAGTGCTACCATCCTTCTTCTTAACGAGTACTATCGGTGATGTCCATTGGCTGCTTGACTGCTCAATAATTTTCTGTTGTTGCATTGAGTTGATCATTGAATTCACCTCTCCTTTCATTGCCAACGAAACTCTTCTCGGAGATTGACGTATCGGTGTAGCACTTTCAGTGTCTATCCGGTGTTTCACATTGGTCGTCTTTCCGTAATCTCCATTGCCGGTTGAAAGGATGTTTTGTTGTTCACGTTCACTAGTATTTTTCCTAGTATCAAAATTCGTAGTGCCGGTATTGTTACCGCTTCAATCAGGTGGAATCGGTGATTGCTAGGAGCACCATCGAGTCTCACCTAAACAATGTTTTCCGAACATTTCGGAATATCGGCATCCTCACACAATATAACTCTTAGCTTGACTGGACTGGCAGATCTTATTTCCATTGGCATTTCAATCTGACGCCACTTCAATATTCTTTGTCCCAAGTCAAACTGCAGCTTCACAAAATCCATTCTTAGTATACATTGTCATCTTAGTATGCTGATGTCAGACAACAGGAAAACTTGTGAAAATTACAAATCACCGATCTGTAGTTCCCTGGCTATTTCTCCATGCACCTTAGTGTATTCCTCTGTAGCTTTTCAAAGTGCATACCTTACATTGTTATGAAGCCAGCCTTGGTCTATCATGTCGGATCTCAGCACGGATCTCGCAGCTCCGGTGTCAATTGTAACCACATAGTTGAAATTTCCAATTCAGCCACTCATGCACAAATCGTTTCCGCCGCGATGAAGTCGACGGCGATAATATTTCCGGAGGCGTTGATTCTCCAAGCCAACTTCTGACCCTTGAGGTTGGCCCTTACTCGTTTCTCGGATTGTTAGTGGACGAGGTGCACTTCTGTGAATCCACGCCTTGTATCCCGCCGATGCTTAGGATCGGGTCTTGTGGAATAGAACTTTTTCTGCCCTATACCCCTCAACAGGAAATTGTTCTTTTCTAATGAAGAAAATGTATTTCATCGTTTAAATTCACGGGATAAGCAAGGAAACTTTTGAAATATTCATGACCAAAATAATAAAGAAAATTTAAATTTCAGATAACAATAATTTATTAAACAAAAAAAAATACTTAGGTATATAATTACAAAATAATTAACACTGTCCAATCAGCTGCTTCTATTTTAATATCCATAGAATATTACTGCTTAAAACCGATGAATAAAGTTTAATCCCACGCCAACATCTTTTCGTCCAGTTCCCATCTGGCCACCAAAATGCCGCTGATAATGGGCATTACCGTCCAAAGTAGTTTGTCTATTCTGACTTTGCCACAGTCTAGCTTGAGCCTCGGCTCTAACATCGGTCCCGTATCCACGATTTCCTTCGACGTTAATTCCAAATGATCCTCGATCGTGTTGTGGCGATCTCTTAAGACGCGGATAAGTACCTGGCGTGCTCTCTTCTTCTTCAACCGGTTCCATAAGATCGTCAAAGTCCCGATCATAATACACCATGCTATCACTGGCCGGATCAATTATGCGCAAATAGTGTTGATCGTCGTCTTGCGATGTAACTTCGCTGGCAAAATCCCCGGGGAGCGTAAACGCTAGACTGAGCGCCATTAAACCGAATAAAATGAATAACTTGGAGATCATCTTGATAACGATACGATTGTGAATTTCTAAATGTTTGAAATTAACTGAGAGCTCTGGCGATGGCTTGTGAGTCGAATGAATGGTTAATTAAGAATTCGATGCTTTTATATGCGAATTCTGTTTTAATCGAGATTCGGGAAACTCCGAATCTCTTTGCGTATAATGGGGCTTCCCTCTTGGTATTTTATTTTTCTTATCAACTTTATGAGAGAGCACTGTGCATAGCAAGAAAATTTTCGGTTATGGGATTTGGATTTTTTTCTTTATTGTCCGATAGTAAAATATTGTTATCGTAACTGCCTGAATTTCAAGAAATTCTATTTTTTGTAAGGGCTATTGTTAATCCAAACGAATGTGGTTTTCGTTGCGACATTGTTTGCATTGGATACTTAATTTAAAATCTTTGCTATGAGATGGCAAAGTCGTAGATCTAAAGCTATTATAGACAGCAGGTTGCAGTTTTTAGAAAAACCTTTGAAAATTTGAAATCAATCATTCGATTTCCTGCTAAGACCTCCTTTAGGAGCATAAAATAGAATCATATAAAAACACAGATTTGGAGCATGCGTCAAACACTCGCCACTGTAGAAAAAATCTTCCATCTCTTCTACATTTTGGCCGTTAAGGACAATCGGTGTGCTTGTGTTCGAACCCATGTGTATGTACATTTATATTGTTACATATCAGCTCTAGTCGCTCATCGCATGTTCGCAATCTTCCACTATTCTCGAAAACAAATAAGTGCATGCGTGCCAATACTATGCTAATCAGCGAATATCCAAGGTCTCCAACAACGACACTGTGCTAATAAAAAGAGCACCTGTGGCCAACATGCCAGGATTAATTTTATTTTATTATACATATATAAAGACTATGTAGTTCTAAAATCTGACAAAATTTCAATTCGATATCTGTACTCGGTTTTGACACAAACCCCTCTATATATATATTTATATATATGTTGATTTTCAGCTTCCTAGCTAGAACCATGGCCGAGATATTCGAATTCTTAGTTTTTGGTTTTAGCGCTCCCCGCCTCCTCCTTTACCCTTAGCTCCCAAAATGGGCGTCTGCCTGAGTTCCGCAACCATTTACAATCCACCCAAAACCGAACTTTTTATCTTGAAGGGATTGAGAGTTAATATGCGCTGAGTGTACACGTACTGCGTACGACGTACGGCGTACAGGCAGATGGATTTTTTTTGCATTTTGCATGCTATTTTAGTCATGAAATGCGAAAAAACAAAATTTCAAGGTAGAAAAACAAATTTTTTTTTCCAAGTCGATCAAAATCTATTTATTTAAAAGCATAAACGTTTTTCTGTAAACGCACTACAGCCCAAACAAATGATCCAAAATAAACAAATTAAATACCATTGGAAATGTATTTTCGTCAAGGTTTGCCATTTCTGAGTGCCAGGCCTCTACCTGTTCCAGGTCCGGATTTCAGCTGAAATACGGCAACATGATGAAAGAAAAGGTGAAACGAAAATTGATAACTCCTTCCGTAATCAGATCACGACCTCCGACAAGCATACAAGAACTTTAAGCCGGAACGAGACAGAAATATAAAGCATAAACGCCATTCATTGAGAACGCATACCGATATTTTAGTTCACATCTATACATTCGACAAGTGCACAATCGTTTTGGGTTGTGAGGGTTCACAACCCAAAACATCTGTAAATATTAGTCAGTAGCAGCCAGTACAACTGCAAAATATACCAGCCTCACCAATCGTTACGGTCGTTCTAACTCCCCTTCCCTACCATCCCAATCTCATTCCTTCCCTACATGACTGTAATTGTGCATTGCACATAAAGGCCGAAAAAAGCTTGAAAAGAGCGGGACAAAACGCAACATATCTTTTGAGTACTTCATTTATTTTTTTATATATACAGAGAAAGCACACTGATCGACATCAAGAGTTGGATATTTAGAGTTCTTGCTTTGGTGTTAGCATATAACGTTTCCTCTTCAGTTGTGCGATCGTTATACGTACACATAATGCCCTTGCGTCTTTATTGACTGACAAAAACATTACTATGGCCGCTATTTTATGTTAAAACTCTGTTTCGAATCTACTGACACATTTTGTAATGCGTACTGTCTATGTGTTCTCCATGCTTTTTTTGTTATATTTATAAACATATAAATCAATTGCCGTGTGTTAACCTCGCAAAAAATCGAGAAAGGCGTCTCAAAACAGGGGTAGTTCAGGACTTACTTTCAATAGATGGCGTTGGTACCAAACCTATCGTTTGACAGCTGCGCCATGCATTACAGATTTCTGATTCAATTATTCACACCGTGCGGATGTGCTCAAACTTTTTGTGAAATCTAATAGACTTAAAATTGTTTATTCGTAAAAAAAAGGAAGTGGATTTTGAGAATAGATTTGGTTAAAGCTAATTTAATTACATTT
This sequence comes from Chorisops tibialis, assembly GCA_963669355.1. NCBI lineage: Eukaryota > Metazoa > Arthropoda > Insecta > Diptera > Stratiomyidae > Chorisops > Chorisops tibialis. Next base: position 80,714,028 of record OY770262.1, on the reverse strand, counting down.
TGCGAACAATCATTTTGATCAGCCATTCGATTAAAGTAAATTGACTTTGCAGGGTTAGACATAACCACAAATATATACATTCAAATGTTTTTTTAGCGACAGATAATATTCGACAGATTTGGTTCGTGTACAAGTGATAGTGAAAACAATTCCATGTCGTTTTACAGTGCCAATTACAATGCCAAAGAGAGGACGAGTTGACATAGGTCGTCGCAGTCAGTCAAATGTGCGAACCGCAGTGAAGACCAGCGCGCGACGGATAATGAAAATAGTCGTATTGGCATGTAGCAAATACATTCGTGAGCGACTGAAGATGAACGAAAAGCAAACAGATTAAGAATGCGACAAGAGTTCGAACATATCAAACATAACGCCAGTGAGCACAACACAATAAACATGACCGATTGCGCCGATTCGGTGCTCCTATAAACCTGGAACGAGCGGCATTCCATTACGATTCGGAAATCGATTACAGTGCGGACAGATCAGTAACGATTAGAGAAATGTCAAACGTTTATCCACATTGTAAGGCGTTGAAATTCAGCGGCGAAATCGCTACCATTATGCTCATTGGTTTCTGGAACAGAAATTGATTCTACCCATTTCTTGGCCAACATCTAGCAATACAGCAGTTGCTTCCAAATGACGTCCTTTGGCTCAACGCATATTGTACGTAACAACTTCATGTCCACTTTCAAGGTAATTACAACAGAATTCTCTTTCGAATCATTTGCCGCTGCATCAGAAAACACATTGAAATCATTCAACACAACACATCCATGCTCACCACCACTCAATTTCACATCACCATTACCGATCTCAATGAATAGGAGTTGGAAGGTTGATTGGGATTCATAATCGCTTATGAAGAGTTACAATCAAATCAATTTTAGGTGGTACGAAGTTCTCCTGGTCAGCTAGTACATTTATATATCTATATGAAACCATTGAAGAAAAAAGTGTAAACCCAACTGAAAATAAAGCGCTTCAAAATTACTAATAAAATACGGTTGCTTTAATTGCTTTCTTTTGCATGATCCTAATGGTTGTATTCTTGAAAGAAAAGATTTCCGGATTCTATACTGTTACGCTTTATTATTCGTGTCGTTTCGGTCTCTGCTGAGACCTTTATCAAACATGTTCTTCTCATATTCCATTTTTTATAGACGCCATTTGTTTTTTCCCAACTAATAAGAGTGTCTTGATTTTAAATTTCTTAGCATATATGTATAAGAATTTAAACTTAGCAATACCGAAGCATATTACCTCACTTTCAGAGTCTTCTAATTTTTTCCCGACAGATGGGATATATATAGAATACAACACTATATCAAATTACATACAGGCGGGTCTTTCTAAGTAAACATTTCAATCTTTAGCTATCAGCGGGAAAAAAAGCGCTTGCAAAATATTTTAAATGGTCTAATTTGTCCCGAAGAAATGCGAACTTACTAACATTTCAGATACATTTAAATATTACATATCCGCTGAAGTAAGCGCTCCGCTTCAGTTTTAACAGAAACGATTTTAAAGCATATGTTCGAAGCCATTTTAAAGCGTTTTTCTTGAGATTTAGGGCTCGAATAAGCAAGTGATTTTTTTTTCAAGTCGAAAAGTTGATTTGATCCTAGATCGCAAAGCAGACAACCACTGAGCCATTTCCAAGCAATGTATAAGTCGGTCAAAAGCACTTTAATAAGCCGCTATTAAAGTGCTTTTCCTTAACATCTTTAGAACCGATCGTAAAGCACGTGCCCTTCTGTTATTAAATGAGAGGATCAGATCAGCATTTACAAATCACAGGTGACTAATGTATAATAAGGTATAGCATAGACTCATTCAGTCATGTTGGAACTGCTGGTTGCTAGTACTTTATTATTAAAATAATAAAGTAAAATTAATCCTGTCATGTTCGTCACAGGTGTTCTTTTTATTAGCAAAGTGTTGTTGTTGGAGACCTTGAACACTCGCTGAGTAGCATAGTGTTCGCACGCATGCACTTATTTATTTTCGAGAAAAGTGAAAGTTTGCGAACATGCGATAAGCAACTAGAGCTGATATGTAACAATATAAATGAACATACGCATGGGTTCGAACACAAACACACCGATTGTCCTTAACGGCCAAAATGTGGAAGAGATGGAAGATTTTTGGTACAGTTGCGAGTGTTTGACGCATGCTGCAATTCAGTGTTTTTATACTTAGTCCTGCCATAAATATTGATACAAGTGTAAGCGCGACTATTGCGGCTGATAAACTAAAATGTTATGTTGCAAGTTTTGACAGTTAATGTGTGCTCTAGAAACGCACCAAACCAGCTTACGCCGTCATGATGGAATGACCCGACAAAGAGAACCGTATTGCTGTTATTGCTCTTCATAAGTGTTGAAAAAAAAACGTTCGTATTTTTGATTTATTAAAACCGTTGAATATGACGCGTGTTTTTGTGTTTCGTACTGTTAAGTTGTTTGCTGTTACTGAAAATGTAAACGACCGTAAAAAATTCTCGCACGGCTCGTATGCCACAGGCCATCAATGCTGTGAGGTCGCGAATCAATCGAAATTATGTCCGCAGACAAAAATCATGGCTCGTGAAATGTCGTCGAGAACCATGAGCCGCATCGTTAAACAAGACTTGGAACTTGGGGCTTTCACACGACAAACAGGACAGCACCTTATCATTGAATTGAAAAAAAAATCAAGTCACCTGTTATCGCTGTACGGTAAAGAGAATTACAAAACAAAAATCTAGCTTACTGACGAAAAAATCTTTACCGTGGAGGAATCTTTTAATAAGCAGAATGATAGAGTGTATGCACGATCCTCCAAGGAAGTCAGTGAACTGGTGCCAAAGATTGAACGAGGTCATTATCCCGCATCAGTGATGGTTTGGTGGGGAGCATCCTATGACGGTGTCACTTCCTTACATTTTTGTGAAAACGGTGTTAAAACAGCGGCAAAAAACTATCAGCGAGACATTTTAAGGAATTTGTGGAGTCATTGAATCAAATCATGGATATTCCAACAAAACTCTGCGCCAGTTCATAAGGCCAAAACAATTCAACAGTTGGTTGCAAATCATGTACCTGAGTTTATTAGTTCTAAATAATTGCCGGCAGCCAGCCCAGACCTTAATCCGCTCAACTATAAATGGTGGTCAGTTTTAGAGGACATGGTCTGTAAAAGACGCCACCACAACCTAGAGTCAGAGTAGACGTTGTTAGCAGCTGTGGACCGTTTTCTTATGGATATCATCCGTACAGCGATCGATGAGTGGCCTCACAGACGTCGGCGCTGTATTAAGGCAAATGGCGGTCATTTTGAAAAATTTTGTAGTTTACTATTGACACAATAAAAAACTGAAAAAAATATTCAAATCCGACCAGTTGAAAAATCTTGTATCAACATTTATGGCAGGACTAGGTATGATTGCACTACATGGAGCCAATGAATTCGACGTATTTTAAGGATATTCTGGACAGATCTCATCTCCATCGACGAACTTTCGGGCCTTTCTGTTATATACCCGCAAAGAAGGTTTATCAGGAAATCGATTGATTGATTTCAAATTTTCAAAGGCTTTTCTAAAAACTGCAAGCTGCTGTCTATAAAAGTTTTAGATCCTACAATTTTGCCATCTCATAGCAAATACTTAAAATTAAATATCTAATGCAAACAAATGTAGCACCAAGCTCTTTCATTCGTTTGGGTTAACAATAGCTCTTACAAAAAGTAAAATTTCTTGAAATCCAGGCAGTTACGATAACAAAATTTTACTATCGGACAATAAAACAAAAATCCAAATCTCAGAACCGAAAAATTTCTTGCTATGCACAGTGCTCTCTCATAAAGTTGATAAGAAAAATAAAATACCAAGAGGGAAGTCCCATTATACGCAAAGAGATTCGGAGTTTCCCGAATCTCGATTAAAACAGAATTCGCATATAAAAGCATCGAATTCTTAATTAACCAATCATTCTACTCACAAGCCATCGCCAGAGCTCTCAGTTAATTTCAAACACTTAAAAATTCACAATCAAACGTCGTAGGCATTTCTTCTCAAGATGATCTCCAAGTTATTCATTTTATTCGGTTTAGTGGCGCTCAGTCTAGCGTTTACGCTCCCCGGGGATTTTGCCAGCGAAATTACATCGCAAGACGATGACCAACACTATTTGCGCATAATTGATCCGGCCAGTGATAGCATGGTGTATTATGATCGGGACTTCGACGATCTTATGGAACCGGTTGAAGAAGAAGAGAGCACGCCGGGTACTTATCCGCGTCTTAAGAGATCGCCACAATACGATCGAGGATCATTTGGAATTAACGTCGAAGGAAATCGTGGATACGGCACCGATGTTAGAGCCGAGGCTCAAGCTAGACTTTGGCAAAGTCAGAATAGACAAACTACTTTGGACGGCAATGCCCATTATCAGCGGCATTTTGGTGGCCAGATGGGAACTGGACGAAAAGATGTTGGCGTAGGATTAAACTTTATTCATCGTTTTTAAGCAGTGGATATTAAAATAGAAGCAGCTGATTGGACAGTGTTAATTATTTTGTAATTATATACCTAAGTATTTTTTTTTGTTTAATAAATTATTGTTACCTGAAATTTAAATTTTCTTTATTATTTTGGTCATGAATATTTCAAAAGTTTTCTTGCTTATCGTGAGTGTAAACGATGAATTATATTTTCTTCATTAGAAAAAAAAACAATTTCCTGTTGAGACCCCCTTATAGGGGTATAGGACAAAAAAAGTTCTCTTCCACAAGGCGTGATCCTAAGCATTGGCCATTTGGCCTCCTGCTAAACTGCTCGCTTCCATTTGATACATGGTTGACCATCCCCACGTTTTCCTTGAGGACAATAAGACAGAACTTGTTTGGCGATGTCTTGCTCTGGTTTCCTTAAAGTATAACCCATCCACAGCCACTTTCACATTTGAATCGCGCCTATTTAAGCCTGTCCAGTTGTGTTCCCAAGTTCGTTGTTGCAGATCACATCTAGTCAGAATATCCTTAAAATGCATCGGAGTTGTTAACCAGATAATTAAGTCAATTACATTTTTAATTAATGAAATCAGGAGCCAAAAAAAATGTAATGCTGGATGATCTTAGGAAAGGATCAAAAAAGCTCTGGCAGTGTAACACCTTATTCAAACAAAAAATTAATGCCGCCTTGATTAAGCAATATATTTTACTGATCAAGATAAAGCAGAAGAACAGTCAATTTCCACTTCTAGAAGGTCTACATACTTAGTAGTACTCATTACATCTGAAAAGTAGTGTACATAAGGGCCAAAATTGTCTTTACCACAAGACATTCAGCAGAAAAAAAAACCAGATACCACCATAATTCGCAAACCCTGGGTGATAAATCCGCAGACTCTGTAGTTAAAGCGTGATACCCCACTTGACGTTATTCAGGAGCTACAACTTACTCACCTTTTTTTTCCTATGATTAGCTTAAGAAGGCACAGTGGAAGCCATTGGAGTCGAAGAAAAATTTGAATCTATTAAAATCAAAACTATCTTATCTTACTATGTTATGACAAATCTTATTTATTTTAATACAAAATGCAATGTGATACGCAAACTGCCAAGATGTTGCGTATAAATAGGACAGGGGGTGAAACCACTTTGGGCCAGAGAAGCATTTAGGTCGTTTCTTCTTGTATATTTGGAACATGTCCAAAGGACGTGGTCGGCGTCTTCGTATTGTTCGCAAATATCACATAACAGCGAATCCTGTTATTCCGCATCGGTTGAGATTACTATTCAGAGCGATATAATTGGATACAAGTCGAGATAACATTGTAACCGTTGACTCAAGATTTTTGGTAGTTTTTTAAACCAGGTCTAGAAAGATACATTCGGGACTAGAGTGGCAGTATCGACCCATGTCACCTCGGTTCTATCGATATTGCCAAGAATTCAAGAGTATTTGCCTCGGCAACGTCAGAAAGTCCTCTTTAAGTAGACTGGGGTTCAGCAGTTGTACCCGAGATAACAATGAGTTTTCACGGTCTTGTTTATCTTCATTATCAAAGGCGCGATAGCCCAAATCAGGCCCTGGCCTCCTGAGGTCGTCGCCTCCAATCGTCTCGATCCAAAGACCGCGTCCTCCAGATGCTAATTTTAAAGATGGCTTTGCAATCTTCATCGACCGAATCTTCCCATCCTTGCGTGATTTGCTCACTGGCCTGTTACCACTCGCTTTGCCTTTCGGAGCTCGTTTGGGGATTCTTCTTTCTTCTATTCTCTCTACATGGCCAGCCTACTGCAGTTTGAAGTTTCTGGCTCGTCGTGGAGTTGATGCAACTCATTGTTGTATCTTATTCGCCATTCCGTTCCTTCCTTCACAGGTCCCAAAATTCTTGGGAGGACCTTTCTTTCGAATGCGTTAACTGCTTTTTCGAAAGTTCGCGTTAATGTCCACGTCTCGCTGCCATAACAGAGCACAGGTCGTACAATAGTTTTATATATCCGGTTATTGTTCCTGTGCAATTTCTTGGATTTTATTATTGGAAATACCGAATAATACGTCTTATTTGCTAGTATTATCCGTAGTTTGATTTTGTCTGTTTCATTGCCGTCTTTTGCTGGATTAGCCCCAAGATATGTGATGTTGTCCATCCAAATTATATTTCGCAATTGTTATGTTTTGTCTGATTGGCGTTCTTCTTCTTGTTTGCGTCATTACTTTTGTTTTGCTTTCATTAATGCACAATCCAACTTCTTTTGCGGCGGAGTCAGGATTGATAATACCTCCTTAGCACTAGGGAACGATCTTGGGACGAAGTATATATCGTCAGCGTATGATACTATCGGGTTTTCCAATAGGGACTTGACAACTTTGAATTCAATTTGTGAACGCACCCTTTCACTAATCATCGAACTGTCACTGTCAATTAATTCAGTAAACTTAACATTTTTATCATGGTAAAGTACACGAAGGAACAACGTCTGCAAATTATAAAAATTTACAACAGAAAAAAAGTTGTCAAGTCCTTATTGGAATAGGGACTTGACAACTTTGAATTCAATTTGTGAACGCACCCTTTCACTAATCATCGAACTGTCACTGTCAATTTATTCAGTAAACTTAACATTTTTATCATGGTAAAGTACACGAAGGAACAACGTCTGCAAATTATAAAAATCTACTACAGAAAAAAAGTTGTCAAGTCCTTATTGGAAAACCCTTTAGTTGGGTGGACTTGAATAGTAGTGTCCCATTGGTGTCGACTAGGATTTTTCAGATGACATTCTCTTGTGTCAAGTTGAAAAGCATGCAGGCTAGACTATCTTGAGGGTTTAGTAACTGAACTTACGTTGCTTAAAGCGAATATTGCCGATAGGCTATCTAATGCAATAAGATAGTTACCCTGAGAATGATGTTCTTTAATGTGGGGGTGCAGGCCCAGTAAATTGCAATAATTTGTGCAGAAAATACTGAAACAGGCTCTGCTAATTTCAAACTCGCTTGGCAAATGTCATCAAAAAAAGCACCGCTCGTACACTCTTTAGATTTGGATCCATCGGTGTACAAAAAAATTACGAGGACAATGCGCTGGCATCAAGTGGTAGAAAAGTCTTTGGGATTCCCTTTACCTTTTCCACCATATCTAAAGACGTCCCTGAACCAGATTGGTAATACATCTGAGTTTTCAAAAAGGGGAAGAAGGACGTTGTGACAGACCAATAAATATCTCCAAAACTTTTTGATAAAATTGTATATATGAGTCACTTAATTTTCAATGCAGATCTATTCTATCAGAAAAGCAGCATGGATTTATACCTGGCAAATCCACTGTTCAGATAATAGAAATTTGAAATAGCCAGAACAACAAAAAGTAGCTGATTTTACAGGAATCCAGCATGAATGGACTGAGTTTAATGTCAGGAGCTGATAAACCGTAATCTACCGGCAATAATTCCTCACCCAATAAAACGAAAGATTTATTAGATAGAAGATTTGGTATGCTTAACTAATATACTAAGGATTTCCTACAAGAGCTCCTGCCCGCAGAACTCCGCCAAGGATAATAAGAACAAGAACGCTGTCTGGTAGAATAACGACCTTGACATTCTGAAAAAAAACGTGCCAGGAAGTTCTTTGACAAAGCTAATTCCAGCAAACGTGACATAGTTTGGGACCAATATCAAGCAGCACTTACACTGTATAAAAAACAATTAGAAATTCTGTCCAGAATTCGATAACGTCAACGATACCACTAGGATAAAAAAGATATCCAAAGATTGATACATGCCTGAATTTTTGTATAAAGGTAATGGTTCCTGGACAGAGTCTAGCATTTCCCCGGATGCTTTGAGTATTTTAGCTAACTCGGAACTAGTGGATACAGTCGTGACGTCAGAAAACATAGAAATTACGTTGAGTTCTTTCAAACCCTAAAAGTCACCAGGACTGGACGAGGTCTATCCCGCTATGATCCAGAATGCGAATGAAACCATAACTCAGGCATATAATAATAAATAAATAACATCATACCTAAAGCTTGCCGAGTCTCCGATAACATTTCAAAGGCATTCCGAACCATCAGCCTAATTTCATTTCTTCTTAAATACATGGAAAGACTGGTGGACAGATATCTACGTGCATATCTGACCCTCTTGGTCAGATGCCCACACCAACACGCCAATTGGAATGGTAAGTCCACTAATACCGATTTACATGTGACGAAAGCCGCCGTAGAGAAAGCTTTTCTATACGTTGAACGCACATTTAACCACGTCAACATTGATGCCATACTTGATGCCTTGCGCTGCCATAGTGTGGAACCTTTCTTGACTGCATGGATAGGTACACTTCGCTCACGAAAAATCGTAGCACGGATAGGTGAGAAGAAAAAAAATAGCGCTCTCCACAAAGGAACGCCACAAGGCGCCATAACATAATAGCGCCCCTCCTGTAGGTCCTAATCGCGAATGAACCCCTTTCCATTTTAAATCACAACGGCTACCACACAATAGCATAAGTAGACGATCTTATCAGTTAATTCCTGCGATTGAACAAGAGCAGATTTTGCCATCCCTACTTACCATTAACCCTCAAAAAACAGATCTGGTCCCCTTCCCCAGAAGAAGAAGATCATATGTTTTCAATCCACCAACCATTCAGGGTATCACTATGGGCCTCGAACCACCAAATTATTTTGGAAGTCCAACCAAGAAAACTTCCATAGCCTTTTTCGGTTGCTGAGACATTCGGCTTGAGATGGGGCCTTACGTCGCACCTCTTCCACTAGATGTGTACCATTGTTAGACAAATAATTTGCTATTGCGCGCTGGTGTGGCGGCTAGCGGTGGCACTAAAAATCAACCTAGTACCTTTACAGCTAATCCAACGGATAGCATGTTTGTGTATAACAGGTGCTCTTACAACCACACCAACTGCAGTTCTGGAGATAATTCTCTCACTACCTCCACTTGATCTTTTTATACGATAAACTGCAGGCCTAGCTGCCATTAGATTAAAAACCTCTAATTCGTGGTCAGCACCACTAATTGCTCACGATAAAATTTGAAACGTCAACAGAGACGCATCTTCCCTTTCAGGCTGCTAGTACGATTGCACGAACCAACCTTAGGTTAAGAAACGGAGATTTCACATTAAGTTTCCTAAATAAAATGAATGAGCAACAAATATGATATGCAGCGCTAGCGCAGGTACTCCTCTCTATAGGGCCGGATCTAAATCTAACCAAGGAACAGGTGCAGGGATCTATTCCCACGACCTCGTCATCCACACTTCTATCCATCTTCCGAAACAATCAATCAAATCAATCAAATTCCTGTTAAGACCCCTATTGGGGGCATAGGACAGAAACAACTCTCTTCCACAAGTCGGGATCCTGAGCATCGGCCCTAAGCTGTTGCTAAGGACTTACTTATTCCTCTGGCCTCCTGCTCAACTGCTCGCTTCCATGTGGTACATGGTCGACCAATCCGACGTCTTCCTTGAGGATTATAATCCAGAGCCTGTTTGGCGATGTTTCGCTCTGGTTTCCTCAAAGTATGGCCGATCCACTGCCACTTCCGCATTTGAATCTCAATACCTATTTTAGTCTAGCCGTTTGTACTCCAAAGTTCGTCGTTGGAGATTACTTCTGTCCAGAATATTCCTAAAATGCGTCCGAGGCATTGGTTCACGAAAGTCTGTAGTTTCTTGGTAAGTCGAAAGGTCACTCTCCCCGTAGTACAACCATATAACAACACGGATTTGACGCATGCGTCAAAAACTCGCAGCTTCGTACGAAGGGAAATCTCTCTTAACCTCCAGAAAGGAGAAAGGATACCGAAGGCCTGACGAGCTTTATTTAGCCGATCCTCAACCGTTCATGCTGACAATGCTTCCGAGATGGCGAAAATCTTGCACCTCTTCAACATCTTGTCCGTTAAGAACAATCGGTGTGCTTGCGTTCGAACCCATGTGCATGTACTTGGTTTTCTTCAATGGCCCGAATCGGGCCTTGGCCTCCTGACATTCAGGTTCCTTAACATTTTTCATTATTTATTGCAGAAGAGTTGTTAGCTCTTCGCACAACCCACTATCTACGAATTTTTCATTTTCATAGATTGAGATAACCAAGGTATAACCATGTCAACAGTGTGCTTGAATCATGCATTGACCAGGATTGAACTCACAACCTTCGCATTGTAGACCAACACTGCTTGATTCTAAGCTTGATTTTCGTCTTCATATAAATGACATTGTTAACCGTGCTAACTCTGTATTGGGTTTTATTAAGAGATTCTCTAGAGAGTTTCGTGACCCGCATGTAGCTCTAAATCTGTATTATTGTTTTGTTCGTTCGATATTGGAATATTGCTCTGTTGTCTGGTCACCGTCTTATAAAATTCATGTTGCTCGTATCGAGTCCGTTCAACGCAAATTTTTACGTTTTGCGCTCTATCATTTGCCTTGGGCTGATTCGCTTCGATTGCCACCGTACTGTGATCGCTTGCAACTTATTGGGATGTCATCACTTGAAAAACGAAGTTGGCGTCGGCTGTATTTATGTATAAAATCGTCTCAGGTATCATTATCTCACCTGATCTATTAAGTCTAGTTAACTTTAACTCGCGCTCTAGGTCTCTTAGGTTTAATAGCTTTTTGCATTTGGAACCTGTTCATACAAACTTTGGGTCTCAGGAACCAATGACTACCATGACTAAAAATTTTAATTCTTACTATGATTATTTTGATTTTAATATATACATCCATTAATTTAAAAAAATTGTTAATAATGTTAAACTGATTACTATAATTGTTAATCTTTTGATGTCAGTTGGCTTATGCCTGTTGATTAATATGAATGAATGAATAAATAAATGAACACGTTACCCACTAGGCTACACCCTAGCTATGTACTTGGTTTTACGCACACTTATTTTCAGTCCCGCCTCTTTGCATTTAGAATGCAACGAACGAACTTTTGACGCCCGAACGATTATGTGCAAGCAAACCCACGTCATCAGCATAATCAAGGTGACTTAAAGTGTTAAATAGTCTCCATTGAAGACCTTTACCTTTCCCACCTTCCAGTGCAGCTTTCAAGATGTCATTTATTACCACTAGCGATAATATGCAGCCTTGTCTGACACCCGTTCGCACAGGGAAGCTCTCGGACAACTCTCCTCTATGCAAGACGCGAAACCTTGCATCTTCGCAGGATTCTTTAATCATAGCTATGACCTTATCTGGAACACCTCTCCTACGCAAAGCATTCCATATGTAATCTCGCTTAACGCTGTCGAAAGCCTTCTCGAAGTCCACAGACATGAGATGTAGTGGCGAACCCATTTCAGCGGACTGCTCCCAATATTATCCGTATGGTATTTGTGTGGTCGGTACAAGACGACCCTTAACGGAATCCAGCCTGATAAACTTCGAGAGTGCTCTCCACAACAGCACTGATCCTATTGAGAATTACCTTAGCCGTGATTTTCGATACGGCAGTAAGTAGACATATACCACGGCAATTGCCACAATTTCGAACACCCTCCTTCCATTCAGTCGGATATCTTCCTTCATACAACACCTCAGTAAAGAGTGGGCGGAGTATATCGGCTGTTATTTGCGGGTTCGCTTTGAGGAGTTCGGTTGGTACTCCGTCTATACCTGAGGTTTTCCTTACCGCCATTAACCGAATGGCGGAAACTATATCTTCCTTATCTGGGGGATCGTCCCTAATAGAGGATTGTTACGGTTGGATGTTTGGTAGTTGTTCTGTTTCTGGAATATCTTCCTCTGATAAGATGTTTAAAATATCAGAGATTAAGATATTAAGGAGAGTTCCGTTGACATCTCTCACCAAGTGGTTGGCAGTGTTTCATGATTTTAAATAGTGAACTCATATCCCCAAGGTAAGCCGCAGATTCTGTCTTGTTGGCCAGATCTTTAATGGCCTTTCTCTTGTCGCATCTAACAGCCTTTTTAAACTGTATATGAGCATCACGGTTGTTCCGTCTCAAGTCGGGTGTTCGTTGGTTGACATCGGGTTGAGAGATGATTGCCAATTTGACTTTTTTCCTTGTCCCATGTGTCTTGCGACATCTAGGGTTTCTCACCGCCTTGCACATATCCCACAGATTCTTCCGTACTAGTTAGAAAAGTGTTTCTAGTTGCCTCCCAATTGGCGCCCAGTGTGCGTATTTCATATTCGCTCAATGTGGACATTTCGCGTAGAATGGTGGTGTACTCGCGTTTTTTGTTGGGATCTCTGAGTTTATCCACATTAAGCTTGCGCTTCATTTGAAGAATTTGTGGTCGTCGGATAGCTGCTGTACACAATCTCAAGCAGGCAACCAGCAAGTGGTGATCGCTCCCCACATCAGCTCCACGTTTCGCTCGCACATCGAGGAGACGTCTTCTCCATCGGCGACTTATATCCAAATGGTCGATATGGTTCTGAGTAACACCATCAGGGGAAACCCAAGATGTTTTATGATGACTCTTGTGTGGAAAAAGGGTCCCTCCGATGACCATTTGCCGAGTGCTACAAGACTCCACAAATAATTCGCCATTTTCGAGTCTCTTAATCCAAGGTCGTGACGTGTCGACCCAAGGGTCACCATGCCTTCCCATGACGTGTTCTAGTCCAGTGTTGTCAGATCCAATCTGAGCCTTCATATCTCCTGAGATGATAATAATATCATATCTTGGAACACGCTCGAAGGTGGCACTCAATTGGCTATAAAACTCCTCTTTTTCACCAGGTGTTGCGGTATTAGTTGGTGCGTAGCACTGTAGAATTATCCTATCCGAGATTGACTCCCAGCTAATGAGACTGTTTCTCGCTCTCGGTGTAAGGACGAGCGTCACGCCATTTTTGGCTTCACTCTCAGGGCTAACGTACAGAATAGTGTTTCCGCTTGGGGTTCGTTCTTCTCCTGATCCTGTCCACCTGACCTCGCTCAAGCCCAAGATTTGGATGTTATAGTGCTCCATTTTACGGTAGATCACTGATTGGCGGTGCAAGGACCGAGTAACCCCAGCTCTTCCCCCGTCATTCAATGTTCGAACGTTCCAGAAGACAATCATAGTCCGTTTTCGAATGCCAAAAGTCGTTACCGTAGAATAAGTCCGTATCCGAGGCGCTGTATCCGTTTCTCGTATCAGTTAGGTCTTAAGATCACGGGTGATAAGCCCATGATCCAGTGAGTGTCCATTTGCCATTTTTAGGGCAAGCAGGACTGGATGTGGGTGAATTCTACTGCCCCCATCCCACAGGGGGGTAGTTAGCTCAGGTCCGTGGAGTCGCTAGTCTCCAAAGATAGTTGCAGGAATTGGTAAAACCTCTGTTCTACTTGATGTTAATTATAGAATATCTTCATACTTCGTTCCCAGCTTGCCAACAAGACCTCGTCAATTTCACGAAAAATGCTCGTTTTTTCTCACAGGAAATGAAAGATCTTGCACAATCCCCTTAACGTCATATCACAAACCTCCTCATAACATCCAAAAACAACCAAACCCAATTTACCTTCATAACTTCGGGTCCAATGTACTTCAAAATCGCGTGCATAACATCGGGAATAATTCGACTGAGCGATGCTGCCGAAATTCCCGTCGCCTTGTTCATTGAAATGAAAGTTTCGGCATGAAACATGAACTTTAATGTGATCACGAGCCGCAGTTTAGCGGGCACAGCATGTCTCATCAGCGTGTCCTTCTTTGCAATGTACGGCTCGACCTGAAAGCCAAGACCACTATCTCAGAAATAAGTTTTAACCGTTGCGAAAGCATTCCCTTACCTTCTCCAGGATGTAATAGAACTGATCGGCTGTTATCTTGCAAACATTCTTGTACGGTCCTTCGCCGACATCGCTGACCAGAGCGATCAGGAGCCGCTCCTCAAGATTTAGAAAGTCCTCCTTCGTGAAGTAGACCTTGGCCCAAACGCGCCCTTTCTTCGACGACTCACCGGATCCGGTAGCCTGTGTTCTATTCCCGTCGGCAGCCTGGTTAATTTCAGATATATCCAAGGTATCTTGCGACAATTCCGACGTAGAATCGAACGATTCATCAAGATCTTCGAAATCGGAATCGGCGGGTTCGTTCCATTCCGAGTCGGAATCCACTTCGTACAATTGGCGACGATGACGACGGCGCCGTTTCAATTTACGCGCTTCTTCAACAAGCTTCAATGCCAAGACACAGGCAATCGCAAGGCGTTTTCGTCCTGAAGACATCTTTTTCTTCCAAAAAGTCCACTTTGTTTAACTTCTTTTTTGACAGTTATGACAAATGTCATTCAAAAGAAATTTTCCTTTCGGAACGCATCCAAACCAGAGCTACCGTTTCAAATCGATCGCATTGAATCTACTACTTTCGACTTTGATCGGTTTTTTCAATAAGGTATTACCGTCTTTCCGCGACTCGGAAAACGTAATTTTTCAAAACACCTTGCACCAAGGGGCGGAACGAAGCCTGTCCGGCCAACCCTCGAAGAAGGGTTGTGGGCGCTAGTGGCACTTTATTTCCTTCCTTTTTTCTCCGAAAAACGGATTCGTAGAAAATCGATTTAAAATGTGATATGTTCGTCGTTTGTCTTTAGTGATTGTCCCGTGATCGCCGGGTTTTCGTTCTCGAAAAAAAAATCCGTGTACAATTTTGCACTCGCGGTATTTTATATGTTTGTCGTTCGTCTTTATATTCGTAAATGCGCGCAGTTAGTCGCTGATCTCTTTAACATTAATCCTACTCCAAATGCTAGTCCTCTTGCCTTACCTGTTCCGAACTGCGTTTTGTTATATTTTTAAGTGCAAACTGATCAGTACTAGAAATGCTGAAGGCTGTTATGGAAAGTGTGGCCTGAAAGTAATCGAGATAAGTGATCATTCAAATTGCAATACTATGTACGGGGTCTTCACTCATTCTTTTTCTTCTTTCAGGCAATATCACTTACGTTACGGTTGAACGGTAACAAAGGACATAACATAACTCTTGCAGGGCCCCAGCACTCGTCTACCCGAATTAAATAATCTCGATCTCGATGACATTCACCTTTCTCATACCAGTAACACAGCAGTACTAGTTTTAATCTAGCTAATTCGTAATTTAGCTCGTCTTCATCGTTAGTAGATTGGAGACACATAGCACTTTGCTAAATAAGAAGAGCTACTCACTCATCTGTCATATTTTTAAAAAGATAAATTTCATAGCTAATAGGCAATACAATTTTTCAAGGAGGGCCACAAAAGGAGAAAAACGATCCTATTTTGGAATCATTTGCAAGTCACCTTTCATAGCTTAGTTAGGCGTTTAAATCACTCTTCAAAGATTTCGCATAAGTCAGAGCTATCAGAAAAAGACTTTTTTTTCTTTCTATCACGAAAAAACTTATGTGTGTTGTACAAAAGAAATAAGTACAATAATTGCAGAGCTTAAGAACAACATAGCTCCAGGTATTGACAGAATAACAACAAATGACTTAAAAACTTTGGCATCGTTTATATCGTCGGCACTTTCTAAAGCGGCTAACATATGGTTGCACATTTCTTCCGGGATACACGGCTCATAAACTCTAACGATCGGTAAGAATCTCCACTTGCAAGGAAACGCAATGTCATTGCAAGACGCACACGTGCAGATATTGCATATCTCATCCGTGTGTCTGTCCGCTTAATTGAAGATTCAACCTTAAAGAAACGCATTTTGAATTATTATTTAAAAAAATACTCGTATAAATTTTTAACTTACCAAAGCTAAAATTTCCTCAAAATTAGAAACTGTCATCCGACAATAGTTTTTAAAATCGGAACTGTCACCCCATAACAAATCCTTCATCAAGTGCTCTTCGATGTCAAAAAGTTCTCGTTTGGCGAGAAATGGATTAACCCAGACAATTGGCTTGCTCCTCAATTTTCTCATATCCTTAAACTCTAATAGTTCAATTTTTCTTAATTTTTTTCCTTTAATAGCGTTTCGTTGCTTCTCGTTGAGTTTCATTTTTAAAACAAATTTTCTTCTACCCTTCCAACAAATTTAGAAACCGACCACTTCACTTCGCGAACCAGTATAAATGAAATGGCATGTCATAATTGACCCATGGTTTTGTTTTGCATTGCCATATCAGACAGACCATGACATATGGCATTACATCTGAAATGGTAAGTGGAGACGGGGCCTTAAAGACATCATCATGATTACCCCAGTGTTCAAAAGTCGTTCTAATACAGACCCAAATAATTATAGGCCGATCTTCAAAAAAAAAAAAAATAATATAAATAAATAAATAAAAGTTACCTAAAATTAAATCCTTTTGTGAAAATATTAATTATATGTATAAGAAAAAGTTAGAATAATGTTGGGTCAAGTTACAGTATTAAGACTTTTAACACTTTATTAAACTATTTCCTATGCTGACTTATACTTGGCTGACACTTTATTAACTATTTCATATATTAGGTCTACTCCCAATCAGAGTCACAATTCTACTCCCCGATCGATATCAATTTAGTTTCACGATCCGGTCAATCTTGATGACGACCGGACGCACGTGCCGGCGATCCTAAGGTAATTCACATGGTGTCAAATTTACATTGATTGTACTTTTTTCCAATATTACAAGACCATGTGAGTTTTCGCAACTTTGCGACTCGTGAACGCATGGCATGTGCTGATATATTGCATGATGTTGAATTTATACATTAAGACAATGACCTGTCGATTCAACATCATGCAATATCATCAGGGCATGATCCCTAACAATAAATTGTGTTTTAAAGAAATAACTAAAAATCTTTCATTTTTGGAGTTTCCGATAAGAAAAGTGAACGAATAAAGTTGTTATTGTTGTTGTGAAAAAATTGTGAAATTAAAATTTTTGGGTGTGCATGTCGTGAATGAAATCATGAACTCGACAGCTATATATAGAGTCTCAAAAAAGTAACCGGACAAAGGGACAATTAGCAGCAATAATGAAAAAACAAATTTGGCAAGGAAATGAAACCGTTTCTTTTTCCTTTATTTAATGGATCACGATACCGCTTTGAAGTGGATACCAAAAAATATCGCTTTCGCTTTAACTAGAAGTATTTTCCAAGAATTAATGAGCACGTGTCTATCATGGCAGATAAAAAAGTATTTGGGCAGAAACGAATTCTTGGAATTACACAACGTTGCAATTGAATTCACATGTTATTTTATTTGGTGATAGCTATTATAATTAGTATAGCTTTGCCTGTTGCATTGTTAGTCGCAATCATTTTAATAATGGTTCGTAAAACGCAGGAAGTTGAAATTTGTGCTAGGAGGCTTATTATTAAGGACAATAAATCGAAACGTAATATTGTGGAAATCGTCAAAGTGAATAAATCGACAGTTTATGATATAATTGCGCGTTTCAAGGAAACTGGATCCATCGATAAAAAGCAGAGGTCAGAGCGTCCACGTGTATTTAATGCCCATTCACATGTTATTTTATTTGGTGATAGATATTATAATTAGTATAGCTTTGCCTGTTGCATTGTTAGTCGCAATCACTTTAATAATGGTTCGTAAAACGCGGGAAGTTGAAATTTGTGCTAGGAGGCTTATTATTAAGGACAATAAATCGAAACGTAGTATTGCGGAAATCGTGAAAGTGAGTAAATCGACAGTTCATGATATAATTGCGCGTTTCAAGGAAACTGGATCCATCGATAAAAAGCAGAGGTCAGAGTGTCCACGTGTATTTAATGCCCATGGAGAAAGGTGTTTAGTGCAGCAAGTTAAGAAAAACCCTAAGTTAAGTTCTACTAAATTAAATGCACGGGCGCAAACCAGATTTGGGGTTACTGGCAGTACTGAAACTGTTAGAAACGTCCTTCGAAAACAAGGATTCCACGGCAGGATTGCTAGGAAAAAGCCCTAGTAAACAGAACAAACAAGCGAAGGCGGTTTCGATTTGCGGTTGATCATATAAACAGATCCCACGATTTCTGGAAAACAGTTATTTTTGCAAACGAAAGCAAATATAATATATTTGGATCAGATGGAAGTGATTTTGTCTGGCTGATGCCAAACACAGAGTTGGGCTTAAAGAATCTCAAATGTACAGTGAAACATGGTGGCGGGTCGCAATTAGTGTGGGGCTGTATGTCTGTAGCTAGTGTTGGCAATCTAAAATTTATAAATGGTAAATTCGACAAATATGGCCATCTCACGACTCTCAAAGAAAACTTGCTTCAAAGTGCACGGAAAATGCAAATGGAGCATTTTTATTATTATGAAGAGAATGACCCCAAGCACAACTCGTATATTTGCCGTTGGCGATTGTACAATTGCTCTAAAGTGATTGATACCCCAGCACAAAGTCCGGATCTCAACCCAATTGAGCATTTATGGGATCACTTGCAGAGAAAAATTCATGTTCGTCAAATCACAAGTCTGAAAACCTTTAGAATCGCTCTGCAGGAGGAGTGGGAAACAATTACCCCACAATTTTGCGAAAATTTTATCAAATCGATGTCGAATCGATTAAGGGAAGTAATAAACATAACAGGAGTACGATTGGGCATAAAGCCCAATCGTGCGATACTCTAGATGAAAGAGAAATTTTTGTATCTTAAGAAATTTTGTAGGGGAAGTGGTAGAGGGGGTGACGACATTGAAATAATTTTTTCACATGACGGTAAGGTTGCTATCAAAATGTTTTATACAAAATTTAGGATTTAAAAATTTAATAGGTACTGAGAAAATTAGTGTATTGGATGTAGTGAAGTAGTGCAGTTTGTACGGGAGGTGATAGAAGGAGGGGCGAGTTTTTAATGACTTTTCAGGAATAACTATAAATATCATGCTTTTGACATGTCTTAAATTGCAGATCAGTAGTATTCATACATTCCATGAAAATCGACTTTTTATAAAGTTGTGAAATTGTGTCATTTTGTATGGGAGGGGGTAGAAGGGGTAAAGCTAATCGCCTAATTTTTTTTTGGTTTTACTAATAATTCTAAATAAATATTTAGCGCACAATTTCAGCTCGGTCAATTTTATACGCACTGAGTAAATTGGCTTAGAGCATTTAATGAAAAAGTGCAGTTTGTATGGGAGGTGGTGGAAGGAAGGGGAGGACTCAAATAACTTTTGTACAGTCGATTTATATCATCATTTAAGTAATATATTCCAAATTTCAGATCAATAGCATTTATATTTTTCGAGCAAATCTGTTTATTATGAAATTACAAAATTGTGTCATTTTGTATGGGAGGGGGTAGAAGGGGTACAGCTAATCGTCTCATTTTTTTTTGTCTTAATAATAATTTCAAATAAATATTTCGTGCACAATTTCAGCTCAATAACTATTATACGCACTGAGTAAATTGGTTTAGAGCATTTCATGAAAAAGTGCAGTTTGTATGGGAGGTGGTGGAAGGAGGGGGAAGACACAAATTATTTTTATAGAGTAGATTGGAATCATCATAAAAGTATTATGTTCCAAATTTCAAATCAATGTCATTTGTACTTTTCGAGCAAATCCGTTTATTGTCAGATCGCAAAATTGTGTCATTTTGTATGGGAGGGGGTAGAAGGGGTGGAGCGATTTGGCTCGTTCACGAACTTGACCTTACTTTTTTGTTAAAAACGACGTATACAAAATTTGAACTTTCTAGCTCAACGCGTTCTCAAGCTAGAGAGGACACGGACGGACAGACAGACGGACAGACAGACAGACGGACAGACGGACGGACGGACGGACGGACATCCGGTTTTGAGATTTTTGAGTGATTATATGAACTTCTGTATCATTCATTTTTTTCTCCGAGCCTTATTTCTTGGCGTTACAAACTTTGTGGCAAACTTATAATACTCTCAGATTTCATCTAGAGTATAAAAAGGCGCGGTGGTTCAACAAAATATTAAATTTCAGGTAAAAACGGTAAATTTTGTTGAAATATTTTCTGCCCGAATACTTGTTTGACTTTAATTTTCAGTCTTTTTCGACAAAATGAACTTATTTTAAAATCGCTCATTTGGGAACTATTTTGTTTTAAATTAATAATAAACTGTTCACGCATAATTATAATAATAATAATAATTGATTTAGTAAATTCAACAACAATTTTAGATATAAATGTATGATTTAAATTCAATCCATCTTAAATAAACTAAACTTAAAACAAAATAATTAAAAAAAAAAAAAAAATAAAGTTAAATAGAATATACAATCGAAATAAGAAGAAAAAATAAAAGCAAGACGAAAAAAATAAATTTAATATAAGTTATAGGAATAAAATAAATAGATAAGAAAAATAAATATGAAAAAAAATGAACGATGAAGTTCACCCGAATCCGTATTACGAGTGTTCATCTGTTTATTGCAATTAACCATCACATTAAATCACAAATTAAATAAATTTAATGGATTTGTCCACATTCTATGGATAGTTTCCAAGACAGGGAAATTTTCGTAATATCAAGAGATCGTATATAAGGAAATAGTGAATAATACAGATAAAGTTTAATATATTTACGATTGCTGTATAAACTTCTTTACTGCAATCTTGAGACACTTGATGTTCTTCGCCTGTCGAATATATATTGGCAAGGAGTTGTAGTATCGAATTGCTTTGTAGATGAGATCCTTACTCAATCGATTCGTCCTGCAATTTCGATTTCTTATCGAAGTTGCATTCCGTGTATTGTAATTGTGAATATCTGCGTTGTACGTAATGACTATTGAAGATTTTAGACCTTGGTTTATTAAATTGTACATTAATTTTAACCTTTCTAGGTTTAATGTTTGCTGCAGGTTTAGCTTGTTGTAGTTTACGTATAGATCTGCTGATGGGGTCAGATGTGGTAAATTATATACGGCCTTGATGCTTTTATTCATAATCCTCGATGTTCTTTCCATGTTATACATAAATGTTTGGGTCCATATTACAATTCCATAGGTTACATTGGATAGAATAAACGAGTTATACAAATTTTTTTTTATTGGTGTTGGTAGAAAATTGTGGCGCCGAAGGACTCCAGTGATGGGTGCTATTTTCATGCGTACGTTATTAATATGCGGAGTTCATGCTAGTTTCTCATCGATCGTTAATCCTAAATACTTCGTTTGTTTTAATCTAGATAATTCAATTCCATCTATGTTGAGTTTTAGATTAATATCATCTTTGTTCGATTGTTTAAAATCGTGAAATTAGTCTTCGATGTATTTAGGGTTAACCTATTGCCCAACAGCCATTTCTTAAATAACTTGAGGTCAGAGTTGATAAGAAGTTCCAATTCTGGCTGATTTTTTGCTTCGAAGAGCAATAGTGTGTCATCCGCATATACTGTATATTTCGCTCTTAGACCTATGTACTGTATGTTATGGATGTAAAGTAGATAAAGAGTAGGGCCAAGAGTTGAACCCTGTGGAATTCCAATGTTAATGGTTTTAGGATCACTGAATTTGTCCACATTTTTTGTTATGTAAGTACGTCCTAGGAGATAATTTTTTATTAAATCATTAGCTTTTCCTCTTACACTTAGTTCATTTAGACCTTGAAGCAATATTTTATGGTCTACCGTGTCAAATGCCTTCTTAAGATCTACAAAGACCGACGTAACATAGAAGCCTTTGTCAAAACCATCATATATGAATTGCATCGCATCGATCAGTGCTGATGTAGTGTTGCTCTTTTCTTGAAAGCCATACTGATGGAAGAGGTATTGTCTCTCAAGGAATAAATCTGACTATAGGTGCTACTCCGAGCTACGCGATTTATTTACTAATAATTCAAAATTGGCCTATCAGTGCTATCTGCTCGATATGAAGAAGTCTATTAAAGATAAGCCTAAGCTGTTTTGGAATTTTGTGAACTCTAAGAGGCGCACAGATGGTTTCCCTGCGACTCTGTCTTTTGATGGTGAAGTTAGTGATGACCCTAAAAGGATTAGCAACTTTTTCGGCGATCACTTTCGGGCTGCTTTTGATGCCCGGGACTGTGGTATTGACTTTAATAATTTTCAATACTTGACACAATTTCCCTCTACTTCACTGGAGATGAAGGATTTTCTTATTGATGAGCCCACTATATCAAAGTTTATCACGAACATCACTGAGAGTTTTAATAGTGGTCCAGATGGAATTCCATCTGTTGTACTTAAAAGGTGCTCTTCTGCACTTTTATCTCCAATTAGGTCCCTATTTAATTCATCTCTTCGTTGTGCACGGCACGAACGGCGGCCAACAGCCCTAGGGCTTCCAATTAGCCGTCTAACCTTGACGCATTTTTATGGATGGCGACACGGGAAAAAAAATATATATGCACCACCCCTCGACCTGTACACTTTGGACAATTGAAAATTTAATATTGAAATTTTTTTTTTTTTTAAAAAAATAATACTTTAATGCAAACAACGAGAAAAAAAATATTTTCATGTACCTTTACAATCTATCTTATTCGTTGGGGCCCATCGGTGATAACGCGTTCGATCTAGTTCTCCACTCTCGCTCGAATTTCCTGCTGCCGATGCTGATCCTTAAGTCCTTAAGTCTGATCCGCTCAGCTCTTTCCTTTTCCCTCGGTGCTGTTTTTCTTAATTGATATTGCTAGGCCGTCAAGGCACTTTCTCCTTTTTTTTTTCTTCAAAAATTCCTTTTTTCTTTGTCTCTTCTATGTAAGCCAGACCAAAAAACCGTCCGTCCCCTCTCAAGATGCAATTCAGACTCCCGTTTTTTTCTTTGCCGCCAAAAAATTTTATTTTTTTTTTTTTTTTTTTTGCCTGCAGTTAGTGGCGGTACTGCAGTTTTTCAGCACGAAGTGCATTCAATGCCGTTGTTCAGTGGCGCGATGTTTTTTTTTTTTTTGTTAATCTTTACACTACTGGTACTTTTTTTTCTTTTCAAGATTTTTTTTTTATATTACATTTAATTGAGAATTTAATTCAAAAAGGTTCGAGATGGTGATGTATAACATTCGTGGGGACGACCTCGACCCAGGAGAAGTGTCTCATCACAAGCCGGGCTAATATATATATATATTTGATACAAAGAAAAATCTAACTATTTGGTTATATGAGTAGCGATAATATAGAAAATTATACGTAAAATTATTTCATAAACAAAGCGAGGTTTCCTTCAATATTACCTCGGCCTTCATTCTTTTCTCACTGCATATTTACAGACACAGTACATACACTTATATATATTCACTCAATTATAAGCTAGGAATAATTCGGATACCGCGTATTTATTCAATAATAAATGCATATACGGATATTTGTAAAAAAAAATATATAGTAAACATAGTATAGTTAATAGAGAAATTATTTACTTGGATCAAACTTTATTTGGATATCATTATGAGACGACATATGATAAGTAATTTTTAAATTGTGACAAACATGACAATTGTCAAGATTTATTCGGCTTGGAAGTGAAACTAGGTTCGAATATCCTTTGCGTGATAGATGCCGAGGATATTTTGTGACTCATCTTCCAGTTGGTATGACACATTTCCAACTCTAGTCTTAACCTTTGCCTTCACAAACTTGGGAGCAAGTTTGGCTGCAAAATGGTCAACAGCACTGCTTTGTACGTGGTTTCGCACAAATACGACTTGTCCTATCGAAAAGGACTTTACTTTACTACGGAGATTGTAGTTATGGGCGCCTTTCCTATATGCTCGTTCTAGATTTTTCTTTACTGATTCTTGAACACGTCGCAGCCGCTCGATATGTGGGTTTATTTCGATTTCACCATCTGTCAGTGCGTTTAAGTCGCGAAGTAGTTTGTAGTCTGATCCATGGAGTATCGAATGGTAGCCATACATCAGGAAATGAGGAGAAAATCCGGTTGCGTCATGCACAACATTTCTCAATGCTGTACATGTTTCACACAGATTCTCATCCCAGTTCCGATGGTCTTCGTCCACATAAGCGCGTATTGAGGCAAGGATTGCGCGATTAGCTCTTTCGGCTGCGTTTGCTTGGGGAGCATAGTAAGGTGACAACACATGATTAACTGCATAAGAATCTAAAAAATTTTTAAATGCTTTAGATGTGAATTGTACGCCGTTATCTGAATGTAGTTTTTCGGGAACACTGTATGGCAAAAATACTTCCTTCTCTAAATATTTTATTACATATTCTGATGTAGCAGATGGCAGAGCTTTTGCCCACACAAATTTCGTGAACTTATCTAATACTACTAGGATGAATCTATTTCCTGTCCTCGACCGCGGATAAGGACCCAAGAAATCTATGTATAAGTATTGTAGTGGTCGTACAACTTCAATATGCTCACCCATTAGTGGCCGCATAGTGAAGTTTGGTGGCTTCACTTGTTTGCATATCGTGCACGCGGAAATATAATTTGATACATCTTGACGAAGTTTTGGCCAGTAATATCGACGTTGAATTAGTTCGATTGTCTTCTGAACTCCGAAATGAGAAGAGGTTCGAGAATCATGAGCAGCACTAATGAGCTGATGCGTTAAGGACTCCGGTACCCATAGTTTAAGTTCCGGTATGTCGGTATTGGAAGTTTGTTTTGTACTTCGTGCAATGAACACTTTGCCATCAGAAACTTGCAGGTTAGCAAATTTTTCTGGTGATTTCTTTATGCGGTCTATCAGTTCGACATAGGAAGCTTCTTCAAACGCCGTAGGAGACAAAATTTCACACACGTCCTCTGTCGCAACGTCGTCCGGTTCGTTATTGTGAACACGCGATAGAGCATCTGGGACAACGTTTTGAGATCCTTTTCGATACTCTATATCGAAGTTGAAACCTTGCAGCTTTAAGCTCCAACGCGCCAATCGCCCGGACAGATCTTTTTGGTCCATCAACCATTTCAAGCTTGCATGATCCGTAATTATAGTGAACGGTAATCCTTCAACATAAGCACGAAATCGCTTTATGCTCTGGACTGCTGCCAGGCATTCCAACTCCGTGACACTGTAATTCCGTTGTGCAGCGTTGAGTTTCGTGGACATAAAAGCGATTGGATGCTCTTGACCAGTATCAGATTTCTGAAACAGAACGCTTCCAATTCCAGTCGCACTTGCGTCGCACTGTATGAAAAACGGTTTTTCAAAATTCGGGTTAACCAGAACAGGTGCAGTAACCAACAACTCTTTTATCCTTTCAAATGCATTGTTCGCAGCATCTGTCCATACGAACGAACGTTTGCCTTTAAGAAGATCGGTCAAAGGAGCGCTAACAGATGCGAAGTTAGGAATAAAGCGACGGTACCAGCCAGCCATACCCATGAAACGCCGAACATCCCTTGGAGTTCTTGGAGCAGGATACGCGGTAATTCCAGAAATTTTTTCCGGGTCAGTTTTAAGTATTCCGTCACTTACTACATAACCAAGATATTTGATCTCCCTCCGAACGAACTTACTCTTCTCGACATTTATCGTAAGGTTTGCGTCTCTTATCAGCTGAGCAACTCGCTTCAAGAGCTGGAGGTGTTCTTCATAAGATCGAGAAGTAATAAGCAAGTCATCCAAGTAAACAAATACCTGGTCCTGTAGTTCATGAGGAATAACTTTGTGCATCAATCTGCACATTGTCTGCGGAGCGTTACACAAGCCGAATGGCATTACCGTGAATTGGTATAAGGGGCGTCCGGGTACGGTAAAAGCTGTCCTGTCTCGTGAGCTGACGTCTAATGGGATTTGCCAAAACGCATCCTTTAGGTCCAAGCTCGATATGTATCGAGTGTCCTGTAGACGTGCCAACAAGCCTTCAATTAAAGGAAGAGGATATGCGTCTTTCAACGTTATCTCATTGATACGTCTTGCGTCAAGGCATAGTCTCACTTTACCTGGTTTTCGGACCAAAGTGACGGGAGAGCTCCAAGCACTACTGCTTTCTTCTATTACACCCAGATCTAACATACGATCGAGTTCATCATACATTAGCTTCTGTACTGCAGGTGAGACCGCGTAATGACGCTGTTTGACAGGTTTCGCTGTACCAGTATCAATATGATGAACGACCAAATTAGTTTTTCCCAAGCCAACTTTATTGGACGAGGGAAAAGTTTGAATTACCTCATTTAACTTCGACTGTTCTAACTCAGTTAGTTCAAGAGTTTCGTTGTTTATTTGACCACAAGTATTTTGAAGTTCGCTTATTTGGTGTGGGATTATGTCGAAGGTGTCCCAAAAATCTATCCCTAAATATATTTTGCTGGTGAGGTTAGGTGCTATCAGGAATCTCATCATCCGAGTCTTGTTGTTGAAGGTTACTAAGGTGCGAATATATCCCAACACAGGACTTTTGTCACCACTCGCTGAAGAGATGTTTATGTGAAGGGGGTAAAGGGGTATAGAAATTTCTTCTAATAGGTCCAATGCTCCAGCTCCTAGCACGCTTGAGCTCGCACCACTATCAAGCAAGCCACGTAG
The DNA here is from genome assembly GCA_963669355.1 of Chorisops tibialis. Classification (NCBI taxonomy): domain Eukaryota; kingdom Metazoa; phylum Arthropoda; class Insecta; order Diptera; family Stratiomyidae; genus Chorisops; species Chorisops tibialis. The sequence continues at coordinate 80,687,154 of OY770262.1, read as the reverse complement.
TCGCTTACCTTTAATTGTTATGTCGGCATAAGGCCTATTGTCTCCATTTACACTTAGAATCGACTCTATACAAGATTTTTTTATTTCACTTCGCAAACGCCAATAGCGGTGAGATCGAGTTTGTCTTCGCCTTTTATACGAATATAAGTTCGGCAGGGGTGTTTGAGTCGACTGATCGAACAGGTAAGTTTTAATAGATTGTGTATTGAGGTTTATGATCTTTGGCGTCTCAGCTCCGGATCGGTGTTCGCTGCAGTTTCGACAGGATTGGTGTTGGGACGTCTCCATGGTTGCGGAGTACGTTGTGTCCCGGTAGCAGTACTCCTTAACCCGTTTCCCGCTGAACGTTCTTTGCACCGGTGGCAGTTGGGTTTCACAACATTTTTGAGACCACAACCAAAGCAGAATATACTTCGGTTAGGACTTGGACAGTCAATGAAGCTATGTCCCAAATCAGAACAGTTCCAGCAAATAATGTACTCAGCATTATGTGTTTGCTGAGGTAGTTGAAATTGTACTGCAGCCACTTGATTGACATTTGACTCTTGAGAGAATTCATTTTTATAAACCACTTCTTGAGGATAGTCCAACTCATGAACCTGTCTACGAGAATAGCAATTGGCCTCTGCATCGAAACCAATACGTTTCCACGTAGCCTCGATCGAGGTACATTTTCGTTTCAGTAGCTGAACTGAACCATACTCGTGACCTGCGAGGTGTGCTTGAAGCCCTGGTCTCATATTCCGATATAAGATTTTTAATAATGATTCATCACTTAGCGGAGAACTCAATCTGATAGATATCTGCTCCAATGCATCTACAAAATCACTAAATGATTCTTTCGGTTTCTGGTATCGACTGTCAAGAAGGCGTCGAATATCCAAATCGGTGCTCTGATCTTCGTACCTCTCACAAATGGACTCTCGTAGCTCTGGCCACGAAATACGGACATGTTTCTCTCTGTAAGTCCAGAACCATTCTTCAGCCGAGCCGGTAAGAAGAAGGTGAAGTTCTGACGCAAGTTCTTCTTCAAGAATACCATTTGATTTTGCAAGACTTTCAACACGGAAAAGAAATCTTTTAATAGGAATTTCAGCGCCATACCCTGAGAAGTGTATACCCCATTTCGACATGGGCACAAGTGCTTTTCGGTTGAGGCTTCTGACCTTATCTACTGGTGGTATAAACTGCGTGCTACTAGCAGGAAATGTGCGAAACGAATCTACGTTCTGGTTCTCGTGAACTGCGTGAACTATTGACGGATTTGTATTAAACGACGTATTGGACGTATCTGAGAAATTTATGGCATCAATTAATTTATGAAATGTGTCCTGGTCTATGGTATCTGATTCTCCAATTAACTCTTGCAAGGTTTCGATATTTTTCATTGACTCTCTGGCAGCGGACTTAACATCTTCATATGAAGTGAACTTGAAAAGGCTTTCGAAACGTCTATTATAATGATCTAGTCTAGCTCTGAAACGTTCAAGCATAAGATGTTTGTCTTGTGAATCTGAAAGATTTTTCAGCGAAGATGAAATTTCATAAACCTTTTTGCAACACCTTTTATATTCCCCTGTTGGGTCTTCGGAAATTTTTTTCGGAAGCTTGCCAGGCTTAAGTACGGGTTTCTCTGCTTCGAGGAGCAGACGAGCAGTTAGAGTCTCATATTGACGCACTGCATCGCCAGTGATATCACGTATCAAACATTCAAATTGAAACTCTTCTGGATCTAAATGATCTATATTCCAACAGGCCATAATGAGAGAATACGAATAATAAATTTAGAACCAAGCAACTTGTTAAAAGGAGTTTAAATTGTGTGAGTTAATGATAATTAACTATATGTGCCATATATATTGAACAAAAATAATGATCCAAATAAAGTTTAGCAAAAAAAAGAAAGAAAACGCATGCAAACAAAAATTCAATAAAAAAAATGCATGCAGGATTGATTCTCTTTTACAGAAAAGCGCTCTCACAAAATACAACCGAATTGTAACAAATACTGAACATATATATATTTACATGTATATGCAAATATGCAATATTGAAGAAATTAAAAAAAATAAAAATAATTTCACTTAGCCGAACTAAAAATACACAAAGGCTAACCAATCTAATCGAAGTCAGAGATATATTTACACTATTCATATAACCCAATATATAACTCAGATTGTGTTTATAAGAAATAAAATTATAAACAAATTAAAGAAATTAAACACGCGTATAGATATCGATTTATTTGTAAAATATTCAATAATAATTCAGTTATAGGATTCCCTAAGACTGCGTAGACGCCAACTCGCACTCCTTCACCTCCAGTAATAATTTAATTAATAAAATAAATGTAGGACGAAAATAAAATATTTGTAGTATGTATGACTATTCTAATCCATGATTCATAAAAACAAATTTTTAATCGTTTAATGTTTCAGTGATCTGATGCCTATTTCGAACGAATTCTTTCAAAAGACAACCACATTTGGTGTCAACGGAGGCGTTCCGGATAAGATTCCGCGAGATATCAGATCACGGACCACATCGCGAGACTGTAGGAATGACGTCGGACGCATTGGCATTCAGTGGATGAGCAAAGATCATCAACGCGTATTGCGGATAGCCATTGCGATCGTCATCCCTCAGTATTCTACTTTGGGGTATTTACCAATAACCAGCTTAACTCCAAATGAGCTTTGCATTGAAGATGCACTGGGCCCCATATCCGAAAAAAAACGCGCGACATAAATTAGAACATTCAAACACTAAGAAAATTTATTAAGAAGATAAGAAAAAAATTAATATTTAGTTTGGTTTGACCTTTTTTTTTCATTATTCTTAATGGCAGTGATCAGGCAAGAAAAATCAGTGCGAACGAGCGAAACGCTTCTAAAAATAGCACTCTTGTGTTAAAGTATCGACATTTGTAAGGTTTATGCTCGTGATTTATTTGTAATTGTATGTACAATTAGTGAGTGCACTTTAGTGTAACTTTTATACACAGCCCGAAATCCGAAATCCACTTGCATTTACGATTTAGCAGAAAAAATATCAGATATATGAACTACGCACGATTTCACTTAGATTTAATTCGCAGATAGACATTTTAATAAGTTTAAAACGAATTCAAATAAATCTCCTACTCTCCTATGGTGATCGACCTTTTTTTTTCGGAAATGCCAGGACCAAAAAAAAATAAGTAAATTACGATGATGATATTTAATGCGATTTTGATACCGTGGTCTTTGCGAATTTACGATTCCACACAAAAAGAAATTGAACCTCTAAACGATCAAATTCAACAAAGAAAAAAATTTTCACGCGAATAATCTGTACCGAATAAAAAGCACTGTACTTTAATACCACTACAACTCACATATGATCTGCTCCGCACACTTTGAATAATGAAAAAAAACCGTAAGGACGTTGCAATTGAATTTAATTAAATTAAAATAAGGAAAACCGAATGATTGGGCGCCAACTGTGACGGAAACTCAGCTGAAGGCTTCATTCCCGTCCAGATTTTTGATAATGGGGCTCCTCCGGGTCGGGTAGCACCTGTTGCCGGCTGCTCAGGAGCCCGGGCGTGGAAAATATGACCCGAAGGAGCAACCATCCTAGATGGGTGCTAAGAAAAATGAAGTGGTGGTGAAGGAGGAACGAACGGCGGCCAACAGCCCTAGGGCTTCCAATTAGCCGTCTAACCTTGACGCATTTTTATGGATGGCGACACGGGAAAAAAAATATATATGCACCACCCCTCGACCTGTACACTTTGGACAATTGAAAATTTAATATTGAAATTTTTTTTTTTTTTAAAAAAATAATACTTTAATGCAAACAACGAGAAAAAAAATATTTTCATGTACCTTTACAATCTATCTTATTCGTTGGGGCCCATCGGTGATAACGCGTTCGATCTAGTTCTCCACTCTCGCTCGAATTTCCTGCTGCCGATGCTGATCCTTAAGTCCTTAAGTCTGATCCGCTCAGCTCTTTCCTTTTCCCTCGGTGCTGTTTTTTCTTAATTGATATTGCTAGGCCGTCAAGGCACTTTCTCCTTTTTTTTTTCTTCAAAAATTCCTTTTTTCTTTGTCTCTTCTATGTAAGCCAGACCAAAAAACCGTCCGTCCCCTCTCAAGATGCAATTCAGACTCCCGTTTTTTTCTTTGCCGCCAAAAAATTTTATTTTTTTTTTTTTTTTTGCCTGCAGTTAGTGGCGGTACTGCAGTTTTTCAGCACGAAGTGCATTCAATGCCGTTGTTCAGTGGCGCGATGTTTTTTTTTTTTTTGTTAATCTTTACACTACTGGTACTTTTTTTTCTTTTCAAGATTTTTTTTTTATATTACATTTAATTGAGAATTTAATTCAAAAAGGTTCGAGATGGTGATGTATAACACCAGCCAATAGCCAAGCTGTCTTGTGTTCCAAAATTATTCGAAGCAATTGTTTGTGACGCAATGTTCTTTCATTGCAAATCAATAATAAGCCCAACCCAACACGGGTTCATCAAAGGTAGATCCACAACAACAAATTTACTAGAATTTTCGAATTTTGCCATCCCAGCGATTGAAGCAGGCAAACAAGTTGACTGCATATATACAGATTTTAGCAAAGCATTTGATAAGATTAATCACAAAATACTGATTCACAAGCTTTGCATACTTGGATTTCCTACTATTTTTACTAATTGGATAAGATCCTGTCTTTCTAGTCGCACCCAACAGGTGCAATTTCGAGATGCTTTTTCATCGGTTATTCCAAACACTTCTGGTGTACCTCAGGGTAGCCATCTCGGCCCACTCCTGTTTATTTTATTTATTAATGACGCGAGTTCGGTAATCTCTAACTCTAATATTCTTTTATATGCTGACGATGCAAAAATATTTCTTACTATCACCTGTACGAATGATAATTTACTTTTGCAAAATGACTTAAAGCTATTTTTTGACTGGTGTACCCTAAACTGTATGCCTTTAAGCATTGGAAAGTGCACCACTGCATCTTTTTCTAGGAAAAAGGATCCAATTAAATTTGTGTATGTTTTAGAGGAAATTGCTTTGCAAAAATTAAGCATAGTTCGCGATTTAGGCGTACTTTTTAGTGATAAATTTACCTTCGACGACCATGTTGACTGTATTGTTATCAAGGCTAACTCCATTTGGGACTTCGTAAAACGATGGTCTAAGGACTTTAATGACCCTTACATCACAAAGACACTTTACTGTACTTTTGTGCGATCAATTCTCGAATATGTCTGCCCGGTGTGAACTCCTTATTATGGTATTCATAAAAATAGAATTGAGTCCGTGCAGCGAAGATTTTTGAGATTTGCTCTTAAGGGACTTCCCTGGTCAGACCCAATATGTCTCCCCCTTACCAAGAACGACTTCAACTGCTTTCGTTGGATTCACTCGAATATAGGCGATCTGTTCTTAGTACTGCAGTCGCAGTCAAATTAATTTCAGGCGAAATTGACTCCCCCATCTTGCTTGGAGCTCTCTCCTTCAAAACTCCTTACCGTTCCTTGAGAGACTACGTACTCCTCGACATTCGTTTCCATCGAACTAATTACGGCCAGCAGGAACCAATAACCTCTATTTCACGGGCTTTTAACGCTAATTATAGCAAAATTGATTTCAATCTAAATATTGCTCAGATAAAGTCAGCTTTGTTAAAAAATAAGTTATGTTGTAATTAATTTTTTGTAAGTAATCATATGTTGATGAAGTGATAAAAATAAAAATAAAATAAAGATTCCGATCGAATCCACCATTTTTGCTTATAAATTTTGTGATTCTTTTGTTGATCACTTTTTCGAAGATTTTGCTGATAGAGCTTGTCAGAGCGATCGGCCTATAATTGTTGGGGTCTGTATTAGAACGACTTTTGAACACTGGGGTAATTAAAGAAGTCTTTAAGCAGGATGGAAATGTGCCATCAGCGAACGTTATGAACGTTAATCACTTTAGAAAGTGGTGACGATATAAACGATGCCAAAGTTTTTAAGTCATTTGTTGTTATTCCGTCAGTACCTGGGGCTATGTTGCTCTTAAGCTCTGCTATTTTTGTACTAATTTCTTTTGTACAGGTGGGATATAGAAACATGGTATTGGCAGTTATAGGACAGCCGTATTTCGGATGATACTCTCCATTAGAATTTTTTAAGTCTCTCGCCAGGGTATCTGCTACCGAGACGAAGTGATCTTTGAGCCGATTTCCAATTACGGAATGGTCATTCGTTATTCCTGGATTCATGTCCAATTCATTGATTCCCAGTTGGTAATGGGAGCTGTCGTTTTGACCAAGAGTCTCTTTGATAAGGGTCCATAGTTTCCTTGGATTACCGGCTATCGACGCAAAGCGGAAATTATAAAACTTCTCTTTGGACTTCCGTATCATTTTGGTCGTCTCATTTTTGATTCGTGTGTATTCTACTCTTAGGTTTTGATTTAAAGGGTCTTTCACCATTCTCTTGTATGATCTACGTTTCTTATCTATTTGGGAAAACACCTCATCCGTTATCCAATTAGAATTTCGCGTTCGCCTCGTTTTGAGTCTGGTTGCTTTTTCCTTTGCTATTGTAATAGAGTTGATTATCGCTTCTATTGATAAATCTTTTATTTTGTTGATATTTAAGTTTGCCTCAGTTTTAAAAGCATCAATGTCAAGTAATTTGATGCGTTTTCTTTCCATTTTAACCCTTTCAATTTTAGTATGCTTGATTGTCAGTGTCAGCACTTTGTGGTCAAGTTCTGGCCAGTCATCGTACTGGATGCTATGATTATCATTAATTTTTTGAATGTTTTTTGATACATGGTCTAGTGATGAGCCAGATTGTACCGTTCATCTTGTTGGAGAGACCCGATTTAGAATCACAATGTTGTTGATCTTCAGCATTTCTTGATAGTTTTGTGTTGTCTGGTTCTCTTTTAGTATATCAATATTAATGTCCGCCACTGACGGTATCTTTGGATATTTTGAGTAGATTGCATCAAGGTATTCGACAAATTGATCCTTTGAGGCAGAAGATGGATCATAAAAAGTCGCTAGTATTAATGGTGAGTTTTCATTAATTAACTCAACTATTATTAAGTATCATCAATCAGGATATTTCGAAATTTGATATCTTCCCTAATATAGATAGCAGTGCTCCCTCCTTGATCAGAATCCCGGCAGTTGTGTACAGCATTGAGACCCTTTAGATTAAAGTATTGCTGTTCTGAGTTGTATAACCATGTTTCAGCGAAGATTAAAACCTGGATGTTTTTGTTTTGCAAAAGTTGTGCCTCTAATTCTGACATTTTATTTCTGATGCTTCGTAGATTAGCATATATGATTTTCATGCATTTATCCATGTTTACAATTTTATACAGAAGTAATCAGTTTTATTTTGTACAACCTTTAGAGCTTACCATGTTATGTAAATAAGTATACAATAATTCTGTATTTTTTTTCAAAAGCGTTGTAAAAACTATGCCGCCTGGATACTTTTTTGAGCCACTGTATGATAGTTATGACGGCATTGCAAAAACCATCTGAATCAGCTCTGAATTAGACCTTTGTTTTCCAAAAAGGATGTTTTCTTCAACTGTATGCAAAAATGATTCTTTTTTAGCTGAATTGAAATCTAGTACAAAACCGCAACACTATTTGGTTTCAAATCTACTACGCGAGGACTGATCCAAAGAATTTTCCGCCCGAAAGCCTTAGCAATCTCGAAAACTTCACTCAAACAAAATAAAAGGAGTTCTAGAAAAATTCGCAAAATTTTTTTTCATTCCGTTTTTAATTCTTAATTTAGGAAACTGGGCCGAAATAAACCAGCAGAAATTTTCAAAAAAAAAACCCCTCAACGAATCGGTAAATTTAGTGTCAATCGGGCAATCCATCGCTGTGGTTCGTGTCGTAGTGTGCGTGCGTGTCGACGAGCCGAACAGCGCGAAGAGGGAAAATTTTGCGTTTCTCGAAGTTGAGTGCGAGTGAAAACTTGAAACGGCGAAAATCGCGACGGACGGTTTTTAAAGAAATTCAGGTGAGTGTTGTGCACCTGGCAATTGTTAATTAAGTGAAAAGTCCGAAGGATGCGACCGGTAATCGATTGTCGATAGAAACGGCCGCCTCCCAACGGTATTTATCCGGAAAAATTGCGTTCGAAAGTCTCGGACCCCCACAGGCGAGTGTTGAATTGCGGTCGGCCAACGGCATTGATTTTGGTCAGCGGAAAATCTCCGCTTCCTTGTCGATTTTTCCGCTGGAAACGGACTTCCCGTCGTCGCACTTACGTTTTCGCTCGGTGAACCGTGAAAAGTGCGTCCGGTCGCGATAAAAATCCGAAATCGGTTTTGAATTTTGTGTGGGGCGCACGATGACGTCCATTTTCGGATTTGATTTTCTTCGCGCAACGGCCCGGCCCCGCCGCAGCAGAATTCCTCTGCACATCGCGCGCGACCGCAGTTATTTCGGTCAGAATTTTCGTGCCATGTGGCGAACCGGGCGGGAAAGGACCTTTTTTTACCGGCTGCAGGCGTTCGCCGTGCAAAGGACGATTTTCCACCAGGAGGAGGGCTCGAAAATTCCGTGACAGATGTCAATTCCGATGCCCATGAGCAACCGGTTCTGTAGGCGGCGAGCGATTTGCTGAGCCGGCAGATTTTTTTTTGTTTTTTTTTTTCTTTGTTTTCATTTTGCGGTAGTTCTGGTGCTGCGGCTTTCCGCAGTCACCGACGAAATGTCTATTTTTGCTTTGGCTGGAATTCTGCCTCGTTTTGGGCTTTTAATTGTGCGCCCCGTGAATTTTTGTTTGTTTTCTTTTTTTCAAATTCTTTGCGTTAATTTTCCGATTTTCTTGAAGAAAGATCTTGGGGAGACAGACCTTGGAGCGTTGCGACAAAATTACCCGATGACTGGGCTCGGCAGTGACTCCTCTGCACATGACGATTACTTTCACTGGAAAGTGGCAATTTGGGAGTGCTGAGGAATTTCGTCATGCATCTCGTCCGCTTCCCTGAGATCTACTTTTCGTTAGTCATAGATTTCCGATTTCTATATTGGTGAGAGGCCTGACTTTCAAGTTCAGTGATCTTTGTTGTAATGCTGCTTCGTATTTTACAGTCGCGTTACTGTTCCAATTGGGCTCTGTCCTCTAGTTACATACGTTTGAGTCCTACACCTTGAGCAAATTATATATATATGTTAAGCCTCGCTCACGATAGACCCTTACAAATTCCAGCTCAGAAAATTCTGAAAGGTCCAAGGTCCCAGTTACAGATCATTCACATTTTACGAAAAAAATTAATTGAATTTAATTTTAAACGTTATAAAGTCAGTTTCATTGAAACAGCTCTATCGCTGTTTTCGGAACAAAAATCCTCAGGACATTGGATTGAGTGGGCTGTCCCACCAAACCAAGGTTTGGTTCTTGGAATGAAGCATTTAAACTTGTTTGCCCATCGAATTGAATCAAAATTGAGCCAAGGATTGTAATTTAGTTGCTTCTTGTTTGATAACAGGAAGCTCCTGAAGTGAATTGGCACCGCTTATGAGATTATCGGAGTAGAAATTGCTTAAAACATTATGGGATTGGAGATTTATCAGACTCTTCGGTGGCTAATGGCAGCATTTTTCTGATAGCTAGATACGCAGTCGATGAAGTTGCATAAGTCACGGCGTTCAAACGAAATACAGTGGAACTCTGCTATAACGAACTCCGGCTATAGCGAACACTCGGCTGTAACGAACAATTCAACAAATCCCGTTTCAAATCTCGAAATATGCATACATTCGTGTTCGGTTATAACAAACCCGGCTATAACGAACACTCGGCTATAACGAATCAATTCCAAGTCTTTAGCACTTGTTTCTGTTCGGATATAACGAACTATCGACAAGGATTGAGGTAAACTGTGTGGATTTTTTTATCATTTCCGAAGTTCGAAGACTTTCGGCTATAACGAACTATCGTATCGTGAACGTATCAAGTCCAACTCGGTGAATTTGTAACGGTTTGCGTAGTTGTGTTTAATGCGAAATTCATATTGAATCAGTTCGCTACGACAGCGTTATTTTTTTGAGTTTAACTCGAGAGATTAGTGAGTGATTTTAAACATGGAAAATTCGAAGAGAAAATGTATCTCATTAAAAGATAAAGAGAATTTACTGACTGCAGTTGATAAATTGGGAGACATGTTAAGCGACGATTTATTGAAGAAAAGACGAACCCAAAGCAATTTTTCATAATTTTTTTTATAATCTATATATGTACAGTGCCGAAAAATAAAATAGCACCACCACGACATTTTTTCTATTTGTTAAAAAAAACATTTCGTGTCGAAAATTGTTTGTACATTGCTGATAAATATATCACACAACATGTTCACTTTCCGCAGAAAACAGTTTTTTGTTCATAATGATAACGGTTCTTTTCAATTTAAGCGATTTTCAGAGAAAAATGCAAAATAGAAGGAAAAAAATAATAGCACCGCTGACAATTCTGTTGAAGAGCACATTAGTTGAGTTTATTAATTTGACCCCTGTACAATTTAAAGTGTTCTTGTTCGGTTTTCGTTAGTTTTTACACAAATTTAATAGTAAATGGGACGCGGAAAGCATTGTAGTGCTGAAAAAAGAGACTTTATTCGAAAACTTATTTCAGAGGGCAAAACTTATAGCGAAGTGCGTAATTTTGTTGGATGTTCAAACAAAATGATACACAATGTCATAACTTTCCAAGAAAAAGCTAAAACACGTGGACGTAAACGCGCCATATCGAAGTTGCTTGAAAATCGGTTGATCCGCCAGAGCAAGAAGGAGCCTTTTAAGCCAGCAACTGAACTGAAAAGGGATCTCAATATAGTTGCAATGGTGCAAACAGTTTGTAATCGTTTAAGACATCACAATTTAAAAGCCTGTAGCCCAAGAAAACGTATAAAACGTATTGAGTTTGCAAAAGAACACCTGAAATGGCCAGTTGAAAAATGGAGGAACATCTTATGGTCAAACGAGAGCAAAATTGTTCTGTATGGCGGAAAAGGCTCTCGTTCATACAGATGCCCTCCGAATGCAGGGGGGGGGGTCAAGTGTAATGGTGTGGGCTCGCTTTTTGCATTATGGCATAGGCCCAATACATTGGATAAAAACAATTATGGACCAACACGTTTACGGTGAAATAATTGAAAAAATTATGCTACCTTATGCTGTGGGTCTTTCAACAAGACAAAGACCCCAAACACACTAGCAAGAAAGTGAAGAAATGGTTCAGAGAGCATTCAGTGAACGTCATGGAGTGTCCTGCGCAGTCACCAGATCTCAATCCTTTTGAGAATTTGTGGTCTGATGTAAAAAAAGCATTTGCTGCTGCCAAGCCAACCAGCATCGAATCACTTTGAAATGTGATTAAGGAGTCCTGGAGCGAAATTCCGTTAAGTCGATGCCAGAGCTTGGTTGATTCAATGCCAAAACGTTGTGCAGCCGTTATTGACAATAAAGGTCACGCAACTAAATATTAAAACTGAAGGACGTCATCAGCTGGAACAGATAACTATCGCAAACTAATAAAATTAATTCATTTTTTCTATTTTTTTAACCTTAAGTGCACTTTGGAATTGTGGTGCAATTTTTTTTTCGCCTTATTTTTATGTTTTTACAAGATTTGTTTAAATAGCTTTCAAACGGTAAATAAAACCTTAAATATTTCTATTACACAACTTTTATAAAACTTTTTTACTTTTAAAAATGTGTTCATTAGTTGTTTAAACTAACAAATAGAATTACAATGCCTTTGGAAAGATTGTTGGTGACGTTGGTGCTATTATTTTTTTCGCAGCTGTACGTACAGTGCCGGAAAAAAGTTTGGAAACATGGTCTCTCAACCCACAATCATAGCTCTGAAACAAAATTCCTTGTGCACACACCTATGAAACTTTGCATAGAATTGCAGTGCCGCATTTCTTATAAATCTTCAAAGCGAAATTTGTTTATAACAACGCTAAAAAAAATTGTGACGACAGTTTCGATTTTATCTGGTATTATTCGTGGAAAAAAGTATGGAAACACATCTTTTTCATATAATTCGAGTTTATTTAAAGGAAATAACATGTCTTTCTTAGTATTTAGTGCTTCTCCCTTTTGCTTTTAGTACAGCCTTGCATCTCCTCTCCATTGAGTCCACCAACTTTTCGCAAAATGAAACCGGGATATTTTGCTATTCTCTAATGATTTCATCGTACAGTGCATTCCTATTAGAAATTTTTGTGTGTCGAATTTTACGGTTTACATGTTCCCATAGGTGTTCGATTGGATTCAGATCTGGGGATTGTGAAGGCCATTCCATAACACTCACTTTTTCCTGTTGGATCCAATCCTTAACTAAACGCGAAGAATGCTTCGGATCGTTATCTTGTTGGAAAATCCAACGTAACGGCATTTCTTCTTCAGCATATGGAAGCATATTGTTTTGCAATATATCCAAATACCGATACCGATCCATTATCCCATCTATCCGAAAAATTGGGCCAACTCCAGAACGTGAAAAACATGTCCAAACCATTACCGATCCTCCGCCATGTTTAACTGTTGGTAATTGATACCTTGCATTGTACCTTGCTCGTCAGGCCTTCGGTATCCTTTCCCCTTTCTGGAGGTTAAGAGAGATCTCCCTTCGCACGAAGCTGCGAGTTTTTGACGCATGCGTCAAATCCGTGTTGTTATATGGTTGTACTACGTGGAAAGTGACCGTTCGACTTACCAAGAAACTACAGACTTTCGTAAACCAATGCCTCCGACGCATTTTAGGAATATTCTGGCCAGAAGTGATTTCCAACGACGAACTTTGGAGTACAACTCACCAGACTAAAATAGGTATTGAGATTCAACGGCGAAAGTGGCAGTGGATCGGTCATACTTTGAGGAAACCAGAGCAAAACATCGCAAAACAGGCTCTGGATTATAACCCTCAAGGAAGACGTCGGGTTGGTCGACCATGTAACACATGGAAGCGAGCAGTTGAGCAGGAGGCCAGAGGAATAAACAAGTCCTGGCAACAGCTTAAAGCCGATGCTCGGGATCGCGCCTTGTGGAAGAGAGTTGTTTCTGTCCTATGCCCCTATAGGGGGTCTTAACAGGAATTTGATTGATTTGATTTGATTGTACCTTTCACCCCGTGGTCTTCTAACGTAATGTTTTCCATAGCTTCTAAATAGTTGAAATTTACATTCATCACTCCACAGAACTGTATTCCATTTGCTGGGAGTCCAAAGAATGTTTTCTTTTGCAAATGTTAGTCTTCTTGCAATATTGGCTTTTGATAAGAGTGGCTTCTTCACTTTCCATCAATCTATTTCTAATTGTCCGATCTGTCACATTTGAAATACCTCTGTTCTTTAACTCGGCGTTGATCTCAGTGGTCGTTTGTCCTGGTTTTTGTTTAGACATCCTTTGAACTATGCGATCGGTGGTTGCTGTTGTTTTTCTAAGCCTCCCTGACTTTGGAGCACACTCGACTGTCCCTCGCTGATGAAAGTTTTTAATAATTTTCGAAATTGTTCCTATTGGTATATCAAGTTTTTGTGAAATTTGAATTTGTTTTGTTCCGTTATTGTACATAGAAACGATTTTCTCCTTCAAATCCATTGAGTACAACTTACACTTCGGCATTTTTAATTATGTTTCATAGAAAAACTTTAATTGGAGTTAAATTTAATTCAGTCGCACAACAAATAACTACTAATGACATTCAATTTCAAAGTAAACGGTTCTAATTAACTTTTTGACAACAAAAACCGTTTTGTTTCCATACTTTTTTCCGCAAGTATTACCAGACATATTCGAAACTGTTGTCACTATTTTTTTGGAGTTGCCATAATTAAATATCCCTTTAAAGATTAAAAAGAAATGGGATAGAGCTATTCTATGCAAAGTTTCATAGGTGTAAGTACCAGGAATTCTGTTTCAGAGCTATGATTGTGGGTTGAGAAACCATGTTTCCAAACTTTTTTCCGGCACTGTATGTACTATGTACCTGAATTCGCAAAAATAAACAGAAGACTGTTAAATATACAGGGTGTTTGGTACTCCGTGTGCCACCTTGTAAGGGGTTATTCCTAGATATATTTTGAGAAAAGAATTGTTATACGAAGATGGTCAATTTTCAATATCCGCGGAGATACAGGGTGATCAAGAAAAGTGTTTCGGACCTGTACCCTCACTCACTCAAAACGCTATATCTTGAAAACTAATAATCGCAATTCAAAGTGTTATAGCTTGTTTTTTAGGAAATCAAATTACCTTTCATTTGGTGTAATAGTCCGAATTGCAACTGTACCCAACCCTGAGGTATCACAACACAAATTTTTGACACTTTGACCCTCAAAATTCTGGGGTCAATGTAGTTTTTCTCAAAAAAATGCATGATAAAAATGTCATTTTAATATTGGTTTTTTATGTGCCATATTATTGCCTGAAACTCGGGTCTTGACCTTCTGTATGCTTCGTCTCCAATTTGTTCGGCCAATGACCGATTTGCTTTCTTCGTCGACTGAATCCTTCTAGCTTTGGGTGTAGCCTGGCGGGTAGCGTGTTGGTATATAATGCCAAGGTTCAAATCCCGGTCAACGCATAATTCCAGCACACTGCTTGCTTAGATATACCTTGGTTACCTCAACCTACGAAAGTAAAAAATTCGTAAATAGAGGTTGGTGCGAGCTAACAACCCTTCCACAATAAGTAATGCTAATACTAAGGAACCTGAAGGTCAGGAGGCCAAAGCCCGATTTGGGCTGTATTGCCATTGTAGAAGCAGAGCCTTTTATTGGTTTTCCGATTGGGAACAACATCGTTTTGGCAATCTCAAAATCCACTAAAAGTAGTTTACGGTACTTACTATGTATGTACATCCAACAATAAATGATGGATCTTCAAGGCGCGAACGGCACTTTTTTTTCCCGATTTTCCACTCGGAAAATGATGAAAATTGCTTTTTAGAAACTGATTTTTTAGTTTCTAAGACGGCGATTTTGCCATTTTCCTTGGCGGGATTTGAACTACTATAAACACATGATTCGAACAGAAAAAAAATTGAATAACGAAAAAAAAAAACACTTAGTGGATCGACCCGACACTATTTATTAAGAATTTTCTGCCTTCCGGAAGGCGAAAATTAAAAAATTAATACTTACTCCGAATGACAGTTCGACTATTCAGTAATGCCGTACACAAAAACCAAGTGAGACTAAATAATTTCTTGCCGAGGGAAAATGTTTTTTTTTGGGAAATTATTAAAAACTATATTAACTCATTTTTAAATTTTTATTTATGAAAAGGAAGCCCTACTTTTATCATCAAACCCTCTTTTTCGTATCCAACTACGGCTACGCATAGAACTACGTTTTGGGTAACCCTGCGGGCTTTTTATTATCAAACCCTCTTTTTCGTATCCAGCTACGGCTACGCATAGAACTACGTTTTGGGTAACCCTGCGGGCTTTTTATCATAAAACCCTCTTTTTCGTATAGAACTACGTTTTGAGAAGCCCTGCGGGGCTTCTTATCATCAAACCCTCTTTTTCGTATCCAAATACGGCTACGCATAGAACTACGTTTTGGGTACCCCTGCGGGGTTTTTTTTATCATCACACCCTCTATTTCGATCCAGCTGCGGCTACGCATAGAACTTAGTTTAGTTGCGAACCAAAATAGAGACAAATAATATGGGACAACGATGTCGCCAAGATCTACAAAAATATTAATTGAGCTTTGATCAAAGCTTCCCTCTCTGGCGATATTACCATACCAATGCCCCCAAGCTTTTCTCGCTGATAATTTTTTACTCAATAATAAAATTTCAATAATTGGCAATGCTTGTAACGATTAAAAGTTGTGGGAATGAGAGAATGAGAGCACATTCCACGCTTGGTATGACAGTAGATTTTTTTAGGGGCGCGAAGATTTTTCTGTGGCCGGGCCGTGAGTGCTAGATATATGCATTATTCAAATCGCATCACAACCGTTTTTCTATCGAGAATGCTTTTGGTGGGCTTTGGACACCAAAGCATCTGTAGAGCAAAAGTGTCAGATAGGTTGTGTGCCATGCTTGAGCGTAAATAAAGCCTAGTTCTTATGAAGTGCCTGAATTTTTAAAAGATTTCACAAAATCTTTGTTCACTAAATTTAAACACAATCGAGAAGTAAAATGTAAGGGAAGCCTGCCTCCCTTGCATCAATGGACGCCACGTGTAATCCCTCTTGGCTTTTGTGTAGGGCATTACTGAATATTCGAACTGTCATTCGGCGTACGTGAAAACGTCAAGAAGCCTGGACGTTTCTCCATTTTCGTATTAACTTTTGAATTTTTTTCTTGGCTGACAATACTTAATATGTAAATAGTGTCGGATCGGTCCACTAAGCGTTTTTTTTTCGTTATTCAATTTTTTTCTATTCAAATCATGTGTTTATATATAAGATTCCGCCGAGAAAAATGGCGAAATCGCCGTTTTAGAGACTAAAATCAGTTTTTAAAACGTAATTTTCGTCATTTTACGGGTGGAAAATCGGCAAAAAAGTGCCGTACGCGCCTTGAAATTTCTTCATTTATTGTTGGTTGTACATAATAAGTACCGGTAACTTTTTTGTAGTGGATTTTGAGATTGCCCTCATAACGAAGTTGTACCGACTGGCGTTTTTCTTTCCGTCCTTCCATTTTTGTACGCGTTTTGGTATTCTTCTGTCCTCCATTCGCTGTACGTGATCAGCCCACTGTAGCTTTTGAAGTTTGATAAGAGTACAGACTTCTGGGTTCTCAAAAATGGTATACAATTCCTGATTGTATCGAATTCTTTATTCGCCTTGTTCTCTCACCGGTCCAAGGATTCGTCGTAATACCATCCTCTCGAAGGCATTAACCATTTTTTCTGATGCCTGTATTTCCGTCCACATTTCACTGCCAGCAGAGTACAGGTCTTATTATGGTTTTGTAGATTCGCAGCTATGTTTTTCTATGCAGGTTCTTGCATTTTATTATTGGAAGTACATACCTGTTTGCTACCATTATTCGTCATTTGATTTCGTTGATTTCAGTGCAATCTTTGGAGAGATTGACTCCTAAATATATGAAGTTGTCCACGTTTTCTAAGTTATAGTCTGCTAGATTAGATTTTGTCTGATGGTTTTCGTGTAGCCCTACTTCACGTGCTGCCGTGTCAAAATTAACGGAGATTTCCGTGGCGCCTAGTTGTGATCGCGACATTATGCTTATGTCGTCTCCGTAAGCTACTATCTGCGTTGATTTAAACAGTAGCGTCCCTCTGGTGTCAACTGAGAGTTTTTTTTACGAGACCATCTCGTTGCTACAGCCCGGAGAGTGTTTGAAAGCTTATTGATAAATCGGTCTGGATCCTTATTTGGCATATTGGGTTCA
This sequence comes from Chorisops tibialis, assembly GCA_963669355.1. Taxonomy (NCBI): domain Eukaryota; kingdom Metazoa; phylum Arthropoda; class Insecta; order Diptera; family Stratiomyidae; genus Chorisops; species Chorisops tibialis. The sequence continues at coordinate 80,669,744 of OY770262.1, read as the reverse complement.
TCGGTCCAGCATGAATGACGATAGGAATTTTGTAGGTGCATACATAGTTAGTCTTTCAAATTGGGCGGATATGTAATGCGCGCACTGAACGCCAATTGGGAGAAAACCAAAAACTTGTTTTTAACTAGTGATGAAGAATCTGTGGGATATGTGCAAAGCGGTGAGAATCCCTGGATGTCGCAAGACACATGGGCCGAGGTTGGCGATCGGAAAAAAGCCAAATTGGCAATCATCTCTCAACCCAATGTCAATCAAAGAACTCCCAACTTGAGACGGAACTACCGCTATGATCATATACAGCTTAAAAAGGCTGTTAGACGCGACAAGAGAAAGGCCATTGACGATCTGGCCAACAAGGCAGAATCTGCGGCTTACTTTGTTGGTCGACCATGTAGCGCATGGAAGAGAGCAATTGAGCAGACCGATGCTCAGGATCGCGCCTTGTGTAGGAGCTGTTTCTGTCCTATGCCCCTATAGGTCTTAATAGGTTTTTGATTTGATTGACATATGTATCGTTGGAGCAAGGTAAATGCAAAATCGCCGTCATGTGCGCAGTAGAGTTACTGTATAGAAACGGACTCTCTTATTAGAGCTTGGATACCAGGTTCAAGCAAATCGAACATCTTAGGCCAAGTATTCTATTTTATTTTTTGCCATCGATTTTTTTTTTCGTTGAAATTTTAGGCCAAGTTTAAATTTAAAATCGCGAGAACTACGTTTCAAGTTGTTTTTAGTGAAATCGCAACCTTTTATTATCTTTTCAGTACAAACTGTCACTCGTCGACTTTTTGAATATCGACGACCGACAGACTTGGTGGGCAAACTCGAAAGAGCAGAAGAGAGTCCGTTCGTATAATCACTCTAGTGTAGAATAGCTATGGAATGGTGAAGGCTTCATTATTTACACTGGCCTTGACACACTAACAAACTAAAATACTGTCATGCGCAAGGGGTCACCGAATTTAAAGTAATTTAAAACAAAATAACCGCAAACTTTATTTATCGCTTCTCACTAACTCTTAGAAAAATTTTTTCCGTTCATCAATTGTCGCTTTTCTATCTCCGATTGACTATCGCAACTTTCCACGCGATCATCTGATCTTTACTCTTTCGCTTCCAAAATCAGACTCAGACTCTCGTTGTCAATGTTCGCATTTTTATAAAGTTCTTGCCGCTCAACTTTCGCCGGCTTTTTGTCTGTTTGCCTCTCGTTTGTATATCGCATTTCACCGGCTAATCGCCTGTTCTTCTCCTATCTGCGTTTTCGTCTGCATTTCAGTACCCACGAGCAGTTCGCGAAAAAAATTAATGATCGGGGACTGTCAGTGATGTGTGTGTGTGTGCAGATGAGAACAGCAGATAGCAGATGTTCTTTATGGTAATTCGATGATCGCGCGTATATTTTTTTTTGGTTGAAGACCTTGAAATTCCAATCAAGTCCCTATCGTTTCTTACAGTATTCGTACGCGCGTATTAATTTGGAAATAAGGAAGTATAGCTGAAATTTCGCATTACCTTCGCGTATTGTGGAAAACCGTGGATATTTGAAGAATTACTAGGGCTAACATGCAACAATACGTCCAAAGTTACTTACGAGTTACAACAATCGAATCATACATGCTGACGATATAAGAACTCCACATTATGATCAGACAGGAGGCAAGGATGAGTAAGGGAAGGGGGAGGGTGAACCAATATATCGAAAATTTTGAGTAATTTTCTTAAAATTCATACATGCTGACGATATAAGAACTCCACATTATGATCAGACAGGAGGCAAGGATGAGTAAGGGAAGGGGGAGGGTGAACCAATATATCGAAAATTTTGAGTAATTTTCTTAAAATTCTGGTGAAATATAAAGTTCAAACTTTTCATGTGCACACATCCAATTGTATGTATCGGGAGTGCAAATTCAAACCCGCCGTTTTCTAAGACATGGCGCTAGCAGTAAATGCTGATGAACAATGGCGGATCAGAAACGTCACATGACAAACTTAGGCATCTGTTAACAACTCCTCATGATTAGATTTGTGAAGTTTTGTCGGAGTCATATACTTTTTTGTGCGCGAATATGTTGAAGTTTGAGTCGAATAAGCGTCATTTGCGGGAAGTTTTGCTTTTTGCCTTCATTTAAAGAAAAATCTGCGGCTGAGGCGCGTCGAATGATTATTGAAATTTATGGTGAGGGTGTTATTAGTGAAAGAACGTGTCGCGAATGGTTTCAACTCTATAAAATGGGTGATTTCGCGGTGGAAAACAAGGAGCGTACAGAAGCGTCAAAAAAGTTTGAATACGCAGAATAAGATGCATTACTGGACGAAGATTCATGCTAAACGCAACAAAAACTTGCATATTCATTGGGCGTAATTCAACAAGCCATTTTACATCGTTTGAAAAACTTGGGAATGATGCAAAAGCAAGAAAATTGTGTGCCATACGAGTTGAAGTTAAGAAACGTCGAGCGGCGTTTTTCACATGCCAACAGCTGCTCCAACGGCAAAAAAGGAAGGGTTTTTTGCATCGCTTCGGCACTAGCGATGAGAAATGGATCCATTACGATAATCCAAAGCGAAAAAATTGTGAAGATAACGCGGCCATGCATCTACATCCACGGCCAAGCCCAATATCCATGGCTCGAAATTTATGCTTGGTGGGACCAGCTCGACAAGGTGTATTATGAGCTGCTGCACGACAACGCTCGGCCACATGTTGCTCACGTTGTGAAAACCTACCTGGAAACACTGAAATGGGACGTCCTACTTCACCCGCTGTATTCTCCAGACATCGTCCCTACCGACGACCACCTATTCCGGTCGATGACGCATGGCGTGGCTGAGCAGCATTTCCATTCTTACGAAGAAGCTAAAAATTAGGTCGATTCGTGGGTCGGCTTAGAAGAAGAGCAATTTTTCGACGCGGAATCGGTATGCTGCCAGAAAGATGGGAAAAGTTGTGGCTAGCGATGGGCATTTCTTTGAATAATAAATATTTAACCATTTTTGCACAATAAAGGCTCGAAGTTCTGAAGAAATTACTGAAGACCTCCACCGTCCAGTGCAGCTTTCAAGATGTCATTTATTACCATCTGAAACAGGGTTGGTGATAATATTCAGCCTTGTCTGACGCATAGGGAAGCTCTCGAACAGCTCTCATTTACGTAAGACGCGTTATGTTGCAGCATCTTCAATAACATCCTACTACTTTTTCAATGGAACTACAGTCCAAATCGGGCTTTGGCCTCCTGACCTTTAGGTTTCTGAAAATTGTCTCCGGTTAAGATCTCCTACTAATATTTTTTCGGCAGCGGAGTATCGCTATATAATATATTGACGCTGTTATGTAGCCTTACAAGTTGTTCCCCATTTAAACACCTGCTCTAATCCTGATTTTAACTATTCCTGGAGAAAGCTTTTTGTCCAATGGTACATTATTTCGTTTTGCTATGTTTACTGATGTCCAACATTGACTGTCGCAAACACAAGAACAGAATTGAATAAAATGTCAGCCCCGTTTTGTTACAAACCTTGACGCTGAAATTGTTATCACAGGCGATTTCAATGTCCAGAACAATGCCTGGCTTAAACAATCTATTAATACGGACCAACTGGGTTTTTACACTGAGCTCTTCGCTTCTTTAGTGCAGTTGATAGTTGAACCAACTCGATTACCTTAAATAGCAAACCATACTTTCAAATTTTCTTGACATTTTTCTCGCGAATTATCTCGAGAAATATTCTGTTATCGCAATATTTCCATTGCCAGTCGAGAATACTGACCAATTCCGATCGCTAGCTAACCTTGTCCCATGTGTTTTGCGACATTCAGGGTTTCTCACCGCTTTTCATTCTTCAGCACTTGTTACAAATGTGTTTCTGGTTGCCTCCCACTTGTAGCCAGTACTCGCATTTCATTTCTGCTCAATATGGATGACTTCGCGTGGTGGTATACTCACGAATTTTCACTGGTGGTGATCGCTCTCCATGTCCGCTCCACGATTTTCTCGCACATCGAGGAGACATCTTCTCGAACGGTTGATTTGGTTTTGAGTAACACCAGCACGAGAAACGCGAGATGTTTAATGTTCTCTCCGAGTACTACAAAGCTCCACAAATAATTCGCAATTTTCGGCTTTCCCCATGACGTATTCTAGCCCAGTATTGTCAGAGCCAACCTGGGCGTTCATATCGCCTGAGATGATAATATCACCTCTTGAAACACGGTCGAAAGTGGCACTCAGTTGGCAATAAAACTCCCCTTTGTCACCAGGAGATGCGGTATTGGTTAGTACACTGCAGAATTTTGGAATTATGACGATAATCCTATCCGAGATTGTTTTCCAGCTAATGAGACTGTTTCTCGCTCTCGGAGTTCGGACAGCCGCCACGCCTTTTTTGGCCTCACTTTCAGGAACAACGTACAGAATGGTGTTTCCGCTTGGGGTACGTTCTCCTGATCCTGTCCACCTGACCTGCTCAAGTCTTTGACGTTATAGTGCACCATTTCATGGTCGACCACTGTTTGGCGGTGGCGGTATATGGACCTAGTGACCGTAGCCCTTTCACGGTCATTCAATTTTGGAACGTTCCAGAAGACAATCATATTCCGCTTTCGAATGCAAAATGTCGTTACCGTATCCGAGGCGCTGTATCTGTTTTTCGTATCAGTTAAATTTTGAGATCACAGTTGATGAGCCCATGATCCAGTGAGTATTCATTTGCCATTTTTAGGGCAGTGGGTGTATTCTACTGCTCCATAACATATCTGTTTTTTTCTTTTCATATGTCTTTCTTACACACTCAAAAAATATCAGGATATCAGATCGATATTTAAATCAGTCGATTTGCGTGAGTGTTCTCTTCGAGCCGGACATTTTAGAACAAATCGTTTAAGAAAATTCCTCGTCTGGCTTATGCGAACGTCTATGGCCAGCTATTAACCAATTTGCCTTATTGCTGTTCAAACATAGCTCAATCCATTTTATAGCGCTTGCTTTGAGAACAAAAGAATTGGATTAACCCAACTTTGTGACACATTTATAATCCAAGAATTTTTTCTTTCGTAACATGCTCGGCCTTATCTCTGTTAGCGAGTGGACTTGTCGATGTAATTTTCAGTTTATCTGAAACAGTTTTGATGATTACTATTTGCTTACATCGGGACCGTACGAAAGTCACAAGTTAAACGGAAGTCATTGGTAATGAAAGTTGTTTATTCTTGAGCCTTGCGTATTTATGCCGACTGGCATTTATTTTCTTCTTACATACGTAGGATTGAAGGAAATTATAATTTATGACAACAATCGATATGCTTTTTTCTTGTTCCTATGGCAACCCAGATTAATACTCGGTCTTGGAAATGAGTGATCAACACTTTCGACTAATCCTCAACCTAACATTGCATACAAAAATCTCCTCCAAACCAGAAGAAGTGAATACAACTTGACGTAATTTAATCATGTCTTAGCAGATCAAAGATTTAGTTGGACGCGCACCTGCATATTATGTCGAAACCTAAAGCGCCATGTTCGATCCTTCCGAGATGATATACTGCAAATTACAATTTGTACGAAGCCAAGTACACTGAGCCACGGAACGGAATTTTTTCAGCAATTCGGGAAAAAAACTCAGAAAGATAAAATTAAATAAAATAATATCAAAACTAAGATGTTTCCCGAGGCCCAAAGAAAAATTGGAATGCAATAGAAAACATAACAGAATTATGATTGGTCGTAAAGCCTAATCATATGATACTCTAGATGAAATAGGAAAGGGTTTATTGTACCGGAAAATATGTCATCTCAAATTCTTTCGAATAGTGAATAGTGACTTTTGTATGGAAGGTGGTAAAAGCAGAGGGGTTAGGTTTGTCATTTTTTGTATATAATACAGAACGTAGAATACAAAATGTTTCATGTGCAATTTAAAGTTTGCATGTTTCATGATTTTCAAGGAAATTAAACAATTTTGTCTGAATTTATAGCATTTGTATGGGGGGTGGCAGAGAAAGAGGGGGTTTTTGAAGATTTTGAATTTGCTTATCAACATACTAATCACATTGCTTTGTTACTCCTATGTTCAAAGGAAAAATACTTTTCTTGAATTTTAAATACAAAAATTTGTATGGGAGGTGGTAGAAGGAGTGAAGCGAAGTTTATATTTTTTTAGCATTTATCGCAATTATTAAGGGACAAATTGTGGCAAAATTTGAAGTTTGCAATTTTTCTAGTTTCAATGAAACTCGATTTAATGCATTTACCAAAATTATGCATTTGTATGGGAGGGGCTAGAAGGAGTAAGGGGATCGGATCAATATTTTTTTCATTATCCTATGACATAATTTTCAAGTAAATAGCTTAAGTGGTTTCGAAGAAAAATCAATTTCTTTAAATTTCGAAATTTCATGAAATTTGTGTGGGAGGGGGAGGAGTGGGGGATGTGGCCCGTTAACGAATTTAAAGTTACTTTTTTGCTAAAAATGATATATGAAAAATTCCACCACGAAATGTCAAAGCTTTCGAGAGTTACGTTGTAGACAGACGGACAGACAGACGATCACTCGGAATCGAGTTTTTTGGGCAACAAATATTTCTGTACCCTTGGCGACTCTGTGCAAGCATTATTTCTTAGCGCTACAAACGGTAAGGCAAACACAATATACTCTCAGATTTCATCTAGAGTATAAACATGCTGGAAGATAGAAGACTTGGGGGAAGTTCTTAATATGATTTAAAGTTGTATGAGGATTCTGGTAAATTACGAGACCGTTAGGAGGCCTAAATCGACCAAAAACCGTGAAAACAGAAAACTTTGTCGCCAGAAATGCAAATTTCGTAATAATTCATGTCTCGCTTTATCAACGCAAATGTGTAACTTTGTGTATACAAACGACACACTGAACACACACCTTACGAACGCATTCAAGGAAAAAGACAATCGAAAGCGCCTACGCAGCTAGTGCGCGAGGTAAGGTCAAGGCTGAATTCTGTTTACCGTGAAAATATTCGCCGTAGAAGAATATTTAAAGAAACAGAACGATCGCGTGTATGCTCGATCATCCAGAAATTCGTTTGAACTCATCCTGAGAGTCAAAAGAGGTCACCAGTCATGTAATGGTGAGGCTTCCGTGGCGTAGTGGGTAGCGTGCTTGCTTCATAGTCAATAGGTCGTGGGTTCGATTCCCACTCCAGGCAGTGGGATTTTTCTAAGCACGAATTTTTCAGTTGCTACTGGTAATGAAAAATTATTCTTAACAAAATGGGCCAACGATGTAAAAGTGAAACAGTTCCACTTCAAGAATGTCTATATACACAGTAGATGGTTTCTGTTCGCTTTCTATCATTCAGTTCCCCATAACATCTGCAAATATTTGTCAGTTGCAGCCAGTACAACTGAAAAATTGTTTACTCCCCTTTCCCTACCTTCCCAATCCCATTCCCACTCTCCATGACTGTGTTTGTGCATTGCACATAAAGGCAGAAATCGCCTATAATACAGCTCATTCTGTAAAAAAAAGTAATGTAATGGTTTGATGAGGAATCAGCTACGATGGCGTTACCAAGATTCATTTATGGGAAAAAAAGTGATGAAAACATCTCCCAAAGTCTATCAATCAATTGTCTTGGAACACATGAAGTTTCTCAAACAATTAATATTTGCCAGTAAGCCGTAAACCTTCCAGCAAGACTCTGGTCGAGCTCACAAGGCAGCACACCTGTGTCTCAAAAATAACTTTCCGCACTTTCTATCTGTAGATGAGTGACCGGCCGCTAATCCAGTACAGAAATATTGAATCCTTGAAGCGAGCAGTCCGCGCCAGCCACTAATCCAGACCTCAACACGTTGGATTACAAGTTGTGTTTCATGTTAAAGGGTAAGGTTTGCTCTACAGGGTACAGAAATATTGAATCCTTGGAGTGAGCAGTCCGCGCAGTGAAAAATTTTCCAATGCTTGTGGTGCGTGCTGCAATCGATGATTGGCTAGATCATCTCAGGTCATGCTGGACAGGGTTTCTATATAAGCTTAGTAGAATTCAGCTGGTTGAGCCCCATACAGAAGTGAATTTTGTAGTGAAAGAGTATGAAAAGCCCTTGCGATTTGTGATAATTTTTCATAACTGTAAATGATGCTAACAGTCGCTGGATGTTCTTACAAAGGGGTGGTCAAAAAGTTCACGGAATGACAGGGAAGGGGGTAAAATTAAACAAGTTATTATTTTTCATTTTCAATATACATACTCCCTCTTAAGCCTAATACATTTATCACATCTCTAACAAGGTTTCCTTCTAAAAAAATGTTTTATCAAGGCCTTCAAATAGGCTGAAGTTGCTAACTTCACCTCTTCATCGTTGGTAAATTTTCTTCTCCGAAGTTCTTTCTTCAGTTTCGGAAACAAATAGTAATCGGACTTTGATTCAGGCTCATAATGATAAACCCAAGTTTCGTCTCCAGTAACAATCCGGATCAAAATTTCATCCCTGTTCTCGCTACAGAGATCCAAAAACTCGACGTATTGCCTTTTCTGAATCGCTGAGAGGATTCACGGTACCCATCTTGCGCTGATTTTGGACATGCCGAGAGATGATCGTGGAGGATATTAAAAAAGGTTGTACATATCTGATACTCTAACCATTTTGGCGATTTGTTTCTTCGGGAACAAGTTTCTCCACTTTTTCGACGATTTTTGAGGAAGTGGTCTCAATCGGCCGGCCCTAGCGTTCATCATCTTCAATTGACTCTCTGCCTTGCCGGAATAAACTATGCCACTTATAAATCATCGTTTTTCCAGAGCAAGAGTCCCCCGTAAACAGATGACATTTCTTCTTAAATGATTTGTTGCATTTTGCCTTGCTTCGTAAAGCCCGGTCCACACTATATAACATAACATGCTATATAACCATGTTATGTAACATGTTATACAATTTTTGCAAAAATGTAACAAAACTTGATGTTACATAACATGTTATATGCTATCGGTCGAGTGTCGGTAAACATCAAAGGAAGTTATATAATATTGTTATGTGAAATGTTGCAACATCGTCCACATTTGCATAACATGTTATAAAAGCTTCAGTTTCATTTTGACTGTCAAACTGCGAACATGGAGTTTTTAAAACTGCCATCACAGCGTAGTTCCCCGTTGAGAGGATTAATATCATCACTATTCAAATTGTTCATCAAATCACTTCCACTATACTTAACTCGCGATTTTAATGAAGGTCGAACCAAAAATCTTCTTTTGCGTTTTTTGGTTTGTTGAAGTTTTGCAGCTAATATAATAGAAAACGCGGCGCAAGCAACAGCTGCTTTTACCGCCGACATTTTGCACTACACTGACAGATAAATGTTATAAAACATTTTTCTAGGTGTGGACATAAATGTTATATATAACAATGTTACAAACTTTTTGTTATATTACAAAGTTAAATAACATGTTATATAGTGTGGACCGAGCTTAAGAACATTTGTGACAGCACGAAACTCAATTTTGTCCATAGTTAGCATTTCCTTTGCGATTGACTTATTGATTTGGCGATAACCAAAATGTTAGTGATTCGATTTGACAGAAACTTTGTATGTATTGAGTGTTAGAATACCTCCAGGTAAAAATATTTGCCCACTCCCTTCATTACGCGATTTTTTTTGACTTCCCATCATTTTCTATCACGAAAATCGCAAAATTTTCGCGACCCAAAAGATGTATAGAAAGGTCAATCCATGAGTACGGGTGTTCTGCTTAGCTTGTACAGGAACCATAGTGTTGGAAGGTAAATGTCGGTTATTTCGAATAATTTGTTCTATGATTTGTAGCCATTGAAGCAAAACATCTCCAAACAAGCTCTGAATTATAATCCTCGAGGAAGAAGTCGGATTGGTCGTTTATGGAAGCGAACAGCAGAACAGTAGGCCAGAGGAATAAATAACTCTTGGCGACAACTAAAGAAAAGAATTATTTCTGTCTTATGCCCTTATAGGGGTCTGAAATTGATTGTCAGTTAGAGCAAAGTTTTCAAAGTTTTCACCGGAAATCTTCCCTTTAAATTGTAATGGCAAAGAAAATTTCTAACATCTGGTCACAAGACAAGAAAGAAAGAAATAAGTCCGAGCATTCTGAATAATTTATTAATGATCTAAATTCAACTATAATTATATTTTCTATCTCACTGGTCTTGCCTCGAAAAATTGCAAGTGATTATCATTTGCTACAATCAGACCAAACGTGAATTTTTTTATGTCGTTAGCGCTTCGAATCGAGAATCTATCTGAATAAAATCGGCCAACCACTTATTTTTTTTATAGTGTCCTTCAGAAAAGAAAATCACCCGTAAGCCTATGATTTATGATCATAAAACGAATTATAAATACGTAGTTTCTTGATCACTAACCACACTTCATCACATATGGTCGAACTCGTTTTTCCTCTATCGAGACGTGTACGCTCGTCGTCGATTCTACCGCGCACACTTATTTAACTTGGTAAATCTACCCGAGACAGAATCCGATTACTAGCTGATTATATTCCGCGCCAATAGTTAATTATCTCCCGACGAGAATTTCATTTCAAGTCATTATTCATAGTGCTTCCGTTTTTTTTTTCCGTCCGTAGGTTCATTGACGTTGAAAATAAGTGTAATGTTTGAATTACAGCTCGGAAGTTTTGTGGATTGACCATAATCCATTCTACAGCAATATTGCCCAGCGCCGAGCTTAATGATTCCAAATCTTAACCGTCCCAAAGGGAATATAAATCTTTAAGAATGCTCAAGAACCAGAAAAAATGCCTTTAAAATCTCTTGTAGTAATCGTGTAATTTCTACATATGCTAACTACTCATCCACCCTATAGCTTAGAGGTATCGATTTCTGTTATGGAATCCACGTCGTTACTCAGCAAATATCGTTTAACAAAATTTAAGAACTTTCGACATTCTTAAGAAAAATGTTCCGCTTCAATTATTTGAAAAAAAAGTTCTATGAAATATTCGACTAACCGTTTATGTAAATAAATAAAAGTTCGATCATCATTTCTATTATAGAATTAGAAATATTGCCGTGTCTCGATTGGAATTAAGGGGAAACCGTTCAAACACATCATTCATGTCGATAGATAGATAAATTCGACCATCTATATATTAAGATTGGCCGAATCGATATGGTTCATTTGTTGGTATGCTTCTCTGCTCATCACGGACGGTTCAAGGTAATCAATGTTTTTGATATAAAAGAAGATTAGTTCTTGAATCGACGACGTCATTAAAAAGTGTTGTTAGATGACCACATGTAATAATTTCGCTCCTTATTGAGAATCACTTGAGTGCTTCTTGCCTTAGATACATAATTTTTGCAGAGTTGCTGTTGTTTTCATGTTGTGGAAATTGCATGAACGCATGACTCAATATAATAAGAAGATGAGTCATCACTCAGTAAATTACCGATAAATTTTTTAATCTCTTGTGAATTAAATCACTCTCGAAATATGTCTGATTTTAGTGCATTTATAATGGGAATGTTGTTATCTGGAGAGTTGTCACCATTTTGTTGTATTTTTGCTCATTTAAATCAATCTTTGATAAAAAAAAACATCTAATGGGTGAGGCTTTTCTTGCGAATAGCTTGCAGGCAGCATGACTATTGATTACAAAGTTTTGTTTTCAAGCCGTTTTCTGTAAACTTTTTTGATTACTAATTTTAAATTACGAGTAATTTGTATGATTTGTAAAATTTTACGTTTAAATTGGTTAAATATAACGTGACTCTTGTCCAGATTTTTTTTACCACTTATCGATTACCAATTGCGATGAAACTTCGGTGAAATGTTGTGCGCAAGTCAAGGAAGGTCGATTTACACGTTAAGCTGTTTCTGTCCAGCCATCTCGAGCATCTTCCACTTAGTTGGACAAACTATGTAAAAGTGAAACAGTTCCACTTCTAAAAGGTCTATATACTCAGTGGATGTTTGAGGCTTCCGTGGCGTAGTGGGCAGCGTGCTTGCTTCTCATTCAATAGGTCGTGGTTTCGATTCCTACTCCAGACGAGATTTTTTTAAGCGCAAATTTTTCAGTTGCTACTGGTGATAAAAAATTATTCGCAATAAAATGGGGAAACCGTGTAAAAGTGAAACAGTTCCACTTCAAGAAGGCCTAGATACTCAGTAGATGGTTTCTGTTCGCTTTCTATCATTCAGTCCCCCCATAACATCTACAAATATTTGTCAGTAAGCAGCCAGTACAACTGAGCAATATACCAGCTTATCCACTCGCTACGGTCGTTCTCACTTCCCTTCCCCAACCTTCCCTCCATGACTGTGTTTGTGCATTGCACATAAAGGCCGAAATTGCCTATAACACAGGTCATTCTGTAAAAAAAAAAAAAATGTGTGCTGTTCGTTGACTATCATTCCGTAAGATCTGTAAATATTTGACAGTAGCAGCCAGAACAACTGAAAAATATACCAGCTTTACCACTCGTTACGATCGTTCTCACTCCCCTTCCATCTCAATCCCATTCCTTCCCCCCATGATTGTGCTTGTGCATTGCACATAAAAGCCGAAAGTGCCTATAACACAGGTCATTCTGTAAAAAAATTAGTTGTGAGCTTCCACGTAAAGTCGATGAAATATACGCTGGGTCTGGGAAAAAAGTTTGTGGCGTTTTTTCCCGATAGATGATGCAAATAACTCAAGAAACACATATCGCAGCGATACCACTAAACGCTCGTTGGAAATGTGATATACGAGCGTTACTTTGAGTGTATAAACATCGAAATTGGTGCAGAGGTTGGAAAGCTTTTTGCGTTTGAAAATGGTGTAAGGTAATGGAAAATTGCGGTATATTTTACAATATTATTACGACAAAGGGAAGAACGCTGCGAAGGCTTGTGAAAAAATTCGTGCTCTGTACGGTGAAGGTACTTTATCAAAATCTGCTGCCCGAAAATGTTTCGTTCTGGTAATTTTGATATGAAAGATGAGTCACGCTTTGGTCGCCCAACCACTAAAAAAGTTAATGAAATTCGTGAAAAAGTTCAGCAAGATAAGCATATCAGCAGTATCGATATTGGTATGAAGCTAGGTATTGACCACAAAGCTGTTTTGAACCATTTACACGAAGCTGGCTACAAAAATAAGCACGATGTATGAGTTGAGCGCGAAAAACATGATAGACCGATCTGCGATGCGTTGCTGCAATGCACTGAAATCGAGCCATTTCTGAAACGTGTCATAACCGGTGATGGAAAGTGGTTCACGTACGACAATCGGAAGCGTCAAAGATCGTGGACAAGGTATGGTGAGCCATCACAAGCGTTTGCGAAGCCAGCATTGACTCCGAAAAAGGTTATGCTGTATGGATGGTGGGAACAGAAGGGAATCATCCAGTATGAGCTACTTCCAGTTGGTCAGACGATTGAATCTCAATTCTACTTTTTTTTTTTTTTTATGGCACCGAGTATAACTTAGGGGGTCACCCTTTAATGCGATGCACAGTTATGTCAGTATAGGAAAATGAGGTATTAAGGTGGAGAGAGACGAAAATGACGGTGGACATTGTTCTTGAAGCACTGCAGGTTGTACTTGTTGGGAAACAAACTAGCTGGTAAATCGTTCCAAAGTCTTGACGTTCGGGAAATGAAAGACTGCCTATATTTCACTGTACGGGAAGGCAAGGATTTAACCGTGTACTCGTGTGCGCGTTCAGCTTGACGAGTATTTCGGGGAAAAGTATGCAGTGGAGGAATGAGTGCGCTTAGCTCAGTACTGCATCTACCATGGAAGTAACGATAGTAAATGCTGAGTACTCCGACATTTCTGCGATGCTCAAGAGAATCTATGGAAGACGTGATGGTTTCGTCTCCAATCAGTCGGAACGCATGTTTTTGAATACGATCGAGCAACGCGAGGTGTGTTTTGGGTGCCCCAGCCCAAACATGCGAGTTATACTCTAATCGTGGTCTAATGTAAGCCTTATAGATGGTTGCTATGTCTATAGGTGTGAAATATTTTTTGCATTTCCGGAGAACACCTAGGCGTTTTGAGGTGTCGAGGGCAATATCAAAGATATGCTGGGCCCAATTCAGGTGTTCATTAATTTTGACGCCTAACAGTGTGAAATTCTCCGAAGTGGTAAGCTGTGCACCATCAAAGGTTACATTGTGAGACATGCTTGAGGGATAGATGACAGGCCTGTGTTTTGGATGCGTTGAACTCTACTCTATTTTTCCTGCCCCATTCCAAGATTAAACTGAGATCCGAGTTCAGCGAATTGAATAACTCTCTGCGATTAGAGGCAATAGTATGTTGGTTTGATTCAGCAGCAGAGCTAAATTCATAGGTGTTGTCGAAGGTACTGTCATCTGCAAAAGTATGGATTGGATTGAGAGTGGACGACAGAAGGTCGTTTATGAAAATTAAGAAAAGTGTCGGAGATAAAACAGAACCTTGAGGGACGCCGGAATCAATTGGGTAAGAGGAAGAAGTAACGCCATCTAATACTACTCGTATAGCGCGTTCTGAGAGATAACTCTCAATCCATTGAACAAGGGTATCATTAAGGCCGATGGCCCTAAGTTTCACTAAGAGACAATCGTGCCAAACTCTGTCAAAAGCTTTTGCAATGTCAAGTGCAAGACCTTCGCCATATTTATGTAAGCATGAGTTCCAACGTTCTGTTAAGTAGACTAAAAGATCCCCCGTCGACCGTCCAGAACGGAACCCATACTGGATATCATGGATGAGCTGCTTATCCTCCAGATATTTGACGATTTTACGATTGACAACAGTTTCCATTACTTTCGAGAGCACTGAAGTAATGGCTATTGGGCGGTAATTAGCGGGGTTCGCTTTGCTTCCTTTCTTGGGAATGGGCTGAACATTCGCAACTTTCCACATGCGTGGAAAGCACCCAGAAGAGTAAGAAAGATAGAAAAGATTGCGAAGAGGTTTAGCCAAAGAAGAGGCGCACTTTTTAAGGGTAATGGGGGGAATACCGTCCGGACCAGCGGATTTGTGGATATTGAGCTCTGTAAGGATCCGAGAAATAAGTCTCGTGCGAAAATGCAGTGCAGGCAGTGAGAAACCAGAGGGAATTGCAGCTGGAGGTGTTTGGTTTGAAGGTGGAAGGAGAGACTTTCTTGCGAAACTTGCTGCTAGTAAATTGGCTTTTTCGCTAGGATCAACCACGGTACGGTCGCCAACAACTAGAGGTGGTATAGAAGAAGAAATAAAATTGTTGTTGACCGCTTTGACAAATGACCAGTAAGACCTCGAGAGATTACGCCAGACAATTGAAAGAAAACGGCCCAAATTGAATAATAGGAAAGGTTGGTCTTCTATCATGACAACGCCCGGTCACAAACTTCTTTGATGACCCGTCCAAAATTGCGAAAGCTTGGTTGGGAAGTTTTGATACATCCACCGTATAGTCTAGACATAGCACCCTCTGACTATCACTTGTTCCAATCTTTGCAGAACTCTCGCAATGGAATTAAGCTGGTTTCAAAAGAACCCTGTGAAAACCACTTGATTCAGTTTTTCTACCAGAAACCAAAGAAGTTTTTCACCTTTGGCATCATGGCTCCACCCGAAAAATGGCGATATATTGTCGATAGTATTGGAGTATATTTGGTTTAAATAAATTCATTTTCACACTATAAGAAAACCAGTTGAACGCCACGAACTTTTTTTCCAGATCTAATATTAATATAGAGATGGACAGAAAAGAAAATTTCGGAGCCATCTACTTGCAAAGCCAAAATGTTTCTAGAACGTGGGAGTATTGCGTCAAGTGGCACAATCAGTTATATTGGCATTGCGAATGGATTACGGAAGTCCAGTTGGATGTTTATCATCCATTGATTAGAAATTTTATCCGCAAATATTTTATGATATGAAAGGATCACTGAAGTTCGATTAAACCTTAGAACCAGTCGAATCAGGCGTTTTCAACGTCACAAGCAAACTCATTACGGTGTAGATGCAGAAGATATGAATTTTGAGTAAAAATATTGCTTAAAGCCGGAATGGTTGATTGTGCAGTGCGTTATAAATCATCGCACTACGAAGGTCGGATCCACTTTCTATCTTGTGAAATGGCGGTCACGTTTGGATGTCCCATTTAGACCACCTATTTTTAAATTTGAAAAAAAACCAACAACAATCACGCAGTGGTTGTTTGAAAAGTTCTGATGTTTTTATTTCAATAAAGAGTAGACGTGTAGGTTATGCATGGAACAGAATATCCGACAAATGCTACACGACCGACATAAAAAAATTGGGCCAAATTCAAAATAATCATATTTAAAAACCAAACGCAACCAAATAGCGTTATTCGTAGGGTCAGGGTATAGACACTATTCTTGCCTAAGAAATGATTTTGGGTAAAACTATTCAAATCGTAACTTCCTTTTTTTCGCTATACACGGAAGGTCATTGCAAAGGGCCATTTTTAGTGGCCGTTCCTCTCTACGATAATTAATTGAGAACGTGAATTTGAAGTTTGGGCAGCTAACTTTTACTGTGTTACGTATTTTGGCGATAAAAATTATCGAGCTGTAATTCGCGCAAACGAGATATCTTTTGAAGAAAATGTGCTTTCTGATTGCATGGTAGCAAAACGTGTCAAGGTTCAAGCAAGTTCGATCAAATTAAATATTCTGCTTACAAGCTACGAATTAGTATTGAAGTGCGCAAGGGGTCACTGGAATTCAAGCAAAAATAAAACACGTAGCTTTTAATTTAAAAATACTCGCAAACTTTATTTTTCGGTTTAAAGATTAATTTAAACAATTTTCGCTCGCTATTCCGCTTTCCGGCTGTTTTGCTTCCGAACGTCCACTCTTTCGCTTCCGAGCGTCCATTATTACGCTTTCCAAAACGTCGACTGACGTCGTCGACTAACTATTGCTTTCTAATACGTCGACTGACTCCGTCGACTGCTTGATCTTCATTGTCACATTCGCGTTCTAATCTGAAACTCGCTCCGTTGACTGGTCGATCTCTACTCTGCAACTAATTCGACTGTCACTTTCGCGTTCTACTCTACCGTCGACTGTTCGATCTCGACTGTCTTTTTCGCGTTCTCCTTTGCAACTCACTCCGTCAACTTCCCATGCGATGATCTCGACTACTTCTATCGCGACTTCCTACGCGATGATCTCAACTGCTTCTATCGCTTCCGCCGTCGACTGACTCACTTTCGCTTCCCAATTCAGACTGCTCTTTTCACGAACGCTCACTCTTATGTCTACCCAGCACAAGCGACGTGTTCGCTGACTGTCGACGCGTATGTGTTGTTGCTTTTATTCAAGGAAATTGTACAGATGTTCTTTCATTGTTGCATAACCGCTGAAGACCTTGAACATGATCGGAATTTGTGGCCGTATAATTTTTTATGTGTTCTTTTTATTAGCACAGTGTTGTTGGAGACCTTGAACATTCGCTGAGTTGCATAGTGTTCGCGCGCGTGCACTTATTTGCTTGCAAGAACTGTGGAAGATTGATTCGGGTGTTATCTTTGAAATTCTCGCTGTCCAGGGATTCGATGGTGGCTCGAGTCTGGCCATAGATGTTGTGCTGTTAATATCGATGCATCGTTTTGATGAATTCTGCAACGCGTTGCTGTTTTCAGCCTTACAATCTTTGATTCACTTATGATGATTGTGGGCTGTGTTTTATTGGATGCTCTTTCACAGCTATTTTGGCCAATCAAACTGAAGTAAATTGCCTCAGTTTTTTCAACGTCCTGCAATGGTCGCCAAATGTTGGTTTGCAAACGTGGACAAGTGTGAATTTGATTATTTTCATGAATAACCCGTTTTCTTTCGTTTTAAAAAAAAGGGGGACCTTCGCGTTGGTAACCTTAGTTTCTATATAGTGTGTAGCCTAGTGGATAGCGTGTTAGTCTATAATGCGAAGGTCGGGAGTTTAAATCCCGGTCGACGTATTATTTTTCCACACTTCTTGTGTGGGTATTTCTTGGCTACCTCAATCTACTGAAATAAAAATTCGTAGATGGAGGGTTGTGCGAAGAGATAACAACTCTTTCACAATAATAAATAAAATGTTAAGGAACCTTGAAGGTCAGGAGGCCAAAGCCCGAAACAGAAGAACTTTAGTCTCGTGGTCGCTAGTAGATGGCGGCAACATCTTCTTTTCTGTGTTGTAGGTAATTGTGCCTTTATGTGAAAAGCGCAAGTATAGTTTTAGAATGCGTGATTTCTCGGAATAGTAAGGAGAGTGTAACCTACCGCAGTGGCGAAGACAACAAATTTTCGCAGTTAATTGTATATTGGCTAAGATGTTATGAGCCAAAGGAAAAAAAAATAAACAAACCATTTACATATGAATGAATGTACCACTCTTCAGAAGTGGGAAATTATAAATTTTTTCGTTTCAATTTTGGATGAATTATCTGATGTGAAGTGGCGATAAAATTAGCACGCTGCCTTTGCTCTTTGATTTCTTAGTGAAGTCCAATGCGTAGTTTTGTAACGAGGATTTAAAAATTGTCTTAGATTAAAATAATTATGGAAAATTGAAAAAATAAAATAAAAATCACTTAAATTTAAAAACTGCTTAGAATTTGCTTCGATCTGTACAACAAGTAAGCTCAGTCGAAGTAAAGAAACTTTATTCCTGATTGAAACCGGAAAAAAATAGTCGACAATTCACTTTTAACATTTTGCACTATTTTTGTATATCGGTCGTTCCAATTCCTTACGAAAGATTTTTGTTATGAGTATACGATAATAACGATTCCTTTTGTTCGACATTCGATGTTCTTGTATAGTTGCATAGCACATGAGTTTATCGTGTTCCAGATATGTGGAAAACAGGCCACAGCATAATGTTGGGTCATGGATTTTCGTGATTGCAAGCAATTTATTTCTTTGGATCAATAAAATACAATTATATTTTTTATTTTATCCAGTTGGTTTCGTTCATCCACTATAAATTCATGATGCAAACACCTTACCGCAAAATACGCATCTTATAATTGTTGGTATTGCTGAAACTTTTAAGGCAGTATTGGTTTTTTTTTTTTAAATACAATTTTGCTTAGCTTGTTATTACTTAAAAGTTTAAAATAAATTAATTTTTTGTTTACTTTATGTTTACAGTAAAAATGGCAGTCAACGTCTATTCAACAAACGTGACGACCGATAATCTCTCTAGGCATGACATGTTATCATGGGTGAATGATTGTCTGCAAGCACAATTCACTAAAATCGAAGAACTTTGTACCGGTAAGTGGAATATGAAAATATTTAAGATTTATTTTGCATGACGTAGTGAATTTATTTTTATGCTCTAGATGAAATCTGAAAGTATTATAAGATTTACACAAAGTTATTAACACTAAAAAATGAAGGTCGGAGAAAAAAATTAATGATACAGAAGTTCATATTATCACTCAAAAATCTCAAAACCGTCCGTGTCCTCTCTAGCTCGAGAACACATTGAGCTAGAAAGTTCAAATTTTGTTCAGGTCGTTTTGACCACAAATTAAGGTTAAGTCGCTCCATCCCTTCTGCCCCCTCCCATTCAAAACAGCTGAACTTCGAAATTCACAATAAACGCATTTTCTCGAAAAATAAAAAAGCTATTGATCTGCAAATTAGAATATATTATTTTTATGATGATTTCAATCTACGGTATAAAAATTATTCGAATCCCCTCACTGCTCCCGGCTTCTCCCATACAAACTCCACATTTTCTTGAAATGCTATAAACCAATTTACACAGTATAAATAAAATGCATCGAGCTGAAATTGTGCACTAAATATTTATTTAGAGATATTAGTAAGATCGAAAAAATAGACGATTAGCTGTACTCCTTTTGCCCCCTTCCATACAGTAAGACGCGATTTCACAATTTCACAAAAAGTAGATTTTCCTGAAAAGTGTGAATGCTGCTACTGATCTGCAATTTAGAACATGTCAAGTGATGATGTTTATAGTTATTTCTGAAAAAGTCATTAAGAACTCCCCACACTACCGCCTCTCATACAAACTGCCCAATACCAGTATATCTAATAGACTAATTTTCTCAGTACCTATTTAATTTTTGAAGCTTAAACATTTTTATTGCTACTCTTGCATGATGTGAGAAAAATTAGTTCAATGCTGTCACCCCTTCTACCTCTCTCCATGCAAAATTTCCTCGAGAAAATATAAAATCTTTCACTCCGAAGGTGGACGACAAGGACAACACAGTTATGTCGAAAAGTAGTACTTATCTCCATTCTCTATCATCATATTTTGTCTTGTTAGAAAGTCAACAATTAACTTACCTATGTTATTTGTATCTAAGCTTCCCCATAATAAATGATGCGCTTTCGCATCACAAGGAAGAATCAGATCAAATTGGTTCTGTTCCGCGAAATTCAACTTGATTGCCGGCAAAGATCCGATGGTAGTGGTGTTGATGAATCGTATGGCACGTAGATTGAGGCGAGGAGAACGGCTCGCTTGGAACCGTCTATTACCCTTTTCCAAACTACCACCGTTTTGTTCTCGCTGCAAAACTGAGAGCTTGATTAATTTAAAATCTTTCTTTGCTATTAAAGATGTGTAAACATGAAACCGGAATTTTTTGTAAAAAAAAACACTTATTGGTAGGAAATGAAAAGGAGTATTTTATTCAAAGTATAGCCCTTCGCTAGCTATACATTTTCCCCATCTCTCTGGTAATGTGTGGATGCCTCGCCAAAAAAACTGTTGGTCTTTTGATGAAAACCAGTCGTCAAGCCATATTCGTAAATTTTCGTAGGAAGTGAAGCGCTGCTCAGCAAGTGCGTGTCCCATCGATGCAAACAAATGGTAATCAGACATAGCCAAGTCTGGTGAGTTAGCGGCATGGGAAAGAATTTCCCAACTGAGTGACTATCATTTCCTTGACCAGTCTTGCTGTGTGTGATTGTGCATTGTCATGAAGCAAAATCACTTTGTTTTTTTCTCTGCTGGTATTCTGGGTGTTTTTCACTCAAAGCTTGATTCAATGCAATCATTTGTTGTCGGTAGCGTTCAGTGTTAACGGTTTCACCAGGTTTCAGCAGCTCATAATAAATCACACCCTTCTGATCCCACCAAACGCAGAGCATTGTTTTCCGGCCATAGCGGTTTGGTCTTGCAGGTGATGTCGGTGGTTGGCCTGGAGTTACCCATGATTTTTTCCGCTTCGGATTCTCAAAATAAATCCACTTTTCATCGCCAGTCACAATTTGATGGAGAAATGACTTTCTTTTGTATCTGGCGAGCAGCATTTCGGAAGTGGTTTTTCTGTTTTCCTGCTGTCTTTCGTTGAGATCATGTGGGACCCATTTTCCCATCTTGTGGATCTTTCCCATGGCTTTCAAACGTATGACGACGGCTGCTCGTGTTACGTTTAACTGATCTGCCAGTTCTTGTTGCGTTTGAGCGTCGTCCTCATCCAACAATGCTTGTAATCTGCTGTCTTCAAACTTTTTCGGTGGTTTTCCACGTTCTTCGTTTCTCACGTCAACATTTTTTAAACCACTCAAAGCACTGTAATTTACCAAGAGCATGATCACCGTAAGCATCGACAAGCATTCGAAACGATTCAGTAGCAGTTTTCTTCAAATGGTAACAGAAAATTAAAGCTGCCCGCAAATCGTAGTTTCGCGGTACAAAGTTCGGCATGTTCACTGTCATTAAAAACTATTCTGTCGTATGAAACTTGAAGTATTATGAGTTGACAATCTTTGTCCGATGTCAAAACAAGAAAATGGCGCCACTGACGCGTGTTCACAATAACCACATTGACCAGTGGGACCCTCTATGATCAAATTCCGGTTTAATATTTACACCCCTGGTACATGAACGCGGCTTACTTGCTAAACATCATGCGCTCCATCCAAGGATCTTGCTGTTGCTACTCACCCCAATTGGATGAGCGCTAAGTCACCACTTCCTTGACGTAGATGAGTCTGCAGATTCACACTCGCCGCTGCGCTCTGGTGCACCACTTTTGGCATCATTACGCCTTTTTTCCAGAGCAAAGTGCAGTAAACTTTTTATCCGCCTAACGGCTAGTTCTGAGCTTCGGGATATACCGATTTCAACATCCTTCTCGAACTGCGTTATTTGACGGATCTTCTAACTTCTCGTATCAAGGTTGTTCTGATTCATTATCCGTCTTAGGAATCGCAACGACTGGATGTTCCGGTTTTCTACTGTAACGCTGGCGTGGATCAGACGGAGAACATTGTCCCTATGGACTACGGCCAGCCGTGCGTTGTCATAGGGCAGCTTCATTCCACTTACAGCTTTTGTGAGGAAGTCACTCAATCGCTGGTCTGTACACGATTTCCTAAAAACACTTCAATCGAACCTGATTTTCGGAAAACCGCCTGCGTCCATGCATTCGTCCAGTAGGTTTGTGACTTCCTCCTCTATAGCGGAATGACTTTCTTCAAGGATTTTTCGCTCGGGATCTGTCAAGTTTACAAGCACCATCTCACGGATTGGGCTTTCTTCGCAGCAGGAATCTCTGCAATGTCGTCCAGTCGTTCAGTGCTTACCGATGACGACGGAATAATCGCCTGTAGATCACGTGGGTGCTTTGCGGGTACAGTCTTCTTCGGCTTTTGCTTCGACTCGCTACCATTCTTTCTGATGTCCAAAGGATCAGGTATCGTCGGTGCAGAAGCAGCGCATACTACACTTGCAGAGGAAGTGATACTACAGGGTGGGCCAAATACAAGTTTCTTTTTAAAAATGCAATAAAATGAACAAAATTACATTTTTTTTCATGTATTATGGCTTCATTAGTAAGAGCAAACATTCCCAGTAATGATGGAACACAACTTTGTTCAAGTGGCTCCCTCGGCTGGCTTCGCAGTAGCGCATTCTGTTCCTCCAATTTTCCAAGACCATGTCGATGGTTTCGGGCTGTAGCTCACGGATTGCTTGGATGATATTGGCCTTAAGTGCTTGAATCGTTTCTGGATTGTTGGCATAACATCGGTCCTTCACGGTTCCCCAGAAAAAAAAGTCCAAAGGAGTCAAATCTCAGCTCCGAGGCGGCCAATTGACATCGCCAAGACGGCTGATAACACGATTTGGGAATTTGGTGCGTAAAAGATAGAGGCATGGGCTGTGTGGCATGGCGCGCCATCCTGCATGAACCAGAGGTCGTCCAAATCCATGTCTTCAATTTCAGTAAAAAAAAGTCGGATAACATAACTCTGTAACGTTCACCGTTGACCGAAACGTTGTTCCCAGCCCCATTTTCGAAGAAAAATGGTCCAATGATGCCACCACTCCACAATCCTCACCAAACTGTCACTCTCTGTGGATGCATTGGCTTCTCGACAATGACGTGCGGGTTTTCCGAGCCCCAGATGCGGCAATTTTGTTTGTTCACGTAGCCTCCGAGATGAAAATGCGCCTCGTCAGAAAAGATGATTTTTCGCCCAAAATCGTTGTACAATTCAAGCTGCTCTAAGGCCCAAACTGCAAAGCGATAACGAAGCGGATGGTCGTGCGCCTTCAATTGCTGAGTCAATTGGACCTTGTAAGCGAATAATCCGAGATCTTTATGCAGAATTCTCTTCAGGCTAGTGCGTGAAATGTTGAGCTGTTGAGATCGACGGCGAGTTGATGTTCGCGGAGTGAGTCTCACACTCTCGGCTACAGCAGCCACATTCTCGTCTGTGCGCACCGTACGACGACGGGAACCATGAGTGTTGTCCACTAGCATGCCAGTCTCACGAACTTTTTGCACAAACTTGCGTACAGTAGGCGCACTGGGTGCTTCATTTCGGCCAAAACTTCTTTTCAAAAAACGCACTGTTTGGGCTACACAGCACTCACTTTGGAAATAAGTTTTCAATATTTCCCAACGTTATTCAAGTGTAAAGCGACTCATTTCGTTCCGCGGAGGTATGATACTGACTTTCTGTCAGGATTTCGAGCGGGAAACAGCTTTCAGTGTCAAAATAACCTATGATTTAAAAAGAAACCACTGGATGGCCCACCCGTTAGTTGTCGTTTGCGTCCGATAGTCCGTGAATTCGGCTTTTTTTCTTGCGTGCCAGAGTAGTTCTTCTTCGCATCCGCTTTCTTCAACGATGATTGTTTATCGACAAAAAAAGTCAAGGACGATTGACTGTGATGGTTCAAAGTCTCCTCGCCACTTTTCAAGGCATCTCCAATCAGCGTGACATTTTCCAGTGATATCTCGCTGTCGAAGATGCCGCCGAGGAGCGTACTTTCGCGACTGTACTCGCCATCAATAGAAGTAGTATTAGTTTCCATTGAAATATCCAGCTCGATCCCTGCGGAATTGGATGGATCATTAACGTGATCACTTCCACGACCGGATCCAGACGTGGAGGCTATTATATTGGCGACTAAGGAGATGTCATTACCTTTCGAGCCCTCGCCGGTATTCGCAGCTCCTACCGACACTTGGGTTGACATCCCTATCCATGTTTTCTGCCTTGTGTCCATCATTGTGGGTTTTCCCGAGTCGGTTTTCTTTATCGTCTACTAACCTGCAAAAAAAAGACATTGCTTGAAGATAAGGGAAATGGGCTACTGGGATTGGTTTGTGGGAGGAAATGGCACTATTTGGATGAAAAATATTCTTTTTGTCTGCGGCTGCTTATTCACAAAATACCTTATTCAGCAGCTGGCCGATCCCTGGTTGGTCGTCCACTATCTGCAACCTGTGAACGCGCGTGGTGTCATACAGCTTTGCAACGTTCAGGCGGTGATAACCTGGCGACTACCACCGCCCATACAAACTAGACAATTTCGCGAAACATAGTACCTATCAAACTTTCATCTGCGGCATGATGTAAAAAAATTGGATTAACGCCATCGCCCCTACTACCCCCTCTTCTCCTATCAAAATATAATGATTTTTTTAAGTTACAAAATTATTCTATTTATTCTAGAGTATCGCATGATTGATCTTTTCGCGTAATCGTAGTTCTGTTGTTTTTTTTCGCATTATTCATTTTTTCTTTCCATTTTCTTTTACAGGAGCTGCATACTGTCAATTCATGGATATGTTATTTTCCGGCAGTGTACAGATGAAACGCGTTAAATTTCGTACAAATCTCGAACATGAATACATTCAAAATTTCAAAGTATTGCAAGCATCATTTAAGAAAATGAACGTGGATAAAGTGAGTTTTAAGCCTTCAATTTTCAACCTCTTAAAAAAAAATTAAAAATTGGGTAAAACAAAAATGCATTAACATAAACATTAAACAAAACCGATTATTTTACAGCAATTAAAAATTATTATTAGACAATAGAAAGATGCTTAGAATTAGAATAAAACGAAAAGACAAAAACATTTTATTAAAATCAAACATAATTTATTTGCATAAAAAAAATTAAAAAATAATGTTTAGATAATTCCGGTGGACAAGTTGATAAAAGGCCGCTTCCAAGATAATTTCGAATTTCTTCAGTGGTTTAAGAAATTCTTCGATGCAAATTACGATGGTCGTGAATATGATCCGATGGCGGCACGTGGTGGTGTCCGTTTAGGACAAGGCAATATACAAAATGAATTGGGTGTGGCACCCATCGAAAAACAACACCATCGACAAATTCAACAGCCTAGTAGATCATCGTCTACAACAGCTACAGTCGTCCGGACACCGTCAAACTCAGGCAGTTAGTTATGTGATAAACAAAACAAAAAACATTCTTATTTTCTTAGAAGTTCTTTGTGATTTTAAAAGAATAATGTGGAGCACGGTGTTTTTATTTTGCTTTTTTTTATATAATTTTATAATTCAATATTTTTCCAACTAATTTACAGGTGTTTTTTTTTATCTTTTGTAAACTTTGTAATCGATTTTGAAATATTGTTTGCAGAAGTTGAGAGAATTTTAGGGAAAAAAATTTGTTTTGGTTTTAAAAATAAGCAAAAATAATTTTGTTAAAATTGGTGTGGCGAATTGTGTTTTCTAAATTTTTTTTTTTTTTCGCTTTGTGACTTTTATTGTCTTAATTAGCTCACTATTTATTTATTTTTTTACCGCAATTCTCTCAGCAACACAATTTTTCATTTTAACAATTCATTTAATTTTC
Source organism: Chorisops tibialis (assembly GCA_963669355.1). NCBI lineage: Eukaryota > Metazoa > Arthropoda > Insecta > Diptera > Stratiomyidae > Chorisops > Chorisops tibialis. The sequence goes on along the minus strand of OY770262.1, from coordinate 80,643,675 downwards.
AGCGCACAATTTATTGCGAAAAATAAAAATAAAATCGTAGCCGGCAAATTAATTGGATTTCATATTTTCAGTAAACAGAAATAAAACTGATTAACGGAAATCATGTTTTTTTTTTAAACAAGCAATTTTTTTCTGTTTAAATTTTTCTTTTTTCTTAATCAAAACATTTTCTTGTAGCATTTTTATTAAATCACATTCACATTTAAAATTTTTTTTTATGTTTTATTTTCAAATATTCATTTTATCTTAATTTGATTTCGATTTTTTGTTTACTTTCTAGATCATACCCATAGATAGACTAATTAAGGGTCGATTCCAAGATAATTTTGAGTTTTTGCAATGGTTTAAGAAATTTTTCGATGCAAACTATGATGGTAGAGAATATGATGCTTATGCGGCTAGAGATAATGCACCAATGGGTTTTGGTTCGGGTGCTGGAGGCTCCGCAAAGTCTATAGCAAGTGTGCCTAAAAAACCAATGGTACCAACAACTACGAGTGCACCGCGTAGTGTTGTTAAACCGAGTACGTTTTAAAATTTCGTAATTTTTTTTTTTTTTCATTATTTTTATTATTTTTCTAATATCCCGAATTTGTCTCGAATAATTTGGCTATTAACGTTATTTTATAATTTTTTTATTTAATAATTTTGGAAAAAATTTATCAGGAATTCGTGGTTATGTTAAATTAACGTTTGTTATTGTTGGAGCAATTAACACGATTCTAACAATTTCGGAAAAATCTTTGCAAAAAAAAATTCTTGTTGTGGTGGTGGTTTAATCATGCTTATTCCAGAATTTAATTTTATAAATGGATTTGTCTTTCGAAGTTTTTTACTACACACAAATGAAAAAACGTATTTTCTTTGTTACTACGTAATTTCTGTTTATTTTTGCTAAATCATTGCCGCTTAAACATTTAAAATTAGGTCGATTAGTACAGAATTTTAAAACAATTTTGCGAAATGAAGCTCAAAATAGCCAATTTCGACTTACTTTCAAAGCTCATTCATTTGAAACGGGAGCGTCAAAAATATTTTTAGAAATACATACCAATAATAATATATACATTTTGTTACTGTCAATATTCATAATCAAACAAACGGGCTTATTTCTGCAGAGTACGTTTATGTGGACATCAAACTCCGTGCCGACGGGCTTGCTGTGGGTAATTTGGTGATAACGTAAGCACATTATCCACCGCAGGCTCGTCTGTTCAATTCACCATCTGGGTTTTTACTGCCTCCGCTACATTTGGCACACGTTTCATACCCAGAATTCTGCCAAAGCACAACATTCACAATTCCGCTGGCCGTGATGGCATTTCCCACACTTAAAATGTGATCCTATTCTCTGGCTGGACCTCTTCGCAATATTTTCCATCTATCTTTCTCTTCTGGGTGTAATGTTGTGAATGTACAGCAAATTCCGAACAAAAGGCAATGTCAAGTACGCTAACTATTGCCCGATATCCATTTCTTCAGGGCTCTCGAAAGCGATGGAAAATGCTGTCAATCGCAAAATCATTCAATATCACGAGATTAAAAAGCTTATCCACGATCGCCAATACGGTTTCCGTTCTGTATGGTTGATGGGAGATCTTCGATCTATCTGAAGTTGGAACTCTTGATTATACAAATACGGCGAAGGTCAAGTTCTTGTGCTTAACATTGCAAAAGCTTTGGGGAGAGTTTGCATGAATGTCTTATTGTTAAGTTCACGGCCATTGAAGCTACCCTCATTCGATGGATTGAGAGATACTTGTCCAAACGCAATATACGAGTAACTTCTTGCTCTTTCACAATCAATTCCGGTATCAGGGTCCTGTCTTATCGCCCACTATGCTCGTAGTATTTATTAACGACCTTTGGTCTACTATTTTCAATCCAATTCACAGTTTTGCGGATGACAGTAGTTTAGATAACATTTGTGAATTCAAATCTGCTGCGATATCAAAGAAGCATTCTATTGCTCTCAATTGCATGGATTATTCTTTTCGCTGAACTCAGATCTCAACTTAATCCTGGAATGGGGCAGGAAAAATAGAGTAGAGTTGAATGCCGCTAAAACACAGGCTTTTCACTTTCCCTCAAACGTGATGTTCCTGCGTCGTCTTTTAATGTAACCTTTAATGGCGTACAACTTTGCTCTTCGGAAGATTTTATCCTTTTAGGCGTAAAGTTTAAAAACCTGCTCGATTAGAATCAACACATCTTCGAAATTGTACTTGACGCCTCCAAACGCCGGGATTTTCTTCGCAAATGCGCCTAGCCTTAGCTACCATCCAAAAGGCCTACATTCGACCTCGCTTAAATTCGCATGTTTGGGCTGAGGCACCCAAAACACACCTTGTGTTACTTCGAATACAAAATCATGCTTTGCGACTCATTGAAGACGAATCCGTTACGGGCCCTTGCGCATAGTAGAAATGTTGGAGTACTCTGCATTTACTATCGCTACTACCATGGTAAATGCAGTTCGGAACTAAGCGCACTTATTCCTCTACTTTTACACTTTTCCATCACATGCGCAGGAGTACACTGTTAAATTTGTATCTTCTCGTACAATGAGATTTAAGCGATCATGTATTTCCCGAACATCCAGACTTTGGAACGCATTGCCGGCTAACGTTTTTCCAAGCGGGTGTAATCTCTAGTCCTTTAAGAATAATTTTCACCTTCATTCCGAATTTCCATAACTCACTCAATTTTAATTCAGTTTCTTTACCGACTTAACTGTGCAATGTATTAAAGGTTGACCTCCTAAGTTATACTCGGTGCCCATCTTATTGATCGATATGTTTGCAGATGTCTTGCGTTGAATACAACCCTGAGTTTTGTGATAGTGCTGGTTGACTTCAGCACACAGGGATGAGCTATACAGTAGTGCAATCATCTTATCTCACTATCTTGTTTATTCTCCAGGCGCCTCATTCACAGATATGCATACATAAAGGCGATGTATTGCGATGTATTCTTCCATTCTTTTCTCCAGGGTAATGAATCGAACTGCAATCTCTTTTGACTGACCTAAAACTGTTGAATCTTTCTTAAATGGAAGTTTCAGTACGAATCGACCTGAGTAGTAGACATTTCAAAATATATTTCGCACAGACTTTTTTTTTTAGTTCGCGGTTGAATTCGTGTACTCACCTGTTCTATTTCGAACTGAGTATCATCTGTGGTGGCTACTTTCCAGCACGCCTTAGGGGGATGTCTGGTCTGAGCTTCTTTCTAGTACCAGCAACCCAAAATTATTAATTTTGCAGAGTGGATACGGTTAATAGAATTAATAAACAGTTTAAAATTCGGAAATCTTTCGTTTTAATTCAAAATGCACTGCGAAAACATTCACCAGACTAGTGGATAGGGTTTTGTCCAGCTGAATCTGACCAACCGACATCAAACAAAGCTGAGAATTTTTCAGCGCCAATAAGTAGGTCGATCTTCCTCAATTTGTAAAAGTTAGGATCGGCAAGTTTTATGTTAGATGTTAAGTTCCAATGCATGTGCTATTTTTGTTTTTTTCTTCAAAATTTGAGCCTTTATTGTGGGAAAATGGTTTCATAGTTAATTTTCAAAATATTGTCCATCACTAGCCACAACTTTTTTCCATCATTTGCGGCACTGTGTCCCTCGGCTTTCAATGCGTCCATCATCCGCTCTGCCCTGTTTCCGACCGTAGGCAACCCACGTTAACCGAGTTCCTTTTTCAACTCGGACACTTAAGTTTTTCACGTGGCGCGGCATTTTTTTAATTATTGCACCAAAGGAATTAATTTTGTTGTCCGTCGAGAATTTTCCACAATCTTCACTCTGTTCCGGAATTTTCTACCGGTCACTTGATTTTAATCAGAAAATCTCGCTGTGAAACTTCTCTCGCGGTCATTGGTTTCGCGAAATTTCTCTTTTTGTCCGTTCTCGAATTACAAAATTTCGCAATCCTCGCAATTGCCGCTCATGATTTTGTCCGTTCGCGAATTTCACAATCTCACAATTTTGCAATTTTTTACTTTCGTAATTGTCACTCACAGTTTTTACTTGAAATCCCACTTCTGACACCAATTGAAGTGCGTATGGAGTCGCTGGATTTCAAGTAAAAATAATATAAGCTTTCTTTAATTTGAGACTCACCGCAAAACTTGAGGTATCAGCTCAAAATGAAGTATCAACTCAAATGAGGTATGAATGTGAAATTGTAACACTGTCACATGCCGGGTTCGCATAGTTACAATTTGTCTTATTGAAGAGCGAATGAGGGAATAACATGAATAGCTTCGGCCAGGGCCACAGTCAATATATTGCGCTTTGATGACGTGTGCATAGAATGTTTAGTGTTTCTTTAGCTCATTCGCAATTTCTCATTCACATCTCATTTGAGGTGAGACAAATTGCATATATGCCACTAAGACAACTTGTATGTATACGAACCCGCCATGTGACTTGGTAGATTGGAGGTGGGACATTGTACCACCTCAAATTGCAAATGAGCCCTCATACAAACTTGGGACAAAAATTCTTGTCCTTCCCAATACTAGCTCCGTCAACCGTGGAAAGTGTTCGCTGACTCATGGCATCAAAATGTATCCATGTGGTTTTTGGTTGAAGACCTCGCCGGTGTTCAGACCGAATCGCATTTGGTATCAGGTGGTCACTGACTTATGCCAATGAGTAATCCAATGTGTGTCGAGAATAATGGAAGATTGCGAATATGCGATGAGTCAACATGATCAGAATTTGTGGCCGTATATTTGTTTTTGGTTGAAAATATCTGAAGACGAAAACATACGGCGAGCGACTAGGGCTAATATGTAACAATATTCTGAATTGTGTTTATCGTCTAGGTCGCCTAGACCTAAATATTGATTAATCGTTTTAATGCACGTAGAAGTCAACGAAGATATTAAGTCGATCGCATGCAATACAGACGAGCAAGCTAAATGTACCCAATATTTATTTCAGAGAGCTGATAAATTTTATCTGTTAAATTTTTTATGGAGTACTTTTGTGTAGTTAAAGAATAAGAAGTGTATATGTATAAGCTAGGGTGTAGTCTAGTGGGTAACGTGTTGGTCTTGTAATGCGAAGGTCGTGAGTTCAAATCCCGGTCGACGCAATATATAATTCCAGCACATTGTCTGCTTGGATATACCTTGGTCACCTCAATCTACGAAAATTAAAAAAAAATTCGTAGATAGAGGGTTGTGCGAAGGGCTAACAACTCCTCCACAATAAGTAATGAAAAGTGTTAAGGAACCTGAATATCAGGAGGCCAAGGTCCGATTTGGGCTGTAGCGCCATTGTAGATGAGATGTAGATGTATATGGATAACAAAATGGAGCAAAGTAGAACCGAAAGCAGTACTCCTGGTAACCCTAATCGTCAATGATGACGTTTATGCAGTGCATAATACATAGAATATTAATATGGATAGGCTGTAACGGTATACGGAACTACGGAATGCCCTTTTCCATTTTTTTTATCAATTCTCACAAAATCGCTAGTAATTTGAATGTGAAGGAAATCGAACTGTTCAAGCGCGGGGAATGTTCCATGGTTCAAAAAATGAGTGTAATAGACATTCATTTACCTCGGTACGGTAAGGTACGGCTTAAATTAATGTGACGACTACTACTTTCACAAATGTTCTTTTTTTTGTAACAAATTCCCGTGCGTTTCAGGTGTGCATTGCTAGTTTTATACAAAAGAAAACTCCCAAATTCTTCTTTTATTCGATTTTATGCGTCCTGACTGATCATGACCTCGCAAAACATTGTATCACAAAGTCATAGCCCTGACGCTTTAGACTCCAGCGAGCCAAACGCCCGCTGAGATTCATTTGGCACATCAGCCATTTGAGATTTGCATGGTCCGTGATGATCTGAAACCTTTCCACGCACGCTCTAAACTTTTTCACGCTCAACACAGCAGCATAACATTCAAGTTCGGTATCGCTATAGTTTCGCTGAGCGGAATTGAGCTTCTGGGACATGTAGCCAACAGGAGGAGATTGCGCCGCACTGGATGGTGAAAGCTCTGTGGAAGTCAAGGTTGATCAACACAGGCGCCACTGTTAACATAGACTTCACAGCCAGAAACGCCGTTTCTGACTCTGGAGTCCATGTGAATTTGGCATACTTTTTAAGTGTGTCTGTAATTGGTGAAACAGTGGTAGCATAGTTGCAGGTGAATCGTCGATATCAGCCTTCCATGCCAAGAAAGATGCGTACTTGCCGTGCGGACTTAGACGACGGGTATTCGACGAAGGCCGAGACTTTGTTGGGATCTGTCCTCAAATCGAAGGTATTTCACCTGCTTCAGACAAAACTTATTGCTACGTAGATAGTACACCCTGCCTTCGACAGGCATGCTGCAACTTCTGCTAGGGTGGAGTCCAAATCTTCCGAGATCAACAATAGGTCGTCCAAGTAGACAAATACTTGGTTCTTCAATTCCGGTGGGTAACGAGATCCATCAAAGGGCACACTCGTTGAGGTGCGTTACACAGACCAAACGGCATTTGGGTAAAATGATAGAGAGGTCGGTCAGGGATTGCGAATGCGGTCATTTTTCGTGTCCTGGTTTTCAGAGGAATCTGCCAAAAGGCGCATTTCAGGTGAAGTGAGGTTATGAAATTCGCACGGGACAATCTGCTCAGAATGCCATCAATGTGAGGTAAAGGATAAGCATCCTTTTTCGTCACATTGTTGACTTTCCTTGAGTCCAAACATAACCTCACTTTTCCTGATTTCCACACCAGTACGACCGGCGAACTCCACGGACTCGTGACTGACCTCTATCAATCCTATTCTCAGCATGCGATCGACCTCGCCATATATGAGGTTTTGGATGGCAGGTGATACCGGGTAGTGTCGTTGCTGCATCTCCCACATCTATAACGTGCTCGAGAACGTTGGTCTTTCTCAGTCCTTGAACTTCGTATGACGGGAATTTAGACTTAGCGTTCTCGAGCCGTCCAACTTTTTTTCTGCTTAAGGGGCTTGCGTTGTAATAGTCTCACATTGTAATGAAGTGGGGGTTTCTTCGATACAACTAATTAATGATGCTTGGGGCTAATTGAAAGGCCGGCCAGAAATCTACACCAAGATATAAATCCTGGGATAGTGTAGGTACAATGTAGATGGTGATAGATTTTGTGACGTCACGAAAGGTTACTTCAGTCGTCACACAACCAACCACTCTCTGTGAAGCACTATTAGCTGTCTTCACTTCATTACAAGCGGCTTCCACTTGCGCTCGCGCAAGGCGTTCTAGAGAATTGAACCCTAGGCAACTAATACTTGCACCGCTGTCGAGTAGTCCCTTAAACTTGACATCGAATATGCAAACCGTAGCATAGGGTCGTATGTCAAAAGGTTGGGTATAATTGAAGATATGTACAATGTGCATTCTTTCTTTCCCGAACTCTGCGCCAAAACTCGCGCAGATGTGAAATTGCTTTTTTGGGTTTCGGGGAGGGGGAAGGTTGAGGAGGAGTGTTAAGAATCCCCGCTCTCGCCTACATATACTCTCAAGGTCGAAGGGGGTATGGCTTCCGAGGCGCATATTTAGTTTGAGCGGGATGACTGGTCATTGCATAACGATTTTTAATGGTGGTACGGTTCAGTTTGGTGCAGAGGTTGGTCTTTTCGAGATCTCTATCGTCGACGTATTGATAGAGACTCTACACGGATCCGAAATCGTTGTAATTAGTTGCGAGGAGGTGGTGGTGCAGGGTGCATCCGGACGAGAGAGACCCGTACCGTGTCTGTCCGAACTCCAGTTTCCGAGCAAAACCTCTCTCGCTCCACAGCCAAAGCAGAAAATGCGTTTGGGAGCTTCACCACAGTGTCTGTAACCTTGACCAGGTTGATCACAGTTCCAGCACACTAGGGGAGCAACCGCAGCAAATTCTGCCACGGCTGCGGAGCGAGAGAGATTTTAAGACCGCGATGTCCGACTTGTGCTCGGGGAAACTGGAATTCGGACAGACGAGCCACGGGTCTCTCTCATCAGGGTGGTTAAAATCCACAGGATCTGACATTTAAAAAAAATGAGCGACACAAAAATTAATTATTTCATTTTGTTTATCAAAATTATTATCAATTGCTTTTTTTTTCATAACACCCGCCACGCATGTTTTTTAATTTTTCAAATGTATAAAAAATATTTTAATGATTATTATGATGAAATGAGTTGCTAAATTTTAATTTATTACATTAATTTATCCAGTGTCGAAAGTGCCACCAAGGACGGCATCAACAACAACTACAACAACTGCAAAAGCTCCATCGAATCTAAGTAAAAAGTCAGACCACGGAACAAATAATGTTTCGAATCAACAAGTTGAAGAGCTCTCAAATCAGGTAAAATAAAATTTGTAATGAATTTCTAAGTCATGGAGATCTGTTACGGTTCGAGAACATTTTCACAAAATTCTCAGTTGTAAAATTACATTGGGCGACGAAAGGCCTCACCCTTTCACTCGATAGTTTCCTAGGAGGATGATGATGCGTTATAAATATCATTGGTAATCAATGAACTTCCTACTTTAGGGACATACGGCGGAAACGGTTATTTTCCACAAGGGGCGATCCTGATCATCGGCCTTTAGTTGTCGGACTTGTTTATTTCTCTGGCCTGGCGCTTAACTGCTCGACTAACCTGACGTCTTCTTTAAGTGTTATAATCCAGAGCTTGCCTGGCGATGTTTTGCTCTGGTTTCTTTAAAGTGTGACGGGTCCAATGCTGTTTCCGCCTTTAAATCTCAGTGCCAATTTTAGTCCGTCCGTTTGTACTTAAAAGTTCGTCGTTGGAGAACACATCTGGCCAGAATATCACTAAAATGCGTCGGAGGCATTGGTTCACAAAAGATTGCAGTTTCATGATAAGCCCAACGATCACTTTCTATGTAATACAACCATATAACATCGCGGATTTGACGCATGTGTCACACTCGCAACTACGTGCGAACGAGATCTCTCTTAACCTCCACAAAGGGGAAAGAATACTGAAAGTCTAACGAGCTTTCATTATACGAGCCTCAACATCTTTTTCGGCTCCGCCGTCCATGCTGACAATGCTTCCGAGGTAACAAAAATTTTGCACTTCTTCCACATTTTGGCCGTTAAGATTGTGCGAAGAAGAGGGTGCGCTTTTGTTCGAAACCATGTGAATATAATACGCAAAATTATTTTCAGTCCTGCCTCTTTGCATATTTACCTCCACTTTCCAGTGCAGCTTTCAAGATGTCATTTATTACCACCTGAAAGAGGGTTGGTGATATAATATGCAGCCTAGTCCCCTGTTCGCACAGTAAAGCTTTCGAAAAACTCTCCTCTATGTATCTTGCAACTTCGTAGGATTCATTTATGAACCGTCAATGGATCGCACTGGAAAATTATCAAACAAATTAAATCAATTCATTTATCTTTTCGATTAGGTTATGGAAATGAGACTGAATTTGGAAGGACTGGAAAAAGAACGTGACTTTTATTTTAGTAAATTGAGAGATATTGAAATTTTGTAAGTATGCTCGAAAAGTATTCAACTTCGTAATGTAAAACCAAAATTTTAATTATAACAGGTGTCAAGATGCCGATGATGGTCAACCAAACCCTCTAGTTCAAAAAATTCTGGACATTTTGTATGCAACGGAGGTAATTTAAAACACTGTGTGTGATTTTTTATGATTTAATTTTTTTATGATTTCTATTTTTTATTGAGTTTTATTGAAACTAACTGTGTGTGTATGGCAAAATTTAATTTTTTTTATGGTTATCGAAATAAACTTAGGAGGTTAGCCTTTAATGCGCGATGCACAGTTAATTCGACATGAGTAGGGGAAACAAGTGGAAATAGGGAAATTAGCAGGAAAACACAGGAGAGAGAAGAGTTTGAAGTAGCGATGAACGTTGTTCTTAAACTGCTAGAGATTGTACTCAGTTAGAAAGCGATTGCTGGTAATGAATTCCACAACATTGTCGTCCGTGGGATGAAGAACTGCCTAAAATTCACTGTTCTCCACGGCGAGGGCTTCACAGTGTACTCGCATGAGCTTGGCGATTATCTGGGGGCACTGAATAGAGGTGGTATTAGGGCTTTTAGTTCCTTGGTGCATTGACCATGGAAGTATCTATAGTAAATGCAGAGTACTTCGATATTTCGACGATGCTCGAGGGAGTCAATTGAGGTCGATATAGCTTCATCTCCAATTAATCGGAATGCATGTTTCTGGATACGGTCAAGAAGAGCCAGATGTGATTTTGGGGCCCCAGCCCAAACATGCGAGTTGTACTCAAGACGTTGTAAAATATAAGCCTTATAGATAGCTAGTTCGGAGACAGAAAACTATTTTTTACACTTCCACAGAATACCTAGAAGCATCGAAGCATCAAGAGCGACTTCGTAAATCTGTTGGCTCCAATCAAGGCAATTGTTAAATTTTACACCTAGTAACGTGAAGTCAGCAGAAGTTGAAATTTGTACGCCATTTAAGGACATTATCGGCCGACGTTGGAACGTTATGTTTAAGAGATAAATGACAGGACTGCGTTTTTAAGGTATTAAACTCTTCTCTGTTTTTCTTGCCCCATTCCAAGATTAAACTGAGGTCAGAGTTCAATGACTGTATTGACGGCATGAGACCACTGATGTTGGACGTGGTTCCGCAGTGGAGTCAAATTGGAAGGTGTTCTCCAAAGTGCTGTCATCTGCGAAATAATGAATAGGATTGAGAGTAGATGACAGAAGGTCGTTTATGAAGACTAAAAAGAGGGTAGGATATAAAACTGAGCCCTGAGGGGTGCAGAAGTTACTCCGTCTAGCACGACTCTTATAGAGCGCTCGGAGAAAAAACTCTCAATCCATTTAAGAAAAGCTGTGTTGAATCTATGCGCCTTTAGCTTGGCTAAGAGACATTTGTGCCCAACTCTGTCGAACGCTTTAGCAATATCAAAAGCAAGTACATGACCTTCTCCAAACTTGATTGTGCAGGAGTTCCAACGCTCGGTAAGATAGACAAGGAGATCGCCAGTAGAACGTCCCGAGAAAAATCCATGCTCTCGATGCTTCTGAAATTCTTCCGAGCCCTTTTGTCATGATATCCGCAACTTGGTCGTTTATTGAATTGTACTTCAAGTTAATTTTTTTGTTCGCGACAGCTTGCCGAATGAAACTGTACTTCACGTCGATATGTTTCATCCTTTTGTGTTCGCATGGCTCTTCTGCCACCTTAATGCATGACTGTTTATCCTCAAATATCGTTGTTTGTTAGTTGCATGGGTGAACAATCTTCTTTAACAAAAATCGCATATTTTTTTTAAAGGCATCGATTATAACTTAGGGGGTCACCCTTTAATGCATTGCACAGTTATGTCGGTATAGGAAGAGGATGAAATTTGATAGTGTTATAGGAATTTTGGGAGAGAGAGATGGAAGTGGCGATGGACATTATTTTGGAAGCGCTGAAGGTTATAATTGCTTGGAAATATGCTAGCAGGCGTTCCAAAGTCTGGACGCTCGGGCAATGAATGACTGTCTATATTTCACTGTACGAGTAGGAATAGGGTTGACGGTAAACTCGTGCGCACGTTTAACTTGAGTATTTCGGGGAAAACTGTAAAGTGGAGGAATGTGTGATCTAAGTTCCGCACTGCATTTACCATGAAAGTAGCGATAGTAAATGCTGAGTGCTCCAACGTTCCTACGATGCTCGAGGAAGTCAACTGAAATCGTAATGATGTCATCTCCAATTAGTCGGAACGCGTGTTTTTGAATTCGATCGAGGAGTGCAAGGTGTGTTTTGGGTGCCCCAGCGCATAACTGCGAATTGTACTCTAAACGAGGTGGAATGTAAGCCTTATAGATGGTAGCTAAGTCGTGAGGCGTAAAATGTTTTTTTGCATTTGGAAAGAATACCTAGGTCTTAGGAGGTATCAAGGGCATCATCAAAGATATGTTTGCTTCAATCAAGATGGTTTTTAAGTTTACGCCTTATACGATAGACTCATGTAAAGAGCTAATTGGTACGCTATTAAAGGCTAAATTAGACGACGATGCTGGGACATCACGTTTAAGGGAAAGATGACAGGCCTTTGTCTTAGCAGCATTAAACTCTACTATATTTTTCCTGCCCCATCTCAGGGTTAAGTCGAGATTGCTTGTGAGAATCCGCAGCAGAGTCAAAGTCATCTGCAAAACTTTGGATTAAATTGAGAGTAGAAGACAAAAGGTCGTCAATGAATACTAAGAACAGAGTAGGAGATAGGACAGAACTCTGAGGATACCAGGATTAGTTGGAAATGAGGAAGAAGTAACGCCATCTTATACCACTCGTATAGTGCGTTCGGACACGAAACTCTCAATTCATCGAATGAGGGTAGCATCGAGGCCAATGGCCGTTAGCTTAACAAGGAGACATTCATGCTAAACTCTGTCAAAAGCTTTTGCAATGTCAAGAGCAAAAATTTTACCTTCGCCGTATTTGTCCAAGCAAAAGTTCCAACGTTCCGTCAGGTGGACCAAGAGATTTCCCGTCGACCTTCCAAAACGAAAACCGTATTGGCGATCGTGGATAAGCTGTTTATTCTGGAAATAGTGAATAATTTTTCGATTGACATCAGTTTCCATTACTTTCGAGAACACTGAAGTAATGGCTATCGGGTTGGTTGTTGGCGGTGATCCCTTTGCTCAAGAAAGGAATCTTGAGATTATCTGAACATTCGCGCTTTTCCACAATCGTGAGATAGATGAAAAAGATTGCGAATGGGCTTAGCCAGAGAAGAGGAGCACTTTTGAAGGGTAATGGAGAGCCCTGATGGCATGGGCAAGCGGACTTGTGAACATTGAGCTTTTGCAGGATCCTGAATATGAGACGCGTGCGGAAATGTAGCGGAGGCAGCTATAAACCGATGGTGTTGCGATAGGAGGGGATTGGTTTGAAGGTGGTAGCGTGGAGTTTCTTGCGAAACTTACTGCCAATAGTTAAGCTTTCTCAACCGGATCAATAACGGTACTGTCGGGCGATAAGCCCATGATCCAGCGAGTGTCCATTTGCCATTTTTAGGACAAGCAGGACTGGCTGTGGGTGAATTTTACTGCCCCCATCTCTCAGGGGGATAATTAGTTCATGTCCGTGGTGTCGCTAGTCTCCAAAGATAGTTGCAGGAATTGGTAAAAACCGCATCCTACAACTACTCCCCTGCGGGTGGTATTGATAAAGGGAGGAAATTATTGTTGACTGTTTTGACAAAAGACCAGAAAGATCTTGAGCCTTTTGGACTCTGAAGGATCTTCCGCCGAAGTTTTTGGTCTACGTTTAAGAATAGGATTGCAGGTATTTCTTGATGTATTTTAAAGCTCTCTGTTAGCTGGAGTTGGAAAATTTTGAAACGATTGTTTCTTAACCTGAATTGCCACGAGACGTTCATTTGTGAACCAAGAGTCCTTCGACGGCTGGATTCTCTTTTGATTAGAAGGTATGTAGAGCTTTATACCTTTCAGGATGGTCTCAGTGACAAGTTTACAGACTTCATCGCAGTCATTAGAATCGAAGCACAATTTCCAATTGAAGGCATTGAAGAACTCGTTCAGCGACCCCCAATCGGATCTTTTAAAATACCAAACAGTTCTGCGGGATGCCTTAACTTGCAGTGGTTTTAGTGCTACAGCAGGAAATTGTGCGCGAATCGAAAAGTGATTCGTATTTCCAGTTGGCGATAGGGATATTACAGAGAGAGAGAGAGAGTATTTCTTAGGTTGGGTGGTGAGAAGAAGATTGGAGAATTGTCTTGCAATTTCCGGTAAAGAAGTAGGCTCATTTACCAGCTGTATTGACCGTTTAACGAGGCAAAGAGTTCAGTATCACGTTCCTCTTGGTCCATGCAAGAGGAATATTTGAGGTAGGCACTGTTGTGAACATTGAAATCGCCCGCGATAACGATTTCAGCGTCAGTGTGTGCAGTGTAAATGGACTGGATGAATTCTGACAAACCATCTAGCTCACTAGCTGTTTTAGCTGCATTCAATGCCGGGCTTCGTACGTAATACAAATACACGATATGCCCTTGGATTAAAAGTTTCATCCAGTTATAATTAAATTCCGGATTGGAGCAGGTACCTAAATGTGGAACCAATTGGAAGGGCACATCATCGCGGATGTAGAGAGCGATCCCCGCTGGCGGAAAAATGCTGGGATAAGATAATGTCCGGGAACAGAACAAAACTACTCACGTCCTGGTAGCACCTTGCACTCGCCAAGTGCTGGTATTTCTGGCTTTGAAGTTTGGATGTAAATGTACAGGGAGAGGTAAGCAGAGCTCAATCCTCGAACGTTGACCTAAAAGTTACCATTAAAAATAGGAGGCAGTACAAAAAGTAAATGTATATGTAGAGAAAGAAAGGAAAATGACTTGAACTAAAATTAAAAAGTTGAAAATAAACAGAACAAATTAAAAACAATATAAAAAGGAGAAAACAATTCGAGACAAAAACAGTAAATTTAAGTAAAAGACACAAGAAACTAAAAATATATCAACGCGGAATAAAAAATTTACGCATTACAAGAAAAACTAATCGCTAAAAATTCGAAATGAAAGAAAAGATTTCCGGATTCTACACTGTTACGCTTTATTATTCGTGACGTTTCGGTCTCTGCTGAGACCTTTATCAAACTAATGTTTGAGCCAACACATTTGATGCCACTGTTGGTTTAATTTTTTCTGTTATCATGAAATAAATTAATTTACATTGCAAATATTTAAAAAAATTTTGAGCTATGAGGATGTTGCTGCTGCCGCAGCAGTAACGTAATCAATACAAACACCTGTCAAACCACAAGTCACTGGTAGTCACAACGTATAGAAAAATTTATGGTTTGTTTAGACGAATCGTATAGCAGTGTGTCAAATGTCTACCAAGTGTGTCATTCAATCAAGAAAAAACCCTTTGAAGCGTGCAAAAAGACCGATAATGAGTTGAACATCTTTGGATATTTGAAACTGGACCACATACACAGTACACATACACAGTTTACAGACTGAAGAGAACTTCTCGAAATAATCACACGAATATGCGTACAATCTACACGCACACATGCAAAGAATCTACATTTAAAATAGATCTTAGTCATCAGCTGTTTACATTGTGACCAAAAAAAAAATAGAAACGAGAATATGGCAACGCGAAGTAGAAACGTAAGCATTAGAAAGCAAAAATTAAAAAAAAAAACAAGCAACAGACTACAATACAAACGAAAAATAATTAACGGCCTGGGGTCCGCAATTGTAAGATCCGTGCAAGTACTAGGTCTATGCACGGGAACAACCAACACACCTAAGACCCCGGTCCGTTAGCCGACATTTAGCTGAATATGGAGACTTGGAAATCCGATGGCGGTGTGACCCCATCGAAAAAGTCACAACTTAAAATAACTCTCGCGACAGAAAAACGGAAAGAAACGAATAAAAAAAAATCTTTTGCTTTTGTGATAACCAACTTACTGTATTAAGTAAGTAATTATATCCGGATGTTGATTTGCGATCAATCTTGTCGCCAGCCCAATCGGATTCAGTGTATCCAATTAAAATATCAGTCGCAGCATCTCGACGATAAACCATCTTTAGCTCAACCGTTGAAATTTTCAAACTAGAAAGATCCCTTACGGTATATTCGAAAGTTTTGCGATTTTGTTATGAGATACAATTCAATAAGAATTACATTTTTCTTAGAAGTTAGGGTTACGATGTCATGCTTAGTTCGAATCAAGCAGAATCCCAAAACGGTTATACCGAGAATGGTTGAGTGCTTATTCCTCCGATTTGTAAGTAGTGAAATTCGTAGATTGTGGCCTACCGAAAGGCTAACAATTCTTTCATACAAAAGCTTAATCGTTTACGCCATAGAAAATGAATGGGGCATCTATTTTACTGTTATTTTCATGGTCATATCAGGTTCTTTTCATGATCATATTTAGCTTGTTTCATAATTAACTAATTTTTTTAAGCTTTACAAAATTTATTAAATACTTCCATAGGTATTAATTCTTTCATTTTACTCTATTCTCTTTTTTTTCTGTGCGATTTTAATAAAAAAAATCAACACGTTTTAAAAAAATCAACACGCTATTCCGTTTTCAATCATTCAATAGCATTTTCAATTAACATTATGAATTACTTAACACTAAACATTTAATAATAATTAAACAACATTTTCTTTACAGGACGGATTTGCTCCTCCAGATGAATTACCGCCAGAGGAAGAAGAATATTAAACAAAAAAACAAAACGGAAAACACAACAACAACAAAAAATTAAATCCAAGTCATAAATAAAACAAGAAAAACGATAATTTTTCATTTTAAATTCTATTTAAAAGAAAGTTACATTTTCGCACTATCTCTCTCTCTCTCTCCCTTTTCTTACTCTCGCCCCTATCCGATTGTTCCACATTTCTTTGAGAAAACAAATTTAAATATTTCCGTATTAAACTTGTTTTTAGCAACAAACATGAAACAATTGAATATTTTAAAACCCATACATGTCTTACCAGGTTTTCTTTTTCATAATTTTAATTTTTATTCCGTCATTAATGCGACAATTCGAGGAACATAAAAAAACTGCAACAACATATATTTAAATAATAATCATATTGGTTTTTTAATGCACGTTTTCCAAAACACCTGAAATTCCTAATCAGTTTCAAGAATAAATAATAATAAAAAAAAAAACTTAAAATTCTTAACCAGAGAAGAAAACGAAGAGATAAAATTTTATTAATAATGTTTATGTTTGAAACAATAAAAAAAGTGTTTTTTTTTTATATTCTCGTTTTATATATTAATAATTAAGTTGTGGTTAGATGGTCAATTATTTTGTTTATTATTATTTTCTATCTTTTTCGTTTGTGTTGTATGTTTTATTGCTTAGTGAATTGTGAATTTGTGTGAAAATAAGCGATTTTATCTGCTAAGCGAAAATTCACGGCCAAATAATTTCATTAAGTTTGATAGAAATTCTTCTTCGTTTTTTTTAAGTAAAAAAAAATATTTAACAGAAACATAAGAGATTAACCATGCGAACAAATATAATTATTAATTGTAATATGTTTGATGTATTATTATTTATTTTTCTTTTTGTTTTTAATCTTTACCTTTTAGTTGTTTTGAAATTTATTTTTATTATTATTTTATTTGGAAAATTCATTTATAGATTAAACAGGAATAAATTCAGATTAGAGACTTTTGGGTCGCTATAGATGGTATACAATTCCTGATTGTTTCGAATTCGACATGCGATTTGTTCTCTCACCGGTCCGAGGATTCGTGGTAATACCTTCCTCTCCGTTTTTTCTGATGCCTGTAGTCCACGTTTCACCATAGCAGAGTGCAGGCCTTAATATAGTTTTGTAGCTCCGCTTTTTTATGCACGTCTTTACATTTGATTATTGAACGTGCCGTATAGTACCGTGATAGCCAAATATCGATCAAAAGCCTCTGAAGAGTCGGCGCACACTTTCGAAACCGTTGGTGAAAACAGATCATCAACCTGGAGAAAATTCACCTATGCATCTCCTATCTGTAAATACATGAAAGTGTTTCCTTTTCTTTCTAAGCAGCAGTAAATCCCATCGCGATCTTTTTATCGCACCCATTGGTACATTATATGTGCTATCTCATGATTGAATAATCAGTGAGTGCGAAAGAGTGTGTAGCACTGAGCGATAATTAATAATGATGAATGAATGTTTCATTACCATTCATCGATGAAGGATATTGCCTAAATACGTATGAAGTTCCTATTACCGATCAGCGATGAGCGCTAATTGAGAATTCACAGTTGTTTCATTGAAGTTTGGCTATCAGGGTTGATTTCTCTGTAGATAAATGGTAGTGATGAGTCGGATAAGATACTTAGATGCCTCTTGATTTTGCACCGACCACGTCTGACTGGGGGAAGAGCGATCTTCAAACTGCGGAAAATTTTAAGATCTAAAGCAAACATAAACCGAAAACAAAGTAATCTTGTTCTATTTACCGTTGATACTGTTTATTCCGTTAGGAGAAGACCCTTTGGGGAAAACAAGAAGTGGACTGAATTTAGTTCTGTCCCTTTTACAAGAAGGCATGAATTTTTTCCGAGTTCTGGCTATCAGCCCTGAAAGTCACACATCGTTGAAACACCTCTGAAGAGTCGATAAATAGTTTCGTAACCTTTTGGTGAAAATAAATTATCAGCCTGGAGAAAATTCATCTACACTGCGCGACAACTGTTTATGACCAACCCAATTTTTCTAAGAATTCCATAATTACGAAGTAAAATTTAATGATCTCCTTTGTCATTTTATTGTTTAGGTGGAGTAAGTTCGTAACGCACCAAAATGAAAATTATTCTCTTTCGCTACCTTTCAGCACAAATTGAATTGCCTGAAATAGTATTCAAAGGCGCGACAACTGTTTATGACCACATGAAAATTACGGAGAAAAATAAGACAAATAAACTAATTTATAATAAATTTATTTTTTAATAGTGAGTGTGTTTTCTGCTGTTTTGTATTGTCTCAAAAATTCGGCTGGGAACTGAGCTGCATAATTTTTGAACGTAGTCCAAAGGAATATTCCTCCATTCTCTCTTTATCCTTCAATAAGGGATGATCTGCTGTCGTACTGCTTGCTGTTTGCGTACACACGTCGAGATAAGTATTTGGTGGTAGGTTATTAATAAACTTCAACCACTTGATATAAATATTTTAAAAATTATTCATAATTTTTATAATTATTTATTTTAATAATTATTTTAACAACAATTAGTTATATGCAATTATTTATTTTAAGAAATAATATTTAATGCGCTTATCCAACTAAAACTTTTTACAACTAGCTTTTATAAAATTCGTTTTTCAACTCACTTGTTTTTTTACAATTTTTGTCATAAAAAACTAATATGATTATTTTTATATTTTGTGCGATCTATTCATTTATCAAAAGTAAAGTAGCGCTATTAAAGTAAGTTTCTACGATTTACTTAATTTATAAAAAGTAAAGTAGTGATAGTAAAGTAGGCACTACATACCCCCTTCCTAGAGAAGATCTTTGATCTTTTCGATATTATATACATTTAAGAATAAACAAAAAAGGAAAGGAATATCTGTGGTACGCATTTTTGTATTTAATTGACAAAGGAAACTTTCTTTTTAACTCTTGACGAGTTTGTTGCTTCGGAAGAACTAATGAAGCAAGGCTTAAGACGATCAATTGATACTGAAGTCGGTTTGTCTTTAATCTTAATGACGAAAAACTTGTTGTTTCTCTGAATGACTTCAAAAGGGCCTTCATATGGAGTTTGAAGAGAGGTGCGAACCTTGTCTGTTCTCAGAAAAACATGGGTACATGTTTTGAGATCTTCAAAAACAAAAGGAGTTTCCAAACTATGTCTTGATGGAGGGCGAGGGCTTGATTTGTTGATCCGATCACGAAGAATTTCAACAAAATCACTTCCAGACATTGTATTCGATTTGTTCTTGTGTTGAACAAAATCGTAAGGAAGTCTAATATTCTGACCGTAAAGTAATTCGGCGGGGGTCGCGTTGGCATCATCTCGAATTACTGTTCGTAAACCGAGAAGTGTAAAAGGAAGTGCATCTGACCAACTTTCGTTTGTTTTGCATTTCAAAGTTTCTTTAAAAACTCTGTGCCATCTTTCTAACATGCCGTTTGCTTTAGGATTGTATGCAGTAGTTCTGCAGCGTTTAAATCCTATCATTTTTCCTAATTCGTGAAATAATCGAGATTCGAATTGAGGACCTTGATCCGTAATAATAGAAACTGGCGTTCCGTAACGTGGAATATATTCTTTGAATAAAGTAGATGCAACAGTTTCTGCGCGAATATCTGTAAGGGGATAAGCTTCGGGCCATCTGGTGAAACGATCCAAAACTGTAAGGCAGTACCTGAAACCGTTCGAAGTTGGCAAAGGACCAACCAGATCAATATGAATTGTTTCAAATTTGCTTGAAACTGGTTTGAAATCTCCTAAAGGACTTGTGACGTGTCGAGAGATTTTTGCTTTTTGACATGCAAAACATTCCTTAGTCCATTTACGACAATCTTTATTGATTGAGGGCCAAATGAATCTTTGTCGCATAAGTTTAACGGTAGCCTTAATTCCTGGATGCGATAAATCGTGAACAGTACGAAAAACGCGAGTTCGTAAATTTAAAGGAATGTAAGGTCTAAGTTTATGCAAGGAATTGTCACACCAAAGAGGATTGATGGTACCTTCAATAATAACCGGAATGATTTTTAAACTGGGTAAATTTTTAGCTTTATTTAATTCAGAATCAATTAGTTGAGTATCAGCAATTTCGCAGTAGTCAATAGTTGTCGGAAGGTTTAATGTTTCAATTCTCGATAAAGCATCAGCGACAACATTGTTTTGACCAGAAACATGACGAATATCTGATGTAAATTGACTGATGAAATCCAAATGTCTGAGCTGACGTGGCGAAGCTTTTTCAGGATTTTGTTTAAGAGCGAAAATTAACGGCTTATGATCCGTAAACAAAATAAAATCTCTGCCTTCCAGCATAAATTTAAAATGTTTAATGGCAATATAAGCCGCTAGAAGCTCTCGATCATATGCACTATAATTCTTTTGAGGTGAAGAAAGTTTCTTCGAGAAAAAGGCTAGTGGTTGCCAGTCATTTCCATATCGTTGTTGAAGAACGGCTCCTAAAGCTGTATCTGAAGCGTCCACTGCTAATGAAAGAGATGAAGAAGTGGAGGGGAAAACTAAAGTTGTAGCTTGAGCGAGTTGCTTTTTGCAACGCTCAAACGCTTCAATTGATGTAACCGACCAAACCAATTCTGTTTTATCATTCTTTTTCTTGCTACCAATAGTGAAGCTGTCAAGAATTGACTGTGCTTCGGCAGCGTGAGGAATAAATCGGCGATAAAAATTAATCATTCCTAAAAATCGTCGCATATCTTTTACTGTAGATGGACGTGTATAAGCTAATATAGCTTCGACTCGTGAAGCGATTGGTTTGATTCCATTTTTGTCAATCGAATGACCGAGGAAATCGACCGAAGATTTAAAGAACGAGCATTTAGTTTGGTTAATTACCAAATTATGAGAGTTAAGTCGTTCAAACAATTTCTCTAAATGATTGAAATGATCACTTTCTGATTTAGAAGCTACCAAAATGTCATCGATATAGACAAAACAAAAATCAAAATCATTTAAAATTGAGAAAATGAATCTTTGAAAAGTTTGTGCTGCATTGCGAAGACCAAAAGTCATCCGCACAAACTCGTAAAGTCCGAAAGGTGTCGTAATGGCTGTTTTCGGAATATCATCCTCATTAATGGGAATTTGATGATAAGCTCTTTCTAAGTCAACAGTTGAAAAAAATGTACATCCTTCCAACTGTTGACAGAAGTCCTGAATATGAGGAATAGGATAAGTGTCAGGAGTAGTGATAGCGTTTAAAGATCTATAATCACCACAAGGCCTCCAACTACCATCCTTCTTCTTCACCATGTGAAGCGGTGATGCCCATGGACTGTCGGAGGGTCTACAGATACCACGTTCAATCATTAGATTGAATTCGGCCTTAGCTGCTCTAAGCTTTACCGGATCTAGACGACGAGGTCTGGCAAAGATTGGACGACCTTTAGTAACGATAAAGTGTCGCACTGTGCTCGACTCTATGAAACTATAATTTAAGGTGCGTCGTAATCCTTCGAATTTAGATAATAACAACTCAACTTTTGGATTTAAAGGTGTAGTTGACAAAACAGCGAGATTTGAAGATGGTCCATTAACCAAGGAACCAGTTACTGAACTAATTTGTGATAGAGGATCGATAATACATTTACGTCGGATATCCACGATTAAACCGAAATGTTTAAGAAAATCTGCACCAAGAATGGGTTTATCAACATCGGCTATAATAAATTTCCAATTAAATACTCTTCTTAATTGGAGAGAGATATCTAAAAATTTAAATCCGAAAGTTTTGATATTAGAAGAATTGGCGGCTGTGAGTACGATAGATTTATCACAAACCCTGTTTTCCTTTGGATTAACCGGAAGAACAGAGATGTCAGCTCCAGTATCAATTAAAAAACTAAACTTGGATAAATTGTCTAAAATGAATAGGCGACTTGATGATGGTGGTTTGTTGTCGAACATCGCCACTTCAGACAACTTTTTCAGTTTTTTGGATTGTTGAACGAACAAGGTTTGCGACATTTAGTTGCATTAGTTCCAAATTTTTTATGATAGTAACAGAAATTCGAATTTGGTATTGAATTATCGCGATAGTTACTAAAAGAACGTGAATTACTTCTAGAACGTGATCGATTCCTTCTATAAAATTGGTTTTGTTTCAGAGTCAATAATTCAATCTGTTTCGTTAACAGGGACATCTGATGAATGATTGAACTTTCAAAACTAAATCGATCAGTTCTAATTTCATTAACTTTTAGTTGCGAGATATTTGAAACATCCCAATTGAAATTAGGATTAGTTTCAATAACTCGATCTGCAAGAATGCTTAATTCGTCGAGTGAAACATTCGCTACTGCTAAAATCGATTGTGCATTAGGTGGTAATTTTTGAAGCCAAAGCTTCTTTAAAAGAGGTTCTCCAACAGAAGACCCAGCTAACGCCTTCATCTTACTTAAAAGATGAGATGGTTTATCGTCTCCAAGATCAAGACCGTTAATTAATTTCTGAAGTTTGTGATCTTCCGATTCACCAAATCTAGAAATAACAGCCAATTTCAAATCCGAATAAGGTGTGGTAGAGGATAAATTCTCAATAATGTCCAACACCTTATCGCATTCTTCCTGAGTCAACATACTCAATGCATAGCTAAATTTCGTTGCTTCTGACGAAATATTAACTGACCGGAATTGTACCTCGAGAGCTTGAAACCAAGCAGTCGGATTTCGTCTCCACAAACAGACCTTTTGAATTGCGACGGTCGCAATATTATTTGAATCGCCTAACCCCAAAAAAGGATTAGCTATCAACGATTCATCCCGAGATGAAGGAGGTAAAGTTTCATACGACATGACGCAACTTAATATCAAAATCAATAAATCGCCACAAAATTTACAAAGTGAAGGTGAAATATATATATGAAGTAAAATATAAATATTAGATTAAAATTTACTTGATTTATGTATTTTCTTATTCTGAGCAATTACGTATTCTGAATTTTGCTGCAGTTGTTATTGTTGCGCTTTGACTGTTGATGTAGCTGCTGCTGCTGCTGTTGCTGTTGTTGCTACTCTTGCTGTTGACGTTGTTGCTGCTGTTGCTGTTGCTGTCGCTTCTGCTGCTGCTGTTGCTATTGTTGCTACTCTTGCTGTTGATGTTGTTGTTGCTGTTGTTGTTGTTGTAAATTACGTTTAAATGCTTCTAATTAAGCTTGAAGTTGATTGTTTGTTTCTTGTAAGATCTGCAAAAATCAGCGACGTCTTCATGCGGATTCCGTTTAAAAATCCGTAAAATTCAGCAACGTCTCGAATCGTGCGCTGTTTGATCTTGATTGAATTGAATCGAAATCATTTGAAAATTTTGAAAATTGAGGCGTGATGCCTGTTGCTTCTGTTGTTGATAGTCACCAAATTGTTGATGAATTGTTTCTTCAAAGGGCGTGTGCCTTCGTCGGGGTCACCATTTTTAGGTGGTAGGTTATTAATAAACTTCAACCACTTGATATAAATATTTTAAAAAATATTCATAATTTTTATAATTATTTATTTTAATAATTATTTTAACAACAATTAGTTATATGCAATTATTTATTTTAAGAAATAATATTTAATGCGCTTATCCAACTAAAACTTTTTACAACTAGCTTTTATAAAATTCGTTTTTCAACTCACTTGTTTTTTTACAATTTTTGTCATAAAAAACTAATATGATTATTTTTATATTTTGTGCGATCTATTCATTTATCAAAAGTAAAGTAGCGCTATTAAAGTAAGTTTCTACGATTTACTTAATTTATAAAAAGTAAAGTAGTGATAGTAAAGTAGGCACTACAAGTATCCCCACAAATTTTCGATGATATTCAGATCGGAAGATAACGCTAGCCAGTCCAAAACACGAAGATTTTCTTCTGAAAACCAGTTTCTGACAAGCTTCGCAGTATGTATGGAGGCGTTGTCCTGTTGGTAAATCCAATTAGTAGTCTCTATAACTTCCGTTATTTTAATCTTCTCCTGCATTAAAAGCTCCTGATATTTTTGAGCGTTTTGTTTTCCATCAAGAACCACTAAATCGACCACGCCGTTGCGGGACACAGCGCCCCATACCATTACGGAACCAAATGCTGTCTGTCGTCGTGAGAGAAATCGCTTTTCTTTTCGTATATCGTGAAAATAGAAAGAATAACCATCAGGACCATCAAGACAGAAACGCTTTTCGTCAGTAAAAATAACTTTTTGCCATTCTGTTGTCCAATCCATATATTTTCGACAAAATGCCAAACGCTGTTCTTGGTGAACCTTCTTTAAAACTGGTTTTCTTGCCATTTTCATTCGTTTTAAATGTGGGCATTCTTTTAAAATGCGTTATACTGTCCTTAGGCTAGCAGATGTTCCTGCTCTGTTTGCTATTTCTCTCGCTGTGAGTGGTTCATTGGACGCAAGTCTCAATAAACTGCGGCGTTCCCTTTCCGTTGTTGCAGTTTTAATTACCCCCTTTCTCTTTTTCCCATAATTTTCCGGATCGCGCAGGTAATTCAAAATCACGCCATGACTTCTCCCCAGTTTTCTTCCAATTTCTCTAGTTGAACAGCCTGTATCCATCAATATTTTAATTTGACCAATTTCGAAAGCCGTTAAAGTTGTTCCTTTTCCCATTTCAATAATATTTAAATCTTTCTAAAAAACTGTTCATGCACAAAATTGCAAAGAATTACAACAACCCGAAAATTTCCTCATTAAACACATCTATCCGCCAGAAATAACGAATGTGAACTGATGGTCATAAACAGTTGTCACGCTTTTGAATACTATTTCAGGCAATTAAATTTGTGCTGAAAGGTAGCGAAAGAGAATAATTTTAATTTAGATGCGTCAAGAACTTACTTTACCTAAGCAATAAAATGACAAAGCAGATCATTGAATTTTACTACGTAATTATGGAATTCTTAGAAAAATTGGGTTGGTCATAAACAGTTGTCGCGGAGTGTATGTACAGTGGCGGATAAAAGCGAATACAGAAACTAAAATTCTTGGTAAATTCGATGTAACTTTTTTTTTTATTATAGATAATTAAGAAATTCTTTTTGCATCAACTACTTAAAACACTTCTCTTAAATTAATAAAAAAAAAACAATTCATGTAAAAAACTTAAGAAATATTCAAAATTCGTCGTAACATCATTTATCCATTTCAATTGTTTGACAAATCAGTACTACGTCCAAAGTCCTTTGTTGGCTAAGAGACTTTTAATTCGGTTTGGCATACTTTCTACCAAATTTCGTATTGTTTGGTGTGGAATTTTGGTCCATTCACTCGTTACTCTTTCCCAGAGTTCTGCCATGTTAGTTGGAGCTCGTTCGCGACGCGAAAGCATTCTTTTTACAATAGCCCATAATTTTTCAATTGGATTCAATTCCGAACTTTGTGCAGGCCACTGCATAGTTTGAATCTGTGGCAAGCATTTTTTCACGATAATCGCAATGTACTTGGGATCTCCGTCTGTTGAAACACTATCTCGTCAACGACGTCGGGTAAATTACTGCACAAAAGGCTAAAGTAGTTTTCCTTTTTTATGATACCGTCGATCTTAACCAAGGGACCAACTTTCCACTATGTAAAGCAGCCCCACGCCATTATATGTCCACCGCCGTGCTTTACTGTTTGTTTAACTTGCCTTTGAATACTCTCATGGGATCGACGCCAATAACATTCCTTACCGTCTGATTGGAATCGATTAATTTTGGTCTGATCTGACCAAATAACTCGTTTCCTGTCTTATGTAGTCCATTTCCTATGATCCTTACAAAATTTAAGCCTTGCCTTTATATTCTTGGCGGATGGTGCTGTTTTTTTTTATTTAACTGCAGTCACCAATTCTATTCTATGCAAGGCTCTCCTAACTGCGATCACTAACGTCTTTGTGTGCCTCTGAAGCAACACCTAAAGTGTTCTTGCTTTTCTTCTCATCATCAATCGTTCCACCATACGAACATCGCTATCAGACAACAACCTTGGCCGGCCACCAGGATTATTAGGTGCGTTAAAATTTCGTCGCTTTCTTACTAAACTTACTGTTCGGTGACATATTTTTAATTTTGCCGCTATTTTTCGACAAGAATATCCATTTTTAAGATAGTATATCATTTTCGAGTTGAGTTGAAATTTTTCTCATTTTAACTTTGATTTAAATTTAACTTTGTTCAAGGAATGATTGTTGCTTGATTGTTTGAATAAGTTTAACAAATAGAATAGAAACACAGAAAAGACCACAAAAAAGGGATGCGAAAAACAATTGCGACGGTGAATCATGTTGTGATCAACGGAACTTAATATGGACAAAACTGGATAAATATGGTTTGAAAAGAAATTAGTGGAAATGTTGTTTGTCGTATGAATTATTTTTGGTTGCTTCTTAATAATTGAAGGAGAGAGTTCAAAGTATGCGATGCAAAAAAAAAACTACTAACTTATGGAAAAAAAGTTGCATCAAATTTACCAAGAATTTTAATTTATGTATCCGCTTTTGTCCGCCACTGTATAAATATATCTCCTATCTGTGAATACATCCTTTTCTTTCTAACCAACAGAAACCACATCGCGATCTCTCTATCGCACTTATTGGTGCATTGTAGGTGCTATCTCATGATTGAATAGCAAAATCAGTGACTGCGAAAGAGATTTGAACATGTTATTAATTTTAATATGAATAGATGAATGTCTTATTACCATTCATCGATAAAGGATGTTGTCGAAATATGTATGCAGTTCTTATTGCCGATCAGCGATGAGCGGTAATTGAGAATTCACATGTATTTCGTTTTTCTATTTACGATTGATACTGTTTATTCCGTAAGAACAAGATCCTTAGGGGAAAATATGAAGTAGACTGAGTTTAGTTTTGTCCTTTTTTTCATCGAGTGTAAGCAAATTAGATATCTATGCTAATTGATGATTTCTTGCTTTTGTTTACATCGGCATGTACACTTGCGAACTTTCGTTTGGTGCTTGGTTTTACGCACATTTATTTTTAGTCCCGCCTCTTTGCATTTAGACTGCAACGAGCGAACGTTTGGCTCTAAGTCCGAACGGTTATGTGCAAGCAAACACACGTCATCAGCATAATCAAGGTGACTTAAGATGTTAAATGGTCTCTATTGAAGATCTTCACCTTCCCCACCTTCCAGTGCAGCTTTCAAGATGTCATTTATTACCACCAGAAACAGGGCAGGTGATAATATGCAGCCTTGTCTGACACCCGTTCGCACAGAAAAGCGCTCGGGCAGCTCTCCTCTATGCAAGACGCAACGCCTTGCATCTTCGTAGGATTCTTTGTTTATATAATAATAATATATTTTATATAATAATAATAATGTAACAAAAAAATGCAGTGGTTATTTTAAAAGCTCTAATGGTTTTATTTCAATAAAGAATGTAGGCATGGAGGCTTCGTATGGAATAGAATATCAGACAAACGCTACACGACCGAGAAAAAAATGTGGCTAAGATCAAAATAATTCAAAATAGGCGATCTTAATGGGACACCCTCTATATCTTGTTACCATAGAATAAGGAAAAGATATCCCAAGAACTACTTATTTTTCAAGTTCCAAAGTCAGAGATGTGCAAATAATTTTGCGTCCTGTCACGTCTTCAGGAGTTGGTAAGAATATTCAATGCAACCAAAACTCAATGCGGAAGAAATCTCAAACGCACACTCAAAGGGAAACACCGGTCGGAAGCGTTGGAAGGATTCGATTGACGCAGACAGCAAATCCCTGCTAAGATTTTCAGACTGAAGGTCACTGAACCGAGCGGCGAAGTATTCAGGAGGCTAAAGTCCGATTTGGGCTGTAGCGCCATCGTAAGTAAGTAAAACTCAATGCTGTCTCGCGTCTCTGAGGCGTGGGCAAAGTATTGATTCTATAATTTTTGGTGCTCAAGTTCGAGCATTCTACGCACCACTGTTACGAAAACCTGAAATGGAAGAATGGTCGCCCAGATTTTTGGGGGTTCTCAGACGATGTAGGAAATACTTTTTATGTTACCATCCGAATTACTGACAACAACGTCCTTTAATAAGCCATGACTCGCGTATAACTCGACATATCAAACTAATAGGTGATCCTGGGTTGCTTTCACTATCAAGATTTTGCGGGCAACAAAACAATTTTCCGCCTCACAAAGCGCGGTATCTTGAACGACAGAAGCGAACAAGTGCGTTTTAACATCGAACCGGCATGTTTTGTCTTTCGAGCAATTGACACTAAAAAGACACCGGAAATTGC
Source organism: Chorisops tibialis (assembly GCA_963669355.1). NCBI lineage: Eukaryota > Metazoa > Arthropoda > Insecta > Diptera > Stratiomyidae > Chorisops > Chorisops tibialis. Next base: position 80,615,172 of record OY770262.1, on the reverse strand, counting down.
ATACCTAAAATAGGAAATAGGAATACTTTCAATGAAGCGGAAAACTAGCGGAAGCGATGGATCTTGTAATCGGAGTTAGAGCCAAATATTCGCTCGTTGCAGTCTAAATGCAGAGGCGGGACTGAAAATAAATGTACGTAAAACCAAGCACCAAGCGAAAGTTCGCAAGTGTGCATACCGATGTAAATAAAAGCAAGAAATCATCAATTAGCATAGATATCTAATTTGCTTTAGGTTTAGGTTGTAGGAGGGTGGTTGCACGGAACCACAAGCACTGAGGCCATTTAGTTGGGCCCATTGTACTCCCCCTATAGTTATAAGTTGGAAGTCACTCCTCTTGCTCTAACCACTTGGTTCGGTTTGCGAACCTTAACAGGCTCGAATGTTGGACGCCTCTGAGGTCGTCTAGTTCTGAGAAGAATCTAGAGCCTAAACAAAGGAGACGACTGTTGGAGATTTGCGGACAGTGACAAAGATAATGTTCGATAGATTCTTCGTCTTCCTCGCAACCTCTGCACAAGCTGTCGCTCGCGATTCGCATCCTAAATGCGTGCAGCCTTAGCAAGCAATGGCCTGTGGTCAGGCCGACAATAGTTCGGATACTATAGCGACTACGTTGTAACAGCTGAGCTGTAATATTTTTGTTCGGTTCCTCCCAAAAGGATTTGGCCGTCTTACAGCTTTCCAGCTGCCGCCACCCCGCCAAGAAAGAATCCACAATAGTCTGTTTGAAGCTAGTCTTCAGCACTGTTGGTGCTACATCGACTGACTTCCTAGTGGAATTGATGTTAGCAGATCCTTGCCGTGCAAGCGTATCTGCCGCCTCGTTACCTAGCAGGTCACTATGACCCGGTATCCAAATTAGAAAAACTTCCGCTATGGCCGCTGGCGATTTAAATTGTGTCTACAGATGGACACTAGTTTGGATGTAGTCCTGTAGGATTGGAGTGCCTGAAGCGCAGCCCTGCTGTCCGAGAAAATGTAACAATTTCCGAATTTGCTTAAACTCGATGAAAAAAAGGACAGAATTAAACTCAGTCTACTTCATATTTTCCCCTAAGGATCTTCTCCTTACGGAATACTGAACTGAAGGACGAGTTTGAAAAGAGTATAATTAGAAGGGTTAGATTTCGTGATTCGGCCTCTAGAAGCACCTCAATGTTTGATCGTTGGAACACTAAGAAATGCTAGTTGTCTTACTTTACTGGTGATTGCTCTAGAGAAATTTCTGATAAATCGCCACACCGGATATTCCTCCCTCGTAATACTCGTGCCACGCGTTCATGAATGCACTCTTCGATCCGACCCGATCCGATCTTTTTGCCATGCAGTGAAATTCTGTGGTTCGTTTATTAATTATTCGACTCAAATCTGGAAGAATACCGTCAAGGCGAATATTAATCAAATAAATCCGGCTAATTGATCCTAGTCCCTGACTAACCTTAACCTTCCCACCTCGCGTGTACTGTGCTTGCGCACCAATAGACAATCTCTAGTTCCGGAAACACTTAAAGCGAAATAATTGATGCTTTACTTTAATAAAAACAATTTATCATTGTAATTTTATTTTATCTATTGTAAATTGAATTCGATTTCCACAAAACGAAAGTAATTAAAATTTTTATAATTTAGTTATTTCTTGTCATTCTACGTCGAGACGTAGAAAAATGTCCTTTATTTAATTTCATTTCATCCACATTAAAATCCTAAACAATTTTTTTTAACAAAATATTAGATAAAAATAAAATAAATAAAATTATTAACTAAAACAAAATGTCATTTGCATTCTTCTAGTTCTACTATATATAACAAAATTTACGGTGGGACAAAACTGATCAACACTTAATTTAAAAACAATAATAAATGAAAAACTCTGTCCTACTCTACAATTTCGGATAAAATTTAATTAACCTCACAGCGACTGTGTATTTTCTTAAAGAATAAAAAAATCTATTTGTACATAAATTAAAAAAAACGAAAACATGTAAAACATATTAACAGATGATATAAATGAATTGTGTTAAGACTATTATGTTGAAATGAATATGTAAACGAAAGATATAAATATTACTAGCTATTAAAAAACTATATAACAATTAATTATAAGAACAAAAATCAAATATATATCACGGATTACAAACGAAAAAGAACAAAATTCTCTTAAGGCCTAAGTAGAATCAATGTTAATAAAATACGGATTCTGAAATTCTTTACTTTTCTTGCAAATAATGATAATTTAAAAAAAATTCTGTCTGCAAGTCAATTACACTGCCGGTCAAAAGTTTGAGACCATACTGAGGAAATGAAATAAAACTCAAAAACTTGTTGGTATTTTCAGAAAAAAAGTTTAATCATCGCAAAATAAACAGCCTGAGAAATAAAACTAATCTAAATATAGGCAAATTATCAATCATTACACTTTGAATGTAAGTTTTTAAAGTGAAAACAGCTTAATCTGATTTTTCATCGGAAAATCCTCCTTTGCATTTTATAACTGTTCTTATCAGTCTCGGCATACGAACAACCAATTTATTGATTGTATCTCGTGGCATAATGTTCGAGCTTTCATTTAAAGCCTTCCACATGTCTTCATGTGGTTAGGGGCACCAGTTACGAATGTTTCTATCGAGTTCTTCCCATAAAAGTTCGATCGGATTCAGATCCGGGCGGAGAGGAGGCCACACCATGTTTTTTAATACACCTTCCACTTCTTTTTGTTCTAAATAGTCTTTGCATCATTTAGAACTATGTGTAGGATCGTAATCTTGTAGGAAAATGAACTCACCGCCAAGATTCTCAGCCCGGAGGGTATTGCATTCGTTTCGAGAATCATTTTGTATTGTTCTTTTTTCATGATTCTTTGGATCCGTACCAAATCTCCAGTTCAATACCCAGCGAAACAACCCTAGACCATAACAGACCCAGCACCGTGCTTCAAAGATGGCACCACACAATGTGGTAGCATTTTTTTCTGGCACTACGTCGAATAAAAATACTTATTTTTATTCCAAATATTTCGAACTTGGTTTCGTCACTCCAAAAAATATTTTTAAAATCTTCTTTTCGCCAATCTCGATGGGTAAGGCCTTCTGAATTCGTTTTTTCTTGTTCTGCGACCTTAATAGCGGTTTTCGGACGGTGACACGGCAAAACAAATTAGCGCTTTCGGCCTTCCTAAGCGTGGACGATGAACACATGTCTTCGATAATTTCAACTGGGCGGCAATCACACGTTCAGATTTGCCTTCATTATGTTGAACAATGATGGCAGACCGTGTTTCGATACTGATATCCTGTTATTTCCGCATTTTTAAGACGTCTTGACAGTAGTAACCACAATATCAGACTAAACAAGAAAGTGCGTGAAGAACTTCCACAAAATAGTGTATCCTAATATGAAACCCCTGTTTTTGGAGGCTATCACAGTCATAATATAAAGGTCTCAGCAGAGACCGAAACGTCACGAATAATAAAGCGTAGCAGTGTAGAGTCCGGAAATCTTTTCTTTCAAAAACAACAGTTAAACAAGTGACTGCCTGGGAGTCATAAAAATATAACATTGACTCTACCTGACTTGCTCATACTTGGCAATCGTTGAAGTTTGGAAACAATGCATTTATTGCACCTTTTCTTGATAATTAAATAAAAGAATTTGCTTTTTGAATATTCCTTAAGGGCTATAGAAGATGTACAGGTGCAGTTATCAATTTATTTTCAATTTTTTTTGAGTATTTATAGATAATAACATTTTTTTGAAGTGGTATCAAACTTTTGACCGACAGTGTATGTTTATCCTGTTCGCCTGTCACTTCAGGGGGTCACTACAAGAATATTTAAAAAAAATCGATTTTTTATTGGAATTTCTGAAACTAGATTTATTCATGAACAAAATGAATCTATTAGCTCATTTTCATTCACACTATAAGGAGTCGAAATTCGGCTCCAAAGTAATCAATGACCAGTCGAAATAATATGTTATTTATTAGTTTTTTTTTTTCGCTCACTTGAAAAGTAGCATTTGTTTTTTGTTAAGGTTCCCTTTTCTCTGGCCTTATAAGAGATATCAATTTAAATTTTTCTTTATTTTGTTTGAGGCAACCCTGAAAACATCTGATGATGGAATTTCAAACTACAAGCTAAATCAAGTTTTGGTCTTTCTAGCAGGTCAGAAATAATAAGGATAGGCTCGATTTTTCAAACTGATGTAAAATCAGTTAAAATAATTATTTATTAAGATTGTCACCAGTTTTTTAGATTGGCTACCTATCATAGAAAATTGCAGGACTTCTCCCAATGTGGTGCTTCAGAGCTTCTGTGGCGTGGCGTAGAGATTAACTTTTCAGAGTAGCAGAACTTTTTTATTCGAATAATAAGAATAAAGTTGCTAAAAATAATTTTATCATTTTTTGTCGTTCGCTTTAATATTGTAGTACAGAAGGGGTCGCTGAATTTCAAATAAAATTTAGATTAAGTCGTTTTTAATTGAAAATAGTCGCAAACTTTATTTAATCGCTTTCAGCACTGTCTTTAACACTTTTTGTTCATTATATCGCTTTGCCAACTTTTCGCTTCTGAACTTCAACTTGGACTCTTCGCTATCCAATCTTCATTCCACTGACTATGTCGATTGCACCACGCGATCGTCAGATCTCGACTGTTTCTTCACGCGATGATCTGATCTCTACTCACTGCTCCTCACAAAAGCTCACCTTTCTATATCATTCTTGTCGGTCCTCGTCGGCCTTTGTTGGCCCCCGTCGGATATTGTCGGCCCCTGTCTTACATTGCTGGATTTCGTCAGACGTTGTCGGCCTGAATGCTTCCTGAGAAAAACAAACATGGAAATGCACGATTTTGGACGTAAAACGATCTCTGTTGTGATTTCCTTAACTCAACTTAACTAACTTATATATGGTTTGAGAGTTCACCGGGAACAGATTAATTTCATGAAGTTTTAATGCAAATTTGATTTAGATTTTAATTGTTAAGCCAATGATAACTGAAAACCACCACATAACGGCCTCTGCTGAGATCATTATCAACGGTTTCAGCAGAGAACGAAACATCACGAAAAATGAATTAAAACAGTGTAAAAGCCGGAAATCTTTCCTTTAAGAGAGATTTACGTTTAATTTTATGCTTATTCTACAATGGCATTGGAGCTCGAATCAGGTCTTGGCCTCCTGACCTTCAGATTCCTTAACATTTTTTTATTATCGGGTGAGTGCAAAAGTTCATGCGGAGTTTAAGAGTAAAAGTCACACAGTGATAGGTAAACAAAGTTCTTTATTCAATCAGTGATATGTTCTCCATTGTTTTCTATAATCTGTTTCCAACGTTCTGGCAGCATACGGATGCCTCGATCATAAAAACTGCGCGGTTTAGATTCGAAGAACGAAGACACGACGTTTCCAAAGGCATCAGAAAAATTAAGTTTTTTTTCCATTTAAATGATTTTGCAATGACCGAAACAAGTGATAATCAGGTGGTGCGATATCAGGAGAATACGGTGGATGAGTTAGGATATCCCATTTCAGGCTGTTCAGTTTGCGCAGCGTCTGTCTCGAAACTTGTGGTCAGGCGTTGTCGTGATGAAACACTACGCCCTTGCGATTTGACAAAATTGGACGTTTCTGTTTGATTTCTCGATTCAGATTGGTTAATTGGCGACAGTACTTGCCCGAATCAATCGTTTGGCCAGCTGGGAGAAACTCATAATAAATTATGCTCTTGCAATCCCACCAAACACAGAGCATCACCTTCATCGGGTGCAAACTGGCCTTTGCCATTGCTTCACCATGCTCACCTGTTTCCATGTGCGTTTGCGCTGAACATTGTTGTACAGGACCCATTTCTCATCGCCCATCACTAATCGATCCAAAAACGGCTCGTTTTTGAGCCGCCCGAGTAAACAAACGGCAGCAGAAATTCACTCGATTTTGTTTCTCTCGGTCAGCAAATGGGGCACCCATATATCGAGCTTCAAATCGAATCCTATGTTTTTTAAACGTCGAAAAGCGGTTGATCGGTCAACGTTAAGTGCTGTAGGAACTTCCTCTGTTGAAATTCGCGCAGTATTCTGAACTAAAGTACGCACAACATCGCCATCTATGTGTGAAGGTCGACCTGAGCGTGGCTCGTCTTCAAGGTTAAACTCTCCGTGGCGAAATTCCGCAAACCATTTTTCCACAGTTCGTTTAGCTGGTACTTGATCTCGATAAACCTCTTGAATGTTTTTTACGGCTGCTGCAACGTTTATTCCCTTCCGAAACTCGAAAAGCATAACATGCCGTAAATGCACCTTATCATTTTGAAAGTAATCTTTCTCGAAGCAGTTTGTATCTACACAAATTATTTTGTTTCAAATGAAAGCTGCACACATCACCTTTCCAACGATCTGTCTTACGTAGATGGCAGTATTAATGACAACACTTTACGCCGCTTCTAACGTCATCTATTGCACCTCCGCACGAACTTTTACACTCACCCAATACTTATTGCGGAAGGGTTGTTAGCCCTTCGCACAACCCTTTATCTACGATTTTTCAAGTTCGTAGATCGAGGTGGCCGAGGTATATCCAAGCAGGCTGGAATTATACGTCGATCGGGATGTGAACTTATGAAATTCGCACTGCACCCACAAGGCTTCACCCTAACTTTTCTCTCTTCTATATTGGCCACTAGTTACATCTAGAATTACTCATAAAAAAGAAAGAACCATACCTCTGCTTAAAGTTTTCGTTTTCGTATGTATGCGTGCTACGTACCCGGAGAACTGTTTTCTGCTTTTAACATCAAGTAATACAGATTTGATTTAGTAGGTTTGTTTAGTTATTACCTGCTGATGAATAAGTGTTGACATTCAACGGGAAAGCAAGGGATCACTTTGACCGAACTCTATGTCCACAGGTCTTATTCTTTCTAACTCTAGTTAAGTCAGTGTATTTGAAAAGTAAGAATCGTATTAACATAGTTTTAGGAATAAAAAAAATATTTTATCAATGGCATTACAGCTGAATCGGGCTTTAGCCTCCTGACCTTCAGGTTCATTAATATTTTGGTGGTTAGCTCTTCGCACAACCCTCTATCAATTTTTATTTTCGCAGGTTGAGGTGGCCAAGATATACTCAAGCAAACAGTGTGCATTCTAGATCTGCATCTCATTCTTATTATTATTCTTCCAAAAACACTTTTATTTTCAATTTCTGAAAAAGCGTAAACGTTAGCATTCTGATTTTACTTGGGCCTTAATTATAGGAAACATGTAAATTTATAATCAAAACTAACGAAAAAATAATGTCTTATAAAAATATGTTTTCTTTTGTTTAGATACAAAGTTAATTAGATTATTTTCTGTTGTTAAATTTTTTTATATCATAAATAAATTTATTTAATTAAGACTTTTCGACAGAATACTTTTATTCTTGGGCAAAATTTTAGTTAAAAAAATATTTTTTTTTAGTTTCATGTTAAGCGTAAAGAGACAAAAGTTTTTCAGATTTTATACTGTTCTGCTTTTTAATCGTGACGTTTCGGGCTCTGCTGAGACCATTATCAAATTGATCGGATTAAGCTGTCAGATTGATAAAAGTCTGACCGAAACGTTACGATTAGTAAATCATAGACAACTCTGTGAAATCTTTCTCTTATTTCAAAATGATCTACATTCACCAAACCATTCTTGTATTGGTTATTAATATTTTGAGTTCGAATTCACAAAAAACACCGAAGATTCCTTGCTTTAATTCGAAACATTAAAACTGAATCATTTCTAATAATATTTCGAATTGCAACGTAATCAATTGTTTAATACCAGAATGGTCCTAATTAACATTTCTACCTTCAAAAGATGATATCGCAAAAATCAGTAAAGAAAAGCATGGAACTGTCGAAGAGACTTGAAAATAATTATAAGTAGTAATTAATTTTCTTTGTCATAAAAATAATTTCTTCATTAATTTTTAAGATGTTTGATAGTCTAGAGAATGAGCTCAACCGATAGCGATAGGCTTTATTTTTACAGACCACTATTTTTTTATAAATGACCATTTATTAGAGAAGATTGTGATAAGTGATGATTTTTTTAAAAAAAGAAAAAGAAACAATTTTCATTTTATAGAGCAAAGTACCGATAAAGCATTCTAATAATAAAAAATTATAAAAATATGAGTTTTTTAATAGACCGATTCGCTACGTTTATTAACACATTCAATGCAGTAAACTTTGTGCTTCGAATTTGGTTGTTACCATTGCATCTATTAGATTTTGTTAAATTTTTTTTTGTTTATATCGTTTAAGTCTATGGATATATGTACAGTGAATCCTGGGAAATTGGACCATCGGCGGGACCAAGTAAAATATCGTCCGAAAACAATGTTATAGATGTAAACAGCGGATTATTAGTACAAAAATACGTCTTAACTTGACGATGTTTCATTGAGAAGTGCAGTCTTTATTATAATTATTATTTTTTTATTATTTGACATGTCATGGTAATATGACTGCCCACAGTGTTAGCGATAAGTGTTGCTACAGCCGACCTAAAGGGCTACTCACAACACCCCAACTTGGACCAATTAGTGAGAAAAATCAAAAAAATCGGGCCATGGCCTCCTAGTCTCCAGGTTCCTTAACATTTTGAGTTGTTATTGTGGAAGGGTTAGCCCTTCGCACCACCCTTTATCTATGAATTTTCATGTTCGTAGATTAAGGTGACCCAGATATACACACGGAGGCATTATTTTGCTTCGACCTGGATTTGAACTCAGAACCTTCACATTGTAGACCAAACACGCTACCGACTAGGCTACACCTAGGCTCCTTCTTGTTTGCGTCATTACTTTTGTTTTGCTTTTGTTAATACGCAACTCGAATTCTTTCGCGGCGGAGTCAAGATTCACAAATATCTCTTTTGCACTAGGGAAGGATCTTTTTAGTATGATTATGTCGTGAGCGTATGCTACTAATTGTGTCTCTCTTAACCTTACGACCTTCGCATTGTAGACCAACACGCCATCCATTAGGCCACATCTAGCTTAATTTAAAAGAACTCCATCGAATTAATTAAACTCAGCTGTTATCAACTTTAAAATAGCCGTACAGCTAACTTTAATAAGAAACTAAGAAAAAAAAATTTATTATACGTACTAATACAATTCGAAAATGTTATTCAATATCGATTTAAAATCAAAAGATTGTTCACAAAAAAAAAACACTAAAAACTATTTTACAGCTTGTTGAATATGAGGTAATTTATGAGTACCATCGCAAAATGGACGATTTTTTGTTTGTTTACAATTACAAAGCCAATATGTACCGGTTTTCTCAACAGCAAAGCGTACTGGTCTATAAAATCGAAATTTATCAAAATTATTATTAATAAACGAATACGAAATTAAAAAAAAAAAAATTACTTTATTGTAATTTTCATATGGATATTTCTATGAGTTCCATCACAAATTGGCTGCGATTTCGATTTCCCGCAAAGACACCATGAGTATTTTTTGCCTGCAAAATTGGAAATTAGAAAAGCAAGGAAAATACGAATATTTATTTTAACTGACCTCCTTCTAAATCAATTTTGAACGGTTTCTTATCGAAAATTGCTCCATTTTCCTTTTGTAAATGTCCAGTTTGATGATCTTCAATTACGTTTTTTGGAATACCCGTTGCTGAGTAAAATCTGGTCTGGAATTTTGTTTTTTTTTAATTTTCGTTGACAATATTTTATTTTGTATTTTTAAGAAAAAAAAAAGTTATATTCCTGTCAGATCTACACTAGGAAAGCAAAAGTCTCTCTTTGGAAGGCACGATCCTGGCCTACGCCTTTAATTCACCGCCAGCATTTGTCCAACATTATTCAATCAATTTCATGTTAAGATCCCCTATAGGACATACGATAGAAACAGCTCTCTTCCACAAGGCGTGATCCTGAGTATCGACCTTTATTTAGCGCCAGGACTTGTTTATTCCTCCGGCCTCCTGCTTAACTGCCCGCATTGAGGATTATAATCCAGAGATGTTTTGCTTTGGTTTCCTTAAAGTATCCACCGATCCACTGCTATTTCCGCTTTTGAATCTCAGTGTCTATTTTATTGTGTCCAGTTGCACTCCAAAGTTCGCCGTTGTAGATCATATCTGACCAGAATATCCCTAAAATGCGCCGGCAGCATTGGTTCACGGAATTTTCAGTTTCTTTGTATGCCGAACGGTCACTTTCTATTTAGTACAACTATACAACAACACGAGTGTGATGCATGCGTTAAACACTCGTAGCTTCGTGCGAAGGCAGATTTCTCTTAACCTCCAGGAAGGGGAGAGAATACCGAAGGCCTGACAAATCTCAATATTATTTTCGGCTCCGCTGTCCTCATGGGCGTCCACACGATTTTTGCCAGGGGGGAGGGAGCAAAAAAACAATGACAAGATTTTGGGGCCTTCATTTTTAAACACATTTAGTAAACAAGTGAAACAATCACTTTTACTGTGATCGTACTCTTGGTGAAGAGTAAAATGAATGCGAGAAGTGATGCGAGTTTAGGGTGTGTCCATTGATGGAAGGGTGTGATCATTTTTTTAAGACTTCAAGCTGGGCTTAGGGGTCACCCTTTAATATAGTAACGCACAGTCCAAACGGTTTAGAGAGGGAAAAACAAAACGAAAATTAACAACATGCAAATTAATTGATGAAGGACTTACAGAATAAATGAAGTCGTTGACTTTTTTCTTTGAAATTTGTTGATGCTATAAGCTTTATGAAAAGCGGCCGCGGGCATTGCATTCCACATTTTGGTTGCTCGAGAAACGACTGTATGTTTTTCATTGAACGTGATTTGGGTAGCTAATCCGTATACGTTTACCGTAAATGATCATGAGCACGATCAGCATCACGAGTATTATGCGGGAATTTAAATAAAAGAGGGATAAGACGACTAATATAACCACTACGGCCATCGAAATATCTGTAGTAGATCCTGAGTACTCCGACATTTCTACGATGCTCATGCCGTGATGGCAACATCTTCAATAAGTCGAAATGCAAATATCTGAGTTCTGTCCAGTACCGTTAAATGAGTTGGGGGTGTTACAGCCAGATAGGCCAGAAAAGCGAATTATGCATGAGTCGGGGCCTGATTTGGACTTTGTAGAAAGAGATTGCTTCGAAGAAAGCCTATGCACTTGGAGGGATCTAAAGCTACATTGCGGATTGTGTTGATGTTAGGGTTTAATGAATCAAATAACTTACTGCGTAAAAGGCCACAGAAGACTGGTGTGACACAGCATTTCAGTCCAAGCTGTAATTGTTTTCAAGTATACTGTCATCTGCAACCCTGTGAATTGGATTGATAGTCGACGACAGAAGGTCATTCATAAAATTGAAAAATAACATAGGTGATAAGACTGAGCCTTTACGGAGCTCTTCAAGAATTGAAGATGTGGACGATGAGATAAAATTATTACTCACCTCTTTGGTTAATGACCAAAAAAAATGTAGATCCTTTAAGACACTCAAGTACCTTCCGGCCTTATTTTTGTTCATGCTGTGTTATGATGTAGTATATTACAGAGTTTCAGGAATTTCTTGGCTTGATATACAGTTCTCTGTTGCAGTGGGTGGAGTGTGCTCCGAACTATTTGAGATAATAAATCACGACTCTTTTCTAACTCTTTTGAGGTTGAAGGAAATATAACTAGGAAAAAGAGTCGCATTCCTTTTAAAATTGTCTTAGTAATAAGATTGCAGGCTTTATCACAATCATTGGATATAAAGCACAACTTCCAATCAGAAGCTTTAAAGAATGCGCTTAGTTTGGCCCAGTACCAAACAATCCTATTTAGGATTTTTTGCACAATGGTATGCAACATTAGGCAGTTAAGTAGGCTCACTCATCAGCATTTTAAGTTTTTTGATTACTACTGCGTTCCAGTGGGTCGGTGCAGTTAAGGTGAGATTCCGGTGGTGCGGCTAGGCGCTGCAACTAATCGCATTGTACCGCTCTTATGCCTTCTTATGTTCATGTTTTCTTTGAAGCGCAGGTTTTTGAATTAATCTTGTCCCAGCGTTCATACAGTAAAAATCTTGAAATATAACTAAAGATTTCTACGAATTTGCATAAACTTAACGACTAGCCGCTCCAGCGAAAGCCCACCTTTAGGATATTAAAGACAAGCAGTTTCATAAACGTTGGAATTGCCTGCAATAACGATTTTAATACTGAAGAATTTTGAAAAAAAGGTCCTATTACTATTTTCAATGTATTTCGGATTGCGATTGATATTGTGAGTAGAATCTCATGTCATCGCACAGCACTTGCGTGGGTATTCCATCTTTTTGTCTGCAATTTTAAAAAGAATCATCGAATCAGATAGGTCGTTATTATTTGTGTGTAAAATTGAGTGGCGGCTCCGACTAGCTAGTGTGCGATTACTAGTGAATGCAACCTAACTCATGGAGAAGGTCCAGAATGCGGCTGATCACTTCGCTGAAGATTTTAAAATCTGATAGCGTAAGTATGACTGCTGAATAGAGAGATATGCACCTTTTGCGAGCTTTGTTCACTCACCCACCCAGTCATGAAGTAGTCAGACGATAACGTAGGGCACGATCATGCATCTTTAGGCATCTTAGAAAAAGGATCATTCAGACATTATACTAAAATGAGTTTAAATGTGCTACAGCACTATACTATAGAAATGTTTCATAAACATTTGTCATTAAAACTCCAACATGTATCTATGTACATATTTTGATGGTGTAGTAGGCTGAATTCAAATTGCCCGTTTTGCCCTCCCCCGTGGACGCCCATGTGACAATGCTTCTAAGTTACCAAAAATCTTGCACCTTTTCAACATATTCGTTTAGAATAATTAGTGCACTTGTGAACCCATGTGTATGTACTTGGTTTTGCGTACATTTATTTGAAGTTCTGCCTCTTTGTATTTAGACACTTGACTCTATGTTCAAATGGTTATGAAAAAGCAAACACGCGTCATCAGCATAATTAAGGTGACTTAAGATGTTAAATAGTCACCACTGTATCTTCTCCACTTTCCATTGCAGCTTTCAAGATGTCATTTATAACCACCAGAAACAGGGCTGCTGATAATATGCCGACTTGTCTGACACCCGTTCGCACAGTAATGCTCTCTGGCAGCTGTCCTCTATGTAAGAGGCGATTTTTGTAGGATTATTTAACCATAGCATTGATCTTATGTGGAAAACCTCTCCTACCCAAAGCATTCCATATGTAATCTCTCTTAACACTGCCTTCCCGAAGTTCACAAACATAAACATGAGATGTAGTGGTGAGCCCATTTCGGACGACTGGTCCAACATCAAACGTATGGTATTTTTAAGGTCTCGAGAGTGCTTTTTACAACATCACTAATCCTATGGAGAAATACATTATTCATGATTTTCGATGCGGCAGAAAGTAGACATATATAACGCCAATTGCCACAATCCAAGGTCGCCCTTCTTCGGGATTTTCTCTCCTTCCGTTCAGTAAACAGTGGGAGAAGTATATTGGCAGTTATTTCCGGGTCCACTTTAAGGAGTTCGGTTGGTAGTCCGTCCATACATGGGGCTCGCTTTTTCGCCATTGATCGAATGGTGGAAACTATTTCTTCCTTATCATCAAAAGAGGATTGGTGCGGTTGAATCTTTGGCAATCGTTCCTGATAAGATATTTAAAATATCAGAGAAGTAATCCTTCCATCATCGCAACTGGTGTTCGCTCATATTAAAGAGAGTTCCGTTGACATATCTCACCAGGTGGCTGGCGGTGAAATTCCTGTTCGTTAACTATATTACATATTTCTAAAAAGGAAACCCATATCTCCAAGGTAAGCCGTAGATTTCGCTTTATTGGACAGATCTTTAATGGCTCTTCTTGTGTAGCGTCCAACAGCCTTCTTAAGCTATAAATGAGCAACGCGGTAATTCCGTCTCTACTTGGGCGTACTTTGGTTGACATCGGGTTGAGAGATGAATGCCAATTTGGCTTTTATCCGATCCGATCGCCAACCTTGTTGCATGTGTCTTGCGACATTAAGGGTTTCTCACCGCTTTAAATATGTCACACAAATTTTTCAGCACCTGTTAGAAATCTGTTTCTGGTCGCCTCTCACTTGGCGTCCAGTGTGCGCATTTCATACCCGCCCAATGTGGATGACTTTACGCGTTGAGTTGAGGTATGCTCCCGTTTTTTGTTGTGGTCTCCAAGTTTATCCACATTAAACTTGCGCTTCATTTGAAGAACGCTTCGCTCGTACATTGAGGAGACATCTTCTCCATCGGCGACCAAACGGTCGATTTGGTTCTGAGTAACACCATCTGAGAACACACAAGACGTTTTATGGTGACTCTTGTGTGGAAAAAGGCTCCCTCTAATGACCATTTGCCAAGTACTACAAAATTCCACAAATAATTCACTCTTTTCGAGCCTCTTAATCCAAGTTCGTGACGCAATAATCCTATCCGAAATGGGTTCCCAGCTAATGAGACTATTTCTCGCTCTCGGTGTGATCGTCACACCATTTTTGGCCTCACACTCAGGACTAAAGTACGGAATAGTGTTTCCGATTTGATATTCTCCTGATCCCGTTCACCTGACCTCGCTCAAGCCCAAGACTTGGAAATTATAGTGCTTCATTTCACGGTCTATCACTGATTGTTAGTGTATGGACCAAAGGATCCATCCCATCCCTTCCCCCGTCATTCAATGTTGGAACGTTCCAAAAGCCAATCATAGTCTGTTTTCGAATGCCAAAAGTCGTTATTGTAAAATCCGTTCGTATTCGAGGCGCTGTATCCGCTTCTCGTACCAATTTGAATTTAAGATCACGGGTTACAAGTCCATAATCCAACATATAGGCTCCGAATTCATTTGTCTGTTCATTTACTTTGTTGGATCTAGAGTTGCTGTACAATTGTTTGTTCTGTCGTCTGACTTTCTATTTAATTCTTCTTGTGGCGCTTCAAATCGGTTTTGTTAGTCCTTCGCATGAGTCATTGAAAGAAAGCCCCAAATATAGACAAGCTACCAACTGAACTCTTCAAAGCGGACTCGGATATAATAGTTAATATACTTCTCCCACTGGCCGAAAAAGATATTGAAGATCGTATAAATAAAGCTTGTATCTTTTCTCCTTTTTGAAGTTTTAAAGAGATCTCCCTTCGCAAGAATGGAAAGCGACTGTCACGAAGAAATTGCAAAAATTATTAGACCGTCGTATTTTAGGGATATTCTGGCCAGCTCCCAGGACGAATTATGGAATACAACAAGGGAGACTTGGATTGGAATGGAGACTCAAAGACAAAGGAGGCAATGTAACACTTTATGGGAATTAGACCAAAACATCTCGAATTAAGCCCTAGACCTTTATGGAAGACGCCAGGTTAGTCGACCATGTAAGCGAGGCGTTAAACAGGAGGGTTTGCATCTGAACATTGATGAGAATGTTTATTTTCTGTGCGTTAACATGCAAGTGATACAACCGTGGAAAAACATGAATTTGATGCATTAAGCGAAAAGCCATCCTCAGATAGTGTCACGAATGTTTACGACTCAGTTAGGGAGATATCACTAAATTTCGGTTATAATTTAAGAAAAAATTTAATTATAAACCTTAGAAAAATATTTCAGGGTTATGGTTCGACGCAGAAAGTACAGGGGTTAACCTAACCTGGCATTTAATCGTTCAGACGGAGTACTTACAAAGGTATTGACTGCTAGTCTATTGCACTTCAGGATATTTAACATTTTTAACTTATTTTTAAAAATAAAATTCGAATGAAAAATATATAAAATCCTTCACACTGTTTCCGAAACGTCAAAAACATCTGCTAAATGTCAGCTAGTGGTTGCGTTCACTATTTCATTACCACCAAGGCAGTTACAACATTTATAAGGCTTAATGCTGAGTGAAATTTAAAAAATAAGAAATTACATGAAAATAAATCGCTCCAAACAAGCTCTGGATTATAACTTTTAAGAACGACGTCCGGATTCCGAACAAAATAAGAAGAAAAACCGTGGTTGTAGTGATTTTAGAGGCTAATCCTTCGGTCACTAAAAGGTTCTAGAAACCGCCACAAATAGACGAACAGCTGCTATCAGCAGAGCTGAAGCAATTGAGTCTAATAGAAAATAAAAAGAAGTTAAGCGGTGCCGCTAGGAGAGGGTCACGTACGACCGTAACCACGGTAAAACTACGAACGAGGCATACGACCTTGCCTGCATGCCTATGCAAGATAACCTAGCACAGGCACAGAAAAAGGCGATGAAAAGAGGTAAACCCTCATCAACAATACCGTCTTCTGCCGGAAATGAAAATAAGAGGCACAAGACCCTTAACAAAAGCGTCACGCATAGACCTGCAGAAAAGGGTCAGCCCACCACGTCGGTCACTAGCTATAGAGATGCGGTCAAAGGAATAAGGATAGGTATTATACATACCGAGCATCCGCTCAAGGTCCTAACTCCGGAGTACCTAGCTGGTATCCAAAAATCCATCCTGGCCGAAATCCCAAAAGCAGCCAAAGAGGGTACAAATCCACAATATGGTGGACTTAGCCTCAAGCCAGGAACGAACAGTTGAGAGCATCAAGCTGGATGACTCCACCAACATCAGGCCTGGCCGGGAGAAAAATATTCCACGACTAGAAATAACGAAGAAGACTCGTCAGAGGATATTACCACCCTCATCGATGGTCAAATGCTGGATTGTGCGCCTCGAATTGGAAAGTCCTCAGTAGGAAGAAAGAGGGCAAAAACACAAAAATAACCTTTTTCATCAACGGCTAATCTATGGGAAGGCTTCAAGGGAAGTGGCACCGAGTCTGCTTCAAATCCTTGAGTGTGACTCTACGCCCTAAAGCCAAGTAGGTCAGAAGCGGCAAGCCGCAACCTACTGAAGATGGCCAAAAGCCTGAATAACCTAAATGTTATTCAGGCGGTTAATCTCCATCGTGCAGCAGCAGCCATGGCCGCACTAAAGTGAAGATTCGCAAAGGTGGAATTCCATGTTGTCCTCCTAGAAGAACCAAGGGCCATGAAAGGTAAAATTATTGGAATTTCTCAAAAAATGGGTAAGTTGATTTACGGTAAAAGAATGGACAGGCCAGGAGCTGCACTTCTTGTGTCATCTGAAATTAATTATCTAAATATGTCTCTTTTCATCAGAATAGAGTAGTAGAGGTCCTGCTGAAAATTACAACAGCAAGAGGGGTTAAAGAGGCGATACTTGCCTCAGCCTACATTCCTGGTGCGGAGTCAGATGTTAGCTAGTGGAATACAGTAAATTCCACAATATACCAGTCATCCTGGGCTGCGATGCCAATGCACTCAACACTATATGGGAAAGTAGTAATATAAATAAAACAGGCGAGTCACTTTTAGAATATCTTACTACCAACAATCTAGAAATCATGAATAAAGATAGCAACCCGACCTTCATGAATAGTGCGAGGTAAAAAGTTCTTGATCTTACCATTACAAGCCCCTGCCTGGCTGACAAGTGCAACAATTGGTAAGTATCCAAAGAAGCATCACTTTCAGATCACAGGCATATCAGTTTTGAGATAAAGACTTCACTTAGATACATAAGCCAGAATAGAAACCCAAAACGTACCGACTGGAATCTTTATCAGCCAATCCTTGAGTGCGAAATAGGTAGCGCAGAAGAATCAATAAGCAGCCCAGACTGCATTGATGTTGTTCGTAGGCATATATTAGCCTACGAACAAAGCTGTCCCGTTCAACACAAGAAAAGGGCAAAACAAGCATCTTGGTGCAACGAGGAACTAGCGGCAAAAGGCAAAGAAACTAGGAAATTGTTCAATAGAGCAAAAACTTTTGGTAACTGGGACGAATGCAAAAACTCCCTTACTAAATAAAATAAACTTAAAAAGAAGTAAAAAAAAAGTCATGGAGATGATTTTGTGCCGAGATAGATGATCTCCCAACGGCTTCGACACTCCAAAAGGTGTTAGCAAAAGGCATCCCGACTGATATCAGACTTTTAGAGAGATCAGATGGATCCTTAACGAAAAGCAGCATGGAAACACTTGAAGTGTTATTGGTAACACACACTGCTGGTAAAATCTTCACTCTGGAAAAGATAAGATGGGCGATCAGTCGGACCCCAATGGATAAAAAAATTAAATTATTTCTATACGTATGTTGATTTTCAGCTGCCTAGCTAAAACCATGGATGAGATATTCAAATTTGTAGTTTTCGGTTCTAGCGCTCCCACCAACCGTTTCCCTCTTAACCCCTACACCCCCCAAAATTAGATTCCGCCTGAGATCAGCACCCATCTACAATCCACCCAAAAATGAACATTCTATCTTCAAGGGTTTGGAAGTTAATGTGCTCTGAGCGTACATGTACGGCGTACAGACAGACGGATTTTTTTGCATTTTTAGGCTAATTTAGTCGTGAAACGCGAACAAACAAAATTTCAGAGTAGGATTTTTTTCCAATTCGCTCACAATACTTTATTTTTAGAAATTAAAATTATAACATGGGTTCCGCGCTGGCAGAGGATATCACACGCTGGCTCACCAACTAGAGCATCAGCTAGTAAACAATTTACAAAATGCCCAGGATTCGATTGTTCGACCAATAGATATAGAGAAAGCGTTCGATAGGGTTCTTGTTAGCCTGTCATTAATAAGCTGAACGTATGGGGAGTTCCTATCCTATTACTACAAGTCGTAGGCTCTTTCCTAGTCGGAGGAAGAATTAAAGTTACTGTTAACGAACATTCTTCGATAACCACACTGTATACACTCATGTAGATCGGACACTTTAAAAAATTCTAGAAAAATTAGAGAGTTAAAAGAGAGATTGAAGAACCTTCCAATCATCCTGTTCTTCTTCACAGCAGTTTCACCTTTCTGGTACGAATACTTACTTGCTTACTTACGATGGCGCTACAGCCCAAATTGGGCCTTGGCCTCCTGCATGTTTCGCTTCCATCCATCTCGGCCCAGTGATCGCGTCCTCCAGTTTGAAAATCTTAGCAGTGATTTGCTGTCTGCGTCAATCGAATCCTCCCAGCGCTTCGGTAGTTTTCTTACCGATCTTTGACCATTAACTTTCTCTTTTAGTGTACGTTTGTGAATTCTTTCGCTTTCCATCCGCTCCATATGACCAACTCGTTGTAGTTTCTTAAACTTTATGAGGATTGATACTTCTGGATTGCCGAAGATGGCATACAATTCTCTACTGTGTCGTGTTCTTCAGATCGAGTCTTCCCTCATTGATCCGAGGACTCTTTTGAGGACCTTTCTCTCAAAGGCATTAATTAATTTTTCGGATGCCTGAGTTAATGTCCACGTTTCGCTGCCATAGCATAGCACAGGTCTTATGATTGTTTATACTCTAGATGAAATCTGAGAGTATATTGTGTTTGCCTTACCGTTTGGAACGCTAAGAAATAATGCTCGTACAGAGTCGCCAAGGGTACAAAAATATTTGTTGTTGCTAAAAAATCTCGATTCCGAGTGACCGTCTGTCTGTCCGTCTGTCCGTCTGTCTACAACATAACTCTCGAAAGCTTTGACCTATCGTGCTGAAATTTTTCATATATAATTTTTAGCAATAAAGTAACTTTAAGTTCGTGAACGGGCCACATCCCCCCACTCCTTCTACCCCCTCCCATACAAATTTCATGAAAT
Source organism: Chorisops tibialis (assembly GCA_963669355.1). NCBI lineage: Eukaryota > Metazoa > Arthropoda > Insecta > Diptera > Stratiomyidae > Chorisops > Chorisops tibialis. The sequence goes on along the minus strand of OY770262.1, from coordinate 80,595,485 downwards.
TTGGAAATTTAAGGAAATTGATTTTTCTCCGAAAGCCTTTCAGCTAATGACTTGAAAATTAGGTAATAGTATTATAATAAAAATACCATTACTGTAAAAAAATATTGCTCTGATCTCCTTACTCCTTCTACCCCCTCCCTTACAAATGTACAATTTCCAAAAAGGCATTTATTCGATTTGCATCGCAACTAGCAAAGCTAAAAGAACCAATTTTTGTCAAAATTAATATTATTATAATTGCAACCAATTTTGTAAAAATTGTCAACTTCACCTCATCCTTTCTACCCCCTCCCATACAAATTTAACGAAATTTCGGAATTTGAACAAAATTATTTTTCTCCAAAATCGTCACGGCTATCAACTTTAAATTTTGAGGAAAGTATACTATTACAAGTATCATTGATGCCAAAAAATTTGGTTTTGATTTGAATACTCCTTCTACCCCGTCCCATACAAATGCACAATTTTGAATAAATGAATTTAATCGATTTTTATTGAAACTAGAAAAAGTACAAGCTTAAAATTTTGCCACAATTTCAATAAATGCTAAAAAAAATATTAACTTCGCTTCACTCCTTCTACCACCTCCCATACAAATTTTTGTATTGAAAACTCAAGAAAAGTATTTCTTCTACGAGCATATGAGCAGCAAAGCAATATGATTAGGATGTTGAAAAGGAGATTCAAAATCATCGAAAACCCCCCACTTTTTCTGCCACCTCCCATAAAAATGCATAAATTCAGGCAAAAATTGTTCAATTTCATCGAAAATTATGAAAGCTTCAAACTTTAAATTCAGCATGAAACACTTTGCATACTACGTTCGGTGTTATATACAAAAATTACAAACCTTCCCCCTCTGCTTTTACCACCTCCCGTATAAAAGTCACAATTCACTATTCGAAAGAATTTAAGATGACATATTTTCCGGTACAATAAACTATTTTCTATTTCATCTAAAGTATCATATGATTGGGCGTTACGCCCAATCGTAATTCTGTTATGTTTTATATATATATTTATACTCTAGATAAAATTTAAGAGTATAATGTGTTTGCCTTACCGTTTGTAACGTTAAGAAATAATGCTCGCACAGAGTCGTCAAGGGCACATAAATTTCTGTTATCGCTCAAAGACCTCGATTCCGAGTGACCGTCTGTCTAGAACATAACTCTCGAAAGTTTTGACATATCGTGCTGAAATTTGTCATATGTCATTTTTAGCAAAAAAGTAACTTTAAGTTCGTGAATGGGCCACATCCCACACTCCTTCTACCCCTCCCATACAAATTTCATGAAATTTCGAAATTTAAAGAAATTGATTTTTGAAAGAATTGAAAGAAAAGATTTCCAGATTCTACACTGTTACGCTTTATTATTCGTGACGTTTTGGTCTCTGGTGAGACCTTTATCAAACTGCAGCAGAGACCGAAACGTCACGAATAATAAAGCGTAACAGTATAGAATCCGGAAATCTTTTCTTTCAATTCGAAATGTACTGTCAAAACATTCACCAAACCAAAATTGAAAACCATTTCAGCTATTGACTTGAAAATTAGGTCATTAATGTCACAAAATATTGATCTGATCCCTTTTCTCCTTCTACCCCCTCCCATACAAGTACACAATTTTTATAATTGCATTTATTCGGTTTGCATTGCAACTAGCAAAGCTAAAAGAACCAATTTTTGTCATAATTAATTTTATTACAATTGCAACCGATTTTGGAAAACTATCAACTTCACCTCAATCTTTCTACCCCCTTCCATACGAATTTCACGAAATTTCGGAATTTGAACTAAATTATTTTTCTTCAAAACCGTCAAAGCTATCAACTTTAAATTTTGAGGAAACTATATTATTACAAATATCATTGATGTCGAAAATTTGTTTTTGATTCGAATACTCCGTCTACCCCTCCCATACAAACGGACAATTTCGGTTAATGCATTTAATAGATTTTCATTGAAATTAGAAAAAGTAAAAACTTAAAATTTTTCTACATTTTATCCCTTAATAATTGCAATAAATGCTAAAAAATATGAACTTCGCGTCACTCCTTCTACCACCTCTCATAGAAATTTTGTATTGAAAATTCAAGAAAAGTATTACTCCTTTGAACATATGACAGCTATCAACTTTAAAAATGCAACAAAGCAATGTGATTAGGATGCTGATAAGCAGATTCGAAATCATTCGAAATCTCCCACTTTCTCTGCCACCTCCCATGCAAATGCCATAAATTCAGACAACAATTGTTCAATTTCCTCGAAAATTATGAAAACTACAAACTTTAAATTCGACATGAAACATTATGTATTCTACGTTCGGCGTTATATATAAAAATTATAAACCTCCTCCCTCTGCTTTTACCACCTCCCATACAAAAGTCACTATTCACTATTTGAAAGAATTTGTGATGACATATTTTCCGGAACAATAAGCTCTTTCATATTTCATCTAAAGTATCATCGTAAAGCCCACTCATAATTCTATTATTTTTTTAGTTTAGTTTTCCTGTGTACGTTCTTGTTTTTAATTATTGGAAGTACTGAATATTATGTCTTGTTCGCCATCATTATCCTTCTTTTAATTTCGTAGGGTTCGCTTTCATTCTTCGATAGCTTTGCTCCTAGGTATACAAAGTTAATTTCTAGGTTATAGTCTCCTACTGTAATATTTTGCCTGATTGGCATCTTTTTCCTAGTTTGTGGATAGGATATCTATGTTGTCGGCATATGCTATGAGTTGTGTGGATTTGAATCATAGTATTCCGTTGGTGTCAACTGGAAGTTTCCGAACAACATATTCGAGTGTCACGTTAAAAAGCATTGGTGCTAGGCTGTCACCTTGCTTAAGGCCGTTGTCTGTTTTAAAACTGGAGGTCAGATCATTTTCTACTCTGACTTGTGACAAAGACTCGGTCATTGTCATTCTTGTAAGCTGAACCAATTTCGGTGGGGCTTCAAACTCCAACATGATTTTATATAATACGCGCCTGTAGATACTGTCGTATGCTTGTTTGAAGTCAACAAATATCTGGTGTACATTAATATTATATTCCCAGCACTTCTCCAGCACCTGTTTAACTGAGAATATCTGGTCCGTGATCGATCGTCTAGCTCTAAATCCGCCTTGGTATTCACCAATTAGTTTGTCAGTATAGGGCTTAATTCTCTTTTCTAGAGTTTTCGTCAAAATCTTAAAGGGCGTACACAACAAAGATATTCCTCGGCCCTGGTACTGGAGGTGCTAAAAAGGGTTTGGAAAATCAATTATTTCTTCTATTAGCCCCAATCATTATTAAGACGTCACATACTGAATTTAAAGTGAAAAGCTTTGATAAATTTCAAGAAAATGGTCCATAAAATTAAAAAATAAGAAAATATACACACATTTGTGCGGGAAGTGGAAGGAGAGGGAGAGAAATCCAAATAATCTTTCTGTGTTTTACTACAACCATATCAGAACGCAATATTTTCATTTTAACATTTATTTTAGCACCTCCCATATAGTTTGCTTAAGGTGAAATCGTGATATTTGTATTGAGGGTGGTAGAAGGCGTGAGCGAATATTGATTATTATTGCTCGAATTACAATAATCATTAACAAAACTCAAAATACTTACTTGCCGCCTTTGCACTTCAAACTCGGATTGATCAAACAGTTTATGAAAGCAATGGACAAGGCAGGTGGCGCATTCCAACTTTTGAAAACTAAATTTCCTCGTCTTAGTGAAGCTAAAATTAAGGAAGAAGTTTTCGTGTGCCCCCAGATTAGACAGCTTCTTCGAGATTTGCCGTTTATTAAACGCATGAATCGAAACGAAAAACTAGGTTGGCTTGCATTCCAAAACATGTGTGAGAACTTTTTGGGTAACAACAAAAGTGATGATTATGTCGCTCATGTCCAGGAATTAATGTCAGCGTACAAGGTCATGGGGTGTAACATGTCTCTAAAGTGCATTTCCTTCACTCAAATCTGGACTTCTTCCCTGAAAATTTTGGAGTAGTTTCGGATGATAGTGAAGTGGAGTGTGAGTATGCTGGGTTTTGGTACGAGAAACTTCTACCTCAGGGTACAAAAGGAAAGCAAGCACTAAATGAAGGTCCTTACCTCATTTATTTATTATTCGAACGGTTGCTATATATTGATATTATATATGATATTGAGGGTGAGAATGAGAGTAGCTGGCAGCTGGAATGTGTTCGAAATTCCCCAAATCTACCTCCTTGCTAGAAATGTCCTTGTTCTAGATATTTTCACCTCTCTAACCCCTCAAAAGGAATTTAAAGGCTAAAATAATCCTCCAAATTTTGGAAAATTGATAAAAATAGGTGGCTTCCCCGAAAATGGTGCGTGATGGGGAAAACCGGGGGTCATATTCGGATTCAGGAGATCAGGAATGGTGTCATGGTTCGAACAACAATTTTCGTTTGCCGTACAGCGGAATCAAACAAAAAACGGACATATCAATCAATCAATCAAATTCCTGTTAAGACCCCCTATAGGGGCATAGGACAGAAACAACTCTCTTCCACAAGGCGCGATCCTGAGCATCGGCTTTAAGCTGTTGCCAGGACTTGTTTATTCCTCTGGCCTCCTGCTCAACTGCTCGCTTCCATGTGTTACATGGTCGACCAACCCGACGTCTTCCTTGAGGGTTATAATCCAGAGCCTGTTTTGCGATGTTTTGCTCTGGTTTCCTCAAAGTATGACCGATCCACTGCCACTTTCGCCGTTGAATCTCAATACCTATTTTAGTTTGGCGAGTTGTACTCCAAAGTTCGTCGTTGGAGATCACTTCTGGCCAGAATATTCCTAAAATGCGTCGGAGGCATTGGTTTACGAAAGTCTGTAGTTTCTTGGTAAGTCGAACGGTCACTTTCCACGTAGTACAACCATATAACAACACGGATTTGACGCATGCGTCAAAAACTCGCAGCTTCGTGCGAAGGGAGATCTCTCTTAACCTCCAGAAAGGGGAAAGGATACCGAAGGCCTGACGAGCTTTATTTAGCCGAGCCTCAACATCCTTTTCGGCTCCGCCGTCCATGCTGACAATGCTTCCGAGATAGCAAAAATCTTGCACCTCTTCTACATCCTGTCCATTAAGAACAATCGGTGTGCTTGCGTTCGAACCCATGTGCATGTACTTGGTTTTACGCACATTTATTTTCAGTCCCGCCTCTTTGCATTTAGAATGCAACGAGCGAACATTTGACTCTAAGTCCGAACGGGTATGTGCAAGCAAACACACGTCATCAGCATAATCAAGGTGACTTAAGATGTTAAATAGTCTCCATTGAAGACCTTTACCTTCCCCACCTTCCAGTGCAGCTTTCAAGATGTCATTTATTACCACCAGAAACAGGGCTGGTGATAATATGCAGCCTTGTCTGACACCCGTTCGCACAGGAAAGCTCTCGGACAGCTCTCCTCTATGCAAGACGCGACACCTTGCATCTTCGTAGGATTCTTTAATCATAGCTATGACCTTATTTGGAATACCTCTCCTACGCAAAGCATTCCATATGTAATCTCGCTTAACGCTGTCGAAAGCCTTCTCGAAGTCCACAAACATGAGATGTAGTGGCGAACCCATTTCGGCTGACTGCTCTAATATTATCCGTAGGGTATTTGTGTGGTCGGTACAAGACGACCCTTTACGGAATCCAGCCTGATAAACTTCGAGAGTGCTCTCGACGACATCACTAATCCTATTGAGAATTACCTTAGCCATAATTTTTGATACGGCAGTAAGTAGACATATACCACGCCAATTGCCACAATCCCGAAGGTCGCCCTTCTTCGGAATTTTCACAATGACGCCCTCCTTCCATTCAGTCGGATATCTCCCATCATTCCACACCTTAGTGAAGAGTGGGAGGAGTATATCGGCTGTTATTTCCGGGTCCGCTTTGAGGAGTTCGGTTGGTAGTCCGTCTATACCTGGAGCTTTCCTTCCCGCCATTGACCGAATGGCGGAAACTATCTCTTCCTTATCTGGGGGATCGTCCCTAATAGAGGATTGTTGCGGTTGGATGTTTGGAAGTTGTTCTGTTTCCGGAATATCTTCATCTGACAAGATGTTTAAAATATCAGAGAAGTATTCCTTCCATCGTCGCAACTGGTGTTCACTCATATTAAGGAGAGTTCCGTTGACATCTCTCACCAGGTGGTTGGCGGTGAAATTCCTGTTCGTCAACTGTTTCATGATTTTAAATAGTGAACCCATATCCCCAAGGTAAGCCGCAGATTCTGCCTTGTTTGCCAGATCTTCAATGGCCTTTCTCTTGTCGCGTCTAACAGCCTTTTTAAGCTGTATATGAGCATCGCGGTAGTTCTGCCTCAAGTCGGGCGTTCGTTGGTTGACATCGGGTTGAGAGATGATTGCCAATTTGGCTTTTTTCCGATTGTCAACCTTGTCCCATGTGTCTTGTGACATCCAGGGTTTCTCACCGCTTTGCGCATATCCCACAGATTCTTCAGCACTAGTTAGAAAAGTGTTTCTGGTTGCCTCCCAATTGGCGTCCAGTGTGCGCATTTCATGTTCACCCAATGTGGATGACTTTTCGCGTAGAATGGTGGTGTATTCGAGTTTTTTGTTGGGATCTCTGAGTTTATCCACATTAAGCTTGCGCTTCATTTGAAGAATTTGTGGTCGTCGGATAGCTGCTGTACACAATCTCAAGCAGGCAACCATCAAGTGGTGATCGCTCCCCACGTCAGCTCCACGTTTCGCTCGCACATCGAGGAGACATCTTCTCCATCGGCGACTTATAGCCAAATGGTCGATCTGGTTCTGAGTAACACCATCAGGGGAAACCCAAGATGTTTTATGATGACTCTTGTGTGGAAAAAGGGTCCCTCCGATGACCATTTGCCGAGTACTACAGAACTCCACAAATAATTCGCCGTTTTCGGGTCTCTTAATCCAAGGTCGTGAAGGGTCGACCCAAGGGTCACCATGCCTCCCCATGACGTGTTCTAGTCCAGTGTTGTCTGATCCAACCTGGGCGTTCATATCTCCCGAGATGATAATAATATCACCTCTTGGAACACGTTCGAAGGTGGCACTCAGTTGACTATAAAACTCCTCTTTGTCACCAGATGTTGCGGTATTAGTTGGTGCGTAGCACTGCAGAATTGTGACGTTTCTGACACTGGTCCTGAGCCTGACGACGATAATCCTATCCGAGATTGGTTCCCAGCTAATGAGACTGTTTCTCGCTCTCGGCGTAAGGACGAACGCCACGCCATTTCTGGCTTCACTTTCAGGGCCAATGTACAGAATAGTGTTTCCGCTAGGGGTTCGTTCTTCTCCTGATCCTGTCCACCTGACCCCGCAAGGGGGTAGTTGTAGTATGAGGTTTTACCAATTCCTGCAACTATCTTTGGAGTTAGCGACTCCACGGACCTGAGCTAACTATCCCCCTCTGGGATGGGGGCTGTAGAATTCACCCACAGCCAGTCCTGCTTGCCCTAAAAATGGCAAATGGACACTCACTGGATCATGGGCTTATCACCCGTGATCTTAAGACCTAAATGATACGAGAAACGGATACATCGCCTCGGATACGGACTGATTCTACGGTAACGACTTTTGGCATTCGAAAACGGACTATGATTGGCTTCTGGAACGTTCGAACATTGAATGACGGGGGAAGAGCTGGGGTTACTCGGTCCTTGCACCGCCAATCAGTGATCGACCGTGAAATGGAGCACTATAACATCCAAATCTTGGGCTTGAGCGACATATCAAGTATAGATAAAATATTTATTTTGATTTTTGATTAATAAACCGATATTACCGGTCGGTAATATGTAATTATTAATTTAATAGTAAGTATTAAAGTGTTGAAAAAAAACATTGCCATAGTTTGTGTTAAAAAATAACTGACTATAATATTGCAAATAGATTTATTATCATTAAACTCATGTCATATTTGTTTAACAATCAGAATACTGTATGGAATTGCTGCCGATAGCATGGCTAATACTTTTTGTTAATAGCTAATTGGAGTTAAATGGAAAACCCTCTGAATATCATTGTAATAATATGCAACGCAAGTATATCACCTTACGTAGCAGACTCGTCCTTCTTTCGTTTTGAATCTTCGACTGTCTTACTATTTCCAGATTTACGTTTCATTTTTGGCACCTTTGAAGTTGCTATGATTTTTTCAATTTTCGGAAAGTGTAAAGTCGAATGCGGATCCTTGATTTGAATAAGATTCGATATATTCCGTGGTCGCACGAGCATTGCCGAACTGGCTGCTATTGGCGAAGTTGTTCGAATTCGAATTGGCGGAAGGATTAAACTGTTTTGCGAGCATGGTATTGGTTCGAACATTTTCGGTGGCGATTTACTCTCGTCGAAGTACTCCTGCTTAATTTGGGCGGCATGTTGCGGAGCAATCTGCAGCAAATAGTTGTTGTCTTTCAATTTCGAATTTTCGAATTTCTCGATATGGGCGAATTTCTCATGCTTCACATGGACATTTTTCATACCATCGAAAGTAGTCATGCTGTTATTGTTCGGTTCGTTTTCTTCGTCATATTTTTGATCTTGTTGTTTTTGCCATTCGAGTAAACCGCTTAGCAATCGTATGTAGCGGATAGCCATTCGAAGAATTTCATTTTTCGATAATTTCTTGTCGGGTGGATGCGTCGGAACGAGTTTTCGAAGTTCTGCGAATGCACCCGACACGTTCTGTTGGCGCCATCTTTCGCGGGTATTTGTAAAGATCTTACGAACAACGCCGTTGCGTTGAAGTCCCGGTGTAGCGATATGCTGACCGTTGACTAAGCCACGTGATGATGTCCTGATATCTATAGAATTTGAAATAATTAAATAGTGAGAAATTATTTCTTTTTTTTTACAATACTCTCTTACTTTCATTGGATCCGATCGAACAGTTTTGAAAGTCATCATCGTCGCTTTCATTCAGAGAGAAATCGGACAGTTCCTCATCGGATAATGAATCAGGATTATAGCGTCCGTTGCTAAGCCCATTCGTCACTGATCCGTTGTACAATGAAATTTCATTGCCGAACGAGACTGGAGTTATTCGAACTGGAGGACGATGATTGCCGAAATCAGAGGTACTTGCCGTTGATGATGTTGAACTTCGTCCGTCATTTTCGGTCCAATCCATATTTTTTACACTCGTTGAAAAGGCTGTAATTGAAACAAAAACTCGGAAAATATTAGACATGTTTATTTAGTATTCATTCATATTCTTATTTTTCTAGAGGATAGAAAAGATCTGTTCGGGTCATTCAATCACCCGAGAAGAATTACGTTAATCAACCAATAGAAATCTCGCTTATTTCAAGAATATTAGAACTTGTACCAAACTACTAGATTCGAAAGCTCTTCAAAGCTTTGATCCAGTTGAGGCTGGTCAAATGGGTCAACTGAGGTACTAACTCACAAATATAGAGAGGCTGAGGACCGATAAAGTGTTCCACAAAGCTCGGTACAAGATCGGTGATGTTATCACTTTGTTGTTAGAGACTTAGTATGAGAAGAAGAGAGCGCAATCTATCAACCCATTTATTCTTGAAGGACTGTAGGTTATACTTACTTGGGAAAACGTTAACCGGCAATACATTCCAAAGTCTGGACGTTCGGGAGATGTATGACTGTCTTTATTTCACTGATCGAGTAGGAATAGGGTTGACGGCATGTTCGTGCGCTTGACCAGTATTTCAGGAAAGATGTAAAGTGGAGAAATGAGTGATCTAAGTTTCACACTACATTTACCATGAAAATAGCGACAGTAAATGCTGAGTACTCCGACGTTTCTGCGATGCTCGAGGGAGTCAATAGAAACCGTAACAGTTTCATCTTCAATTAGTCGGAACGCATGTTTTTGGATTCGATCGAGAAACAATTTCTTGGAATGGTCGGTTATTATAGAAAATTTATTAAAGGTTTTTTTTGAAATTGCAAAACCAATGACTTTGGAATTGAAGAAAAATGCGAAAATTGACATTGACGATCCATAATATAAAGAAAATTTTGGAACACTAAAACTCTTAATAATGAGTGACCCAATATTAAAATATCCAGACTTTAATAAAAAATTTATAGCTACGACTGATGCATCAAATTATGCAATTGGAGCAGTATTGTCCCAAGAAGGACATCCAATTTGCTTTGCTAGTCGAACATTAAATGAGCATGAGATAAGATATTCAGCAACTGAAAAAGAGTTAATAGCCATTTTCTGGGCTCTAAAATATTTTAGACCATACTAATATGGCTATAAATTTACAATTAGAACAGATCATAAACCACTTGTATGGCTCGCTAATTTAAAAGAACAAAATCAAAAACTTCAGCGTTGGAAAATTTAGCTGGAAGAATATAATTACGATATTGAACAATTAAAGGAAAAGAAAATGTGGTTGCAGACTGTTTCTCTAGACCTGTAATTAATACTATTGCAGATAATCAAATTAATGATTCATTAAATGGTACTCAATACAGCGCAGATGAAGATAATACAAATTACATTGAAATAAGTGAAAAACCACTTAATCTTTTTAAATACCAGATAATAATAAAACTGGGAAGAGAAAATAGTACCAAATTGGAAAAACCTTTTGGTAGAAGTAGAAAAATATTTACTACAGTACAACCGGATTTTCAATATTTCAGATATATTTTAAAAAATCATTTACCAACGAAAGGAATAGTTGGACTATATATCTCAAATGAACAAATGTTCAGTCAATTTCAAAATGCCTACTTGAAATGGATCTCTCCTCATAATCCTGTAAAAATTATAAAATGTCCTTATTTACTTTTTGATTGTGAAAAACAAGAAGAAATACACGAAGAAATACTCAGAGAACATTTAAATAAAAACCATAAAAACAAACTTCTTGTCAACAGAAGTTCATACGGACGCTAGCCAGGAAATAATAGGAGCAATTTCATTACAAAAATCACTTGTGGTCGATAACTGGCACCCAGTACACTATTTCAGTCGCAAAACATCAGGATCGGAGAAAAATTATACTAGCTATATGTTGGAGGTAGTAGTAATAAACACTTAAAAAGTTTCGGCCCTATCTCCTAAATATTTCATTTACGATAGTAACCAATTGTAAGGCATTCAAGCAAACGATATCTAAGCAAGAAATATCGCCGATGATAGCACGATGGGCTCTGCAGGATTTCAACTACTTAATCTAACATCGAGCAGGTGGGAGGCTAAAACATGTCGATCCTCTAAACAGATCACCAGTCATGGTTTCGACAACACTTTCTTCGTGGATCAAACAGGCGCAGGAAACAGATCAAGCTATACAAAAACATAACAGGGCTACGATTGCGCGTAAAGCGCAATCTTACGATACTCTAGATGAAATAGAATTTTTTGTGATCCCAAGAAATTTTGTATGGGGAGTGTTAGAAGGGATGATAGCATTGAACTAATTTTTTCGACATCATGCTAAAGTAGCTATAAAAATGTTTTATACAAAATGCTTACTCCAAAAACTGAATGGGAACTGAGAAAATTAGTGAGTTTGATTTAGTGAAAATGTGCAGTTTGTATGGGAGGTGGTAGAAAGAGTGGAGGGATTTTAATGATTTTGTCAGAAATAACTAGGTATATTATAAAATTGGCATCCCTTAAATTTGAGACTAGTGCCATTCATACTTTTCAAGAAAATCGATTTTTTGTGAAGTTGTGAAACTGTGTCATATTGTATGGGAGGGGGTAGAATTAGTGAAGCAAATCAAATATTTTTTTTCTCATCTTAGTAATAATATTAATTAAATATTTATTACAAAATATGAGCTCAACAAATGTTATATGTTCTGAGAAAATCGGCTTAGAGCATTTCAGGAAAAAGTGTAGTTTGTATGGGAGGGGGTGGAAGGAAAGAGAGGAAGCAAATAATTTTTGTACTGTAGATTTAAATCATTAAAAAAGTAACATGTACCAAAATTGAGACCAATAACTTTTATACTTTTTGAGTAAATCCATTTATTGTCAAATTGCGAAATTGTGTCATTTTGTATGGGAGGGGGTAGAAGGGGTGAAGCTAATCATCTCATTTTTTTTGACCTTACTAACAATTTTAAATAAATATTTGGTGCACAATTTCAGCCCGCTGAGTTTTATAAGCACTGAGGAAATTGGCTTAGAGTAATTCATGATAAGTACAGTTTGTATGGGAGGTGGTAGAAGGAGGGGTAGGACACGCACAATTTTTATATGATAGATTGATATTATCATAAAAGTAATATATTCTGAATTTCAGGCCAATAACATTTATACTGTTCGAGTAAATCCGTTTATTGTGAAATTGCGTAATTGTGTCATTTTGTATGGGAGGGGGTAGAAGGGGTGGAGCGATTTGGCCCGTTCACGAACTTGACCTTACTTTTTTGTCAAAAACGACGTGTACAAAATTTGAACTTTCTAGCTCAATGCGTTCTCAAGCTAGAGAGCGCACGGACGGACGGACAGACGGACGGACAGACGGACGGACGGACGGACGGACGGACGGACGGACATCCGGTTTTGAGATTTTTGAGTGATAATATTAACTTCTGTATCATTCATTTTTTTCTCCGAGCCTTATTTCTTGGCGTTACAAACCTTAGAGCGAACTTATAATACTCTCAGATTCCATCTAGAGTATAAAAATCGGCAAAAGCAGCAGGGTTCGTCAACAGAGTATGTAACAACTAACGGTGTCCTATGCAGATGTAAAGATGGACGGTATCTAATAGTAACGCCAGATAAAATAGCAGACCAACTTATACGATAATTACATGAATCGAATGGACACTTCGCTGCACGGAAGTTAATGTCAATCGTTAAGGCCCCGTGTATACCGAAACGACGATTTCGTTCAAAAATGGGTATTTTCTTAAAGCCATTCCTGACAAACCACGCAACATAATGAAAATTTATTTTGATCACGACAATCTTTGATAAGTGTACTAGGATTGACATTGAACAAATTTTTAAAATTATATTTAGGAAAAAAGTTATAAGCACAATTCCGGGTATGGTTTTTGAAAAACGTTAGAACTACACTTTTAGTTCGGAGTTTTTAGCTAAATTCAGGCGATAACTATATATCCTGTTTTGCAATAACAATAGAAAAAGGTTGCGGCGAGGTAACGGAGAGACCAAAGTTTTGATTTTTTTAAGTTTTATTAGTAATAGATAGAGTTAAAAAAGTACATTTTTTATTGATTTTATTGTTAGAATTTACGACTATGAATTTGTTTTATCAATGATATCAAAGAATAAAGTGTTGTTAAGCTTATTCAATGAATTAGGTAATAGATTTCAGAGAAAATACTTCATAATTCTTTCAAAACTACTAGTCAATTTCGCACGGAAAATTGATGCTCATTATGCCTTGAGACGGCGATCAGAGCAGAGGTCGGTTCACGCCGATTTTTCAATCGGTTGGTTTCTTTTAGAAGATGTTCGTACGCTCTCAAGAGATTTGTCTTTTCCCTTTCGCAGTTTCGATCATGGCTTGCATTCTTTGTATGTGTTGTCGATCAAAGTTCGTTGGTGTATGTGGCAGTGGTAGAGGACTGATCGATCCCTTCAGCTAAGTGTGAAGAATATTGAATAGAGTTGTTGGGAAATCATGTCGTATGGATAATTGAATGCCTTTTGTGTTATGATTTCACTTTATTATTCTAATAAAAAAATTTTGTAATCGACACAGAAAAAAATGTCATCCCTGAAATTTTGTTTTTTCGCGTTTCATGTTAGCCATGGAATAAAAGATAAATAAAAACATAACAGGGCTACGATTGCGCGTAAAGCGCAATCTTACGGTACTCTAGATGAAATAGAATTTTTTGTGATCCCAAGAAATTTTGTATGAGGAGTGTTAGAAGGGGTGATAGCATTGAACTATTTTTTTCCCCATCATGCTAAAGTAGCTATAAAAATGTTTTATACAAAATGCTTACACCAAAAATTGAATAGGAGCTGAGAAAATTAGTGTGTTAGATTTAGTGAAAATGTGCAGTTTGTATGGGAGGTGGTAGAAAGAGTGGGGGGATTTTAGTGATTTTTTCAGAAATAACTAAGAATATCATAAAATTGACATTTCTTAAATTTGAGACTGGTAGCATTCATACTTTTCAAGAAAATAAATTTTTTGTGAAGTTGTGAAACTGCGTCATATTGTATGGGAGGGGGTAGAAGCAGTAAAGCTAATCAAAAATTTTTTTTTTGATCTTAGTGATAATGCTAAATAAGTATTTATTACGAAATATGAGCTCGATAAATGTTATATGTTCTGAGAAAATCGGCTTAGAGCATTTCATGAAAAAGTGCAGTTTGTATGGGAGGGGTTGGAAGGAGAGGGAGGACGCAAATAATTTGTACACAGTATATTGAAATTATTATAAAAGTAATATATCCCGAAATTCAGACTAATAACTTTTATACTTTTCGAGCAAATCTATTTATAGTCGAATTGCGAAATTGTGTCATTTTGTATGGGAGGGGGTAGAAGGGGTGAAGCTAATCGCCTAAATTTTTTTAACCTTACTAACAATTTTAAATAAATATTTAGTGCACAATTTCAGCTCGCTAAATTTTATACGCACTGAGTAAATTGGCTTAGAGTAATTCATGATAAGTACAGTTTGTATGGGAGGTGGTAGAAGGAGGGGGCTGACACGCATAATTTTTATACGGTAGATTGATATTATCATAAAAGTAATGTATTTCAAATTTCAGGCTAATAGCTTTTAAAGTTTTCGAGCAGATCCGTTTATTGTCAAATTGCGCATTTGTGTCATTTTGTATGGGAGGGGGTAGAAGGGGTAAAGCGATTTGGCCCATTGACGAACTTGACCTTACTTTTTTGTCAAAAACGACGTGTACGAAATTTGAGCTTTCTAGCTCAACGCGTTCTCAAGCTAGAGAGCGAACGGACGGACGGACGGACGGACATCCGGTTTTGAGATTTTTGAGTGATAATATTAATTTCTGTATTCATCATTTTTTTCTCCGAGCCTTATTTCTTGGCGTTACAAACTTTAGAGGAAACTTATAATACTCTCAGATTTCATCTAGAGTATAAACATAACAGGGCTACGATTGTGCATAAAGCGCAATCTTACGATACTTTAGATGAAATAGATATTTTGTATGAGGAGTGGTAGAAGCGTGAAGTGATAGCATTGAACTAATTTTTTCCCATCATGCTAAAGTAGCTATAAAAACGTTTTATACAAAATGCTTACTCCGAAAATTGAATAGGAGCTGAGAAAATTAGTGATTTAGATTTAGTGAAAATGTGCATTTTGTATGGGAGTTTGTAGAAAGAGTGGGGGGGTTTTAGTGATTTTTTCAGAAATAACTAAAAATATCATAAAATTGACATCTCTTAAATTTTAGACTAGTAACATTCATACTTTCCAAGAAAATCGAGTTTTTCTGAAGTTGTGAAACTGTGTCATATTGTATGGGAGGGGGTAGAAGCAATGAAGCTAATCAAATATTTTTTTTCTGATCTTTGTGATAACAATAATTAAGCATTTATTACAAAATGTGAGCTCGATAAATGTTATATATTCTGAGAAAATCGTCTTAGAGCATTTCATGAAAAAGTGTAGTTTGTACGGGAGGGGGTGGAAGGAGAGAGAGGACATGATAATTTTTATACTGTAGATTGAAATCATAAGAAAATTTTGGTGAGGATCCTGATGTTACGATATGTTGAGAGTAATGATATTACTCTACATCATAACATGGGATACCTCGTTCAGCACCCAATCCTTCACACTGCTCGTGATAGAATGTGGGTACTATGCTCTTCGTGCTCGTAACCTCTGAGTTGATTCCCCCTTACAGGGTGTCAGGGTCCTTATGTCGTCAACTACGGACTCTCAAACATACAATATAAGTTCCAATACTAAATGTGGTTTTATGTGGGGTATTAGATATTTTTCTGGTTTATAATATCACCTTGTTTGTGACATGATATGGGTAGTAATATAAATTACTAAATTCAAACAACATTTGTGCTATGTAAATTCAAGCAATATTGTTGTTGTGAGGTAATGATTCAAATTCCTGTTAAGACCCCCTATAGGGGCATAGGACAGAAACAACTCTCTTCCACAAGGCGCGATCCTGAGCATCGGCTTTAAGCTGTTGCCAGGACTTGCTTATTCCTCTGGCCTCCTGCTCAACTGCTCGGTTCCATGTGTTACATGGTCGACCAACCCGACGTCTTCCTTGAGGGTTATAATCCAGAGCCTGTTTTGCGATGTTTTGCTCTGGTTTCCTCAAAGTATGACCGATCCACTGCCACTTTCTCCGTTGAATCTCAATACCTATTTTAGTCTGGCGAGTTGTACTCCAAAGTTCGTCGTTGGAGATCACTTCTGGCCAGAATATTCCTAAAATGCGTCGGAGGCATTGGTTTACGAAAGTCTGTAGTTTCTTGGTAAGTCGAACGGCCACTTTCCACGTAGTACAACCATATAACAACACGGATTTGACGCATGCGTCAAAAACTCGCAGCTTCGTGCGAAGGGAGATCTCTCGTAACCTCCAGAAAGTGGAAAGGATACCGAAGGCCTGACGAGCTTTATTTAGCCGAGCCTCAACATCCTTTTCGGCTCCGCCGTCCATGCTGACAATGCTTCCGAGATAGCAAAAATCTTGCACCTCTTCCACATCCTGTCCATTAAGAACAATCGGTGTGCTTGCGTTCGAACCCATGTGCATGTACTTGGTTTTACGCACATTTATTTTCAGTCCCGCCTCTTTGCATTTAGAATGCAACGAGCGAACATTTGACTCTAAGTCCGAACGGGTATGTGCAAGCAAACACATGTCATCAGCATAATCAAGGTGACTTAAGATGTTAAATAGTCTCCATTGAAGACCTTTACCTTCCCCACCTTCCAGTGCAGCTTTCAAGATGTCATTTATTACCACCAGAAACAGGGCTCGTGATAATATGCAGCCTTGTCTGACACCCGTTCGCACAGGAAAGCTCTCGGACAGGTAATGATAGTTGTAACTTAATTACAACTATCAGAAACGAATATGAGGTTTGTTGTGTTGTTTATTAGGGGTGGGGTTTTTTGGTGAAAAATTTTTGTAAAAGTGTAGAATCGGCAGTTGTAAAAATTGTTTAAACTTTTTGGTTGTAAAAAATTGTGTACGTGACAGTAAAAAACAAGGGTATACTAATACCTCTTGAATGGAATACAATTTATTATAAACTAGAAAAGTTTAGTGTTGAATGGAAAAATAGTTAGTGAAATAAAGTGAATTGCGTATTAGAAAAGTTTAGCTTTTAATTTAAATAAAGTAAATAGTGAAAATGGGAAAAGCAAAACAAGTTAGATGTTCCACGAAGAAAAGAAAAAGTATTAGTATATAATCATATAATGATCATAAGCTGTAGGAATGTAGGAATGTACATTGATATACATTGTTGCAAAGCAAAACTGTAACTTGTGCGAGCGGACGCATTTACTGCTTACCGTGCATTTCATACTGATAACGCTTGCCACCATCGATGTCGATTCTAAGAAATACACAGATCGTACGATGGTAATTCAATACCTTTTGATGACGAAGGCATAATGCAATTCTCGCACAAGAACTTTCAGGCATGTATGATTTTATAATTAAGATTAGTCAGTAGTTAGACTCGAAACGATTCAAACAATAAAGTACTTTTTAAATCAGTACCAATCGTTTTTCTTATTTTCATTGTGATACATTAAAATCTGTAACACAATGCTAATTATATTAATGGCGCAGTCGGGAAACTCGGGAAATTGAAAGTAAAATAAATGAAATTAAAGTTTTTTTTGTGAAAAAAAAAAGCGAAATTGAAAGTAAAGTGAAAACGAAGTAAAATAAATGAAATTAAAGTTTTTTTGTGAAAAAAAAAGCGAAATTGAAAGTAAAGTGAAAACGAAGTAAAATAAATGAAATTAAAGTTTTTTTGTGAAAAAAAAAGCGAAATTGAAAGTAAAGTGAAAACGAAGTAAAATAAATGAAATTAAAGTTTTTTGTGAAAAAAAAAGCGAAATTGAAAGTAAAGTGAAAACGAAGTAAAATAAATGAAATTAAAGTTTTTTTGTGAAAAAAAAGCGAAATTGAAAGTAAAGTGAAAATTAAAATTAAAATAAATTAAAATAAAATAAAATCAAAATTAAAATAAATCAAAATTAAAATAAAATAAAATTAAAATAAAATAAAATTGAAAATAAATTAAAATAAAATAAAATCAAAATTGAAATAAAATAAAATCAAAATTAAAATAAAATGAAATTAAAATTAAAATAAAATTGAAAATAAAATAAAATCAAAATAAATCAAAATTAAAATAAAATAAAATAAAATTGAAAATAAATTAAAATTAAAATAAAATTGAAAATAAAATAAAATCAAAATTAAAATAAAATAAAATTAAAATAAAATAAAATTGAAAATTAATTAAAATAAAATAAAATCAAAATTAAAATAAAATAAAATTAAAATAAAATATAATTGAAAATAAATTAAAATAAAATAAAATCAAAACTAAAATGAAATTAAATTAAAATTAAAATAAAATAAAATTAAAATAAAATAAAATCAAAATTAAAATGAAATAAAATTAAAATTTAAATAAAATAAAATTAAAAATAAAGTAAAATAAAATAAAATAAAATCAAAATTAAAATCAAAATTAAAATAAAACAAATTCAAATAAAATAAAAACGCGGTTGAAATTAATATAAAAGCAACTGAAATTAAATGCAGTTAAATTTACAACATCCATCAAACTTACAACAATCATCAAGTTCACAACAATCATCAAGCAAAAAAAAAAAAAAAAAGGAAGAATTCATCAAATTTACATCATTCGGCAAATACAACGCACATCATTCGTTTAAGTTCAGCATAAAGGAACCGTAAATATTTTTCCGAATTTTTTTTTCTTTCTTTCTTATTTAAAAATATTTTTCTCCCAAGTCTTAAAATTTTTTTTTTCAATTGTAAAGGTATAAATAGTAAAGAAAAAAAAAAATGGCACTCGTTCAACAATTTAAACTAGTGCTGCAGTGTATTAACTGCATAACGCCATTTGGGGGTAATCCCACAGATTTGGTATATTTCATTGGGAGGATTGAGTCACTTTTTCCTTCAATGGAGGGTTTAGATAACAATCAGAAATTGATTCTGATGGGTTATATACAAGATAAAATTGTGGATAAAGCTAGAATTAGCTTAACAACACATAATGCGACTGTTTCAAATTGGACAGAAATAAAGGAAATTCTGATCAGAAATTTTGCTGACAGTACTCCTAGAAACAAACTAATCGACCAAATTACAAAAAGTAAGTGTGACTCAACTATTGAGAATTTTTATAATAAATTAAACTCACTTTTGTGTAAACTCAACACTATTTCTATGCTACAAGCAGAAAATAGTGGTGAAATGTTGGCCTCACATAATAGAATTGCTTTGGATCATTTCAAAGAAGAAATACCGGAGCCTATTAGAGGTATCGTCATTAACAGAAACCCACTTAATTTGATAGAAGCTTACAAAATAGTCCAGATTAATGGGTACACAAACTTTCAAGGGTTAAAACATAATTTCAATAATTATGCACAAACCAAATATAATCCAAACTATTATCGACGACAAACAGATAGAGCAACTAACAATCAAACACAATACGCAAGTAACGCTACACCAGACAACCATACACGACAGACATACAGACCACCATCAACCAGACAAACTCAACATACGAACAATGATAGAAATTCTAACAGACAAAACTATAACACGTACAATGATAGAAATCCAAACAGACAAAACTTTAATTTCAACAGACATCCGCAATATACGAACAGTAACAGAAATAACGCTAGACAAAACTATGACGGACATAGTAGAAATAATTTTAACTCGAACGGGCGATCAAATAGCCAACAGTCCTGGGCCAATAATAATTCCTTCCAAAATAGACGAAATAATAACCAATTGCCAGAGCCAATGGACACTAACGTAAATCAAAATGGGCAAACGCGCAGTAAACCTCAAAATTTTCAGCAGCACGGCCCAAACAACTTCCCTATTTAGTGATCGAAACAAGTGTAAGAAAACTGCGATTCCTTGTAGATACTGGAGCGGAGAGCAGTATAATTAACAAAGGCTTATGTCAACCGAAATACAGATTTCAAATCCCACTTACAACTATTCGATCATTTAAAAAGTTAAATAACACGGATACAGTGTGTAGATTTCCGTTATTCAAAGAATTCAACCTAAGTAACTATGAAGTCGAGTTCCTAGAAATAAATTTTCACGACGATTTCGATGGAATCATAGGTAATAACATTTTAATAAAACTCGATACGATCGTTGAATTTCCGAAGCGACTTTTGATTACAAAGAACGCAACCTTGAAATTTTTTTTGAACCAAGAAGAAGAAGATTACCACTATAATACACACTTAAATAACATTCCACAAAATTTTCAATTGGACTACGAGGAAAATAAGTCCTTATACAAAATTCCATCACATCTCAATAATAGAGATGCGTATGCACTAAAAGCTGTTTTAAGCAAATTCAAAGATCTTTTCTTCAAAAAAAACGATAAACTAACTTTCACAAGTGAAATTAAACATAGAATCATAACAAAGACTGATTCTCCAATTTATTCTAAAATCTATCGTTACCCAGAAGTGCATAGAAATGAAGTCGATAAACAAATACAGGAGATGTTGGACAATGGTATTATAAAATACAGCAATAGTCCATTTAACAGCCCTATTTGGGTGGTGCCCAAAAAATTAGACAATAGTGGCGAGCAAAAGTGGAGAATAGTGATTGACTATAGAAAGCTGAATGAGGCGACGGTAGACGATAGATTTCCTATCCCCAACATAGATGATCTCTTTGATAAGCTGGGTAAAGCAAACTACTTTACCACGCTCGACCTCGCTAAGGGGTTTCACCAAATTGAATTGGACATAAGAGATAGACAAAAGACAGCATTTAGTACCAGAGGCGGACATTTTGAGTTCACGAGAATGCCTTTTGGCCTAAAAAATTCACCAGCCACCTTCCAAAGGCTAATGAATTCGATTCTCAGTGAATTCATCAACAAGATTTGTGTTGTCTATTTAGACGACATTTTAATCTTCTCTACGAGTTTGGAAGAACATCTGCAGTCTATCAAAAAGATCTTAAACCGCTTAAGAGAAGCGAATTTGAAGATCCAGATAGACAAATGCAATTTTGCACAAGTCGAAACCGAATTCCTGGGACATATAGTTGCTAACGGTTGTATAAAGCCAAATCCTGGAAAAGTCGCGGCCATAAATAACTTGTGCCTTCCAAGGACTCAGAAGGAAATAAAGGCTTTCTTAGGGATTACAGGATACTATCGCAAATTTGTGAAAGACTACGCTAAAGTAGCTCAACCGATGATAAAATTCTTGAAAAAAGATTCTAAAATGGACATAAACGATAAGGATTATGTCAAATCATTTAATAAACTGAAGAAACTAATAACGAATGATCCAATTCTTGTTAGCCCAAACTTTAGTAAACAGTTTACTCTTACAACCGACGCATCCAATTATGCGATCGGTGGAGTTTTATCACAAAATAATAAAGCCATCGCGTATTGCAGTAGAACACTTAATAACCACGAAAGGAAATATTCCACAATAGAGAAGGAACTACTCGCGATAGTTTGGTGCGTTAAGTATTTTCGAGTATATCTTTACGGACGCAAGTTTCAAATTCAAACCGATCATAAACCATTATGTTGGTTACAAAACCTTAAAGAACCAAACCTTAAATTACAAAGGTGGAAGATCATGTTAAATGAATACGATTATGAAATTGATTATGTAAAGGGTAAAACGAATTACGTGGCTGATGGACTTAGTCGACCACCAGAAGGAAGTAGCAGGAATCCAAAAATTATGGACACTTTTATTAATGAAATAGATATAAACAAGCAAAGAACGAGAAATATGTCAACTGAAGGCACTGTACACTCAGCAGAAGAAGACTCAAACCTATTAATTAATATAACTGAATCTCCAATAAATATTTACAAAACTCAAATCTACTTGAGCAAAGGCAGAAAAGAACTGATTGAATCTAAAAATGTTTTTGATAAAAACCAGCACCATGTGCAGATAACTAGGAGATCCAATTTATTAGAAATTATGAGGCAAATAATTCCGAATAAGGGTTCCGTTTGCGTTCATTTCTCAGACACGGATCTTCATGTTAAATTCCAAGAGAATTACAAACTTTATTTTGCAAGCAATAGAAAATTAAAAACAGTATGTTCTTCGAAAAAATTGGAAGACGTAATCGACAAAAGCTATTTAAGCTACTTAATTGACAAAGAACACAAGGATAAAAATCACCGTGGTATAGATTCAGTTTATACGGAACTAAAAAACAAGTACTACTACCCAAACCTATTGATCGAAATTCAAAAGAAAATTAATAATTGCGAAATTTGTAATTTAGCGAAGTTTGATAGACATCCTATTATAGAGAAATTTAAAATTACTGAAACACCTTCGCGACCTAACAGCATAATTCATTTAGATATTTGGTTTCCTATTCGAAATCAACCCTATTTGACAACAATCGATAAGTTTTCGAAATATGCAACAGCACATAAGCTAGAAGATCGCAACTGGATTGAAGTACTTAAAGCATTAAAAACTAGATTCATACACTTGGGTAAACCTGATAAAATTGTTACTGACAATGAATCTTGTATTATCAACCAGAATATTAAACAATTTTTAACGGACAATAACATTGACTTACATACGACAACAGCTGCATTGAAAACTGGAAATTCAGACGTCGAACGACTTCATTTAACTCTTAACGAGCACATGCGTTTACTAAATGTGAGCGAACCCAAAAATCCAGTAGACGACAAGGTTTTCACAGCTATTATGTCTTACAATAGAACTATCCACAGTACTACAAACTACAAACCCACCGATTTCATTAATAAAAATATTTCTTCGGAAGACATTGATAAACTTTACAAAAAACTTGTACACGACAAAACGAAAAGAATTAATAAACTAAACGAAAGTAGACAGGTAAACAAACCTCGTGCACACAACATAGTAAGTAATAGGAGAATAGGCAAAAGTAACCCTAAATACGAAAAAATACCGGTAAGGAACACTAATCCAGTGGATTACCAACAAGAAGAAGGGAAATACAAACGAAAATTTTACAAAACTCAGCTAAAAAGACGATACAAGTACCAAAATCAAGACTAAACTTTTTATAAAATAGACAGTACACACACCAAAATCAAGGAAATTTTTTTTTCAGCCATCAACAATGATTGTGATAATACTGTTGACGCTTTGTACTACATACGCGACACTGAACTGTCAAAAGATTGAAATTACACCAATACGTAGCGACAACGGATACATTTTACTCAGATTGGACGACACACCTATCGTCGAAAAATACATAAAAATTCTACACATTATAAATACAACTGAATACAGTGAAATAATAAATAAGTTTAATCAAAATTTTAATAGTTTGCACCTAGACAGTAATGATTTAGATTATGCTACCTTGACAAGGGAATTAAATGAGATTAGGAATAAATTAAATAGGATTATACCAGATGTATACACAAGTAAACGTTATAAAAGAGGACTGATCAACATTTGGGGTAAAACCATGAAATTTCTAGCAGGAACTATGGACAATGACGACGCAGACGAAATTTACAACCATTTACAAAACCTAGATGAAAACTCAAAACAATTGACAAATCAAATAAACGAACAAGTAATCATTAATAATGATTTAATAAAAAATTTGGACAAGATAAAAGACCATGTTAATAGAGAACAAACACAAATTCAAGAATACTTAAACAAACTACAGACGACCACAACAGATTTAGAAAAGACTATTTACAACTTTAAATATACATACCAATTGCACTTAGATTTAACCACGATAATTAAGCAATTAGATAAAATAGAAGATATAATCTTACTAAGCAAATTAGACGTACTAGCACACGACATTCTGACGGAAGAGGAGATAAATAGTTATAACATTACAGTAGAAGTAATACCTTTCATAAGAAATAACGTTATTTTCAAAGAAAAACTTATCATTTTTGCATTGCTTATACCTAAATTCACTGAAGAAAAATATTATAATACTTTAATAATACCTATGCCAGGTCCAAACAACGAAGAAATTGACGAAATTAGTCAAATCGTACTAAGTAAAGGAAACATAATTTACAACAAGAATGAATACAAGAAGAATAAACTTACTGAACACAATAATAAATGTATAAAAAGTTTAATATCAGAAAATATAACATGTAATTACATTATAAATAACGAAGAAAGTATCGAAATGATAAATGATAATATTATTGTAACCAAAAACTTAAAACTTACAAAATTAAAACACTCTTGTTCAAACCAATTAATAACAGTTTCTGGAAATAATATCATTAAATTTCACAATTGCATAATAAAAATTAAAGATTTATTGTATACTAGCGAGATTAAAGAATTCAAAGATACAATTTTGTTACCCACAGCTTATGTAAATGTAACGAAAAATTATAACAATATAACATTACAAAAGATCAATTTAGAAACTATAGAAAACAGAAAAGAAATCACTTACATTAACTTCAAAACAAAATTAACTAACGGTTTATTCATAACTTCCACATTTGTAATAATTGTAATTTTTTGCATAATAATTGGCCTAACGTATTACTTTAACAATAACAGAAAATTTAAATCAAACGTAAACGTTGACATACAAATGAAGGAAAAGGACGAAACGTTCGAAATAAAACAACCCGTATCAGATCCATTTTCGCGGGACGCGAAAAACTAAAGGGGGGAGCAATCATATAATGATCATAAGCTGTAGGAATGTAGGAATGTACATTGATATACATTGTTGCAAAGCAAAACTGTAACTTGTGCGAGCGGACGCATTTACTGCTTACCGTGCATTTCATACTGATAACGCTTGCCACCATCGATGTCGATTCTAAGAAATACACAGATCGTACGATGGTAATTCAATACCTTTTGATGACGAAGGCATAATGCAATTCTCGCACAAGAACTTTCAGGCATGTATGATTTTATAATTAAGATTAGTCAGTAGTTAGACTCGAAACGATTCAAACAATAAAGTACTTTTTAAATCAGTACCAATCGTTTTTCTTATTTTCATTGTGATACATTAAAATCTGTAACACAATGCTAATTATATTAATATATCTAATCTCCAAAAAGCAAGGTTGTATTCTTGAATCAGTGACGTAGAAATCAAAAATTATTTTGCTACTAATTTCAATTAGGAAAGTATTGGCTTGTCGCTCTAAAGACATACAACAACCGCTTAAAGAAATACAAAAATTCGAAGAAATACAACTTCTTCCTGTGAGTATCATAATATTTCTCTATCTATTATTCTGGACGTTTTTATTAATATTTATATGTGATATAAAATTATGAAAAATTCTCGGTTGCATTTTTTCATATCTTTTCAATGCTGTTCATAGTATGTTTCAGTTCAAGAAAAACATTTGTTGAAAGGTTACTTTAGCTTTGGCCAAAATTAACTATTATATATAAGAATGAGAATTCATTCTAAACATTACAAGTGCCGCACCATTGCATAAATGTTGCAGCAAACAACTTTGTTATTAATGTATTTCTTTAATTAATTTAGGATATCTATGATAATGATAACATCGCCGAAACATCTTCCAACGAGAATTCACTTGCAAATATTGAGGTATAATTATTTATAAAAATATGTTTCAACTCTAAAACTATAATAAAGTTTTATTCAAATAGGTTGTATGCAATAACCCAAATGCATCGGAAGAAAATCCTTTTGTTGTGGATGGTCGACGAATTGTAGACTTCCAATTTGTTTTCGAACAGTTTAAAATCATATCAAGTCATTCACTACGATTCGGTTGTGGATTAGCACATGTGAAATTGATTTCCGAAGTTCGCAAAGGCTTTAAATCAGTGTTCAAATTAAAGTGTGATATGTGTTGCACTTCTTTCGAACTTCAAAGTACAGAGACAAAAGCTGAAAGTGACGTGGACTTGAACGAGTCAGCTATCATTGCGGCACATTCTACAGGAGTGGGTTACAATAGTCTAGATCAAATATTTTCCAGCATGTCTATTGCATTTTTGACTCCAAAATCAAATCGTAAAGTTCAAAATTTGGTTGCCGACTGGTTGGATATAGTGTCCGAAAAATCAATGCTGGATGCCGCAAGTCTAGAGATAGAACAGGCAAAAGCGTGTGGTAACGTTGACAATAATGGGATTCCCTTTATAACTGTAGTTGCAGATGGTTGTTGGTCCAAAAGGTCATATGGCATCAAGTATTCTGCTCTTTCGGGTGTGGCTGCAATTGTAGGTCTATTTACAAAAAAGGTACTATTTATGATAGTACGTAATAAATATTGCCTGATATGCCAAAGAGCAGAAAATAAATCCGTAACGGCACCTGACCATATTTGTTATAAGAACCATGACGGAAGCTCCACAAGCATGGAATCGAACATTCTACTAGAGGGATTTAAAACTTCGATTGAAAAGCGTGGATTAGTTTACTCTCGTATGATTGCAGACGGCGATTCCAGTACTTATAACAAAATATTACAAGCTAGGCCTTATGCTGATGTAACAGTCGAAAAAATAGAGTGTAAGAACCATTTGATTCGGAACTGCTGTCATAGAGTAACGTCACTTGCAACACCATAATGAATTGTTTCGGCAAAGCAGGGTTCAAGAAAAGAGGATATGACTATAGTTCAACGGAATTTGAACCTGAAGATGATCTTCCATTATCAATACTCTCCGATTTAATTAGAGGTCTCAACGAACTTGGGCCCATAGAAGGCCAAAATCTGGAGAACTTTATGACCGTTGACAACAGTATACAAACGGAAGATGACAACTACAATTTTACAACCGAAAACGTCAGTAACGAAGATGAAAGTGCTTCAGATATAGAAATTCAGGAAATTACTCCGGATTCACATTGTATCACTTCCTATAATCAAGCTTTAAATCTTGTTGATAGCTTGAAAAAAATTACTCATGATGATTTTACGGCATTTGAGTACATAAAAAATCTAGAGAATCATTTTCAAAACTGTCTTATACACCAGAAACCAAAAAGGTTACGTCAACAGAGCATGTTAAATTTTGTTCAATTAATTACTAAGTAGTATGTATTTACTTAATTTTTACTGCAGCTGGTTTATTTAACTGCATACATACATAAATGTATATTATATTATTTAGTCGAATTTTTTTCTTTGAATTTCTTAATTTCATACAATGTGTACTCCAAAATGAATAAACGAGCTAAGAACAAAATTTATTATTTATTTATCTCCTCTTCTTTTTTCCCGTAAGAGGACAGCTCTCATAGCCGGACAAAAAAGTTGGCACCATCAGTGTCCGCTTATAGGAGCTTTCACTGTAGTATCATTCACACTTTTCAAGAAAATCGATTTATTGTCAAATTGTGTCATTTTGTATGGGAGGGGGTAGAAGGGGTGGAGCGATTTGGCCCGTTCACGAATTTGACCTTACTTTTTTGTCAAAAACGACGTGTACAAAATTTGAACTATCTAGCTCAACGTGTTCTCAAGCTAGAGAGGACACGGACGGACAGACAGGCGGACGGACATCCGGTTCTGTATCATTCATTTTTTTCTCCGAGCCTTATTTCTTGGTATTACAAACTTTAGAGCAAACTTATAATACTCTAAGATTTCATCTAGAGTATAAACATAAAATAAAAATCCTAAAAATTTGTATCTAAATAGTAAAAATAATAAATTTACCTTCAACCGCACAAAAAAAAACGCTTAAAAAAAATCGCACAAAAACAGGTTTGAGTGTATTCCTATGATCGAGCTTTATGCGCAATCATTCCTGTTGTGGGTTGTTTTTTTTTTTTTTGTACTTTCAGGCTTTAGTCAAGAAACGTGAAAAAAAAAATCAAATTTGAAGGCGGCAATTTTTTTTTGTGTCGTGTCGTGTAATAAAGTGTAATAAAGTAATTGAACGAGCTCTCAAAACGATGTAAGCCCTATTATAACTTTTTTCATTTATCCATTACATAATATGCATACATATACATATATACAGGGTGTTTGGTACTCCGTACATAACCTTGTAAGGGGTTATTCCTGAATATATTTTGAGCAAAAAATTGTTCTACGGAGATGGTCAATTTTCAATATCCACGGAGATACAGGGTGATCAAGAAAAGTCCTTCGGACCTGTACCCTCACTCACTCAAAACGCTATATCTTGAAAACTAATAATCACAATTCAAAGTGTTATAGCTTGTTTTTTAGGGAATCAAATTACCTTTCATTTGGTGTAATAGTCCGCATTGTAACTGTATCCAATTCTGAGATATTTGCTTCAGAACACAAATTTTTGACAGTTTGACCGTCAAAATTCTAAGATCAATGTAGTTTTTCTCTAAAAAACCCATTATAAAAATGTCATTTTATTGTTGTTTTCTTTTGTGTCATATTATTGCCTACAAAAGACGCATACACTTGCATTGCATAAGTTTTATAGTTTAGAAGAAATTATCATTCCAATAATTTAGCACTTTTGTCAAAAAAGCAAGAATAGGTTGATCAACACTCTCCGCTTGAACTAAAAGAACTTAAGAATGGTTTTTACGGTTTATTTCAAATTTCCTTAATTACAATAAATGTTCAAAATGGCCACCTTCATTTTGAATGCACGCTAAAGCTCGTTTTGCCAGTGTTCTCTTTGTGTTCATACTCCTCAACTGCTGCCTTACTTCTGTTGCTGCCGCATCGATTCTGGTGTTTAGATCCTGCAACGTTACTACTTCCGTTGCGTAGACAAGGTCCTTCATCCGTCCCCATACAAAGAAATCCATAATAGTTAAATCAGGGGATCTTGCAGGCCAGTGTATCGGTCCATTTCTACCGATCCAGCGATTGCTATAATTGGAATTTAACCAATCTCTGATCTGTCGGCCGTAATGAGCTGGAGCACCATCGTGTTGGTAAAACATGGAAGTCAATCGTTGCAGTGGCATATCATCCAATAACTCCTGTAGATCATTTGTCAAAAAATGCAAGTAATTGGAACTATTTAAGGTAGGCGGAAGCCTAATATGACCAATAAAATCGTTGCCAATCACACCTGCCCATAAATTGACACTGAATCTGTGCTGAAATGATGCCTCTCTTCTTGTATGTGGATTGCTCTCAGCCCATGTGTATAAGTTATGGAAGTTTGTGATACCGTCCCTGGTAAATTGGGACTCATCCGTCCAAAGAATGTTGCTGATAAAATTCTCGTCACTTATTTGTCGTTCAAGGAGCCAATTGCAAGACTCCATCCTTTTGGGTAAATCAATGGGTAACAGCTCCTGCACTGGTGTGTGGTGGTAGGGATGCAAACGTTCTGCTTTCAGGACACTCCAAACTTTCCACGTAGAGACGTTAAACCGCAATGCCAAGCGTCGTATACTAGTTGATGGATCATTTTGAACTGCAGCTAGGATTCGTTGATCAATTGAAACAGCGATTACCGGCGCAGGATTTGCATTCACTCTGCTTGTCCTAACACTGCCTGTTTCCCTAATCCTTCTGTAAACGTCTTGGAATACTCTCGGGTAAGGTATTCGACGATTGGGAAATCTGTGATGATACAAAGATCGCGCCGCTTGCTCATTTCCCTGACACTCTCCATAGAGGAAAATTATGTCTGCATATTCTTCGTTCGTGAACTCAGGCATTTCGAAATTCTTTTCTAAATTTTAGTGACACCTTGTTCTTTTACAAATTTAACTAAAACTGATAAAAATATGAAGTATGGTTTGCTTTTATAGGCTTTTCATTTTGTTAGGTAATCCATTAAAAAGGGCAAAGTGCTGCACCTAGTTGTGTTGAAACTCATTTTAATTTAATTCATTTCCTCGATAATTTTAATACTACCCAAAGGACATTATATTAATTATTATATTAATTATTATAATTATTATATTAATTATTATAATTAAAGGACACAAAGAATATTTCAGTTTAACAACATTTCAGGTAGTTTTTTTAGAACGAGGGTTGGTTTATGGCATATTTTATTTTTAAGCCATATGTATTTTCGCTTATTACCTGGAAAACGGGAAAACCTAAGTCATAAGTATGTGTGCATCTTTTGTAGGCAATAATATGGCACATAAAAAAACAACATTAAAATGACATTTTTATAATGCGTTTTCTTGAGAAAAACTACATTGATCACAGAATTTTGAGGGTCAAAGTATCAAAAATTTGTGGTCTGAAGGAAATACCTCAGGATTGGGTACAGGTACAATACGGACTATTACACTAAATGAAAGATAATTTGATTCCCTAAAAAACAAGCTATAACACTTCGAAATGCAATTATTGGTTT
The DNA here is from genome assembly GCA_963669355.1 of Chorisops tibialis. Lineage (NCBI taxonomy): Eukaryota > Metazoa > Arthropoda > Insecta > Diptera > Stratiomyidae > Chorisops > Chorisops tibialis. The sequence continues at coordinate 80,564,927 of OY770262.1, read as the reverse complement.
TCAAGATATAGCGTTTTGAGTGAGTGAGGGTACAGGTCCGAAGGACTTTTCTTGATCACCCTGTATCTCCGTGGATATTGAAAATTGACCATCTCCGTAGAACAATTTTTTGCTCGAAATATATCCAGGAATAACCCCTTACAAGGTTATGCACGGAGTACCAAACACCCTGTATATGCATTATTATGATCTTTACAAATGCCTCAAAACGTGAGCAAAAATAAAAATGATCCTTTGATTCTACAATATATCACCTATCTGCACGTCTACCGAAATACTGGCTTACGAACAGATGATCATAGGAATTTGTTGTTGCTCTATTTCAAACTAACAGGTAAGTTCATGCCAAATTCAAAACACACGAAATAGTTTCAGGATTTGTCCATCTTCTTCTTTTTCTTCGTTTACTTATGTTTTCATGATTATCTTCTTCCATGTTCTTCCCCATCTTCCCGCTGCGAAGCAACCAAACCATTCATTGAAAAATTTCCCCTCCAGCACGAATTTACTTGACAAAGGATACGAACAAGTCTTCCGCTCATTGCTGAGAGTAAATATTTTATGACTCTCTTGCTTTGAAATTAATGCAAAACTGACTGAAATTGAAATAGTCTGTCGGTATACACGGGGCCTTAAACAGGAATACGATATCAGAAACTTAGAGTCAAAAATTGAAGATAGTTGCAAAAACTGCGAAGTTCGTCTTTTGTTGGACAGGAAACGCGGAAAGAAAGCGGGGTTTTTGCATCCAATACCGAAGGATGATGGTCCATTACATACATTTCATCTAGACCACATGGGACCAATGACAGCAATGGATAAAAACTATAAATACGTATTTGCAGTCATCGACGGCTTCACAAAATTCTGCTGGCTGTACGCTGCGAAGTGAGTGGCTACCTCGGAAGTTTTAAAAAACTTAATTGTACAACAGCAAACTTTCGGGAATCCTGCTAGATTTGTCACCGACAAAGGAGCGGCTTTCACTTCTACCGACTTTAAAAACTTTTGTTCGGAAAACAACATAACGCACATCCAGATAACAACAGGCGTATTACGTGGAAACGGACAGGTTGAAAGACTGAATCAAATCATAATATCAGTGCTAAAAAAATTAGAACATCAGGATACTAAGAAATGGTATCAACATCTACCAAGAGTACAAACAGTAAGAAACAGTACCCATCAAAGGTCAATAGGCAGAAGCCCATTCGTAGGTATGTTTGGAATTCCGATGAAGCGCAAGGAAGATACAAGTTTACTAATTATTTTGAATAATGAATTGATAAACGCCATAGACGATCAACGAGATGAAATACGACAGCTGGGGAAAAAGGAGATCAACAGAATCCAACTAGAAAATCGTACGGATTATAATAAAAAAGCTAAACCTTCGCATCAATATAAGATCGGCGATCTGGTAATGATCAAGAGAACACAGTTCGGATCGGGACTTAAACTAAAAGGACAGTTCCTGGAACTGTATAAGGTAACATGCAAGTCAAACGACAGATATCTCGTCGAAAAACAGAACAACGGAGAAGGCCCTGGGAGAACATCATCTTCGGCGGACAACCTAAAACTCTGGATACCATATTTATCAGGGGCGGATGAAATGCAGGACAGCCGAATGTAGGAGCAAGAGAGAAAGAGAGAGAGGAATAGGCAGAACATGGAAAAACACAGGCTGAAGATGAGATGGGGCAGTCGTTACAGAGGTGCAGAGTTGAACGGAATGGAAAAATAAAGTGAATTATTATACAAGAACCTGAGGTTTAATTTAAACCCGACAACCCGATCCCACCTTTATTTAATAAAAATATTTATTATTATATTTATTTATTATTGTCGATAAATGCAATCATTCTTCGTGTCTTGTTTTGATTTTTCAACATGAATAATTTTTTGATTTTCCAACATATACAGGGTGTTTGGTACTCCGTACATAACCTTGTAAGGGGTTACTCCTGGATATATTTCGAGCAAAAAATTGTTCTACGGAGATGGCCAATTTTCAATATCCACGGAGATACAGGGTGATCAAGAAAAGTCCTTCGGACCTGTACCCTCACTCACTCAAAACGATATATCTTGAAAACCAATAATCGCATTTCAAAGTGTTAAAGCTTATTTTTTAGGGAATCAAATTATCTTTCATTTAGTGTAATAGACCATATTGTACCTGTACCCAATCCTGAGGTATTTCCTTCAGACCACAAATTTTTGATACTTTGACCCTCAAAATTCTGTGATCAATGTAGTTTTTCTCAAGAAAACGCATTATAAAAATGTCATTTTAATGTTGTTTTTTTATGTGCCATATTATTGCCTACAAAAGATGCACACATACTTATGACTTAGGTTTTCCCGTTTTCCAGGTAATAAGCGAAAATACATATGGCTTAAAAATAAAATATGCCATAAACCAACCCTCGTTCTAAAAAAACTACCTGAAATGTTGTTAAACTGAAATATTCTTTGTGTCCTTTAATTAATATTTAAATTATCAATGAATGTCCTTTAGGTAGTATTAAAATTATCGAGAAAATGAATTAAATTAAAATGAGTTTCAACACAACTAGGTGCAGCACTTTGCCCTTTTTAATGGGTTACCTAACAAAATGAAAAGCCTATAAAAGCAAACCATACTTCATATTTTTATCAGTTTTAGTTAAATTTGTAAAAGAACAAGGTGTCACTAAAATTTAGAAAAGAATTTCGAAATGCCTGAGTTCACGAACGAAGAATATGCAGACATAATTTTCCTCTATGGAGAGTGTCAGGGAAATGAGCAAGCGGCGCGATCTTTGTATCATCACAGATTTCCCAATCGTCGAATACCTTACCCGAGAGTATTCCAAGACGTTTACAGAAGGATTAGGGAAACAGGCAGTGTTAGGACAAGCAGAGTGAATGCAAATCCTGCGCCGGTAATCGCTGTTTCAATTGATCAACGAATCCTAGCTGCAGTTCAAAATGATCCATCAACTAGTATACGACGCTTGGCATTGCGGTTTAACGTCTCTACGTGGAAAGTTTGGAGTGTCCTGAAAGCAGAACGTTTGCATCCCTACCACCACACACCAGTGCAGGAGCTGTTACCCATTGATTTACCCAAAAGGATGGAGTCTTGCAATTGGCTCCTTGAACGACAAATAAGTGACGAGAATTTTATCAGCAACATTCTTTGGACGGATGAGTCCCAATTCACCAGGGACGGTATCACAAACTTCCACAACTTACACACATGGGCTGAGAGCAATCCACATACAAGAAGAGAGGCATCATTTCAGCACAGATTCAGTGTCAATTTATGGGCAGGTGTGATTGGCAACGATTTTATTGGTCCTATTAGGCTTCCGCCTACCTTAAATAGTTCCAATTACTTGCATTTTTTGACAAATGATCTACAGGAGTTATTGGATGATATGCCACTGCAACGATTGACTTCCATGTTTTACCAACACGATGGTGCTCCAGCTCATTACGGCCGACAGATCAGAGATTGGTTAAATTCCAATTATAGCAATCGCTGGATCGGTAGAAATGGACCGATACACTGGCCTGCAAGATCCCCTGATTTAACTATTATGGATTTCTTTGTATGGGGACGGATGAAGGACCTTGTCTACGCAACGGAAGTAGTAACGTTGCAGGATCTAAACACCAGAATTGATGCGGCAGCAACAGAAGTAAGGCAGCAGTTGAGGAGTATGAACACAAAGAGAACACTGGCAAAACGAGCTTTAGCGTGCATTCAAAATGAAGGTAGCCATTTTGAACATTTATTGTAATTAAGGAAATTTGAAATAAACCGTAAAAACCATTCTTAAGTTCTTTTAGTTCAAGCGGAGAGTGTTGATCAACCTATTCTTGCTTTTTTGACAAAAGTGCTAAATTATTGGAATGATAATTTCTTCTAAACTATAAAACTTATGCAATGCAAGTGTATGCATCTTTTGTAGGCAATAATATGACACAAAAGAAAACAACAATAAAATGACATTTTTATAATGGGTTTTTTAGAGAAAAACTACATTGATCTTAGAATTTTGACGGTCAAACTGTCAAAAATTTGTGTTCTGAAGCAAATATCTCAGAATTGGATACAGTTACAATGCGGACTATTACACCAAATGAAAGGTAATTTGATTCCCTAAAAAACAAGCTATAACACTTTGAATTGTGATTATTAGTTTTCAAGATATAGCGTTTTGAGTGAGTGAGGGTACAGGTCCGAAGGACTTTTCTTGATCACCCTGTATCTCCGTGGATATTGAAAATTGACCATCTCCGTAGAACAATTTTTTGCTCAAAATATATCCAGGAATAACCCCTTACAAGGTTATGCACGGAGTACCAAACACCCTGTATAATAATAATAAATGAAAGAAAAGATTTCCGGATTCTACACTGTTACGCTTTATTATTCGTGACGTTTCGGTCTCTGACCTTTATCAAACTGATAAATATTGATAAAGGTCTCAGCTGAGACCGAAACGTCACGAATAATAAAGCGTAACAGTGTAGAATCCGGAAATCTTTTCTTTCATTTCGAAATGCACTGTGAAAACATTTATCAAACCATGAATAATTAAATTTGTTATTGATTGTTTTCTTTATGATAAAAAAAACATAATTTTTTGACAATAAATGATCAACTTTTTATTCTTTCGTTTTATTATAAGATGAAGTATTCCAACGTTTGTAATCAAAAATTTTTTAATGTCTTAAAACCCCTTAGCGTAGTTAAATTCCTTATAAGTATTCCAAGATGTTACCGAATTTTTAATTTTTTTTTGCTTTCAAACTTCCTTCTTTACGTTCACACCCAATAAAAAACATAATAGGACTACGATTGCGCGTGGGAGGGGGCAGAAGCAGTAAAGCTAATCAAATAATTTTCTCTGATCTTAGTGATACTGCTAAATAAGTATTTATTACAAAATGTGAGCTCGATAAATGTTATATGTTCTGAGAAAATCGGATTAGAGCATTTCATGAAAAAGTGTAGTTTGTATGGGAGGGGTTGGAAGGAGAGGGAGGACGCAAATAATTTTTATACTGTATACTGAAATCATTATGAAATTAATATATCCCGAAATTCAGATTAATAGCTTTCATACTTTTCGAGTAAATCCATTTATAGCCGAATTGGGAAATTGTGTCATTTTGTATGGGAGGGGGTAGAAGGGGTGGAGCTAATCGTCTAATTTTTTTTACCCTTACTAACAATTTTAAATAAATATTAAGTGCAGAATTTCATCTTGCTAAATTTTATACGCACTGAGTAAATTGGCTTAGAGTAATTCATGACAAGTACAGTTTGTATGGGAGGGGGTAGAAGGAGGAAAAGGACACGCATAATTTTTATACGGTAGATTTATATTATCATAAAAGTAATATATTCCAAATTTCAGACCAATAGCTTTTATACTTTTCGAGCAAATCCGTTTATTGTCAAATTGCGCATTTGTGTCATTTTGTATGGGAGGGGGTAGAAGGGGTGGAGCGATTTGGCCCGTTAACGAATTTGACCTTAATTTTTTATCAAAAACGATGTGTACGAAATTTGAGCTTTCTAGCTCAACGCGTTCTCAAGCTAGAGAGCGAACGGACGGACGGACATCCGGTTTTGAGATTTTTGAGTGATAATATTAACTTCTGTATTCATCATTTTTTTCTCCGAGCCTTATTTCTTGGCGTTACAAACTTTAGAGCAAACTTATAATACTCTCAGATTTCATCTAGAGTATAAAAATACTTAGTTATTAAAATAATAAAGTAGTATTTCTGTCATGTACAACAGCATTTCATTTCATCGAAACAAACAATGTTATCATAGGATCAGAAAATAATAATAATTTTTCGTGCCCAGAATGTGTGACGTCATCATTTCTACCATCTGGCCTGTTAGTATAGAGACGGCAATGATTCAGCTCACTAGTTATTCAGGCTAAATTTAATTCAAAATTAACAGAAATACAAGATATGCCCTTAGATTAAGAGTTTTTTCCAGATAATAAATTCCGGATTGGGGCTGGTACCTAATTACGGTACCAAATGGAAGGGAACATCTTCGCGGATGTAGATAGCGACAGCCCGCTGGCGAGAAAATGCTGGAATAAGGTGATACCCGGGTACAGAGTAAAAGTGTTCGCTCGCCGGAAGCACCTTGCACTCGCCTAGTGCTAGAATATCCGGTTTTTCTGATTGTGCATTTATGTATGTCTTAATAAAAAACTACCAACAAGTCGGGCGAAACTTTATTATTCTTGAGACAAGTTGCGGATGAGTTGAAAGTCAATATGCAGGTTAAAGTGGTTAGGGAAAGCTAAGTGAAAGGGATTTCTTGGGCAGGGCTGTTGTCAATTTAACAATATTTCATTCGTGTCTGCAAGTTTGGGTTTTTATGAGGGTAGGAGGAGGGGTAATAGTAAGGGTGGGTGGATGTTAACAGCTTTTTAATAATTGCTTGAATCACGTCCAATATTCTCTGTATAGAATGTGTTTAATAGACGAAGTTGCATAGAATTTTCATAAAATTCGGTGTATTTTACATTCACGGGGAATCGTAAAATTTGATATGTAGTTTTATTTCGCTTCTCTTGTAAGGTGCTTGTATAAAATTTCAAGTTCGTAGCTTTTAGTTTGTTAGTTATTAGTTGATTTAATGAAATTGGTCGAAATCATAGTTTTGTATGGGAGGGGGTAGAACGGCAAGCGCGATTTCAAAACTTTTAAAGCAACTCCATTTGAATTATTTTTATAAGTTTTCATGCAAAATTTGAAATTGATAGCTTTTAAGAGAAAGGTGATAAAAAAAATAATTTTGTATGGGTGGGGGTAGAGGAGGTAGGGGAATCGTAAAAATTGTAATGGAATTTTCTTTCTTTTCTGTTGTAATGTGTTCGTACAAAATTTCAAGTTCGTAGCTTTTAATTTGTTGGTTATTAGTTGATTTAATGAAATTGGTCGAAATCATACTTTTGTATGGGAGGGGGTAGAAGGGCAAGTGTGATTTCAAAATTTTAACGTATTTTTATTTCAACTAGTTTTTTAAGTTTTTGTGCAAACTTTCAAATTGACAGCTTTTGATAGTTAGGTGATAATTAATTTCTTAAAAGTGGTCGAAAAAATAATTTTGTATGGGAGGGAGTAGAAGTTTTAAAAATATTCGACCAGTTAATATTTTAAACTTTTAGAAATTTTTTTTAAATGCATTTCCCAAATTTTCAAGTTTCTACCTAAAAATGTCATTCAAAAATTTTCAGTTTATGTGTTTTTTTTATTCCACATGAAACCTCTTGTGCACGTTAGACCCCCACTTCGCAGCATAACAATTTTGGAACAAATTACTATTTTTTTTCTATCTATGTCAAATAGATGTGTCGACATGCAAAATTTAAATTTTGTATCTTTTACCAGAGCCATAAAAAAATCACCCAAAATTTTCAACATTTTCGCTTTCCACCTCCCTCCCCTTACACCCCCCAACTTAAATTTTTTACCAAAATTAAAAATTATATAGCTCTACAATCTGACAAATTTTTGATTTGATATCTGTACTCAATTTTGAGATTTGATGATTTGTAATTTTGGAAAGTGCTTCATTTTTGAAATGCTCCCCATTTCCCCCCACTACTATAATGTCCACATATTATATTTTTTTCATATGTCGCTAGTAAAGCTTAGTATACACTTCAAGTTTCAAATTTATAGCGTAAGAGACAGTCGAGATATTAATTTTTAAGTGTTTTTCTTTGCACCCCCCTGACCCTCCCCCTTTCACTAATTAGCTTTTATCTAAACTGCTTCTAGTAGATCTATATGCTATCTTAATGGTTTCAAAATTTCAATTTTTTATGGTAAGTGATTTCGAAGTTATAATCATTTGAAAAAAAAATTCGGCCGACAATTGGTTCTTAGCCCCTCCTTTTCGCACCCCAATGGATAAAAAAATTAAATTATTTTTAAAAGTTGTCGCACAAACTTTTGTATTTGTATGTTGATTTTTAGCTTCTTAGCTGTAACCATGGTTGAGATATTTGAATTCGTATTTTTCGGTTTAAGCGCTCCCCCTGCCACCCCCTGAACTCGTACACTCCACAAAATTGGTATCCGCCTGAGATCTGCAACTACCTACAATCCCTCCAAAAATGAACTTTCTATCTTGAAGGGCTTGGGAGTTAATGTGCGCTGAGCGTACACATTTTTAGGCTATTTTAGTCATGAAACGCGAAAAAAAAAAATTTCAGGGTAGCAAGTTTTTTTTTTTCCCAAGTCGATCACAATACTTTATTATTAAAATAATAAAGTAAAATCAATATGCCCACCACAAAGGCAAATCAACAGCGTGAGCCCTTCACGGTCTAGTCAGACAAATAGAAAAGGCTAAAGACTACAAAGAAATTGCCCTTTGCGGATTCCTAGATATCAAAGGGGCTTTCGGCAATGCTCCACATGAAGCTAAAGGGTGGTTCAACCATAATGCACGATGTTAATTGTGAGTCACACCTTAACGTCAAGTTTTTCGCCCAACTTAATTTGACATTTCTTTGTTTGAGTGTTTGACAAATTCAACCATGGAGAGGTACACAATCGAGCAGCGCGTTATGGTTGTTGAAGCCTTTTACGAAAATGGGCGTTCGAATCAAAATGCGTTTCGTGCACTTCGTGATTTTTTTGGTCAGCATAATCGACCAAATGTGTCCACAATCGGGAGAATTGTGTGCAAATTTCAGCAAACCGGGTCTGTAGGAAATGTGAACTCACCTGTGCATGCTCGCTCAGTTCGTTCTCCGGAAAACATTGCTGTTGTTCGCGATAGTGTGGCAGAAGAGCCGTCAACCTCGGCTCGTCGCCGTGCCCAACTATTGAACATCTCACGAACATCCCTGATGCGAATTTTGAATAAAGATTTGAATTTACACGCTTACAAGGTTCAATTGACTTAAGAGCTGAAGCCTACTGACCATTTCAAGCGTCGGCAATACGCCGAATGGTTGGTTGAACAGACAGAAGTGAATGGTGACTTTACAAAGAAAATCATCTTCAGCGACGAGGCACACTTTCACCTCAGTGGATTCGTTAACAAGCAGAATTGCCGCATTTGGGCAAATGAGAATTCACGAGTGATTGTTGAAAAGCCGATGCATCCACAAAGAGTGACTGTTTGGTGCGGTTTATGGGCTGGCGGCGTCATCGGACCATACTTCTTCGAAAATGAGGACGGCCAAGTAGTTACCGTGAATGATGTTCGCTATCGCGAGATAATAACGGACTTCTTGTGGCCAGAAATTGAGGATATGGACCTGGACGATATGTGGTTCCAACAGGATGGTGCCACTTGCCACACAGCCAACGAAACAATGGCTCTTTTGTGCGAGAAAATCAATGGCCGTATTATATCACGTTGTGGCGATGCTGATTGGCCGCCACGATCATGTGATTTGACACCGTTGGACTTCTTTCTCTGGGAATATTTAAAAGAATAAGTGTACGTCAATAAGCCAAGAACAATTCAAGAGCTAAATGATGAGATAATTCAGCACATTAACGACATTGAACCTCAGTTATGTCTCAGAGTCATTGAAAATATAGACCATCGGATAGAAGTATGCCACCGTAGCCGTGGCAAGCATTTGGGCGATATTTTATTTCACACATAATTGTCATAGATCCTTCTATCATAATAAAAAATATTAAAATAATTCTCTGAAAACTTTTTGTTTTATTTACAATTAACATCGTGCGTTTTGATTGGACCACCCTTTATAATAGCTGCAGCTAGGAAAAAGGGACTTGAATCGGCCACGATAAAATGGATACAGTTCATGCTAAAGAGACGATTGACAACCACGGATCTAGGTGAGGACATTGCACATTGACGGCACATACCTATAGCGGCTGTCCCCAGGGAGGAGTCCTATCCCCACTTCTTTCATCAATCGTAGTAGATGAGCTCCTGGACCGTCTAACAGAACAAGGATATACCGATGACCTTATTATTATTATTAAAGGCAAATATTATCTAACTTTGTCGGTAGAACTGTAGAACAAGTAGAACTGAGATAGTACAACCAGAGAAAAACTACATGGTAAATTTTAATATGAACGACTTTGAATTTAAACTGTTCCTTTGATTTAAAATTGAAACGGGCTTAATTTTAAGACGAAGCGCTTTCGCCTGAGGTATCAAAGCGAAATAATTTCGATTCAAATCACAAATATTTGATTTAAGCCTTCAGTAAGAAAACTATACCTTAACAATGTAGATTTAAATACACACGATTTTGATATTGAGTTTGGATTACTTTGATTTAAAATTGAAACTTCTTAAATTTAAAGTCGAATTGCTTTTCTCAAATTTATCAAAAGCGAAATGATTTCGATTCAAAAAAGAAACGTAAAATTTAAACGGAATCAACTTCAAAGCTTGCTTCGGTTGTGCTTGTCGTACCAAATCAGTTCAGTCAAATGTTAGTTCATCACAACTGCAGTGAAGAGTCACTTCATACAAGAAAAATTGTCCCATTGAGTAACAATAGTGCAGTGATAACCAAAACTAGCAAACAGATAAAAGCCCTCAGTGACGGGACTCGGGCTATATGGAAAGTTTATTTAGAAATTGTATATTAAATAAATATTTATATTATTATTTCAATTCTTTGGCGTATCAAGGCCCGTACTTGTTTTGGATCCGGGCTCCTCTGGACTCCAAGCTTGAGTTAGATGGCCATTTAGCCCAGACCTTTTTAGGTGCCTTTATAAAAGTTGGACCAAAATCCAAAGTTCGCATTTTAACAAGAGTTGTTGATGGTACTGCATGAAGATGTGGTCTTAGGATTCTAAGGATGCGTCTATTTAGAGGGTGCACATTTCGTCAACAAATATGAAACTGTGATATACATATAATAATGATATATTGCTGAACGAAATTGTTAACCAAAAAGTAATTAATAAAACAGTGTTAGAGAAAAAAAGTTGTAATGCTAAGAATTCGAAATAAATACTATTTTACTTTGTAAAACTGTAACCAATTAGAAGTATAAGTTTTTAATTTTTTGAAAATAAACATTTGTAATAAACTTGAAATGAAGTTACTGTTTTACTTTGCATACATACATATAAGACTTTCATTCATTGATCCTCAGCCTCTGCAACTCATGGGAAACAAAATTATTTCATGAGCTTTCAACTCTGCAAAATATTAAATTTTCACGAACTCGAATATGCCGAATCATTTTTTTCTTTAAATTATTGTACAATTAACAATGTTTTACAAGTGACGAATCTCAATTAAATATAAAAGAATTTAATAATTCAGCTTATTCGTAATAGGCCACCGATATGCTCAAAGAACAATCAAAGGTGAGATATTTCTGAATCAAATATATTTCAGTTTTTGATTAAATGCAGCTTCGATTTGAAACAGATGCATTTGCGGTTCAAACTAAATCGTGCTGCCATTTGAATCAAACGTGATTCATTATTGATTTAAAGTAATATAGTTTTGCAATAAAAGTGTTCCATGTTCAATTCAAAAATGGAATATTTTGAAATCAAAGGGGAACACATTTATTCTGAAGCGAAAAGTTTTTAAAATGATTGCAAAAATTTGCTTCAATTCAAAGCTGGTTCGCGTTAAAAACAAATGGTTACGTAATCGTTTTTGAAGTCGGAGATTTAAAATTTTCCGTGTTTAATTCATAATCATATTGAAAACGTTATGAAATAAAGTCTTTTTCTTTGATTTTACGTTATTTCTTCTCTGGATGTAGCATTCACAAATAGAAGGAAAATCTACATAACACCTCCTTCTATAAATGGAACGCCAATATCCATTTCAGGTGAGATCAAATACCTGGGTGTGATACTTGATAAAAAAAACTCAACTGGAACAAATATATAGAATGGACTCATGCCAAAACATTAAAGGCGCCTTGGGCCTGCAAAAGCATATTTGACGGAAGATGGGGATTACAGCCCAAGAGGTTCTACTGGTGCTACAGAACAATCATCCTCCCAATAGTCACATACGGATCAACAGTCTGGTGGACTAAAATATTATACAATAAACAGCTTATACTACAAAAAATTCAAAGACTAGCATGTGTATATCATAGGTGCAATAAATATCTGCTCTTCTGCGGCAGTGGAAATATTCCTAAACATCCCTCCGATACATCTTCAAATAAAGAAGGAGGCTATTAAAGGGGTGTTACGCATATAGAGGGATAACGAATACAAATCGGGGGACTTTAGAGGTCACCTCCAAAGCTTAAAAAAAACCGAGAATTGAGCTTCTAAACTCCTCATTATCAGACACTATGCCGACAAAATTCAACTTTGAAACACCATTCAAAGAAATAATCAGAGAACGCAAGGGACGGCAATCCATGCTACCTGAAATGGAAGAGGGATCAACCACCTGGTACACAGATAGCTTGCGCGTTCGGAGGGGACTGTAGCCGTAGTTATAGTTGCCAACTTCTCGATTTTAAAACCTCTTGGTAAGGAAGCCACAATCTTCCAAGTCGAACTTATTGCAATGGAGCTATGTATCCAAGAGAATATTAGGAGATCTCATCGCAATAAAAATATCAATGTTGGATCGAGGCTTATTTGGGACTGCCTTCAAAACCTAATCATACTGGGATAAAGGAACAGAGTAATATTAATGTGTGCCCCAGTACATTTGGGGACTGAGGAAAATGAAGAGGCAGACGGCCTCGCAAAAAATGGAGCAGAAGCGATTTTTTTTGGACCAGAGCCATTCTACGGAAAACCAAAAGGATACTTCAACCTTATACTATTATTGAACCAGAGCCTATAATCTACTGGAAACTGGAATATACTTTCAGGTTTATCAATCTCAAAGAAATTTATCCTACCACAAAAAAAAGACAAAGTGCAGGATATTCAAAGATTCAGCAAAAATGATATGAGTACTCTGATCGACCTTATGACGGACCACATTAGAGTTAACCGTCAACTTAAACATAACAGAATTATGATTGGGCGTAAGTCCCAATCATATGATACTCTAGATGAAATAGGAAAGAGTTTATTGTACCGGAAAATATGTCATATCAAATTGTTTCGAATAGTGAATAGTGACTTTCTATGGGAGGTGGTAAAAGCAAATAGGCAGGTTCGTAATTTTTGTATATAACACCGAACGTGGTTTACAAAATGTTTCATGTTGAATTTAAAGTTTGTAGCATTCATAATTTTCGGGGAAATTGAATAATTTTTGTCTGAATTTATGGTATTTGTATGGGAGGTGGTAGAGAGAGTGGGACGTTTTGGATGATTTTTTCAACATCCTAATCGCCTTGCTTTGTTACTAATATGTTCGAAGGAGAAATACTTTTCTTGAATTTCTAATACAAAAATTTGTATGGGAGGTGGTAGAAGGAGCGAAGCGAAGTTCATATTTTTCTTAACATTTATTAAGAACGAAATTGTGGTAGAATTTGAAGTTTGTATTTTTTCTAGTTTCAATGGAAATCGATTAAATGCATTTACCAAAATTGAGCATTTGTATGGGAGGGGGTAGAACGAGTATTCGAATCAAAACCAAATTTTTCGACATCAATGGTATTTGTAATAGTATACTTTTCCAAAATTTAAAGTTGATAGCTTTATCGGTTTTGGAGAAAAATAATTTAGTTAAAATTCCGAAATTTCGTGAAATTTGTATTGGGGGGGGGGGGGGGGGGTGTGTAGAAACAGTGATGTTGATAGTTTTTAAAAACTGGGTTGTAATTGCTAGGGTGTAGCCTAGTGAGTAGCGTGTTGGTATTGTAATGCGGAGGTCGTGAGTTCAAATCCCGGTCGGCGCAATATATAATTCCAAGCACATTGCCTGCTTGGATATACCCTGGTCACCTCAATCTATGAAAATGAAAAATTCGTAGAAAGAGGGTTGTGCGAAGGGCTAACAAACCTTCCACAATAAGTAATGAAAAAAAATGTTAAGGAACCTGAATGTCAGGAGGCCAAGGTCCGATTTGGGCCGTAGCGCCATTGTAGAAGAAGTTGTAGAAGGGTTGTAATTGTAACAAAATTAATTATGACAAAAATTGGTTCTTTTAGCTTTGCTAGTTGCAATGAAAACCGAATAAATGCATTTTCGGAAATTGTGCATTTGTACGGGAGGGGGTAGAAGGAATTAAGGGATCAGATCAATATTTCTTGACGTTAATGATATGTACATCATTATACTGTGACCTAATTTCCAAGTCTACACCTGGAATAGTTTCGGAGAAAAATCAATTCCGTCAAATTTCGAAATAATTTCATGAAATTTGTATGGGTGGAGGTAGAAGGAGGGGTGGGATGTGACCCGTTTACGAACTTGAAGTTACTTTTTTGCTAGAAACGATATATGAAAAATTTCAGCACGATAGGTCAAAGCTTTCGAGAGTTATGTTGTAGACAGATGGACAAACGGACAGACAGACGGTGGGACGGTCACTCGGAATCTAGGTTTCTGAGCGACATAAATATTTCTGTATTCTTGGCGGCTCTGTGCGAGCATTATTTCTTAATGTTACAAATGCTAAGGGAAACACAATATACTCTCAGATTTCATCTAGAGTATAAAAATATGGTGCTAGCTGAAAATGACATTTGCTGCCTCTGTCGCAAAGACTCAAAAACGACAGAGCATTTCCTATGTCACTGCGAGGCAGTTGAAAAGGTTTCCTTAAAACTGATGAACTAGCCAATATGGATCCCTTAGACATACTTAGATTAGTCAAAGCTATCGAGTTATGGTAGGGTAAACGCACTATAAGCCTAGAAGGTCGCGGTGCTCTCACGTGTTCCCTTAATGAAGTAAATAAATAACTTAAACTGAATAGGCTAGGGTGTAGCCTAGTGGGTAGCGTGTTGGTCGACAATGCGAAGGTCGTGATTTCAAATCCCGGTCGACGAATAATTCCAGCACACTGCCTGCTTAGGTATACCTTGGTTACCTCAATCTACGAAAATGAAAAATTCGTAGACAGATGGTCTAACAACCTTTCCACAATCAATAATGAAATTTGTTAAGGAAGCTGAAGGTCAGGCCCGATTTGGGCTGTAGTGCCATTGTAGAAGAGTAGAAGAGGATAGGTACTGAGAAAATTAGTTTATTTAATTTACAGAAATTGGGCAATTTGTTTGGGAGGTGGTAGAAAGAGTGGGGAGTTCTGACTTTTTCAGAAATAACTATAAACATCATGCGTTTAACATGTCTTAAATTGTAGATCCGTAGCATTCATACTTTTCAGGAAAATCTACTTTTTGTAAAGTTGTGAATTTGTGTGATATTGTATGGGACGGGGTTGAAGAAGTGCAGCTAATCGTCTATTATTTTACGGTCTGACTAATAATTCTAAGTAAATATTCATTGCACAATTTTATACGCACTGAGTAAATTGTCTTATGGTATTTCATTAAAAAGTGCAGTTTGTATGGGAGGTGGTGGAAGGAGTAGGGGACTCGATTAATTTTTATATCATCATAAAAATAATATGTTCCAAATTTCAGTGTGAGAGGTAGAATTGTCCTAAATTTAAACTCAAAGCTTTTTCGAGCTAAGGAGGACATGGACGGACAGACATCCGGTTTTGAAATTTTTCAATGATAACATTAACTTTTGCGTCATTAATTTTTTTCTCCATGCCTAATTTCTAAGCAAACTCTTATAATACTCTCAGATTTCATGTAGAGTATAGAAACTGCACGTAAGCTCCATTTATGATTTCTCGACACATACTATTATTGTTTTGTTAAAACCAATTTTATTAATGCGCCGTCCTTTCTGATTCTCATAGTTTTAGTCGCAAATAAAATACTTTCCCGTTCCGAGTACAAATTAGAATTTCAAAGAACTCATTTCGAAGTATGGGTTGCAAAGAATTTCAATATTTGACTCCCCTTGAAAATTAGAATGTAAAAAGGAGTCTGTGACGGAAATAATACTGTCCTAGTGGATAGTCCGGTGTTCGTCTACAATTCGAAGGCCGTGAACTAAAATTCTGGTCGACGTGTAATTTTTGTACATTACTTGCTTGGGAATATCTAGGCCATCACGATTTACGAAAATCAAAATTTATTCTTAGGGATTGTGCGAAGGACTAACCCATCTACGGCATGTTTCGAAACCTAAGAGCACGAAGAAGAATAATATTAAAAATAGCATTCAAAAATGCATTTTCTTAGTAAGTATTGCATTAATACCGAAAATCTATTGAGCAACATTTTTTCTTTACATGGCGCTTTTGTAACATATACTCCACAATTTTTTTTATATTTTACCGACATTTGTTTTTCAAGTTATTTTTTACGAAATGGGTAACTCTAGAATATTTATCTGTAACATGTTGAATGGCAGTAGTTTAAGAATCAACTCGGTTTTTTTTTATCTTAATGCGTAACTACCGTATGTTAACAAATTTGAATTCGCACTTTCAATTTTCGATCTTTTTAACGCTATTAACACTTTGCAAAAAAAATAAACTTTCTATTAAAATATCACAAAATTGTAAAAAAATAAATATTTTTAAGGTCCTTAAATTTTTACCTTCACTTCACAGCCGCTCTAGCTGGATAACCCCGATAAATACTAAACTCGTGTCGAAACTTGTTTAATATTTTTGTTTCGTTTTCTGACGTGATAAATTTTTCGCGACACGTACTATTTATCACTAAATTTGATTAGGAAGTAAATACAGAAATAGTTCACCCACTAGCTACTGCGAATTTCCAAGATTTTGTACAATCAGCAACCAGCTACCGAACTTTTGTTTTCTCTTTTTTTTTAGATAATCTGCAATTTAGTAAGAACCGGAGTGAGTTAAGAATTCACTCATATGAGAGGGGTCCTATGAGATTACTAAAAACTGATTTTGAATTTCTTCGAAAGGACACGAATGCCATAGGTATATGAATCGTTTCAAATGCCACGCCTTTCAATAGGGCGGGACTTAAGGAATAGCGATGGCTACCCTCATATTTTTCTACCCCATTCGTATTGTACATGTATCCTGACGACTTGTGAAACTTCTTGACTTCACAATTATTTAGAAATTAATCCCTGGATTTGGAAGTAATTGATAAAAAAAAATCAACAGGGAAGCGGTCGGATTGGCATACGTCGCTTATTCATGACGGCAAGTATAACGATAGTGCAGCACGTGACTTTGGGTATTTAAGCGGCTTTCGGTAAACAAGATCCTATTTTGTCCCTGCGCAATTGCGCTGACTTATTGATTGGAATTTTATTACACCTCACATTTTACTGCACATGTCTTTAATAAAAAAAAGGAAACTAATCTGATAATTATTATTATAGCTTATACAAATTCGGAAAGGAGTAGTGCTATGGTGGACGAATGTTTTGCTTATAGAAAGTATTGAACAGTTTTTGAGAATGTAATGCTGAAGTGGAGATATTGAAAAATTGAAGAAAAAAAAACGTAGGCACAAATTAAAGAGCTCCTACCCAAAAACATGATAAATAAAAAAATAATTCAATACAAATTTTCATAGTTGATTAAAATTAAAGAAAATACGTTCTCCAATTTAAAAGTAAAGAGGCTAACCTGCAATCGTAGTACTCTTATGATTTGCTTATCCACCCCAATTGAAACAAAGAAATCTTATCTCATATTTTCAGGCAAGAAAACAGCAAGACTATTTTTTTAATAGCTGCAAAAATTTTCTGCATTCTTTTTTCTAGTCTGTAAAAATTATCCGGAATTGTTAGAAAGAAATACTTCGAAGCCTAGAGAAAAAACTCAAAAACTTTTTAATTAACATAATCCTTTGATAATAAGCGAAGATGATTTTTTCTCGGGCTTCTTATCAGTAACGTTATCGCTTGACGCAAGGATTATGAGTGGCATCCTTAGACAGGGATTCTTATCTAAACGAAGGGTTCTACCAGAAGGGTGTTTCTGGTCAGCTAAAAAGGAAATGGATTTATTGACACGTGTTGGTTGTATTTGAAATTAATTTGAAGGATTACGGTTGAGTGAACAAGTTCGTGGCGAATGAGATTGAATTTATGAGATTGTGCGATCCGCGCTAAGGACGTGTGAAAAATCATAAAATTGAGCCCCATAAATGTCAATCTATTGGCTTAATAAGTAGACTTGCCTGATAATGATAGCGTTATTATTGTGGCACGCCCATTTCTTAAGGCATTAATTTTTCAATATTCCGTTCGATTTACTTTGGTAATTTTAGGAACTATGGAACAAAAATATTTTATTTCGTTCCATGACTAAAACAGCATAAAAATGTAAAAGAAAAAAAAAATCTGTCTGTCTGTATGCCGTACGTGTACGCTCATCGCACATTAACTCCCAAACCTTTCAAGATAGTAAGTTCATTTTTGGGTGGATTGTAGATGGTTGCGGATCTCAGCCGAGCACCAATTTTGGGGAGTGTAATAGTTAAGGGGGTGGCGGGGAGCGCTAAAATGAAAACTAAAAATTCGAATATCTCAACCATGGTTCCAGCTAGGAAGCTGAAAATCAACATATGTGTATATAGAGTGGTGTGTGGTACAAAAAAATAAATAATAATTAAATTTTTTTATTCATTGCGGTTCGAACTTTTTTTTAAATGATTATGACTTCGAAATTACTTACCATAAAAAATAAACTGCCAACAAGTCGGGCGAAACTTTATTATTCTTGGGACAAGTTGAAGATGAGTGGAAAGTCAATATGCAGGTTAGAGTTGTTAGGGAAGACTAAGTGAAGGGGAGTTCTTGGACAAGGCTGTTGTCAATTTAACAATATTTCAATCGTTTCTGCAAGTTTGGATTTTTATGAGGGGAGGGGTGGGGTAATAATAAGGGTGGGTGGATGTTAATAGCTTTTTAATTGATTGCTCGAATCACGTCCAATATTCTCTGTATAGAATAGCCGTGTTTTTTTGCGGACGAGAGTAGAGCAGGTTAAGATAGTCCTCAAAAAAACGATCCAGAGTAGAAGTTTAGTAGTAAAGTATGGAACTGGTAAGTTGTTGCACCTGGAAACAATTTGAAAAGTTTACTTCGAATTGCCAGTTGCGAATTATAACAGGTAATTTCTGTAAAATATCGCGAATTTTCGTCGATAATTGAAAACTTTTCCTTACAGATCCAATTATGAGTGCAAATAGAAAAATGTTTTTATTGGAACTATTAGAATCAAGTGATGCGAGGGTTTCGCCTCGGCCCTAATAACGACGAGATCTATAAAAAAAAACGAATTATTCACCTAATAAAAATTGAAATCGTTACTTTACCTTTTATTTTTAAAATTGATTTCCTTTTTTCACAAAAAAAAAATGTTCTGCGTATCTTTGAAAAATAACAAAATAACAAAAATGAGAATACGTTATTTTGTCAGAAATGTCAAATTTCATTGCTGCCAACGGCTGGGAGATGAAAGTCCCAAGTTCTAAAAACTTCTGAGCCCTCTATCAATGAGCACAGGAACTATTTATCCAGAGCAGGTTAGCTGCACCAGTGGTCTAACCGGGGTAGCTAACCTACTCTGGATAGATGATTTGTTGTTGCTTTCAATGTAGTTACGCTAACCTGCTCTGGATACGGCCGCAAAAAAACACGGCTAATGTAGTTACGCTAACCTGCTCTGGATAGAGCCGCAAAAAAACACGGCTAATGTTATACCATTGACACTTAGCGGTCCTAATTATAATTTGGCTAATTCGTAATTTAGTTCGTCTTCATCGTTAGTAGATTGGTGACACACAGCACTTTGCTAATTAAGAAGAGCCACATTTATACCATTGACACACAGTTAAATTATAATTAAGGCCCAAATTATCATTAAATGGCTGTGTGTCATACGCTTATTTAGCTAAATTACCAAAATAGTGATCATTTAGCAGCTAAATCATCTCGTCATGCTCTCAGCTAAATCATCTCGCCTAAATTATGAGAAAAATTAGAGGATTTAGATCCTCTAATTTTTCTCATTATTTAGGCTATAACGATAAAAAATGTAGTACTAGAGTTGGAGCTTTCATAAAAGCTTCGTCGTGCAAGAGAGAAGAAAAGTAATTTTCTGACAGCTCTGAATTATACAAAATCTTGGAACCGTGATTTAAACGCCTAGCCAGGAAAAATGACTCGCAAACGATTCTAAAACAAGACAAAGGATCGTTTTTCTTCGTTTGCCGCCTTTTTTGCAAAATTTGATTGCCTATTGGCTATGCAATTCAACTTTTTAAAATTATGACAGATGAGTGAGTTATTCTTTTTAATTAGCAAAGTGCTGTGTGTCACCAATCTACTAACGATGAAGACGAGCTAAATTACGAATTAGCCAAATTATAATTAGGACCGCTATGTGTCAATGGTATTAGCTCCTAAATGCTCACTATTTTGGTAATTTATCTAAATAAGCGTATGACACACAACCGTTTAATGATAATTTGGGCCTTAATTATAATTAAGCTGCGCTATGTGTCAATGGTATTAGTTTCATAAACGAAGTTGCATAGAATTTTCATAAAATTCGGTGTATTTTACATTCACGAAACCGAATATTGTATGGGAGGGGGTAGAGCGGGTAAGGAAATCATAAAATTTGTGATGCAGTTTTATTTCATTTCTCTTATAAAGTGCTTGTACAAAATTTCAAGTTCGTAGCTTTTAATTTTTTTTGATTATTAGTTGATTTATTGAAATTGGTCGAAATCATACTTTTGAATGGGAGGGGGTAGAAGGGCAGGCGCAATCTCAAAAGTTTTGACGCAGTTTTATTTCAACTATTTTTAAAAGTTTTTGTGCAAAATTTTAAATTGATAGCTTTAAATAGTTAGGCGATAATTGATTTCTTGGAAATGGTCGAAAAAATTATTTTATCTGGGAGGGGGTAGAAGTTGTAAAGGTTTTCGACCAGTTAAAATTTAGTATATTTAGGAATTTTTTTTAAATGAATTTCGCAAATTTTCAAGTTTCCACTTTAAAATTTCACTCAAAAATTTTCAGTTTATGTGTTTTTTTCAATGCGCATGAAACACCTTGTGCACGTTAGACCGGGGGGTCGGTTTATAATAAATATGGATCAAGTTATTATTATTTTTCTATGTACATTAAATATAGGTATTCACATGCAAAATTTAGATTTTGTATCTTTCACCAGAGCCCTAAAAAAATCACTCAAAATTTTCGACATGTTTGCTTACCACCTTCCTCTCCTCACACCTCCAAGCTTAAAATTTTTACCAAAATTAACGACTATGTAGTTCTACAATCTGACAAATTTTTGATTTGATATCTGTACTTAGTTTTGAGATATAAGGATTCGTAATTTTGAAAAGTGCGCCATTTCTAAAATGCTCCCCCTTTGCCCCCACTACTATTATTTCAAGATCTTATATTTTTTTTGTATTTTTCCAGTATAGCTTAATATATGTTTTAAGTTTCAATTACATAGCTTAAGAGATAGTTGAGATATTATTTTTTAAGTGTTTCTCTTTACACCCCCCCTGACCCCCCCCCCCCTTACAATAATTTGCCACTCTCTAAGCTGTTTCTAGTGGAGCTATATATCACCTTAATGGTCCCAAAATATGAATTTTCTACGATAAGTAATTTCAAAGGTATAATCATTTGAAAAAAAAATTCGGCCGACAATTTGTTTTTAGCCCCCCCCCTCCTTTTGGGACGCCAATGGGTAAGAAAATGAAATTATTTTTAAAGTTTGTTCCACAATCCTCTTCATACCTCTGCTAATTTTCAGCTTCCTATCTGCATTCGTGGTGGAAATATTAGCAAGTGAAGTTTTTGACTCTTTCCCACCTGACACTCCCAAAATTTAGATAATGGAGCTAACTTACCCAATCAACAATCCACCCACAAACAAACATTCTACCTTTAACGGTCTCGGAGATATGAGTCCATATGTACAGCGTACGGCGGGATGGATTTTTTTTTGCATTTTTAGGCTAATTTAGTCATGAAACGCGAAAAAAAATATAACAGAATTATAATTGGGCGTAAAGCCTAATCACATGATACTCTAGATGAAATGGGAATGACTTTAATATACCGAAAAATATGTCATCTCAAATTCGAATAGTGAATAGAGACTTTTGCATGGGGGTGGTAGAAGTAGAGGAGGAGGTTTGTATTTTTCGTATATGACATCGAACATGGCATGCAAAATGTTTTTTGCTGAATTTTAAGTTTTTAGTTTTCATTATTTTTAAAGAAATTGAACATAGTTCTCCTGAAATTGGGGCATTTGATTGGGAGGTGGCAGAGAAAGTGGAGCGTTTAAGATGATTTTAAAACTGCTTATCATCATCCTTATCATCATCCTTATCATCATCCTTATCACCATGCTTTGATTCAATTTCAAAGTCGATAGCTCTCATATACTCGAAGGAAAAATGCTTTTCTTGAATTTATAATACAGATATTTATATGGGGTAGAAGGAGTGAAGTGAATTTTTTCTAGCGCTTATTGCAATTATTAAAAAAAATATTCCGGCAAAATTTTAAGTTTGTATTTTTTCTAGTTTTAATGGAAATCGGTATAATGCATTTTACAAAAATTATGCATTTGCATGGGAGGGGGTGGAAGGAGTATACGGATCAAAACAATTTCTTTTTCACAATATTGATATTTTTATTTTTATACTTCAAACAAAATAGTTGATGGCTTTAACAGTTTCGAAGAAAAACAATTTAATTTAAATTTCAAAATTTCGTGAAATTTGTATGGGAGGGGGTAGAAGGAGTGAGGTGAAATTGATAATTAATTGCAATTATATATAGTAGAATAAATTCTGGAAAAATATCGTTTTTTCAGCTTAACTAGTTTCAATGAAAATCGAAAATATGTATTTTTCAAAATTGTCCATTTGTACGGGAGGTGGTACAAGGAGTGAGGGGATTGGATCAATATTCCGTGATATTAATGACATTTATATCATAATATTTTGACCTAAATTTCAAGTCGATAGCTTAAATAGTTTCAAAGAAAAATCAATTTCTTAATATTTCGAAATTTCATGAAATTTATATGGGAGGGGGTAGAAGGAGTGGGGGATGTAGTCTTTTCACGAACTAAAAGTTACATTTTTGCTAAAAATGACACAAAAGTTTTTAGCACTATAGCTCAAAGTTTTCGAGAGTTATGCTGTAGAAAGACGCACAGGACAGATGGACAGATAGACCGACGGACAGACGGTCACTCGGAATCGAGATTTTTGAGCGACCACAAATATTTCTGTACCCTTGGCGGCTCTGTGCGAGCGTTATTTCTTAGCGTTACAAACTGTAAGACAAACACAATATACTCTCAGATTTCATCTAGAGTATACAAATTTCAGGGTAGAAAAAAATTTTTTTTTCTGTGTCGATCACAATACTTTATTATTAGAATAATAAAGTAATTAATATTTTAGCTTATAGGAAGGCTAATTATTTTAAGGAGGAGGGTAAGAGGGTGCATATAAAGACAATTAAAAATGAATATCTCAACTATCTCCTTATTTAATTAAGAATTCATCAGAATTCATCAACATATGATTACTTACAAATTATACTATTTTACAAAGATTACAGTGAAATATCATGTTCTTTATGCTCTAGATGAACTCTGAGAGTATATTGTGTTTGCCTTACTGTTTGTAACGCTAAGAATTAAAGTTCGCACAGAATCGCCAAGGGTACGGAAATATTTGCTGTCGCTCAAAAACCTCGATTTTGAGCGACCGTCTGCATACAACACAAATCTCGAAAGCTTTCACCTATCGTGCTGAAATATTTCATAAATCATTTTTAGCAAAAAAGTAACTGTAAGTTCGTGAACGGGCCACATCCCCTTACTCCTTCTACCCTCTCCCATACAAAATGCATGAAAATTCGAAATTTAAAGAAATTGACTTTTCTCCGAAACCATTTCAGCTATTGACTTAAAAATTAGGTCACAGTATAATGATATAAATATCATTAACGTCAAAAAATATTGATTCTATCCCTTAACTCCTTCTACCTACCATACAAATGCGCATTTTTCAAAAATGCATTTATTCGGTTTGCATTGCAACTAGCAAAGCTAAAAAAGCCAATTTTCAACATAATTAATTTTATTGTAATTGCAACCAATTTTGGAAAAACTATCAACTTCAACTCAATCTATCTACCCCCTGCCATACAAATCTCACGAAATTTTGAAAATTCAATTAAATTATTTTTCTCCAAAACTACAAATCATTGATGTCGAAATATTTGGTTTTGATTCGAATACTCCTTCTACCCCTTCCCATATAAATGCGCAATTTTAGTAAATGCATTTAATCGATTTTCATTGAAACTAGAAAAGGTACAAACTTAAAGTTTTGCTAAAATTCGTCCCTTAATAATTGCAATAAATGCTAAGAAAAATATGAACTTCGATCCACTCCTTCTACCACCTCCCACACAATTTTTAAATTTTCCCGAAAATCATGAAAGCTACAAATTTTAAATTCAGCATGAAATATTTTGTATACTACATTCGGTGTTATATACAAAAGTTACAAGCCTCCCCATCTGCTTTTACCACCTCCCATAGAAAAGTCACTATTCATTATTCGAAAGAATTTGAGATGACATATTTTCCGGTACAATAAATTTTCCCATTTCATCTAGAGGTCTAGAGGCAAAAACCAGGCCTAGTTACTTGCTTTAAGGTTGGGGCCCTTGTAGCTTTCAGTCCTGTTGGATGAATTTGATGTTTAGTATCAAAATTGATGCAATTGATTCACTTTTTAATTAAGTCTGTTCGATTTAATATTGCTTTGGTTAAACTTTATGTATCTTCGTTATTATTATTCTTACTTATTCAACTGCACTTGTTAGGACGACGTTTTGTCATTAAAAATCCAATTGTCCAAAAGCTTCAAAACTAATTGGCTACATGTGCATATTTTTTTTGCATTAAAAAAAAAACAGTCCACTTTTATTTAAATTCAGGATACTTCCTTTCAACTCCTCAAATTTCAAAGTTAGATCACAAAACGCTAAAGTTAAATTTCCTGGGCTTAGGTCCCCAGGTATTTTCTCGACCACAGTCTTTTTCAAACTTCTCGAAAAAATTTTGTCAATTTTTTGCTTTGTCCATTTGATTGTCGCGAACCGATTTTGAATAATTTTTTTTTTATTTTTATTATTATTATTGTTGTTTGGAATTATTTTTTTTATTATTATTATTTTATCAAATTGAAAGATAAGCCAAACTAAATAAAATAAACTAAATTACTCAGGAACAGAGAAAACGCAAAAAAAAATTGTAATTTAGGCAGTGAAGAAAAAATTCAAATTCCCTTGAAAAAAAATCGACCGAGAGAACTAATTCGCAAAAAAAGTTTTCCTCAAAACCTAAAGTAGGATCAACCAACAACTTCGAGTTTCGAATTATTTTCTAGATACATATGATACTCGAAATAAAAAAAAACACATTGTTTCGGTTGAGAAGTCCTTTTGTTATTTCTGAAAAAAAAACTCTTGTGGAATCCTTTCACAATTTTTCAATATGGCAAAAAATAATCTTCAAAAATTTAATTGCGACAAAGTATTCGAGAACGTATTTTTAAATCGATCGATATCGATATCAGTATCACCAAATAAAACACCCAAAACCAAAAAACTCCATTCGAGATAAATAAATCCACACAAGAGAAGTGATTAACAAAAAAAAAACACCCAACTCAACCCACTCGAAAAAACAATACTAAGAAAATTTTCGGACAACAATAATTTATTAAGAAATTCTTATAGAACTAGAACTAGAAAATAATTAACAATTAATAAGCAACTATTACTGCCTAAAAACGGTGTTCAAAGTTTAAACCGACGCCAACATCTTTTGGCTGAGTGCCCATCTGTCCACCAAAGTGCCGCTGATAATGGGCATTACCGTCCAAAGTACTTTGTCTATTCTGACTTTGCCAAAGTCTAGCTTGAGCCTCGGCTCTAACATCGGTGCCGTATCCACGATTTCCTTCGACCTTAACTCCAAATGATCCTCGGTCGTGTTGCGGCGATCTCTTAAGACGCGGATAAGTAGCCGACATGCTTTCTTCATCTTCACGCGGTTCCATAAGATCGTCGAAGTCGCGACCATAATAGGCCATGTTATCGCTGTCCGGATCAATTATGCGCAAATAGTGTTGATCATCGTCTTGCGATGCGACTTCGCTGGCAAAATCTCCGGGGAGCGTAAACGCTAGGCTGAGCGCAACTAAACCGAACAAAATGAATAACTTCGAGATCATCTTGATAACTTGTGCTGTCGACTTTTGATTGCGAATTTAAAATTAACTAATAGCTCTGGTGATAGCTTGAACAGAATGATTTGATATCGAAGATTTCGATTCTTATATACTCGCAGTTAACATATGTAGATTATCTCTCGGTTTGAAGCAGCAAAACAGGGAATTCCGAATCTTTTTTTTTTGAACGATTTGATGTCATTGTACGGGGCTTCCCTGGTAGTACTTAACTTTATTTTCTTTCCTATTTAATTACAACATAAGATTTTCTTATCAATCGGGTAAGTACCATTGGGAGGATCTGCTATGGTATTTAGAATAAAAAAAACGGGGATCTTAGGCATTTCAATACCCACATATATTATGCAATAAATTGGGAAATATTGCGGTCGTTTCATATCCGAAAATTAATAAAAGTCTACTTCTAGCATCTGCCATACAAGTATTAAACAAGTTTCGGATTTCAAAAGAACAAATTGGTTTTTTTTTGGTTCGAAATTATCGTTTTGAAAATTTGATGTCGGTGGGGTAAAAATATTAAATTTCGGCATTAATTTTTTAATAATCGAAATTAAAGAAATTTTCGAACATTTATTGCAAGTCCGCCTCCGGTTAAAGGGAGTTAGGGACATAGGCTAGAAACATTTCTCTTCTACAAGGCGCATTCCTTAGCTTATGACTTTAGTTGTTGCGTCATCAAACGTACTCATATGCAGTTGGTACAATATACGTGTGCTTGGTACATTGTACCAACTGCATATTCGGCATTTTACGTAATACATACCTTCTTCTTCTTCTTCAATGACACTACAGAGAGAGGGATGATGCTCTAGAGATCGCATAAGTGGATATTCATGATTTAAAACATAACAGAATTATGATTGGGCTTAAAGCCCAATCATATGATACTCTAGATGAGATGGAAATGACTTTAATATACCGGAAAATATGTCATCTCAAATTCTTTCGAATAGTGAATAGAGACTTTTGCATAGGAGGTGGTAGAAGTAGAGGGGGAGGTTTGTGTTTTTCATTTATGACGCCGAACATGGCATACATAATGTTTTTTGCTGAAATTAAAGTTTGAAGTTTTCATTATTTTTAAAGAAATTGGTCATAGTTTTCCTGAAATTGGGGCATTTGTATGGGAAGTGGCAGAGGAAGTGGAGCATTTAAGATGATTTGAAACTGCTTATCAACCCCCTTATCACCATGCTTTGATTCAATTTCAAAGTCGATAGCTCTCATATATTTGAAGGAGAAATGCTTTTCTTGAATTTATAATACAAATATTTGTATGGGAGGTGGTAGAAGGAGTGAAGCGGAGCTGATAATTTTTTCTAACACTTATTTCAATTATTAAGAAACAAATTCTGGCAAAATTTGAAGTTTGTAATTTCTCTAGTTCGAATGGAAATCGATAAAATGCATTTAACAAAAATTATGCATTTGTATGGGAGAGGGTAGAAGGAGTGTACCGATCAAAACAAATTTTTTTCGTATTATTAATATTTCTATTTGTATACCTTATACAAAATATCAAGTTGATAGCTTTAACAGTTCCGAAGAAAAATAATTTAATTTAAATTTCAAAATTTCGTGAAATTTGTATGGGAGTGGGTAGAAGGAGTGAGGTGAAGTTGATAATTATTTTTAAAATAAATTGCAATTATAGAAAAATTAATTCTGACAAAATTTCGTCTTTTCAGCTTTACTAGTTTCAATGAAAATCGAAAATATGTATTTTTCAAAATTGTCCATTTGAAAAGAAAAGGAACCAGCATACGTATCAAATGCTTTGCAGTTTTGTTTTTAAGAAAGTTATCTTTCCACTTCGAAAAAATATAAAAGGAAGCTAGTAGCTCGGCTGTCAAGGACGTACCAACAGAAAGGGATTCTTGGAAGCCGATATAAACTGAAGAATCAACAACCAACTGGTGTACGTGGAGGTGTCTCCGTCAGTATTGGAAGACATACAATGGCTTACAAGAAATAAGGAACCAGAGCATCTTGTAATTCCTGCCTGGGTACGAAATCACTTCTACCGAATGTGTCATGTGAGAGATTAAAAGATTGGCATTCTGCAGGAGTGATATGTTTTAAAACAAAGCATCAGATCTACCTTGGTATGCTTGAATTGTTATTGAAAATTTTAGGCTTTCAAAATAAAATGAATTTTTTCTAGATCGAAGTTGATTTCAGGCCGTTCTATAATGGCACTACGGCCCAAATCGGACCTTGGCCTCCTGACCTTCAGGTTCCTTAACATTTTTCATTATTTATTGTGGAAGGGTTGTTAGCCCGTCGCATAACCCTATGTCTACGAATTTGTCATTTTTCGTAGATTGAGGTGACCAAGGTATACCCAAGCAGGCAGCGTGCTGGAATTATGCGTCGATCGGGATTTGAACTCACGACCTTCGCAATGTAGACTAACAGTCTACCCACTAGGCTATATCCTAGCCGATTTCAGGCCGTTATATCCTGGAAAAGAAAACCTTCTATCTGCAAAATGGGATAAATTTATGGATAAAATACTGACTATTTTCAAAGAATCAATAGAAAACAGTCATTGCCGTAACATTCATAGCAAAATTGATTAGCAGCCCTTCTAGCAAAAACCTTGCTTTAGAAAGCATTTATTTGAATCATTGTGAGTTTGTAAATGTTAGATATTTCTTCGGACATTTAGGCTCTCACTATAGATAAGCAAATACCATAACATTCCATTATTTTCATACAGGTTTCCAAAAGATCACACCCTCCAATTTGTGCCTCTCTTTAATTGTAACTACATACTTATGAGAAAGCATTTTATCATATTTAATATACAACATGACATTTTGGTTATACCCTCGACACACGACGCTAGTTACAATACTTTATCCTTCTTATCGAAGTTACTAATGCCACTATACGATATATGTATAATTAAGCCTACTGCTATCAAACACGTAAGTTGAAATATTTTATGTTAAGTCGTGTGTCGATGGTATAAGCAGAGATAAGTCGTTTACGAGTATCTTATATCATTCACAAAGGAGTCAATCGTCATAAGCAACCAGAAATATATAGCAAAGGAAGTGACTACCATCTAGTACATGCCACCACTGCTGCAGACGGAAAAAAGCGGCCTCTAGGATGTACTATCTTTAAAGATGTAAGAAGAATCAGCCTTCTCAAAACCGAGAAGAACATCAACGAATTGGTCAACTATGGACTGTTTTTTTCTCATAGTCTACTTACCTACAAAATCATCGAATTCATTTAAAGACCAAAAGGACCAGACATCACCATAAGAACTGCAATACCAGTCGCGCCGACCCCTTCGGTCCACATGGAGGCTGATAAGTCTCTAAGGTAAGATCACAGAAACACTTACAACATCACTTTATTTAGTTAAATGAGGATATTTAACCTAAGAGGGGAAGAGTTAACACCAAAGGTTCCCATAAGATTTTTTCAAATGCAAACATCAACAATATCTGGGTCACACGGAAAATCATCTGAAACATTATTTTCTAACAAAGCGATTCTTCTGACAGCATGTCTGTGCCACCTAAGACCGACGTTATATTTTTCCCGATGCCCGAAATTGTAAATTTAGTCTCAATTAGAATTCTGACCAATAAAGTCAAGAAAATCGTTAAAATCGTTGGAATAAATAATTTGTTTACTTATTCTCAAAGAAAGATCTGCTGAAAGAAACCAAAATGACCAAAACACAATTTCATTCATTCATAAATCATACAAAACCTTTGCTTTACTAGGAATTTTTTGATTCATGAACCTAAAAACAAAACCATGGTACCGACTTTGTTAACAGAAACAAAAACATTCCTAATACAATCAGGAGATCAATTCAATTCTGAATACCAAAAAAACGCACAACTTAAGAATCTCTTTCCTTGTGATCGCATGTATTCGCTTAGATGCGAGGAAACTGAGCGAGCTTTTTCGTTGTGTGACTTTTTTCTTGTACTGAGTGAGACATCTTTATGTCTTCAGTTATCTTTGGTATAAATCATTATCAGTAAATTTAAGTCATTTGTTTATTAAACTTTTTTTAGTTACTTATTATACAATATATTAACAAATCATGCATATATTGCATTTAATAATTTTTTTTTCATATAATAATGAGATTTCCTCAGAATGCATTTCATCTCATTTCAATAACAGACGCCCTTCCATAGTTAAATGATTACTTCACTGCGATTTTGCTTACGTTGGTTATATTTTATTGTTATTGATATTGGTATTGGCATTGTTATTGGTATTGGAATTGGTATTTGAATTGGTTGTGGTACTGGTATCGGTACCAGTATTGCTATTGTTATTGGTATTCGTATTGGTATTGATATTAGTATTGGTATTCGAATTGGTATTGGTACTGGTTTGCTCATGCTGTGGTATAAAAACAAAACTTCGGCTGACGCTCAATATTGCTACTCTATCACCACCAACCTCCTCAACTACAACAGTACTATCTCCTTCACCATCACGTGACTCAACACTTGCACTTCCTCCATCACTAACGCCGCTGCCGCCACGTGCCTCAACACTTTTATTTCCTCCGGCATCACCAGCACGACGTGTTTCAACACTCGTACCTTCTCCATCTGACCCTGAAATATAAACGTTTCATTAACTGGATTAATCAGTATTCTTGAAGTTAAGGGTAGTACTTGTATCTGCACCAACTAACGTAGCATATGTTACTGCCAACAGCAAACAAATCGTAAGAAATTTCATGTCGCCTTTTCTCCAGTACACTTCGGCTAACTGAAAATTTTTATCGATTTTAGTGATCTCAGTTTCAGTTCTCTCTTCTTCGGATAGGTCGCGCGTCCTTCTTTTTTTATCCCCTTATCTTAACAAATTCGAAATTACAATATCAGTACATAAGTGATCTGAACTAATGGCGGTGAGAGAATTGAGTATGCTACATCTCGACCAATCTAACTGTAGGGACAATCCCGACCCAGGAGTATTCTGCACTTAAAGCTATAAAGCTTAAAAATTATAAGAAACTAACAACATTATTACTCAAGTACCACTTTCTGAATCAGACTGCCACTTGTCATCACTCTGTTGCCACATTCGTAAGCTGTTAGCTTCAACCCCTCCGTCGTAAGAGAGTTCAGTGATCTGACACCCTTCCATATCTCATACAATGAACCTGTCATACGGAAGAGCCTTGTGGATTACATATGGTCCTTTACATCGCAGAATTAATTTCTTATTTTTTCTAATCGTAATACTCGTATCAACGTTTTTCATAACGATGAAGACACCTAGAGAAAAGTTATATTATATACTGTCTAATACCATTGATACGTAGCGCAGATAAACTATAATTAAGGCCTAAATTATCATTAAACGGCTGTGTGTTATAAGCTAATTTAGCTAAATTACCAAAATAGTGATCATTTATCAGCTAAATGCTTTCAGCTAAATCCTCTCATATTTCTCATAATTTATACCATTGACACATAGCGCAGCTAGTTTATAATTAAGGCCTAAATTATCATTAAATGGCTGTGTGTCAAACGCTCATTTAGATAAATTACCAAAATAGTGATCATTTAGCAGCTAAATCATCTCGTCATGCTCTCAGCTAAATCATCTGATTTAACTAAATCCTCTCAATTTTCTCATAATTTAGGCTATAACGATGAAGAATGTAGTACTAGAGTTGAAGCTTTCATAAAAGCTTCGTCGTGCAAGAGAGAAGAAAAGCCATTTTCTGACAGCTCTGAATTATACAAAATCTTGGAATCGTGATTTAAACGCCTAGCCAGGAAAAATGACTCGCAAACGATTCTAAACCAGGACAAAGGATCGTTTTTCTTCTTTTGTCGCCTTCCTTGCAAAATTTGATTGCCTATTGGCTATGCAATTCAACTTTTTAAAATTATGACAGATGAGTGAGTGGCTCTTCTTAATTAGCAAAGTGCTGTGTGTCACCAATCTACTAACGATGAAGACGAGCTAAATTACGAATTAGCTAAATTATAATTAGGACCGCTATGTGTCAATGGTATTGGGCTATAACGATGAAGAATGTACTAGAATTAGAGCTTTCATAAAAGTTTTTTCCTGCTACAGAAAAGAGAAAAGCCATTTTCTGCGAACTCTGATTCGAAATCTTTGAAGTATTATTTATACGCCCAGCTATGAAATATGACGTGCAAACGATTCCAAAATAGGACTTAAGATCGTGTTTCTCGTTTTGTGGCCTTCTTTGCAAAATTTTATTACCTATCGGCTATGCAATTCAACGGTTTAAAATATGACAGATGAGTGAGTCGCTCGTACTAATTAGCAAAGTGCTTTGTTCCACCAATCTACTAATGATGAAGGTAAGCTAAATTACGAGTTAGATAAATTATAATTAGGACCGCTATGTGTCACTGGTATAAGATTATTATCCTGAAGTTAGCTAATTGTATCAGAAGCTTCAGTCCTAATTTGCGAAAGATCGCGGTTTAGTACATTCGTTTCTCTTCCTTTTCCATAAATTTTTCGACAACTCCGCCCCTCAGATCGAAGTTTACTTGGAGTAGGGCCAGCAGATCAGTGCACAGTATTATTAAGCGCGTACTCAACTTGATTTAACATTAAAGGTCAATCTGAATGAAGGGACTCAGATAATCTACTCGAAATTCCCATTAAAGTCCGGTTAACTCGTTCTACTTGGTCCCAATATCGTCTATAATAACAGAAATATTTTTCAAGAGCACCTTGAACATTTTTCGTACTGACGGTTTTGCAAATTTTATAAAGCATAAACAAAATGCTTTCTTTTTATCTGAAGGGCCGGAAGGGAACTAAAATAATCCAAGTGTAAAATGTAAAAAGGAACTGGTTCTTTAGGAATATTAAAAAAGTGACGTATGAAATTCGAAATATTGTTCAGCATAGCAGGGAATAAGTAGATTATCTTAAGATGATCATGACGCTTTGTCACGCCTAATGAACATGACGTATACGATTAGCTTACATTCTCAATGCAAAGAGGTAAGACAGAAAATAAATGTACGGTCAACCAAGTACATGCACATGGTTTCGAGCACAAGCACATCGATTGTTCTTAATAGACAAAGATGTGGAAGAAGTGCAAGATTTTCGTTCCCTCGGAAGCATTGTCAGTGTGAACGGCGAAGCCAAAAAGACTAATGAGGCTCGTAGGAAAAAAGCTTCGGTATCTTTTCTGGAGGTTAAGTAAAATCTCCCTTCGTAAGATGCGAGAGTTTGACCCATGCGGCAAATTCGTGTTATTTTATGATGAAAATTGATCGTTAGGCTTACCAAGAAACTACAAATTTTCGACGCATTTTTTGGGATATTCTGGCTATGTGTGATCTCCAACGATGAACTTTGGAGTACAACTGGACAGACTAAAGTAGGCACTGAGATTCATAGGCGGCAATGGCAGTGGTTCGGCCGCATTATGAGAAAACCTGAGCAAAACATCTTTAGGCAAGCTCTGGATTATAATTGTCAAGGACGATGTCAGATTGATCGACCATGTACATAGCACGCATGAAAGCGAGCAGTTAAACAGGATGCCAAATATATAATAATAAATAATAATCGAGTCGTGGTGACAACTAAAGGCGGATGGTTACGATCGCGCCATTTTGAAGTTTTCCAATTAGATATGCCAACAAAAAACACAACTTCGACTTAATTTCGCTAATTAAGCTACTCGTAAGACCGATACTATATTTACTTCTGCAGTTTGCTTAATATAAAGCATTTACATATAGTTCCGTTTAAATAACACTCCTACCAGTCTATGAAGATCTAATCCACAATCGTCTTAGCTTTAGAATTTTTGTAATTAATGAATATAAATTTAAGCTCTCTTACTTTTTAGATCAAAAAACATAAATCAAATTTATGTATGAATTTATTTTTTACCAGTTTTCTTTCGACGTCCAATTCACAAAAACTGACTGCACACAAATAAGCAAGCAGATTTTTTGTTTCAAATTTATGGGAAAAAATTTGTTTGAAAAATAAAATCGATTTGACACACGTAATCGATTTAATTGTAACTAATTGCTGCAATTATTTTTGATTAATAAAGATATCTATCAGTATAAAGTATTTCAAGAAAAGATAGCTTATTACGCAATACGCAAATTTTCTTGTGATAACTTATTACTTTATTATTCTAACAATAAAGTATTGTGATCGACACAGAAAAAAAAATAAACTGGCAACAAGTCGGGCGAAACTTTATTATTCTTGGGACAAGTTGCGGATGCGCAGAAAGTCAATATGCAGGTTAGAGTGGTTAGGAAAGACTAAGTGGCTGTTGTCAATTTAACACTTAATTGCGGAAACGATTAATAGTTCCAGTACATATAATCAATATTTCATTCGTTTATGCAAGTTTGGGTTTTTATGAGGGCAGGGGGAGAGGTAGTAAGGGTGGGTGGATGTTAACAGTTTTTTAATTGATTGCTCGAATCACGTTCAATATTCTCTGTATAGAATGTGTTTCATAGACGAAGTTGCTTAGACTTTTCATAAAATTCGGTGTATTTTACATTCACGAAACCGAAAATTTGTAGCCCTGTTCTGAAGGGGGTTCCACTTGTAAAATGTGGTTCCACTTAGTCTTCCTTTACCACTCTAACCTGGATATTGACTTTCCATGCATTCTCAACTTGTCCCAAAAATAATAAAGTTGCGCCCCAATTGTAGGCAGTTTATCTATTATTGTATTTCACACAAAACTTCAAGTTGATAGCTTTGACAGTTTTGAAGAAAAATATTTAATTGAAATTTCGTGAAATTTGTATGGGAGGTGGTACAAGGAGTGAGGAGAAGTAGATACCTTTTTCAAAACCGATGGCAATTATAATAAAATTAATTTTAGCCAAAATTCGTTTTGCGGCTTTGCTAGTTTCAATGAAAATCGATAAAAAGAATTTTTAAAAATTGCGCATTTGTATGGCGTGGGAGAGGGAGTACAAGAAGTAAGAGGATCGGATTAATATTTTGTGATGTTAATAATA
This sequence comes from Chorisops tibialis, assembly GCA_963669355.1. Taxonomy (NCBI): domain Eukaryota; kingdom Metazoa; phylum Arthropoda; class Insecta; order Diptera; family Stratiomyidae; genus Chorisops; species Chorisops tibialis. The sequence continues at coordinate 80,529,606 of OY770262.1, read as the reverse complement.
TATACACCATTATACTGAGACCCAAATTTCAAGTTGATAGCTTCAATAGTTTCAAAGAAAAATCAATTTCTTAAAATTTCGAAATTTCATGAAATTTGTATTGGAGGGGGTAGAAGGAGTAGGCTGATGTAGCCCGTACATGAACATAAATTTACTTTATCGTTAAATAAAAAAGGGGGGGGGGGTGCAATAGTAGTAATGGTTTCATGTTAATAACATTTTAATTGATCTCGAATCGCACCCAAAATTCGCTGTACAGATTGTTACCTTCATAGACGAAGTAAATTCTATGGAATTTTCGGTGTATTTTATGTTCTTAAAATCATTCATTTGTATGGAAAGGGATAGAAGAGGTGAGGGAATAGCAAAACTTGTGATGCAGTTTAGTTAAGTTTCTTTTGAAAGGTGTTCTTACAAAATTTCATGTTTGGAGCAATTTGTTGTTTATTAGTGGATTCATTGAAATTGGTCGAACTCATGCTTTTGCATGGGAGGGGGTGATAGGGCAGGGGGGGATTCTAAAACTTTTTATACATTTTTATTTCAAACATTTTTAAAATTGTTTGTAATTTCAAGTTGATAGCTTTTAATGGTTTGGCGATAATTGATTTCCAAAAAATACTTTTGAATGAGAGGAGGTAGAAGTTTTGAAGGTATTTGAGTAGTTGATATCTTAAACTTTAAAGCATTTTTTTTTTAATTAATTTTACAAATTTTCGAGCTTGTGGCTTAAAATTTCACTCAAAAATTTAGAGATTTTGTGTTTTTAAATTCACATGAAACACCTAGTGCAGGTTAGGGTCACCTTTGATGGATGACAATGTTGGCTGAAATTACCTTTTTTTATGAATATCAAATGGATGCATGCACTTGCAAAATTTTATCTTTTTATCTTTTACCAGAGTCCTTAAAAAATAAATTAAAATTTTCAACATTTGGCACAGCATCTCGTTCTCCTTACACCACCGCCTTAAATTTTTTTACAAAAATGTTACATCATAAAGGTCAACAATTTGACAAAATTTCTACTTAATACCCGTATTGGATTATGAGATATAACGGTTTAAGTATTGAAAAGTGGACCATTTTTTAATTGCTCCCCATTTCCCCCCACTACTATTATGATAAAACTTTATATATTTTTCTTATATTTTAATACATGTTTTAAGTTTCAATTACGTTTAGTTTTCCTTTGCACACCCTCCTCCCTGACCCTCTCCTTATAATAATTGACCTCCCTTTTAGTAGATTATAGTGGAGCTGTAAGCCACCTAATTGGTCTTAAAATAAGAATTTTTTGGATCAAGTTGTTCCAAAGATATAATCATTTGGAAAAAAATTCGGCTGACAATTTGTTTTTAGCTCCCCCTCCCCTTTTTGGACCACAATATAGAAAAAATTTAATTATTCTCCATACCTATGCTGATTTTCAGCTTCCTATCTGGATTCGTAGTGAAAATATTAGCAAATGTAGTTTTTGACTAAGGGAAAGTACTCTACCTCACCCTTTCACCTGATACTCCCCAATACTAGGTCCATCACACCACACCATTAAAAACTATCAATTTCCAGTTTTGTACAAACACTTTTAAAATATTTGATATAAAAATGTATGAAAAGTTTTGAAAGCCCCCCCCCCACCCTTCCAATCAAATAATACCAACAACTTAAAAAATACGAACTTGAAATGTTGTATGAACACCTTTCAAAATAAACGAAAAAATACTGCGTCATAAATTTTACGAGTCCTTTAACTTCTCTACCCCCTCACGTACATATGTTTCAAGAATATAAAAAATACCGAATTTCATAGAATTTACTTCGATTATGAAACTAACATTCTATACAGCGAATTTTGAACGTGAATCAAGCAATCAATTAACATCAACCCACCCCTTATAACACCCCATTCCCCCCATATAAAACCAAACTTGCAATTGAATAAAAAAATATTGGTACTACGTACTGGAGCTTAATGATCGTAATTGCAGTTAAGTGTTAATTAATTGACAACTGCCCCATTCACTTAGTCATCCGTAGCGACCCTAACCTGCATATTGACCTCCCAAGTATCCTCAACTTGTCCCAAGAATAATAAAGTTGCGCCCGACTTGCTGGCAGTTTATTTTTTGTTTTCATATCATTTTTGGCTCTACCGTCCATGCACCCAAAGAAGAACAAATCACCTAAAAGCTATCTAATCCAAAAACTATTATGTTTCTACATTTATTGCAATCACCTCTTCAAAAATTATTATTTTCTACCCCCTACTACCTCTCACACAAATTGCACAAATTTCAAAAGTTCGAACAATGTCACACAATTTCTTCAAATTCGGACATCTCTTCTATTGCTTAATATATAAATACGACAACGGATAATTATAAGAACTAGAAACATGAAAATTTGCTTGAATAGTTCTATGAAATGGGAAACAGTTTAATGTGCCGGAAAATATGCCATCTCAAATTCTTTCAAATAGTGACTTTTGTATGGGAGGTGGTGGAAGCAGTGAGGTTTGTAATTTTTGTTTATGACACCGACTGTGGTATGCAAAATATTACGTGCTGAGTTTAAAGTTTTTAGCATTTATAAATTTCAAGGAAATCGGACATTCTTTTTATGAAATTGGGGCATTTATATGGGTGGTGGTAGAAGAAGTGAAAGGTTTTGGACGATTTCGAAACTGTTTATAAATACCACTATGCTTCGTATCAATGTTAAAATCGATAGCTCTCATGGACAAATGCTTTTCGTGAATTTTTAATAAAAAAATTTGTATGGGAGGAGGTAGAAGGAGTCATACGAAGTTCATATTTTTTAGCACTTATTGCAATTATTAAGAGACAAAATTTTAAGTTTCTTTTTTTAGTTTTAATGGAAATATCGACGTAATGCATTTACCAAAATTATGCATTTGTATGGGAGGGCTAGAAGGAGTATACGGATCAACAACAAAAATTTTATACTATGCTTGAAAACTATGGCAGTTAAAAACAAAAAAATTAATTAAAATTGCAAAATTCGTAGGAATGAGGTGAAGTTGATAATTTTTTTAAAATTGATTTTAACTGTAATGCTGCCAAAAACTCGCTTCTTAGCTTTGCTAGTTTCAATGAAAATAGAATAAATGCATTAGTGAAAATTGTGCATTTGTAGGGGGAGGGGTAGAAGTATTGAGGGGATTATTTCTTAAAATTTCGAAACTTCGTGAAATTTATATGGAAGAGATGTTGAAGGAGTGAAGGGATGTAGACCGTTTATGAACATTTTTCTTTTTTGCTAAAAAATACATAAAACAAATTTCAGCACTAGCTCAAAGCGTTCTAGAGTTATGTTGTAGACAGACGGACAGACAGACAAACGGTATTTTACTGATACTTTGGAGTGTTCTTTTATTCTTTTTTCCACATTAATTTCATTATTTTCCTTTCATTTATTATTTGTTCTTTTGTTTATATTTCTTCAGTTTTTAATTTCTTAGGTATACTAACTTTATCTTTTTTTTCACGTATCTACAATATATTTTGCTTAATTTTTTTTTTTTACATTTAATCGCAATTTTTATTTGCGTTAAAAAAAATGAAATTGCGATAAAAAAACTGAAGTGAAAGGCACACGTCGCAATTAAAAATTTTGAGTACAATCGCTTAGATTATACTACCATTGAGATTAGAAAGGAAGTAAGTGAGATTTATACAGGGTGTAACAGAATAGATGTGACAAAAAAAAACATGGTGATAGGGGACCTCGTGGTGCACAAAAAAATATTCTACGGAAGACTTGTAGCTCCAACCCCTAGCGACTTAAGGGTGATTTTCAGTTTTTGGTTCGTGGAGGAGGTTGTCAAACTAAAAGGCCAATATCTTCGAAACTACTTGAGATAGCTCAATGCGTAATATCTTGTTGGAGAGCTTATTAATGTACCTTTCTAACAAAGGTACTCTACTCTAGCAACTCAGTGGCTGATTTGATTTTTTATTGCAGACCCTTGTTGGAAAGATACATTAATAAGCTCTCCAACAAGATATTATGCATTGAGGCATCTTAAGTAGTTTCGAAGATATTGGCCTTTTAGTTTGACAACCTCCTCCACGAACCAAAAACTTACACTGAAATTTAAGGTTAGATACACTACTGCCTTGCATGTGTGTTACCATTCGAAATTCCAGGAACGGTGTACTGCTACTGCCATCTTTGAAGAAACAGCGAGAACTTATTCAAGGTCCTAATAAATTCAAGAAAAGCATTTCTCCTTCGAATATATGAGAGCTATTGACTTTGATTATGATAAGCAGTTTTAAAATCATCTTAAACGCTCTTCTTCCTCTGTCACCTCCCATACAAATGCCCCAATTTCAGGAAAACTATGTCCAATTTCTTTAAAAATAATGAAAATAAAAACTTTAAATTCAGCAAAAAACATTTTGAATGCCATGTTCGGTGTCATATGCGAAAAATACAAACATCCCTGCTCTACTTCTGCCACCTCCCATGCAAAAGTCTCTATTCACTATTCGAAAGAGTTTGAGATGACATATTTTCCGGTATATCAAAGTCATTCTCATTTCATTTAGAGTATCATATGATTAGACCTTACGTCCAATCATAATTCTGTTATGTTTTTTAATACAGTATATAGTATCTATCCTGACGAAAGTTTCATCCCTTTTTCCACTCTTTGGGAATAGAATTGATATTGCATTGAATTAGAGTGTCCGTTTGTTTATTCGACAACGTGATAACTCTGGAACGATTCGCCATTAGACAAGAGAGAAAATTGGACGTCGAACTAGACTCTTAAATTACTCCCGAATCTAGGAAGATTTGCACTTTTACCCGCACCATTTCCTACCATTCAAAAACGATAAGAACGCCAAAAAACTGGAATATTCGTTGTCAACTGCTGGTTTTTCATTTCGCCCTAATCCATTAGCTCTAAGTCTTGAGCAAAACAATTTGCCTCTTCTTCAATTCAATGTAATAACTAGTACTTCTTACATCTACTGACATTTGAAATTTATTCCAGTCTATTTCTCGTATAATTACCTTATTTTTCGCCATCTCTTGCTGCTCTGGTTTCGGTTCCACACGAGCAATCAAACATCCTATCTAACACCACAGCTGGTTCTCTCTCAGGAGGAGTATATTGGAATTCCCTCACTCTAGTATGCTTCCGGGAATCGCTGTCCGAGATTGATTGCTTTTAAGGGTTTTCATCGACTTGAGAACGTTTAGTTCATCTTTGGTTCCCTGTACCTCAACAAATGTCCGTCCAGTGGAAGGAGCCGGACATACAAAATCCATCTTTTGTTGTGTTAGCTTGTCTTATACTGGAGACACACTGCGGAGTTTAAAAGAAGCTTAGGCCAATTCGGAGTTTATGGGCCTTCAATCTCCTTAAGTACAAGGATCTTAGACGATTTGCAAACAAAATATGCAGACAAAAAAAACGGAAGTATAATAATGACGAAATTAAAAACATGGACGAACAATTTAAATTACACAACACAAGAGCCGCGTATTCCCTTGTCAAAAGGATGAAAGAAGGTTACAAACCGAAAACGACCCTATGCAAGGATGCGGAAGGGAACATTATAAGTAACGCGGAAGATATAAAACTAAGATGGGCACAATATTTTGAACACCTTCTTAACCCGAGCCCATCACCTACACGAACAGCAGCAGCAGATACAATAGCAGGTATAACTGATGTAACAGCTGATGAAGGATCCGCTTTGAGTCCTCCCACACTCGAAGAAGTAAAAACAGCCCTAAGGAACCACCCAAACAACAAAGCGCCGGGCACTGATCAAATCCCAGCTGAACTTCTGAAAGCCGGCGACACCTGCATAGCGCATCTCCTACATAGATTAGTCGCGGACATATGGACGCAGGAAATACTTCCTGAAGATTGGCGCAAGAGCATCATATGTCCAATTTATAAAAAAGGTGACAAACTCTGCTGCGAAAACTACCGAGGAATATCTCTGTTGTGTACGTCTTATAAGATTTTGACGAAAATTCTAGAAAAGAGAATTAAGCCCTATGCTGATAAAGTAATTGGTGAATACCAAGGCGGATTTAGAGCTGGACGCTCAACCACGGACCAGATATTCTCAGTTAAACAGGTGCTGGAAAAGTGCTGGGAATATAATATTGATGTGCACCAGATATTTGTTGACTTCAAACAAGCATACGACAGTATCGACAGGCGCGTATTGTATAAAATCATGTTGGAGTTTGGAGTCCCACCGAAACTGGTTCGACTGACAAGAATGACAATGACTGAGTCTTTGTCACAAGTCAGAGTAGAAAACGATCTGACTTCCAGTTTTAAAACAGACAACGGCCTTAAACAAGGTGACGGCCTCGCACCAATGCTTTTCAACTTAACACTCGAATATGTTGTTCGGAAACTTCCCGTTGACACCAAGGGAACACTATGCTTCAAATCCACACAACTCGTAGCATATGCCGACGACATAGATATCCTTGCAAGATCTCTGGAGAGTGCTAAGGAAGTATTTGTAAACCTTGACTCGGTAGCAAGGAAAGTTGGACTACGCATTAATGAAAACAAAACAAAAATTATGACGCAAACTAGGAAAAAGACGCCAATCAGACAAAATATTACAGTAGGAGACTATAACCTAGAAAACGTAGACAACTTCATATATCTAGGGGCAAATCTATCGAAGGATGGAAGCGAACCCATCGAAATTAAAAGAAGGATAATGATGGCAAACAAGACTTATTATTCGGTACTTCCAATAATCAAAAACAAGAACGTGCACAGGAAAACAAAACTTAAGCTATACAAAACAATCATAAGACCTGTGCTATGCTATGGCAGCGAAACGTGGACATTAACTCAGGCGTCCGAAAAACGACTTAACGCCTTTGAAAGGAAGGTCGTCAGAAGAATCCTCGGACCTGTGAGGGAAGACTCGATCTGGAGAATACGATACAATAGAGAATTGTATGCCATCTTCGACAATCCAGAAGTGTCAACCCTCATAAAATTTAAAAAATTACAATGGGCTGGTCATGTGGAGCGGATGGATGACGGAAGAATTCCCAAACGCACACTAAAAGGGAAAGTCAACGGACAAAGACCGGTCGGAAAACCACGAAAGCGCTGGGAGGATTCGATTGACGCAGACAGCAAATCACTGCTAAGATTTTCAAACTGGAGGACGCGGTCACTGAACCGAGATGGATGGAGGCAAAGCATTCAGGAGGCCAAAGTCCGATTTGGGCTGTAGCGCCATCGTAAGTAAGTAAGTAATCTCCTTAAGGGGGTTCAATACTTGAAAATCATGAAAAAAGTGAAAAAAAATTTTTAATGGCTTAAAAAATTCTACAACTCTTTCTGCACATTTTGCAACTTGTCCCGTTTCAAAATTCCAATTATTTTATTTTTAATTTTTAATCTAAAGAGTTTGAATCGATTAGAGTCGGTCCCGGTTCTTTCAAACGCTTCTCCTGAAAAATCACGTTTTTTACCTTTTAGGAACACAGATCTCAGGTAAATATCACTAGATTGAACTGAAATTTGGTACAGATGTCCTACGATAAATTATCTATGACCTGACGGAGCCGATTTAAAAAAAAATTAAAAGTATAAATGTTATATTGTGTTAAAGTTGCGAAAAATGACTAAAAAATATAAACTCTTATTAATAATTCCCGAAGCATTATTTTGCCAAAAGCTCCCGTCAGGGCATAGACAATATCGTCAAGAATCATTTGTCCAAATTTGAAAAAAATCGGTTGAGCCATTCCCGAGTTCTGTGTTCCTAAAAAACCCCTGTTTATAGGCGGGAGGGGGGTGGAACAAGGCAAATATTGAGCCACCTTAAATATGAAGCTTAAATCGAGTTTATTTCAATTGAAGAGCTCTGGTAATCTCGTTTCAGAATGAGGTTTGAGGACAAAAACCTCTTCCCATATTATGTCAAACCCTGAAAAAGCTTTATTTTACGCATTCCTGAAAAATATATACCTAAAAAAACCCAGAGGAAATTTTTTAACTCGTATTTTGATTTTGACAGTTGCACAATGGATGGCAGAGCAAGCGTAAGTAAAATGAATTTAACGTTAAACTCAATTTTAAGTATTATTTTGTTAACATTTCAGAAAAAAGAAAGCAGAAATGGATTTGGTCTCCAACGATGGAGGTCAAATTACTAGAAGAATGGAAGAGGAGGCTTGACGACCTGCGAAAATCAAAAATAAATTCGCATATTTATGCAGAAATAGCAGCTGATTTGGATGAGGAGGCAATTTCCGGAGAAGTTCACCGCAAAATACAAAATATGACGAAGCGGTACAGGTGAGTTCAGAGAACAATTTTTTTTTCAGTTTTTATCACACCTTTCCCAGACTAGAAAAATGCGGCGTTGGAAAGATCGGAGGATCGTTGTCGGAATGGAGCCATTATACGGAGCTGCATAAAATGCTAGGTGGGCAAGCATGCAACGATATGACCCTGATGGACGAATCGTTTCATTTAAATGGTGCGTATAATGTTGTTGCTAAAATACGAAACACAGTTATACAGGGTAGCATAATACGATGTTTACAATTCTATTATTTATTTCAGATGAATCAATACATTCGGTCGCAGCATGTACGCCGAGTCGGGATGATTTACCAGCGACTTCTTCCTGCAACTACAAGTTATGCCGCACTGGACAGCTGTGCTGAATTCGCAGCAGGACCTACACCAAGAAAGAAAAAAGGCAGCTCGGATGCCTTTTTAGAATTGGCTCAGTAGGAGTGCAAGAGAAGAAACCGCAAAAACGAACGATTTTCTGCAAAAATTGCTCGAGCAAAATGCCGCAATGCAGCAATCACAAAATGATTTCAACAATAAGTTATTAGAAGCTTTCGCACGCAAATAGGGAAGTTACGAATTAAGATTATGAAATAAAAATGGAGTGTCAAGACTTTTATATTGGCTAGATCTCGACTGAATCTAAGTTGACTGCTTCGATTGGGTCCATGCGATCACCACTGCAGTATATCCCTGCGATCTTCTAAAAAAGATAATAACAGCATTGTAATAATTTAAACTTAAACGAATTTAAAACTAGCAAAACTAATTCGTTTCGGTAAAAAGAATCTACACATACCATGTTGATAACTATACTGCGCTATGCAATCGCGTATAGTTCTTCCTTCTACCACCCCACTTGTAATTGAGTTAAATTAGGGTTGTACTCTTCCTGCCGAGTTAACCTCCGTCCAATGTTCTGGAATGGGATCTTTCTCCTCCTTATTCAAAACATTTTGTGAATGCGTAATTGCGGATTGATTGTGCACTTACTTGGACCCAAATGGTACGGTGTAAACTCTGTGCACTTCTTTTTGATGCAATTCTTTTATTACGCGCAACGCTTATTGCTAAGATGCTTAAAGCAAACTGCACGCGAACATTTCTCAAAATATTTAAAATGGAATTCACGTAAACTAGCACTACTAAAGAGTCTACATTCGGCATTTTGCGATATTTTAGAATTAAATTCAATCCGAACGAAATTTGACATTTAACAGACAGTTCAAAAACTCAATCTTGTGCAGTGTGTCACCTATTGCAGCTTGAAAAAGCTCGAAGCTCTTTGCGGCCTTGGGAAGAGGTTTACGTCGCAGTGTGTCTCCAGCATTACAATATATCATTTGGTTGAGGAATTTGACTGCATCCTCGGATCTCATCAAAACTGCATTGTCCCCTCTCACCAACGTTGTTGTACCTGGACTTCGGATCGTTAGCTGTCCCACAAGCAGCTCAGTTCTTCCCACGTCGCAGTTGTCCACCAATACCTTGGTTTTTCGGCATCTCTCAGAATCAGCGGCGCTACTCCGGAGGAGGGGGGCTTTGGAGGCTCGAGCCCTCCCCCCTCTGCAGACAGCTTATTTTTTTCAACACTTATATATGATGGATACTATAGAAGAATGTAAATTACATTCAATTATTTTAACTGTAATACCATTGACACATAGCGGTCCTAATTATAATTTGGCTAATTCGTAATTTAGCTGTTTTTCATCGTTAGTAGATTGGTGACACACAGCACTTTGCTAATTAAGAAGAGCCACTCACTCATCTATCATAATTTTAAAAAGTTGAATTGCATAGCCAATAGGCAATCAAATTTTGCAAGAAAGGCGGCAAACGAAGAAAAACGATCCTTGGTCCTGTTTTAGAATCGTTTGTGAGTCATCTTTCGATTGGCGTTGAAATCACGATTCCAAGATTTTGTATAATTGAGATCTGTCAGAAAATGACTTTTCTTCTCTCTCGCACGACGAAGCATTTATGAAAGCTTCAACTCTAGTACTACATTTTTTATCGTTGTAGCCTAAATTATGAGAAAATTGAGAGGATTTAGCTAAATGAGATGATTTAGCTGAGAGCATGACGAGGTGATTTAGCTGCTAAATGATCACTATTTTGGTAATTTAACTAAATTAGCGTATGACACACAGCCGTTTAATGATAATTTAGGCCTTAATTATAATTTAGCTGCGCTATGTGTCAATGGTATAAGAAGCTTAAGGTTACTGGTAATTTTTGAGTAAAATGTGTTCAAAAATGTTAAATTGAAAGTCCTATGAACAGCTGATTACGTCAAAATGCATACGTTTCTGAATTTCAACAATAAGCATTAATTTATATTAAAGTTCGGTTTCTCACACTGAAATGCGTGTCCAGTAAAACACAATAATAGCCCTCGGAGAGTTCAATCAAATTTGAAGGCATTTCATGAGGAGGCGCTGTATCCAAGGTAAGAAGTGGCAGTTGTTAAACTGATTTCGTTATAGCAGAGCTACTCATAAAGATAGGAAGGTAAGATTAAAAAGTACTGTACTATGTTTTCATGATTTTCATTATTTAAAATCGAAATTCAAATATATAATAATTTTTTTTTATAGTTTATTTATAACCATTTTTTCACCACTTATATTTAATAAATAATAATTTAAAATATTAATGTGTAATTTAACTCGTTTTTAAGACACTCTCAGCATATTTAGCAATATGAACGACACCCAAATTCGATGATGCCACATGAAGATTATCGCCCGAAACCATTTTATGATTTATGTGTGGATTATGAAGCTCAGTAATTAGGGTACTGCATGCTGATGATGAATCTCCACTTGATGATAAACATCCCTAAGATATTAAAAGATAAATTATTATAAAAATTATTTTGAATATCCTGAAAAAGTTTTGAATACTAATCCGTCGAGTGTAACGCGCATTTTCTTATTTGTTTAATGAAAAATCTGAGAAAACAATCACATTTTTAAGGATCTTACTTTTCTGACTAATAAACGAATCAATTTTTTTTTCAGGAAAAAAAACGAGTGGTAAATATTTACCACATGTAGCAACCTAAAACGGTTCTTTAACAAAGTTTTCAAACAAAAAAATTGTTATTAAAAGAATAGATTTGAATATCTGGGGTAAAAAAAAATTTAACCACAACCGTACGCGGAGATTTCCAACATTACCTAAACATCGGGTCATGGTTTTCAGCTCAAAGCTTGCTATTAAAAATCAATTAAATATTTTTTCTTGCTTAAATATCTTTTTGAATTGATATTATTAATTATTTTTGTGCAGCCAGGTTATATACGATATGAGTGGGAGTGTTGGAATTTATAACATCTCGCATGTAAACTGGTCTAACAGCTCTTTGAACTGAATTCTTTGACGCCAATGTATAAACATCATTTTTTTCCTCTTTAATATACTTTTATGTTGACTAAAAGTCGCCTTTTAATTCACAACAACAAAAATGGTTCGAGTATCAAATATAACCATTTCGAATATGCTCCACGATCTACCGAGAATGCTCTCAGCGGTTCAGAAAAAAGCAGTGCATCGAGTCTTCACGCGAGTTTTGGATCTGTGTAGCGAGAACAGGGACGAAATTTTGACTCGAACTGTTACTAAAGACGAAACTTGGGTTCATCATTATGAGCCTGAATCAAGCAGGAGTCAATGCAGTGGCTCCATAAAGGCGCTTCAATCACCAAGAAGTTTAAGGGACGGAAAAATCATGCCCACTATTTTTTGGGATTCATAGTAGGTTTTGATGACCGACTTTTAAAAAAAAAGGATAAGATATCGAGGAATGTGGACTCGAGGTGTGCTGCTTTTGCACCATAACGCACCTGTTCACAAGAGCCATGTTGCAATCAATGGCTGCCCTACAGAAATATGACTACGGAAATTTGAACCATCCCTCTTATAGTCCAGATCTGGCCGATTCCGATTACTATTTGTTCCCAAAACTGAAGAAAGAACTTCGGGGAAGAAAATTTACCAACGATGAAGAGGTGAAGTCAGCCTATTTTGAAGGCCTTGGTAAAACATTTTTTTCGAACGAATTAATAAACTTTGTGAGATGTGATAAATGTATTAGGCTTAAGGGAGAATATATTGAAAAGGAAAAATAATAACTTATTTAATTTTACCTCTCCCCCCCCCCCCTTCCTTTTCATTCCGCGAAATTTTTGACCTCCCCTCGTAACATAGGAGTTCATCTTTCGATATGGGTAAGGGAAACAAGTGAAAGGGGAATTTATAACTTACCACCCAAAATTCATTTCCAGGCAAAGCATTTCCATCCCAGGCATATGAGACAACGAGAAGCATATTTTCATACTCAGGACCGACCTATAAAAATATTCAGAATTAATACATAATACATTTAAATTAATCCAAAAATTAACTAATTTCTGTGCTGGATTCCTTGTCGAAAGAAATACTCGAATGCCACTGTTTGGATGATTTTTCGATTCGAAAAGTTTATTATGTTTTAATTCACGCCATTCGTTCAGATGAAACCATGAGAAATGAATGAACGACACATGATTCAATTTGGGCAAAAGCTCTTTTATCCGTTCGGTGAATGTCTCCAAAAATATGGGCTCTTGCTGATCAGCCGTACGCCACACTCCCAGACCAATACCAACGACGTGAATGTAAGCCTGCTTATTGGCGTGTGCTGCTCGAGCTTCGCTTTCCAAAAGCAAAGTATCAAAGGATATCGTGTAGCGTTTTTTCATGACTAAATTATCGAAAATATCGTTCTTATTGCCCGAGTCACCGAATCGTTTATTGTCTTTCTGAACCTGCGTGAATACAAGTCCGTTTTCATCGTAAAATTCATTCCAAATTTGACGATAGTCGAATTTTTTCTCGATCGATGAATTCGAATTGGCCGGCTTCTTGGCACTGTAGCCATTCTGCGGGGTGTTTTGTGTTTTTGTAATAACAATGTCTTGGAATTCCATTAAATCTCTTCGTGATAAGCGAGCTCCAATGAAACCAATGATGACACCTTCGCGTTTGATTTTACTTTTATCTCGTTCGATTTCTCCTCTATTCTTTCGAGTACCATCATTTAGAAATTCCGAATGCGATGAAACAGATAGCAGTGCTGAGAGCTGGAAGAATATTTATTAGTGAAGTTTTTCTTAGGTTAATACTATATTTCGTTGTAATTAAGGCTGAGGGACCGTAATATGAAAGACCAACTCCTCCTTGATTCATTTTAATGTATTTTAAAAATTCGTAGATAGAGGGTTGTGCGAGGAGCTAGCAACCATACCGCAATAAATAATGAAAATTTTAAGGAACCGGAACGTCAGGAGGCCAAGACCCGATTTGGGCTGTAGTGCCATTGAAGAATCTATCAGTGAATCCTGCTCTTCGTCTCCAAGATGGTCGCTTACCGGGCTGGGTACCACTAGTGCCCTCATTGCCTTCTAGGTATGCTATGTGAGAAAAAATGCACGTGAGTTTACAGCGCAATAACTGAGTCTACCATCAAATGTAAGACTAGTCCTCCAGGTTGGGTGTTGAGCGAAATGTACGCAACTCATCTCCGACAAAAAACTTAACTTGTTTCGAAACGTGCTTCCATACTTGAAGAAGTAAAAACAGTCCTGAGGAACCACCCAATCAACAATGTGCCGGGTATACACCAGATTCTGGCTGAGCTTCTGAAAGCTGGCGACAACTGCATAGCACATATGGTGGAAACATTTCCTGAAGATTGCCGCGGGAGTATCTTAAGTTCAATTTATAAGAAACGTGAGAAACTCTGCGGCTAAACCTACCAACGAATATCTTTGTCATGTACGTCTTATAAGTTTTTTACGAAAATTCTGCAAAAGGGAATTAAGTCCTATACAGACAAAGCAATTGGTGAATACCAATGCAGAGCGGATATTCTCAGTTGAACAAGTGCACCAGATATTTGTTGACATGAAACAGTCATACGACATTATCGACAAAAAAGCAGAATTGCCGAATTTAGAGCGATGATAATCCACAAACCATTACATCCGGAAAAAGTCACCGCTTGGTGCGCTTTATGGGCCGGTGGAATCATTAGTCCATATGTCTTCAAAAATGGTGATGGTCGGAACGTTACAGTCAACGGTGAGCGGTATGACATGAGACATGATTACTAATTTTTTCGTTCCTCAATTGAAAGACATTAATGTCGCAGACATGTGGTTTCAACAGGACGACGGGGAGTATAATGGACCCAACTAGACGGCCCCAGTACATTGTGGTTCTACGAAACCACCCTCCTACAACCGAAACCTAAGGTCTGGGCGCCTGGAGCCATGCAGTGCCACGAAATAACCTTTTCAATGAACAATTTGTACAGTGCTTCCATCGAGTTGTTAGTTGTCTGGTACGTGGCTCCATCTTGCTGAAACCGTTGCAATGTAAGCATTCTTGAGGCTCGGGATGGAGGAAGTTGCGAATTATGCTTACATAACGTGCTGAATTCACAGTTCTGCCTCTTGCGTCCTCGAAAAAATAAGTTCCAATGGCGCATTTTGCCAACATAGCCACCTATAGCGTTACATTAGGGCTATGCATTGGACGTTCGTGAACCGCAGCTGGATTAGACTCATCCTAGAAACGGCAATTTTGTCGATCCACATACCCGTTTAGGTGAAAATGTGTTTCGTCACTAAAGAACATGTTCTCATAGTTAACAAATCTCTCCAACATTGTGTTGGCAAAATTTTCAGTGTTAAAACATAATCGGATTCATTTAGTGACAGCACGATATAAATTTTGAATACCTTGAGATGCAAATCAGAATGTAATATGCAGTGTACCGTCGCTCTAGATAGTCCTAATTGAGCCCGACGTTTTTTAATGCTAACTCGAAGTTGACATCGCACAGAGTTCGCAACCCACTCAATATTTCTGACGTTCTTGGAGTTCTAGAGCGTCCAGATGGTTCATCTCCCACTGTGTTTTCGGAAACGTTAAAGCCCTGGATCTACAAGAGTATCGTTGCATTGCTTGGTGCCTTACCAATATAGTTATAATAATACACGAGTTTGATGTTACAAATTATGTTTTATTACTATTTGAGACTTAAATCTACGAGACGCGGCGTAGCATCTCTTGCTATGGCGGTGAACTTAAGCCTGATATAAATTTCTACATACAAGTATAGATATGTAATATATAGATATAGATATGTAATATCAACGTTACATCGACATCACACGATATTGTACCATACTGGTATTTACTTAATTATCTGAATACAGAACATAATGTCCCATCGTCCTGAGTCAGGGTTTCTTTATGTAAATACTTATTGTCTCAATTTGGAACATCGTTTGACTTGAAACTATGGGTGGTTAATCACATGTTATCATTACAAATGTTTATAGGACTTTCTGAAACATAAGTTTGGATGCAGCTGGTGTTTGGTCAGTTGCCATAACTATATGCTGCAATCGGTAGTAAAGTCGAAAGAGACGACGCACGCGAATGAGCGAACGATCATTCTCGAAAAAAGCGCGCACACAAAAAGCGCGTCGCTTTCCCATGTACGGAGTGTGGTAGTTGCTAAGAATTCTCGAATCGCGCTACCTAACGCTGTGCTCCCCTCCCCCTTCCGAGATATCGCACCGTCTCGTTCGCGCTTGAAATAGTTGGGTCCTTATGAGACAACCTGTATGACACTCACGGTTCATCCACAGAAAAATCTTCGCGCCCTGCTACAAAAAAAAAACAAAAGAATTATGATTGGGCGTAAAGCCCAATCATATGATACTCTAGATGAAATGAGAAAGAGTTCAATGTACCGGAAAATATGTCACCTCCAATTCTTTTAAATAATTAATAGTGACTTTTGTATGGAAGGTGGTAGAAGCAGAGGAGGAAGGTGTGTAATTTTTGGATATGACACCTAATGTGGTATGCAAAATATTTCGTGCTGAATTTAAGGTTTGTAGCTTTCATTATTTTCAATTGGGCATAGTTTTCCTGAAATTGAGGCACTTGTATGGGAGGTGGCAGAGGAAGTGGAGCGTTTAAGATGATTTTGTAACTGCTTATCATCATCCTTATCACCACGCTTTGATTCAATTTCAAATTCAATAGTTCTAATATATTCGAAGAAGAAATGCTTTATAATACAGATATTTGTATGGGAGGGGGTAGAAGGAGTGAAGAGGAGCTGATAATTTTTTTTGGCATTTATTGCAATTACTAAAAAACAAATTCTGGCAAAATTTTAAGTTTGTACTTTTTCTAGTTTTAATGGAAATCGATATAATGCACTTAACAAAAATTGCACATTTGTATGGGAGGGGGTAGAAGGAGTGTACGGATAAAAACACATTTTTTTCTCGTTATTGATATTTCTATTTTTATACTTTATGCAAAGTATGAAGTTGATAGCTTTAACAGTTTCGAAGAAAAATAATTTAGTTTAAATTTCAAAATTTCGTGAAATTTGTATGGGAGGGGGTAGAAAGAGTGAGGTGAAGTTGAGAATTTTTCAATGCTGATTGGAATTATAATAAAATTAATTCTGGCAAAAATTCGTTTTTCTAACTTTGCTAGTTTCAATGAAAACTGAAAAACTGCATTTTTCAAAATTATGCATTTGTATGGCGGGGGGTAGAAGGAGTGATGGGATCGGATCAATATTTAGTCATACTAATGACATCTATATCGTAATACTTTAACCCAAATTTCAAGTCGATAGCTTAAATATTTTCAAAGAAAAATCAATTTTGAAAATTTCGGAATTTCGTGAAATTTGTATGGGAGGGGGTAGAAGGAGTAGGGGGATGTGGCCCGTTCACGAACTTAAAGTTACTTTTTTGCTAAGAATGACACACAACAAATTTCAGCACGATAGCTTAAAGCGTTCGGGAGTTATGCTGTAGACAGACAGACAGACAGACAGACAGATAGACAGACAGACGGACAGACAGACGGACAGACAGCAACTCGGATTCGAAGTTTTTGAGCGACAACAAATATTTCTGTACCCCTAGCGGCTCTGTGCGAGCATTATTTCTTAGCGTTACAAACGGTAAGGCAAACACAATATACTCTCAGATTTCATCTAGAGTATAAAAACCGACTACCATACCAAGCGTTGAAACATCTTGGAATGTGCTTGCATTTCCAGGCTTTCATTCACTCGTCGCTTTCATCACTTTCCATCGTTACAAGTGCTGCCAACCATCGAAATTTCATCATTGCTATAAATATTTTTGTAGATTTTAGCGACATCTGTTTTTCTTTATTTTCATACTCTATATGGAATCTGAGAGTATTATAAGTTTGCTCTAAAATTTGTAACGCCAAGAAATAATGCTCGCACACAGGTACCAAGGGTACAGAAATATTTGTTGTCCATCAAAACTTTCAAAGCCGGATCTCCGTCCGTCCGTCTGTGCGGTCTCTAGCTTGAGAACGCGTTGAGCTATAAAGTTCAAATTTTGTACACGTCAATTTTGATGAAAAAGTAATGTCAAGTTCGTGAACGGGCCAAATCGTTCCACCCTTTCTACCCCTCCCACACAAAATGAAAATGACATTTTATTGGAAACTATAAAAGCTAATAATTTGAGAGAAGGGTTTGAGCGATTTGACCCGTTCAATTCACACACGAACTTGTTCTTACTTTTTTGTCAAAATTGACGTGTAGACAATCTGAAATTTCTAGATCAATGCGATCTCGAGCTAGAGAGGATACGGAAGGATGGACAGACGGACGGAAGGACATCCGGTTTCGAGATTTTTGATTGATAATATGAACTTCCGCAACATTTGTTTTTTTCTCCGAGCCTTGTTTCTTAGCATTATAAACTTTGTGGCAAACTTATATTTCATATAGAGTATATCAATTCAAGGTGGCTGGGTGTGTATAGATAGGGTGGCATCTGATCGGCGTCATAAGACGACACCCAGTGTTGTAACTATGATATACACATCAATTGTGCTCATCATACCTCCACGTGGTAGCTACCGGGTACTGGTCTTGTCCATCTGGACTTGACTTGCTGAACTGATAGGCGCGAGTGGTAACGAACCAGAAAAATTCTAGCACTATAATAATATGGCCCTCCAAGTTGGGTGTTGGGCGATGTGTTAACAACTCATCCTCGCAAAATACCACAAACTGAAGCAACGCCTCGGACTGGATTGATTCAACGGCAACGACCACACAAACGAAAAAAGGACTATTCCTTCGGATCTTGGAACGTGCGATTCCTGTACAGAGCAGGAGAAGTGAGAGCGCTTCTGTAACAAGCAGCCAAATACAGTATAAACATAATTGCACTCCAAGAAACTAAATTGTTAGGTAGCGAGATTACTGACATTAGATCGCACACAATTTTCAAAACTGGGAAATCATCTGGAAACCGGGAGTTTGGAGTTGCGTTTGTCGTCGACAATAGGAGAATCAGACAAAATATTACAGTAGGAGATTATAACCTAGAAAACGTAGACAACTTCATATACCTATGGGTGAACCTATCAAAGAATGGAATCGAACCCATCGAAATCAAAAGAAGGATAATGATGGCAAACAAGACTTATTATTCGATACTTCCAATAATCAAAAACGTTCACAGGAAAACAAAACTTAAACTACATATATAAAACGATCATAAGACATGTGCTATGCAATGGCAGTGAAACGTGGACATTAACTCAGGCGTCCGAAAAACTACTTAACGTCTTTAAAAGCAAGGTCCTCAGAAGAATCCTCAGAACTGTGAGGGAAGACTCGATTTGGAGAATACGATACAATAGGGAATTGTATGCCATCTTCGACAATCCAGAAGTGTCAACACTCATAAAATTTAAGAAGTTACAATGGTCTAGTCATGTGGAGCGTATGGATGACGGAAGAATTCCGCAACGCACACTTAAAGGGAAAGTCAACGGACTAAGACCGGTCGGAAAACCACGGAAGCGCTGGAAGGATTCGATTAACACAATCACTGCTAAGATTTTCTAACTGGAGGACGCGGCCACTGAACCGAGATGGATGGAGGCAAAGTATTCAGGAGGCCAAAGTCCGATTTGGGCTGTAGCGCCATCGTGAGTAAGTAAGTAAGTATATCAATTCAATACCACTTCCCGCACATTGTAATTTCGCTTTTTGCTCTACCATACTCTACTAGCTAGTCATTCCAAGAGTTACTGAATAGGAACGGACCCTCTTTTATTAGAGTTTGGACACCAGGTTGCCGCACAGAGCGGGAAATTTTCAAATCAAAGATTTTAGGCCAAGTATTTTGCTTTACTTTCTGCGAACGATTTTCTTTTCGTTTCAATTTTTGGCCAATTATAAATTTAAACTCCCGAGAAATATGTTTAAAGTCGTTTTTAGTGAAATCGCAATCTTTTATCATCTTTTGATAACGAGTTGTAACTTATCGACTTTAAAAAAGTCGACGAGTAGCAGTACGATTAACTAAATCGCAAATTGTATGATAACGTCCAATGGAGTAAAGGTGTGTAAGCTTAACTACCATAACCAGTTTATGTAAGTGCAGAGTGGATCTGAAAGTATTTTCAGTTCATTTATGTATTTAACTTATCAATTTTTCAGTCGTTTGTTTAAATTATTTTTGATACAAGATATATCTTCAATTATTAATCTCACTTTTTTAAGAGTTTGTTATATATGTAAGTACTATATCGTTGGCCAAAATGTATGCAACATACCTTAATTTCATCGTAACTAAGACAATTCCTCAGTAACAAGGGTGGTACTTCCTTCTCTGTTCCAATATCAACAAATCCGCTTGTTCCTTTCTCCCCACTAACTAACAGGAACGTGTCATTTCTCTTGTAGAATGTAGCACAGCGCTTATTTAGGAGTCGGTTGACGAATTGCGGAAGCGTCATGTTTCCGTAGATTTCCTTCTCAATTGCAGTTCCTGATCAGAATTGAGAATATTATTTAAACATTTTACTAATTTAAGATTAAGAACTATCCTACCATAGTTACACTTGTGTTCAAGAAATCGCAGGTACAACCAGACAACGCGTGAGTGAACTACTGGATAAGCAGTTCCCGCCTGACTCTCTATAGTCCGATGGCGATCTTGTGGCTGACCAGTAATCCTGCAGGAGTTTATTGGGAACTGGAATAGCAGTTAAGTTCAGATAAAACTTAAATACAAGAAAATATTGCAAATAATTTCAGTTCTTACCTTAAGTGGAAACTTGCTTGACTTTTCAATAAGTTCGTTTAGTTGCGGATTAGGCGGCTTCTCAATCTGTCGACAGTCGGCAAGTAACTTCCGGCCAAACGTTGTAAATTGAAGTTCACTACGAGGCCAAACTGCCATAAATTCCTTACCAAATGTTGATTCCATCGCTGAGTTGAATTTTAGTCGATTTGGCGTGTGCTATCGCTTGTAATGAAAATTTGCGATTGACTAATCTGGTGAAATGTTTTCTTGGAAGACAACAACAATAACAATTAGAAAGTGGGGAGAAATATTATGTTTACAATAAGTTAGTGCTACTCGTCTCTAGATGGCGCATTTCTGAACTATGACGTACTTACGGTAATTTAATTCCAATCTGACGTTTTTTTGGCAGAGCGGGATTTTTAATTCAAGAACAATAGTTTGAGATGAATATTTTTTTTGAATAAGATCTATTGTGCACACTTGGTCTACATGAATAAATACCAAAATCAGCAAAAGTAATCGATCTCATGGGCATTGCATCTGAGATCGATTACAACCGCTAAATTCTGTCGTTTAATAAATTAATTGCACACGCGATTAAAACATAACGCTGATCGGCAATAAAGGTCACGGAATCAAAGAAGCAACGAGTCTGATTTTAACAATCAAAGCTGTTGTATAGTATTGAGGCCAACGAGATTATTTCGATACCAAAATACCGAAATAATCCGAAAGAGGAAGGAAAAATCAGGTTCGGGGAATAAACTGGTCCGAAATCCACCAACGTCCATCTCGGTGGCAGTATCGGGCGGGCTGGAGCGACGTGCTAGCGTGTTGCCATGTATACGATTTTTTTTTATTAAATTTTGTTCAAGGGCGAAACGTTTACGTAACATTATTGCACTGGTGGCATTCCTCTACAAGCCAATTCAAAGCGATCGGAATCAATCGCAAAAACGCAATAAAAAAAAAATCCGATCCGAAAGTTACGGGCACTTTGAGGTTATGTTACCGGCTTTAACGAGTTTCAGGTTTATTTTAGTTAATTCACGTAATTCTCTTCACAAAACTAAACTTCCAGCACAAGTATTATGTGTACATTTTCTGCTATGTAAATTTAACTTTATTATTCTAATAATAAAGTTTTTACACTGTAGGTGAAAATGATTGATCACATTTTCAAGTGGTGATTTTCTTTGGGGAGACAATGTCATTTTTTTCTCTTCGACGCTTCGTCCCTGTAGACACTGCAACAAGAAATAATTTTAAGCCAACATAATCACGGTCATATCAACAGCAGAAAAACCAGCGCAATAATAAGACAAGAACATTACATGCCGAAGCTCCAAGAAAAGGTCGAAACAATTATCGCGAATTCCATAGCTTGTACGCTATCACAACGAAAGTTGGGTAAGAAAAAAAGGTTTTCAAACCCCATAGATAAAAATGATGTTCCGCTTCATATGCTGCATATAGATCACTTAGGTCCTCTCACTACTACGTCGAAAAACTATAAGTGTCTGTTCACAGTAGTTGATGCCTTCAGCAAATTTATATGGATTTATCCAGTTAAATCAACGACTACGGACGAAGTGTTAAAAAAGCTTGAGCTACAAGCAGACGTCTTCGGTAATCCAAATCGATTCATATCGAATAAAGATTCAACGTTTACATGAACCTCAAGGCGACTAAACGTGTTAACTTTTTGCGAAGCGATAGTTCAATAGTTCGGCCTGACCAAAAAGTTTACGCGCCTCTGGTTATTTTCAAAATAAGCAACTCTTAACGTTAATCGAAACGTTCTTAAAAAATATTATATCGCTATAGTCAATTTATTCATAACTTTTCTCGGTAATGGTTATGTCCTCCAATTGAAATTATTTATCAGCTTTTTTATGATACTCTTTGAAGAAAATGAAAACGGTCTTATAGTATAGCGAGTAACCGGACTATTTTATTTACATAAGAAGCTAGTCTTTTCTTTTGAATATTATTTTACGGACTATTGATTTAGACAGTTTGTTCTGTTAAATTTTCAGTTACATGCGATTTTCCACTCAAGACTTTTTGAGCATAGTCTGCAATATGAACGACCCCCAGATGAGAAGATGTAACATGAAGGTTATTTCCAGAAACCATTTTATCATTTATAAGTGGATTATGAAGCTCGGTAATTAAGGAACTACATGCTGCTGCTGGATCTCCTGTTGCACTCAAAAAACCCTGCAAATAAAAGATAAGGAATCAGAATCTATTTTGAAAAATTGATTTTAGTAATATCGTATGAATGTTCAACTCCGCCATAGACGGTCTTAAAACTAAATAATTTCGAAGATACAATCATTTGAAAAGCAAATTCGGCCGACAATTTATTTTTAGCCCCCCAATGGATAAAAAAATTAAATTATTTTTAAAGTTTGTCCTACAACCCTCTCTATATCTCTACTGATTTTCAACTTCCTATCTGCATTCGTGGTGGAGATATTACCAAGTGTAGTTTTTGTGTCCTGTCCTAGTACAAAATTCACTATGATACACTACATTGAAGTGTTCACGTGGTCGATTGCAAAATAACTACAATACGCTTCAAGGAAATGCGATAATACAGCTAGGGTGTAGTCTAGTGGAGCGCGCTTCAATATAAATGTTAAGAAACCTGATGGTAAGGAAGTCAAGGACCGATTTGACATTTACTGGCAATGAAGAAGATAATATGCGGTTCCGTGGTTTAAATTAAAGATTGCTTTTAAGTACATTATTTCCTGCGATATATTATCTTTTCCACTAGAGTTGAAGGTCACTTATATTTTCGAATTCCTGAACAATACTATTTAAGTATTTTCAATTTAGCCGGTTTTTAGTACGATCCATCACTTTTTGATTTTTAAAATTCGAAGAGTTACAAAGAAATAATAAAATTTAGCTTCAACAAAAACGTAACAGAAATTAGTGATGTCAAAAAAGTAACTATTCGTTACACGAGTACTCGTTACCGACTAAAATCCGAAGTAACGAGTACCGACGACAGATTTATATTCGGTACTTGAATAACGAAATGAGCTCCCGATAAATTAACTGAACTGTCAAAACATTTCGTTACTGTTACGTTACTCGAGTATTCGTTCCACATACAAAAAAGTACCTACACCGAAAGTAACGTTTAGTTGCTTTTTTCGTAACATCACAGGAAGGAAACCTACACCTGTGCATATCGCCAGAACGAGCAGGAATACTCTTACTTCAGCAAAGTCAACCGAGAATATGATGTTTTTCTCGTTTCGCTTCTTTCAACACCAAGAGAGTTGGTGCTCGGTTCGAGCGGTAGAGCAGCCAGTCGTTACTAGTGTTAGAGTTTTGGGATCAGTGATACCAGATTGTAGAATTTTGTATTGTTTGGGATAATACAGGGATTTTGTTTTATTCATTTTGAGGGATATTTTTGAAGAAAATTTCGATTTAATAAAATTCATTTTCTTCATATTGTCGTTTTATTTACGTTAGTGCTTCAAAGATTTTTCTACTTAGAAGAAGGATAATTAAAAAATAGGACTAGGCATCATTGTGTTGATACACGTACTAGGCAAATGAAATCAAAAGCGATACATAAGCGATTTCTTGTTGCATTTAGTCACTTCACGGGGCACTAGAGGCGATTTCTATTTGAATTTATGATTTGCAAAACTGGCTTACCCGTCCTTGCAACATAATATAGCGGTCATTTGAAATAAACGAGGATTTAGTAACGAGTAAAATATAACGATTATTTTCCTTAAAGTAATGAATAGTTACTGATACCGAAAAGTACCGAAACTTGACATCATTAACAGAAATTATTTTTTTTACCGTCAATAAACTTTGCTTTGCTTTTAGCCAAATAAAAAACATAACAGGACTACGATTGGACGAGTAAGGAAGTTGGAAGAGTAATCTGTTGATTTTAAGAAATTTTGTATAGAGAATGGTAGAAATGGTGACGGCATTGTAATAACTTTTCCACATCATGATTGAATTGCTATCAAAATGTTTTATGCAAAATTTTAGCTTCAAAAATTTTATTTTATTTTGATAAAGTTAGCGTATTCAATTTAGTGAAATTGTGCAGTTTGTGTGGAAGGTTGTAGAAGGAGTGGAGGCTTCAATGATAACTACGAAGATTATGCGACTGACATCTCTCAAATTTCAGACGAATAACAGTCATACATTTCAAGAAAATCGATTTTATATAAGGTTCTGAAAATGTGTCATTTTTCATGGCAGGGCGCAGAAGGAGATAAGTTAGTCCGCTAATTTTTTTCGATCTTACTAATAATTTTAAATAAATATATAGTTCACAATTCCAGCTCGATCAATTTTATACGTACTGATTAAATTGGTTTATAGTGTTTCAACAAAAAGTGCATTTTGTATGGGAGGTGATAGAAGGAGTAAGGCGATTCAAATAACTTTTATATTGTGGATTGATGCCAATTCGATTATTGTGAAATTCTGAAATTGAGTCATTTTGTATGGGAGGGGGTAGATGGGGAGGAACGATTTGACCCGTTCATGATCTTCTTTTTCTTCGATGGCCCTACAGCCCAAATCGGGTCTTGGCCTCCTGACCTTCAGGTTCCTTAATATTTTCATTATTTATTGTGGAAGGGTTGTTAGCTCCTCGCACAACTCTCTATCTACGAATTTTTCATTTTCGTAGATTGAGGTAACCAAGGTGCATCCATTCAAGCATTCCTCGACTGGAATTTGAATTCCCGTTCTTCGCACTGTAGACCACCAAGCTACCCACTATGCCAAACCCTAGTTTTCATGATATTGGCCTTACTGTTTTGTCAAAAACTTCTTTACCATTCATTTTTGTCTCCCAGCCTTATTTCTTAGCGTCACAAACTTTGTGGCAAACTTATAATACTCTCAGGTTTTATTTAGAGTATATACATCGACAGCTGACAAGCAGAGGTACTTAAGTTCATTTTTTTTAGAAACTGATTTTTTTTAATCAGCATACTGCTGTTTTTAGAATGTTTTAAAATATTAAAAGTTTATATATTTCGACTTAAAATTATTCAAAATATGAAAACTATAAAAACATTTTTTCAAACTTAATTATCAGAGTGGAATTCGATTTTAAAACGCTCTGCCGTAAAATTTTCATTTTGTGACTTAGACACCTCTGTTTGTCTACCAACGTTATATTATATTCAATTACTTACGTTCCAAAATTCATTTCCGGGTAATGCATTTCCATCCCATGGATACGAAACAACTAGAAGCGTATTTTCGTACTCAGCGCCCACCTACAAAAAAAACTAAAATTACACATTTCTTTCAATATAGCCAAGAAACTTACTAATTTTTCTGATGGATTCCTATTCGAAAGAAACACTCTAATACCACCATTTGGATGATCCTTAGATTGGAAACAATTACCATTTTTCAATTCACGCCATTCATTCCGATAAAACCATGAAAAATGAATAAACGAGACATGATTTAGTTTCGGCAAAAGTTCCTTTATCTGCTCGGTGAATGTCTCGAAAAATATCAGCTCCTGATGAAAAGCTTTTTTCCAAACTCCCAAACCTATACCAACTACGTATATATAAGCCTGCTTATTGGCTCGTGCCGCTCGTGCTTCACTTTCCAAAAGTAAAGTATTAAAGGAAATTGTATAGCGTTTTTTCATGGCCAAATTATCGAAAATGTCGCCATTCCCCGAGACACCGAATCGTTCATTATCTTGCTTAATGTGGGAAAATAGAAGTCCTTCTTGCTCGTAAAATTCATTCCAAATTTGACGATAGTCAAAATTTTTCTCGTATGATGAATTTAAAGTTGCAGGCATCTTTGCACTGTAGCCATTTTCTGGAGTATTTTGGGTATTTGTAATAAGAATATCCTGAAATTCCATGAAATTCGGACGCGTTAAACG
The DNA here is from genome assembly GCA_963669355.1 of Chorisops tibialis. Taxonomy (NCBI): domain Eukaryota; kingdom Metazoa; phylum Arthropoda; class Insecta; order Diptera; family Stratiomyidae; genus Chorisops; species Chorisops tibialis. The sequence continues at coordinate 80,503,154 of OY770262.1, read as the reverse complement.
AGCTCCAATCAAGCCTATAATGACGCCCTCACGTTCGATTTTGCTTTTATTTTGTTCGATTTCTCCTTCGTTTTCTCGAGTTCCATTATTTAGGAACTCTGAATGCGACGAAACGGAAAGAAGGGCAGAAAGCTGTAAGCAATGAGACAATAAGGTAATCTACTATTTTTCATTTAATTCCGCCCATTTGAGGAACTGAATGGCCAAATTCTGCTTTAGATGAGGCTATAAATAATAACTTAAACTGTTACCTAAAAAGCTTACCTTAATTTCATCGTAACTAAGACAGTTCCGCAGAAGCAAAGGTGGTACTTCCTTTTCGGTGCCAATACTCAAAAATCCACCAGTTCCATGTACTCCGCTAATTAACATGTAGATGTCATTTCTATTAAAGAACGACGCGCAACGTTTACTTAATAATCGAGTGACGAGTTGCGGAAGTGTCATGTTTTCGTAAATTTCCTTCTCAATGGAAGTTCCTGGTCAAAATTGAAAATAATATTTAAACAATGGTTTGGTAAATGTGTTGCTCCTTAGGCGAATTCGCACTGCTTTGAATTATTAATCAGGGCTTTTTGGACCGGAGCTGAGATCTATATCATACTTTTCAGCTGAAAAAAGTTTAGGCAAAGCAGTATTCTCAAAGTTTACCTGTTATTACCTTTTTTTCTACAAGAATAATTAGGATACCATTTTTGATAACCAAAATTTTATCCAATACTAGCAAACGCCCGCGACTTCGTTCGCGTAAAAATAGCAATAATAAGCAATTTGTGAGAGTGTAGTTAGTAATACATTATGTGGGATACATAATATGCTTACTTTAATGGCTCTTTGAACACAATGTTTTGTATTTTGTTGGAATCAGAACCATAAATTATTAAGAATGATAGCATGATACTCGCATTTGAATGGGAGAGGCTCTTGATCAAATCAATCCCGTGATTTAAGATCATATACGTATTGAAGAGCATTTAGGACATGTGAATAATTATCCTCGCAAGGGGGTAGTTGCAGGATGAGGTTTTACTAATTCCTGCAACTATCTTTGGAGACTACCGACTCCACGGACCTTAGCTAACTATCTCCCTGTGAGATGGGAGCTGTAGAATTCACCCACAGCCAGTCCTGCTTACCCTAAAAAATGGCAAATGGACACTCACTGGATCATGGGCTTATCACCCGTGATCTTAAGGCCTAAATGATACGAGAAACGGATACATCGCCTCGGATACGGACTGATTCTACGGTAACGACTTTTGGCATTCGAAAACGGACTATGATTGGCTTCTGGAACGTTCGAACATTGAATGACGGGGGAAGAGCTGGGGTGGCTCGGCCCTTGCACCGCCAATCAGTGATCGACCGTGAAATGAAGCACTATAACATCCAAATCTTGGGCTTGAGCGAGGTCAGGTGGACAGGATCAGGAGAAGAACGAACCCCTAGCGGAAACACTATTCTGTACATTGGCCCTGAAATTGAAGCCAGAAATGGCGTGGCGTTCGTCCTTACGCCGAGAGCGAGAAACAGTCTCATTAGCTGGGAAGCAATCTCGGATAGGATTATCGTCGTCAGGCTCAGGACCAGTGTCAGAAACGTCACAAGTCTACAGTGCTACGCACCAACTAATACCGCAACATCTGGTGACAAAGAGGAGTTTTATAGCCAACTGAGTGCCACCTTCGAATGTGTTCCAAGAGGTGATATTATTATCATCTCGGGAGATATGAACGCCCAGGTTGGATCAGACAACATTGGACTAGAACACGTCATGGGAAAACATGGTAACCCTTGGGTCGACGCGTCACGACCTTGGATTAAGAGGCCCGAAAACGGCGAATTATTTGTGGGGTCTTGTAGTACTCGGCAAATGGTCATCGGAGGGACCCTTTTTCCACACAAGGGTCATCATAAGACATCTTGGGTTTCCCCTGATGGTGTTACTCAGAACCAGATCGACCATTTGGCTATAAGTCGCCGATAGAAATGTCTCCTCGATGTGCGAGCGGAACGTGGAGCTGACCTAGGGAGCGATCACCACTTGATGGTTGCCTGCTTGAGATTGTGTACAGCAGCTATCCGACGACCACAAATTTTTTAAATGAAGCGCAAGTTTAATGTCGATAAACTTAGAGGTCCCAACAAAAAACGCGAATACACCACTACTCTACGTCATCCACATTGGGTGAATATGAAATACGCACACTGGACGCCAATTGGGAGGCAACCAGAAACACTTTTCTAACTAGTGCTGAAGAATCTGTGGGATATGTGCAAAGCGGTGAGAAACCCTGGATGTCGCAAGACACATGGGACAAGGTTGGCAATCGGAAAAAATCCAAATTGGCAATCATCTCTCAACCCGATATCAACCAACGAACGCCCGACCTGAGGCAGAACTACCGCGATGCTCTTATACAGCTTAAAAAGGCTGTTAGACGCGATAAGAGAAAGGCTATTGAAGATCTGGCAAACAGGGCAGAATCTGCGGCTTACCTTGGGGATATGGGTTCACTATTCAAAATCATGAAACAGTTGACGAACAGGAATTTCACCGTCAGCCACCTGGTGAGAGATGTCAACGGAACTTTCCTTAAAATGAGTGAACACCAGTTGCGGCGATGGAAGGAATACTTCTCTGATATTTTAAACATCTTGTCAGAGGAAGATATCCCAGAAACAGAACAACTACCAAACATCCAAACGCAACAATCCTCTATTAGGGACGATCCCTCAGATAAGGAAGAGATAGTTTCCGCCATTTGGGCAATGACGGGAAGGAAAGCTCCAGGTATTGACGGACTACCAACCGAACTCTTCAAGGCAGACCCGGAAATAACAGCCGATATAATCCTTCCACACTTTACTGAGGTATGGAATGAAGGACGATATGATGATATGATAGACTGAATGGAAGGCGTCATTGTGAAAATTCCGAAGAAGGGCAACCTTCGGGATTGTGGCAATTGGTGTGGTATATGTCTACTTACTTCCGTATCAAAAATGATGGCTAAGGTAAGGATTAGTGATGTTGTCAAGAGCACTCTCGAAGTTTATCAGGCTGGATTCCGTAAAGGGTCGTCTTGTACCGACCACCCAAATACCCTACGGATAATATTAGAGCAGTCAACTGAAATGGGTTCGCCACTACATCTCATGTTTGTGGACTTCGAGAAGGCTTTCGACAGCGTTAAGCGAGATTACATATGGAATGCTTTGCGTAGGAGAGGTATTCCAGATAAGGTCATAGCTATGATTAAAGAATCCTACGAAGATGCAAGGTGTCGCGTCTTGCATAGAGGAGAGCTGTCCGAAAGCTTTCTTGTGCGAACAGGTATTAGACGAGGCTGCATATTATCACCAGCCCTGTTTCTGGTGGTAATAAATGACATCTTGAAAGCTGCACTGGATGGTGGGGAAGGTAAGGGTCTTCAATGTAGACTATTTAACATCTTAAGTCACCTTGATTATGCTGATGACGTGTGTTTGCTTGCACATAACCGTTCGGACTTAGAGTCAAATGTTCGCTCGTTAAATTCTAAATGCAGGGGCTGGACTGAAAATAAATGTGCGTAGAACCAAATACATGCATATGGGTTCGAACGCAAGCACACCAATTATTCTTAACGGACGGGATGTGAAAGAGGTGCAAGATTTTTACTATTTTAGAAGCATTGTCAGCATGGACGGCAGAGCCGAAAAAGATATTTAAGCTCGGCTAAATAAAGCTCGTCAGGCCTTCGGCATTCTTTCCCCTTTCTGGGGGTTAAGAGAGATCTCCCTCTACATGAAGCTGTGAGTTTTTGACGCATGCGTCAAATTCGTGACGTTATATGGTTGTACTACGTGGAAAGTGACCGTTCGACTTACCAAAAAACTACAGACTTGCGTGAACCAATGCCTCCGACGCATTTTAGGAATATTCTGGCCAGAAGTGATCTCCAACGACGAACTTTGGAGTACAACTAGCCGGACTAAAATAGGTATTGAGATTCAAAGGTGGAAGTGTCAGTGGACAGGTCATACTTTGAGGAAACTAGAGCGAAACATAGCCAAACAGGCTCTGGATTATAATCTTTAAGGAAGACGTCGGGTTGGTCGACCATGTAACACATGGAACCAAGCAGTTGAGCAGGAGGCCACAGAAATAAATAAGTCCTGGCAACAGTTTAAGGCCGATGCTCAGGATCGCGCCTTGTGGAAGAGAGTTGTTTCTGTCCTATGCCCCTATAGGGGGTCTTAACAGGAATTTGATTGATTGATTGATTGACCATGCAACTGCACGGATTAGCAGCGGCGCTTTCCAAACCACTCCTATTCAAAACCTTTTAGCAGAAAGTAACCTTTACCCACTTTTTGAAAGAATAGAGATATCCCAAGCAAATGAAAAGAACTGAAAAGATTTTCTCCTCACAATCTCAACTTCAAATCGTTTCACAACTTGCTGAAACGAAAAATATCAAATCGCTACCCATCCACACTTGAAAAAGCAATAAAGCTATCCAAAATCTACGATCCACCCATTAATCGCCACTCGAACTATAATCCTTCAAACCCACCGTGGACCGGTCCCTTAAACAATATCATCCTTAAACTTTCAACCTTCCCTAAAGCCTCTACCTTAGACTCTGTGTACCAACAATACTTCCTTGAAACAATCAATTCACTCCAAGCCTCAGGTTGGAATATCATATTTTGCGGTGCCTCAAAAACACACAGCACCACAAGCTATGCCTGCGTTTTCACGAATGATACCATAATCGAATGTAAATTGTTATTCGATTTCATATCAATATTTACCGCCGAAGCAACAGCGATCTTAACTGCCATACGTTACTGCAAGAAAAATAAGAATAACTTCTGTATGTGTACCGACAGCCTATCAGTCCTAAATGCTGTAAGAAATTCAAGCTACACAGCCCCAATAATTAACGAAATAAGAGATACTTTAACCACATACAAAGATGGAATAAAATTAATGTGGACACCAGGTCACTGCGGCATAGCAGGCAATTTACTGGCAGACAAAGAGGCTAACAATGCCAGAACATCACCTCTATTTCTCAACCAAGCTGTGATGGACTCAGACTACCTCCGGCAAATATACACGGACTACAACGAGAAATAGAAAGAATCATGGAAAAGCACTATTACAATTAGTAACACTGTCACCTGAGCTAACAAAATTCGAATGCAAAAATCATTACTCAATTCAGACTGGGACACTGTAAGATCACCCACGAACACCTCCGCGACAACTCCTCGAACCCTGTGTCAAACCTGCAATACGCGCTTAACAACCTTACATATCCTAAACAAATGCACAATGTACCAGTCTACCTGAATGTGAATGAATATCATCCACAACTTGTCTCTCGTGTCTGCTACACAGCCCTCTTGAGTTATCAAAACTAAAACAAATATTATCCTTCATCAACTCCTCATACCTATTCAAATTCATACAAAATATAAAATAACTTAAAACTAATAAAAATATAGTTAATAAATGAATAAGAATATAATACAAACGAGCCGAAGACCTTAGCAGCCAGTGTTCTTGAAAAAAGTTAGCTCAATATATCGTATATACACTCCGTTTCATATTTATAATTTACTATGCTTTCGTATTTGATTGCCAAATGTAGAAAGCCTGGAGCTGAAATTATTTGTAGGTAAATTGTTCCAAGGATTCGTTATTTTTGTAACAGTTCCAGCTATTATACGTTTTTTGATCGTTTCATATGTATAACCCAGTTGAAGTTTCTAACAAAATAAAGTGTTTATTTTATATAAATCTTAAATAAAAAATTTTATACAAAAACTTAATAATTAATAGCAGGATCAAGTTTCTGCCAATCATCAAGAATTGCAGCTTTCAATTCCGCGAGTGATCCATTTTTTTTTTTTTTGGTACAGAATGACCTGTGTTATAGGCAATTTCGGCCTTGATGTGCAATGCACAAACACAGTCATGGAGGGAAGGAATGGGCGATTTTCAGCATATACCCGTCTGACCAGAACATGCCGGGAGAACATGCCGGCCAGTTCATCACCCTAATGGAATTTGTCTGCATCCAACCCATTGTTTCACGACTGGTATGACTTCTGGCATTATCTTGTTGGAAAATCCAGTTTTTTTCGCCATGTTCTGAGGAAATGGCAGTAAACTGTTTTCGAGTACTTGGATGTAATCTCTACTGTTCATCCGCGATGAAATAAATTGTATGCCCAAGCGCATTTCTGCAAAAAATGCTCCCCACAACATCACAGAGCCGCCACCAAAATTCCTCTTCGAGAAATAGAGAGGTTCCTTCTTCAGATCGCGCCAGTGAGAATTAAATCCGTGGAGTCCATCTAAGTTCCATTTTTTTTTATCAGAAAATATCACCTGAAAATGAAATTTTGAGCTTAAACAATGAAGAAGTACGAAAGCCAGTATGTCTTACAGAACAGCAATCTATAGCGATGTGATTTTCTGAGAATGCCATCGGAGCTTTCTTATGGCGATCTAATAGTCGTGGAGCACTCTCCATTTTACCTCTAGAAATGTTAGGATTACGTTGAATCGTTCTCCAAACCGTTGTTTTTGACACTTTTGTTGGGACAAGAGTTGCCAATTTATTGCAACATAGTGTCGAATTGCTTGCTGCCCGTACAATTTTCCTCTCTCCCCGCGGAGACAGTTTTCTTTTTCTTCCCTTTCGCTTCGTTTTCTCATATAATTCCTTCTTTTAAAAAGTTTCAAATTACACCGCGACTGCGAGCAACTTTTCTCGAAATTTCACTTATGTTCAAGCCATCATCTTTGTACGCTAAAATTTCACCCTTTTCAACATCATCATCAATGGCGCGACAGCCCAAATCAGGCCCTGGCCTCCTGAAGTCGTCGCCTCCAATCGTCTCGATCCAAAGACCGCGTCCTTCAGCTGCTAATTATACTCTAGATGAAATCTGAGAGTATTATAAGTTTGCCACAAAGTTTGAAGAAATAAGGCTCGGAGAAAAAAATGAATGATACAAAAGTTCATATAATCACCGAAAAATCTAAAAACCGGATGTCCGTCCGTCCGTCTGTCCGTTCGTCTGTCCGTCCGTCCGTGTCCTCTCTAGCTTGAGAACGCGTTGATGTAGAAAGTTCAAATTTTGTACACCTCGTTTTTGACAAAAAAGTAAGGACAAGTTCGAGAAGAGGCCAAATTGCTCCACTCCTTCTACTCCCTCCCATACAAAATGACACAAGTGCGCAATTCGACAATAAACGGATTTGCTCGAAAAGTATAAAAACTATTGGTCTCAAATCTAGAACATATCACTTTTATGACGATATTAATCTACAATATAAAAATTATGCGTGTCCTCTCCCTCCTTCTACCACCTCCCATACAAACTGTACTTTTTCATGAAATACTCTAAGCCAATTTACTCAATGCGTATAAAATTTAGCGAGCTGAAATTGTGCACTAAATATTTAATTGGAATTATTAGTAAGACCAAAAAATTTAGACATTTAGTTTCACCCCTTCTACCCCCTCCCATACAAAATGGCACAATTTCGCAATTCGACAATAAACGAATTTTTTCAGAAAGCATGAAGGCTATTGATCTGAAATTTGGAATTTATTACTTTTATAATAATTTCAATATGCTGTATAAAAATTAATTGAGTCCTTCCCTTCCTTCCAACGCCTCCCATACAAACTGCACTTTTTTGTGAAATAATCTAAATAAATTTACTCAGTACGTATGAAATTTATCGAGCTGAAATTATGCACTAAATAATTATTTAGAATTATTAGTAATACAAAAAAAACATAAAAGAATTGTGATTGGGCGTGAGATGAAGTTGATAATTTTTTCAATTCTGATTGGAGTTATAATAAAATTAATTCTGGCAAAAATTCGTTTTTATACCTTTGCTAGTTTCGATGAAAATCGAAAAACTGCATTTTTCAAAATTAAGCATTTGTATGGGAGGGGGTAGAAGGAGTGACGGGATCGGATCAATATTCCGTCATATTAATGACATCTATATTATAATACTTTAACCCAAATTTAAAATCGATAGCTTAAATAGTTTCAAAGAAAAATCAATTTCTGAAAATTTCAAAATTTCGTGAAATTTGTATGGGAGGGGGTAGAAGGAGTGGGGGGATGTGGCCCGTTCACGAACTTAAAGTTTCTTTTTTGCTAAAAATGACACACAACAAATTTCAGCACGATAGCTCAAAGCGTTCGAGAGTTATGCTGTAGACAGACGGACAGACGGACAGACAGCAACTCGGAATCGAAGTTTTTGAGCGACAACAAATATTTCTGTACCCTTGGCGGCTCTGTGCGAGCATTATTTCTTAGCGTTACAAACGGTAAGGCAAACACAATATACTCTCAGATTTCATCTAGAGTATAAAAATTAGGCGATTAACTTCACTCCTTCTACCCCTTCCATATAATTTGACATAATTTAACAACTTTACAAAAAGTCAATTTTCCTGAAAAGTATGAATGCTACTGATCTGCAATTTAAAATATGTTAACTAAATGATGTTTACAGTTATTTCTAAGATCGTCATTAATAAGTTGACACGCCTTCTACCACCTCCCATATAAACTGCACAATTTCACGAAATCCAATACACTAATTTTCTCAGTATTTATTAAATTTTTGAATCCTAAATTTTGTATAAAAAATTTTGATAGCAACCTTAGCGTAATGTGAAAAATTTAGTTCAAGGTCGTCACCACTTGCCCTACAAAATTTCTCAAAATAAAAAAAATCTCTTTCATCTAGAGTATCGCATGATTGGGCTTTACACCCAGTCGTAGTCCTGTTATGTTTAAGAAATCAATTATCACCTAACTATTTAAAGTCATCAATTTAAAATTTTGCATAAAAACTTTTAAAAATAGTTGAAATCAAATTGTGTCAAAAGTTTTGAGATCGCGCTTGCCCAACTTCTTCTTCTACAATGGCGCTACAGCCCAAATTGGGCCTTGGCCTCCTGACCTTCAGGTTCCTTAACATTTTTTTATTATTTATTGTAGAAGGATTGTTAAACCTTCGCAAAAGCCTCTATCTACGAATTTTTCATTTTCGTAGATTGAGGTGACAAAGGTATACCCAAGCACGCAGTGTGCTGGAATTATGCGTCGACCGGGACTTGAACTCACGACCTTCGCATTGTAGATCAACACGCTACCCACTACCACCAATAATTTGTTGGTTATTAGTTGATTTATTGATTCAGCTAATAACCAACAAATTAAAAGCTACGAACTTCAAATTTTGTTCGAGCACCTTACAAGAGAACGAAATAAAACTTCATAACAAATTTTACGATTCCCTTACCTTCTCTATCCTCTCCCATATAAATGTTTGGTTTCGTGAATATAAAAATCACCTAATCTTATGAAAATTCTATGCAATTTCGTTTATGAAACACATTCTATACAGAGTATATTGGTCATGATTCAAGCAATCAAAGAAAAAATTATTAACATTCACCGATCTTTGCTATCACATGTATGTATCAAGGACGATCGCTACACAAATTTGTGAGTGTACAGAGGGTTATTTTCGCTCGGAGTTCTCGATCCTAGCCACATGACCGTTTTTTTACGGTCATCGAAAATAACGTAGGGGGTCACCCTTTAAAGCGCGAAGAGTTTGAAATGGCAGTGAACGTGACTGCTGGAGGTTGTATCCCGTTGGAAAGAGATTTCCTGGTAATGAATTTCACATCACTGTCGTCCGAGAGAAGACGGACTGCCTAAATTTCACTGTTTTCCATGGCAAGGGCCTCACTGTGTACTCATGTGAGCGAGTTAAATTTAATCTTTAGTAATTCAATAAAAAAAAACTACAAATTTTCGCTTTGCGTTAATACTTTTGTTCACTACTTGATCTTTAACAGAGTTTTACAAATTAAACTTTTCGTTTGAATTCTAAATTAAAACTGTCCCTGCGGCTGATCCGTCAGGTTCTTAAATACTAATTTCTTATCTGCTAAATGCTGATCTTGCAAATCTGCAAGTCTGCATTTTATGTTACGATCGTTTCTTATCTTCTAATTCTTGCGTGTCTGCATTTTACGTTACGATCGTTTCTTATCTTTTAATTCTTGCGAGTCTGCATTTTATTAATTGAAATTTTGGGATACTTGTTATTGTTAGCTTTATGATTATTGGATATTGAATATCAGATATGAATCATTGTATTGAGTTATTCTTGCGAGTCTGCATTTTATTAATTGAATTTTGGGATACTTGTTATTGTTAGCTTTATTATTATCGGATATTGAATATTAGATATGAATCATTGTAGTGAGTTATTTTATTGAAACATTGTATGAAGCTACTTTATTTGGATACAATGTTCTATGAATATAATGTGGTAAAGTTACTTTAATATACCTAGTCCTGCCTTAAGTTCTGTCACATAATTTCTCACATTGGCAACAACTTTATTTTATGAGTGACATTTCAATATCGGCCAGTTTTATAAACGTCATAATGTTGTTGACAGTTGATGGTCATTTAAAGTGTGTTCGTTAACGTGTGAAGATGGAATGGGGTGTAATAGAAAACCGAACTGCAGTGATTGCACTACATAAGTGTGGAAAATCCGCGAGTGAAATTTTCAAGTTGTTGTGCCCGTTAAAAATAACGCAAAGATTTGTGTATCGTGCGATCCAGAGATATAACGCGATCCAGACTATTGAAGATCGACCTCGTTCTGGACGTCCGCGTGATGTACGTTCTTCTGCTGCCATCAAAGCGGTCGAGAGTCGAATTCGTCGAAATCCGCTTCGTAAACAACGAATCATGGCTCGAGAGATGAACATCTCCACCCGAAGTATGTCTCGCATCATAAAATCTGACCTCGGGATGAGTGCCTTTCGACGATCAACGGGACATTTGCTGACTGAGCAGTTGAAGCAAATTAGGAGCACCAGATCGAAAGAGCTCCTTCGGCGGTACGGCAACAACAAACATCGAGAAATTTTATTTACCGATGAAAAAATTTTTACGGTGGAGGAACATTTCAACCGCCAAAATGATAAGGTGTATGCCCACAGCTCCATAGAAGCCCGAGAAGTTGTCACTAGGGTACAGCGAGGACATCATCCAGCATCAGTCATGGTATGGTGGGGTGTCAGCTACGAAGGGGTCACCGAGCTTCATTTTTGCGAAAAAGGCGTAAAAACTGCAGCGAAAAATTATCAAACGGACATCCTGGAGGGATGTGTGAAGCCGCTGAACTCTACGCTATTCAACAATCGACATTGGGTTTTCCAGCAAGATTCTGCGCCAGCCCACAAAGCTCGAACCACACAAGCGTGGTTGGAAACCAATATTCCACAGTTTATAAGGGCGACGGAATGGCCTCCTGGGAGCCCAGATTTGAATCCCCTGGACTACAAACTGTGGGCGGAGTTAGAGTCCATGGTGTGCACGAGACGACACCCAAATATCGAGAGCCTTAAGCGATCTTTGACAGAAGCAGTAGCTAATTTTCCGCTAGAAACAGTGCGTACTGCTATCGATGACTGGCCCAACAGATTAAAGAGCTGTGTTAAGGCTAAAGACGGCCACTTTGAATAATTTGTTGCTTATTTTACTTCCATTAGTATGCCAAAATAAAATATATTTTCCTTTGTCAAAAACTCTTTTTCATTTATACAAAAATTGCCCATATACGTGTGACAGAACTTATGGCACGACTAGGTATAATGATTGGTAAGTATTCCTCTTAGTTAAATTTAGTGGTTATGTGCTTATTATCTATTATAACTCCTCCCTCCTTAAGTTCATTGTTGTCCTCAACAATGCTGTTGGTAGGTAATTCAAAATCGTTTATTTTATTTTGATTAATGTTAACTTTTAATTTTGTAATACGATTTTTACAATAAATATATGATATGAATAATATCGTGAATATAATGATTACTGTAAGCAAAATTGATCCTGTTGTAATTGTGTTTTTATTATTTATGAATTTAACTTCTTCGATTTTTTTCAGATTTTCAATATTCTCTAATTGTAGGTTTTCAAAATTTATTTCTTGTAGATAGTTTGTGATGTTTTTTATAGGATTCAATATTAAAATTTGCTGAAATTCTTTGATTTCGTTAGTATACATTTTTCCTCTTATATCCACTTTACAATTACTAAATCTAATTATATAATTTCCAATTAGATTATAAGATTTTTCGTTACAATTTTGTTTCAATTTTTCGTTCATGTTTAAGGTTAGAAGTAAACCTTTTTCAATTTCTCTTATGCTAGTATTATTCTTAATTTTTATGATACAATTTATATTCTTACATTCCAGTTTATTTTTCAAAAATTTTACATGTTTATTATATTGATAATATTCTCCATGATACAATATTACTTCATTAATATCTATATTTAATGTTTCAAAATTCTTATTTGGTATTTTACTAACATAATATGATAGTGTAGGTTGGGTAAGATATTATTTTTGGTGTTTAGGACAGCAATTTATTTTGTATTATTTCTAAAATCATCTTTTGTCTTATGTCTGGTATATCCTTTTGTAAAAAGTCTAAATTTTTATTACATGAAATATAGTTTGCGATTGTGCAAATAAATACACCACAATCGTTATTATTGTTTTGTATAGGGGTATCTTTTACGTTTTCTAAAATGAAATCTGTAGTGTCCAATGATCTGTCAAATTTATCCAAGGATTCTTTTTCTAGATAGTCTAGAATTGTTTCTAATATTTTGTCGTTTGTGTTTCCTAGTGAGTCATAATGTCTTATTGTTTTTGCTTTAAAATCGATTATTGCTAAGGTCCAATGGTTACCGTTTAAGTGTATTGGAATTAATACCATATCATATGAAAACAAATTTATCTTACGTGTCCATCGTTTCACTGAGTTATATCCTGAGTTTAAAAGGATTGGGACAAAAAATGTGTTCATTGGGTAAACTCTGGGGTTGTTGGAGTCCTTACTTCGTTCAGCAATTAAGTTTAGGTAAAAGTTTATTATTTGGTCGTTCAACCAATTATCATTTGTTAATGACCTTAAATCGTCTCTAGTGATATTTAAGTTATATCTTGATATCAAACTTTCGTTCAAGGGGCCATTGTTCAATGCGTTATACCTAGTCCTGCCATAAGTTCTGTCACATAATTTCTCACATTGGCAACAACTTTATTTTATGAGTGACATTTCAATATCGGCCAGTTTTATAAACGTCATAATGTTGTTGACAGTTGATGGTCATTTAAAGTGTGTTCGTTAACGTGTGAAGATGGAATGGGGTGTAATAGAAAACCGAACTGCAGTGATTGCACTACATAAGTGTGGAAAATCCGCGAGTGAAATTTTCAAGTTGTTGTGCCCGTTAAAAATAACGCAAAGATTTGTGTATCGTGCGATCCAGAGATATAACGCGATCCAGACTATTGAAGATCGACCTCGTTCTGGACGTCCGCGTGATGTACGTTCTTCTGCTGCCATCAAAGCGGTCGAGAGTCGAATTCGTCGAAATCCGCTTCGTAAACAACGAATCATGGCTCGAGAGATGAACATCTCCACCCGAAGTATGTCTCGCATCATAAAATCTGACCTCGGGATGAGTGCCTTTCGACGATCAACGGGACATTTGCTGACTGAGCAGTTGAAGCAAATTAGGAGCACCAGATCGAAAGAGCTCCTTCGGCGGTACGGCAACAACAAACATCGAGAAATTTTATTTACCGATGAAAAAATTTTTACGGTGGAGGAACATTTCAACCGCCAAAATGATAGGGTGTATGCCCACAGCTCCATAGAAGCCCGAGAAGTTGCCACTAGGGTACAGCGAGGACATCATCCAGCATCAGTCATGGTATGGTGGGGTGTCAGCTACGAAGGGGTCACCGAGCTTCATTTTTGCGAAAAAGGCGTAAAAACTGCAGCGAAAAATTATCAAACGGACATCCTGGAGGGATGTGTGAAGCCGCTGAACTCTACGCTATTCAACAATCGACATTGGGTTTTCCAGCAAGATTCTGCGCCAGCCCACAAAGCTCGAACCACACAAGCGTGGTTGGAAACCAATATTCCACAGTTTATAAGGGCGACGGAATGGCCTTCTGGGAGCCCAGATTTGAATCCCCTGGACTACAAACTGTGGGCGGAGTTAGAGTCCATGGTGTGCACGAGACGACACCCAAATATCGAGAGCCTTAAGTGATCTTTGACAGAAGCAGTAGCTAATTTTCCGCTAGAAACAGTGCGTACTGCTATCGATGACTGGCCCAACAGATTAAAGAGCTGTGTTAAGGCTAAAGGCGGCCACTTTGAATAATTTGTTGCTTATTTTACTTCCATTAGTATGCCAAAATAAAATATATTTTCCTTTGTCAAAAACTCTTTTTCATTTATACAAAAATTGCCCATATACGTGTGACAGAACTTATGGCACGACTAGGTATATGAATAGCTTCTGTTCGGACGAGAGTATAGGTTTTTCTGTTAATTCGGGTAAAACTGTTCTCATTGATTTGTTAGTATACTTCTTTATTCTTTTTATCCTATTGGGATGTAACTTATTCTGATGTCTGTTATATTTACTTTTTCCTTTAATTATTATATTTCCACTACTATCCTTCGTTATATCGACTTTCCTATATTTTGGTTTCTCCTTATGTCTTTCGTTCTTATAGTTTTTTATGAATACCTGATCCTGGTCGATAGTTGGTTGTTCTCTTTGTTTATTATGATAGTCAATCCATTTAGTTTTCTTATTTATTAACATTTTACTTAATTTAATTTTGTCTACTTTTCCATATTGTACATCTATTGGCTTTGTTTGAATAACTGAATGTATAGTGTTATTATAATATTCCGTAGCTTTCAGAATTTGATCGGCGATATTAAGTTCTGGTTCTGTAAGGGTCAGTATTCTAGTTTGTTCTAGCAATGTACTGTGGCATCGGCTCATATCGGAGTTTTCGGTATGCGATTTCGGGGAAGTAAAATGAATTTCTATGTTCTCTTTTTTTAAATAGTCTTTGACGTTGACCATATTGAATTCGTTGTCTGCTATAATTTTTTTGGGTTTTCCTAAGTTTGCATTTCGTTCTCGAATGAGTTGCACAAAGGTGATAGCATTTCTGTCTGTGGTTTCTTTAATATATAAATGTTTAGAGAATTCATCTATGGTAGTGAAAAATTGTCTTTTTCCAATAAAAAATATATCTGTGTGTACTATTTCATTGATATCAGTTGGGGTTTCTGTGATTTTAAACTCGGGTTTCAAAGGTTTCCTATCGTATTGTTGCGAGCTAGAGATTCGCTGGGATTTCAAGAGAAACGCAATTCGTTTTTAAAATATAACGATAATTTATTTATTGCACTTTATACACAGTTTCCCGATCACTTCACTAAATTCGCTCTAAAAACTTAATTCGTACAACCCAGGAACACTGCCAATCTATCACTTTCGCTTATTTACACCGATAGGTGTTTTCCATGAAACTGTCACTGAGTCAATCATTCCTTGTCGTGAGCTCTGGCTATTTATAATGGATTTATCCGAGTCTCGAACCTTCTCTGGTGTATGTTTTTCTGCTGCCTCTGGACTATTCTGGAAGTTACTAGATGGCGTCGGGTGTCATTTTGTGTCTTTGAGAAGTTACTAGAAGCCCTCTACATGTTGGAAGAATATTCTAAATAGTTCTGGCAGATTTGAGAGAGATCATTGCCAGATCTATAACAGTATTTTACTAAGTTACATGCTTCACAATTGTTTATATACCTTGTAATGAGTTTCATTATTCCGTTAAAGTAGTATTTGTTTTTAATTTCCGCATAGTTTTCTAAAATTCCTCGATGATTGGTTTTTTTATGTATTTCCTCAATTTTTTTAAAACATTCTTCTTCGTCTAACATATCCCTTGCATGATCTGTACATTTTATAAATTTTAGTCCTTTATTGTTACTATATAGTCCTACTATTATCAGTTGAATTTTATTCCATAAGTGATCATTCAGTTCACAGTGTATTCCCACGTATCCTTTCTCGGGAATATATCTTTTGAGTATAAGTTAACACGAGCCAGACAAAATTCATGGAAATTCACCTGTAAAATAAATCCACCTGTAAATATGCTGAGCTAGGAATGGTTCCCACCGATGCAGTGAGAATTCGGGTCAGCAGTTTAGAAAATTAAGTTCTTATTCAAAATTGTAAATTTAGTCTTTAGCAAACCTTGTAAACAATCGGAGTTTCTCCTCAATAAATATTTTTTTTAAAATAATAATACCTTCGTATTATTAACTTATACCAATAACTGTATTTTTGTCTCTTAAGTCTTTTTCTCCAATATATATTTTCCTTCTTTTATTGACTGTTTTCATTTCTTTCTGTTTCTTCTTCACTATTATTATCTGTGTTTTGTAGATATTTACTATTCCTTCTTTTATGGGAATAAGATCATTTTGATCTTCATATCCTGAATGTATTGTTGCATTTACATCAGTATCTTCGTATTTTTCATCATCAATTAAAACATTGATTTCGCATTTATCTGCGTCGATTCTACTTAAGAAATCTGCCACTTTGTTGTCTTTGCCTTTCACGTACTCTATATCAAAATTGTATTCGTTTAGTCGAATTTTCCATCGTTGCAGTTTACTGTTTGGTTCCTTCAAATTACTTAGCCAAACTAAGGGTCGATGATCCGTACGGATATTAAACTTTACGCCGTAAAGGTAGGGACGAAAGTATTGCGTTGCCCATACGATAGAAAGGAGTTCCTTTTCTATGGTAGAATAATTACGTTCGTGCTCGTTAAGAGTTCTGCTTGCGAAAGAAATCGGATGTCCGTTTTGCGATAAAACTGCACCAACGGCTTTATTTGAAGCGTCAGTGGTTAATACGAACTTTTGTTTGAAATCCGGGTATCTGAGGACAGGATAATCTGTTATGAGATTATACTCTAGATGGAATCTGAGAGTATTATAAGTTTGCTCTAAGGTTTGTAACGCCAAGAAATAAGGCTCGGAGAAAAAAATGATGAATACAGAAGTTAATATTATCACTCAAAAATCTCAAAACCGGATGTCCGTCCGTCCGTCCGTCCGTCCGTCCGTGCGCTCTCTAGCTTGAGAACGCGTTGAGCTAGATAGTTCAAATTTTGTACACGTCGTTTTTGACAAAAAAGTAAGGTCAAGTTCGTGAACGGGCCAAATCGCTCCACCCCTTCTACCCTCTCCCATACAAAATGACACAATTGCGCAATTTGACAATGAAGAGATTTGCTCGAAAAGTATATAAGCTATTAACCTGAAATTTGGAATATATTACTATTATGATAATATCAATCTACCGTATAAAAATTATGTGTGTCCTACCCCTCCTTCTACCACCTCCCATACAAACTGTACTTTTCATGAATTATTCTAAGCCAATTTACTCAGTGCGTATAAAATTTAGCTAGCTGAAATTTTGCACCAAGTATTTATTTAAAATTGTTAGTAAGGCCAAAAAAAAATTAGACGATTAGCTTCACCCCTTCTACCCCCTCCCATACAAAATGACACAATTTCGCAATTTGACAATAAATGGATTTACTCGAAAAGTGTGAAAGCTATTAATCTGAATTTTTGGATATATTACATTCATAATAATATAAATCTACAGTAGAAAAATTATTGGAGTCCTCCCTCTCCTTCCACCCCCTCCCATACAAACATCACTTTTTCGTGAAATGCTTTAAGACGATTTTCTCAGAACATATAACATTTATCGAGCTCATATTTTGTCATAAATTCTTAATTAGTATTATCACTAAGATCAGAAAAAAATATTTGATTAGCTTCACTGCTTCTACCCCCTCCCATACAAGGCACAGTTTCACAATTTCACAAAAAATCGATTTTCTTGAAAAGTATGAATGGCACTAGTCTGAAATTTAAGGTATGTCAATTTTATAATATTCCTAGTTATTTCTGAAAAAATCACTAAAATTCCCCCACTCTTTCTACCCCCTCCCATACAAACTGCACATTTTCATTAAATCTAACTCACTAATTTTTTCAGTTTCCATTCAATTTTTGGAGTAAGCATTTTGAATAAAACATTTTTATAGCTACTTTAGCATGATGGGGAGAAAATTAGTTCAATGCTATCCCTTCTAACATTCCACATACAAAATTTCTTGGGGTCACAAAAAAATTCTATTTCATCTAGAGTATCGTAATATTGCGCATTACGCGCAATCGTAGCCCTGTTATGTTTTTTCGAATGCTTTTACATATTTCAAGTCTTCTGGGTTTATTTTATTACCTTTTTTTAATGCGTCTGTAAGAGGGGATGCAATTTGTGCATAGTTATTAATGAATTTTCTGTAGTATCCAGTAATTCCGAGAAAAGACTTGATCTCTGTTGTAGTTTTGGGGATTTCTAAGCTTCTTATAGTGCTTATTACTTTATTATTATAATAATAAAGTATTGTGATCGACACAAAAAAAAAAAAAAGTTTGCTACCCTGAAATTTTTTTTTTTCGCGTTTCATGACTAAATTAGCCTAAAAATGCAAAAAAAAACATAAAAGA
Organism: Chorisops tibialis; assembly: GCA_963669355.1. Taxonomy (NCBI): domain Eukaryota; kingdom Metazoa; phylum Arthropoda; class Insecta; order Diptera; family Stratiomyidae; genus Chorisops; species Chorisops tibialis. Next base: position 80,484,573 of record OY770262.1, on the reverse strand, counting down.
ATTATGATTGGGCGTAAAGCCCAATCATATGATACTCTAGATGAAATGAGAAAGAGTTCAATGTACCGGAAAATATGTCACCTCCAATTCTTTTAAATAATTAATAGTGACTTTTGTATGGGAGGTGGTAGAAGGAGAGGAGAAAGGTTTGTAATTTATGGATATGACACCTAATGTGGTATGCAAAATATTTCGTGCTGAATTTAAGGTCTGAAGCTTTCATTATTTTCAATTGGACATAGTTTTCCTGAAATTGAGGCATTTGTATGGGAGGTGGCAGGGGAAGTGGAGCATCTAAGATGATTTTGAAACTGCTTATCATATCATCCTTATCACCACGCTTTGGTTCAATTTCAAATTTGATAGTTCTAATATATTCGAAGGAGAAATGCTTTTCTTGAATTTAAAATACAGATATTTGTATGGGAGGGGGTAGAAGGAGTGAAGAGGAGCTGATAATTTTTTTAGCATTTATTGCAATTATTAAAAAACAAATTCTGGCAAAATTTTAAGTTTATACTTTTTCTAGTTTTAATGGAAATCGATATAATGCACTTAACAAAAATTATACATTTGTATGGGAGGGAGTAGAAGGAGTGTACGGATCAAAACAAATTTTTTTCTCGTTATTGATATTTCTATTTTTATACGTTATGCAAAATATCAAGTTGATAGCTTTAACAGTTTCGAAGAAAAATAATTTAATTTAAATTTCAAAATTTCGTGAAATTTGTATGGGAGGGGGTAGAAGGAGCGAGGTGAAGTTGATAATTTTTTCAATACTGATTGCAATTGTATTAAAATTAATTCTGGCAAAAATTAATTTTTATAACTTTGCTAGTTCCAATGAAAATCGAAAAAATGCATTTTTCCAAATTATGCATTTGTATGGGAGGGGGTAGAAGGAGTGAAGAGGGGCTGATAGTTTTTTTTGCATTTATTGAAATTATTAAAAGACAAATTCTGGCAAAATTCTAAGTTTTCACTTTTTCTAGTTTTAATGCAAATCGATATAATGCACTTGACAAAAATTATGCATTTGTATGGGAGGGGGTAGAAGGAGTGTACTGATCAAAACACATTTTTTTCTCGTTATTGATATTTCTATTTTTATACTTTGTGCAAAATATCAAGTTGATAGCTTTAACAGTTTTGAAGAAAAATAATTTAATTTAAATTTCAAAATTTCGTGATATTTGTATGGGAGGGGGTAGAAGGAGTGAGGTGAAGTTGATAATTTTTTTAATACTGATTGCAATTATATTAAAATTAATTCTGGCAAAAATTCGTTTTTATAACTTTGCTAGTTTCAATGAAAATCGAAAAATAGCATTTTCCAAAATTATGCATTTGTATGGGAGGGGGTAGAAGGAATGACAGGATCAGATCAATATTCTGTCATATTAATGATATCTATATGATAATACTTTGACCTAAATTTCAAATCGGTAGCTTAAATAGTTTCAAAGGAAAATCAATTTCTGGAAATTTCGGAATTTCGTAAAATTTGTATGGGAGGGGGTAGAAGGAGTGGGGGGATGTGGCCCGTTCACGAACTTAAAGTTTCTTTTTAGCTAAAAATGACACACAACAAATTTCAGCACGATAGCTCAAAGCGTTCGAGAGTTATGCTGTAGACAGACGGACAGACGGACAGACGGACAGACAGACAGACGGACAGACGGACAGACAGCAACTCGGAATCGAAGTTTTCGAGCGACAACAAATATTTCTGTACCCTTGGCGGCTCTGTGCGAGCATTATTTCTTAGCGTTACAAACGGTAAGGCAAACACAATATACTCTCAGATTTCATCTAGAGTATAAAAATCCGTCTGTCTGTACGCCGTCCGCCGTCCGCCGTCCGCCGTACGCCGACTTGAACGCTCAGCGCACATTAACTCCCAAACCCTTCAAGATAGAAAGTTCATTTTTGGAGGGATTGTAGATAGTTGCGGATCTCAGGCGGATACCCATTTTGGGGGGTGTACGGGTTCAGGGGGAGGCAGGGGGAGCGCTTAAACCGAAAAATACGAATTCAAATATCTCAACCATGGTAACAGCTAGGAAGCTAAAACTCAACATACATATAGAGGAATTTGTGGGACAACTTTTAAAAATAATTTAATTTTTTTATCCATTGGGGTGCGAAAAGGGGGGGCTAAAAACCAATTGTCGGCCGAATTTTTTTTTCAAATGATTATATCTTCGAAATTACTTATCGTAAAAAAATCATATTTAGAGAATGTCAAGGTGGCATATAGTTTCATCGGAATCAGCTGAGAAAGCGGCTAATTATTGTAAGGGGGAGGGTCAGGGGGGGTGCAAAGAAAAACACTTAAAAATTAATATCTCAACTATCTTTTAAGCTATGTAATTGAAACTTAAAACGTATATTAAGCTATACTAGGCAAATACAAAAAAAATATAACATGTCGAAATAATAGTAGTGGGGGGAAATGGGAAACAGTTCAAAAATGTCGCACTTTTCAAAATTACAAATCCTTATATCTCAAAAAATAGTACAGATATTAAATCAAAAATTTGTCAGATTGTAGAACTACATAATGGTTAATTTTGGTAAAAATTTTAAGCTGGGAGGTGTAAGGGGAGGGAGGTGATAAGCAAAAATGTCGAAAATTTTGAGTGATTTTTTTAGGGCTCTAGTGAAAGATAAAAAGTTAAAATTTTTCATGTGAATATCTATATTTAATGTACATAGAAAAATAATATTAACTTGATCCATATTTATTATAAACCGACTCCCCCGGTCTAACGTGCAGAAGGTGTTTCATGTGCATTGAAAAAAACACATAAACTGAAAATTTTTGAGTGAAATTTTAAGGTAGAAACTTGAAAATTTGCGAAATGCATTTAAAAAAAATTCCTAAACATACGAAATATTAACTGGTCGAAAACCTTTAAAACTTCTACCCCCTCCCATACAAAACTATTTTTTCGACCATTTTCAAGAAATCAATTGTCACCTAACCATTAAAAGCTATCAAATTCAAATTTTGCAAAACAACTTACAAAAATAATTAAAATGAAATTGCATTCAAAGTTTTAAAATCGCGCTTGCCCTTCTACCCCCTCCCATACAAAAGTATGATTTCGACTAATTTCATTAAATCAACTAATAACCAACAAATTAAAAGCTATGAACTTGAAATTCTATACAAGCACCTTACAAGAGACGCGAAATAAAACTGCGTATCAAATTTTACGATTCCCCTATATTCTCTACCCCCTCCCATACAAATGTTCGGTTTCATGAATGTAAAATACACAGAATTTTATGAAAATTCTATGCAACTTCGTCTATGAAACACATTCTATACAGAGAATATTGGACGTGATTCAAGTAATTAATTAAAAAGCTATTAACATCCACCCACCCTTACTATTACCCCTCCTCCTCCCCTCATAAAAACCCAAACTTACAGACACGAATGAAATATTGTTAACAGTCCTGCCCAAGAACTCCCTTTCACTAAGTCTTCCCTTCTTTTCGTGGACGGGTTGAAATCGATATATTCTCGAATAGAGAGGTTTATTACTTTTCGTAATAATTTCGTGTCTTGTTTGGGTTGTACACGAGAGATTTTCACCTTCTTTGTAGAATAAGTCCTCATTTCCATTGAGAATTCTATCTAAGGTTGCCACCTCTTCGCTATTCAATCCTTCGAACAATTTATCACGACTTTCCTCAGTGTCGAATTCGTTTTGAAAATTTATTTCATCAGGTATTGCATAATTGAAATTTAGCTTTCGATTATTTACCTCCATATTCCCTGCTCCAATATTAAGTTTAGCATTTAATGGGAATAGTATGTTTTGTCCTATCACTGCTTTGAAGGATTTATTTTGGAAATCCATTACACTCCACATCATTTTGTGTGATTCTGGTAATTGGAATTCATTTGGCATATTAGTTTTTAATTTTGGTTTGACACAATATGTTCCACCAAGTCCATTAACGGGTATAGGTGCACTTAAATTAATTTTTTCGTTTCGGGGAAGACAGTTTTTATCTATGCTAGAAATAGAAGCGCCGGTGTCAATAAGTGTAGGGATGATTTCATTGTCAATGTTTAGGTTTATTATGGGTAAAGGGTTTCCGAGGCACATAGTTGAAAATTTATGTCCATTGGTTCGAAATTTTGGTTTTCGTGTCCGTCGGTTTGTCTAAACCTATCCGATTTATCCACTTGCATTGCTTCAGGTTTGTTATAATTGTTACGGTTATTATTATTAAAATATGGATTACGATTATTATAAAATTGGGTTCTATTAAAGTTTTTATTATAATTATTTTGGTGATGAATAGGTTGGCGGAAATTATGTTGGTTATTGTTAGATTGACGGAAATTATTGGGTTGACGGAAATTATTTTGGTTGTTATTAGATTGACGGAAATTATTGGGTTGACGGAAATTATTTTGGTTTCTATTGTTGATCTGACGGTAATTGGAATAATTTATGTTACTATCATTATTTTGATTAATCTCTCTAAGTAGGTTATAAGCCTGATTCAAAGTTTCACAATTTTTGATTTCTAAAAGGTAGGCCTTATATTCTGGTAAGAGTGATTTGAATTTGTTTAAGACCAGCTTCTCATTTCTAATTGTATTGAACTCAGCGTGCATATTACGTTGAGGATCTTGTAGGTACTTAGTATTTAGGTTATTTAACAATTTTTGTAACTTATAATATATATCATCAATGTTTCCATTACTTACTTTATGTATTCTATGTACTAACGTACTGTAGCTTTCGTGGACGCCAAATGTGATGGTCAGGATCGCCTTGGTGTTCTGCCACGTTGGTTCAGGAATTTTTTGAATTGTATTCCTTGCTTCTCCTTGTAGTCTATGTAGAACTTGTCGGAAAATGTACGCTTGTTGGTTACCAGGTTGTGCTAGATTAAGGATTGTATCAGCTTCGTCTATCCAGGATGTTAGTGCATGTTCTCTGTTGTTTCCCGTGTATATGGGAAGTTTTCTCACTTCTTGAGTAGTTCGTCGAATGCTAATTCGAATGGTAAGGCCGCTTCTGCAGGATTTTCCATTTTTGATTCGTTTTAATGGATGTGTTGAATAGTGTAGTTTTGCGAACACTTTTTATTACTCGCCAAAGTCGTAATTTACTAAGCAATTTCTGCTGTTCCTTTACGTTTGCTTTGGGCTTTTTCACAAAAATTTTTTTTAATTTGATTTTATTATTTTGTTATAAGTTTTTGCATTTCCTTTTACTTTCTAACTAAGTTTTCCTTAGCTGATTTCAAGTTGGGTAATAACAAGAACTATTTTGTATTAATTCAATTAAATTTTCTTCAATTGAATTTTCACTTCAGTTAATCAACACGAATTTTTATATTATTTAATTAGTTTTATGATGGTTCGATTGCTTAAGGGGTTCCTCCCTCCTTAAGACGGACGACTGCGCCAGTTAAATTTGATCTTTAGTAATTCAATAAAAAAAAACTACAAATTTTCGCTTTGCGTTAATACTTTTATTCACTACTTGATCTTTAACAGAGTTTTACAAATTAAACTTTTCGTTTGAATTCTAAATTAAAACTGTCCCTGCGGCTGATCCGTCAGGTTCTTAAATACTAATTTCTTATCTGCTAAATGCTGATCTTGCAAATCTGCAAGTCTGCATTTTATGTTACGATCGTTTCTTATCTTCTAATTCTTGCGAGTCTGCATTTTACGTTACGATCGTTTCTTATCTTTTAATTCTTGCGAGTCTGCATTTTATTAATTGAAATTTTGGGATACTTGTTATTGTTAGCTTTATGATTATTGGATATTGAATATCAGATATGAATCATTGTATTGAGTTATTCTTGCGAGTCTGCATTTTATTAATTGAATTTTGGGATACTTGTTATTGTTAGCTTTATTATTATCGGATATTGAATATTAGATATGAATCATTGTAGTGAGTTATTTTATTGAAACATTGTATGAAGCTACTTTATTTGGATACAATGTTCTATGAATATAATGTGGTAAAGTTACTTTAATATATAATGATTGGTAAGTATTCCTCTTAGTTAAATTTAGTGGTTATGTGCTTATTATCTATTATAACTAGCGTGCAGCTTGGCGAGTATTTTGGGGGACATTAAATAGGGGGGATATTAGAGCTTTTATTTCCTTTCTGCATTTAGAATATGCTTAATGCATAAAAATATCTATAGTAAATGCAGAGTGCTCCGATATTTGTACGATGATCAAGAGAGTATATTGAGGCCTCCAATTAATCTTAATGCATGTCTTTGAATAAGGTCGAGCCAAGCTAGGTGTTGTTTAGGGGCCTCAGCCCAAACATGCGATTTATATCAAGACGTGGCCGGATATAAGCCTTATAGAGGCAGAAAAGTATTCCTTACACTTCCGCACAATACCTAGATGCTTCGATGTATCAAGAGCGACTTTGTAGATGTGTTGGCACTAATCAAGATTTCGGACGAGCTTCCGCAGAAGAGTCAAATTGGTAAACGTTATCTACAATCCTGTTATCTTCGAAAAGGTAGATAGGATTGAGAGTAGACGACAGAAGGACGCTTATGACCCTTCTTCCACCGTCATTCAAAAGTCGTCAAAAGTAGTTACCGTAGAATCTGTTCGTATCCGACGTCATGTATCCTTTTCTCGTATCAATTAGGTTTAAAAAAAAAAAAAACTTTATTGGTCCAGAGCCATTCTGCGGAAAATTAAAAGGGCATCATGGCTCGATACTTAAGAAGTGGGTTGAACAAGAACACAAAATCTACTGGAATAGACTTCCAGGTTTATCAACCTCAAAAAAACTAATCATACCACAAAAAAACAAAGTGGAGGATATCCTGAAATTCAGAAAGAGCGAAATTAGTACTCTAATCGGCCTAATGACGGGGCACAGTAAAGTGAACCACCACCTCAATAATATGGGCTTAGCTGAAACCGACATCTGCTGCCTCTGTCTCGAAGACTCAGAAACGACAATACATATCCTATGCCACTGTGAAGCAGTGGCAAGGAAAAGGCATAATCTTCTTGGGAAAGGTTTCATTTCCACCGAGAAATTAGCCAACATGGCTCCCTTACAGATACTCTGATTAGCTAAAGCTATTGAGTTATGGTACGGTATAGGGGCAATAATCGCAAAATATGCCGAAAAGTCCGCTGTGCTCTCACGTGTTTCCCTAATATAAATAAATAAATAATTAGATTTTAAGATCACGGGTGATAAGCCCGTGATCCAGTGAGTTTCCATTTGCCAGTTTTAAGGCACTGCCCCATCCCACAAGAGTACTTCTTCATCCATGGCACTACAGCCCAAATTAAGCTTTGACCTCCTGACCCTCAGGTTCCTTAACATTTTATTTATTATTGTGTTAGCCCTTCGCACAACCCTTCATCTTTCTTTTTCGTAGACTGTGGTGGCCAAAAAATACCCACGCAAGTAGTGTTCTGAAATTAAACGTCGACCAGCATATGAACTCCCGACCTTCGCATTATAGACCAGCACGCTACTTAGTAGGTTAACACAAGAGTACAGTGACAGGAATAAAAACATAACAGAATTATGATTGGGCTTAAAGCCCAATCATATGATACTCTAGATGAGATGGAAATGACTTTAATATACCGGAAAATATGTCATCTCAAATTCTTTCAGAGACTTTTGCATGGGAGGTGATAGAAGTAGAGGGGGTGGTTTGTATTTTTATACTTTAGATGAAATCTGAGAGTATTATAAGTTTGCTCTAAAGTTTGTAACGCTAAGAAATAAGGCTCGGAGAAAAAAATGAATGATACAGAAGTTAATATTATCACTCAAAAATCACAAAACCGGATGTCCGTCCGTCCGTCCGTCCGTCTGTCCGTCCGTCCGTCTGTTCGCTCTCTAGCTTGAGAACGCGTTGAGCTAGAAAGCTCAAATTTCGTACACGTCGTTTTTGACAAAAAAGTAAGGTCAAGTTCGTGAACGGGCCAAATCGCTCCACCCCTTCTACACCCTCCCATACAAAATGACACAAATGCGCAATTTGACAATAAACGGATTTGCTCGAAAAGTATAAAAGCTATTGGTCTGAAATTTGGAATATATTACTTTTATGATAATATCAATCTACCGTATAAAAATTATGCGTCTCCCTCCTTCTACCACCTCCCATACAAACTGTACTTGTCATGAATTACTCTAAGCCAATTTACTCAGTGCGTATAACATTTAGCGAGCTGAAAGTGTGCACTAAATATTTATTTAAAATTGTTAGGAAGGCAAAAACAAAATTAGACGATTAGCTTCACCCCTTCTACCCCCTCCCATACAAAATGACCCAATTTAGCAATTCGACTACAAATGGATTTGCTCGAAAAGTGTAAAAGCTATTAGTCTGAATTTCGGCATATATTACTTTCATAATGATTTCAATATACAGTATAAAAACTATTTGCGTCCTTCCTCTCCTTCCAACCCCTCCCATACAAACTACACTTTTCATGAAATGCTCTAAGCCGATTTTCTCAGAACATATGTATAACATTTATCGAGCTCACATTTTGTAATAAATACTTATTTAGTATTATCACTAAGATGAGAAAAAAATATTTGATTAGCTTTACTGCTTCTACCCCCTCCTATACAATATGACACAGTTTCACATCTTCACAAAAAATCTATTTTCTTGAAAAGTATGAATGTTACTGATCTAAAATTTAAGAAATGTCAATTTTATGATATTCTTAGTTATTTCTGAAAAAATCACTAAGTTCCTTTCACTCTTTCTGCCACCTCCCATACAAACTGCACATTTTCACAAAATCTAACACACTAATTTTCTCAGCTCTTATTCAATTTTTGGAGTAAGCATTTTGTGTAAAACATTTTTATAGCTATTTTAGCATGATGCGGAAAAAATTAGTTCAATGCTATCACCCCTTCTAACACTCCCCATAGAACATTTCATGGGATCACAAAAAAATCTATTTCATCTAGAGTATCGTAAGATTGCGCTTTACGCGCAATCGTAGCCCTGTTATGTTTCTTATATGACACCGAACATGGCATGCAAAATGCTTATTGCTGAATTTAAAGTTTTTAGTTTTCATTATTTCATTTCATTTTTTCATTATATAATAGTTTTCCTGAAATTGGGACATTTGTATGGGAGGTGGCAGAGGAAGTGGAACGTTTTAGATGATTTTGAAATTGCATACCATTCTCCTTATCACCATGCTTTGATGCAATTTCAAAGTCGATAGCTCTCATATATTCGAAGGAGAAATGCTTTTCTTGAATTTAAAATACAGATATTTGTATGGCAGGGGGTAGAAGGAGTGAAGCGGAGCTGATATTTTTTTCCAGCACTTATTTCAATTATTAAGAAACAAATTCTGACAAAATTTGAAGTTTGTACTTTTTCAAGTTTGAATGGAAATCGATAAAATGCATTTAACAAAATCTATACATCTGTATGGGAGGGGGTAGAAGGAGTGTACGGATAAAAACAATTTTTTTTTGCGTTATTAATATTTCTATTTGTATACTTTGTACAAAATATCAAGTTGATAGCTTCAACAGTTTCGAAGGAAAATAATTTAATTTAAATTTCAAAATTTCGTGAAATTTGTATGGGAGGGGGTAGAAGGAGTGAGGTGAAGTTGATAATTGTTTTTAAAATAAATTGCAATTATAGTAAAATTAATTCTGACAAAATTTCGTCTTTTCAGCTTTACTAGTTTCAATGAAAATCGAAAATATGTATTTTTCAAAATTGTCCATTTGTATGGGAGGAGGTAGAAGGAGTAGGGGGATCGAGTCAATATTCCGTGGTATTAATAACATCTACATCGTTATACTTTGGTCTAAATTTCAAGTATATAGCTTAAAAAGTTTCAAAGAAAAATCAATTTCTTAATATTTCGAAATTTCATGAAATTTGTATGGCAGGGGGTAGAAGGAGTGGGGGGATGTGGCCCATTCACGAACTTAAAGTTACTTTTTTGCTAAAAATGACACAGAAAATTTTTTAGCACTATAGCTCAAAGCTTTCGAGAGTTATGCTGTAGACAGACGCACAGACGGTCACTCGGAATCGAGATTTTTGAGCGACAAAAAATATTTCTGTACCCTTGGCGGCTCTGTGCGAGCGTTATTTCTTAGTGTTACAAACGGTAAGGCAAACACAATATACTCTCAGATTTCATCTAGAATATAAAAATGAAACAAATTTTTCATCGTAAATTTATTACTTTCCATTAATGCAAACGAAATCATATGGACGGCTTGGAAATCCCAAAATATTACGTCTTCTTATTTACTAGTTAAAAAGAGGATTTCAGAAGATCATGAAGATATCTACATAATCTTTTCTTTAAACAATTATATACTATCGGTTATCATAACACAAAAAAAAATTGCAATCACAAAAAAATTTGCGCATTCCACATTTTTGTACTCTAGTACATGTACCCAACCTTAACAGCAATATTTCCAATGCATTAATACAATAGATTGATATCTCTACGATAAAAATTTACTGCAAAATAATAATAAATTGATTAGTTAATATCAATTAATGCTACTTAAATCGATTAGGTATGTCTTACATAAAATTTTAATCGAAATTTTTTCCTATAAATGTGAAAAGATTTCTTCGATTTGTGTTCAGTCAAATTCCAATTTTTGCGAATTGAAAGTTGAGAATAAAAAACTGGTAAGAAATAAATTTATATATTAATTTAATTTATGTTATTTGAAACTAAAAAGTAAAAAAAAACATTGCTTATACATATTCATATCTTCACTAATTAGAAAAATATGAAGGCCACTTATGCTTCCGACAGACGATGCAAGCTAATATATATTAACTTCCTATTTTGATATAAGTAGGCCGAATTATGTATAGGATAATGACACTAGTAATATCGAAAAGCGAGATAATATATATCGCATCGTGAGTGCCTTAAAATTAAATTAAAATAATTTTTTAATTATCGAAATTTCATAGAAACTAATATTTATCGATTTTAGTGATTATCCAATATTGCAATCAGATATTCGAGTAAATGCGTAGGGTACAGTTTACAACAAACACGATCGAACGATTTTCAGAACGAACTTTGCTGAATGCTTCGAAACGAATTCGTATACCGATAATTTATAAATTTTACTAACTAGGGAGTATTCTGCAAAGGTAATTTCAAAAAATCAGTTTGATGGAACCTTAACTATAATTCTACAATACGAAAAGTACTTTGCTTAAAAAATTGAATCTATACATAGTAATATAATTGTAGTGTCTGTCTGTTATTTGCTTATCAATGACTATAAGTTAGTTTTTTGAGTTATTTTAGCACTAACTAAACATAAAACCACATTTTTGAAATTTTTGTCTGTCTGTCCGACCGCTTTTCACGCACAAACGGCTAAGCCGATTGTAATGAAACTTGCACAGTTTGTTAGGTGTCCATCGGAATGAAATCTGCTTTTGGTCTCATTTCACTCCCCTCACGCCTTCTACCCGCCATACAAAGTGACTCATTTTCAAAATATATATTAATCAAATTTTCTTGGAAACTATAAAAGCTATTAGTTTCAAATTCGGAATATACCTAGTCAAATCATAAATATTGGTACACAGCAAAATCGACGCCAAATGAAAACGAATTAATATTTTTCAAAACTTTTTTTTTCTTTTTATTGAGTTATTCAATGGCTAAAAATGTTAGAACAACTTATTCGAAATGACTTCCATTTGCCTTCCAGCACGACTTGAGACGATCTGGCCACTCATCGATCGCGAGACGCACTTCATGCATGGGGGAAATTTCCACTGCACGGACAAGGGCTCGCTTCAACGACTCAATATTTGGCTGTCGAGTAGAGCAAGCCATTCCCTCTAATACGGACCACAACTTGTAATCCAACAGGTTGAGGTCTGGACTACCAGTCATCCGTTGATATGAAGTCCGAAACGTTGTTTTTGAGCCACACTTGAGTCGTTTTTGCCTTGTGAGCTGGAGCAGAGTCTTGCTGGAAAGTCCACGGCTTGTTGGCGAATATTGGCTTCACAATGGGATCCGAGACGGTCAATTGATATACTTTGGCCGATGTTTTCACTCCTTTCTCGCAAAAAATGGAGCTTGGTAACGCCATCGTAGCCCACTCCCCACCATACCATTACAGTCGCGGGATGGTGGCCTCTTTGGACCCTCGGGATGAGTTGGAATGCTTCTCTGGATGACCGAGCATACACACGGTCGTTCTGTTTATTGAACGATTCTTCAACGGTGAAGATTTCGAAGAAGAATTTGTCTGTGAGCGTTCTTCGCGTACCGGCTGCGTAACGCTTTCGATTTTCGCCTGCGTTTTTCCTTTAATGCGGCCGTGAGCAGGTGTCCAGTGTTTCGCTTGTACGTGCTGAGTCTCAAATCTCCTTGTATAATGAAAGACATGGATTTTTGCGAAATTTGCATTTCCCGCGACAAGATTTTTTGTTTTCGCAGCGGTTTTCGGTCGATTCGTTTCTTCATGACCTTGATCGCTTTCGGAGTTCTCACAGTGCGCGGACGGCCGGATCTTTCTTTGACGGTCTCGTACTTCACCAGTATCTTCAAGCAACACAAAATTGCGAGTGATTCCATGCGGTCGCAACGTCCGAAAGATATCGGCTTTTTCCATGTTGCATTTTAGTAGGCCAACTAGAACAATACGATTTTCGATGTCGCCCCATTCCGTGATTGTAAACAATTGGTGCCAAAAACTTTTTACGTGGCAATGAAGCCAAAATGTCAACTGTCAAATCGCAGTCAAGACGAAAGAATGCGCCCAATATTGCATTCGTAATGAATGCGTTTAGTTGTGTACCAATATTTATGACTTGACTAGGTATTATTTATATTATAAATGCAGTCTTTTGATATACAAATTGTTTGAGTTCCCTCACTCCTTTCACCACCTCCCATACAAACTACACTTTTTCGTGAATTACTTTACACCAAATTTCTCAGTACGTGTAACTTCCATCGAGCTAAAATGTTGTATTAAATCCTTAATTAACATAATTATTAAAATCGGAAAAAAGTTAACCGATTAGCTTCACTCCTTCTACCCCCTCCCATACAATGTGACACAGTTGCACAACTTCACAAGAATTTGATTTTCTTGAAAAGTCTGAATGTTACTGATCTGAAATTTAAAATATATCAATTGCATGATAGTTGTAGTTGTTTCTCGAAAAATCATCAAAAACGCCCCACTCCTTCTACCACCTCCCATACAAATTGCTCAATTTCATTAAATTCAATGCAGTTTCTCAGTACATACTCAATCTTCGAAGCTTAAATTTGGTACAAAACATTTTTATAGCTATTCTAGCATGATGTGAAACAAATTAGTTCAGTACTGTCACCCCTTCTACCACTCCCCGTTCAAAATTTCTTAACACCGCAAAAATTTCGATTTCATCTATACATAGTATCGTATGATTGGGCTTTACGCACAATCGTAGTCCTGTTATGTTTTTAAGCTTAATGTTATTTTATTTGTTTTAAATAACACCAGCTTCAATTATTCACATGTCCTTAACGCTCTTCAACACGTATATGATCTCGAATCACGGGTTTGATTTGATCACGAGCCTGTCACAGAAAAATGGGAGTATCATGCTTCCATTCTTAATAATTCATGGTTCTGATTCCAACAATATACAAACAATTTTCTTTAAAGAGCCAATAAAGTAAGCAGATTATATATCCTACATAATGTATTACTAACTACACTCTCAAAAATTGCTTATTATTGCTATTTTTACGCGGACGAAGTCGCGGGCGTTTGCTAGTATGTAATAAAAATGTTAAGGAAGCTAATGGTCCAGAGGCCAAGGCTCGATTTGCGCTGAAACACCGTTGTTGAAGTATGTAGAAATCAATAATCTTTAACGAAGTAGTAATAGCTTGATCACTTCTTTGTAGACTCATGCTTAAATCTTATAGTAGGTATGTAAGCAAAACTATGTATGTAGGTGTAAAAGTTTTATGTTAAGCATAAATGATAAAAGGAACTATCTTATTGCCCTTATCTTGTAATCTAATTAGAATTAAGTTCGACTTTTTTGTAGTGTTTCTGGTATCTCTACGTGCAAAACTTTGAATAAATTGCAGATCATTTGCTTAATTGTGTCAGTAGGTCTTATTAGGTCTAAAATATTTCAAACAATTACTAAGAGAAAATCTAACTTTGGATTCACCTGTTTAAATACTGTCTATAAATACCATAAAGTTAACAAATTTAGGGGAAAAAAACCAAAAAATAAAATAATTTTTTTCTTAAATATAAATATAGCTAAATGAAATCAACTGAAATTGTTCATTTCTAGCCGAAGAGTACTGGAGGAAAGGCAAGATGAGAACTTTCACAATTTGTTTGTTGCTGGCAATGTCATGCGCTACATTAGCTAGTGCAACTAATATCTGCTATGGTATTAAATCCTCAGGCTACGATAATGTTCAGTCATTACAGAAGAAGGTCAACAACACTAGGAGTTTAAATTGGTTTCTGACTTGGGGACTTCGTTGTGAATCAGAACCGGATTGTAGTGCCGGTGTTTATGCAGCAGATCCCAAAAAATGTGAAAAATTTTATTTTTGCGAAAACGGGTAAATTCTTGAATACCTATTCCAATTGGACTTTCATAAGCATTTCAGATACATTGTTTATGTAAAAACTTATGACTAATCACTAATCACTCTGATTTTAATTCATTGCAGTCATCCGTTACTCCATTTCGACTGCGGAGCTGGATCAGCTTGGGACCAACGAATTTGTAGTTGTACTCATAAACATAACGTTGACTGCGATTGCGGATGAAACGTTCGAAAGGTTTCACAGTTAAAACTTTAATGAATAATACATAATTACAATTTTCTTATTCTCTAATAAAATTGCTTACAAGCTAAAATACTAAAATGCTGACTATTTAATTTAATAAGGTTCTCATCAAATGTGAGGGTTTTTGGTTTGCGTAATTCTCATAAGTGTACTATTACGCAGACGTGTTAGTTGATATGTCTAAGCAATAGTACACCTATGAGAATTGTCTCCGTAGGTTTTTCCGTATGGTCGTTAATTTTCATGTACAGTTTGTACAGCGGAGATACTTAATAATTTCGATTTATTGACATTTGAATAAAAAAAAATTAGATCTGAAAATTTCATGCACTGTTATTCTTTAATATGGACGGCGTCAGGACAAAAGGGAAGAAGTCACATATCAAATATATATGACTTGTTCCCTTTTTCTCAGAGACCGTCCATATAGTTTACAGTATTACTTTATTATTTTAATAATAAATAAATAAATATTGTAATCAACTTGGAAAAAAAAAAATTGCTAAACTGAAATTTTGGTTGTTCGCGTTTCATGACTAAATTAGCCTAAAAATGCAAAAAAAAATCGTCTGTCTTTACGCCGTCCGTCGATCGTCGGTGTGTACGCTCAGCGCAACACTTCTAGATAGAAAGTTCATTTTTTGGGGGGATTGCAGATAGTTGCAGATCTCAGACGGATATCCATTTTGGGGGATGTACGGGTTCAGGAGGAGGCGGGGAGAGCGAAATCTGAGAGTATTATAAGTTTGCTCTAAAGTTTGTAACGCTAAGAAATAAGGCTCGGAGAGAAAAATGAATTTTTACTAAATCTAAATCTAACTCATAATTTTCTCAGTTCAATTTTCGGAGTAAGCATTTTGTATAATTCAATGCTATCACCCCTTCTAACACTCCCCATACTGTTGTGTGTTTGGGTTCTTTAATCAGAATAAAACTCATACGTGATTCAGCAGCTAATTTTATTCAACACGACTTCTTAGTTTTTGGTTTGTTACACGTGGTTTATTTTGACAGCTCAGGGAAACTCACGTAGAATCCCATTTGATCCTCTCCTACTTCAGACCATAGGATTTTAAATATTCAACATTTCCTGCCTTCCTTAAAAAATAATTGAGTTCTTTTACATTTTAGTTTAACAATTTTAAGAAAAAATTAAAAAAAAATTCATACAATATTCGTATTACATTCTTATATATACTTTTTTTTATTTGTATTGTAATCTATTAGGCGGTCGGCGTATTCTACCAGATCGTCTCAAATTCATATTGGATATTGATTCAAGTATTATGTCGTCGCTAGACCTTAATTCATTATTCTTTTCTGTATTATAATTTGAATAAATCCTATTTTCTTTATCTTGTATTTCGGTTGATGATGCGTCAAGTTGTTTGGCTGGGGATAGATTCGGTAAATTATTTGTATTTGTCAACAGATCTTCTATTTCGTTTTAAGATTTATTTGGTGTTAGGGGGACTTCATTTCCAATTAAACGAATTTGGTCAATGTGTCTTCTCCACTCCCTTCCATCATCCAGTTGAATTTTATAGTGAAGTAAACCCCTTCTTTTAAAAACTTTTCCAAATTTCCACTTTTCTTCGATATAGTCCCGAACTGCGACTCTTGCACCGCTCGAGAATTCGCGAACCCCTTCCTTATTCCGCGTATACCGATCATGATTTGTTTGTGAGCATGGCAGAATCAAATCGATTTTTGTTCGAATATCGCGTCCAAACATTAATTTGGCTGGACTTTCCCCCGTTGTCGTATGAACCATTTTACGATATTGTAGTAATAATTTATTCAGTTCATCCGAACGAGAACGTTGTTCTACCCTCATAGCCCGTAGCGATTTTTTTAAGGTTTGTACCATCCTTTCCGCTAAACCATTTGTAGCGGGGTGGTATGCTGCTGTAAGTTTATGTTGTATACCTAACGACTTTAGATAGTTTTGGAATTTGTAAGATGTAAATTGGCTTCCATTATCAGAGACCATTACCGTTGGTACCCCGAAACATGCAAAAATTTTGTTACAAATTTCAATTGTAGTATCGGTTGTAATTGTTTTCATTAAATGAATTTCCGGCCATCGGGAAAAGCTGTCGACCATCAGAAAATAATATGTTCCATTAAATGGTCCCGCAAAATCTATGTGAACTTGTTCAAATGGATATTTTGCGTTTTCTCAGGGGTGAGTAGTAACTTTAGGAGCATTGTTTTGAAGTTTTTGGCATTCATAGCAATTATTCACTAATGACTCGATACTTTTATCGATATTAGGCCACCAGCAATAACTTCTTGCTAAATTTTTCATTCTTACAATACCGAAGTGCGCAGTATGCAGTTCATCTAAAACTTTTTTTTGTAACGACTGTGGAATGACTACGCGAAGCCCTCGTACAATACAATCATTTTGTAATGTGAATTCGGTTTGATCTATATTGAAACGATCATGACTTTTAACCGCTTTTCCAGTTTTTAAACCTTGCAGGAGGTTCTTAAGAGAAGCATCAGAAGCAGTGGCCATTGCCAAAGTTTCAATATCGACTGGAAGGGTTTCGATCTGTTTAATTTCGAAAATATCTGGTTCATCTAAGCTATGTTGATCTTCTATTCTTAATGGAAGTCGGGATAATGCGTCAGCATTTGCATTATCTTTAGACTTTTTATATTTAATGTCGAAATCAAAAGCTTGTAAAAAAATAGCATAGTGTTGCACTCTAGTGGCAGTAAGTACTGGTAGCCCTTTATTTTTTGAAAAAATTTGCACCAAGGGTGCATGATCTGTATATAAGGTGAACTTATTTCCGAAAATATACCTAGTCCTGCCATAAGTTCTGTCACATAATTTCTCACATTGGCAACAACTTTATTTTATGAGTGACATTTCAATATCGGCCAGTTTTATAAACGTCATAATGTTGTTGACAGTTGATGGTCATTTAAAGTGTGTTCGTTAACGTGTGAAGATGGAATGGGGTGTAATAGAAAACCGAACTGCAGTGATTGCACTACATAAGTGTGGAAAATCCGCGAGTGAAATTTTCAAGTTGTTGTGCCCGTTAAAAATAACGCAAAGATTTGTGTATCGTGCGATCCAGAGATATAACGCGATCCAGACTATTGAAGATCGACCTCGTTCTGGACGTCCGCGTGATGTACGTTCTTCTGCTGCCATCAAAGCGGTCGAGAGTCGAATTCGTCGAAATCCGCTTCGTAAACAACGAATCATGGCTCGAGAGATGAACATCTCCACCCGAAGTATGTCTCGCATCATAAAATCTGACCTCGGGATGAGTGCCTTTCGACGATCAACGGGACATTTGCTGACTGAGCAGTTGAAGCAAATTAGGAGCACCAGATCGAAAGAGCTCCTTCGGCGGTACGGCAACAACAAACATCGAGAAATTTTATTTACCGATGAAAAAATTTTTACGGTGGAGGAACATTTCAACCGCCAAAATGATAAGGTGTATGCCCACAGCTCCATAGAAGCCCGAGAAGTTGCCACTAGGGTACAGCGAGGACATCATCCAGCATCAGTCATGGTATGGTGGGGTGTCAGCTACGAAGGGGTCACCGAGCTTCATTTTTGCGAAAAAGGCGTAAAAACTGCAGCGAAAAATTATCAAACGGACATCCTGGAGGGATGTGTGAAGCCGCTGAACTCTACGCTATTCAACAATCGACATTGGGTTTTCCAGCAAGATTCTGCACCAGCCCACAAAGCTCGAAACACACAAGCGTGGTTGGAAACCAATATTCCACAGTTTATAAGGGCAACGGAATGGCCTTCTGGGAGCCCAGATTTGAATCCCCTGGACTACAAACTGTGGGCGGAGTTAGAGTCCATGGTGTGCACGAGACGACACCCAAATATCGAGAGCCTTAAGCGATCTTTGACAGAAGCAGTAGCTAATTTTCCGCTAGAAACAGTGCGTACTGCTATCGATGACTGGCCCAACAGATTAAAGAGCTGTGTTAAGGCTAAAGACGGCCACTTTGAATAATTTGTTGCTTATTTTACTTCCATTAGTATGCCAAAATAAAATATATTTTCCTTTGTCAAAAACTCTTTTTCATTTATACAAAAATTGCCCATATACGTGTGACAGAGCTTATGGCACGACTAGGTATTGATAGAATTTTTTACTCCATATATAATGGCGTAAGCCTCCTTATCAATTTGAGAATACTTTGCCTGAATAGCATTTAGAGTTTGTGAAGCCATCTTTATAGGTCTTTCTACTCCATCTGCACATATGTGACTCAAAACGGCACCTACTCCATATGACGAAGCATCGGTTGCTAGCACCAATGGTAATTTCGGATCATAGTGAACTAGAACCAAATCAGATTGCATTATCTGCTTAGCCTTTTCAAACGCTCTTCGATGTTCAACCCTCCATTTCCAAGGAACATCTTTGTGAGTCAAAGCATTTAAAGGATATAGAATCGTACTCAATTGATTTGAAAATCTTGTATAATATTGTACTAGCCCTACAAAAGCTTTTATTTCGCTTTTGTTTCGTGGTTCTGACATTTTTGAAATAGCCTCAACTTTTTCTTTAGTTTTATGAATTCCGTCTTTATTTATTAAATACCCGCAATAAATTTATTTTCAAATTATGGTCTTGTAGGCGTTTAAAAACTTCTTCTAAATTTTTTAAGTGGGATATTGTATCACGTCCTGTAACTTTTATATCATCTATAAATACAGATGTACAAGGAATGCCTTGCAATATTTGTTCCATGGCCCTTTGCCAAATTGCTGGAGCACTAGCCACTCCGAACATTAGGCGATTGCATCTAAATAAGCCTTTAGGTGTGTTCAATGTCAAGCAATCTTTCATTTCGTTTTTAATTTCTAAGTGAAGATACGCTTTATTCAAATCAATTTTGCTGAATTTTTTGCCACCTGCCATTTGAGAAAAAAGTTCATCAATTGTTGGTAGGGGGTGCTCATCTATTTGTAAGTTTGGGTTAAGTGTTTGTTTGTAGTCCCCACAAATACGTATGTCGCCATTAGCCTTTTGTACTGGCACAATCGGCGAGGCCCATTCCGAAGTATTTACCTTTTCCAGAATGCCTTGCTGAACTAAATTTTCAATTTCTTTTTCTACTTTTGGTAAAATAGCAAAAGATATGGGACGTGCCTTCATAAAAACAGGTCTACTAGAAGGTTTCAGATGCAAAGCAGCCTCAAAGCTCTCAATTTTACCTATTTTATTATCAAATAGATCTCTGTACCTATTGATCAAATTCGAAAGAGATAGACCTTCAATGTTATTCACAGAGTATAATTGTATTTTTAGTCCTCGTATCCATTCCCGACCCAACAAGATTGACGTACCATCATTTACCACGTATAAGTTAAGATTACATTTACTATTTTTATAACTTACAGTCACATTAATTAACCCGCAAACTTCTAAATTTGTTTTACAATACGACACTAATTGTATTTCAGTAGGATTCAATTTAGTTTTCGGAAAAAATTTTTTAAAATAATGTAGTGGTATAGAAACCGCTGATCCGGAATCTATTTCAAATTTTAAGTCTTTCTTTTCTACTTGTAACGTAATGTAAAATTTATCGCGACTCGATTTATCTGAATATGCAATTTGACAGATCTCTTGTACATCAATACCATGCACATTTTGCGCTTTTGTACACACTTTCATAATATGACCTTTCTTTTTACAAAATCTACATATTTCATTTATTTTATTACATTTATTGGCATATCTAGCCATCTCCATCTATAGCATGTTAATTTTTTAGTGTTTTCTCTTTTTGTATTATGATTGAAATTTTTTTGGTTAGAATTGAACTTTTTTTGCTTATCACTAATTTTAATAACCGACACCGAATTCGGTTGTTTGGTGTTATTTAGCCAGTTGGCGTCCCTTTCCGACAACTCCATCGATACTGCTACATCTACCGCTTTAGAGAGCTCCAAGTCACGGACTTCGAGGAGCCTCCCTTGGATTCGCTTTGATCGCAACCCGAAGACGAATTAATTTCTTTGGGCGGTTTTTAGAAATGCCCCAAATCCGCAATTGATTGATAATTTTTGGATCGCGTGTAAAAAATCTTGAACTGTCTCACCTTCCTGTTGTTTTCTGCATTGGAACCGGTACGTTTCAGAAATTTCTACCGGTGCTGGGTTGTAGAAGCTTTTCATCAATTCCACAATCTCTGCGTATGACTTTATGTCGGGCTTCTCCGGTGACAACTTATCTCACAAGATGTCATAGGACTCCGGACCCATATAGTGTAACAGATACGCTACCTTGAGATTCTCCGGAACGTTGAATAAGGTAAAAGCTACTTCCAGCCTTTTTACCCATCTCCCCCATTAAGAAGTCGCTGCGTTGTACGTTTCTACCGTGAACGAAGCTTGTATTTGGCTCGCCATCACTGCCGTAGTTTTTTTATTACTCGTCGCCATTCTGTTGTGTATTTGGGTTCTTTAATCAGAATAAAACTCATACGCGATTCAGCAGCTAATTTTATTCAACACGACTTCTTAGTTTTTAGTTTGTTACACGTGGTTTATTTTGACAGCTCAGGGAAACTCACGTAGAATCCCATTTGATCCTCTCCTACTTCAGACCATAGGATTTTAAATATTCAACACATACAAAACTTCTTGGGATCACAAAAAATTCTGTTTCAGCTAGAGTATCGTAAGATTACGCTTTACTCGCAATCGTGTGTTTGCCTTACCGTTTGTAACGCTTAGAAATAATGTTCGTACAGAGTCGCCAAGGGTACACAAATATTTGTTGTTGCTCAAAAATCTCGGTTCCGAGTGACCGTCTGTCCATCTGTCTACAACATAACTCTCGAAAGCTTTGACTGGAATTTTTCTTATATCATTTTTAGTAAAGAAATAACTTTAAGTTCGTGAACGGGCCACATCCCCCCACTCCTTCTACCCCCTCCCATACAAATTTCATGAAATTTGGAAATTTAAGGAAATTGATTTTTCTCCGAAACTGTTTCAGCTAATGACTTGAAAATTAGGTAATAGTATTATAATGAGAATACCATTACTCTAAAAAGAACATTGTTCTGATCTCCTTGCTCCTTCTACCCCCTCGCATAGAAATGTACAATTTTCAAAAATACATTTATTCGGTTTGCATCGCAACTAGCAAAGCTAAAAGAACAAATTTTTGTCAAAATCAATATTATTATAATTGCAACCAATTTTGTAAAAATTGTCAACTTTACCTCATGCTTTCTACCCCCTCCCATACAAATTTAACGAAATTTCGGAATTTGAACAAAATTATTTTTCTCCAAAATCGTCAAGGCTATCAACTTTAAATTTTGAGGAAAGTATACTATTACAAGTATCAACCTATCAAATTCCTGTTAAGACCCCCTATAGGGGCATAGGACAGAAACAACTCTCTTCCACAAGGCGCGATCCTGAGCATCGGCTTTAAGCTGTTGCCAGGACTTGTTTATTCCTCTGGCCTCCTGCTCAACTGCTCGCTTCCATGTGTTACATGGTCGACCAACCCGACGTCTTCCTTGAGGGTTATAATCCAGAGCCTGTTTTGCGATGTTTTGCTCTGGTTTCCTCAAAGTATGACCGATCCACTGCCACTTTCGCCGTTGAATCTCAATACCTATTTTAGTCTGGCGAGTTGTACTCCAAAGTTCGTCGTTGGAGATCACTTCTGGCCAGAATATTCCTAAAATGCGTCGGAGGCATTGGTTTACGAAAGTCTGTAGTTTCTTGGTAAGTCGAACGGTCACTTTCCACGTAGTACAACCATATAACAACACGGATTTGACGCATGCGTCAAAAACTCGCAGCTTCGTGCGAAGGGAGATCTCTCTTAACCTCCAGAAAGGGGAAAGGATACCGAAGGCCTGACGAGCTTTATTTAGCCGAGCCTCAACATCCTTTTCGGCTCCGCCGTCCATGCTGACAATGCTTCCGAGATAGCAAAAATCTTGCACCTCTTCCACATCCTGTCCATTAAGAACAATCGGTGTGCTTGCGTTCGAACCCATGTGCATGTACTTGGTTTTACGCACATTTATTTTCAGTCCCGCCTCTTTGCATTTAGAATGCAACGAGCGAACATTTGACTCTAAGTCCGAACGGGTATGTGCAAGCAAACACACGTCATCAGCATAATCAAGGTGACTTAAGATGTTAAATAGTCTCCATTGAAGACCTTTACCTTCCCCACCTTCCAGTGCAGCTTTCAAGATGTCATTTATTACCACCAGAAACAGGGCTGGTGATAATATGCAGCCTTGTCTGACACCCGTTCGCACAGGAAAGCTCTCGGACAGCTCTCCTCTATGCAAGACGCGACACCTTGCATCTTCGTAGGATTCTTTAATCATAGCTATGACCTTATTTGGAATACCTCTCCTACGCAAAGCATTCCATATGTAATCTCGCTTAACGCTGTCGAAAGCCTTCTCGAAGTCCACAAACATGAGATGTAGTGGCGAACCCATTTCGGCTGACTGCTCTAATATTATCCGTAGGGTATTTGTGTGGTCGGTACAAGACGACCCTTTACGGAATCCAGCCTGATAAACTTCGAGAGTGCTCTCGACGACATCACTAATCCTATTGAGAATTACCTTAGCCATAATTTTTGATACGGCAGTAAGTAGACATATACCACGCCAATTGCCACAATCCCGAAGGTCGCCCTTCTTCGGAATTTTCACAATGACGCCCTCCTTCCATTCAGTCGGATATCTTCCATCATTCCACACCTTAGTGAAGAGTGGGAGGAGTATATCGGCTGTTATTTCCGGGTCCGCTTTGAGGAGTTCGGTTGGTAGTCCGTCTATACCTGGAGCTTTCCTTCCCGCCATTGACCGAATGGCGGAAACTATCTCTTCCTTATCTGGGGGATCGTCCCTAATAGAGGATTGTTGCGGTTGGATGTTTGGAAGTTGTTCTGTTTCCGGAATATCTTCATCTGACAAGATGTTTAAAATATCAGAGAAGTATTCCTTCCATCGTCGCAACTGGTGTTCACTCATATTAAGGAGAGTTCCGTTGACATCTCTCACCAGGTGGTTGGCGGTGAAATTCCTGTTCGTCAACTGTTTCATGATTTTAAATAGTGAACCCATATCCCCAAGGTAAGCCGCAGATTCTGCCTTGTTTGCCAGATCTTCAATGGCCTTTATCTTGTCGCGTCTAACAGCCTTTTTAAGCTGTATATGAGCATCGCGGTAGTTCTGCCTCAAGTCGGGCGTTCGTTGGTTGACATCGGGTTGAGAGATGATTGCCAATTTGGCTTTTTTCCGATTGTCAACCTTGTCCCATGTGTCTTGCGACATCCAGGGTTTCTCACCGCTTTGCGCATATCCCACAGATTCTTCAGCACTAGTTAGAAAAGTGTTTCTGGTTGCCTCCCAATTGGCGTCCAGTGTGCGCATTTCATGTTCACCCAATGTGGATGACTTTTCGCGTAGAATGGTGGTGTATTCGAGTTTTTTGTTGGGATCTCTGAGTTTATCCACATTAAGCTTGCGCTTCATTTGAAGAATTTGTGGTCGTCGGATAGCTGCTGTACACAATCTCAAGCAGGCAACCATCAAGTGGTGATCGCTCCCCACGTCAGCTCCACGTTTCGCTCGCACATCGAGGAGACATCTTCTCCATCGGCGACTTATAGCCAAATGGTCGATCTGGTTCTGAGTAACACCATCAGGGGAAACCCAAGATGTTTTATGATGACTCTTGTGTGGAAAAAGGGTCCCTCCGATGACCATTTGCCGAGTACTACAGAACTCCACAAATAATTCGCCGTTTTCGGGTCTCTTAATCCAAGGTCGTGAAGGGTCGACCCAAGGGTCACCATGCCTCCCCATGACGTGTTCTAGTCCAGTGTTGTCTGATCCAACCTGGGCGTTCATATCTCCCGAGATGATAATAATATCACCTCTTGGAACACGTTCGAAGGTGGCACTCAGTTGACTATAAAACTCCTCTTTGTCACCAGATGTTGCGGTATTAGTTGGTGCGTAGCACTGCAGAATTGTGACGTTTCTGACACTGGTCCTGAGCCTGACGACGATAATCCTATCCGAGATTGGTTCCCAGCTAATGAGACTGTTTCTCGCTCTCGGCGTAAGGACGAACGCCACGCCATTTCTGGCTTCACTTTCAGGGCCAATGTACAGAATAGTGTTTCCGCTAGGGGTTCGTTCTTCTCCTGATCCTGTCCACCTGACCTCGCTCAAGCCCAAGATTTGGATGTTATAGTGCTCCATTTCACGGTCGATCACTGATTGGCGGTGCAAGGACCGAGTAACCCCAGCTCTTCCCCCGTCATTCAATGTTCGAACGTTCCAGAAGCCAATCATAGTCCGTTTTCGAATGCCAAAAGTCGTTACCGTAGAATCAGTCCGTATCCGAGGCGATGTATCCGTTTCTCGTATCATTTAGGTCTTAAGATCAAGTACAAGTATCATTGATGCCAAAAAATTTGGTTTTGATTTGAATACTCCTTCTACCCCGTCCCATACAAATGCACAATTTTGATAAAATGCATTTAATCGATTTTTATTGAAACTAGAAAAAGTACAAGCTTAAAATTATGCCATAATTTGTCCCTTAATAATTGTAATAAATGCTAAAAAAAATATTACTCCTTCTACCACCTCCCATATAAATTTTTGTATTGAAAAATCAAGAAAAGTATTTCTTCTTCGAGCATATAACGTAACAAAGCAATATGATTAGGATGTTGAAAAGGAGATTCAAAATCATCCAGAACCCCCCACTTTCTCTGCCACCTCCCATAAAAATGCATAAATTCAGGCAAAAATTGTTCAATTTCCTCGAAAATTATGAAAGCTACAAACTTTAAATTCAGCATGAAACACTTTGTATACTACGTTTGGTGTTATATACAAAAATTACAAACTTTTCCCCTCTGCTTTTACCACCTCCCGTACAAAAGTCACAATTCACTATTAGAAAGAATTTAAGATGACATATTTTCCGGTACAATAAACTATTTCCTATTTCAATCATAATTCTGTTATGTTTATACTCTAGATGAAATCTGAGAGTATTATAAGTTTGCTCTAAAGTTTGTAACGCCAAGAAATAAGGCTCGGAGAAAAAAATTAATGATACAGAAGTTAATATTTTCACTCAAAAATCTCAAAACCGGATGTCCGTCCGTCCGTGCGCTCTCTAGCTTGAGAACGCGTTGAGCTAGAAACTTCAAATTTCGTACACGTCGTTTTTGACAAAAAGTAAGGTCAAGTTCGTGAACGGGCCAAATCGCTTCACCCCTTCTACCCCCTCCCATACAAAATGACACAATTGCGCAATTTGACAATAAACGGATTTGCTCGAAAAGTATAAAAGCTTTTGACCTGAAATTTGGAGTATATTACTTTTATAATAATATAAATTTACTGTATAAAACTTATGCGTGTTATCCCTCTCCTTCCACCACCTCCCATACAAACTGCACTTTTTAAAGAAATATTCTAAACCAATTTACTCAGTGCCTATACAGTTTAGCAAGCTCAAATTGTGCACTAAATATTTATTTAAAATTATAAGTTAGACCAAAAAAAATTAGATGATTAGCTTCACCCCTTCTACCCCCTCCCATACAAAACGATGCAATTTCGCAATCCGATAATAAATGGATTTACTCAAAAAGTATAAAAGCTATTAGTCTAAAATTTGGAATATATTACTTTTATAATAATATCAATCTACCGTATAAAAATTGTGCGCGTTCTCCCTCTCCTTCCACCACCTCCCATACAAACTGCACTTTTTAAAAAAATAATCTAAGCCAATTTACTCAGTGCGTATAAAGTTTAGCGGACTGAAATTAGGTATTAAATATTTAATTCAAATATTTAGTAAGGCTAAAAAAATTAGATGATTAGCTTCACCCCTTCTACCCCCTCCCATACAAAATGGCACAATTCGACAATAAATGGATTTGCTCGAAAAGTATAAAAGCTATTAGTCTGAATTTCGGGATATATTACTTCCATAATGATTTCAATCTACAGTTTAAAAATTATTTGCGTCCTCCTTCTCCTTCCACCCCTCCCATACAAACTACACTTTTTCACGGATTGCTCTAAGCCGATTTTCTCAGAGCATATAACATTTATCGAGCTCAAATTTTGTAATAAATATTTATTTAGCATTGTAACTAAGATCAGAAAAAAATTTTTGATTAGCTCCACTGCTTCTACCCCCTCCCATACGATATGACACAGTTTCACAACTTCACAATAAATCTATTTTCTTGAAAAGTACGAATGTCACTAGTCTAAAATTTAAGAGACGTCAATTTTATAATATTCTTAGTTATTTTTGAAAAAAAATCACTAAAATTGTTGTACTCTTACTACCACCTCCCATACAAACTGCACATTTTCACTAAACCTAACACACCATTTATCTCAGCTTCTATTCAATTTTTGGACTGAGCATTTTGTATAAAACATTTTTATAGCTACTTTAGCATGATGCGGGAAAAATTAGTTCAATGCTATCACCCCTTCTAACACTCCCCATGCAAAATTTCTTGGGATCACAAAAAATTCTATTTCATCTAAAGTATCGTAAGATTGCGCTTTACGCGCAATCGTAGCCCTGTTATGTTTTTATACTCTAGATGGAATCTGAGAGTATTATAAGTGGGGAGCATTTCAAAAATGGCGCACTTTTCAAAATTACAAATCCTTATATCTCAAAAAAGAGTACAGATATCAAATCGAAAATTTGTCAGATTGTAGAACTACATAATTGTTAATTTTGGTAAAAATTTTACGTTGGAAGGTGTAAGGGGAGGGAGGTGATAAGCAAAAATGTCGAAAATTTTGACTGATTTTTTTAGGGCTCTGGTGAAAGATACAAAGTTTAAATTTTGCATGTGGATATGTCTATTTGATGTACATAGAAAAGCTATAATAACTTGATCCATAATTGTTATAAACCGACCCGCCCGGTCTAACGTGCACAAGGTGTTTCATGTGCATTGAAAAAAACACATAAACTGAAAATTTTTGAGTGAAATTTTATGGTAGAAACGTGAAAATTTGCGAAATGCATTTAAAAAATATCCTTAAATATACGAAATATTAACTGGTCGAAAACCTTTATAACTTCTACCCCCTCCCATACAAAATAATTTTGTCTACCATTTTTAAGAAATCAATTATCACCTATCTATTTATTAAAAGCTATCAATTTGAAATTTTGCACAAGAACTTACAAAAATAATTCAAATGAAGTTGCTTTAAAAGTTTTGAAATCGCGCTTGCGCTTCTACCCCCTCCCATACAAATCTATGATTTCGACCAATTTCATTAAATCAACTAATAACCAACAAATTAAAAGCTACGAACTTGAAATTTTATACAAACACCTTACAAGAGAAGCGAAATAAAACTGCATATCAAATTTTACGATTTCCTTACATTCTCTACCCCCTCCCATACAAATGTTCGGTTTCGTGAATGTAAAATACACCGAATTTTATGAAAATTCTATGCAACTTAGTCTATGAAACTCATTCTATACAGAGAATATTGGACGTGATGCAAGCAATTAATTAAAAGCTATTAACATCCACCCACCCTTACTATTACCCCTCCTCCTGCCCTCGTAAAAACCCAAACTTGCAGAAACGAATGAAATATTATTAAATTGACAACAGCCCTGCCCAAGACCTTCTTTCACTTAGCCTTCCCTAACCACAACAACCTGTATATTGGCTTTCCACTCATCCGCAACTTGTCCCAAGAATAATAAAGTTTCGCCCGACTTGTTGGTAGTTTATTTTCATTGCAGGCAGCTCGTTGCTATTTTCCGATTTCATGTTTGATTTGTTGCTGTACGTAATGCCAAGGGTTCTCAATCATATTCAAATCCGCGCTCTGAGGGGGCCAAGATAGAAGCTCTTGTTGAATTTTGTTAAAAAATAAAGTAATTTGTGGATAGGAGCATTATCTTGCTGCAGTCCTTCCCAATAAAAGCCTTTGCTGACTGGAAGGCGTTATCATTGCCAGTTGCCAAATAAATGAACTGTGTAACTTTTAACTTGTTGAACTAAGTTTTCGTCTACCATTGTATGCCATACAGCCCCAAACCATTATTATTCCGCCATTCTGCAGGCAAAATGGAATGGTTCGCTGTTGTTTTTTTTCTTAATGCAGTAGTGGTACGATAATATTCTTTGCCATATGATCCATCTAACGAAAATGCTGATTCATCTGTCCACAGAATGGTTTTCCAGAAGTCTAAGGGCTTATCAATATATTCTTTTGCAAATTCCAGTCTGAGAACTTTATTTTGTTCCGATATAAAGTGTACCTTCCTTTTAACATAACATTTTTTATTCGCTTCCTCCAACATTCGTCGAATCGTCATAAGACTTATTTTATGTACACGGTGCAAGTGAACATTTTGTAGCAATATTTTAATTGGAATTGAGTCATTTTTGTCACCGCTCCAACGATTTCCCGATCTTCTCTATTGGATGTAACACGCTCTCCTACTGGGTGCCGTTTTCAAAGTTTTTGTATTATTTAATTTCCGAACTTGATACAAAACGGTATTTCAGAAATTTAAATTGTTTTGCTATATTATTAATAATGATATACATATACTCGGCAGAAAAAGTCTGCGTACACACTCAACATATGCAACATATCTATAAAACATAACAGAATTATGATCGGGCGTAAATCCCAATCATATGATACTCTAGATGAAATGGGAATGACTTTAATATACCGGAAAATATGTCATCTCAAATTCTTTCGAATAGTGAATAGAGACTTTTGCATGGGAGGTGGCAGAAGTAGAAGGGGAGGTTTATATTTTTCGAATATGACATCGAACATGCAAAATGTTTTTGGCTGAATTTAAAGTTTTTAGTTTTCATTATTTTTAAAGAAATTGGACATAGTTTTCCTGAAAATGGGGCATTTGTATGGGAGGTGGCAGAGGAAGTGGAACGTTTTAGATGATTTTGAAACTGCTTACCATCACCCTTATCACCATGCTTTGATTCAATTTCAAAGTTGATAGCTCTTATATATTTGAAGGAGAAATGCTTTTCTTGAATCTATAATACAGATATTTATATGGAAGGGGGTAAAAGGAGTGAAGCTGAGCTGATCATTTTTTCTAGCATTTATTGCAACTATTAAAAAACAAATTCTAGCAAAATTTTAAGTTTGTAATTTTTCTAGTTTTAATGGAAATCGATATAATGCATATAACAAAAATTTTGCATTTGCATGGGAGGGGGTAGAAGGAGTGTAAGGATCAAAACATTTTTTTCCCGTTATTGATATTTCTATTTATACATATACCTTATACAAAATATCAAGTTGATAGCTTTAACAGTTGCGAAGAAAAATAATTTAATTTAAATTTCAAAATTTCGTGAAGTTTGTATGGGAGAGGGTAGAAGGAGTAAGGTGAAGTTGATAATTCTTTTTAAAACTAATTGAAATTATAGTAGAATTAAGTTTGGCAAAATTTCGTCTTTTCAGCTTTACTAGTTTTAATGAAAATCGAATATATGTATTTTTCAAAATTGTCCATTTGTGTGGGGGGGGGGGGTAGAAGGAGTGAGGGGATCAGATCAATATTCCGTAATATTAATGACATCTATATTATAATAATTTGACCTAAATTTCAAGTCGATAGCTTAAGTAGTTTCAAAGAAAAATCAATTTCTTAATATTTCGAAATTTCGTGAAATTTGTATTGGAGGAGTTAGAAGGAGTGGGGGGATGTAGCCCATTTACGAGCTTAAAGTTACTTTTTTGCTAAAAATGATACACAAAAATTGTTGGCACTATTGCTCAAAGCTTTCGCGAGTTATGCTGTAGACAGACGCACAGACAGACAGACAGACAGACAGACGGACAGACGGTCACTCGGAATCGAGGTTTATGAGCGACAACAAATATTTGTGTACTCTTGGCGGATCTGTGCGAGTGTTATTTCTTAGCGTTACAAACGGTAAGGCAAACACAATATACTCTCAGATTTCATTTAGAGTATAAAAACATCGTTTAAAGTAATTTATTTCATAATAATTTTTTTCTTCTTTTTTCATGGCTTTATTACAAACATAAAACAAAACAAAAAAGATGATTTTTGTACTCCATAAAAATATTAAAATTAAAAAACGAAAACAAATCCTGAATTGCAACAATAAGAAGTCTGCGTATAAATATTTCTTTTGAAAATAAAACAATTGTTTTTCCTTGTTAATAGCTTGTGGGATATTCTCGTCTCTTTATTACTTCCCACAATCGATTTTGCATGGAATCTATCAGCTTCTTAGTGAACTCTGGGGTTATTGAATTCCACTCCTGGATCATGACTTCCTTGAGCATTACCTTCGACGTTATTGTGTGCGCTCGAATCCTTTGTTCCAAGTGATGCCACAAATGCTTTATTGGATTAAGGTCAGGAGATTGGTGCGGTGTACGAAGCTAATTTTGGGTATTATACAGCAACCAGAGTCTTACTACCTCCGCAGTGTGCTTAGGGTCGTTGTCTTGTTGGAAGTAAAAGTTGTCGTTTAAGCTCAAATGTTCTGCACTTTTCTTCAAATTGCGCTTGAGAATATTAAGTTCGTCTATTTTATTCATAATACTTTCAATAAACTCCATTTTTCTAACTCCTCCACTAGCTATACACCCCCATATCATAACACCGCCACCACCGTGCTTTACTGTTGGACAGAGATTGTTTACGTCGAAGGCCGCGTCAGTTTTCCTCCTTACAATCTTCCGACCATTGATTCCAAAAATACAAAATTTACTTTCATCCGAGAAAATAACTTGATTCCAAAATTCTTTTGGCTTATTTATTTGCTCCTTAGCAAACGCCAGCCGCTTGAGTCCATTTACTGTTGCTATAAATGGCTTTCTACATTTTTACATATTTCCTAAGAATTTTACGAACACCATCATCAGAAATAGACTTGCGGTACTTTGCTTTGATGTCCTTTGCCATATCAGCTGCAGTTAATCTAGGATTAGCCTTCATCGTTCGGAGCAAACTCCGAGTTTGCTGAGGGCTCAACTTTGGAGGACGGCTAGATCTGGGTTTTGAAACCAAAACTCCTGTGTTTTTAAAGTTTTTTTCGACTCGTTGGACAGATGAATGACTTCTGCTGACTATTGCACCTACTTCACGATATGACGTACCTTTTTTTCACAAATTCACGATAATTTTCCTTTCCTTTATTAGACATCTCTTACTTAACGTTTTTTAGCAATTATTTTTAACGCAAACCTTAGATAAAAACTCGTTTATCAACTTTCCTACACAAACTTTATTGTTATTAATGATTTAACTGCAACTCAGAGACTTTGACTTCCCTTTATACGCTTTGAACGAAGACTTTTTATTCCTGAAATTTCAGACTATTTTTCGTTTCCGAATTTTACCGTTGTTTTAGAGTACAGTAATTCTAATTTTTTTTTTTTTATGTTCATAATGAAGTAATGAAAAATAGGAAAAAACATAACAGGGCTACGATTGCGCGTAAAGCGCAATCTTACGGTACTCTAGATGAAATAGAATTTTTTGTGATCCCAAGAAATTTTGTATGAGGAGTGTTAGAAGGGGTGATAGCATTGAACTATTTTTTTCCCCATCATGCTAAAGTAGCTATAAAAATGTTTTATACAAAATGCTTACACCAAAAATTGAATAGGAGCTGAGAAAATTAGTGTGTTAGATTTGTATGGGAGGTGGTAGAAAGAGTGGGGGGATTTTAGTGATTTTTTCAGAAATAACTAAGAATATCATAAAATTGACATTTCTTAAATTTGAGACTGGTAGCATTCATACTTTTCAAGAAAATAGATTTTTTGTGAAGTTGTGAAACTGCGTCATATTGTATGGGAGGGGGTAGAAGCAGTAAAGCTAATCAAAATTTTTTTTTTTGATCTTAGTGATAATGCTAAATAAGTATTTATTACGAAATATGAGCTCGATAAATGTTATATGTTCTGAGAAAATCGGCTTAGAGCATTTCATGAAAAAGTGCAGTTTGTATGGAGGGGTTGGAAGGAGAGAGAGGACGCAAATAATTTTTACACAGTATATTGAAATTATTATAAAAGTAATCTATCCCGAAATTCAGACTAAAAACTTATATACTTTTCGAGCAAATCTATTTATAGTCGAATTGCGAAATTGTGTCATTTTGTATGGGAGGGGGTAGAAGGGGTGAAGCTAATCGTCTAATTTTTTTTAGCCTTACTAACAATTTTAAATAAATATTTAGTGCACAATTTCAGCTCGCTAAATTTTATACGCACTGAGTAAATTGGCTTAGAGTAATTCATGATAAGTACAGTTTGTATGGGAGGTGGTAGAAGGAGGGGGCGAACACGCATAATTTTTATACGGTAGATTGATATTATCATAAAAGTAATATATTCCAAATTTCAGGCCAATAGCTTTTATACTTTTCGAGCAGATCCGTTTATTGTCAAATTGCGTATTTGTGTCATTTTGTATGGGAGGGGGTAGAAGGGGTGGAGCGATTTGGCCCATTGACGAACTTGACCTTACTTTTTTGTCAAAAACGACGTGTACGAAATTTGAGCTTTCTAGCTCAACGCGTTCTCAAACTAGAGCGCGCACAGACGGACGGACGGACGGACGGACGGACATCCGGTTTTGAGATTTTTGAGTGATAATATTAATTTCTGTATTCATCATTTTTTTCTCCGAGCCTTATTTCTTGGCGTTACAAACTTTAGAGCAAACTTATAATACTCTCAGATTTCATCTAGAGTATAAAAATATTTCGGAATAAAATATTAGAAACAATATGTCGGATGTGTTGGGTATGTACGCAAACTTTTTCTGCCGAGTGTATGTATGTATACTTTATCCTCGAATGACAGCTCTCGCACTTTCGGCATTTTCACACAATATTTAATCGCCACACTTGTACTAAGCACGAAAAACAATTGAGAAGTTATTACCTTACTGATTTCAGTTGAAATAACTAACAGTTGAGTCATATTTTCTTAGAAATAATAGTGGGGTACAAATAATTTTGTGAATAAATTTCAATGGTACAAATAATTTTGTTAATGTTTTTTTGATTTAAATAAATTTCATTAACTTTATTATTGGGTATTTTAAGGACATTAGTCGCTATCTTTCCCTCTAAACATATTTTTCTCCAAA
Organism: Chorisops tibialis; assembly: GCA_963669355.1. Lineage (NCBI taxonomy): Eukaryota > Metazoa > Arthropoda > Insecta > Diptera > Stratiomyidae > Chorisops > Chorisops tibialis. The sequence goes on along the minus strand of OY770262.1, from coordinate 80,450,451 downwards.
GCTGTTAAGCGCTCTTTAAACATGGCTTAACTTGAAGATTGGGATTTTTTTCCATGGAACAAATAATTTTGTGATGCATAGTACATTTAAACAACATTTAAAGACACATCGCGCGGCATTTTAAATAAAAAAGATTATTACGAAACCCTCTTGTAAACAACAACTAAACTGATTCAGCGTGTCGATTTCTAACTAGACTAATCACCATGTGAGTTATAAATATCAAACGCACAAAAATGACGAATTTCCAAGAATTGGAGCAAAAAGAACGGTAATGAGAAATGATTTACAGAAAAATCAATATGCAGAGTTTCTCAAACTTTCCTTTTACATACATATTTAATTTGGGGCACAATTATTTTAAGGCGAAAATAATTTCAAATTGGTAGGTGGGTTGTAAATATGAAACGGATTACTATGGATATAATGGTTATGCGCTATCTTACCATATTTACACTTGTGTTCGAGGAATCGCAAGTACAGCCAAACAACGCGTGAGTGAATTACTGGATAGGCAGTTCCGGCTTGATATTCAATAGTCTGCTGTCAATCAGTGGCTGGCTCGTTATCCTGCACGAGTTTATCGGAAACTGGAATAATGGTAAAGTTTAAATAGCTTAAGCAGTAGAAAGTATTACACTTAATTTTAATTTTTACCTTAAGCGGAAACTTGCTCGACTTTTCAATAAGTTCGTTTAGTTGCGGTACAGGCGGCTTCTCAATCTGTCGACAGTCGGCAAGTAACTTCCGGCCAAACGTTGTGAATTGAAGTTCACTACGAGGCCAAACTTCCATAAATTCTTTACCAAATGTTGAATCCATCGCTGAGTTGAGGAGTTTTTGCAATGCTTTCTACATCTCAAGCTGGGCAGAACTGACGTAGCGGCCATCTTGAATGACTCCAGTGGGTATGACGTCATGGATTTTTCCATTCCAAAGGACCACCTGTATTATTTTTGACGAACTTGTCGTAAAAACACGTTTTGTCGAAAACAAGAAAAGCGCATAACTAGTTCAAATTAAGCACGAAAATATTACGCGAGTGCACACTTTTTCGTAATAACTAAAATTCTACAATTTTCTGTGTGAAAATTAACCGGAGAACTCTGCACAATATGAGTGACAGATTTTCTTCGGTGTGAGAAGCCTAGATTTAACTTTGATCGCACTCTTTTCAATTAAAAATCCATTGCACTAATAATACATAATTACATGCCGAGCACTATCAATATAGTACCTTAGAAAGCTGAACTATCTTTAACACTGCATTTAAGAATAAACGCGATTCTTACGAAGCCCGCCGTGTCTGCTCCATACAAAAGCGCTCGAATTTGTATGGAACTGTCATGTTTGTTATGACTCCAACGTGTTGTTGTTGGATTCAGTTACTCGGCTTTCTACTACAGAAGCAAGGAGGATATACAGGGTGTTTAGTACTCCGTGCATAACCTTGTAAGGGGTTGTTCCTGGATATATTTTGAGCAAAAAACTGTTCTACGGAGATGGTAAATTTTCAATATCCACGGAGATACAGGGTGATCAAGAAAAGTCCTTCGGACCTGTACCCTCACTCACTCAAAACGCTATATCTTGAAAACTAATAATCACAATTCAAAGTGTTATAGCTTGTTTTTTAGGGAATCAAATTACCTTTCATTTGCTGTAATAGTCCGCATTGTAACTGTATCCAATTCTGAGATATTTGCTTCAGAACACAAATTTTTGACACTTTGACCCTCAAAATTCTAGGATCAATGTAGTTTTTCTCTAAAAAACCCATTATAAAAATGTCATTTTAATGTTGTTTTCTTATGTGCTATATTATTGCCTACAAAAGATGCATACACTTGCATTGCATAAGTTTTATAGTTTAGAAGAAATTATTATTCCAATAATGTAGCAATTTTGTCAAAAAAGCAAGAATATGTTGATCAACACTCTCCGCTTGAACTAAAAGAACTTAAGAATGGTTTTTATGGTTTATTTCAAATTTCCTTGATTACAATAAATGTTCAAAATGGCTCCCTTCATTTTTAGTGCACGCTAAAGCTCGTTTTGCCAGTGTTCTCTTTGTGTTCATACTCCTCAACTGCTGCCTTACTTCTGTTGCTGCCGCATCGATTCTGGTGTTTAGATCCTGCAACGTTACTACTTCCGTTGCGTAGACAAGGTCCTTCATCCGTCCCCATACAAAGAAATCCATAATAGTTAAATCAGGAGATCTTGCAGGCCAGTGTATCGGTCCATTTCTACCGATCCAGCGATTGCTATAATTGGAATTTAACCAATCTCTGATTTGTCGGCCGTAATGAGCTGGAGCACCATCGTGTTGGTAAAACATGGAAGCCAATCGTTGCAGTGGCACATCATCCAATAACTCTTGTAAATCATTTGTCAAAAACTGCAAGTAATTGGAACTATTTAGGGTAGGCGGAAGCCTAATAGGACCAATAAAATCGTTGCCAATCACCCCTGCCCATAAATTGACACTGAATCTGTGCTGAAATGATGCCTCTCTTCTTGTATGTGGATTGCTCTCAGCCCATGTGTGTAAGTTGTGGAAGTTTGTGATACCGTCCCTGGTGAATTGGAACTCATCAGTCCAAAGAATGTTGTTCATAAAATTCTCGTCACTTAGTTGTCGTTCAAGGAGCCAATTGCAAAACTCCATGCTTTTGGGCAAATCAATGGGTACCAGCTCCTGCACTGGTGTGTGGTGGTAGGAATGCAACCGCTCTGCTTTGAGGACACTCCAAACTTTCCACGTAGAGACGTTTAACTGCAATGCCAAGCGTCGGACAGCGTCGTTGTGTTGAAACTCATTTTAATTTAATTCATTTCCTCAATAATTTAAATACTACTTAAAGGACATTCATCGATAATTTAAATAGTAATTAAAGGACACAAAGAATATTTCAGTTTAACAACATTTCAGGTAGTTTTTTTAGAACGAGGGTTGGTTTATGGCATATTTTATTTTTAAGCCATATGTATTTTCGCTTATTACCTGGAAAACGGGAAAACCTAAGTCATAAGTATGTGTGCATCATTTGTAGGCAATAATATGGCACATAAAAAAACAACATTAAAATGACATTTTTATAATGCGTTTTTTTTGAGAAAAACTACATTGATCCCAGAATTTTGAGGGTTAAAGTATCAAAAATTTGTGGTCTGAAGCAAATACCTCAGGATTGGGTACAGGTACAATACGGACTATTACACCAAATGAAAGGTAATTTGATTCCCTAAAAAACAAGTTATAACACTTTGAAATGCAATTATTAGTTTTCAAGATATATCGTTTTGAGTGAGTGAGGGTACAGGTCCGAAACACTTTTCTTGGTCACCCTGTATCTCCGCGGATATTGAAAATGGACCATCTCCGTAGAACAATTTTTTGCTCAAAATATATCCAGGAATAACCCCTTACAAGGTTATGCACGGAGTACCAAACACCCTGTATAAAAGGAGTACCTGATAGTCTGTCTCATGTGGGAATATCTTTTGATTCGGAAATTTTCGAAAATTGTGTCCAAGCTTAACTTGGCTTCAAACTTTTACAAAAAAAATACAATAATTTGTATTCTTTCTTGGTTGCTAATATTCAGTCAGCAATAAAGTAATTTTCAATACAATGATGTTTGCTGTTTCATTTCAGAAATTTTTATTTTTTCAATTTTTATTAGTTTTGGTTTGTGTTTAAGCTAAGTACTTTAGCAACGGACAATTTAACGCGGGACAGAGACTTACTTTGGGTTTAAGTATGTCAAACAAGGATAGCGAAACAATTTTTTCGAAAATTTGACAACTGTTTCGAACCATTTATCGTGGGAAAGAGTTAGTTGCAATATTTTTAAGTGTGGCAGACAAAGATAGCGAAACGATTTTTTTCGAAAAATTTCCAGCATTTCGGTAGTAAGGGAGGGAAATACATTCATTCCCATTGTGCTTACAAGGCAAAGCATGCTCATAGTCACTCCTTTTTATATATCCTCCTTGTATAGAAGGCATTGGTTTTTGTCGATTTGACGTATGCTACCGCTTGCAATAAAAAGTTACGATTGACTGATCTGGTGAAATGTTTTCTTCGAAGACAACAACAAATAGTAAACAGTAAGAAAGTGGATACGTTTGATTTCTATATTTTTACTACTTGTCACTAGATGGCGAGTTTCTGAGCTCTGACGTATTTACGATCATTTAATACTAATTCGGACGCTTCATGCAGAGCGCGATTTTATTTAAAAAGTTTATGATGAAAATTTTCAAAACCAGATATTGCAAACCAGGAGTATTAATAAAAGAATAAACAGATTACGACACACGCATCTATGAAAAATAGTGACGTCACGCATTTGTGTTTTTTGTTTGAACGAGTATAAAGAAATGATGATCGTCTTTATTAGTTGGATTCGTAAAATAAATAAAAAAAAGAAAGGAGACCCCGAAGATGTCTCGAATTATTGCCCTGTTTCCATTCTTACTTGCCTTAGCAAAATTTTTTATCGATAAGATTCTAATTGAGAAACTTAATATAAATGGCGACTCAGGAAATTTAGTAGATTGGATTCCTTCCTATTTATCTATTCGTAACATACGTGTAACCTTTAATGGTCATGAGTCTTATGTATTTCCTGCGTGGTCTGGTGTACCACAGGAGTCTATTCTTGGCTCACTATTATTCCTATTTTTTATAAATGATCTACCCCAGTTTTTGTTCTCTTCTTGTCTCCTGTATGCGAACGACCTCAAAAATTTTCCGAGTGATTAATTCTTCCTGTGATCGTGATATTTTACAATTGTACCTTGATCGTGATATGAAATATCCCAGGCCTGTGAAAAAAATTATAACCAATTCTATTGTGTTGAGAGCGACGAAAAGGTTTTGAACACCCATTCCGATGGCCACCGATTGAATCGATTGGCTCTTAAATATAGGCACGCGGGTATAAGCCAATGAGCGGTGGTCATATGCTTTGAGTGTTTAAAACCTTTTCGTTGCTTTCAAAGCAATATAAATGATTATAATATTCTCCATATCTTATATTATTCATAGTCTTTGCCTAGACTTAAATAATGGAAAATGCTACGCAATTTCATAATCACATAAAACGGAACCTCCCGAGTTACTTTATTTGATCGATGGTATTAGACTATCAGAAGTAACGATTATGAAGGATCTTGGTGTGACTTTTGATGTGAAGTTGAGTTTCACCACACATTTTGAGAAGATTAGTAGCCAAGCCTATAGATTTGCCGGCTTCTTTCTTCGAATTGCTTCAACATTCACTCGTTCTAGTACTGCTGCTCTATAATTCTTTAGACATACGTAGAAGTTACATTGATGAGTGCTTTCTTTACAAGGTGGTAAATGGTATCATAAGGTCTAATTTTGTTGATGAATTTAATTTCAGAATGGAAATTGTTAGCATAAGAAATTCCGATATTTTTTATCCCCCACGCGCTTAATTAGAAGTATATTTTCACTCTCCTGCCGTAATACTTTAGCGCAATCATGACAAACTGCAACTTGAATCTTTGTCTAGTTCTTTTAGTGCTTTTCATAATGTTATTTTATTTATTTATTTATTTTTACTTTGTTGATTTGTTATATTTCTTATTTACTTTATTATTTGTTACTTTGTTTATTTGTTATATTTTTTGATTATTTTCATTTTGATCATATATTTTTTGTATTATTGAAACTTTTTTATCGCTCGCTATTGTGTAATTGAAATGTAGATTTGGTTCAACGGCTAAATAAATATAGAATCAGATCAACAATCAAGTGATACCCTACTCGAACACAGCTAAATACTTGGATATGACGCTAGATGTCAAGCTTAGATGGAAAGCTCACGTCAAAGAAAAAAGAGATGAACTTCAACTTTTTATTTTTATAATTTGAGGAACACGTGAGAGCACTGCGACCTTCTCGGCCTATTGTGCGTTTATTCTCCCTTTACCCTACCATAATTCTATAGATTTGGCTAATATAAGTAACTTTAAGGGAGTCATGTTGTCTAGTTTCTCGGTAGAAAGGAAACCTTTCCCAAGAAGATTGTGTCTTTTCCTAGCTACTGCTTCACAGTGGCATAGGATGTGTACTGTCGTTTCTGAGTCTTCGAGACAGAGGCGAAATGAATCAAATAAAATTTCATTTCGATAGCTCTCATATATTCGAAGAAGAAATGCTTTCATTGAATATGTAATATTGAATGGAAAGTGGTGAAAGGAGCGAAGCGAAGCTGATAATTATTATTATTATTATGAAACATACTCTGGAAAAATTTGAAGTTTGTACTTTTTTTTACCAAAATTATGCATTTGTATCGGAGTATACGGATCAAAACACAATTTCCCGTCGTGAATGACATTTCTATTATTATGTTTTCTACAATACTTCAAGTCACTTTGGCAGTTTCAAAGTAAACTAATTTAATTGAAATTTCAAAATTTTAACATTCAAACTTTTTAGAAAAATCGATTTTTTGAAGTTGTGAAATTGTGTCATATTGTATGGGAGGCGGTAGAAGAAGTGAAGCTAATCATCTAACTTTGTTTTGTCTTACTTATCATCAATGGCGCGACAGCCCAAATCGGGCCCTGGCCTCCTGAAGTCGTCGCATCCAATCGTCTCGATCCAAAGACCGCGTCCTCCAGCTGCTAACTTTTAAAATGGCTTTGTGCTGTCTTCATCAACCGAGTCTTCCCATCACTTGCGTGGTTTGCCTACTGGCCGGTGACCACTCGCTTTGCCTTTAAGAGCACGTTTAGGGATTCTTCTGTCTTCCATTCGCTCTACATGGCCAGCCCTCTGCAGTCTACGTATCTTGATGAACGTTGAAGCTTCTGGCTCGTCGTAGAGTTGATACAACTCATGGTTGTATCTTATTCGCCATTCCGTTCCTTCCTTCACAGGTCCCAAAATTCTTCGGAGGACCGTTCTTTCGAATGCCTTAACTGCTTTTTCGGAAGTTCACGTTCATGTCCACGTCTCGTTGCCATAACAGAGCACAGGTCGTATAATAGTTTTATAAATCCGCAGCTTATTGTTCCTGTACACTTTCCTGGATTTCATTATTGGAAGTACCGAATAATACGTTTTATTTGCAAGTATTATCCATCCTTTGATTTCATCTGTTTCATTACCGTCCTTAGCTAGATTAGCCCCAAGATATATGAAGTTGTCCACACTCTCCAAATTATATTCCGCAATTGTTATGTTTTGTTTGATTGGCGTTCTCCTTCTTGTTTGCGTCATTACTTTTGCTTTCATTAATGCGCAACCCGACTTCTTTTGCGGCGGAGTCAAGATTGACAAATACCTCCTTAGCACTAGGGAAGGATCTTGCTAGAATGTTAATGTCGTCAGCGTATGCTACTCGTTGGGTGGACTTGAATAGTTGGTGTCGACTGGGGTTTTTCGGACGACATACTCTAGTGCCAAGTTGAAAAGCACCACATTCCGTTCGAAAGCTGGTTGTGGAATCGGTTTGAATTCTCACTTGGGATTCAGTGTTCGTCATTGCGAGCCTTGTTAGTCGGACTAGTTTTGGAGGAATTCCAAAGTCAAGCATGATTTGGTACAGTACGCTCCTGTCGATACTGTCGTATGCTTGGTAAAATCTACGAAGATTTGGTGCACGTCTGTGTTATATTCCCAGCATTTCTCAAGCACCTGTTTCACCGAGAACATCTGGTCTGTTGTAGATCGTCCGGTTCTGAATCCGCCTTGGTATTCGCCAATTATTTGATTAGTATAGGGCTTAAGACGACGTTCAATTATTTTTGTCAGTATTTTATAGGACGTACACAACAATGATATACCTCTGTAGTTCTCACGGCAGAGTTTGTATCCGTTCTTGTAAAGTGGACATATAATGCTTTTTCGCCAGTCGTCGGGTATGATTTCCTCTGTCCAAATTTTGGATATCATATTGTGCAGTATTTCAGCGACACACTTTCCACCGTTTTTCAGAAGTTCAACTGGTATTTCGCCAATTCCCGGCGCTTTGTTTCGTTTTTGGTCTCATAGGAGTGCTTTGATTTCAGCAAACGTGGGTGGTATCGATGATGGTTGATCTTCGTCAGTTGAGGCTTCAATTGAAATGTTGTCTGTCGTTATCGGTGCTACTGGGATGGGATTCAAAAGATGTTCAAAGTATGAAGCCCATCTCCTTTTGATTTCTTGTGCGTCGCTAATGATGTAGCCCTCTGCGTCTTTGCAAAGACTAGTTTTTAGCTTATATCCCTTTTTTATATCTTTTACTATTGCTTATGCGTCCCGCGTTTTATTTTGTCTCATATCGTCGTCCATTTTTTGTATCTTGTCATTATGGTACTTCCTTTGTTTTCGCCTGCACGTCTTTTGCGCATATCGCCTAAGCTCGTCATATCTTTCTTTTTTGGCTCGTGTTGGTCGTTCAGTAAAAATTTTGTAAGCTTCGTTCTTTCTATCTATTGCGTCGCGACATTCTTGGTCGAACCAATCATTATTTTTTCGCCGTGCTTGATACCCTAATACCTCTTCCGCGGAAGATTTGATGCCGTCTCGTATTTTCATCCACGCATTCTCCACTGGCATATTTTGGATATCTTCATATATTGGTGTCAGGTGTTTATTAAATGCTAACATGTAAGCCTGCGCCACCGTTTCGTTGTTAAGCTTGTCGACATTGAATTTGCGAGCTCTACTCGTTTTCGAATATCCACGACAAGCTATTTTGCATCGATACTTAGCTCTGACTAGATAGTAATCAGAGTCACAATTCGTACCGCGGAGAGTTCGTACATCAACTATGCTGGAAGCAGCCCTTTCCTCAATTAGAACGTGGTCTATTTGGTTGAAGGTGTGACCATCTGGTGATGCCCACGTTCGTTTGTGAATATCGCTATGTGGGAAGCACGTAGAGCTTACTATGATATTTTTGCTGCTTGCGAAATCAATAAGACGTTGGCCATTGTCTTTGGTTATGTCATGGAGACTGTGCCCTCCTTCCTTTATGAGCCTCCTGTTTTCCGACTTTTGCATTAAAATCCCCTAAGACAATTTTTAGGTCATTCGAGGGCAGTGAATCATAGGTTGTCTCTAGGGTGGCATAAAATTCGTCTTTAGTTATATCGTCCTTGTCTTCTGTTGGTGCGTGAACGTTGATCAACCAAGTGTTGAAGAATTTAGTCTTTATTCGGATTGCACACAATCTTTCACTTACTGGTCTGAAGCTCGTGACCTGCTGCTTAAATTTTTTGTCAACGACAAAAGCGACTCCAAACTCTCTGCTTCCCGACAATTTGTTGATATGTTGATGTTGTGTTTTGCCACTTCTTCAAGGAACTCTTTCAGAGCTCCCGTCCTAAATAAGGATCGAACATTCCAAGATCCAATAGAGTAGTCAATTTTTCGTTTGCGGGGTCGTTGCCGTTGAGTTATATGCCATAAAATGAAAGCCTCAGACCCAAAAGTCGGAGATATCCCGCATTAAAATTGTAACTCCATTTGGGTGTACCATCTTTTGGAGGACTGTCCCAGAGAGGCAGAACATTGCTATAGCCGAATACAACTTCGAGCAGGTGGATGAATTTGTATACCTGGCAGCCCTTCTCACAAAGGACGGCAATGAGCGATATGAAATTCAAAGAAGAATCACGACAGCTAGCAAAGCATTTTATGCAGTCCTCCCCATAATGAAATCAAGGAAGGTCCATCGAAACAATAAACTACGCATCTACAAGATATTAATTCGTCCTGTGCTGCTATATGGATGCGAAACTTGAACCTTGACGCGGATGTCGGAGAAGTTAATCGACACGTTCGAGTGAAAAATTCTTCGGAAGGTGTACGGAGCAGTTAAGGAAGGAGATGATTGGCGAATTCGATGCAACTATCAACTATTTAACTTGCAATTAATTTCTCCAGTGGACCTGATGGTGTTCCTTCGTCTGTGATTAAAAAATGTAGTTTATCCCTTTTACCTATCCTTGGGTACCTTTTTAATTCATCGCTTCGTAGCGGAGTTTTTCCTATGTCATGGAAATACTCAACTATAATGCCCTTGCTTAAGTCTGGTAAAAGAGAAAATGTAAGTAATTATAGGCCTATAGCGAATCTTCCGTGTGTTGCTAAGCTATTTGAATCCATTGTGTGTGATGTAATGTATTTCCATTCCAAGTCGATTATCGGATCATTCCAGCATGGCTTTGTCAAAGGCAGATCCACTGTAAGCAATCTTATAAAATTCTCGAACTTCTGTCTTTCTGCTATCGAAAACGGGCAGCAGGTCGATTGCATATACACTGACTTTAGTAAGGCCTTTGACAAAATTGACCATAATATTCTTGTCCATAAGCTCGGCCTGCTTGGTTTTCCTAATATTTTTGTCCTTTGGATAAAGTCGTATCTTAGTGATCGCATTCAGAAAGTACACTTTCGTGGAGCCTTATCTTCTGAAATATTTAATACTTCAGGCGTTCCGCAAGGTAGCCATCTGGGTCCACTTCTATTTCTTCTCTTTATTAATGACGTGAGTTCGTTTATCTCTGACTCGAACATTCTTCTCTATGCCGATGATGCGAAAATCTTTAAGATTATCTCCAGCAGCAATGATTGTCTATTATTGCAAAGTGATATCTCGCGTTTTCATGACTGGTGCTTACTTAACAATTTACATCTCAACATTAATAAGTGCACTGCTGTTTCGTATTCTAAGAAGAGAATATTAATGAATTTTGACTATGTTGTAGATGGATGCTCTTTACTTCGTTCTGACAAAGTACGTGATTTGGGCGTACTATTCAACTGTAATTTTACCTTTGATGATCACGTGAATCACATTGCTGGTAAAGCGAACGCTATACTCGGTTTTGTTAGGAGACAATCGAAAGATTTCAATGATTTCTTTACAACGAAAATGTTATATTGTGCATTCGTCCGATCTATCCTAGAATATGCTAGTCCTATCTGGTCACCATTTTATTCCATTCACATAGATAGGATCGAAGAAGTTCAGCGTCGGTTCTTAAGGTTTGTCTTCAGAGCCTTCCCTGGTCCGATCCACTCAGGTTACCGTTATATGTTGATCGTTTAAATCTGCTGTCTATGGATTCCCTTGAGATAAGGCGGATATATGCCAGAGTTGTTTTTGATTTTAAAGTAATTACAGGTATAATTGACTCTGACAAATTGTTGTCTATGATTAATTTCAATGTTCCATATCGCCCTTTGCGAAATTATGAGCTTTGTAGAATTCCGCAGCATCGCACAAACTACGGGTTTTATGATCCGGCCTCATGCATGTTAAGAGATTTCAATAACTACTTCTCGCAATTGGATTTCCACATGAGTGTTCCGCAAGTAAAAGATCAGCTTTCTTGAGATTAATTAGGTTTGATTATTTAAAACTTTTTAATATTTGTGTATCTGATTCTTTTTTATTGTTTTTGTACATATGTAAATGTAGTAATCAATTTTTGATGAAATAAATTATTATTATTATTATTATTTGACGACCCACCAGCATCTATCGTGATCAAACTGCGCAAGCTACAATAGGCTGACCACGTAGAACGAATGCACAAGGAACGAACCCTAACCGACCTCAGGGGAAGCCACGTTAGCGATGGGAGGACTCAATCGACGCAGATTGCAGATCGCTTCTCGATTTTTCAAACTGGAGGACGCAGTCGTTGGACCGAGACAACTGAAGGGGGTGCATTCGGGAGGACAAGGCTCGATATGGACTGTAGCGCCATTGCATCATCATCATCTTTTGGAGGGAGAGTTAAGCATAACAACGGATGCATTCGTGTAAACAAAAAAAAAATTAAATATAATCTTTCAAAATTTTGATGATATCTACCCTTTTTATTTACAGCAATTATTTAGCATCGAATTTAAATTTGGCAGAAGAAGGGTTAAATAATTATTTTTTTCAGTCCAGAATATATTTTAGGACTATAACACTAAACAGAAATATTTTCGAAAAGAAAAACTTATCAAATGAGAAAAACTGAGGATCAACTAATGAAGAAAGAAAAAAGAGTCGAAAGATGCTGAAAATTGTAGCATAAATTGAATTAATTAAATTTTTACTTTATAACAGATTTCATAACTGCAATAAATAGTGTAAGTTTAAATTATATTTTATTCAAAAACGAATAAACAATTTCACTTTATTTTTCACATATTAATGCCATGGAAAAGAATGAATATACTCATAGAATTTTACTCAGAAAGTTTAGCAGTGAACGAATTTAGTTTTGAATTTACTACAACTAAAATAATTTACTGCTGCATTTACTATAAAATGCTATTTAATTATTTTAAAAGTTCTTATATTAATAGTCTTCCTATTATGTTAAATACGGACCGTCGACGCTCAAAAGTTCACTTGCATGTGCCTAAATGTAAAAAGTATGTATGCCATGACTGTGGTACCTGGTTTTAGATTTCAGTTTTTTTTTATTTCGTTCTACTTGCCATATCTTATTTCTTGTTATTGTATGGCGCACGCGCAACTAATAAATTAATTCATATCATAAAAATATGCTCCGGTTAATTTCAAACAGATAAAGTGAAAATAAAAAAAATAAGCTGCCAACAAGTCGGGCGAAACTTTATTATTCTTGGAACAAGTTGCGGATGAGTGGAAAGTCAATATGCAGGTTAGAGTGGTTAGGGAAGGCTAAGTGAAAGGGAGTTCTTGGGCAGAGCTGTTATCAATTTAACAATATTTCAGTCGTTTCTGCAAGTTTGGGTTTTTATGAGGGGAGGAGCAGGGGTAAGGGTGGGTGGATGTTAATAGCTTTTTAATTAATTGCTTGAATCACGTCCAATATTCTCTGTATAGAATGTGTTTCATAGACGAAGTTGCATAGAATTTTCATAAAATTCGGTGTATGCTACATTCACGAAACCGAACATTTGTATGGGAGGGGGTAGAAAAGGTAGGGGAATCGTAAAATTTGATAAGAAGCTTTATTTTGCTTCTCTTGTAAGGTGCTAGTATAAAATTTCAAGTTCGTAACTTTTAGTTTGTTGGTTATTAGTTGATTTAACGAAAATGGTCGAAATCATAGTTTTGTATGGGAGGGGGTAGAAGGGCAAGCGTGATTTCAAAATTTTTAAAACAACTTCATTTTAATTATTTTTATAAGTTTTTCTGCAAAATTTGAAATTGATAGCTTTTAAGAGTTAGGTGATAATTGATTTCTTAAAAATAGTCGAAAAAATAATTTTGTATGGGAGGGGGTAGAAGTTTTAAAGGTTTTCGACCAGTTAATATTTCGTATATTTAGGGATTTTTTTAAATGCATTTTGCAAATTTTCAAGTTTCTACCTTAAAATTTCACTCACAAATTTTCAGTTTATGTGCTTTTTTCAATGCACATGAAAAACCTTGTGCACGTTAGACCGGGGGGGTCGGTTTATAACAATTATGGATCAAGTTATTATTATTTTTCTATGAACATTAAATAGACGTATCCACATGTAAAATTTAAACTTTGTATCTTTTACCAGAGCCCTAAAAAAATCACTAAAAATTTTCGACATTTTTGCTTATCTCCTCCCTCCCCTTACACCTCCCAACTTAAAATTTTTACGGAAATTAACCATTATGTAGCTCTACAATCTGACAAATTTTTGATTTGATATCTGTACTCTTTTTTGATATATAAGGATTCGTAATTTAGAAAAGTGCGCCATTTTTGAAATGCTCCCCATTTCCCCCACCTACTATTATTTCAAAATCTTATATTTTTTTTGTATTTGCCTGGTATAGCTTAGTGTACGCTTTAAGTTTCAATTACATAGCTTAAGAGATAGTTGAGATATTAATTTTTAAGTGTTTTTCTTTGTTGATCGCCTGATTATAAAAAAAAAATAAGAATATAAAAATATGCGATTTGTTCCTAGAAAAAGTTATTTCAATCATCCGGAAATTATCGCACTCTTCTTCTTATTACTATTTGAAAATATTTTGTGGACAAAAATCCAACAATATAATTCCACTATAAACTAATTTAATAATTTATTATCATATTTTATCAGTAATATTATTGAAATCTATGTTAATAATAAGATTGTTCGAGGCAAATAGTCTATACATTGAAGATATTTTGGGAAAAAATTGGGGTTGGAGACCTCAATGAGCCCAACACTGCAATTTTTGTCTGTTTTTATATCTCAGGATCACTGAAAAACTACTGAACGGATTTTGATGTAGTTCTCACCATTAGACAACTTACTAATTGGTGCTTAAACTGAGGTACATAGGACTATGGCAATAGTAAATAGAGTTACAGCGGCGTTATATCGCACAAAAAAAAACATAACAGGGCTACGATTGCGCTCAATCTTACGACACTCTAGATGAAATAGAAATTTTGTGTGGAAAGTGCTAGAAGGGGTGATAGCATTCAACTAATTTTTTCCCCATCATGCTAGAGCAGCTAGAAAAATATTTTATACAAAATGTAGGTTCCAAAAATTGAATCTCAGAACCTATCTGAGAAAATTTGAGTATTATATTTACTGAAATCGTGTAGTTTGTATGAGAGGTGGTAGAAAGAGGTAGGGATCTTAGTGATTTTCTCAGAAATAACTAAGAATATTATGAAAATTACTTTTCTTAAATTTCAGACAAGTAACATTCATACTTTTCAAGAAAATCGATTTTTCCTGAAGTTGTGAAATTGTGTCATATTGTATGGGAGGGGTAGAAGCAGTAAAGCTAAGCAGTTAATTTTTTTTATCTTAATTATAATTCTAATTAAGTATTTAGTTAAAAATGTAAGCTCTTTAGATGTTATACATACTGCGAAAATCGATTTAAAGTCTTTCATGAAAAAGTGCAGTTTGTAGAAGAAGGGGGGCTTCGAATGATTTTACTTTATTATTTTAATAAAAAAATATTGTGATCGACTTGAAAAAAAATGCTACCCTGAAATTTTGTTTTTACGCGTTTCATGACTCAAATAGCCTAAAAATGCCAAAAGAAAAAAACCGGCTGTCTGTACGCCGTACGCCGGTGTGAACGCTCAACGCACATTAACTCCCAAACCCTTCAAGATAGAAAGTTAATTTTAGAGGGATTGTAGATAGTTGCGGATCTCAGGCGGACACCCATTTTGGGGTGTGTAAGGGTTCAGGGGGAGGCAGGAAGATCACTTAAGCCGAAAATTAGTTCAAATATCTCAAACATGGTTACAGCTAGGAGGCTAAAAATCGATATACATATAAAAGGGTTTATGGGACAACTTTCAAAATTAATTAAATTTTTTTATCCATTGGGATGCAAAAAAAAAAGCAAGAATGTCGAAAATTTGGAGTGTTTTTTTTAGGGCTCTGGTAAGAGATACAAAGTTCCACGTGGATACATCTATTTATTATACATACAGAAAAAATTATAAAAATTCTGCAATTGTTATGCACCGACCCCCCTGGTCTAAAGTGCAAACACATAAACTGAAATTTTTTGAATGATATTTTAAGGTATGTAGAAACTTGAAAATTTGCAAAATGAATTTAAAAAAAAATAAACTGCCAACAAGTCGGGTGAAACTTTATTATTCTTGGGACAAGTTGCGGATGCGTGGAAGGTCAATATGCAGGTTAGAGTGGTTAGGGAAGACTAAGTGAAAGGGGGTTCTTGGGCAGGGCAGTTATCAATTTAACACTTTGTGGAAACGTTCAAAAGCTCCAGTATATATAATCAATATTTCGTTCGTTTATTTATGCAAGTTTGAGTTTTGTGAGGGGAGGGGTGAGGGGTGATAGTAAGGGTCGGTGGATGTTAATAGTTTTTTAATTGATTGCTTGAGTCACGTCCAATATTCCTTGTATAGAATGTCAGTTTCATAGACAAAGTTGCATAGAATTTTCATAAGATTCTATGTATTTTACATTCACGAAACCAAACACTTGTATGGGATGGGGTAGAGGAGGTAGGGGAATCGTAAAAATTGTGACCCGATTCTATTTTCTTTCTCATGTAGTGTGCTCGTACAAAATTTCAAATTCCTACTTTCAATTTGTTGGTCATTAGTTGATTTAATGAAATTAGTCGAAATGATACTTTTGTATGGGAGGGGGTAGAAGGGCAAGCGCGATTGCAAAAATTTTAAAAGAATTTCATTTCAATTATTTTTGAGGGTTTTTGTGCAAAATTTGAAATGGATAGCTTTTAAGAGTTAGCTGATAACTGATTTCTTAAAAATGCTCGAAAAAATAATTTTGTATGGGAGGGGGTAGAAGAGGTGGGGGAATTGCAAAATTTGTGGAGCAATTTTCTTTTTCTTCTCCTGTAAGGTACTCGTAAAAAATTTCAAGTTCGTAGCTTTTAATTTGTTGGTTATTAGTTGATTTAATGAAATTGGTCGAAATCATACTTTTGTATGGGAGGAGGTAGAAGGGCAAGTGTGATTTTGAAACTTTTAAAATAATTTCTTTGCAAATATTTTTATAAGTTCTTATGCAAAATTTCAAATTGATAGCTTTTAATAGTTAGGTGATAATTAATTTCTTAAAAATGGTCGCAAAAAAAATTTTGTATGGGAGGGGGTAGAAGTTTTGAAAGGATTCGACCAGTTAATATTTCATACTTTTAGGGATTTTTTTTAAATGTATTTCCCAAATTTTCAAGTTTCTACCTTAAAATTACATCCAAAAATTTTCAATTTTCGTGTTTTTTTCGCTGCACATGAAACACCTTGTGCCCATTAGACCGGGGTGGTCGGTTCGTAACAATTGTGGATCAAATTATTATTTTTTTCTATGTATATCAAATAGATGTATCCACATGCAAAATTTAAAGTTTCTATCTTTGACCAGAGTCCTAAAAAAATCACTCAAAATTTTCGACATTTTTGCTTACCACCTCTCTCCCTTTACACCCCCTAACTTAAATTTTTTTCAAAATTAACTATTATGTAGTTCTACAATCTGATAAATTTCTGATTTGATATCGGTACTATTTCTTGAGATATAAGGATTTGTAATTTTGAAAAGTGCGCCATTTTTTAAATGCTCCCCATTGCCCCCCACTACTTTTATTTCAACATATTATATTTTTTTGTATTTTCCTAGTATAGCTTAATATACGTTTTAAGTTTCAATTACAAAGCTTAAGAGATAGTTGAGATAGTCATTTTTAAGTGTTTTTCTTTGCACCCCCCGTGACCCTCCCCCTTACAATAATTAGCCACTTTATAAGCTGATTCCGATAGAACTATATGCCACCTTGACGGTCCCAAAATATGAATTTTTTACGATAAGTTATTTCGAAGATATAATCATTTGAAAAAACAATTCGGCCGACAATTTGTTTTTAGCCCCCCCTTTTCGGACGCCAATGGATAAAAAAATTAAATTATTTTTGAAGTTTGTCCCACAACCTTCTCTACATGTCTACTGATTTTCAACTTTCTATCTACATTCGTGAGGGAGATATTAGCAAGTGTCGTTTTCGACTTTTTCCCTCCCCCTTCCACCTAACACCCCCCAAAATTTAGGAAATAGAGCTCACTTACCCAACCAACAATCCATCCAAAAACGAACATTCTACCTTTAACGGTCTCGGAGATATGAGTCCATATGTAATTTGAAATTTGAACTAAAATAATTTTCTTCGAAACTGTTAAAGCTATCAACTTGATATTTTGTATAAAGTATACAAATACAAATATTAATAATGCGAAAAAAATTTTTTTTGATCCGTACACTCCTTCTACCCCCTCCCATACAGATGTATAGATTTTGTTAAATGCATTTTATCGATTTCCATTAAAACTAGACAAAGTACAAACTTCAAATTTTGCCAGAATTTGTTTCTTAATAATTGAAATAAGTGTTAGAAAAAATTATCAGCTCCGCTTCACTCCTTCTACCACCTTCCATACAAATATCTGTATAAAAATTCAAGAAAAGCATTTCTCCTTCAAGTATATGAGAGCTATCGACTTTGAAATTGAATCAAAGCATGGTGATGAGGGTGATGATAAGCAGTTTCAAAATCATCTTAAAAGCTCCCCTTCCTCTGCCACCTCCCATACAAATGCCCCAATTTAAGGAAAACTGTGACCAATTTCTTTAAAAATAATGAAAACTAAAAACTTTAAATTCAGCAAAAACCATTTTGCATGCCATGTTCGGTGTCATATATGAAAAATACAAACCTCCCCTTCTACTTCTACCACCTCCCATGCAAAAGTCTCTATTCACTATTCGAAAGTATTTGAGATAAATATTTCCCGGTGTATTTAAGTCATTTCCATCTCATCTAGAGTATCATATGATTGGGCTTTAAGCCCAATCATAATTCTGTTATGTTTTTTTTTTGGATTTTTAGGCTAATTTAGTCATGAAACGCGAAAAAAAAAATTACAGGGTAGAAAACTTTTTTTTTCTTGTGTCGATCACAAAACTTTATTATTAGAATAATAAAGTGATCTATAAAAGAATGAAATATTAACTAGTCGAATACCTTTGAAACTTCTACCCCCATTTTTAAAAAATCAATTATCACTCAAAAATTAAAAGCTATTCATTTGAAATTTTGCACAAAAGCTTTCGAAAATACACTTGCACTACTACTCCCTCCCCTACAAAAGTATGATTCGAACAATTTCAATAAATCAACTGCTAACCAACAAATTAAAAGGTACGAACTTGAAATTATGTACGAACACCTTACAAAAAAAAAATGAAATAAAACTGCGACACAAATTTTAAATTTCCCTTACCTCCTCTACAAATGATTGGTTTCGTGAAAATAAAATACAAATTTTATGAAAACTCTATGCAACTTCGTCTATGAAACTGACATTCTATGCAGAAAATATTGGACGTAATTGAAGCAATCAATTGAAATTGACATTCACCCACGCTTAATATCACCCCTCCCCCCTCTCTCATAAAACCCCAAACTTGCATAAAAGAATGAAATATTAATTACTTGTACTGAAGCTATTCGCAACTAAGTGTTAAATCGGCATCATCCCTGCCCTAAAGGGGGTTCCACTTGTGAAAGGGAGTTTCACTTGAGAAAGGGGGTTCCACTTGTGAAAGGGGTTCCATTTAGTCTTCCCTAACCACTTTAACTTGCATATTGACTTTCCATGCATCTTTAACTTGTCCCAAAAATAATAAAGTTGAGCCCGACTTGTTGGCAGTTTATTTATCATAAATATGATCTATTATACACAAAGTCCCACCACTCCTTCAACCACCAAACTGCACTTTTTCATAAAATACTATAAACTAATTTTCTCAGTTCGTATTATATTTGTCTGACTTTAATTTTTTACAAAATACTTAATTAGCATTATTATTAAGATCGGAAATAATTTACTGATTAGCTTGACTGCTTTTACTCCCTGCCATACAATATGACAAAATTTCACAACTTCACAAAAATTCGTTTCTTATTTTAGTATTCTAAGATTTGAGAAAGATCAATTTCATGATATTCGGAGTTATTTCTAAAAAAGTTACTAAAAAAACTCCCACTTCTCCAACTACCTCCCGTACAGACTGCGCAATTTCACTAAATTCAACGCACTAATTTTCTCCTTACCTATTAAATTTGTTAACCTAATATTTTGCATAAAACATTTTGATAACTACTGTAGCATGATGTGAAACGAAAAAACATAATTTCAGGGTAGCAAATTTTTCTTTTTTTTCCAAGTCGATCACAATACTTTATTATTAAAATAATAAAGTAAAATGGTTTAATTTTTTTTTCATTGGTGTCTGAAAAAAATTAGAAAGAAAAAAGTAGAAAATTAGATGGCCTATAGATCCACCATAATCAATTTAGATGGATGCCAATAATTGTTAAGGCGAGGGTCAGGGGGTCGCAAAGAAAACACATAACAATTAATATCTGGACTATCTTTTCTGCTATGAAATTAAAACGAAGTTGTTTCCTAAGGCTATACTAGTGGAATATGAGAAAAATATAAAATTTGAACATTGTAGTAGGGGAGGAAGGGGCGGGGGATGGAAGCATTTTAAATATGGTGCACTTTTTAAAATTTCAAAGTTTATCTAAGAATGCAATATAGATATTTAGGTGAAATTGTGTCAGATTGTAGAGCTTTATAAACTATTATTTTGGTAAAATTATTAAGCTGGGTGTTATAAGAGGAGAGAGGTGTGGTGGTCCAAAATGTCGAAAATTTCATTAATTTTTAAGGGATCAGGTACAAGATACAAAGTTTAAATTTGGCAGATGCATACATCTGTTTGAAATACAGAAAGCAAAAATATTAATTTTAACCAAAAGTTTTATCCACCAAAGGGGGCGCTAACCAATTATTAAATCTTTTACCGCTTGGTTCTAGACGAACTATGTTCACATCCTGTTTTATCTTAGATGTTTTTAAATGGCGATATTAAGGTTGACCAGATCTCAAATAAATTCAGACTAAATGACATTGTCAGGCTGACGAGACATTCAAAACCACTTAAGGAATATGCACATCTTACTGATTACGGACAAAATGAACCTATTAACAGATGCTGTAGAGTATTTAACAAATTCAGCGCCCACTATACACCTCCAATAAATAAGCTGACGTATAAACTGAGACTACGCTCCGTTTTATAAGGTCCCCACATCCCGCTTGACTCTTCCATCAGTGCCTATCATATTTCATATATGTATATCAAATTGTGTTTAATTAATTGAGTTAAATTTAACTATGTTAGATGTTAGGATATATTAAAATAAATTAAATTAAGCAATTTATTATTATGTAAACTATCTTGTTATGATTAATAAATAAATAACCTGCACATGTATTGAAAAAAGCACAAAAACTCAAAATTTTTAAATGATATTTTAAGCTACAAGCTTGAAAACATGTAAAATTCAAAAAAAAAAAAAAAAAACTTAAAAGTTTAAAATATTAACTAGTCGAGTACCTCCAAAACTTCTACCCCTCCCATACAAAAGTATTTTTTCGACCATTTTTGAGAAATCAATTATGACCAAACCATTAAAATCAACTTGAAAATTTGTACAATCAATTCTTAAAATAGTATACTATACAAAATTGCTTCAGAAGTTTTGAAATCCCTCTGGCTCTTCTACTCCATTCCATATAAAAGTATGATTTCGACCAATTTCAATAAATCAACTAATAATCAACAAATTAAAAGCTACGAACTTCAAATTGTGTACGAACACCTCTCCAGGGGAAGCAATTAAAACTGTATTATAATCGCGAATCCCTCTTCTCCTCTCTCCCCTCCCATAGAAATGTTTGTTTTCATGAATATAAAATATACTGAACTAACTTTTCAGCAATCTACTAAAAACTCATTAATATCCACCCACACTTTTCACACCCCCAACACCTCCAATCCCCCTCCATACAAACTCAAATTTACGTAAATAAACGAATAAAATATTGATTATATGTACTTAAGCTATTCATCGTAAGCGCAAATAAGTGTTATATAATTGACAACAGCCCTGCCCTGTTCACTTAGTGTTCCCTATCCACTCTAGCCTGTATATTGACTTCGCACGCATCCTCAACTTGCGCCAAGAATAAAAAAGTTGCACTCGACTTGTTGGAAGATTTTTTCGTATAATATACGGTGTATCAATAAGAGGATTGGTTTTCAAGACCCAAACAGAGACCGTACGGTGCTGCTGGTGGTCCACCGGCTGCAGTTCTTGAGTTAATTGGTCCTTATATGCATGCAGAGCCATATCAATCAATCAATATTCGCTACAGTGTGGACGTTGTGACGTCAAGTTCTTGAGCACGGTACCCCAATGGAGGTGTTCGGGTCATTTTGAACACTTTCCTTCACTGCATTTTCGGTCGAACATCCTGGACGAAGTCGTTTCGGTGTCTTTATATTTTGCACTGAGCCAGTCTCTTGAAATTTTTTGATATAGTTGTGCACACACCTCCTAGAAGGCACGTGATCACGATCAAAATTTGCTCGAATTTTGCGCATCATAACTGCGATTGATAGCTAGGGTATAGCCTAGTAGGTAGTATGTTGGTCTTGTAATGCGAAGGTCCTGAGTTCAAATCCCGGCCGGCGCAAAATATAATTCCGGCACATTGCCTGCTTGGATATACCTTGGTCACCTCAATCTAAGAAAATGAAAAATTCGTAGAAAGAGGGTTGTGCGAAGGGCTAACAACCCTTTCACAATAAGTAATAAAAAAAAAATGTTAAGGAACCTGAATATCAGGAGACCAAGGTCCGATTTGGGCTATAGCGCCATTGTAGAAGAAGAAGTAGAAGAAGAACTGCGATTGAATGCAAATTTTCGTAATAAAATTCAACAACTATGTAGCGTTCCACAGTAAATTTCCTGCATTTATAGATGACAAATATCAACATTTGACAAATACTAGGCCTTTCCAACCCTACACCTTTTGCTCAAAGACACCATAATTTACAAAAATGTACCGACAAATAAAAAACGAATGGGGTAAATACCCGAGTGGCATGCAGAGCGTTAATTTGAAGCAATGATTTTTTTTTTTAGACCCAAAGATAGGGTATTTTGCTAATTGTCCTTCCTGTTCTTATTATTTGTATGCATAATGCTAGCATGCAATAATACAATAATACGAGTATAAACAAAGCGCGTGTTCTTTATGATGATACGGCCAAATGATACTCGTACTCATCGGCACGCTAATGACACTCGAATTTCTGAGAAATGCCAAAAACAATTAAGATAAACGAAAGGAAGAGTTGGAGTGATGTAGTACATATTCCCCAAAAACCCATTCTAATCGCTAATTAAATAATAAAGATCTCACTAAGACGTTTTTTTTATTATTTAAAAGTCATTTATCTTTTTTATCACTTTTTATCCGGAATTGAAGAAAAATTATTTAAGGCGGTTGCAATTTAGTGATCTTCTCATAATTTCTAGAGATATTGTTTTCTTTTAATTGGATTATCAGTCGTTTGAACCCACAGAAAATAAAATGGTTGCAAAGTTCGCGGTATCAGTTTTCGTCCTACTTGGATTAGTGTATTTAACTGCAGCTGCAACAGGTTTTTTGAATCTCGTAGTGATCTTAATTTGTGCTTAACCGGATATTTAATTTTGTGTAGATAAGATATTCTGCAATTATGGCAGCTGGTCAACGTACAGGAGCGGAGCAGGACAAGTTCCAGTTGAAAGAATAGATCCAACGAAATGTACTCATATTGTCTACGCATTTGTAGGACTCGATCCCAGAGGCACAGTTATTGTTATGGATCGATTGAATGACATTACAAACGGTTAGTGAAATGTATAGTGATTAGGTATTCTTTTTTATAGTGAAAATTTCGGATTTGAAATTTTACTCCTATAACTGCTAATGAAAATTGAATAGTTCTCAGAATATTTTAGTATAAGAAAGGGGATTGCCTAGCAGTAGTTAAGTGATTTAAAAAGTACAGAAACAATGTTTTTCGATTTCGCGTTCAATTGGAAAAGTTTCGATTTTCTTTTATATATCTCCATATGACACAACATTGAATTCTGATGAGTTGAAACTACAACAATGTAAGCAGACCAGGAAAGTCGAGAATATTCAGCCGATTCCCAAGCAAGGATGCAAAGCGAACCCCGCTAACTATCGCCCAATTGCTATTACCTCAGTGCTTTTAAAGGTATCTGCTATTAATCGCAGAATAGTGAAATACTTTGTAGGGAAAAAACCTGATCCACGATTGCCAATATGGTTTCCATTCAGGACGTTCTACGGGAGTTCTCCTAGTATATATCTAACTGAGCGTTCGAACTCTTCCATACACAAATTCGGCGAAGGACCAGTACCAGCTCTTGATATTGCGAAAGTGTTTGATAGGGTTTGGCATAAATGTATCAATGCTAAGCTTAACGCCTTTGACGTTAACTCGTCTATCCTTCAATGCCTTAAATGGGTTGAGAGCTTTCTCTCTGAGCGCTCCATACGAGTTGTAGTAGTTTGAGCTACTTTCGACCACTTTTCTGATGATTCCGGCGTCCCTCAAGGCTCTGTTTTCTCATCCACCCTCTTTTTAGTCCAGATTCCACCTTTTGCTAACTTTACGTTCTTGGTGTAAAATTTAATAATCGTCTTGATTGGAGTCAACACATCTACTAAGTCACTTCTGATGCCTGGAAACGCCTGAGTATTCTGCGCAAATGGAATAAACACTTTTCGGTGTCTGAACTGGCTACCATCTACAAGGCTTATATTTGGTCACGTCTTGAGTACAACTTGCATGTTTGGGTTCGGGTCACAGCGTTGCTCGATCGTATCCAAAAACAAGCTTTCCGTCTAATGGATGTGCAACCGTATCGGCTTCTATAGACTCCCTCGAGCATCGCCGAAAAGTCGGAGAACTCTGCGTTTATTACAGATATTTCCATGGTAAATGTAGTGAGGAACTATTTAGGATCTATTACCTCCTCTCTTTTATGCAGCACGTAATACTCGCCAAGTTGCACATGCTCACGAGTACACTATGAATCATCTACTTTATCGGGAAGTCCGTTTTCAGCGAAGTACTATCCCCAACAATTCAAAAACAACGTGCACCACCATTTCTGACTTATCCCTACTAACTTTCCTACTTCCACTTGTTTCCCTTACCCATGTCGATCTTACTATGCATTACATATTAAAGGGTTACCGCCTAAGTTATTTCGGTCACCATAAATTAAAAGCACTACATCCCGGCGACCAAAATCAATAACTTCTTAATTTATTCGAGTCACCAATAACAATATCAATAGCGCCATTACTGGAAGTTTTAATTTTCCGTCGACAACAAGAGAGCTTTATAGTTTTATTAAGAGTTAATTTTACGTTCCAATTACTTCATGCAATAACAACATAGTGGCAATCACTACAGAGGTTGCATCCTCAGCTAATATTTTTTTTTCTTGTAAATATATCAAAGTATTGATTTCCAAGGTCAGAAAATTTATATTTTTTTCATAAATTTCAATTATTTTAGCTAATTGTAAAAACAATTCTTTATGTGAAACTCGGAGAAAAATTGTGGTAATATTTATTTATAAAGTATAACTTCAAGTTTGGTGCTATGTTTAAAGGTTCTTCAGATAACTGAAAAGGACCATCAACCAGTTAGTTCGAAATGCTCCCCTGGTCGGCTGAACTCAAGGAGGATATACAATAAGGAGAGCCTGATAGGCTGTCTCATGTGGAACTACTTTTTGAATCGGATATTATCGAAAATTGTGTCCAAGCTTAACTTGGCTTCAAACTTTTACAAAAAAATACCCAAATTTTATTCTCTCTTGGTTGCTAATATGCAGTCAACAATAAAATAATTTTTAGTACAATGGAGATTGGGGTTTTATTTCACAAATCTTAGTTTTTAAATGTTTAGTAGTTTTTGGTTCGTGTCTAAGCTAATCACTTTATCTATCTATCTACAATGGCATTACAGCCCAAATCGAGCCTTGGCCTCCTGACCTTCAAGTTCTTTAACATTTTTCCATTATTTATTGGCGAAGGGTTGTTAGACCTTTGCCCAACCCTCTATCTACGAATTTTTAATTTTCGTAGACTAAGATGGCCAAGGTATACCCAAGCAGACAGTGTGCTGGAATTATGCGTCGATCGGGATTTGAACTCACGACCTTCGCATTGTAGACCAACATGAATCACTTTAGCAACATACAATTTAACGCGGACCAGAGTTAGTTACATTGAACTCCAGTATGCCAGATAAGGATAGTGTTCGTTTCGAAAAATTTCGAGCATATCGCCAGTAAGGGAGGGAAACACTTTCAGCCCCATTTGCTTACAAGGCAAAGCATGTTCATAGTCTCTACATATTATATATCCTTTTTGGCTGAACGAAATGAAGCGCGTACAACATGCTATGATATGCCAAGCCACTGATATTGTCCTATAGTTTGGCTGGTTGGTTTGGCGTGTTGTGAACGCTCCATAACTTAGTACTATTCACATTCTATTCTATTCAATTGTTCTAATCTTCTTTTATGGAATAGCGTATTTAAAAAAAAGTTTTCTCAATTAATCTAATGTATTTATTTTTCAGGCGGAATAGCAAAATTTATCAATCTTAAGCAACGCAATCCAAGTGTGAAGCTCTTAGTCTCGCTCGGTGGTTGGAATGAAGGATCAAAGAAATATTCGGATATCGTTAATAGCGTCAGCCTACGATCAACGCTAGTCAATAGTATTGTAGCCTTCACTGTTCAATATGGATTCGACGGTTTCAACATTGACTGGGAGTATCCGGGTGAACGAGGTGGCATAAGTAGCGATCGTGCTGCATTCGTTCAACTTTTAAACGAAATACGAACTCAGTTCAACTCCAGGAAACTTATTTTAACTGCATCGGTTGGAGCAGGATTGGGACTAATGACTTCAGCCTACAATATTCCCAGTATTAACAACGCCCTCGACTATATTCACTTGATGACCTATGATTTCCATAGTGGTTACGATGGCGCGACAGGTCAAAATTCTCCATTATATCCAAGATCGTCGAGCGATCAACTAAGTGTTCACAATGCAATTCAGGCGTGGATTAATAGCGGGGCAAGTCCACAGAAGCTAATACTCGGAATAGCTGCGTACGGCCGAAGTTTCACCCTAGCAAATTCAAATGTTAATAGCGTTGGCGCTACAACAACTGGTCCTGGAAATGCCGGCCAGTATACAGCTGAACTGGGTCTACTTTCGTATTTGGAAATTTGCGAGGAACAATCGAGAGGTGGCTGGAATATTGTCTGGGAGAATATTCAGAGTAATCCGTACATGTATAAAGGTTCGCAGTGGGTCGGATATGATAATGTCCAATCTGTTAAATTGAAAGCAGCCTATGCAGTGGCGAATAATCTTGCTGGAGTATCGCTGTGGTCAGTGGATTTAGATGATACCAAAAATACTTGTGGTGGTGGATCGTATCCACTATTGAGCACGATTAATTCAGTTTTAAATGATAAAACTAGCGGAAATACGGACCCACCACCAACTGAAGAAACACAATGCGCTCTTGGTGATATTACCCGGGATGATAAGGATTGCAGCATTTACTATGTTTGTCTTAAAAAAGGGTAAGTATAATTTGAAAAATGTTGTTCGATTGTTTTCTCTAATCTTAATTAATTTTCATTGTTTCAGATCCGGATTTGAACCGGCTAAATTCCAGTGCGCTAATGGCCTGTATTTTGATCTTGTACGTAATTTATGTAATGTTCCTAAAAATGTTGATTGCTAATAAAGCCAACATCAATAAATTTGTAAAAAAAAGAAAATAATTTGTGTTAATTGAGCATCTCTTAAAAATATATTCTTGATAAGCGAATGAACAATTAAATCTGGTAAGACGAGAAAGGGCAAGATTCATTGGTAACGAAAGTAACTAACTAAAAGAAGGACTACGACTATAATGTATAAACTCCAATTTAAAATTTTTCTTTAAGAAGTGGTGACTACCAAATAACCGTTTTACTTTTGGAGTTAAAGAAATTTGTTTGTGTTTAATTACCCAACCACAGTTGCTACCTAATTATTGCCTTACCTAATAATTATAATGGAATGTTCAAGGTTATGTAAACAATAAACATGCTCTCGAACGCCTAGTCTCACTCTACGACTCCGACGTCATCGCCTTGCAGGAAATTAAAATTATCCGATCCTCCATCCCTCTCTTCAAGCTTCCTAATTATAAATCCTTCCACTTCAATCATCCCTATCCTAACGCTCGAGGTGGCATTGGCTTCCTTGTCAAAACTACCATCCCAATTCTTCCTGCATCTGTCAACTCAACTTCCGAACTCCTTCACTAGACTATCACTATTCCGTCCCAACCCCCAATTTCGATGACTGTGAGAGTGATACTAAAGTTACACTAGCGATGCTCGATGGAATCCCGAATTCCCCAGGAGCACACTATCTAGTGATGGGTGACTTTAATGCGGCTAACCCTATTTGGGGCTCCTCGCTCCCCGCCCTGGCCAGAACTATGAGGATTTTATTCAAAATCAATGTCTAGTGGTGCTGAATGATGGTTCACCCACTCACTTTAGTACCAGAAATACAATGACTGCATTAGATGTAATACTCTCCTCTCCTGAGCTCTCTGCCCTGCTCGAATGGCTGCTTCATCCCATTCCAG
The DNA here is from genome assembly GCA_963669355.1 of Chorisops tibialis. Lineage (NCBI taxonomy): Eukaryota > Metazoa > Arthropoda > Insecta > Diptera > Stratiomyidae > Chorisops > Chorisops tibialis. The sequence goes on along the minus strand of OY770262.1, from coordinate 80,422,301 downwards.
AAAGCAGTGACCAACTTCCTATCCTTATTAGTACATTTCCGTTACTCCATCCTAATTCACCACAACCACACTCAAAAAAACATATCCCTCGCTTCAAAGGAAATCTAGCTAACTGGGAACAATTTGAATCCTTCACCCAATTCCTTTCCTAATAAAAATAATCAGAAAAATTATTCGAACATCCTCCAAATCGATCCCTGTTCCCCATCCTAATTAACGTTCCAACAAACAACCCTGGGGCAAAATCAAATCCCTTAGGGCCAACAAATCACCTCCAACTTTCCCCCATATAATTCACGAATCTTTCATTATCTCAGATCATGCAAAAATTGCAAACCTTCTCGCTATAAAATGGAGCAAATATAGCTCGGATTCTTCATTCCCTCTACACCTCATCCATGAAAAACTGCAGTTAAATACCAAGTCACTTCCTTCTCAACCTCTAGCCTACGATTGCCTCCAGGATCCATTCACAATATCGGAGTTGAACTATCAGCTCAACATTGCCAAGCAAACGGCACCTGGAGATGATAAAATATCTTACGGTATATTGAAACATTCCACTCCGATTTTTAAATCCAGGCTTCTCGCCCTCTACAACAACATCCTATCTACTGGCAATTTTCCCCACTCTTGGAAAACAGCTATTCTCAAACCCAAAAAGTGGCAAGGATACGCATGTCCTAGATAGCTTCCGGCCTATTTCTCTTCTCCCCGTCTTTTCCAAAGTCCTAGAAAGAATTTCAGCTAGAGGAATAACTTTCGCAACAGAATTGCATTTGAAAGACCAGCAGCACGGGTTCCGGTCGAGCCGCGGTGTCCATACTTTAATTCACCTGATTGAACACCACATAGTTCACAATGTTCAAGCAGTGAAGCACAGCGTACTCCTATCCATCGACATTGAAAAGGCATTTGAACGTATACTTTTAACTCCTACTACCAACCAACTGCACGCCTGGGGAATCCCCACCAAATGCCATACTCTCCTCCACTCTTTTTTCTCGTCGAGAGAATCAAAGTACAAGTCGATGGCTACTGTTATTGTTCTCTTCCCATCGGCGACGGAGCTCCGCAAGGGTCTTCGTTGTCGGTTGTTCTCTACAACACATATCTCAACCGTCTTCTCCGACACCTTCCCACCTCCCATGAAAACATAGATTTTGTCGGCGTCTACGCGGATAACTTTTACTTTTTAGTATCGGGCGATTCCGGTGTCGTCCAAAGAAACAGACCGTCCATAGATTAATGGACATCTGGGCCCAGCAAATCGGCACAATTATTTTTTTCTCCAAAATAGAAACCCTTGACCTTTGCCGCAAAACTTCCTGCACTTTCCATTCCATTGATCTCTCCGACATGACCGTACTCCTCTTTTCTAAGCTCAGAATCCTTAGATTAATATTCACCTCCAAACTATCCTGGAATGCTCATGTAAACTTTCTCATCAACCGTCTCCAAATCATCCACAATACGCTCAAGATGGTGTGCTCCAAAACGAAAGGCCCCCATGTAAATGCCGCACTACAACTCTCGAAGATCCTATCCGGAGGCATTCTGCAGCATTATATTACCTCTTACTCATGGACCTCAATAGAAAACAAAAATTAACTGGACGTTACCATTAATAAATGCCACAGAGCTACGACCAGAGCTCTTCGTGCGACTCCTATACCCTCGCTTTGCATAGAAGCGCAATTTGCTTCATTCGAAGCCACCGCCCTTAAAAGCTCTATTAGCTTAGCCAGCAAAGCAATTTCCTCACCATCACATCCCTTGAAAAATACTATCCTAAATGAATAAGATTTCATCACGTTCACCCTCTTCACTCCTAGAAGAGGTAAACTTGCTTCATCCCTATCTCACATTGCCTTCTACTTACAAACACATCACTTCCCCCTCCCAAATGTCTCGCAAACCAGCACCACCGATTCTGCCTCCATACTACCCCACATTCTCCCTTATAGTCCACCCATTGATACTTCTCTATCGGCTTACCGGAAAAATTCAACCTTGGCCACAACCTACGTTACCCTCCACAAGCAATCCATTGAATCCTCCCATAACAAGCTTATTCTCTACACTGGTGGTTCCTATTCCAACTCCATTCCTTCTTACGCAGTGTTAAGATACTGTGTAAACAACCATCCAATAATCCTCAACCAAGCCATCCTTCCAGCATACTCAGGTAGCTAGGTGGCTGAGATCGCGGCTATTTTGGCTGCTATACAGATTTCTAATCTACGACACTTAGCCATAGTCATATATAGCGATAACCTTAGTATCCTGCACGCGCTTTCCAATCCCTTCAACAAATGCCCATCCGTCACTATCATCCGACGCTTCTTCTCCCTACCACCTTCCATCTCCCTCGCCTGAATTTCAAGACATATCGGTATAAGAGGCAACAAAGCAACTGATGCAGCAGCTAGAGAGGCCCTAACAATGCCACTAATTACACTATCACAGGAATCCTGATCAAATAACACCTCCTTCCTACATCCTCTCATAATTCCTCCATATCCCGCCCCAAATACAACCCTTCCTATTACCGACTGGACTGTATACGTGTACTTCGGATGCGACTTGGACGAACATTATTTAGTGTTGAGCATTATTACGGGCATCCTCCGAAGAAGTGCGCATATTGTGACAGGCGTCTAACTGTACGGCACATATTACATCACTGCCCCCTCTCACGCAGATACTTTAACTCAGACCTAGATACCGACACTCAAACCGCTCGTGTTCTTGATCCCAGCTCCCTCTCTACTGTTCCCAATATAAAACAAGTCCTAATTCCTCACGATCTAAGGTCTCAGATATAAACCACTTAAGCAACTTAGCTCTTATGAAAAAAATACATAAATATACAAAAAAAATATAAAACAAAAAAATAAAGTAAAAATAATAATAATAATAATAATAAAAATATAAATAAGTTATAAGATATTACATAAGCGTATCCGATCGGACTATAGTAAAACGCCGATACCTGCAGCAAAAAAGAAGCAGCCGAGATCGGCTACATATAGCGACGTCGCTAGGAGTTCCCTCCAGGCAGCAGTCATCAATACCAATGACTTGCTAGGCATTATACCAGAGTCGGTGAGGCCTCAGATCTACTCTTCATTGAGGAACATTCTGAGGGAACACCTCTTAGGTAATCCACCAGCTAAGCAGAGATTTTTGAAGTATGAATTCGAGCCAGGTTATCTTAGGATAACTGGTGCGGACCAAAACACTCTGGTCTTCCTTCAGGAGGCGGTTCCCAAGATAAACGAGCTCTTAAAGGACATCAAGCTACAGGTGGTGGAAGGTACCGAGGCTCCTAGACTGACAAAAGTGTCGGTATGGATCCCGGGTATCATTGAATCCTATTGCAGGACATTAAGCTGCAAAATAATCTTTCTACGGAGGTATGGAAGCTTTTCCATAGAGAACAAAAAGACAAGGGCCAACTTCTTGTTCTCGGAATCGACCAAAGCTCCATGGAAAGGTTATCTGTAGCGAAAGGTTTCGCGGATTGTGGACTCAACAAGGTCCACATCAAACTACCGAAACCAAACGCGGCCAACTTCAGAAGCCGGCAAACTGAGAGTGGTTCAAGCCAATCTACATCACAGTAGAGCGGCGACCGCCACTCTCCAACAACACCTCTTAAGAGGTTACTCGGATGTTGCACTTGTCCAGGAACCGTGGTTAAATGGCTCTAACCACATTCTAGGATGGTGCAATTAAACTTTAACGGTCTTTCACGGACCCAAAATAGGTAAGCTACGAACATGTGTCGTTGCGAAAAAAGCTCTAAAATTAACTTTAATTCCGCAATTCAGCAGCCCAGACCAAACAACTACGCTTTGGGAGAGGTCTCTTAACGGAACACCGCAGCCAGTTAAGCTTGTTTCATCATACCAGCCATACGACGCAAGGGTTGTTCCAACGACTGACCTGTGCCAGCTTGTACAGTCCAACACAGGGGACTTGGTAATAGGTTGTGATACCAATGCCCATCACACCTACTGGTCTAGCACAGACTGCAACGATCGCAGTAAGTCAATTCTAGAATTTCTTAGTATGAACAATCTAAATGTTTGTAATGTTGGTAACAGTCCCACCTTCATAAATAGAGCAAGAAGTGAGGTTATCGACATGACTCTTGCAACTAACTCTAAATCACTAACGGTCCACAACTGGGAAGTTTCGAAAGAACCATCCTTGTCAGACCACATGTGGATAAGATTTGAAATAGTGGAATCAACAAGAAATAGCCGGTTTTACAGGAATCCAGCAAGAACTGATTGGGTTAAATATCAGGAGCTAATAAACCAAAGACTACCGGGAATAATTCCTTTCCCAATAAAAACAACAGATTCCTTAGATAAAAGAGTGGGTATGTTAACAAATATACTAATAAACTCATACAAGAGTTCCTGCCTTCAGAAGTCTACCAAAGATAGTAAGAACACTGTCTGGTGGAATAACGATCTCGATATCCGGAAAAAAAGAGCTAGGAAACTCTTTAATAAAGCTAACTCCAGCAAACTTGACACAGGCTGGGACAAATACAAAGCAGCACTTATACTGTATAAAAACAGCTAAGAGCCGTCAAACAAAATTCATGTAAGAGATTCTGCGAAGAAATCGATAACGTCAACGAAACTGCTAGGATAAAGAGGACCCTATCCAAAGACCCATAAATGCCTGAATTACTGGATAAAGGCAATGGTTCATGGACGGGGTCTAGCGGCGAGTCACTTAAACTTTTAATGCAAACACATTCCCCTGGTTGCTTTGAGCCACCACCACAAAGTTCATGTGCCGATCGCAGTCTAGCTAACTCAGAACTAGTAGATACAGTCGTGACACCAGGAAATATAGGAATTGCGTTCAGTTCCTTTAAACCTTACAAGTCACCAGGGCTGGACGAAGTCTATCCCGCAATGATCCAGAACGCGGATGAAACAATAACTCAGCACCTGGTAGACATATATAAAGAATGCATCAGTCTTTGTTACATACCGAAGTTATGGTAAGAGGTTAAGGTGGTTTTCATACCTAAACCAGGTAGAACCTCCCACAACATCCCGAAGGCTTTTCGACCCATCAGCCCGACTTCGTTCCTTCTTAAAGGCCTAGAAAGACTGGTGGACAGCTACCTACGGGCAAATCTGAACCTCTCAGTTAGATGCTCCTACCAACACGCCTATCTGAAAGGTAGATCCACTAACACCACCTTGCATGTGACAGTATCCGCCGTAGAGAAAGCTTTCCATCAAAAAGAGGTTGCACTCGGTGCCTTCCTAGACGTGGAAGGCGCGTTCAACCACGTCAACATTAACGCCATACTTGAGGCCTTGCACAGCCATAGTGTGGAACCTCTCCTGACTGCATGGATAGCAAAGCTTCTTCGTTCACGGAAAATCGTAGCACGAATGGGTGACGAGATAAGGAAAGGCTCTGTTCACAAAGGAACGCCACAGGGCGGTATAATATCACCTCTCCTGTGGGTCCTAACAGTGAATGAACCCCTTTCTATCTTAAATCAGAACGGCTACCCCACAAGAGCATATGCAGACGATCTTGTCATCATGCTAACTGGTAAGTTTGAGCAAGTTCTAGGAGACCTCATGCAATCCGCTTTACAACTGTTAGATAGCTGGGCACTAGATAAAGGACTTACTATTAACCCATAAAAAAAAGATCTGGTCCTCTTCTCCAGAAAAAGAAGACCATATGCTTTCAATCCACCAAACATTCGAGGTATCAATATGGTCCTCTCGAATCAAGTTAAATACTTAGGTCTGATTCTTGATAGCAAATTATCCTGGAAGGCCAATATTCAGGAACGAGCAAAAAAGGCTACGGCAGCCTTCTTCGCTTGCAAGAAGACATTCGGTTTGAGATGGGGCTTTAAGCCGCACCTCATCCACTGGATGTATACCAGTATTGTTAGACCAATTATTTGCTATGGTGCGCTGGTGTGGTGGCCGGCGGTGGTACTAAAAACCAACCTGGCACCCTTACAGCTGATCCAACGGATGGCATGTCTGTGCATAACAGGTGCCCTTAGAACCACACCAACTGCAGCTCTGGAGGTGATTCTCTCATCTTTTTATAATACAAGCAGCGGGTCTGGCCGCCATTAGATTAAAAACCACTAATTCGTGGTCAGCGCCACAAATTGGTCATGGACAAATTCTAAACGCCATTAGAAACGCAAACTCCCTTTTAGACTGCGAGTATGATTGCATGAACCAACCGCAGGTTGAGAAACGGAAGTTTCACATTAAGTTTCCTGAACGAAACGAATGGGCAACAAATACGATACTCAGCACCTGTATAGGTTCTCACAGGACAGGTGCAGGGATTTATTCCCATGACCTCGACATCCAAACTTCATTTCATCTTCCAGAACACGCGACAGTGTTCCAAGCAGAAGTATTAGCCATTAACGAGTGTGCAAAAATTATTCTTGATAAGCATCGCGAGCGACAGCTTGTGCAGAGGTTGCGAGGAAGACGAAGAATCTTCGAACATTATCTTTGTCACTGTCCGCAAATCTCCAACAGTCGTCTCCTATGTTTAGGCTCTAGATTCTTCTCAGAACTAGATGACCTCAGAGGCGTCCAACATTCGAGCCTATTAAGGTTCGCAAACCGAACCAAGTGTAGAGCAAGAGGAGTGACTTCCAACTTATAACAATAGGGGGAGTACAATGGGCCCAACTAGATGGCCTCAGTGTTTGTGGTTCCGTGCAACAACCCTCCTACAACCTAAACCTAAATCTATAAGATATTACAAATACAAGACTAAATAGCAATAAATAATACGAAACATGTAAAAGAGGCAACATGTGGCCTGTGCTGCCCCGATGCCCACAAAAGCAGGTACGTGTATATATATTTATGAATACGCACCTTGAAAAAATAAATAAATAAAAAAAAATTTCAAAATTTCCTGTGCAAAAGTATTAATAACACTGGTCAACCCAGTATATCATCATTAACCAGTTCCCTCGCTAAGGTTTTGATTTAAGCATACTCTAAAATAATTTTCGAGCGGCTTCGGCACATTTGTTTTTATTTCACCAAAATAAGCGATTTGGTATCTATGCAGCCTTAATCAGCATTTATTATTTTTATCAAATCTCTTTACTTCTATTTACTCAGAAAAATGCTAATTTGCCTCATTTACTATTTTTTTAGCTGTTAGATAATTCTTTCTTCGCACAATAGACATCTACTGTTTGCCTTGTGATAGTGAATTCTAGAGTGAATAACGAATTGACATACATATACGATTACATGCATACTCGTAATGTTTCTATGTTTTGTAAAAACTTTTATTTCAAAATATTTAACACTAACAGGTGAACTTAAATGTATGATGGGAGAACTAAACAGATATGCAGATATAACAGATATGGTATGCAAATATTGACATAGAACAAATGTATCTATAATAGTTTACTTAAGGGGTTACATACATTTGCCACGGCTAAAACTATGGTTATGTTTAAGAATTTGTTTGTGCATAAAACCGAGTTTTATTGAAGAATCATAATACATATATATATCTTTCAAAGTATGCCATTTTATCTACATTCTGTGAAAATTTGGTCAAAAAATTTCAAACCGTAAGAAAGTTATTAGCTAGGGTGTAGTCTAGTGGGTAGCGTGTTTGGTTTACAATGCGAAGGTCGTGAGTTCAAATCCCGGTCGACTCATAATTCCAAGCACACTACCTGCTTGAATATACCTTGGTTACCTCAATCTACGAAAATGAAAAAATTCGTAGATAGAGGGTTGTGCGAAGAGCTAACAACTCGTCCGCAATAAATAATGAAAATGTTAAGGAACCTGAAGTTCAGGAGGCCAAGGCCCGATTCGGGCTGTAGCGCCATTGAAGAAGAAGAAAGTTATAGTCGTTTTCCTGGGACGTGTTTTTGTTGACACCGTTTGTCGTACCAGACGTGACTCCGCCAATTTTTTTTTCTTAAAGTAGATATGTAGATAAAACTTATACTTATCAATCCGGAATTTAAAAAATTTCATTTTTTCGGATCATGGCAGTCCCTGGAATAAAAAAGGCGAGTTTCCGCTCCGTTCAGTTATACAACGCTATATTTTAGTCATTACTGCGAATTTCTTTTTGAAATTTTCAGGGTAGTCACTTCAAGAACAGTACTTTCGAATGAGCACCTTTTTTAAAAATTGATTATTTTGAACTACTCAAGTGTGTACAACCCCTTAACCAAAGTTCATTGTAGGCAATAATAAATTAATATCATTAGATTGATATTAATTAATGCCGCGATTGTGAGTTGTGACGGTAAGATAGGCCAGGAATCAAAAATGATTGTGTGGATGATAAATCAAATTTTATTGCGTTCAATTTACCAAAATACTTAGAGTAGCAAAAGTATTACAGCTGCTATAGATTTCTTATCAGAAACTTTACTTTCCAAAGATATCTACAAAATGTTATGACAGTTTTGGATATTGTTGTTATAAATATACTTCTATTTAGACATGCTTTTTTTGGTGGCTACCGAAGCTACTGTGTGTGTGTGTATGTGGCCTTTTATCCTCATAACTAGCAAATTATGTCATCTCTCAAGGGAAAGGTACATATAAACTTTTCGCCTGAGATATGGGGCCAGTAGAATACACCTACAGCCAGTCCTGCTTGTTCTACAAATGAACACTCACTGGATCACGGGCTTATTAGTGAACTAGCAAACGCCCGCGACTTCGTCCGCATAAAAATCGCAATAATAAGTAATTTTTGAGAATGTAGTTAGTAATACATTATGTGGGATATATAATCTACTTACTTTAATGGCTCTTTGAACACAATGTTTTGTATTTTGTTGGAATCAGAACCATAAATTATTAAGAATGATAGCATGATACTCGCATTTGAAAGGGAGAGGCTCGTGATCAAATCAATCCCGTGATTTGAAATCATATACGTATTGGAGAGCATTTAGGACATGTGAATAATTATAGCTTGTGTAAATTAAAAAAAATCCCAAATAAAATAACATTAAGCTTGAAAACCTAACAGGACTACGATTGTGCGTAGAGCCCAATCATACGATACCATAGATGAAATCGAAATTGTTGTGATATTATGAAATTTTGTGTGGGCAGTGGCTGCACTGAACTAATTTGTTTCACATCATGCTAGAGTAGCTATAAAAATGTTTTGTACCAAATTTAAGCTTCAAAAGTTGAGTAGGTACTGAGAAACTTAGTGCATTGAATTTAATGAAATTGTGCAATTGGTATGAGAGATGGTAGAAGAAAAGGGGGGTTTTTGGTGATATTTCGATTCCGAATTGATATATTTTAAATTTCAGGTCTGTATCATTCACGCTTTTTAAGAAAATCGAATTTTCGTAAAGACGTGGAATTGTGTCATATTGTATGGGAGGGGGTAGAAGAAGTGAAGCTATATGACGTTATATGTACTGAGACAATTAGTTTAGAATATTTCATGAAAAAGTGCAGTTTGTATGGGAGGTGGTGGAAGGAGTAGGGGGTTTTAAGTGACATTTTGAGAAGCAACTATAATTAATTTACAATTGACATATTTTAAATTTCAGATCAGTAACATTTACAGTTTTCAAGAAAATCGAATTTAAGTAAAGTCGTGGAATTGTGTCACATTGTATGGGAGGTGGTAGAAGGAATGAAGCTAATCGGTTAATTTTTTCCCGATATTAATAACAATGCAAATTAAGGATTAAGTACAACATTTAAGCTCGATGAAAGTTACACGTACTGAGAAAATTGGTGTATAGCATTTCATGAAAAAGTGCAGTTTGTATAGGAGGTGGTGGAAGGAGTAGGTGGTTTTAAGTGAATTTTTGAGAAACAGCTATAATCATTACGCAATTGATATATTTTAAATTTCAGATCTGCTTCACGCTTTTCAAGAAAATCGAATTTTCGTAAAGTCATGGAATTGTGTCATATTGTATGGGAGGGGGTAGAAGGAGTGAAGCTACTCGGTTAATTTTATCCCGATATTAACAATAATTTGAATTAAGGATAAAGCACAACATTTAAGCTCGATGAAAGTTAGACGTACTGAGAAAATTGAATAATTGAATAGCCTTTCATGAAAAAGTGCAGTTTGTATGGGAGGTGGTTGATGGAGTAGGGGGATTCAAATAATTTGTATACCATAGATCACATTTCTGATAAAAATAGTATGTTCTAAATTTCAAATGATTTGCTTTAATCGTTTTGAAGAAAATTGGATTAGTACATATTTTTGGAAATGAGTCACTTTGTATGGGAGGGAGTAGAAGGAGTGAGGGAAGTAACCCAAAACCTGAGGCAGATTACTCCCTGAGGTAGACCTAATAATCTGTGAAAGCTTCATTACAATCGGTTTAGCCGTTTTTGCGTGAAAACCGGAAAGACAGACAGACAGACAGACAGAGAAAATCTTTAAGAACGTTTGTTTCTGCTTAGATATTGCTAAAATAAAGCAAAAAACCTATTTATAGCCATTTCTAAACAAATAACAGACAGACACTACAATTATATTTATATAGATAGATTTGTCTTATTTTTACTTAAAATCCAGCGACCCCGCACATGGGTTCGAACACAAGTGCAACGATTTTCTTAACGGACAAGATGTGGAAGAAGTGCAAGATTTAGGTTACCTTAGTAGAATTATTAGCATGGACGGCGGATCCGAAAAGGACATTAAGGCTCGAATAAATGAAACTCGTCAAGCGTTCAGTATCATTTCCTCTTTCTGTAGGTTAAGAAAGATCCCCCTTCACACGATGATGTAACTGTTAGTATTATCAAGAAGCTGCAAATTTTCGTGAACCAATGCCTCCGGCCAGATGTGATCTCTGAATGACAAACTTTGAAATACAACTGGACAAATTAAAATTGACATTAAAATTCAAAGGCGGAAGTGGATCGGTGACACTTTGGGGAAACCGGAGTAAAACATCGCCAAACAAGCTATCGATTATAATCATCAAGGAAGACGTCGGGTCAACCATATAGCACCTGGAAGCGATCAGTTGAATGAGGAATACACAAGTCCTGGCGACAAGTAAATGCTAATGCTCAGGAGCTAAAATTGTAGCTCGATAGATTAAAAGAATTTTTAGGTGGTCGAATGGTCTCTCGGAATCGAGGCTTCGAGCGCCAACAAACATATTTGTCCTCTTTACAGTTCTTCTCGAATACTATTTTTAAACATTCCAAAAGTTGAGCAAGACATACATAATCAATAAATACTCCAAAATTTTATTTCGAATACAATAACAACACAGAAATCCATATTAACACTTTTTCCCCTACGGTTACCACCATCAAAGTCGATAGCTCTAATATACTTGAAGGAGAAATGCTTTTCTTGACTTTATAATACAGACATTTGTATGGGAGGTGGTAGAAGGAGTGAAGCGGAGCTGATAATTTTTTTTAAAACTTATTTCAATTATTAAGAAACAAATTCTGGCAAAATTTGAAGTTTGTACTTTTTCTAGTTTGAATGGAAATCGATAAAATGCATTAACAAAAATTATACTTTTGTATGGGAGGGGGTAGAAGGAGTGTACGGATCAAAACAAATTTTTTTTCGTATTATTAATATTTCTATTTGTATACTTTGTACAAAGTATGAAGTTGATAGCTTTAACAGTTTCGAAGAAAAATAATTTAATTTAAATTTAAAAATTTCGTGAAATTTGTATGGGAGGGGGTAGAAGGAGTAAGGTGAAGTTGATAATTATTTTTAAAATAAATTGCAATTATAGTAAAATTAATTCTGAGAAAATTTCGTCTTTTCAGCTTTACTAGTTTCAATGAAAATCGAAAATATGTATTTTTCAAAATTGTCCATTTGTATGGGAGGGGGTAGAAGGAATAAAGGGATTAGATCAATATTCAGTCATATTAATGACATCTATATCATAACACTTTAACCCAAATTTCAGGTTGATAGCTTAAATGGTTTCAAAGAAAAATCAATTTCTGAAAATTTCTGAATTTCGTGAAATTTGTATGGGAGGGGGTAGAAGGAGTGGGGGGATGTGGCCCGTTCACGAACTTAAAGTTACTTTTTCGGTAAAAATGACACACAACAAATTTCAGCACGATAGCTCAAAGCGTTCGAGAGTTATGCTGTAGACAGACGCACAGACGAACAGACGGACAGACGGACGGACGGACGGACGGACAGGCGGACGGACGGACAGACGGACAGACGGACAGACGGACATCCGGTTTTGAGATTTTTGAGTGATAACATTAATTTCTGTATCATTCATTTTTTTCTCCAAGCCTTATTTCTTAGCGTTACAAACGGTAAGGCAAACACAATATACTCTCAGATTTCATCTAGAGTATAAAAACATGCCTTTAGATAAAAGAAAAAAAAAACTTCGACAGACTTCTTTAGATTACTCATTAATCTATGATTAAATCAAAATTCGAAAATGATATTTTAGAGCTTATTGAAGAGAAAACAAGTGAATTAATTAAAAATTTAACGATGATTTTGTTTCTGTCGATAATTTTTATATAATTTATTATTAGATTATAAGATTACACTGTACTTATCGTATAGGCTAAATAATAAATTTGGAATGATAAAAGCTGTGTGATTTGATCTATCTAAATGTTCTTAGAAGAAGGATATTAAATGGCGATTGAAACATTTGATCGTACGCAGTGGTTGAAGAGTTTATGCAACAGAAATGGTTCAAATGGATAAACAGCACCTTGTGAAAGTGGAACAGTAATACTTCTATCTTATGCCCTTATCGGAGTGCCTCATATTGGTAGCACCATATAATGGTCAATCAATACATTTCTAGTTAAGACCCCTCTAAGGTCACAGGATAGAAGCAGTTGTCTTCTACAAGGCGCGATCCTGATCATCGGCCAATATATCCCTAAAATGCGTCGGAGACATTGGTTCGCGATAATTTGCAGTTTCTTGGAAAGTCAAACAGTCACTTTCCATGTAGTATCACCATATAAAACACGGCTTTGACGCATGCGTAATAATAATTCGCAGCTTCAAGCGAAGGGAGATTTTTTAACTTTCAAAGAGGGGAATGGGTACCGAAGGACTGACGAGCTTTATTTATACGAGTTTCAATATCCTTTTCGGCTTCGCCGTCTATGCTAACAATGCTTCCGAGGTAACAAAAATCTTGCCCCTTTACACATCTCGGACGCCCGTACGCACAGGGAAGATCTCGGACCACTCTCGACTATGTTAGAACTTGCATCTTCGCAGGATTATTTAATCATAGCCATGATTTTATCTGAAAAACCTCACCTAGGCAAAGCATTCCTTAAGTAATCTCGCTTAACGTGGTCAAAAACCTTCTCGAAGTTCAAAAACATGTTGTGTAGAGGCGAGACTATTTCGGACCAATATTATCCGTAGGATGTTTGAATGGTCTCTACAAGATGACCCTTTACGGAATCCAGCCCGATAAAATTCGAGGGTGCTCTCCACGACACCACTAATCCCATTAAAAATTACCTTAGCCATAATTTTCGAAACAGCAGTAAGTAGATATATACCACGCCAATTGCCACAATCGCGAAGGTCGCGCCCTTCCTCGGGTTTTGCCCAATGACACCCTCCTTCCATTCAACCAGATATCTTTCCTCACTCCGCCCCACTAAAGAGTAAGAGGAGAGGAGAAGATCGGCTGTTATTTCCGGGTCCGCTTTGAGGAGTTCGGTTGGGAGTTTTCTTTTATATCTGGGGCATCCCTTCTCGCCTTTCTTTCTCTGGAATTTCTTCATCTGATAAGATGTGTAAAATATCAGAGAAGTATCCCTTCTATCGCCACAACTTGTGTTCATTCATATCAAGGACACTTACGGTAACATTATTGTTGTCTCGTGCCTATTGCTTAGTTGAGTTTATGAGCGACTTTTAGGGACTTACCAAAAATGGATTTTGTTGACACTTGTGTGGAAAAAGGGTTCCTCCGATGACTACAAAATATCAAAAATATTTTGCCGTTTTTAGGTCTCATAACCCAAGGTTATGACGCGTCGAACCAAGAGTCACTATGTTTCTCCATGACGTGTTCTAGTCCAACCTGGGCATTCATATTTCCTGAGAATGATAACAATGTCACCTCTTGAACCACCTTTCGAAAGTGGCACCCAGTTGGTTGTCACCAAGTGTGGCGAAATTAGTTGGTGCAGAGTACTGCAAAATTGTGACGTTTCTGATGCTTTTCCTGAGCCTGGCGACGATAGTCCTATCCGAAATTCGCTCCCAGCTGTTGAGACTGTTTTTCCTGTTTCTCGCTCTCGCTGTAAGGACGAAAGCTACACCATTTCGTGTGTGTATAGAGTGTTATTTCTGCTCGGGGTTTGCGATCCTAGTCACCTGACCATTTGTTTTTGGGGTCGCCCTTTAATGCGCGATGCACAGTTAAATCGACATGGGTACGGGAAAACAAGTGGTAATAGGAAAATTAGCAGGGAAGAGTTCTAAGTGGCGATGAACTTTGCTCCTGGAGGTTGTATCCCGTTGGAAGAGATTACTTGGTAATGAATTCCTCATCACTGTCGTTCGAGGGATGAAGAACTGCCTAAATTTTACTGTTCTCTACGGAAAGGGCTTCACAGTGTACCCCACATGAGTACACTGTGAAGCCCTTCCCGTGCACCTTGGCGAGTATTTCGGGGGCATTAATTAGAGAGAGTATTAGGGATTTTAGTTCCTTGATGTATTCACCATGGAAATATCTATAGTAAATGCAGAGTGCGCCGATATTTCGGTGATGCTCGAGGAAGTCTATTAAGGCCGATATAGCCTTATCTCCAATTAATCGGAATGCATGTTTATACTCTAGATGAAATCACAGAGTAAATTGTGTTTGCCTTACCGCTTGTAATGCTAAGAAATAATCCTAGCACGGAGTGGTCAAGGGTACAGAAATATTTGTTGTCACTCAAAAACCTCGATTCCGGGTGTCCGTCTGTTCGTATGTCCATCTGTCTACAGCATAACTCTCGAAAACTTTTACCTATAGTGCTGAAATTTGTCTTATAACATTTTTAGCAAAAAAATAACTTTAAATTCGTGAACAGGCCACATCCACTCACTCCTTCTACCCCTTCCCATACAAATTTCATGAAATTTCGAAATTTAAAGAAATTGATTTTTCTCCAAAACCATTTTAGCCATTAACTTGAAAATTAAGTCCTAGTATAATGATGTGAATATCATTAAAGTAAAAAAAATATTGATTTGATATCCTTACTCCTTCTAACCCCTCCCATACTAATACACAATTTTCAAAAATGCATTTATTCGGTTTTCATTGCAACTAGCAAAGCTAAAATAACAAATTTCTAGCTGAATTAATTTTATTACAATTGCAACCAATTTCCAAAAAATATCAAGGTCACCTCTTTCTTTCTACCCCGTCCCATACAAATTTCTCTAAATTTCGAAATTTTAACTAAATTACTGTTTTCCAAAACCATCAAAGCTATTAACTTCGAATTTTAAGAAAAGTATTCTATACAAATATCATTAATGTCAAAAAATTTGGTTTTGATTCGAATACTCCTACTCCCTCCCATACAAATGAAAAATTTTGGTAAATTCATTTAATCGATTTTCATTGAAACAAAAAAAAATACAAAATTTCAAATTTCGTCAGAATTTGTCCCTTAATAATTGTAATGAATGCTAAAAAATATGAACTTCGCTTCACTTCTTCTATCACCTCCCATACACATTTTTGTATTGAAAATCCCCTTTGAACATATGAGGGCTATCAACTTTAAAACTGTAACAAAGCCATGTGATTAGGATGATGATAAGCAGATTCAAAATCATCCAAAACCTTCCACTATCTCTGCCACCTCCCATGCAAGTGCCATAAATTCCGACAAAAATTGTTCAATTTCTTCGAAAATTATGAAAGCTACAAACTTTAAATTCAACATGAAACAATTTGGATACTATGTTCGGTGCCATATTCAAAAATTACAAACCTCTGTCCTCTGCTTTTACCACCCCCCATACAAATGTCACTATAGTATGCACTATTCGAAAGAATTTGAGATGATAAATTTTGCGGAACAACTCTTTCCTATTTCATCTAGAGTATCATATGATTGGGTTTTACGCCCAATCATAATTCTGTTATGTTTTTTTTTTGCATTTTTGGGCTAATTTAGTCATGAAACGCGAAAAGCCAAATTTCAGGGTGGCATTTTTTCTGTGTCGATCACAATACTTTATTTTTAGAATAATAAAGTTAAATTAAATTAAACAAATTATTTATCGTAAATTTATTACTTTCTACTAATGCAAGCAAAATCATATGGTCGGCTTGGAAATCCAAAAATACTACGTCCTCTTATCTATTCATTTTTTTAAAAAAAGGATTTCAGAAGATCATGAAGATATCTAATCTTTTCTTTAAACAATTATTTCTTATCGGTTATCATAACACAGAAAAAAAAAATTATAATCACAAAAAATTTGCGTATTGCACGTAACTAGGGATTTTAAATTTGTACTCTAGTACATGTACCCCACCTGAACAGCAATATTTTTTCTTAATTTCCATTGCATTAGTACAATAGATTGATATCTCTACGATAAGAATTTACTGAAAAAATAATAATAGATTGATTAGTTAATATCAATTAATGCTACTTAAATCGATTAGGTAGGTCTTACATAAAATTTTAATCGAGATTTTTTCCTATAAATTTGAAAAGATTTCTTCGATTTGTGTTCAGTCAAATTTCAATTTTTGCGAATTGAAAGTTGAGAATAAAAATCTGGTAAGAAATAAATTTATATATTAATTTAATTTATATTAATTGATACTAAAATGTAAAAAAAAACATAGTTTAGTATGAATACATATATTCATTAATTTGAAAAATGTGAACGCCATTTAAAATTAAATTAAAATAATATTTTAATTATTGGAATTTCATAGAAACTAATTTTTATCGATTTTAGTGATTATTGCCGTCAATACTAGAATTCCAATATTGCAATTAGATATTCGAGTAAATGCGTAGGAGTACAGTTTACAACAAACGCGATCAAATGATTTCCGAACGAACTTTCCTGAATACTTCGAAAAGAATTCGTATACCGATAATTTATAAATTTTGCTAACTAGAGAGTATTATGCAAAGTTAATTTCGAAAAATCGCTTGCGGTTTGATGAAACCTTAACTATAGTTCTACAATACGAAAAGTACTTTGCTTAAAAAAGGTTGAATTAATTAAATAAAAATAAACTACTAATATGGAAAAAAATCAAAGGAATCAATAAAAAATGTCATCAGCTACGGTGCAGCCTAGTGGGTAGTGTGTTGGTCTTCAATAAGAAGGTCGTGAGTTCAAATCCCGGTCGACTTATAATTTCAGCATAGTACTTGCTTGAATATATCTTGGGTTACTTCAATCTACGAAAATTAAAAAAATCGTAGATAGAGGGTTGTGGGAAGGTCTAACAACCCTTCCACAATAAGTAAAGCTTCATTACTTCCTTGTAGATTCATGCTTATATACTTATATACTCGTAGTAGGTAAAAGTGTGTTATGTCAACAAAACTAGGTGTAAAAGTTTTATGTTAAGCAAACTATAGAAGGAACTATCTTATCGCCCTTATCTTGTAATCTAAGTAGAATTAAGTCCGTCTTTTTTTTGGTATATCTATTTGCAAAACTTTAAATAAATTGCAGATCATTCAGTTAATTGTGTCAGTAGGTCTAATTAGGTCTAAAATAAGCAATTACTAAGAGAATACCTAACTTTGCATTCACCTGTTTAAATACTGTTTATAAATATCATTAAAGCTGAAGCGATAAAGTTAACAAATTTAGGAGGAAAAAAACAAATAATAAAATTATTTTTTTCTTAAATATAAATATAGCTAAATGAAAATAACTTAAATTGTTCATTTCTAGCCGAAGAGTACTGGAGAAAAGGCAAGATGAGAACTCTTACGATTTGTTTGTTGCTTGCAATTTCATGCGCTACATTAGCTAGTGCAAGTAATATCTTCACAAATTCACGAATACTGAATTATCCTGTTAATAAATTCTTTATATTTCAGATAAAGTGGTATGTTATTGGGGATCGTGGTCGCATTATCGTAATGGCAATGGAAAGGTCACCGTCGATGATTTGAATCCGACTTTGTGTACGCACATGATTTACTCGTTTGTCGGAGTCACTTCGAATGCTCAAGTTGCTATTTTGGATGCTTGGCTTGATATCGATCTAAAAGGATTCGAGAAGTTCGTAGGAATGAAGTCAAGAAATCCAAATCTGAAGCTGTTGATTGCTATCGGAGGATGGAATCAAGGTGGAGCAGTTTTCTCCCAAGTTGTCGGTAATCCTTCGTCGCGTGCTCAATTCGTGCAGAATCTTCTTCAATTCGTTAAGCAATACAGATTTGACGGACTCGATTTGGATTGGGAATATCCAAATGGAAATGGTGGACAGCCACAAGACAAGGTTGGTGATTTGTTGCAAGATGATTTTGTGTACATTGAGGTAAATAATTATTTTGATTTCAGCAAACTTTCATTGAACTTCTTAAAGAACTTCGCCCTCTTTTCGATGCTAACAATCTTCTCCTGACCGCTGCCGTAGGAGCAACTAAGAAACATATGGACGCTTCTTACGATGTTCCCAGTATGAACAGATATTTGGACTTTATCAATATTATGGCTTATGATCTTCATGGCAGTTGGGAAACTCAGACTGGACAAAATGCTGCACTCTACGGAAGTTCGGCCGATCCTACTGATTTCAATGTTGTAAGTAAATTGTTTGATTCGTTACTTCACCGGTTGGGTTAATTTGAAAAAAAAACCGAGAATTTGACTTTGAATGACTAAATGATGTAACATATCTAATTATCAGGCCGCTATTATGCCACAATGGATTAATGCTGGTGCCGATCCAAGGAAGTTAATTCTCGGCTTGGGATTCTACGGAAGATCCTTCACATTGGCAAACGCAAATAACAATCAACTTGGAGCTCCAACAATTGGAGGTGGCGCTGCAGGACCATTTACAGCCGAATCTGGAACATTATCATACCTTGAGGTCAGTGTTTTCGCAAAACGTCAAAACAAGTTCATCTTCCACACGGTGGTATCCTTTACAGATCTGCACGAATCTAAGAAGTAACGGTTGGACTGAAGTGTACGATAATCAACAGCAAGTTCCATATTCGTTCAAGGGAAACCAATGGATTGGCTACGATAATGTTCAGTCGTTACAGAAGAAGGTCGACTACGCTAAGAGTCTTAATTTAGGCGGTGTTATGGTTTGGTCTCTCGAACAAGACGATATTCGCAATGTTTGCGGTGGCGGTGATTGGCCACTTCTAAGAGCGGTCAATAATCGACTTGGTGGTGGTGGTGGAGGTGGTGGCGGCGGCACTAATCCTACTAATCCTCCTGCAGTTACAACAACAAAGGCTCCTACAGTAGGTGGAAAACCGAATTGTAATGCCAATGGTATTGTAGCAGATCCCACAACTTGTGAATATTTCTATGTTTGCGATAGCGGGTAAGTTCTTGAATACCAATTTCAATTGGACTTTCATAAGCATTTCAGATATGTTTTTTATGTGAACACTCATGACTCACTCTGATTTTGATTTATTGCAGTGTTGGTACTCGTTTCCAATGCGGAGCTGGAACACTTTTTGACAAAAGCATTGGGTCATGTAATCATGCACACCTAGTTCACTGTTAAGTTGCTTAATAATTTCAATTCGTTGACATTTGAATAAAAAAAATTTTATTTGAAAATTTCGTGCACTTTTATTCTTTAATACTCACAAATCAAATATATATGACATGTTCCCTTTTTTCCCAGAGACCGTCCATATATGTAGTTTAATTTATTATTTTAATAATGAGATATTGTGATCGAATTGGAAAAAAAACAAAATTTGCTACCTTGATTTTTTTTTTGCGCTCATGACGAAATAAGTCCGTAGGTGAGTGCTCAGCGCACAATATCTCCCAAAATCGAGAAGATAAAAAAATCCCTTTTGGGTGGATTACAGATAAGGGATGATTTCAGGCGGACACCAATTTCGGAGGTTGAAGGCGGGTATTAGCGCTGGCACTGAATACTGCAAATTCGAATTCTAGCTAGAAAGCTAAAAATCGACACACATACATATAAAGGAGTTTTAATTTAATTGTTGTTGGGGCTTGAGGTGGAGCTGAAAACAAATTATCGGCCGACATTTTTCTTAAATGAATATGTTTTCGGAATTACTTAACACAAAAAGTTCATATTTTAGGACGATTAAGGTGAGGTATAGTTCCATCGACTTTAAGGGAGGCCAATACTTGCATAGGAAGGTAGTTTCATCCATACCGCTTTACAAATGACGGTAGCTGTACCAAAGAGAAAGCTTTTCACCATAAAGAGATAGGACTTGGTCCCCTTTTCAAAGTGGACGGCTCATTTAACCTCGTCAACATTCATGGTATACTTGAGTAGCGGCCTTAGCCCACAAATACCAAATGAATTCAATCAAATTTCTGTTAAAACCCCCTACAGGCGCATAGGACAGAAACAGCTCTCTTCTACCAGGCACGATCCTGAGCATCGGTCTTTTGCTCTTGCCAGGACTTGTTTATTTCTCTGGCCTCCTGCTCAACTGTTCGTTTCCATGTGCTACATGGTCGAGCAGCCCGGCGTTTTCCTTGAGGATTATAATCCAGAGCTTGCTTGACAATGTTTCGCTCTAGTTTCCTCAAAGTGTGACCGATCCACTGCCACTTCCGCCTTTAAATCTCAATGCCTATTTTAGTCTATCCAGTTGTACTCCAAAGTTCGTCGTTGGAGATCATTTCTAGCCAGAATATCCCTAAAATGCGTCGGAGGCATCAGTTCACGAAAACTTACAGTTTCTTTGTAAATCGAGCGGTCACGTTTCACGTAGTACAGGCATATAATAACACGAATTTGATGCATGCGTCAAATAGTCGCAGCTTCGTACGAAGAGAGATCTCTTTTAACTTCCAGAAAAGGGAAAGGCTTTCGAAGGCCTGGCGAGCCTCAATATCCTTTTCGGCTCCGCCGTCAATGCTAATAGTGCTTTGGAGATAACAAAAATCTTGCACCTCATCCTCATCTTGTCTGTTAAGACCAATCGATGTGCTTGTGCTCGAAACTATGTGTATGTAAATGTATTTGGTCTCACGCACATTTATTTTCAGTCCCGCATTTAGAATGCAACGAGCGAACATTTGACTCTAAGTCCGAATGATTATGAGGAAGGAAACACACGTCATCAGCATAATCAAGGTGACTTAAGATGTTCCAAGCAGAAGTATTACCTATTAACGAGTGTAGAAAAATTATTTTCGATATGCAGAACAGTCTCGGAAATTGAAATCCTCTTGAAAAGAACCGAATAAAAATATTACAGCTCAGCTGTTACAACGTAGACGTTATAGCATTCGAAATATTGTTAGCCTGACCATAAGTCATTGCTTGCTAAAGCTGCAAGCATTTAGGATGCGGATCGAGAGCGAAAGCTTTTGCAGAGATTGCGAAGAAGACGAAGAATCTATCGAACATTATCTTTATCACTGTACGCAAATCTCCAACAGCCGTCTCCTTTATTTAGGCTCTAGAACTAGACGACCTCAGAGGCGTTAAACATTCGAGCCTGCTATGGTTCGCAAATCGATCCAAGTGGCTAGAACAAGAGGAGTGACATTCATCTCATAATCAATGAGGCGAGTACAATGGGCCCACCTAGATGACCCCAGTGCATTGTGGTTCTACTAAACCACCCTCCTACAACCTAAACCTAAACCTAGACCTCTACAGAGTTCGAATGATCCACTTTTCTCACCACCATCTACAGCTAAAGAAAGCTCTGACGAATTGGATGAGCTAAGCTGCGCGAGCAATGACGAGTTCGTTCCAGAAAACCATTTCGAACCGAGACCATTCAATCAAAACGAGCTTAATGATTTAATTAGAGACCTTGGACTGTCGAAAAATTCTTCTGAATTACTAGCTTCCTGGTTGAAAGAGGGAAATCTCATAGTTGAAGAATCTAAAATTGCGTATTACAGCACTCGAGAACAAGGCTTACTTCATCTTTTCGCTGAAGAGGAGGATTTTGTGTATTGAACAGATATTTCTGGTTTAATGACTGGCATGGGCTTACAGAGATATGATTCAAACGAATGGTGATTATTTAGCGACTCGTCAAAATGTAGTTCGAAGTGTGTACTATTGCATAACGGAAATAAACTAGGCTCCTTAACGATCACACATTCAATCAAAGTTAAGGAAGAGTACCCTGCAACGGCATTGGCCATGAACAAGATAAAGTATGACGAACAAAAATGGGTAATTTGTGTTGATCTGAAGATGGTCAATTTTCTTTTAAAACAACAAGGCGGTCATACCAAATATTCTTGTTTTATATGTTTAAGGGATAGTAGAGCTCAATCAGAATATTGGATAAGAAAAGAATGGCCTTCTAGGGAAGCACTAGTTTCAGATAGCTTTAATGTTATAAATGTACCTCTTGTGCCACGAGATCGTATCATATTGCCACCTTTGCATATTAAACTTGGTCTGATGAAACAATATGTTAAAGCAATAAACAAAGACGGTGACAGTTTCAAGTGTATTTCAAGAAAGTTTCCGAATCTCGAATTCAAAAAAGCTCAGAGCAGGCATATTTGACGGTCCACAAACTCGCAAGTTGGTGAACGATCCTGATTTTAGCAGTTCAATGTCAGAAATTGAGAATAATGCACGGGATTCGTTTGTTTGGATTATTCAAAAGTTCTTATGCAATAAAAAGGATGATGATTACGATGAGCACGTTGGATACAATATAATCATCAAAGTACAAGTCCTGCACAGCCATTTAAATCATTTTCCTGAAAATCTAGGTGACTTGAGTGAAGAACGGGGCGAACGATTCCACCAAAATATTCGGACTATGAAGGAACGATTTCAGGGCAGCTGGAATGCACATATTATAGCCGATTTTTGCTGGAGTATTCAGAGTAGCACTTCGTCATTCAACAACAGTAGAAAATCATAAAGAGAAAATTTCAGAGTTTGTAGTTTTTTTATAATTAAATATTTTTGTACGATGAGTGCAGCTTTTTCTCAAAAAAAAAAAACTTATTCTTTTGTTATCACCTCTTATCCAATTTATCGTATTCTACTTTAGATATCATTTTACAATCTAGTTATGTTGTAAGCTAGTGTGTACACTAGTACAAAGTATTGCAAATAATATTATTGTAAGAATATTATGTTTTATTTTTATTCAAGTTTACGATGAAGATATGGGATAATAATAAGAAAATTAATTTAACATATCATTCATATCAGTATTCGTCAAATATTTATTCAACTAGATTTTTTTTTTCTTGTTACACATTATTGAAACAATTTTTTAATGGTATTGTCAATCTAATAAACTGACTGAATAATTAAAAAAAATTTAGACGGGCAAGAAATTCTTTGATTAACTTATCACGACGCCACATTATTCCACAATAAAAATTTGCGGAAATAAGCAATAACAATTGAAAATAGAAATTTGAAAATGTCTAACAATTCTCCAAGGAAATGACTCATAAAGCGACTTCGAAATACTCATAAAGAACAATAGTAAACACTTTCGTTTAACTTCAATCGCTTTTATTCGTATTGTTTGCAGATAATTCTTTATTTATAAAATTCTGATAATTGAAACAATATAAAATACCGTATAAATGTTTTCGGCAGTGCAAAATGAGCAAATAAAAATTACGAGAATAACAAATGTTTTGACAAGTTTTCTTGCTGAGTTAATATTTTTGGCAAATTTCAAATAAAGTAAATAAATATTATAGTTTCGTTGTATTAAGTATATTCGAATAGCCGGGAGAAATACTGTGGTATTGAAATGCAGGAATGGATAGTGTTGATAAGCACGGGCCATGTTAATAATTTTTACAGAATCACACTCAGTCATATACTTTGCTTGGTTACAATTCAAATTAATGTAATTAAACGAACAATATAAGCAGACCTTTATTTAAAACTTATGATACACTACTGGCGTACAAAATGCCTGTTATCATCAAAGCCATCAGTGTAAAACCGAAGATGGTATTGAGGCCTTTCACGGTAAACTAAATTCGCAAAATTTTCTATGATAAACCAAAAACGTTAGAAAGAAAAATTTTAGCTATATTTATTTTTAATGTACCAAACACAACTGAGGGAATCACCCTATAATGCTATTCACAGTTATGTCAGTATAAGTATTGGAAAAAAACAATTAAAAAGTTATTAAAAACAGGCTAACATAAATGGAGAGAGAAGAAAGTGACGGTGGACAGAAGCAGTGGAGGTTGTACCTGTTGGGAAACACTTTGGCTGTTAATCCAAAGTCTTGACGTTCGAGAAATGAATGACTGCCTAAATTTCACTGTACGAGAAAGTAATAGTTTAACGGTATACTCGTGCGCGCGTTAAGCTTGGCGAGTATCCTGGGGAAAAATATGGAGTGGAGGGATGGGTGCGCTTAGTTCCGCACTGCACTTACCATGGAATTATCGATAGTAAATGGTGAGTACTCCGACATTTCTGCGATGCTCGAGAGAATCGATAGAAGACATGATGGCCTCGTCTCCAATCAGTCGGAACGCATGTTTTTGAATACGATCGAGCAACGCGAGGTGTGATTTGGGTGCCCCAGCCCAAATATACGAGTTGTACTCTACACGTGGTCTTATGTATACCTTATAGATGGTTGCAAGGTCGGTCGGCGTGAAATATTTTTTGCACTTTCGAAGAACACCTAGACGTTTAGAGGCGTCGAGGGTACCATAAAAAATATGCTGTGCTCAATTCAGGTGGTCATTAATTTTAACGCCCAGAAGAGTGAAATTATCCGAAGTGCAAAGTTGTGCGCCACGAAGAGCCACATTGTTAGATAACACTGCAGCATCACGTTTAAGGGATGTGTTTTGGAGGCGTTGAACTCTACTCTATTTCTCTTGCCCCATTACAGGATCAAGTTGAATTCTGTGTTCAGCGAACTAAATAACTCCCTGCGATTGGAAGTAATAGAGTGCTTGTTTGATTCCACAGCAGAGTTAAATTCATAGGTGTTATTTAAAGTACTGTTATCTGCAAAACAATGGATTGGATTGAGAGTAGATGACAGAATGTCATTAATGAAAACTAAAAAAAAAGTTGGAGACAAAACAGAGCCTTGAGGGGCGCCAGAATCTATTGGGAAGGAGGAAGAAGTAACGCTATCTAGTACTATTCGTGTAGTGCGTTCGGACAAAAAACTCTCAATCCATTTAACAAGGGTAGCATTAAGATCTATGGCCCTAAGTTTAACTATGAGACATTCGTGCCAAACTCTGTCAAAAGGTTTTGCAATGTCAAGTGCAAGAACTTGACCTTCGCCGTGTTTATGTATGCATGAGTTCCAACGTTCTATCAAGTATTCCAAAAGATTTCCCTTCGACCTTCCAGAACGGAACCCATACTGATGATCATGAATTCAATGGTTATCTTCAAGATATTGAACGATTTTGCTTTTGACAGCAGTTTCCATTACTTTCGAGAGCACTGAAGTAATGGCTATTAGGCGGTAGTTGGAGGGGTTCGCTTCGATTCCTTTCTTGGGAATTGGCTGAACACATACGTGGAAAGCACCCAGTAGAATAGGAAAAGTAGAAAAGATTTCGAAGAGGTTTAGCTAAAGAAGAAAGCACTTTTTAAGGGTAATGTGAGAATACCGTCCGGACCAGCAGATTTGTGAAATTTGAGCTCTTGAAAGATCCTAGAAATAAGTCTCATGCGAAAATGTAGTGTAGGCAGCGAGAAACCAGAATCACTTAAAGAGGAGAGTTTCTCGCGAAACTTGTTGCTAGTAAGTTAGCTTTTTCGATAGGATCAATCACGATACGGTCGCCATCAACAAGAAGTGGTATTGAAGAAGAGATGAAATTGTTATTGACCGTTTTGACAAATGACCAGTAAGATCTCGATTCTTTAGGGCACTGAAGGATCTTCCGTCGAAGTTTTCGGTCATGTTCAAATTTAACACGCTTGAGTATGGATTTGCAGGAATTTCTTGGCGTATTAAAGAGTTCTCTGTTGGCAGGTGTTTTATTGCCTTTAAAGGTTTGAAATGCTTGTTTCTTGGTCTGAATTGCAGCGAGACATTCTTTGTTCAATCAAGAGTTCTTTGACGGCCTGACTCTGAGGTATGTAGAGCTTCAAACCTTTCAGAATAATCTCGATGACAAGTCTACAAACGTCATCACAGTCATTGGAATCAAAGCACAATTTCCAATTAAAAGCATTGAAGAAGTCATTTAGCGCCCCCCAATTGGCTCTTTTGAAATGCCAAATACTTCTTCGCCGTACCTTAATTGTCAGCAGTATAAGTGCTATAACTGGAAATTGTGCACGCATCAAAAAATGATCCGTATTTTCAATTGGCGATAGGGATATGACAGAGGCAGAATATTTCTCAGGCTGGCTAGTGAGAAAAAGGTCAAGAAGGTTAAGAAAATGTCCTGCAATATGTGGTAAGCGAGTAGGTTCATCTACCAGTTGTGTTAAACCGTTTTTTGAGCCAAAAAGCTCAGTATCACGCCCCTCCTGGTCCATAGTAGAAGAATGGTTAAGTCAGGCAATGTTATGAACATTGAAATCGCCCGCGATAACGATTTCAGCGTCAGGGTTTGCAGTGTATATAGACTGGATAGATTCAGATAATCCATCCAGTTCCAATAAAAAATTCGCTGCAGTCATTGCTGGGCTTCTCTACACATAACAGAAGTACATGACATCTCTTTGGATAAGTAATTTTACCCAGATATAGTTAAATTCTGGGTTGGAGCAGTTCCCCAAATAGGGAACTAATTGGAAAGACACATCATCACGGATATAGAGTGCGACACCCCGTTGGCGAAAAAAAGCTGGAATAAGGTGATATCCAGGAACAGAATAAAACTGTTCACTTCCACAGCATCTTACATTCACCAAGTGCTAAAATATCCGGTATTTCGGTTTATGTGGATATACAATGAGAGATAGCCAGAGTTCAGACCCCGAACGTTGATCTGATCGATCGTGAAGGCAATGATCAATGATTCTTTTTTTCCCTTTTTTTGTAGAGGGCGAATTAAAAATTAAAAATTATAATGGATTAAATGCAGAAAAATAAAATAAAATAAAAATTGAGCTAATTGCATCAAAAAAAAAGAAAATACTAGCAGTTGATAACAAAAAAAAACGTAGTATAATAATAACGAACGAAATTAAACTATCAAAAAGATAAAAAAATAAAAAATTTGCCTAGGAAAATACAAACAAAATTTTCATAGGACAATACTAAAATCTATAAAAAAAAATCGCCGAGGTATCTGAATAAAACAAGGTACAACCAACAATACAACAAAAACAAATATTCTGGCTCGGGGTCAACAGTGATAAAATGCCGTGCACCCGTACAGTACGAGGACTTAATACAGGCAACAACAACACACCGCAGACCCCGGAGCGCTAGCCGTCACTTAGCCTGTACTGTGGTTATGCCGACGACGACGGTGCCGTGACCCCCGATACGCGCACATATTAAAACTTTGATTTTTTTAAATAAATAAATAAATTATAAGATATAAAATATAAATGAATTAAACATACAACACCACACAAAAACACAACTATTTTAAAATTAAAAGTTAAAATTATATATAAAAATTAATCAAATTTAACCAATTTGGCAATAGCAAAAACAACACGTCTGCCATTGCTCACTGTACTCATTTGTCCATGAAAGAACCGATGTCAATAATTTGAATTGCAACGGATTTAAAATCGGACGAAGCCGTCCTTTAGTATTCCAATAAGCGAATTATATTGTAGTAATGTTTCATAATAGGAATTTGATTGATTGATTGATTGAATGTTTCATAAAATTGGAATTACTTTATTTAAAAAATTACCTTATTTGACATACAAAAGTATAAAATAAACTAAGCATGGACTAAATCGCTAAACTACTCATTTGGATGTATTCTCAATGATCCCATCTCTAAATTCAGTTCCTTCAAAACTTCGTTTGGTGCATCTCCAACCTTACTTAGCTGAGCAATAATTTCCTGATTTTCCGGACATCCTTCGCATAAATTCCTAATAGCCAGAACACTCCACTCCTTAATTACTAAATTAGAAAATAAAACGAAATTACCAAAACGAACACTAAAAAATGTTAGCTTTTACTTACATGGATTTCTACCGTCGGCATTCGTACAATTCAATATCGAAAATAGGATTCCGATTTCTCTGGCATACTCCTGATTTTGTCTATTCTTGTATGATAAATTTGCTAAGGCTCGTACCAACATGGTTTTCAGTTCAAATGAAATTTCCTTTTCAAAATCCGAACTTATTGTGGAATTCGGTGCGACCTGTTCTAACTTCTGCATCGGTGTAAAGATATTCTGTGAAGTTTCTCCAATGGTAATGAGTAGTTTTAGCAATGAGCCGATATTCAAAAATAACGAATGATCATTCGAATAGAGTTCCACATATGCTTCACTACCAGAAGCTAACGATATCACTTCGATCAGAGCTAATACTTCACGAGGATGTATCGAATCTACATAGGATTGAACAGTTTTTAAGACGCAGTCCGATTTCTTTTTGAACTCTTTCGATAGGTAGTGCATCAGAGCAGTATTGATCGGACCCGATTGACTATCGTGACGAATATAATCGGCCATGTAGTGCAACAAAACAATCCTATGCTGATCGGGTAGTGGTCCGTATGCAAAAACTATGCGAGAATAGCTAGTGAGGAAATACTCCAGGAAGATGTGAAGAAATTCACAGTTCTCTCTCGATTTCATAGTTTCCGTTAAAGTGTTGAGCAGAATGTGGATAATTCTTTTGTCGTGCGATGAAATAATATTCGATTGGAAAATGTTGTACAGGATCATAAGTTGAATATTCGTATACGGTGACGATTGGTCGGCAGATGAAAGAAGTCTTTCGCCAATATTGGTCCAAACTATCGATTGAGTTGTGGAATTTTGAACGCATAAATTGGCCAAAAATTGCCAACACATTTTACGTAGCGATGTAAAATTCGTACGGCAGGCATATTTTGTGAGATCATCGTCGAATAGTATGAAATTCAGAATATTTAATGTATCTGGCAGATGAAGGATACCTATGGAGGGAAATTATGAATTTTAATTTTGGAAATTGCTGCTTAGAAAATTGAAAGCAATTTAATAAATCAAATAATTTTATGTGGGTTCAATATTACTATGGCTTCACAGTTGTTAGATCGCAAGTGAATATAGTAGTTGACTATTTTCAAGTAGGTAAAATATGAGCTTCAGTCTTTGGTTAGCATTCATTGAGAACGCAAGCGTTTCAGAACCTTTGTTATAATTAAACTTTATTGTTGTAAAGAGATGTTCGTTTAAAGGTACGTTTACACCAAATGCGCAGAGACGAGCTGAGCAGAGCAAAACTGCTCGAATTGTCCATGCTCGCATAGTTTGCACTATGCTTTGCGCACAACCGAGCATGCTCGAAATGCTCCAAATTCCTTTGACAGCCAAAGCTTTCGCGTGCTTAACTTGTTTAGGTTGAACGCTGCCGTGCAGTTGATGCTGGTTGATGATCCACGAAAACTCGACGGTCGTACGTTCTATAGTGCAGATGTTCATCAGGTAGTTGCCCGTGTTCCCTATCGGTCGAGTGTAGTTGTTGCTCTTTTCTAGGTAAACCGTAATTAGCGTTTCTTATAGTGTTCGTACGCGCGCATTTATTTAAAGATAAGCGAGTAGAGCTGATATATCGCATTGCTTTCGAGTATAGTGGTAGACCGTGAAACCCATCGAAATTAAAAGAAGGATAATGATGGCAAATAAGAAGTATTATTCGGTACTTCCAATAATTTTAAACAAAAACGTGCACAGGAAAACCAAACTTAAACTATAATATATAAAACAATTATTAGACATGTGCTATGCTATGGCAGCGAAACGTGGACATTAACTCAGGCATCCGAAAAATTAGTTAAGTTGAGAGAAAGGTCCTCAGGTGAATCCTCGGACCTTTGAGGGAAGACTCGATCTGGAGAACAAGACACAATAGAGAATTGTATGCCATCTTCGACAATCCAGAAGTAATGAAATTCAAGAAGCTAGAAAGGAAAGTTAATGGACAAAGACCGGTCGGAAAATCACCGAAGCGCTAGGAGGATTCGATTGACGCAGACAGCAACTGAACCGAGATGGATGGAGGCGGAGAGTAGCGCCATTGTAAGTAAGTAAGGCCATAGGAATAAACAAGTCCTGGCGACAACTAAAAGCCGATGCTCAGATTCGCGCCTTGTGGAAGAGAACTGTTTATGTCCTATACTCCTATAGTTGGTCTTAACAGGAAATTGATTGATCGACTATTACTAGATATATAAATTAGATCCAGGGAAAAAATTCCTGCTTGCTACCGGCAGCCCTGACTCCAATTTCAACTGAAGATGAAGCCGCATACTTCAGAAACTCATTAAGCCTGGCCTGAATCGTTACCGTGATTACGGGTGGAAGGAAACTAGAAAAATAAAAACTACAACCCAATTAAATAAAAATTAAAAAATTTCGTTCTCAGTAGAAGCGTATGAACGTTTAAAAACTGCGTGCCGGATTCGCGTAATATTCTCTCTACGGTGAGCTTTCTATCAGTCCTCAGAGTTTCGCTCTTTTGATGTGCCGATGTTTTCCATTCCAAATTTCCACTCCAATCTCAAATTTCACACTAGCGCACTTTATACACCAGCCGTATCCAGGATCTCAGTAGAAGCGTATGAATGTTTAAAAACTGCGTGCCGGATTTGCACAATATTCTCTCCATGGTAAGCTTTCTATCGGCCCTCAGAGTTTCGCTCTTTTGATGTGCCGATGTTTTCCATTCCAAATTTCCACTCCAATCTCAAATTTCACACTAGCGCACTTTATACACCCGCCGTATCCAGGAACATTAATCATAAACAAGCACAAGCACCCGTGCTATTCACGCGTATTTTGTGCGAAAAAAAGGACATTTTATACAGCCCACCTTATTGTTCTACTTCTACAATGGCGCTACAGCCCAAATCGGACCTTGGCCTCCTGACATTCAGATTCCTTAACGTTTTTCATTACTTATTGTGGAAGGGTTTTTAGCCCTTCGCACAACCCTCTTTCTACGAATTTTTAATTTTCGTAGATTGAGATAACCAAACAGACAATGTGCTGGAATTATATATTGCGCCGACCGAGTTTTGAACTCACAACCTTCGCATTACAAGACCAACACGCTACCCACTAAGCTACACCCTAGCAGCTTATTGTTATTGCTGAATAAGTAAGAAAATAATTCCTCTTTTTAGAAATATTTTTTTATTTAATAAAATAAATATAATTAATTTTTTATTATTTCCGGTCCCATCAACATCCCCAGAGTTGCCAAACTCAGTCCAAAACTTAAAATTTGTGTACTGTAATAGACGAAGTCGATGTGTTTACATGAGGGCTTCGGTGTACGCGACATTCTTTGTGATGAATTTTCAATTGGTTTATTTTTAAATAACTTCAAATCTTCTTGTATTTGAACTCATGACATGGCCATCTAAAGTTGTTTATGTAAAAGTACATTGCCATTTTGGGAAAATTTAAATTTACGAAAAATATTGAAAAAAGTTGCATCGGACGAAAATCGAGCCCAGGCAAACCGCGTGGCAGGCGAGGATTCTACAACTGAACAACCGACGCTAATGAACTTGTCTCGCCAAAGTTTAGCCACAATTTTTGCATACACTTTAATTAGAGTCAAATGAATTCACTTGGCAGGAGAGTTTTTCCGCTGAACTACCGATACCGAAGAAATTATCATGGCAAATCTTAGTCACCTGCTTCACGTGACATCAAATATACGCACAGCTTTTCATTATTATATAGAGATAAGATATATTCAATCAATCAGTGAAATTTCTGTTAAGACCCCCTATAGGAGCATAGGACAGAAACAACTCTCTTCTACAAGGCGCGATCCTGAGCATCGGCCTTAAGCTGTTGCCAGAACTTGTTTATTCCTTTGGCCTCCTGCAAATATTCCTAAGATGCGTCGGCGGCATTGGTTCACGAAAGTCTGTAGTTTCTTGGTAAGTCGAACGGTCACTTTCCTTTGACGCATTCGTCAAAAACTCGCAGATTCGTGCGAAGGGAGATCTCTCTTAACCTCCAGAAAGGGAAAAGGATACCGAAGGCCTGATGAGCTTTATTTATACGAGCCTAAATATCCTTTTCGGCTCCGCCGTCCATGCTGACAATGCTTTCCAGATAGCAAAAATCGTGCACCTCTTCAACATCTTGTCCGTTACGAACAATCGGTGTGCTTGCGTTCGAACCCATGTGCATGTACTTGGTTTTACGCACATTTATTTTCAGTCCCGCCTCTTTGCATTTAGAATGCAACGAACGAACATTTGACTCTAAGTCCGAACGGTTATGTGCAAGCAAACACACGTCATCAGCATAATCAAGCTGACTTAAGATGTTAAATAGTCTCCATTGAAGACCTTTACCTTCCCCACCTTCCAGTGCAGCTTTCAAGATGTCATTTATTACCACCAGAAACAGGGCTGGTGATAATATGCAGCCTTGTCTGACACCTGTTAGCACAGGGAAGCTCTCGGGCAGCTCTCCTCTAGCAAGACGCGACAACTTGCATCTTCGTAGGATTCTTTAATCATAACTATGACCTTATCTGGCATACCTCTCCTACGCAAAGCATTCCATATGTAATCTCACTTAACGCTGTCGAAAGCTTTCTCGAAGTCCACAAACATGAGATGTACTGACGAGCCCAATTCGGCGGACTGCTCCAATATTATACGTAGGGTATTTGTGTGGTCGGTACAAGACCACCCTTTACAGAATCCAGCATTATAGACTTCGAGGGTGCTCTCTACAACATCACTAATCCTACTGAGAATTATCTTAGCCATGATTTTCGATACGGCAGTAAGTACCACGTCAATTGCCACAATCCCGAAGGTCGCACTTCTTCGGAATTTTCACAATGACGTCCTCTTTCCATTCAGTGGAATATCTTCCTTTATTCCACACGTCAGTAAAAAGTGGGAGGAGCATATCGGCTGTTATTTCCAGGTCCGCTTTGAGGAGTTCGGTTGGAAGTCCGTCTATACCTGGGGTTTTCCTTCCCGCCATTGACCGGCGGGAACTATCTCTTCCTTAGCTGGGGGATCGTCCCTAATAGAGGATTGTTGCGGTTGGATGTTTGGTAGTTGTTCTGTTTCTGGAATATCTTCCTCTGACAAGATGTTTAAAATATCAGAGAAGTATTCCTTCCATCACTGCAACTGGTGTTCACTCAAATTAAGGAGAGTTCTGTTGACATCTCTCACCAAGTGGTTGGCGGTGAAATTCCTGTTCGTCAACTGTTTCATGATTTTAAGTAGTGAACCCAGATTCTGCCTTGTTGGCCAGATCTTCAATGGCCTTTCTCTTGTCGCGTCGTTTTAAGCTGTATATGAGCATCGCGATAGTTCTGCCTCAGGTCGGAAGTTCGTTGGTCGACATCGAGTTGAGAGATGATTGCCGATTTGACTTTTTTCCGATCGACAACCTTGTCCCATGTGTCTTGCGACATCCAGGGTTTCTCACCGCTTTGCAGATATCCCACAGATTTTTTAGCACTAGTTAGAAAAGTGTTTCTGGTTGCCTCCCAATTGACGTCCTGTGTGCGTATTTCATATTCGCCCAATGTAAATGACTTTTCGCGTAACATGGTGGTGTACTCGCGTTTTTTTTGGGTTCTCTGATTTTATCCACATTAAGCTTGCGCTTCATTTGGGGAATTTATTTTCGTGGGATAGCTGCTGTACACAATCTCAAGCAGGCAACCATCAAATGGTGATCGCTCCCCACGTCAGCTCCACGTTTCGCTCACACATCGAGGAGACATCCTCTCCATCGAAGACTTATAGCCAACTGGTCGATCTGGTTCAGTGTAACACCATCAGGGGAAACCCAAGATGTTTTATGATGACTCTTGTGTGGAAAAAGGGCCTCCCCGATGAGCATTTGCCGAATACTACAAAAATCCACAAATAAGTCGCCGTTTTCGGGTCTCTTAATCCAAGGTCGTGCCGCATCGACCCAAGGGTCACCATACGTGCTCTAGTCCAGTGTTGTCAGATCCAACCTGGGCGTTCATATCTCCTGAGATGATAATAATATCACCTCTTGGAACACGTTCGAAGGTGGCACTCAGTTGGCTATAACTCCTCTTTGTCACCAGATGTTGCGGTATTAGTTGGTGCGTAACACTGTAGAATTGTGACGTTTCTGACACTGGTCCTGAGCCTGACAACGATAATCCTATTCGAGATTGGTTCGCAGCTGATGAGACTGTTTCTCGCTCTCGGTGTAAGGACGAACGCTACGCCATTTTTGTCTTCACTCTCAGTGCCAACGTACAGAATGGTGTTTCCGCTAGGGGCTAGTTCTTCTCCTGATCTTGTCCACCTGACCTCGCTCAAGCCCAAGATTTGGATGTTACAGTGCTCCATTTCATGGTCGATCACTGATTGGCGGTGCTAGGACCGAGTGACCCCAGCCCTTCCCTCGTCATTCAATGCTCGAACGTTCCAGAAGCCAATCGTAGCCCGTTTTCGAATGCCAAAAGTCGTTACCGTAGAATCAGTCCGTATTCGAGGCGCTGTATCCGTTTCTCATATCAGTTAGGTCTTAACGCGTGATAGTCCATGATCCAATAACATATATTGCGACTAAATAAATAATTTTTAATCGCTAGTTCATCGTTGGTTGAAATTGACAGACGGATACTCGAAATCGAAGTTTTTGAGCGACAACAAATATTTCTGTACCCTTGGCGACTCTGTGCGAGCATTATATCTTAACGTTACAAAAGGTAAGGCAAACACAATATACTCTCAGATCATCTGAGACATCCAGAGTATAATTAGCAGGTGGACGAAGCGTTCTTTGGATCGAGACGACGGCTTCAGGCGGCAGATTGTAAGTAAATTTTTGATGGATTGGTTTTTGATTGGATTGGTGGTTCTTAACATTATTTTCAATTCTGCTTCACTTATCTGATAACTAAATGATGTAACATAATAAAATTTCAGGCCGAAATTTTGCCACAATGGATTAAAGCTGGTGCTGATCGAAGGAAATTAGTTCTCGGCTTGGGATTCTATGGAAAATCGTTCACTTTGGCAAACGCAAATAACAATAAAGTTGGAGCTCCTACTGTAGGAGGTGGCGCTGCAGGACAATTCATAGGCCAATCTGGAATATTGTCGTATCTTGAGGTCAGTGTCAATTGTCAAAAAAAGTTTACTTCACAAACGATTTTATCCTTTAAAGATCTGCATCAATCTAAGAAGCAACGGTTGGAACGTAATTTATGATAATCAACAGGAAGTTCCATATTCGTACAAGGGAAACCAATGGGTGGGCTACGATAATGTCCAATCGTTACAGAACAAGGTCGACTACGCCAAAAGTCTTAATTTAGGCGGTGTGATGATTTGGGCTATCGATCATGACGATATCCGTAATGTTTGCGGTGGCGGTAATTGGCGACTTCTAGGAGCGGTTAGTGAACGTCTTCGATCAAATGGCGGTGGAGGTTTAGGTTTCAGTGGTGTGGCGTGATATTATAGCTACGGGAAGCAATTATTTAGTAAGATCATGTAATCTTGTTAATTGTTATATGTATTCATATGTATAATACATATGTATGAATGAAATCTTATTAAATAACGTCACTGACGACTACTGGATGTGCATATTTTCAATTCTTGGGTCCGGAGCAAATATCAAACATGAAATTACTGATTTTACATGATGAACACTTTTCATCCATGTTTGTATAAAAATTGTGCAAATTATTCACGCCAAAGAAAATGCTGTTACGACTGACTATTTTACAAGGGAGTCGTCAGGCCCAGAAGGATGGCTGATTGCTTCCCTTACATTTATCATTGTATTGAGTCTAGAAATACTAAATTCAAATCGGAACGAATATCCAATATTACTTAAAAAATTCTTGACAAAAGTGCGCATTATTTTCGTTCGTCACTGTCCGACATGGCTCACTTTGAAGGGTCATATCTCCTGATCAGAATTTTTCGAAGCATCGCTGTGGTTCGCTCGTTTACTATGCCAGTTCCAAAGGCCCTGTTGATGTTTTGGTTGCCTCCCTTGCGTTGTGGCCAACTCGTAAAGAAAAAGCAACCGTTTTTGAATCGATCCCATATTTTTTTATTTTTTTTTTCTCTCCAATCCCAATGAAATCCAAAACTGAAATGATTCCATGACCAAATGTAGGAGTATTTATACTTCAATATTCATTACTACCAGAGCCACCTGGCGGCAGTTTGAGACATGAAAATCGCAGCTAACTTCACTTCATTTCGAAAGTCGCTATTTCATCTGCAACAACCTAACAATACCGCAACACCTGGTGACAAAGAGG
This sequence comes from Chorisops tibialis, assembly GCA_963669355.1. Classification (NCBI taxonomy): domain Eukaryota; kingdom Metazoa; phylum Arthropoda; class Insecta; order Diptera; family Stratiomyidae; genus Chorisops; species Chorisops tibialis. The sequence continues at coordinate 80,385,661 of OY770262.1, read as the reverse complement.
AGTTTTATAGCCAACTGAATGCCACCTTCGAACGTGTTCCAAGAGGTGATATTATTATCATCTCAGGAGATATGAACGCCCAGGTTGGATCTGACAACACTGGACTAGAACACGTTATGGAGAGACATGGCGACCCTTGGGTCGACGTGTCACGACCTTGGATTAAGAGACCCGAAAACGGCGAATTATTTGTGGAGTTTTGTAGTGCTCGGCAAATGGTCATCGGAGGGACCATTTTTTCCACACAAGAGTCATCATAAAACATCTTGGGTGTCCCCTGATGGTGTTACTCAGAACCAGATCGACCATTTGGCTATAAGTCGCCGGTGGAGAAGATGTCTCCTCGATGTGCGAGCGAAACATGGGGCTGACGTGAGGAGCGCTCACCACTTGATGGTTCCCTGCTTGAGATTGTGCACAGCAGCTATCCGACGACCACAAATTCTTCAAATGAAGCGCAAGCTTAATGTGGATAAACTCAGAGATTTTTTTAGCTAGTGCTGAAGAATCTGTGGGATATGTGCAAAGCGGTGAGAGACCCTGGATGTCGCAAGACGATCGGAAAAAAGCCAAAAGCCAAAAAACAATCATTTCTCAACCCGATGTCAACCAAAGAACGCCCGACCTGAAGCAGAACTACCGCGATGATATACAGCTTAAAAAGGCTGTTAGACGCGACAAGAGAAAGGCCATTGAAGATCTGGCCAACAAGATAGAATCTGCGGCTTACCTTGGGAATATGGGTTCACTATTTAAAAACATGAAACAGTTGACGAACCGGAATTTCAATGCCAACCACCTGGTGAGAGATGTCAACGGAACTCTCCTTAATATGAGTGAACGTCAGTTGCGGCGATGGAAAGAATACTTCTCGGATATTTTAAGCATCTTGTTTTGTCAGAGGAAGATATTCCAGAAACAGAACAACTACCAAACATCCGACCGCAACAATCCTCTATTACGGACGATTCCCCAGATAAGGAAGAGATAGTTTCCGCCATTCGGTCAATGGCGGTAAGGGAAGCCCAAGATATAGACGGACTACCAACCCAACTCCTCAAAGCGGACCTGGAAATAACAGCCGATATACTCCTCCCACTCTTTAATGAAGTGTGAAATGAAGGAAGATATCCGACTGAACGGAAGGAGTGCGTCATTGTGAAAATTTCGAAAAAGTAAGACCTTTGATATTATGGCAATTGGCGTGCTATATGTCTACTTACTCATGGCTAAGGTAATTCTCAATAGGATTATGTTGTGCAGAGCACTCTCAAAGTTTATCAGGCTGGATTTCGTAAAGGGTCGTTTTGTACCGACCACACAAATACCCTACGTATAATATTGGAGCAGTCAGCCGAAATGGGTTCGCCACTACATCTCATGTTTGCCGACTTCGAGAAGGCTTTCGACAGCGTGAAGCGAGATAACATATGGAATGCTTTGCGTAGGAGAGGTATTCCAGATAAGGTCATAGTTATGATTAAGGAATCTTACGAAGATGCAATGTGTCGCGTCTTGCATAGAGGAGAGCTGTCCGAGAGCTTCCCTGTGCGAACGGGTGTCAGACAAGGCTGCATATTATCACCAGTCCTGTTTCTGGTGGTAATAAATGATATCTTGAAAGCTGCACGGAAGGTGGGGAAGGTAAAGGTTTTCAATGAAGACTATTTAACATTTTAAGTCATCTTGATTATGCTGATGACGTGTGTTTGCTTGCACATAACCGTTCGGACTTACAATCAAATGTTCGCTCGTTGCATTCTAAATGCAAAGAGGAGGGACTGAAAATAAATGTGCGTGAAACCAAGTACATGCACATGGGTTCGAACGCAAGCATACCGATTGTTCTTAACGGACAAGATGTTGAAGAGTTGCAAGATTTTTGCTATCTCGAAAGCATTGTCAGCATGGACGGCTGAGCCAAAAAGGAAGCTCGTCTAAGTAAAGCTCGTCTAAGTAAGGCTCGTCAGGCCTTCGGTATCCTCTCCCCTTTGTGGAGGTTAAAAGAGATCTCCCTTCGCACAAAGCTGCGAGTTTTTCACGCATGGGTCAAATCCGTGTTGTTATATGGTTGTACTACGTTGAAAGTGTCCGTTCGACTTACCAAGAAACTACAAACTTTCGTGAACCAATGCCTCCGACGCATTTTAGAAATATTCTGGCCAGAAGTGATCTCCAACGACGAACTTTGGAGTACAACTGGCCAGACTAAAATAGGTATTGAGATTCAACGGCGGAAGTGGCAGTGGATCAGTTATACTTTGAGGAAACCAGAGCGAAACATCGCCAAACAGGCTCTGGATTATAATCCTTAAGGAAGACGTCGGGTTGGTCGACCATGTAATACCTGGCAACAACTTAAGTCCGATGCTCAGGATCGCGCCATGTGGAAGAGAGTTGATTCTGTTGTATGCCCCTATAGGGGGTCTTAACAGGAATTTGATTGATTGAATTACCAAAATTAAAGACTATGTAGTTCTACAATCTGACAAAATTTCAATTTGATATCTGTACTCAGTTTTGAGATATAACGGTTTGAAATTTTGGAAAGTGCACCATTTTTGAAATGCTCCCCATTCTCCCCCACTACTATTATGTACAAATGTTATATTTTTCGCATAATTCGCTAGTATAACTTAATATATGTTCATATTTTCATTACATAGCTTAATTATTGATTTTGAAGAGTTCACTATTGACAAATCCTTATGATTTTTAAGCGGTACCAACCTTCACAGGATACATGTCAAAATTTTATGACATTTTGACCATTACTTTACAAATTACAGTGATTTTGGTGACACTACTTTTGATATTCCCAAAACAATGAAAAAGAATTTCGTGTGTTGATTAAACATTGCTTTTTGATGGGAGAATATACCTTTCAAGCAAAAAATTGGCTTGATAATTACAATGTGGACTCTGCTCCATCGAAAGCAACAGTCAAACGTTGGTTTGGAATTTAAACGCGATCGTACAGACACCGATAATTCTAAACGCTTTGGGCGTCCAAATGAGGTTTCCCAGAAAATATAAAAAAAAATAATGCACAAAATCGTTTCGGTAGACCGTAATATGAAGTTGCAGTAGATAGCTGACATCCTAAAGATATCAAAAGGCAGTGTGTTCACCATCGTGCATAAACATTAGCCCATGAAAAAGCTGTAGTCAAAGTGGGTACCGCGTTTGCTTGGAGTCAGTCAAAAACAACAACGCGTCGACGATTCAGAGCGCTGCTTGAAGCTGTTTAAGCGGAATAAAAAGAACTTTTACATGCGGCATGTGACAATGGATGAAACATGGATCCATCACTATACTCAGATGAATGGCGAGAAGCCGGTGAAAGCTGTCGGAAGCGACCAAAAACGCAAATGTCTGCCGGTAAGGTTTTGGCCTCTGCGTTTTGGGATGCGCATGGAATATTGTTCTTCGACTATGCTGAGAAGGAAAAGGCATCTACAGCGAATAGCGTTGTTGCAGCGATTGAATGATGAAATTTCAGAAAATCAGCCTCATATGAAGAAGAAAAAAGCGCTTTTTCATCAAGACAATGCATCGTGTCACAAGTCGATGGTAACGATGACCAAATTGCACGAATCGAAGTTTGAATTGCTTTCACACCCACTGTGTTGTATAGATCTGGCCCCAGCGACTACCACCTTTTCGCAGCGTTCAAAATGATGCTCCAGGAAAATAGATTTGCGTCAAATGCTAATGTCGTAATGCTTATTTTGATTGTAAAGCCAAATCGTTCTTCAGAAAAGGCATCGAAATGTTAGAGCTGCGCTGGAATGATTGTATCACTCTAGAAGGAGACTATGTTGAAGAATAAAGTCAAATTTTGCCAAAAAGTTGATGTTTTATTAGTCATCCTACGAACTTATTGAACGATGTGTTATAATCGTTTAAAAAAAAAATTCGGCCGTAAATTTGTTTTTAGCCCCCCTCCCCTTTCGGTCCACAATGGTTAAAAAAATTAAATTATTTTTAAAGTTTGTGCCACAAATTTCTCTATATATATGTTGATTTTCAGCTTCCTAGCTAAAACCATGATTGAGATATTCGAATTCTTAGTTTTCGATTTTAGCCCTCCCGAAATGTTCAGATATAAAATTCAGGTTTGAAGCTGAGTCAAGCAAGGCTCGACAAGTGATGAAGTTGCCGCGTGCATTTCTTATCTGTCCTATGCTCTGTTATGGCATCGAGACGTGGAAATTAATGCGATTGATTTTTATTATATTCTGTACCAATTTTTTGTTGCTACAGTTCCTTTTACTTATCGTAAGAATAGTTCATTGTTGTTTCCTTGGTACACGAGTGAGTTGCGTGCGATTCGCAACTCGCGTAATGCAGCGTGGAATAGGTATACTAAGACGAAGAATGACATTGATCTTCGTTTGTATGAAGAATATTATGACTTATGCAAAGAATTATCAAATCGCTTATATTCTGAATACTTACTTAAAGTGGAGTCGGATATTATTAGAGATCCCTTTAATTTTTGGAAGTTTGTTAATTGTAAGCGTAAGTCTGATGGTTATCCAGCTTCTTTTCAATTCCTTGGTAGTAATAGTAATGACCAAATAACTGTTTGTAATTTTTTTGCCACATTCTTCAGTGGTTCCTTTTCTGGTAATGACTTTATCCCTGATATGTCGTACTTTGATAATTTTAAAAGTACTTGTTCAACTACGTTGTCTGGTATACCGATTTCTTATAACGATATAGTTGACCATATCTCTCGCCTTAAGGATGTTTCTTCTCCTGGCCCAGATGGTGTTCCTGCAGTTGTCCTTAAACACTGCTGTCTCTCTATTGCTAAGCCACTCTCTCTCCTCTTTAAAAGGTCGCTAGAATCTGGGATTTTCCCGAATGTATGGAAGGCCTCCTTTATCATACCGACTCACAAAAGTGGAGCAAAATCTGCTGTTGTCAACTATCGACCAATAGCTAAGTTGTCAGCTATTCCAAAGCTCTTTGAATCTGTGGTGTATGAGTGCCTGTCGTTTCACTGTAAATCCCTGATTTCAAGTAAACAACATGGATTTGTCAAAAACAGGTCAACAGTCACCAATCTGATGGAGTTTACGAATAAATCCATTGTAGAAATTGAGGAGGGTAAGCAGGTGGATTGTATTTATACTGATTTTAGTAAGGCTTTCGATAAATTGCCCCATTCAATTATTTTATTGAAATTAGACATGCTGGGTTTTCCTACATGGTTTATCAGTTGGATTAAGTCATATCTACTTAATAGAACTTATCAAGTTCTTTTTCGTGATTGTACTTCTAAGCCATTTGTTGCGCATTCTGGTGTTCCTCAGGGAAGTCATTTAGGGCCACTTTTGTTTGTCTTGGCCATTAATGATGTTACGTCTGTGCTTAAATACTCGGAAGTGCTTATTTATGCCGACGACATTAAGATCTTTAGATCTCTTAGTTCCAACTCGGACAATTTTCTTCAGGAAGATTTGATTAATTTTAGTAATTGGTGTCGCCACAATGATCTTCGTCTGAATTTGGATAAATGTCATGTTATGTCTTTTACTAGGAAAGTCTCGCCGGTTGTAATAATATATAAACTTAATGACTGTATTTTGAATCGTGTCAATTCTACTATTGACTTAGGTGTTACATTTGACCATAAACTTGATTTTAGCTTGCATATAAATAAGATTGTGCAAAAGGGTAATTCTATGTTGGGATTTACCACTCGCTTATCCAAGGAATTTAAAAATCCCTCTGTTAAATTGATTCTTTATAACACCTTTGTTAGATCGCACCTAGAATATGCTTCTCAAGTTTGGTCTCCTTATTATGATGAGCACATTTGCAGAATTGAATCAATTCAGCGTAAATTTGTGAGAATTGCCTTATGCCACCTTAATTGGAATGACAGAGTTCGTCTTCCTCCTTATATTGATTGATTATATTGACTTAAGCTATTAAATATGTCATCACTCTCCAAACGACGTGAGGTAGCTGATGTAGTTTTTGCTCATCAACTTCTTACTGGTTTAGTTGATTCTTCCACACTTTTGGGATTGATGCGGTTTTCTGTTGGTCGATATTTACCAAGACAGCCTGGATTGCTTCAGATTTGCTTTCACCGGACAAACTATGGTATGAATGAGCCGATTTCGCGTATCGCGAGAGAAGTTAATAAGAATGCTGATGCATTCGCCTTCTCTATCGACAAATTATGTTTCAAGCGTAGACTTAATGCTAGTTGATACCAATTTTTTGTCAATTTTTGTTTATTTTATTTTTATTTATGTACTTGGTGTAGGGATTTTATTGTTTGTTTCGTCCCTTCACTAAATGATGAGCCAGAGGATAATTGATTTCCATATTTTAATTTGGAATCGATTTATGGCAATTCCTTGCATTAAGGAATTCTAATAGTGTAACTTCCGAAAAACCAGTTAACGCATTCGAAAGAAAGGTCCTCCGAAGAATTTTGGGACATGTGAAGGGAGGAACAGAATGGCGAATAAGATACAACCATGAGCTGTATCCACTTTACGACGAGCCAGAAGCTTCAACGTTCATCAAGCTACGTAAACTGCAGTGGGCTGCCCAAGTAGAGCGAATGGAAGACAGAAGAATCCCCAAACACGCTCTTAAAGGCAAAGCGAGTGGTAACCGGCCAGTAGGCAAACCACACAAGCGATGGGAAGACTCGGTTGACGAAGACAGCAAAGCCGTCTAAAAAATCAGGAGCTGGAGGACACTAGAGTCACTGTATAACTGAGCAACTCGGTAAAGGAGTCTGGCAGATGCGTATCAGAGATGAAACCGTTAAGTTTGAATTTTTTGGTGTATATACATATTCGGTTAGATATTTATCAAAATGCAATTGGAATTCGATTATGTGCCCTGAAAAATTAATATCATTGTGCCATTCCATTAGAAACAGCCAAAAATAAACTGCCAACAAGTCGGGCGAAACTTTATTATTCTTGGGACATGTTGCGGTGGAGTGGAAAGTCAATATGCAGGTTAGAGTGGTTAGGGAAGACTAAGTGAAAGGGAGTTCTTGGGCAGGGCTGTTTTCTATTTAACAATATTTCATTCGTTTCTGCAAGTTTAGGTTTTTATTAAGGGAGGAGGAGCGGTAATAGTAAGAGTGGGTGGATGTTAATAGCTTTTTAATTAATTGCTTGCATCACGTCCAATACTCTCTGTATAGAATGTGTTTCATAGACGAAGTTGCATAGAATTTTCATAAAATTTAGTGTATTTTACATTCACGAAACCGAACATTTGTATGGGAGGGGGTAGAGAAGGTAGGGGAATCGTAAAATTTGATATGTAGTTTTATTTTGCTTCTCTTGTAAGGGGCTTGTATAAAATTTCAAATTCGTAACTTTTAGTTTGTTGGTTATTAGTTGATTTAATGAAATTGGTCGAAATCATAGTTTTGTATGGCAAGGGGTAGAAGGGCAAGCGCAATTTCAAAACTTTTAAAACAACTTCATTTGAATTATTTTTATAAGTTTTTCTGCAAAATTTGAAGTTGATAGCTTTTAAGAGTTAGCTGACAACTTATTTCTTAAAAATGCTCGAAAATATAATTTTGTATGGGAGGGGGTAGAAGCTTTAAAGGTTTTCGACCAGTTAATATTTCGTATATTTAGGGATTTTTTTTAAATACATTTTGCAAATTTTCAAGTTTCTACCTTAAAATTTCACTCAAAAATTTTCAGTTTATGTGTTTTTTTCAATGCACATGAAACACCTTGTGCACGTTAGACCGGGGGGATCGGTTTATAACAATTATGGATCAAGTTATTATTATTTTTTTATGTACATCAAATAGACGTATCCACATGCAAAATTTAAACTTTGTATCTTTCACCAGAGCCTCAAAAAAATCACTCAAAATTTTTGACATTTTTGCTTATCACCTCCCTCCCCTTACACCTCCCAACTTAAAATTTTTATCAAAATTAACTATTATGTAGTTCTACAATCTGACAAATTTTTGATTTGATATCTGTATTATTTTTTGAGATATAAGGATTCGTAATTTTGAAAAGTGCGCCATTTTTGAAATGCTCCCCATTTCCCCCCACTACTATTATTTCAAGATCTTATATTTTTTTTGTATTTTTCCAGTATAGCTTAATATAAGTTTCAAGTTTCAATTACATAGCTTAAGAGATAGTTGAGATATTCAGTTTTAAGTGTTTTTCTTTGCACCCCTCCTGACCCTTCCCCTTACGATAATTAACCACTCTCTAAGCTGATTCCAATGGAACTATATGCTACCTTGACGGTCCCAAAATATGAATTTTTTACGATAAGTAATTTCGAAGATATAATCATTTGAAAAAAAAATTCGGCCGACAATTTGTTTTTAGCCCCCCCTTTTCGGACGCCAATGGATAAAAAAATTAAATTATTTTTAAAAGTTGTCCCACAACTTCTCTATATGTGTGTTGAGTTTTAGCTTCCTAGCTGTTACCTTGGTTGAGATATTTGAATTCGTATTTTTCGGCCTTAGCGCTCCCCCCGCCTCCCCCTGAACCCGTACACCCCCGAAAATGGGTATCTGCCTGAGATCCGCCACTATCTACAATCCCCCCAAAAATGAACTTTCTATCTTGAAGGGTTTGGGAGTTAATGTGCGCTGAGCGTACACACCGGCGTACGGCGTACGGCGGACGGCGGACGGCGTACGGCGGACGGCGGACGGCGTACAGACAGACGGATTTTTTTTTTTTGCTTTTTTAGGCTAATTTAGTTATGAAACGCGAAAAAACAAAATTTCAGGGTAGCAAATTTTTTTTTTTTTCCAAGTCGATCACAATACTTTATTATTAAAATAATAAAGTAATTCAATTTTATTTTGCAATTTTCTGCACCCACACATCTTTACCAAACAGGTTTTTAGTCTAGTTTATGATTCTGTTTGTTGACGCATGGCGGAAAAACATCCTAACAGGGATTTTTGCAATCCATTCCCTTTTATTGAAAATCATTCAAATTGAGAAATCATTTAAATCGACCTAAGAAATTTGCAATGCATTCTGAAGTAATGTGAAGGCATTATATAAAGTAGCAGTTTATTTAGGGAATTTGATATGCATTGAAAGGTAATGTGAGGAGATTGCATAAAATAAATGATCATCTTCAAAACGTGCCGCGCACAAAACGAAAGATTAATAATAGAAAACATTATTATCATTATAACGCGTTTGCTTTCTAATATTCCCGTAAAATTTTACAAGTTGTTCATTGCGAGAAAAAAAATCTTAAGTCGCATTTTTCCAGCAACAAAATTAGTTAAATTATAGCAACAGAATTTAAAATACTGAATTCATATCAAAAGCAGGATCCAATTTCATCACATTTTTCAATATTAATTCAAAATGAATCGCTCCCTCAATATTAGAATACCTTCTCAAAGATTAATTTGCTTTCTATTCTTTTGTAACCATTCCATCGTAGATTCTATTGCGACCATTATATTGTCGATTTTTTTCCAATCATTACATTATTCATTCGTTTCCCTAGATTCCTATGTCGATTCTTTGTAATGCAGAAAGTAGAAAAAAAACGAATGCTTGCCTATAACATTGCAATGTTAAAATAATCTATGTTTTACGACAGGAAGTAGCTGTAATAGCTTCATGGTAAGAATCATCGGCGCGGTAATGATTCCACTCCCTACTGGGATATGTCAGAATGACTACACAGTCTACACTTATTTTCACCAACACTTTGATCTTTCGATCGTTCGATTTTTAGTACCAAACTTTTTAGCACGTTCGATTTTTGTACTAAAATAGCTATCTGCCAGACTCCTGGACCGAGTGGCTCAGTTATACAGTGACTCTAGGACCGAGTAGCTCAGTTATACAGTGACTCTAGAGGACACGGTCTTTGAATCGAGACGGTTGAAGCCGACGACTTCAGGAGGCCAGGAGCCGATTTGGGCTGTCGAGCCACGATGATGATGAGGTGCATTACTTACTTTTTGCAGATTCACCGTACCAACTACAAATGACGATCCATGTGAATTACTGGCCCCATTTAACGAACTTCATGGAATAAAGGGCAGTACAGCGCTGGCGTTGTCCTGAGTTCCGATGGAGTTCTGCCTTATGCGGAGCTTATTTGAAGACAGAGTAGCTGTGTCAGGCCGGGCAACTGTTGTGGGTAATTGCAATAGCGAATGATGTGCCTTGAAAAATGTTGAAATTTTCGAGATTTGCATGGCCAGCCGATAAACAGTTGATACACAGTCCAAGAGCCTTACTAGCATTGAATCTTTCCATAGGTGATTGTGATGTAAATGCATCACATTTAAAAGGTGAATGTTAAGTTTGCTTGCATAAGAGGCAGCTCTGAGAAGAATGCGATGCGGTGTGCGATGAAAATCCGGATTTTTGCCATTCAAGATTATTACAAGTAAAGTCTTTGGGATGATAGGGTGTCGATTGTTCATTCTTGTCCATTTATGATTTGTCTAAAGAGTCAACATCCCTTTTCAGGAATTTTGCAGGGCTTCAACATGATGATCTCCATTAAACTTTGAACTTTCACTCAACGACGACGACGATAATCGACTTCGTTTCAATGGAGAGGTATTCGCATTTCGTATTTACCGAGCCAGTCAAGATACAGGATAACCGAATATGGGGTGGTGTACTAAAATGAAACAGGTTCACGAACCTATTAGCTATTATGTCACATCTGCAATGCCACAGCGAGCAACACACCAAATAGACGACCCCACTTGGATAGCGACAGCACCGATCTAAGATTGTACAAACAAACCGAATTAAAATATACGCATTGAATTAATCTGAACCTGACTTTGCTTCCACATTTACAGACGATCGCACACGTGGTTTTTGGTCGGGAAGATCCACAGGTGATTTGTTGGTTACCTAACCGAACGCTGGAATGTTTGCATACATAAATTTAGCGAAGACCAAGTATTTGCATTAGACATTGCGAAAGCGTTTGACAGAGTTTGGCATAAATCCCTACTTTCTAAGCTTTTGGCTTTAATGTTTCTTTTTTATTATGGGTTGAGAGTTTTCTATCGAAGCGCAGCATAGAAGTTATTACTGAAGGCGCCTCTTTTTGACTCCGTTTCCCAACAATTCCGGCGTCTCTCAAGGCTCCGTTTTATCACCTACTTTATTTTTAATCTTCTATTGTCGATTCTCAACTCAATTCAAAACTTCGCAATTGACAGTACACTTGTAAAAACTTACAACTTCAACTCAATTACTCAGATATACCAGTCTTCTTTTAAGCGACACAACCCTGTCATCTTTCACATGAATACGACATGACCTAATCTTTGATGGCGTACCACTTAATCATTCGGAGAATTTCTAGATTCTAGGAATGCACATTAATAAAAAACTTGACTGGAACCAACACCTCCACAATGTAGCTTTATACGCCGCTAAGTGCTTAGGCTTTCTTCGAAGGAGCAAGAAATATTTTACTCTATCTGATCTTGCAACCATATACAAGTCATACATCAGGCTCGACTCGAGTACAATTCGCATATATGGGCTGGGGCACCTAAAACTCATATAACGGTACTAAACCGAACTTATTGGAGATGATGCCATAACGATCGTTCTACCTCGAATAAGCAAAATATGGAATGCACTACACGCGACCGCTTTTCCTAGACATTACAGCATTATGCAATATAAAAGTAACAAGCTCCGACTTGATTTATTCTATCTGTCCTTACTTAATTAATTGTATATTTTGATTATTTTCGTTTTGTTTTATCCCTTCCTAAGCCGGCTGGATTGTAAGCTACAATATTAAAAGGTGATCCTTACGTTTAGATTGGTGCTATTGTTAAATGTCAGCTCTACTTGCTCACCATCTACCACTGAACACCGATGCAAACTAATGCGCGCGTATGAACACTATAAGGGACACCTGCATGAACGCTTTGCGACTCGATTGGAATGCTCAAGGTCTCTGACAATAATTACACGGGCAATGTAGAGAAGCACCCGACAGCGATCGGACGACAAGGTAATGACTCGGACCAGAAACAACAAACAGTAATGAAAGAAAACCTGCACTCTAGAACGCGCGATCATCGAATGTTCAAGGTATAAAGACGAATGTTTAAGGTATAAAGATCTTGAACATTCAACCAACCAACAGCAGCCACACGTATAGACTCGGCCGACAGGGAAAAGACCCAGACGACGAGGAAATGCTTCATAGAATTAACAGCGCTCGACCGAAAAGAGCGATATAAAAAGGCGAGCGTGTTTGATGAATGGTTAGTCCAGTTTGAGCGAACGACGGACGGGTCAGACGATATTTAGAAAGCGAAACACTCAAGATAAGCGATAAGTTGTGAGCGAGAAAGTTTTAAGTATAAAGTATAAAACGATTTAGTTGAATTAAATAAAGTTTTACGGTTAAATTAAAAAGGACTTGTTAAACTAGTAGTTTTATTTTTACTTGACATTCAGCGACCTCTTTCGCACTTCACTATAAAAAAATTAAGTAGTCAAATGTTCGTTGCAACTGAGGTTCTTGACTTTCTCGAGAGGCACCTTGCAGGAACGCTTATGTCGCCAGCTCCGAGTAACTTTTGGAGCATAGCCTCTTTTTGGAATCGAACATATTCGAGGTTCAAATCAAAGAGCATTAATGCCAGACCGTAACCATGCTTAAAATCATTACCCATAAAAAACTGAAAGTCAGATCGAATGCTAGTATAGTTTTCGATATAATATATCTATAGATAATCTCAGAAGTAAAATATACAAGACGAACGGTTCTTCCCTTTTGTTTCGCCCAGGATTAATATTAAAACGTAAAATTTCAATCGACATAGCATCCTTCTTACTTAAAATTGAAATCTACCTTCTTGCACATTCGAGCCGGAAGCACAGGCGTTGCGAAGTCCTTTTAAATGGTCGGTCGCCTCCACCAGAACCTCTTCTGCTATGGATTCATCCAAATCATTTCTCAACTTTTGCACACTTTCTCTACATGCTTGATAGCACTTTTCCACTTCAACTTCTAAAGAGGATCTGAAATAATTAAGACAATTTATTTCTTCCGAAATAATGGTTTAAAAAATCGAACGAACCTCTCACTAGCCATGTTTTGAAACGTCAAGACAGTAAATACCACCGTAACAGCTGACTACGATAACAACACAGTGCATCTCCAACTAGCAATATTGACAATTCGGAACCAGCATATTCGTTCGATTGTTTACCGGGCGCCGTATTATCGCAGCGCGGTTTTTGCCGGTTAGCTAAAACCGTGGGGGTGGGAATGCCGAGGAATTATTGGGTTTGGGAAAAAATTTTGCGACGTTTTTCCTGATAGATGATGTCAATTGCAAATAACTCAGGAAACACAAATCGCAGCAACACCAATAAACGCTCGTTGGGAAGTGACTCTTCGAGCGTTACCTTGCAGTATTGGGCAGGACAAGAAGGTTTGTCCCATGTTTGTATGAGGGGCTCATTTGCAAAATGAAACGGTATAATGTCCCACCTCAAATGCTCCATGTCCTGTACATACAATTTGCCTTTTTGGGGTGCGATAGTAGCAAATGAGGTAATGACATGCATGTATTGATATATGACGCGTAGAGTATTTTAGTAACACCGTATCTTATTGATCGCAAGGGGGTAGCTGTAGGATGAGGTTTTACCAATTCCTGCAACTATTTTTGGAGACTAGCGACTGCACGGACCTGAGCTAACTATCCCCCTGCGGGATGGGGGCAGTAGAATTCACCCACAACCGGTCCTTCTACTTCTACAATGGCGCTACAATCCAAATCGGACCTTTGCCTCCTGACATTCAGGATCCTTAACATTTTTCATTACTTATTGTGGAAGGGTTGTTAGCCCTTCGCAAAACCCTCTTTTTTTTAGTTTTCGTACATTGAGGTGTCCAAGGTATACCCAAGCGTGCAATGTACTGAAATTATATATGTATTGTGCCGACCGGGATTTGAACTCACGGCCTTCGCATTACAAGACCAACACGCTACCTACTAGGCCACACTACAACCAGTGATCTTAAATCCTAACTCATACGAGAAACGGATACAGCGCCTCGGATACAGACTGATTATACGGTAACGACTTTTGGCATTCGAGAACGGACTATGATTGGCTTCTGGAACGTTCCAACATTGAATGACGGGGGAAGGGCTGGAGTCACTCGGTCCTTGCACCGCCAATCAATGATCGACCGTGGAGTATTAAAACATCCAAATCTTGGGGTTGAGCGAGGTCAGGTGGACAGGATCAGGAGAAGAACGAACCTCTAGAGGAAATACCATTCTGTACGTTGGCCCTAAGAGTGAAACCAAAAATGGCGTGGCGTTCGTCCTTACACCGAGAGCGAGAAACAGTCTCATTAGCTGGGAGCCAATCTCGAATAGGATTATCGTCGCCAGGCTCAGGGCCAGTGTCAGTAACGTCCCAATTCTACAGTGCTACGCACCAACTAATACCGCAACACCTGGTGACAAAGGAGTTTTATAGCTAACTGAGTGCCCCCTTCGAACGTGTTCCAAGAGGTGATATTATTATCATCTCAGGAGATATGAACGTCCAGGTTGGATCTGACAACACTGGACTAGAACACGTCACGGGGAGGCATGGTGATTATTGTGTCGACGCGTCATGACCTTGGATGAAGAGACCCGAAAACGGCGAATAATTTGTGGAGTATTGTAGTACTCGGCGAATGGTCATCGGAGGAACCCTTTTTCCACACAAGAGTCATCATCAAACATCTTGGGTTTCCCCTGATGGTGTTACTCAGAACCAGATCGACCATTTGGTTATAAGTCGCCGATGGAGAGGATGTCTCCTCGATGTGCGAGCGGAACGTGGAGCTGACGTGGGGAGCGATCACCACTTGATGTTTGCCTGCTTGAGATTGTGTACAGCAGCTATCCTACTACTTCTACAATGGCGCTACAGCCCAAATCGGATCTTGGCCTCCTGTATTCAGGTTTCTTAACATTTTTCATTACTTATTGTGGAAGGGTTGTTAGCCCTTCGCACAACCCTCTTTCTACGAATTTTTAATTTTCTTAGATTGAGGTGACCAAGGTATATCCAAACAGGCAATGTGCCGGAATTATATATTGCGCCGACCGGGCTTTGAACTCACGACATTCGCATTACAAGACCAACACACTACCTACTAGGCTATACCCTAGCTACAGCAGCTATCCGACGACCACAAATTCTTCAAATGAAGCGCAAGCTTAATGTGGATAAAATCAGAGATCCCAACAAAAAACTCGAGTACACCACCATTCTGCGCGAAAAGTCTTCCACATTGGACGAATATGAAATACGCACTCTGGACGCCAATTGGGAGGCAACCAGAAACACTTTTCTAACGACTGCTGAAGAATCTGTGGGATAAGTGCAAAGCGGTGAGAAATCCTGGATGTCGCAAGACACATGGAACAAGGTTGGCGATCGGAAAAAAGCCAAATTGGCAATCCTCTCTCAACCCGATGTCAACCAACGAACGCCCGACCTGAGACAGAACTACCGCGATGCTCGTATACAGAATACTATGACTTATTCAAAGATTTATCAAATCACTTATATGCTGAATATTTACTTGAAGTGCAGTCAGATATTATTAGGGATCCCTTGAAGTTTTGGAAGTTTGTTAATTGTAAGCGCAAATCTGACGGTTTATCCAGCTTCTTTCCAGCTTCTTTCCAATTCCTTGGCAACAATAGTAATGATCAATTTACTATCTGTAATTTTTTTGCCACATTCTCAGTGGATCTTTTTCTGGTAGTAACTTCATCCCTGACATGTCGTACTTTGATAGCTTTAGAGGTACTGCTTCAACTACTTTCTCTAGTATACTGATTAGTTATAATGATATAGTTAATCATATTTCTCGCCTGAAGGATGTTTCTTCTCCTGGCCCAGATGGTGTTCCTGCTATAGTCCTCAAACGCTGCTGTCTCTCTATTGCTGAGCCACTCTCCCTCCTCTTTCAAAGGTCGCTAAAAATTGGAATTTTCCCGAACGTATGGAAGGCCTCCTTTATCATTCCGACTCACAAAAGTGGAGCAAAATCTGCTGTTGTCAACTATCGACCAATAGCTAAGCTGTCAGCTATTCCAAAGCTTTTTGAGTCTGTAGTGTATGAGTGCCTCTCGTTTCACTGTAAATCCCTGATTTCAAGTAAACAACATGGATTTGTCAAAAACAGGTCAACAGTCACCAATCTGATGGAGTTTACGAATAAATCCATTGTTGGTATTGAGGAGGGTAAGCAGGTGGATTGCATTTATACTGATTTCAGTAAGGCTTTCGATAAATTACCCCATTCCATTATTTTGTTGAAATGAGACATGTTGGGTTTTCCTACATGGTTTATTAATTGGATTAAGTCGTATCTACTTAATAGAACTTATCAAGTTCTATTTCGTGATTTTACTTCTAAGCCATTTACTGCGCATTATGGTGTTCCGCAAGGAAGTCATTTGGGACCACTTTTGTTTGTCCTGGCCATTAATGATGTTGCCTCTATTTTTAAATACTCTGAAGTACTTATTTATGCAGACGACATTAAGATCTTTAGGTCCCTTAGTTCCAACTCTGACAATTTTCTTCAAGAAGATTTGATTAATTTTGGCAATTGGTGTCGCCACAATGATCTTCGTTTGAATGTGGATAAATGTCGTGTTATGTCATTTACTAGGAAAGTATCACCGTTTGTAATTATTTATAGTCTTAATGACTGTATGTTGGATCGTGTCAACTCTATTATTGACTTAGGTGTTACGTTTGACCATAAACTTGATTTTGGCTTGCATATAAATAAGATTGTGCAAAAAGGTAATTCTATAATTGATTCTTTATAACACCTTCGTAATTGGAGTGACAGAGTGCGTCTTCCTCCTTACATCGATCGACTTAAGCTTTTAAATATGTCGTCACTCTCAAAACGACGTGAGGTAGCTGATGTAGTTTTTGCTCATCAACAGGGATGGTTGATTCTCCTACACTTTTGAGTTTGATGCAGTTTGCTGTTGGTCAATTTTTACCAAGGCAGCCTAGATTGCTACAGATTTGCTTTCACCGGACAAACTATGGTATGAATGAGCCGATTTCGCGTCTCGCGAGAGAAGTTCATGAGAATGCTGATGTATTCGACTTCTCAATTGATAAGCTGTGTTTAAAGCGTAGACTTAATACTATTTGATGCCAATGTTTTGTCAATTTTTATTCTGTGTTATTTATTTTTATGTTTTTGGTGTAGGGATGTTATTGTTTGTTTCGTCCCTTCACTAAATGATGAGCCAGAGGATAATTCGATTTCCACATCTTAATTTGCAACCGTTTTATGGCAATTCCTTGCATTAAGGAATTCTGATAGTGATACACTCTTTACTGGGGCGTGGAATAAAGGAAGATATCCGACTGAATGGAAGGAGGGCGTTATTGTGAAAATTCCGAAGAAGGGCGACCTTCGTTATTGTGACAATTGGCGTGGTATATGTCTACTTACTGTCGTATCGAACGTCATGGCCAAGTTAATTCTCAATAGGATTAGTGATGTTGTGGCCAGATTCCGTAAAGGGTCGTCTTGTACCACACAAATACCCTACGGATAATATTGGAGCAGTCAGCCGAAATGGGCTCACCACTACATCTCATGTTTGTGGACTTCGAGAAGGCTTTCGACAGCGTTAAGCGAGATTACATATGGAATGCTTTGCGTAGGAGAGGTATTCCAGATAAGGTCATAGCTATGATTAAAGAATCGTATGAAGATTCAAGGTGTCGCGTCTTGCATAGAGGAGAACTGTTCGAGAGCTTCCCTGTGCGAACGGGTGTCAAACAATGCTGCATATTATCACCAGCCCTGTTTCTAGTGGTAATAAATGACATCTTGAAAGCTGCACTGGGAGGTGGCGAAATGGAGACTATTTAACATCATAAGTCACCTTGATTATGCTGATGACGTGTGTTTGCTTGCACATAACCGTTCGGACTTAGAGTCAAATGTTCGCTCGTTGCATTTTAAATGCAAAGAGGCGGGACTGAAAATAAATGTGTATAAAACCAAGTACATGCACATGTGTTCGAACGCAAGCACACCGATTGTTCTTAACGGACAGGATGTTGAAGAGGTGCAAGATTTTTAAAGCATTGTCAGCATGGACGGCGGAGCTCGTATAAATAAAGCTCATCAGGCCTTCGGTATCCTTTCCCCTTTCTGGAGGTCGCACGAATCTGCGAGTTTTTGACGCATGCGTCAAATCCGTTTTGTTATATGATTGTACCACGTGGAAAGTGACCGTTCGACTTACCAAGAAACTACAGACTTTCGTGAACCAATGCCTCCGACGCATTTTAGAAATATTTTGGCCAGAAGTGATCTCCAACGACGAACTTTGGAGTAGAACTGGCCAGACTAAAATAGGTATTGAGATTCAAAGGCGGAAGTGGCAGTGGATCGGTCATACTTTGAGGAAACCAGAGCGAAACATCGCCAAACCGGTTTTGGATTATAATCCACAAGGAAGACGTCGGGTGGGTCGACCGTGTAACACATGGAAGCGAGCAGTTGAACAGGAGGCCATAGTCCTGGCAACAGCTTAAGGCCGATGTTCAAGATAGTGCTTTGTGGAAGAGAGTTGTTTCTGTCCTATGCTTCTATAGGGGATCTTAACAGGAATTTGATTGATTGATTTTCATTGCATTTTTAACGTTTTCTTTTATTTATTATTTATTAACAATTTAATGTCGTGATGAGTTTTCAGAGCAGTTTGACATGTCGACGGTTGGCTGGTGGCGCCAACGAGTTGCAGTGTGGCGGCTAATCAAACGTAGTCTATCATGTTGTTGCCTTTTTATGGTGGAAAAACAGAAATAAATTAGCGCTTGAAGAGTGGCAACACCACAGCGGGTTTCTTTGCTTCTTGAGCCCTTTTTGTGCTTTTTTGGTGTACTTATATACACTATTGTTAACCGAATTCGTCCTGAATTGTTTTTTTTATTTAATAAAATGGATTACTATACTATATTATCTAAATTAAAAAATGAATCTATCATCCTTTCATTATCAACTGTGTACATTGTTCATTTACGAAATTGGCAATCCTGCAGGTTGTACGGAGAAAAGGCAGTCGCTCATCAGTATTCGGCGCCTCCGTGTGCTTATCTAAAGGCATTTTGTATTGATTGAGATTAAAACTTATATTAAACCTTACATTAAAAACGTAAACTAGAAATTTGAACTGTTAATTATTGGACGTCTGGAGGTTTTATATATATTTATATGCACAGCCTTTTCTATGCTTATTTCGATTACATTCACTGATCGTCACTATCGGTATCCGTCGAGTCATTGGCTCTCATTTCAGATAATTTATACTCAGCTTGCATTACCTGAATCTGAGAAATAAAAATGAAACCATTTAATTTCTCGCAATTAAATGTTTTTGCAATTACTTACTTTTGCCTCGTAGTATTCCTGCTGATATTTCTTCTGCTGTTCCAAACGTTTTTGCCAGTTTTCGTCTTGTTTTTTCATCATTGCTTCGTACTCTTTTACCAGTGTTTTCTTCAAATCCATTTCCTGAATCGTTAGATTTCGCTCCAACCGCGTTACCTCGTTGCTCAGTATTTGGATTTCAGCCCGCAGTCTGAAATAGTGCCAACATTCAAAAATTGATCTAATACAAATTCCGATTGGGACTTACTGCTCATTTTCATCTTGCAGCATCTCATAGTCGTGACTATTGTTGAGTTGTGACGAATTGATTGTAGGAAGTGTCGCCAGCCATGAGTATCGCGATTTCTTAGCTTGGACCTTGGGTTTCTGCTTGTACACAATATTTTTTGCAATCGAAGCGAATCCAAGCACGTGAAGATTCTCTTCGATATACTCGTCAACCGGATTGATGTTCACGATCATCGTCATCTTCTCGCGCCCCAGGAGTGGTGCCTGTAGCAGCGTCGTCAGCTTCGAATCTCGAAACGGAACAACATCGGCACTTTTTTTCTGCTGATTGTGATAGACTGCATCCAAGCAACGACCCAAAACCAGTAGCGATGTATTGATCCGTTGCGCTTCCTTCAAACGATTGCCCACATTTTTTGTCTTATCCTGTCGTTCGGATCCGGCCAAATCGCAAAATTTATAGGAATAGTGAGAAACAGAATCGGGATACGAATAAGTGATAATGTCAATGATAAATACACAGTGCGATCGGCTCGAATGATTGTTAACCGCAGTCGAGCCGTAAGTGACGCGTTGCGAGGCAAGTTCAAGCAGCAAATGTGCTTCGAAACTGTTGCGGACGCATATCGAGGTGAGATTTTTAACGAAGACCTGTCCTTTGTTCGAGAAAATAGTCAGCCCCTCCTTTTTCGTGAGATCCTGTTCATAAGACGAATTCAAAAGATCGTAGACAATTTCATTGTAGATTTCGGCGATTGAAATCCAAACGAAAACCGATTGGTTGGCCGTTTCATTTGTTTCGAATTTTTGCTCGTTGAGTATGAAGTTTTTTAGACGATTGTGAATGAAGCGGTCCGAGCTGTTCTCCACGAGCATTTTACGACGCATTTTATCGTGTTTTAGCATATCATCATCGCTGAGAAAGTTGATCGCGGCATTGACCACGTTTATAGCAGGCAACTCGTGGACGGTACTACCGTACATAGTGAAAATGTGCTCCAGAGCACGAGGAATGATTCCCGGCATTTCGGTGGTGCCTGAAATTGTTTTCGTTTTTATCAGTTTAAGGAGCCTTCTGGACAGCGGTACTCACCGATTTGTGTGTGCGTTTTTCCTGATCCTGATGTTCCGTAAGCCAATACCGTTAAATTCTCGCCGGCTTCGATACTTCGTCGAATGCACTTATTGTAGACTTCAGATTGGGACATCGCACCGTCCATTATATCGGTAAACGAGAAATGTTTCTCGGTTACGGTTTTGCCTGACTGGGCGCCGTTTTTCATGATTAAAACATTCCCGGACGGTTCGTAAGCGACAGAAATCTTCGCGGGTCGCAATCGCAAATAGACTTGAGCTCCGTCCATCTGGGTGAGATTGCCATTACTAGAGCTGCACGTAGAACTCGCAATTTCATTTAGACTTTCATACGAACCGCTCTCGCTCGACTCCTCGCCAATTAAATCCTCCAATACAACTCTTCGTTCAGGACGCGGACGGTAACGCCTATCTACGCTTGGATCGCGCGCATGAAGGAAAGAACGAATTTTGTCGTGCGGCATTTCAATCACTTTTTTTCACTTCTCACACAAAGTCTGGGATATTTCTGCACTCTATTTCGGATTTAATTTATTTCAAAATTCAAACCTTACCGGTCAACTGGGCAGCTTAGCGTTTCTGACACCAATGCATACAAGCGCCACTCTTACTTGCGAAATGACAGCTGAGTGCAAGTGTAAATTGTTGTTGCTGGTTCAAATTTGATTTAAAAGGTGCTACTAGATCTGTTGAAAATTTTTAAGTGGTTAGAGTTCTTAACGACTTAGATTCGAAAATTGTGCCTGTAAATACTGCACAACAGAATAAATTGTGTGTCGTCGTTTTCATGTACTATAGCAAGGTTCTATAGAAATACCAGGCCGTAATGCTGAACAGTCAGGCCACTGAAAAGAAGAAAAATGGCGAATATAAAAGAACCCGCGACCGACCGGAAGATCAAAACTAACCTGACAAGAAAATACAAAGGTCCGGAATATGAACGGAAATGTTCAACAAACGTAGAAGTCAGTGGATCATGCCGGTTTATCCGAGCCTTCTATAATCTTTCCCTGTGGATACCATGACCGCTCTTCGAACCTGTTCAAGCACTTGTAATATCCGTGCTGGACCACGGTCTCCCGATAATTGAACACGGATGAAACTCTTAAATCAGCGGATTAAAACAAATAGGCACGACGCGAATCCCGACATCTAAAAGATAGATAAAAACATAACAGGGCTACGATTGCGCGTAAAGCGCAATCTTACGATACTCTAGATGACAGAATTTTTTGCGATCCCAAGAAATTTTGTATGGGGAGTGTTAGAAGGGGTGATAGCATCGAATTAATTTTTTCCCCATCATGCTAAAGTAGCTATAAAAATGTTTTATACAAAATGCTTACTCCAAAAATTGAAAAGGAGCTGAGATAATTAGTGTGTTAGATTTAGTGAAAATGTGCAGTTTGTATGGGAGGTGGTAGAAAAGGTGAAGGGATTTTAGTGATTTTTTCAGAAATAACTAAAAATATCATAAAATTGACATCTCTTAAATTTTAGACCAGTAGCATTCATACTTTTCAAGAAAATAAATTTTTTGTGAAGTTATGAAACTGTGTCATATTGTATGGGAGGGGGTAGAAGCAGTAAAGCTAATCAAATATTTTTTTTCTGATCTTAGTGATAATGCTAAATAAGTATTTATTGCAAAATGTGAGCTCGATAAATGTTATATGTTCTGAGAAAATCGGCTTAGAGCATTTCATGAAAAAGTGTAGTTTGTATGGGAGGGGTTGGAAGGAGAGGGAGGACGCAAATAGTTTTTGTACTGTATATTGAAATCATTATGAAAGTAATATATCCCGAAATTCAGACTAATAGCTTTTATACTTTTCGAGCAAATCCATTTATAGTAGAATTGCGAAATTGTGACATTTTGTATGGAAGGTGGTAGAAGGAGTGGGAGGTTACGTATAAATTTTTATACGGTAGATTGATATTATCATAAAAATAATATATTTCAAATTTCAGGCTAAAAGCTTTTATACTTTTCGAGCAAATCCGTTTATTGTGAAATTGCGCATTTGTGTCATTTTGTATGGGAGGGGGTAGAAGGGGTGGAGCGATTTGGCCCGTTCACGAACTTGACCTTACTTTTTTGTCAAAAACGACGTGTACGAAATTTTAGCTTTCTAGCTCAACGCGTTCTCAAGCTAGAGAGCGAACGGACGGACGGACGGACGGACATCCGGTTTTGAGATTTTTGAGTGATAATATTAATTTCTGTATTCATCATTTTTTTCTCCGAGCCTTATTTCTTGGCGTCACACGCTCCAGAGCAAACTTATAATACTCTCAGATTTCATCTAGAGTATAAACAAACTGCCAAAACACGTCAAATCGAATTGTCAAACTGATAAATCTTTAATTAGGATGAGCTCTGACTTGCTCGGGCACCTTAGGTTTAGTTCAGAAAAACTTGCTATTCTACGTCATTGTTTTCAATATTACGGAATAGAGCTTTTTTCAGAGGAATTGAATTTTACTAAAAAAAAACCCAACGAACTTTTTCCCAGACCCAATATCTAGCTGCTCTCTTAACGCATTACCCATCTGTTGAACAATTTCACCTTGCAACCTGACTGAACATAAAATTAATGGGGATAATTCTTGAATCACTATGAGTGGGCTTATTCTGCGGAGCTCAGCATAAATATTATTTTCTTTCGGAATTTCTGAGAGGAATGGAAAGAACACCAAACAACGCAAAACGAAGAATAATTATTATTTTTTTTAAATTTCTCGAGAGTTCACACCTGTAAGGCAATCATAAAAATTTCCACAACAAAGTGTAAGCAAATAAAATAAAATGCAGAAAATGAAATGCAAGTCTTCATGAATACTGAAATTGGTTTTTAATCGTGTACTGTTTTTTTCCAAACAAAATCTGGCCCCCTTTTATCGGCGTAGCGACGTCCCACATATCAGCTGGACGATGATGCAAAAATTAAGTGGGTGCTGTTCTGCACTGCTGGTAGTTCAAGTCCCCTCTTTCTTCTCCTCTTTCAAAAATTTCACTTAATTCAACTTTTCAAAATGAACGTGCCAACTTGTACACTTGGTTCATTATTTTACACTCTATTTCTTTGTTTCAAACTGTGGCTTGGTTTTTCTTTTAAGTTCCACGTCTTTCAAACTTGAACATTCGCAGTCCAGTCCCGATTTTTTCCGTTTTTTCGAATGTAATTTAATTTAGAATTTTCTGTGATCTTGAATCATGTAATCGAATTTCGTTACAGCTCCCGCAAAAGTACGTGGACGCGGTTCATGCCTCGACACACACCAATAATTGGGCGGTAGTGATGTCAAGTTTCGTTACTTTTCGGTACCAGTAACTATTCGTTACTTTAAGGAAAGTAATCGTTACATTTTATTCATTATTAGGTACTCGTTTTTCAAATGACCACCATACCATGTTACAAGGATGTACAAGCCAGTTTTGCAAATTAAAAATTCAAATATTAGGTTGTTGTAGATGAAATGGCGACTTTGCTAGTGAAATTTCAAACAAATTTAACTCTTGTAAAACTTAATTTTATTAATCAAAATAGATACCAGCAGATGCCATTCACTTCTCCAAATGAGATACAAGTGAATTTATGCCATTGTCGTAGTAGTCCGACTTTCTAGACTGAAGAAATTCCTCGAAGGCTTTTTTGATGGCTGCCTCATTGTTAAATTGTTTCTCCGCCAAGAAATGATCCAAATGTTTAAAAAAGTGGCAATCGGTTGGCCAGAGGTCTGGCGAATATGGTGGATTAATTCCTGCATGTGCATTTCCGCGTTAGGTGGCAGCAAGAGTATCTCTCGGCAGAATCTGTTAAAAAAAAGGATTAAGGACGTAAGACGACTTCGAATTTCATCAGGAACTACTTACTCCGTGGTCATCGATAAGGTCTGCAGCACTGTTCATGTAACAGGTGTTGCTTAGATTTGTTAGGCCCACTGGACCGTTCCTGGCTCTTTCAGCAGCAACATGCGGAGATTGTGGCGGTGCGTCCTGCGCCTTGGGTGACGATAACTCCTCCGCTGCAACATGCGGAGATGGTGGCGGCGTGGCGATACACATATCGAAAAGTTGTTTGATGCTGGAATCATCTTCGTTGCTGCTGTCAGTGATCTAAAAAAAAATTGTTGTTAGTTTTTGTTTGCCGAAAGTTTTTCGTTGTCTTACCACTTCAGACTTTCGTTGTTGGATGCTGGAATCATCTTCGTTGCTGCTGTCAGTGACCTGAAAAAAATTTTGCTAGTAATTTTTTGCCGAAAGTTTTTCGTTCTCTTACCACTTCAGACTTTCGTCACCGCATGTCGAGTGCTTTCTCGAAATTGTTTAAGCGCTCCAGAAGCAGCATCACAGCCGTCTTTGATCTGAGTGAATTCAATTCAGAAAAAGCCGGGCCACTCGATCGGGCTACTTCTGTCTCCAACAGCAATAGTCTCTTTTCGATGTGGAGCTAAAAGGACCTCTTCGTCGCATGGAAGAATTGCACAAGGATATCCCTGGTTGATGCGAACCTTTGTGGATTATTATTGGCATCGGGGAGCCACATGCTCTTGGTTTTCAAGCTGAGTACCGGATGTTCTGCCTTATCCCAATCCATCTCCTTCGAGTCCGTGTAAAACGGTCGCATGTCGATCGCGTCTTTCCCCGCTAGCAACAATTTCAGATTTTTAACGATGCGGGATTCAAAACCCACTGCTACGGAGATGTTCTCATTAAAAAAAAACAGGTGGCATTATCGGCGTGAAGTGCACGGGCTCCATGCACTCCCCGTTTTCAACTATCCGCCTCCTCAAGCATCCATCATCCTCCCGCAGGAAAATGAAACGCGCGAGGAGAGAAAGGAAACGCTAAGGTAATGGGCACTTCCACTGTCCTTACCGTATGCCGAGCGAGTCTCAAATTCACCACGGTTGACGTCGAACAGCGGAATGTTGTTCGACCCATTAAAATCATTGGCCATCTTTATAATTGAATTGGCGGCATTTCGAGAAGAGCTGCAGTATCCCGTCATTTGCTGCAGTTTTCCTGTCAATAACCCTATCTTTGTGGCCTTGTTGCTTTTTGGTTTGGGATTTTTATAGCTCTTCGGGAAGAAAATGGACGACAAATTTTATACAACTCACGGTGTGCTCTTCACTGAATGCGACTATCCGCTTCTTCTGCAATAGCCGCTTCATAACGTTATCACGGTACGCATCAATAAATGTGCTTATATAATGTAAGTTTGCGCACTCCTTCTCCCTCCGAGACTCACGTCCCGCATTGGAGATCGGCAGGGTCGAGCAGATTAATGTTATTGACTCCTGCATAGTTCTGCGCCATATATGTTACGGTTCGTATCCGGAGTGGGGAGAGAGAATCATCATGACTCGTCCTCGTCGTTTGAATAATCTTGATCGACAGACAACGGGATGGAATTTCGGTGGGAGAGTTGGGTTATTGATGGTAGAAATTGGGGGTTCTAATGGGTGAGGCATTGATAGGAATTGGCGAGGAGCTGGCTGAGAAGGGCGCTCAGGTCTTGGATCACTCGGACAATACGCCCCAATGAACGTACAAAGACAGCAGGTTCGAAAGTTTTCGAAAAAACAGTAGTTGGGCCGATACATTTCCTAAGAGCAAAAGTTGCCATGACGATACGCTGCGACATCTTTAACCCGTCCACCAGTGACATTAGCTCGCGTTCATTGGCAGCGAATGAATAAAGTCTTCATTGAAAAATTTTGCAAATGTTTTTAGCGTCCATTGCCGCTCTATTAGTTATGATGTTAGCTCGTGCCGAGCCATATGTCGCATCTGCCATTCTCTGCTTTACTCGCTGAAATTGCCATCAAACAACATCCGCACCATCTCGTCATCTTTCGGTCCCCAGTTTTCCAAATGGACGCGGTGGCGCTCCATTTTCCTGAAATACGCAGCAACATCACCGACAGCGTGACCGCACAGGCTACTGCAGTTTGCCAGTGAGTACGTATTACGGCCCGCCGGATTGTCGTTCAGCCACTTTTGGTGTTCATCGTCCGAATAGAAACAAAGATTCAGCGTACCTTTCACTGTTTTCATTATAAGCGTGAACGACCAACCAACGCAAGAGCTTCTGCCCATTCGTTGCAATGAAATCGACAATCAGTCTCTTTATACGTACACCAGGGTTAACATTAAAACGTGGAATTTCAATCGACATACATGCATCCTTCGTTCTTAAAATTGAAATCTACCTTCTTGCACATTCAGACCGAAGAAAGCGTTGCAGAGTCCTTTTAAATGCCCGGTAGCATCCACCAGGACCTCTCTGCTATGGATTCATAATAATTTTAATAATAATTTATTCAATAAAAAAATTCAATAACAATTCTAGATATAAGATCATAACTTAAATTCAATCCACAATTAGATAAACTAATCCTTACTTAAAACAATATAAACTAAGAATGAAGCAAAACAGTACTATAATATACAATATAAAATAGTAAAAAATAAATTTTTTTTTTCAAGATAAGTTACAGGAGAAAAATAATAGATAAAAAATAAAAAATATATATATATATTTATATGAGATAACAGACAGCTACGAGCTGGTATTAGGGAAATTTATGTAGTATCATGGAATTGTATGTATATAAGCAATACCGGGTAATACATAGTCAATTTAGTATCTTTACGATTGCTGTAAGAACTTCTTTGCTGCAATCTTGAGACACTTGATGTTATTCGCCTGTCGAATATTTATTGGCAAGGAGTTGTATTATCGTATTGCTTCGTATATGGGATCCTTCCTTAGACGATTCGTCCTACAATTTCGATTTCTTATCGAAGTTGCATTCCGTGTATTGAAATTGTGGATATCTGCGTTGTATGTTATGACTATTGAAGATTTTAGTCCTTGGTTTATTACATTGTATATTAATTTTGTCCTCTCCAGGTTTAATGTTTGCTGCAGGTTTAGCTTGTTGTAGGTTACGTAAGGATCTGCTGATGGTGTCAGATGTGGTAAATTATACACGGACTTAATGCTTTTGTTCATAATCCTCGATATTTTTTCCATGTTATGTATAGATGTTTAGGTCCATATTACAATTCCATAGGTTATATTTGATACAATAAATGAATTATACAACATTTCTTTTATTGGTGTTGGTAGGAAATTGTTACACCGTAGGACTCCAGTTATGGGTGCTATTTTCTTGCGAACGTTATTAATGTGAGGAGTCCATGTTAGTTTTTCATCGATCGTTAAACCTAAATACTTGGCTTGTCTTGTTCTAGATAATTCAATTCCATCTATGTTGAGTTTTAGATCAATATCAGCTTTGTTTAATTGATTAAATATCATGAAATTGGTCTTTGATGCATTTAGGGTTAACCTATTGGTCAATAGCCATTTCTTAAAGAGCTTGAGGTCGTTGTTGATAAGGTATTCCATTACAGGCTGATTTCTTGCTTTGTAGAGCAATAGTGTGTCATCCGCATAAACTATATTTCGCACTTATACCTATGTACTGGATGTAGAGTAGGTAAAGAGTACGACCAAGAATTGAACCCTGTGGAATTCCAATGTTAATGGGTTTAGGATCACTGAATTTGTCCATGTTTATACTCTAGATGAAATCTGAGAGTATTATAAGTTTGCTCTAAAGTTTGTAACGCCAAGAAATAAGGCTCGGAGAAAAAAATGATGAATACAGAAGTTAATATTATCACTCAAAAATCTCAAAACCGGATGTCCGTCCGTCCGTCCGTCCGTTCGCTCTCTAGCTTGAGAACGCGTTGAGCTAGAAAGCTCAAATTTCGTACACATCGTTTTGACAAAAAAGTAAGGTCAAGTTCGTTAACGGGCCAAATCGCTCCACCCCTTCTACCCCCTCCCATACAAAATGACACAAATGCGCAATTTGACAATAAACGGATTTGCTCGAAAAGTATAAAAGCTATTGGCCTGAAATTTGGAATATATTACTTTTATGATAATATAAATCTATCGTATAAAAATTATGCGGGTCCTCTCCCTCCTTCTACCCCCTCCCATACAAACTGTACTTGTCATGAATTACTCTAAGCCAATTTACTCAGTGCGTATAAGATTTAGCAAGCTGAAATTCTGCACTTAATATTTATTTAAAATTGTTAGTAAGGATAAAAAAAATTAGACGATTAGCTCCACCCCTTCTACCCCCTCCCATACAAAATGACGCAATTTCCCAATTCGACTATAAATGGATTTGCTCGAAAAGTATGAAAGCTATTAGTCTGAATTTCGGGATATATTACTTTCAAAATGATTTCAATATACAGTATAAAAATTATTTGCGTCCTCCCTCTCCTTCCAACCCCTCCCATACAAACTACACTTTTTGATGAAATGCTCTAAGACGATTTTCTCAGAACATATAACATTTATCGAGCTCACATTTTGTAATAAATACTTATTTAGCAGTATCATTAAGATCAGATAAAATTATTTGATTAGCTTTACTGCTTCTACCCCCTCCCATACAATATGACACAGTTTCACAACTTCACAAAAAATCTATTTTCTTCAAAAGTATGAATTTTACTAGTCTTAAATTTAAGAGATGTCAATTTTATAATATTCTTAGTTATTTCTGAAAAAATCAATAAAATCCCCCCACTCTTTCTACCACCTCCCATACAAACTGCACATTTCAACTAAATCTAACACACTAATTTTCTCAGCTCCCATTCAGTTTTTGGAGTAAGCATTTTGTATAAAACATTTTTTATAGCTACTTTAGCATGATGGGGAAAAAATTAGTTCAATGCTATCACCCCTTCTAACACTCCCCATACAAAATTTCTTGGGATCAGAAAAAAATCTATTTCATCTAGAGTAACGTAAGATTGCGCTTTACGCGTAATCGTAGTCCTATTATGTTTTTATACTCTAGATGAAATCTGAGAGTATTATAAGTCTGCCACAAAGTTTGTAACGCTAAGAAATAAGGCTCGAAGAAAAAAATGAATGATACAGAAGTTCATATAATCACTCAAAAATCTCAAAACCGGATGTCCGTCTCTAGCTTGAGAACGCGTTGATCTAGAAAGTTCAAATTTTGTACACGTCGTTTTTGACAAAAAAGTAAGGACAAGTTCGTGAACGGGCCAAATCGCTCCACCCCTTCTACCCCCTCCCATACAAAATGACACAATTACGCAGTTTGACAATAAACGGATTTGCTCGAAAAGTATGAAAGTTATTGGTCTCAAATTTGGAACATATTACTTTCATGATGATATCAGTCTACCATTTAAAAACTATGAGTGTACTCTCTCTCCTTCTACCACCTCCCGTACAAACTGCACTTTTTCATGAAATACTCTAAACCAATTTACTCAGTGCGTATAAGATTCAGCGTGCTGAAATTGTGCACTAAATATTTATTTAAAATTATTAGTAAGACCAAAAAAAATTAGACATTTAGTTTCACCCGTTCTACCCCCTCCCATACAAAATGACACAATTTCGCAATTCGACAATAAACGGATTTTATCAAAAATTATGAAAGCTATTGATCTGAAATTTTGTATATATTACTTTTATAATAGTTTCAATCTGCTATATAAAATTTAGTTGAGTCCTCCCTTTCCTTCCACCCCCTCCCATACAAACTTCACTTTTTTATGAAATACTCTAAATAAATTTATTCGGTACGTATGAAATTTATAGAGCTGAAATTATGCACTAAATAATTATTTAGAATTATTAGTGAGACTAAGAAAAATTAGGCGAATACCCCCTTCCATACAATTTGACACAATTCAACAACTGTACAAAAAGTAGATTTTCCTGAAAAGTATGAACGCTAATTATCTGCAATTTAAAATATTTCAATTAAATCATGTTTACAGTTATTTGTAAAAACGTCATCAATATATTCACACTCCTTCTACCACTTCCCATACAAACTGCACAATTTCACTTAATCCAATACACTAATTATCTCAGTACCTTTTAAATTTTTGAATCCTAGATTTTGTAAAAAACATTTTGATAGCAACCTTAGCGTGATGTGGAAAAATTATTTCAATGTCGTCACCCCATCTACCACTTCCCCTAAAAAATTTCTTAAAATGAAAAAAATTCTGTTTCATCTAGAGTAGAGTTACTCTATGAAAAAGAAAGAACAAGACGTACTAGAGTTCGGCCAAGGTGATAACTAGCTTTTCCGTTAAATTTGAAAAAGCGCACTGCTATTTTCCAGCGTGCGATAAGTAAGCAAATGTGATTGCAATCCGTTCATTAGAACGTGAAACCTACCAAATTAAATTTTCACCACTTAAAAGTACTGCAAATTAAAGATATTCGCGAAATAAAACCACTAAAAAGTTACACCGACACGTTGCACGCATACATATGAAAATAAAAAGCGCCCCATCTGACAAGGTGTCCAGACTCTTCTACCAGGTGCCTTGTTCTTTCTTTTTCATAGAGTGACTCTAATCTAGAGTATCGGACGAATGGGCTTTCCGCCCAGTCGTAGTCCTGTTATGTTTTGTTATGTAAGTACGTCCTAGGAGATAATTTTTTATTACGTCGTTAGCTTTTCCTCTTATACCTAGTTCACTTAGACCTTGAAGTAATATTTTATGGTCTATCGTGTCAAATGCCTTCTTAAGGTCTATAAGGACTGACGTAACGTAGAAGCCTTTGTCAAGTCCATCATTTATGAATTGCTTCGATCAGAGCTGAAGTTGTGTTACTCTTTTCCTGGAAGCCATACTGATTCCGATCAAATGCACCATTTTTTCTTATAAATTTTATTATTCTTTCGTTGATCACTTTTTCCAAGATTTTGCTGATAGAGTTTGTCAGAGCGATCGGCCTATATCCAATACAGACCCCAACGTCTGTATTGGATCCACTTTTCTCTCAATTTTTGGACTCTTTCTCCACATCCTTAATGGCACTTCAACTTCTAAGACTGATTTGAAATAATTAAGACAAACTATCTATCACGAAATAACGGTTTAAAAAAACGAACGAATCTTTCGCTAGCCATGTTCACAAACGTCAAAACAGTAGATAATACCGTAACAGCTGACTACGATAATAACACAGTGCATCTCCAACTAGCAAAATTGACAATTCGGAACCAGCATTCTCGTTCGATTGTTTACCGGGCGCCGTATTATCGCAGCGATGGCGATTTTTCTATCATTCTCGATAATTTTTGCCTGTTTTCTGGCTGTACGGTGTGAAACGCCGAATGTAATTTAATTTAGAATTTTCTGTGCCCTTCAATCATGTAATCGAATTTCCTTACAGCTCCCGCAGAAGTACGTGGATGCGGTTCATGCCTCGACACACACGAACAATTGGGCGGTGCTCGTCGATGCTTCGAGATTTTGGTTCAATTACCGGCATGTCGCCAACGTTTTATCAATTTACAGGTCGGTGAAGCGCCTGGGTATTCCCGACAGCCAAATAATTCTGATGATTGCAGACGATATGGCTTGCAATCCGAGAAATCCGCACCCGGGATTCGTTTATAACAACGCCAATCAGCACATCAATGTGTACGGGGATGATGTCGAAGTCGACTATCGCGGATATGAGGTTCGTATCATGTTCGGATAAAGTTGGTTCTAAGTCCGCTGATATCGTTTCACGTTTAGGTAACGGTTGAGAACTTTGTCCGACTGCTCACAGGCCGCACACAAAACGGAACGGCCCGATCGAAGAAGCTTCTCACTGATCCGGGTAGCAACGTTTTGATTTACCTCACCGGGCACGGTGGAGATGGCTTCCTGAAATTTCAGGACTCCGAAGAGATAACCAATCAGGAGTTGGCCGATGCTGTCGAACAGATGTGGCAAAAGAAACGCTACAACGAACTGTTTCTGATGGTGGACACTTGCCAGGCGGCATCGCTGTACGAAAAGTTCCACTCGCCGAATGTTTTGGCTGTTGCAAGTAGCTTAGTGGGTGAGGACTCACTCTCGGTAAGATGGCATACTTTTACCTGGTGCATGGTAATAATTTTGAACAATTTCTAGCATCACGTCGATCCGTCGATTGGAGTGTACATGATAGATCGCTACACGTATTACGCCTTGGAGTTCCTCGAGAAGGTCCAACCCAATAGTGACAAAACGATGGGAGAATTCGTGAGTGTTCTTCGTACAATGAAGCTGTAAGTTTTAAACTAAGCGATTTATTTCAGCTTCAAGTGTGCCCGAAGCGAGTTTGCATTTCAACGGTAGGAGTCCGCAAGGATTTGTACAAGCGCGATCCAAACAAAGTTCCTATAACCGACTTTTTCGGTTCGATTCGTCCGACGCAGGTGGCTTCCGAAAGAATTAACATTACGCTTGCGAATGAAGAGTGGGTTTAATTCTTCAAATTTATTATAAATTTTTTTTTGATCACTTGCACTTTCTTTCAGAGATGTTATGGAAGATTTCAGGCACGACCATCCACCAGCGCCTGATGTTGAATTTAAGTTCGCACCGCAGTTTCCATCGGAACTTTTCGCTTAAAGATTCCTTAGTGGCATTTTGTATTTCGTTTTTGTTGTTTTCTTATTAAAATTAACTAGGAAATTAAAAAAAAGCCTTTAAATTTGATTTATAAATTAACATAAACACGAAATGAGTTTGAGTTCGAAAGCTATAAGGTGTCACCACCCCCACATGAACAAAAAATGTCAATTAATTTGGAAGAAAACATTATTGATTCAAAAATACAACAGGACTACGATTGGGCGTAAACCCCAATCGTGCGATACTCTAAATGAAAGAAATTTTATTTTTTAATTTAAGTAATTTTGTAGGGGAAGTGGTAGACATTGAACTAATTTTTTCACATCACGCTAAGGTTGCTATCAAAATGTTTTATGCAAAATTTATGCAGTTTGTATGGGGGGTGGTAGAAGGAGGGCGAGTTCTTAATGACTTTTTCAGAAATAACTATAAACATCATGCTTTTGAAATGTTTTAAATTGCAGAACAGTAGCTTTCATACTTTTAAGAAAAATCGACTTTTTGTAAAGTTATGTCATTTTTCATGGGCGGGGGTAGAAGGAGTAAAGCTAATTGTTTAATTTTTTTTTCTATTACTAAGTATTCTAAATAAATATTTGGTGCAAAATTTCAAATCAATCAATTTTATAGGCACTTAATAAATTGGTTTAGAGCATTTCATGGAAAAGTGCAGTTTGTATGGGAGGTGGTGGAAGGAGGGGGAGTGCACAAATAGTTTTTATACAGTAGAATGAAATCATCACGGAAGTATTATATTCCAAATTTCAGATCAATAGCATTTATACTTTTTAAGCAAATCCGTTTATCGTCGAATTGCGAAATTGTGTCATTTTGTATGGGAGCGGGTAGGAGGAGTGGGGCGATTTGGCCCGTTCAAAACGACGTGTACAAAATTTCAGCTCTCTAGTTCAACGCGTTCTCAAACTAGAGAGGATACAGACGGGACAAACGGATTTTTGAGTGATTATATGAACTTCGGTATCATTCATTTCATTCACGGATTGGGCTGCCAAAATTATCGCCGAATGTACAGACTTCCCTTCGACGGGAAAGCGTATAAGATCTTAGGATGAGTCCGTAAAGGAAGTAAGGACGTTGAAATCAGCCAGCACCGATACCGGGAGTTTGTTAATGTCCTTTATCGACGTCCTAAAGGAAAGTCTGGTAGTGGCGATCATCGACAAAGTGATGCAGACGGAAGCATCACTCATGAGATCTGGAGGAAGGTTGAAAGCAAACTTACATCCAACTTCCATTCTGGTCCTCCACAGGTGTATAGAGGCGGCGGATGGCACCAAGATCATGTTAAACTGATTCAGTCTGCCGATCAAAGATCCGCGGATTTATACAAAATCGCAATTGTCAGATTGGGAGAAAAGTGGCCAGGTGCGCAACTCGAAATTATGTCAAGGAATGAGATCCCAAACCGACCAAGGGTAAGCTTATCTCCAGAACCCAGCGATGCAGGTGCAATTTTGGACATTCTTCGGTCTTGCAACCCAAATCTTTCTGCGCATAATTGAAGGCTTGGGAAGCTGGAGGAGATTTATAGGAAGATGCGCCGTATTAGTGATCAACAATGAGTCTCTTGCTCCCTTCCCCAAACCGCATTTTCAATTATGGGTTCGGTGCCATCAAAATTAAAGTGTAAAAAAAAGACTGATTGGGAGCGGATCAAACAATCAAGGATCCCGTGCCTCCAGTATTCACGATGGATACGGAGGGGGAAGACTCTACATTCGAAACCAATCCAGCTCTTCACATGACTAGTCTAACCATTGACCAAGACGACTCACAGTTGCCAGGCTCAGAGATGGAGGACGAGCGTCTTAGTTCGCATCCGCTCACCATATCGTTGATCCGTATGTGACTATTGGGAGAATTATTGTTCTGTAACACCAGTAAATCATTTTGGGCTTTAATCCCCATTTTCTGCCAAATAAGCTTTTACAGGCCCAAAATGCCTTTAGTGCTTTGGCATGAGTCCATTCTATATGTTTGTTCCAGTTGAGTTTGCTATCCAGTATAACACCTAGATATTTTACCTCATCTGAAAAGGGTATTATTGTTCCATTTATTGAAGGAGATGTGGTTTTTCCTTCTATTTGTGAATGGTACTATCTCAGTCTTACTTGGGTTAATGTTCAAGTTCTTAGACTGACACCAGTTCATTATCACCTCTAAGGCTGATTGTATTCTTTCCGATATCATTGATTCATATTTGCCTCTACTGATAATGACAAGGTCATCAGCATATCCTATCGCCTCGTATCCCTGGTCTGTTAGACGGTCCAGATGCTCATCTACTACAATTGACTAAAGTAGTGGGGATGGTACCCCACCTTGAGGACAGCCTCTATAGGTCTGTGCAGTCACTGTGCTATCACCTAGATCCGTGGTTGTCAATCGGCTCTTCAGCGTGGCGTGCATCCATTTTATCGTGGCCGTTTCTAAGCCCTTTTTCCTAGCTGCCGCTATTATGGCTTCATGGGGATTATTGTCAAATGCTCCTTCTATATCTAGGAATGCACAAAGTGCAATTTCTTTATAGTCTTTTGCCTTTTCGATTTGTCTTACCAAACCATGAAGGGCTGACTCTGTTGATTTGCCTTTTTGGTAGGCATGTTGGTTGTTATTAAGACAGACCTTGTTAGGTCCCGTTCTTATGTGGATGTCCACTAATTTCTCCATCGTTTTGACAAAGAAGGAGGTAAGACTTATAGGGCGATATAGCTTTGGCTGTTCGCTGGGACGGTTCCCTGCCTTCGGTACAAATACCACTCTCGCTTTCCTCCAGATTTTTGGGATGTATCCCCATATAAAGCTGGCTTTAAAGATCCTTATCATTATTGGCATTAGGATCTCTTACCCCTTCTGCAATAATGCGGCTACTCCGGCTGATTTATAGGGTTTGAAGGTGTTGATCGCCCATCTGATCTTTTCCGGAGTGAAGATTTTACCAGCAATACTTTTGCTGAATGGAGTTTGACGATACATCCTTTCCTCTACCTCTAAATCTTCATTATTGTTAATTAACTTGCAGCCTGGGAAATGTGTTGCCAATAACACTTCAAGAGTTTCCATGCTGCTTTTGGTTAAGGACCCATCTGGTCTCTCTAGTAGTTCGATGTCTGTCGGGGTGTCTTTTAACAACACCTTTTGGAGTCTTGGGACCGTTGGGAGATCATCTATCTCTTCACAGAATCTTCT
The DNA here is from genome assembly GCA_963669355.1 of Chorisops tibialis. Classification (NCBI taxonomy): domain Eukaryota; kingdom Metazoa; phylum Arthropoda; class Insecta; order Diptera; family Stratiomyidae; genus Chorisops; species Chorisops tibialis. The sequence continues at coordinate 80,349,132 of OY770262.1, read as the reverse complement.
CCAAGACTCGTTTTTTAACTTTTTTAGAAGTTTATTATATTACTGTATTCGTCCCAGGTACCTATTGAACAATTTTCTAGTTTGTTTGCGTTTTTCCGCTAATTCCTCGTTCCACCAAGGAGTTTGTTTGACTCTTTTTTTGTGTAGAACAGGACAACTTTGCTCGTAAGCATTGATAATATTGTTTACGAGTTTATTTGTGATTTCATCAATGCAGTCTGGGCTGCTTATTGTTTCTTCCTCGATACCTATTTCGTCCTCTAGGACTGACTGGTAAAGATTCCATTTGGTACGATTAGGGTTTCTGTATTGTTCTATGTAACTAAATGAAGTCTTAATCTCAAAACAAATGTGCCTGTGGTCTGATAATGAAGCTTCTTTTGATACGTGCCAATTTTCACACTTGTCAACCAGGCAGGGGCTTGTTATGGTTAGGTCAAGTACTTCCTGCCTTACTGAATTTATGAAGGTCGGTGTTTTACCTTTATTTATTATATCTAGGTTGCTAGTAGTAAGGAACTCCAAAAGTGACTCACCTCTTTTGTTGATATCACTACTTCCCCAGATAGTGTGGTGTGTGTTGGCGTCACAGCCCAGTATTACCTGTAATTTGTGGAGTCTGCTGTATTCCACTAGTTCCATGACGCCTTGAGGTGGAGCCTCTAACTCCTCACCAGGAAAGTATGCTGAGGCTATTACTACCTCTTGAATCCCTCCTGCCTTTGGTATTTTCACCAACACAGCTACTAGATCTGTTCTAATGAAACTTGGAATATTTAGGTATTTAATTTCAGATGATATAAGGAGTGCCGCCCTTGGCCTCTCGCTTCTTTTGTCATAATCAACTTACCAATTTTATGTGGAATTCCAATAATTTTACCCTGCACGGCCCTTGGTTCTTGTAGGAGGGCAACATGGAATTCCTCTCTTGCAAATCTCCACGTCAGTACGTCCATGGCCACTGCTGCACGATGAAGATTTGCCTGAATAATTTTAATGCTATTCAGGCTTTTGGCCGTCGTCCTCCTTAGCCTTAGGGCGTAGAGTCACACTCGAGAACTTAACCAGACTCAGTGCCCCTTCTGTTTAAGCCCCTCCATCGATTGGCCGTCAATAGAGAAGGTTATGATTGTATTTGAACCCTCTTTCCTTCTACTAAGGACTTTCCAATTTGAGGCGCACAAACCTACGTTTTGAGAATCGATGAGGGTTGTGATTTTCTCTGTCGAGTCTTCTTCTTGGGGGAAATATCCCGTGACTATCTCTAATCGCGAAATATCCTCCTTCCGGACCGCCCTGATGGTGGTGGAGTCATCCAGCTTGGCTGTTGTTTCAAGCCAAGATGCGGTTTGTTCGTCTCCGCACACAATTAGCATCCATCCTGGCTTGAGGCTAAGTCCACAAAATTGTGGCCTTATTCCTTCTATGGCTGCTGTTGTAATGCTGTCCAGGATGGTTTTTTGGATTGCAGCTAGCTGCTCTGGAGTAAGTATTTTGAGCGGATGCTCGGTGTGTATAATACCCACCTTTACTCCTTTGACCGCGTCCCTGTAGCTTATGCCCCACGTGGATGGCTGAGCATCTTCTGCCGGTCTATGCATGAGTTTATTCGCGGTCTTCTGCTTTTTATTTACATTTCCGGCGGCTGGCGGTGTTGTTGATGAGGCTTTACCTCTTTTTGTCGCCACTTTCTGTGCCGGTTCCAATGTGCTTTGCCTTTGCATGCAGGCAAGGTCGTATGCCTCGTTTGGGTTTTTCCCGTGGTTGCGGTGGTACATATACCTTCTTCTAGCGGCCCCGCTTAAACTCTTTTTTCCCTCTGTCAGACTCGATTGCTTTAGCTCTGCTAATAGCAGTTGTTCGTCCGATTGTGGCTTTTTTACTGTTTTGCTATCCGCTCTTAGTGGTGGTCTTATATGCTTTTTATTGACCAAAGGATTACCCTCTACAGTCAAGTCAGGCATAGTTTTTGGAGGGGTGCTTGTTTCACTACCCACTTCCGTTGCGTTATTAACCGCTGTTTGTGATGCATTGGGGGAAGCATCAGCCCCTTGTTTGTTTTTGTTATTAAATTTTTTTTTTCATGTTCCCACGAGTAGCGCGAGAAAGTAGAGTCACCCCTAGCAGAGCTCCGCATTACTAGGGGAAGGCTAATTAAAACTGGAGGTCACCAGGTATCTAGAGTTCGCATATTAATGGTTAGTTAACCACTAACCATTCATCCATTGGCATATGTTGTTCCACCGTGGATTATGAGATTTTTATATACGAGGTTTACTCCTCTAGCGTCGTACTTTATAATGGTCACCATATAGGTAGTACGTACACCTGCGAATCTTTTCAGGGATAAGCCCCTTGTAACCATAGAGCTTCTTGAGAACCGCCTGAAACATGACCAGTCCAGATTTCAATAGGCTCCATGCTGTGATAGGATACGGAACCGACAGCTAGCTGAACGATTTAAATCCCCCCATCACATCCGCCAAATACCATAGATAGGATACGGAGCCGACAGTTATCTGTTCGACATGTTCCCCCAAATCTTGATAGGATACGGAGCCGATAGCAAGCTATTCGACTTATTCCCCCCTATCTATAGATCTTTTAGCATTACCCAGTCTGCACCACGTGGAGGCGATCTACTCAACATTTTCTCTCGCAGTTCCTTCGTCCTATTGTATAAAATTCTGTTCTGATGGAAAAATGGTTTGCACTAGGTAAAACTTGACCTGGAAAGTCACATTTCTCGGCCGTGCAATTCAGTTAACTTGTAGTGTACGGCAACATGAAAAAAAAATCTTCTGACAACACCGGCATCAGATTCTTCTTCTGGCAAATGAACTTTGACGTTGTTCTGAGGGAATTTAAAGCAACTTTTGCATCAACACCAATGCTAAAATAGTTGTAAATGTATTATAATGGATCTTAGATTTAATTTATTAAAAATGGTATAGAAGAGCGGGTGATGTGTCGCCTCATGCGTTTCACCTAACGAGCCGCCACTGTTTATATACAGAACCATCTACGCCGACCGATAATGATTGGGGAATCGATTGGTCCGGAATGGTGTAAGTACTGTGATTGCACTTCTGCTGCTGGCAGAGTGACTAATGACCTTTAGTGTCCCATTAGGACTTTGTAGCCATTATCGGTAGACTATGATGGTTCTCTTTAGCATTACAGAATCGTTCACTTCAAAACTCCGATGTCTTCGGTAGTATTCTTACTGGATCCGTTTTACATTAATCTGAATCAGTTCTGAATAGATTCAATTGATCGAATATGCTGTGGTACGTGAGGCGCCGCCTCATGCACTTCATCCGACGTGCTGCCGCCATTGATTCTATAGGGTGTTTGAGCAAGAGGTGTGAGGCTGGAAAGGCCTATTATTTGACAGCTGGTCGCTTAAATCTATAATCTATGTATATCATGAACGCGGAAAATTTACTATGGAACGCTACACAGTCGTTGAATTTTATTACGAAAATCACGTTCAATCGCAGTTACGATGCGCAAAATTCGAGCAAATTTTGATCGTAACAATGTGCTTGCTGAGTCATGTGTGCGCAAACTACTCAAAAAATTCGAAGAGACTGGCTCAGTGCAAGATATAAAGACACAAAACGACTTCGCCTCGGATATTCGACCGAAAATATCGCCGCAGAGAAGGACAGTGTTGAGAACGACCCACACGCATCCATTCGTCAACGTCTTTTTGAGCACCACCTCTTTCCACACTGCAGCGAATATTGATGAAAGATTTAGCTCTGCATGCCTACAAGGACCAATTGCATTAAGAACTGCAGCCGCTGGGCAACCAGCGGTGCCGTACGTTCTCTGATTGGGTTTTGGAAACAAATCTTACACCTCTTGTTGATACATCCATAGAACCGATTACTGAGAACTGATTATTTCACCGATTCGAGGCTATCGATTGCGACATTATTTTCCATCTTATATTGTAGCTGATAAATGTTGTATTCGATATGTATTACAAAATATTATGATCGGTTACAATTTAATATTCAAACTGAAATGAAATTAGAAATATATAGAACCAAGGCAAACTTGATTACATATAAATTTTGTATGCTGAGAATCACAGTCTCAATGGCACAGGACATTATATCTTTTTTCTTAGAAACGAAAGGAGAGTTATGGAAAGCCATTAATTTATATCCAAGTGGGATACCAAAATAATGTATCAAGTGCACCTGAATGGGACTAGAGTCATCGTAAAGTAAAGAATCATATTTAATTAGAGTTAAGACGCCAGGTCATAGCATAAAGCGGAATATTCTCAAATCCAAAAATATTTTTACCTTATTTTCTTGTTTTTCGCTGAAACTCTACGTCAATTATTGATCAAATGCTCCATGGTCAAATACGATAGAGCAGAAGAGGATGTGTTCCAATATATTAACTTTAAGTTCGACTGGCTCTTATAATAAACTATACGATCAAACAATACACCAACATTAAAGACCACTAAATTTGCTTATTTTTTTAAATCTAGTATTCTCCAATATTTTTTAATAAATAGATAGCAAAATATATCCCCTTATTTTTCAGTCATTAAATGAAAAATTTAAATTTACAAAGTTATTTTATCTTTTTTTAAACTGATTCGATGCGAGAGACGCACTTAAATTGAAAATCTGCTCCCGTTTTATGGACATTCCTTATATTAATCGGACTTGTATTACCAATAAATTGAAATTGATTGCATGGATTTATCACGCAAAAGTTTTTTCGGCTATGATTAATGACTTTTTACCAAAATTTTGGACACAAAACAAAAAAAAAAAAAATGGATATAGGTATAATGACTATTTTGGAGATGTAATTTATTGCTGAAGATAAGCATAAAAATGTCGTGATTTATATTGGATATAATTTTAATATGGGATTTTATGAAAACCACGAGATCATTCAAAAAGTAAAATTTTTCTAAGCGTAGTTATCCCATTAAAATATTAATAATAAAGTTCAAAGTACCCCTGCCAATTTATTCTTTCAAAAGAAAATTTAAGACATGAGCTCTGAAAGAGGTTCTCGAAAAAGTCGCAAAACACAACATTAACATAACTGGCAAGAATCGAAATAGTTCGGTAACGAAATCATGGACATGAGATCACACACAATCTATCCAAGTGGAAAATTGTCGGGAAGCAGATAGTTTGGAGTCGCTTTTGTTGTTGACAAAAAAATTTTAACAGCAGGTCTTTAGTTTCAAACCAGTAAGTTAAAGATTGTGTGCAATCCGAATAAAGGCTAAATTTTTCAACACTTGGTTGATCAACGTCCACGCACCAACTGAAGACGAACTTTTTCCAGAAAAATGAAACAATTGTCGAAAATTTCGTTCTCGAATCTTCGAAAGAAAAATGCAGTTTATCAGCCTATCACCTCTGTAGTCCTAAGGAGCTTAAAGCACTTATTAAGAGAATATCAAATAGTAAATGCTCGGGCTTAGACAATATCCCCAATGTGCTTATTAAAATTTTTCCTAAAAAAGCTGTCATTTACCTGAATGCAATTTTTAATAGTTGCTTATTTCTAGGCTACTTTCAATACAAATGGAGAGAAGCAACAGTTATTGTTTAGCCAAAGCCAGGTAAAAATCCTACTGAATCTTTGCAACTACCAGCCAACAAGTTTACAAATGTGAAAAAATGATTTGAGAAAGCAGTCTTCCATCGTCTCCAATTATTCATTGATGATAATTCTGTTCTCCTCAACTTCCAGTTTGGCTTTAGGAAAAAAACCACTCTCCGATTAATCAGTTGGTCATAGTAACCAATGACATCAAAAAGAGCTTTCTCAACAAGGAATAGGTAGGAATGGTACTTCTTGACGTTGGAAAGGAATTTGATTCGGAATGGCATAAGGGCTTAATATTCAAAGTTGTAGAATTCAATTGCCCAATTTACCTCACTAAATCAATTCAATCATTTTTATCAGACAGATCATTCCAAGTCAAAGTTCAATCAATACTCTCTTGCAAGCGCTTTATTTCAGCCGGAGCTTCTCAAGGATCTTGCTTCAGCCCGACTCTCTACAACATCTAAACTTTTGACTTGCCTCAAATACCTTAATGCAACATTGCTTCTTTTGCTGACGACACTGCTGCTTATGCTAGCTTCACTGACTCTTCTGTTGTAACTAATAATATTGAATTACAATTTGTGAAATTTCAGCAATATTTCACAGGCTGGGAGATTAAATTAAATGTCTCTAAAAGACACAAAGCGAAGAGCCAAGAAATACCTTCCAAATCCATTTCTAAATATCCTTGGTGAAATAGTCAGCTGTTCAAATGAAATTAAATACTTATAAATTCACTTAGATAAAAAATTAAAATTTTAAATTAACATTGAAAAGCATCAGGATCTTATACTTTCTCATCAATAGAAAATCAATGCTTTCCACTGGTCCTAGGTTGCTCATGTAAGTTAATAACACGATATTTATTTATTTATTTAATTACAGCTTTAACACAGATATACAATAATATGAAGCCGCTATTTAAAGGTGACGCAAAAATTTTATGAACAAATAACAATTACGATATTAGCAAATGACTAAAAGGAAATAATAACAATGAGCACGATGAAACTAAAAAAAAAATAAAAACAATAAAATTACAAATTACTAGAAGATACGTTAATCAAGATAGGTTAAGTATGTGTTTAAGTGTGCGTAAAAATATACTATATGGAACAGTTAAAGAACCTAGCTGAAGGATATAATGCATCCTTTGAAATCTAGGAAAAGGGTAAAGACTAAATTTGCAATAGTGAAGAAAATACTTAATTTTCTAAAGCTGCTGACCCGAATTCTCATTGCATCGGTGGGAACCATTTTTAGCTTAGCATATTTACGGAGTACCTACCTGGCAAACTTGTGCCAAAACACACAAAAAGACCCTAAAAATTATCCAGAACAAATGTCTAAAGATAATTTTGGTTAAGCTGTGGTATCATTCTACTAGACTACTGCATAAAGAGGCCAGCATCCAACTAGTAGTTGACACCATAACAAAATTAAACAATAATTTTATAAATAAATGTAAAAACTCTGAGAGCCCTTTGATTCTCTCTTCGATTACAGACTAGGTTATTTGCTAGATTTGTTTAGTTTTTAAGGTAGTTGCATCATATTTCTCAACTCCGCCATAGACGGTCCCAAACCCGAGTTGCGAAAGGAGTTAACCTGAATGGCCAGTAATACCAGTGCGTCTCAGGAAGTAGGCAAAAAGTATGACATAGTTGGACTTGCAGCATAGCTGTGAGAACTCCAGCATGTCATATTTAGCTCAAAACTCCCACCCTTTTTCTACTATGGTGTAATAAATAAGTAGGACCGGTCCTCCAGGTCGGGGGTTGGGCGAGGCGCCGACAAAGCATCACCGGAAAAAGAACACTGTCCAGAAACCTGAAGAACAGCCTCGGAAAGGATGGACTCAACGGCGACGACCCCGCAAACGAAAAATGGACTACTCTATTGGATCTTGGAATGTTCGATCCTTATTTAGGACAGGAGCTCTGAAAGAGTTTCTCGAAGAAGTGGCAAAACACAACATCAACATAACTGCCATCCAAGAAACGAAATGGCTCGGTAACGAAATCATGGACATGAGATCACACACAATCTATCCAAGTGGAAAATTGTCGGGAAGCAGAGAGTTCGGAGTCACAACAGGTCACGAGCTTCAGACCAGTAAGTGAAAGATTGTGTGCAATCCGAATAAAGACTAAATTCTTCAACACCTGGTTGATCAACGTTCACGCACCAACAGAAGACAACAGAAGACAAGGACAATATAACTAAAGACGAATTTTATGCCACCCTAGAGACAATCTACTCACTGCCCTCGAATGACCTAAAAATTGTCTTAGGGGATTTTAATGCAAAAGTCGGAAAGGAGGAGGCTCATAGAGGAACAACAGGAGGGCACAGTCTCCATGACATAACCAACGACAATGGCCAACGTCTTATTGATTTCGCAAGCAGCAAAAATATCATAGTAAGCTCTACGTGCTTCCCACATCGCGATATTCACAAACGAACGTGGTCATCACCAGATGGTCACACCTTCAACCAAATAGACCACGTTCTAATTGAAAAAAGGGCTGCTTCCAGCATACTTGATGTACGAACTCTCCGCGGTGCGAATTGTGACTCTGATCACTATCTAGTCAGAGCTAAGTATCGATGCAAAATATAGCTTGTCGTGGATATTCGAAAACGAGGAGAGCTCGCAAATTCAATGTCGACAAGCTTAACGACGAAACGGTGGCGCAGGCTTAAATGTTAGCATGTAATAAACACCTGACACCAATATATGAAAATATCCAAAATATGCCAGTGGACAATGCGTGGCTGAAAATACGAGACGGCATCAAATCCTCCGCGGAAGAGGTATTAGGATATCAAGCACGGCGAAAAAATAATGATTGGTTCGACCAAGAATGTCGCGACGCAATAGATAGAAAGAACGAAGCTTACAAAATTTTTACTGAACGACCAACACGAGCCAAAAAAGAAAGATATGACGAGCTTAGGCGATATGCGAAAAAGACCTGCAGACGAAAACAAAGGAAATACCATAATGACAAGATACAAAAAATGGACGACGACATGAGAAAAAATAAAACGTGGGACGCATACGCCATAGTAAAAGGCTAAAAAAGGGATATAAACCAAAACCAGTCTCTGCAAAGACGCAGAGGGCAATATCATCAGCGACACAGAAGAAATCAAAAGGAGATGGGCTTCATACTTTGAACATCTTTTGAATCCCATCCCAGTAGCACCGATAACGACAGACAACATTCCAATTGAAGACTCAACTGACGAACATGAACCATCATCGACACCACCCACGCTTGCTGAAATCAAAGCAGCCCTATGTGACCAAAACCGAAACAAAGCGCCGGGAATTGACGAACTTCTGAAAAACGGTGGAAACTGTGTCGCTGAAATACTGTACAACATTATATGCAAAATTTGGACAGAGGAAATCATACCCGACGACTGGCGAAAAAGCATTGAATGTCCAATTTACAAGAAAGGAGACAAACTCTGCTGTGAGAACTACAGAGGTATATCATTGTTGTGTACGTCCTATAAAATACTGACAAAAATAATTGAACGTCGTCTTAAGCCCTATACTAATCAAATAATTGGCGAATACCAAGGCGGATTCAGAGCCGCACGATTTACAACAGACCAGATATTCTCGGTGAAACAGGTGCTTGAGAAATGCTGGGAATATAACACAGACGTGCACCAAATATTCGTAGATTTTAAACAAGCATACGACAGTATCGACAGGAGCGTACTGTACCAAATCATGCTTGACTTTGGAATTCCTCCAAAACTAGTCCGACTAACAAGACTCACAATGACGAACACTGACTCCCAAGTGAGAATACAAACCGATTCCACAACCAGCTTTCGAACGGAATGTGGTTTAAAGCAGGGAAATGGTCTAGATCCTATGCTTTTCAACTTGACACTAGAGTATGTCGTCCGAAAAATACCAGTCGACACCAACGGGACACTACTATTCAAGTCCACCCAACTAGTAGCATACGCTGACGACATTAACATTCTAGCAAGATCCTTCCCTAGTGCTAAGGAGGTATTTGTCAATCTTGACTCCGCCGCAAAAGAAGTTGGGTTGCGCATTAATGAAAGCAAAACAAAAGTAATGACGCAAACAAGAAGGAGAACGCCAATCAGACAAATCATAACAATTGCGGAATATAATTTGGAGAGTGTGGACAACTTCATATATCTTGGGGCTAATCTAGCAAAGGACGGTAATGAAACAGACCAAATCAAACGACGGATAATACTTGCAAATAAGACGTATTATTCGGTACTTCCAATAATGAAATCCAAGAAAGTGCACAGGAACAATAAGCTGCGGATTTATAAAACTATTATACGACCTGTGCTCTGTTATCGCAGCGAGACGTGGACATTAACGCGAACTTCCGAAAAAGCAGTTAACGCATTCGAAAGAAAGGTCCTCCGAAGAATTTTCGGATCTGTGAAGGAAGGAACGGAATGGCGAATAAGATACAACCATGAGTTGTATCAACTCTACGACGAGCCAGAAGCTTCAACGTTCATCTAGCTACGTAAACTGCAGTGGGCTGGCCATGCAGAGCGAATGGAAGACAGAAGAATCTCCAAACGTGCTCTTAAAGGCAAAGCGAGTGGTAACCGGCCAGTAGGCAAAGCACGCAAGCGATGGGAGACTCGGTTGATGAAGACAGCAAAGCCATTTTAAAAATTAGGAGCTGGAGGACGCGGTCTTTGGATCGAGACGATTGGAGGCGACGACTTTAGGAGGCCAGGGCCCGATTTAGGCTGTCGCGCCATTGATGATGATGATCATATTTCTCACATTAACATGTGCTGTATAGATTTAAGTCTGATCATCGAAATGTTATATTTGTTATACATTGCATTATTAAACTATTCTATTCTATTCCAAATTAATTTTACAAATTTTCAAGCTTGTAACTTAAAACTTCACTCAAAAATTTTGAGTTTTTATGATTTTTTTCAATATACGTGAAACACCTAGCTTAGGGATCCCGCTTTGGTGGATAGCAGTTTTGGTTTAAATTAATATTTTTTCTAAGTATATTAACTGATGTATGCACGTGCAAAATTTTAATTTTGTTTCCTTTACCAGAGTGCTAAAAAATTAGTGACAATTTTCGACTTTTTGGTTCACCACCTCGGTCCCCTTACACTCCTATCTTAAAATTTTTACGAAAAATATAAATCATATGGTTCTATAATTTGACGAAATTTTATCTTAATACCTGTTATAACGTTTTGAAATTTCGAAAAGAGCACCATTTTTGAAATGCTCTTCATTTCCTCCCACTATTATGATCAAATTTTATATTTTCTTGTATTTCGCTAGTATAGCTTAATATGTATATGTTTTGAGTGTGAATTACATAGCTTAGGAGATAGTAGAGAAATTATTTGTTAAGTGTTTTTCCTTGCACCCCCTGACCCTCCTCTTACAACAATTAGTCTCTCTCTAAGCTGATTCTGGTGGATCTGTATGCCACCTTAAAGGTCCCAAAATAAAATTTTTTTGTGGTGAGCAATTTCGATGAAATAATCATTTAAAAAAAAAATTCGGCAGACAATTTATTCTTAGCCCCCTTTTTCGGACGCCAATGGACAAAAAATTAAAATTTTTTTCTGGAGTTTGTCTCACAACTCTCTCTATACCTATGCTGATTTTCTAATTCCAATCTGCATTCGTAGCGGAGATATTAGCAAGTGTAGTTTTAGACTCTTTTCCTCCTCCGCCTATCCATTCGAACTGACACTCTTTAAAATTGAGATAATGCAGCTCACTTACCCAATTAACAATCCACCCAAGAGCAAACATTCTACCTTTAACAGTCTCGGAGATATGAGCGGCGGGACGATTTTTTTTTTTGCATTTTCAGGCTAATTCAGTCATGAAAAGCGGAAAAAAATTTCAGGGTAGCACATTTTTTTTTGTTTCGATCACAATATATTATTATTAGAATAATAAAGTAAAATTAGTAGCCGGAGGACGTAGTCTTTGGGTCGAAATGATTGGAGGTGACGACTTCTGGAGGCCAGTGCCCGATTTGGGCTGTCGCGCCATGATGGTGATAATGAAAAAGAAAATTTGCGGTTAGCACGAAGCACAAACTATCAACTGATTTGATCATAATGCTAGCACTAATAAGCACGCAGAACACAATATCTAATATTTTGTTATAATAAACAAAAATATTTTACTTTAATTATGAAAAATGATCGCAATCAATCATAACAATTTTGTTCACACGATCATAACGACAAGGTCACTAATGTTACATACCTCAATCTTATCATACTTATACTGAAAAAAAAACCGAATTTCCCATTATATAATACATATACAATAATACCGCTTTACCACTAAGTATAATATATTCCCTAGGGTACATTAAAATCTTTTAGAGTAAATAACAATCAGTGCCCCGTGGTGTAACATTTATTAAAATAATACGAACGTATTCCGAGTGCCAAGGAGGCCAAGAAGGCCCCCAACTGATGATATATTATCCGAAAGATACTTACGAGAATACAAAAAGATCATCTCGATCAACGATCGCGAGCTCCTTAACCGATAAAAATCATCAGAGTAGTGATATTTACAAATGGCGAGACGATGATGACCAGTGGTCATCAGCCAAAGAATAAGATGATCATTATTTCCAACTTTTTTGAATCGTATCGAATTCAAAAACGCATAGCAATTAGTCTCATACAGAGTTCTATGTTTGGGAAGATCACTTGTCCAATAATCATGGGAAATTATGACGTCTTTTGTCCAATTTGATCGAAGGAGGCTTCGTCATCGCGATCATTTAATTGGGTCGAAAAGGTATGACGATCGATTAATTTTTTTGAATTATGGCGAAACGAATGAATTAAGCAGAATAATTATGGAAATTTGAATTCTTTTTCTTACGAAATGTAAGTTGTCTAATGTAACTAGTTGTGATTTACACAAGTAATTATGAATCCGGTGATTTCTATTGACGTTGATTGACTATGAGGTTTGAATTAAATTGAATAGTGTTGAAAGTTTAATGCGTATTAAAATTTACATTTTAAAATGTATTTCAGAAGTTTAATGTAAATAATTCTTTGATTAGTCAAACATTTCAATAATTCAAAATTTAATGTACATACCATCGTTGCACGATTAAGTTTAGATAACTCAAATTTAAAATTCTATGGGGGAAACCGGTTATAGTTGGACAAATTTTATTTCTTGGCTGGTAGTTTCTAAATTATAATACTATTATAAGAATATTTAGTTTGAAATAATATTCCGTGATAATTGAGTTCCTCATCGAGTGCCATACTATAAACTTTAGGATATCATATAAAGGAATGGTCAAAAATGTTCTTGGGTTCACGAATCACTGACCGAAATGACTGAGTCCTTTTTTCGTCAGTGGATTACATTTATAGAGAATATACTCTGGTGTTTTCTCCTCAGCATTTCACATTCTGTAGAGACATTGTCCAGTTACGATATTAAGAGTCCAGTCTGATTTCTTATTAATTACAGATATTCAGAAGTTGTTTAACAGAATGTTTTGGCATAAGAAGCTTAGCATGCTTATTGCCTGTTACAGAGTGCCAGTAAGAGACAAACTGTGATCTTAGCCACATTTGGAAATTCACTTTTGCGGTGCTGAGTGGTATTCTGCAAAAAAGAGAGATGACCTGGGAAACCAGATTCAGATCCTTTCCTGGCCGACTCAGCTTGCTAAATACCCTTAAAGTCACTGTGTCCCAGGATCCAAATTAGGGTAACTTTATTGTCATTCCCTACCTCTAGTTCTATTAGTACCTGAGGGCAATCTTAAATGAGTTTTGATCGAATTTGAGATGATTGTAAAGCTGTCTAATAAAATATAAATGTCTTGATTTTGGTATGCTCTGTTTATATTCTCCCGAATACATAGTTCCATTGCATGTATTTCAGATTGGAAAACAGTAGAGAATTCATACATACTGGCGTAGATACTATCGGACCGTGAAATGTCAGGAATGTCACTTCGTTGACTTCAAATGTGAATAACTTCATGCAGATGCTGTTTTGACATTTGGTGTTTTTTTTTGTTTGAAAGGTAATTTCTTTTTCCTATCAAATCTTGTGAAAAAATATTCACTGATCTTTTTTAGGAGGCGAAAGCGATGGAAATATCGGAAATTCGTGTGTTGATGGAGTAGGAGTTTCACCGTGGAACCACAGCGGCGCAAACAGCTCGCAATATTCACAATTTATTCTCTACTGAAGTGGCTACAGAACGCACAGTGCAACGTTAGTTCAGAAAATTTAGATCTCGTGATTTAAACTTGGCCGATGAGCCTCGTGGGCGACCAGACACTAAGGTGGATAGGGATGCCCTGAAGGCCAGCGTGGAGACGAATCCCGGCCAAAGTGCACAGAAGAAGATAATCTTGACTCATTTGGCTGAAATGGGCAAGGTCAAGAAGCTCGACAACTGGGTGCCGCACGATTTGACTGATGCTCAAAAAGAACGTCGACTCGAGACATGCCTTTCGCTCCTTCTTCGCAACAAAATCGATCCATTTTTAAATTGAATTGTCACGTGTGACGAAAAGTGGATCATGTGTGGTAATTGCAAGAGTTCTTTGCAGTGGTTGGATAGAGATGAACCACCAAAGCACTCCCCAAAACGACAGATCCACCAGAAGAAGCTTATGGTGACTGATTGGTGGTCTGGCGCTGTCAAATGATGGAAAAACTTGCGGTTAAACAACCAAAATTAATCAATCGATCGTCTTGCATGACAACGCTCGACCACATGGAGGAGTTGAAGTTGGAAACTATCCGTCACCCACCATACTCGCCAGACCTTGCTCCAACAGACTACCACTTCTTTCGCAATTTGGATAACTTCTTCTCCGCTGATATTCCCGTAAAAAAATTTGTTTGTTCAAGGAAAATTTTTTGCACCGTTTCTCGCCGGCAGCCTATCACGTAAAATCTATTGATGGCTCAATGAGAAGTTTTAGTATCTAAGTACTATCAAAATGTTAATGGTCACAGAACTAAAACTTCTCTGTTCAGGTTTAACTCTAAGCTCTCGTGTTTCGGTGTGGTTGCACTTACTGAGACTTGGCTAAATGATTCCTTCAATGACAACGAACTGCTTAACAATTACAACGTTTTTCGTCAAGATCGTCGTGAGGGTACCTCAGTTACTACTGTCATGCAGGTACTCATGGGTGTTCTGCCATTGGACTTGGAGGTGAAGCGTCGTGCTATCACCTACAAGATCCGGAAGGGACTCCCATTGCTGGTTAGCGATTGGTTAACTTCAGACGAGGTTAGGGAGAGGAGCCTTCGCGAATGCAAAAAGCTCCTCAAACTTAAGGTCACGTCGCTGTGGCAAGCCAGATGGGACGGTACCGAGAAGGGAAGGGTGACGCACAAATTTATTGCGACCGCGAACTTTGTGAGGGATAACCGGGACTTCGACTTTTGTCTGAGTCTGAGTTATCTCTTGACGGGCCATGGCAGTATGAACGAGTTCCTTTTCAGGGTGGACAAATCCGAAACGAGCGGATGTGTGTGGTGCGCCGGTGGAGAGCTGGCTGCATATCTTGGCCGAATGTCCAAGATATGCAGACATCAGAAAGTTAGAAGACATGGGGGTTGTGATGGATGGGGCGGGGCTGGACGTTGGGAGGTGCCTCGCCAGCAGAGAAAGTTTCGAGTGCCTCTGTATGTTCGCACGGGAGGCGTTCAGAAGAAGAAGGGCGGAAACAGGTCAGGGCAGGGTTTAATTGTTTAAATACTTGGTGTTGTGTCGTCTTGTCCGTCCCCTACATGTTATATGTTTTCTTTTACACGCAAGGAAGGGATAACTTCGGTTATCAAATACCGGGTGAACGACCAAGGTCAATTCCGGTATTACCTTTTGGGGAGCACCGCCCCCACGTACCTTAGATGTGCGACCAGTCACGAGTTGCAAGAAACTCAACTGGAGTAACCTGCATGGTTACGAAGCCTCACCAGAGGTTATCTGGTACCACGGGAGTCGGGGAGCCCATGGAAGGTTGCTTCCACCCCCGGCAATGGTTGAGGTCCGCTTAACGGAACACGTGGTGGTTGTGGTAGCCCATATCGCGGGCAGAGTTCCTCGGAGCTCGACGTGGAGTTGCGTTCTCCAACCCGGTGCCATGACCGACAGACTGGCAGAGATTTAGATAGGTCTAGCATCCAGCAGTATGAATGCCAAACTTGCATTTGGTATAAACTGCTACCTTCGGGGGCGTTAATGATTGTCGTCACAAAAACAATCCGTGACTGCTAAAGATAGCCGCGAACTCGTGGCTTTCTGTCGGAATGTTCACGTTAAGCGTTTAAGATATGGTTATATGTATGTCAGAGCTGGCGACTTGCGATTAAAGCTGGAATTAAGTCCACACAGCACTTCCATTCGAGCTACTCGCTATTGGACTTAATATGTTTATCGCTGAAATGCTTTGCCACGATAATCTACATCATTATTTTGTATATTCAGCCGAAGAATAAAATCGTACAATCGAGTTTTATGAAGACTACTTTCATTGTATCGAACTCATTTCGAACGTTACTGACTTTAACGATGCTATCATTTTACTGGGTGATTTTAATCTTCCGTATCTAAATTGGAAATACTCTGAGGATCATCTACTTGCGACGAATGCATCATCGCGCCTGAAATGCGATATTGTCGACAGCCTTAATAATTTGGATCTTAGTCAAATCAACAGTTCTAAATGTACGCAAACGTATTCTTGACTTTGTTCTCGTTTCATATCTGTCTAATGCTGCACTTTTACGTTCTGGATCTGCGCATGTTTCTGAGGTTCCTGATCATCCTGCTTAAAAAGTTAGACCATAGTTTTTTTTGTAAGACGTATTTCAATTTGCGGAAGGAAAAAATAACCTACACGCTTTCAGGCTGCGGATCGCGAGCAAAATCCATCGCAGAGGTTGCGAGGAAAACGAAGAATATATTGAACATTATCTTTGTCACTGTCCGCAAATCTCCAATACTGGTCTCCTTTGGCTCTAGGCTATTGATTCTTCTTGGAGCTAGACGACCTCAGAGGTGTCAAGCATTTCAACCTGATTCGGTTCGCAAACCGCACCAAGTGGCTAGGACAAGAGGAGTAACATCAATCTCATAATCAATAGGGGGAGAACAGTGGGCCCAACTAGATAAATAGATGGCCCAATTAGATGGCCCCACTGCAACGTAATTCTACGAAACCACCTTCTTACTACTTAAATTAAAAATTATATGCTCTCCTGTAGAACGTGGATTGGCTATTCCTTCTTAATATTAATAATTTTGATGATTTTTTGTCTCGTTTTTTTTCAATATTTTATTCTTTCCTTCTTTATGCTCCAACCTCTGTAAACAAAATCAACTCAGTAAAACGCACTCTTGGTTTCATGAACACCTGTATCATTTGAAGCGTGTTATAAAGCGTTCGTGGAAGACTTATTGTAATGGAAGGACGTCTGCATCTTTATTAATTATTACTTATAATGGGCTTTTATTAACTCCAAACACCTAGGGTGTAGCCTAGTGGGTAGCGTGTTGGTTTACAATGCGAAGACCGTGAGTTCAAATCCCGGTCGACGCATAATTCCAACACACTGCCTGCTTGGGTATACCTTGGTCACCTCAATCTACGAAAAATGTGCGAAGGTCTAACAACCTTTCCACAATAAATGATGAAAAATGTTAAGGAACCTGAATGTCAGGAGACCATGGCCCGATTTGCTCTGTAGTGCCATTGTAGAAATAGAATAAATGCAAAAAGAATGGCTTTCTGTTGACCCGGATATCATGTCTAATAAATTTATTTGCTGACTTTTTGATTAACCTTTTATCGTATCTTGGACGCTCATCTGATTTTAATGCTTTGTCGAGATTCTTGCCTAGCTATACAATCCCTCGCTGTAATGTTTTAGCGATTAGTAAGAAAACTATTTTTCAGTCCCTTGAGCAGATTTAAGTCTGCCATAATTCGGGACCGGACGGGATTCCCAGTGAAATTCTTATCATTATGCTGATGTATTAAGTTTCCCTCTTTCATTCTGTATAACAAGTCCCTTTCGTTAAGTGTTTTTCCACACATTTGGAAAATATTTTTTATTATAACTGGTCATAAAAAGGGTAGCACTGCGATATTAAAAATTACAGACATATTACCAAGCTTTCAGTAATACTTAAAGTTCTTGAAAGAATTTTGACTGGATTGATTTACTTCAATTTTAAATCTTCACTTTCAACCAAGCAACAAGTGTTCCTAAGGTTAGGTTAGAATATGCGTTGGACATATACATAGAAGGTAAATCTCAAGTTGACTGTATACACATATATGGATTTCAGCAAGGCGTTTGGCAAGTTGTCTCACGAAATTCTACTTTTTAAATTCGATAAATTAGGATTGTATTTGTCGAGTAGAACCCAATCGGTTTTTTTAGATCTCGTTTTTTTTCCCATGAGATCAAATCTACATCAGGTGTTCTACAAGGAAGTCATCTTGGGCCAATACTTTTACCTTATTATTCAAATAATGAAGTATTGTGATCGACTTGGAAAAAAAAAATTACTACCGTGAAACTTTTCTTTGCTTTTCATTAGTCCAAAAACATAACAGGACTATGATTGGGCGTAAGGCCCAATCGTGCGATACTCTAGATGAAAGAGAATTTGTTTTATTTTAAGAAATTTTGTAGGGGAAGTGGTAGAGCAGGTGACGACATTGAACTAATTTTTTCACATCACGCTGCAGTCGCTATCAAAATGTTTTATACAAAATTTAGGACTCACAAATTTATAAGGTACTGAGAAAATTAGTGTATTGGATTTAGTGCAGTTTGTATGGGAGGTGGTAGAAGGAGGTTCAAGCTCTTAATGACTATTCCAGAAATAAAAAAAACATCATGATTTTGACATGTTTTAAATTGCAGATCAGTTGCATTCATACTTTTCAGTAAAATTTATTTTTTGTAAGATAGTGAAATTGTGTTAAATTGTTGGGAAGGAGTGAAGCCAATCGTCTAATTTTCTTTTTGGTCTTACTATTAATCATAAATAAATAATTAGTGCACAATTTCGGCTCGATAAATTGTATACGTACTGAGTAAATTTTTTTTAAAATATTTCATGAAAAAATGCAGTTTGCATGGGAGGTGGTGGATCGAAGGGGGGACTCAAATAATTTTTATACAGTAGATTGAAATCATTATAAAAGTAATTCATTCCAAATTTCAGATCAGCAGCATCTATGCTTTTTGAACAAATCCGTTCATTGTCGAATTGCGAAATTGTGTCATTTTGTATGGGAGGGGGTGGAAGGGGTAAACTTAATAGTCTAATTTTTTTGCTCTTACTAATAACTCTAAATAAATATTTAGTGCACAATTTCAGCTCGTTAAGTTTTATACGCACTGAGTAAATTGGTTTAGAGCATTTTATGAAAAAGTGCAGTTTGTAGGGGAGGTGGTGGAGGAAGGGGAAGGACACAAATAGTTTTTTTTATATTAAATTGAGATCATCATGAAAGTAATAAATTCCAAATTCTATTTAATGCCAAATTGCGAAATTGTGTCATTTTGTATGGGAGGCGGTAGAAGGAGAGGAGCTATTAGACCCATTCACGAACTTGACCTTATTTTTTTGTCAAAAACGACGTGTACAAAATTTAAACTTTATAGATCAACGCGTTCTCAAGCTAGAGAGGACACGGACGGACGGACATCCGGTTTTCAGATTTTTGAGTGATTGTATGAACTTCAGTATCATAAATTTTTTTCTCCGATCCTTATTTCTTAGCGTTACAAACTTTGTGGCAAACTTATAATACTCTCAGATTTCATCTAGAGTATAATAAAAAAACTCAATCATATGATACTCTAGATGAAATGGGAAGTGGTAGAAGCAGAGAGAGAAGGTTTATAATTTTTGGATATGACACCGAACGTGGCATACAAAACGTTTCGTGCTGAATTTAAAATTTGTAGTTTATATTATTTTCAAAGAAAAGCTTTCTTGAAATTGGAGCATCTGTATGGAAGGTCACAGACACAGAGGATTTTATAAAATTGGAATTGCTTATCAACATCCTTATCACCGTGCTTTGTTTAAATTTCAAAGTAGATGTTCGAAGGAGAAATGGTTTTCTTGAATTTATGATATAGATATTTGATATGAGTGAAGCAAAATCTGAAAATTTTCTTAGAATTTATTGCAATTATTAAGGTGGAAAATTTTAAATTTGTGTGTTTTTAGTTTTAATGGAAATCGAAATAATGCATTTAACAAAATTATGCATTGGTATGGGAGGTTGTAGAAGGACTATACGGGTCAAAAATTTTTTGTCTTTCAATAAAACTTCAAATCGATTGCTTTGATA
Source organism: Chorisops tibialis (assembly GCA_963669355.1). Classification (NCBI taxonomy): domain Eukaryota; kingdom Metazoa; phylum Arthropoda; class Insecta; order Diptera; family Stratiomyidae; genus Chorisops; species Chorisops tibialis. Next base: position 80,329,098 of record OY770262.1, on the reverse strand, counting down.
GTTCCGAAGTAAAATAATTTAGTTAAAATTTCAAAATTTCGTGAAATTTGTATGGGAGGAGATAGAAGAAGTGAGGTGAAGTTGATGATTTCTTCAAAACTGGTTGCAATTATAATGAAATTAACACTGGCAAAAATTCGTTCATTTAGCTTCGCTAGCTTCAATGAAAATCGAATAAGTATTATACATTTTCGGAGAAGGAGTGAGGGAATCGGATCAATATTTTGTGATGTTAATGATATTCACATCAGTATCCTTTGACCCAAATTTGAAGTTGATGCCTTAAATAGTTTCAAAAGAAAATTAATTTATTAAAATTTAATGAAATTTGTATGCGAGCAGGTTGAAGGAGTGGGGGGTGTAGCCTGTTCACGAATTGGAAGTTAAATTTTTGCTAAAAATGACACACAACAAATTTCACCACGATAACTCAAAGCGTTCGAGAGTTATGTTGTAGAAAGGCGGACAGACAGACAGATAGACTCGGAATCAAGAATTTTGAGCGATAACAAATATTTTTAATAGCTTAGAGTGGATTGCAAATCGATGCTAATCTCAGGTGGACACTAATTTTGGTGGATGCTATGGTTAAGGGAAGGCGAGGAGAGCGGTAGAACTGAAAACTAAGAATTTGAGTATCTCAACCACGGTTCTAGCTAGAAGGCTGAAAATCGACATGCACAAAGAAGTGTTCGCGGTAAAAAATTTAAAAAAAAATTAATTTTTTCATTCGTTGGGGTCCGAAAAGAGGGGGCTAAAAACAAATTGAAGACCGAATTGTTTTGTCGAATGATTATATCTTCGGAATTACTTACCATAAAAAATTAATATTTTAATATAATGAACTTGGAGGGATGCCAATTATTGTAAGTGGTAGGTTTTAGAGGGTACAAGGGAAACCACTTAAAAATTAATATCTCGACTATCACTTATGCTATGTAATTGAAATGAAATTGTGTCCTAAAACTATACTAGCGGAACATGAGAAAAATATAAAATTTGGACATTATAGCATGGGTGAAAATGAGGAGCATTACAAAAATGGTTCACGTTACTGAATTTCAAACCATTAAATCTCAAAATCCTATACAGATATCAAGTTGAAATTGTCAGATTGTAGAGCTCTACGATTTTTAATTTTGTAAAAAATTTCAGTTTGGTGGGTGTAAGAGCAACTTTCACTCATTTTTTTAGGGCTCTGGTAAAAGATATAAATTTAAAATTTTCCACGTGCATGCATCCTTTTCATATATGTTTAAAATAAAATATTTAATACTTTAGTTACTTTCTATTAAATTTCGGACTAAAACAAATATTTTAATTCTTTTTGGATTATATATCGCATATTATACGTCGTCACTATCTATTATTAAAACTATTATATTAGTATGTACTAATAAAATTATTATACTACTACAAATTAATAAAATTATTATACATACTACTATGAATCAATACAATTATTATACTACTATGTACTATCAAGATTATAACACTATTATGCATTACTAATATTTACTATACTACTATACATTATTAAAATTAGTTGATTAAAAAAAAAATTATTAATAAAAGGGAAGGTGTAAGGTAATATAGCTGTAGACGAGACATTCAATAAACACCAATGGAAAATAAGTGGGTGTTTTTTCAAATTTAACGGAAAAACTGATTATCACCTCAACCGAACTTTAGATTAAGGTGTCTTGTTCTTTCTTCTTCATAGAGTTACTCTAGTGCTGACAACGGCATTCACTTGGATGCGAGGGGAGTAAGCGAGCTTTTTCGTGATGAGACTTTTCTTGTGACATCTTCATGCCTTCACTTATCTCGGGTATTATGAAAGCGCACATGGTCTATCATGTAGTGTTTGGTGTCAAATTAGCCCCAAACGGTGTTATTCGTATGCATTCGAAATTTATAAGCAGATAAAACTAAATAGATAATCATATCCAAATGGATAGTTCGCATTTGTTCGGTGAAGTTTAGCCCCATTCGTATAGGAATTTTTTTTTAATCCCATTACTTGGATGCTAATTTACCTCAAATCGTGGTAAATTTGACAGTTATCCGATGAATGTAATTTAAAATGCAGCATCTTTATTCTCTAGATGAAATCTGAGAGTATTATAAGTTTGCTCTAAGGTTTGTAACGCTAAGAAATAAGGTTTGGAGAAAAAAATGAATGATACAGAAGTTAATGTTATCACTCAAAAATCTCAAAACCGGATGTCCGTCTGTCCGTCCGTCTGTCCGTCCGTCTGTGCGCTCTCTAGCAAGAGAACGCGTTGAGCTAGATAGTTCAAATTTTGTACACGTCGTTTTTGACAAAAAAGTAAGGTCAAGTTCGTGAACGGGCCAAATCGCTCCACCCCTTCTACCCCCTCCCATACAAAATGACACAATTGCGCAATTTGACAATTAAAGGATTTGCTCAAAAAGTATAAAAGCTATTGGCCTGAAATTTGGAATATATTACTTTTATGATAATATCAATCTACCGTATAAAAAATTATGCGTGTCCTCTCCCTCCTTCTACCACCTCCCATACAAACTGTACTTGTCATAAATTACTGTAAGCCAATTTACTCAGTGCGCTGAAATTGTGCACCAAATATTTATTTCAAATTTTTAGTAAGGCGAAAAAAATTAGACGATTAGCTTCACCCCTTCTACCCCCTCCCATACAAAATGACGCAAATTCACAATTTAACAATAAATTAATTTACTCGAAACGTGTAAAAGCTATTAGTCTGAGTTTTGGGATATATTACTTTCATAATGATTTAAATCTACAGTAGAAAACTTATTTGCGTCCTCCCTCTCCTTCCACCCCCTCCCATACAAACTACACTTTTTCATGAAATGCTCTAAGACGATTTTCTCAGAACATATAACATTTATAGAGCTCACATTTTGTAATAAATACTTTATTAGTATTATCACTAAGATCAGAAGAAAATATTTGATTAGCTTCGCTGCTTCGACCCCCTCCCATACAATATGACACAGTTTCACAACTTCACAAAAAATCGATTTTCTTGAAAAGTATGAATGGTACTAATCTGAAATTTAAGAGTTGTCAATTTTATAATATTCCTAGTTATTTCTGAAAAAATCACTAAAATCCCCCCACCCTCTCTACCACCTCCCATACAAACTGCACATTTTCACTAAATCTAACTCACCAATTTTCTCAGTCCCCATTCAATTTTTGGAGTAAGCATTTTGTATAAAACATTCTTATAGCTACTTTAGCATGATGGGGAAAAAATTATTTCAATGCTATCACCCCTTCTAACACTCCCCATCCAAAATTTCTTGGGATGACATCTAGAGTATCGTAAGATTGCGCTTTATGCGCAATCGTAGCCCTGTTATGTTTTTTTACTACGTAAGTAGATTGAGAAGCTTTAATAAGCTGCCATCTGCACTATAATTATAGGAACGTACGAAATAGTATGTGCGTTGAAAATGCATGATAAAGGCGTTATCTGATCCATAAAATGGCTTTTCTAGAAAAGTCGCTTGCTTTGAACTCCTTTTACGATGACTATTGCCAAAACAATTCGGAGAAATCGACAATTTTTTTCGTTAAATTGAAATTCTATACAGTAATTGCGAATACTTTTTACGTGAAGCTAGTAATGGAATATAAAATTGACGATTTGCTTATTTTAATCAATTATACAAAAAGCCAACTACCGACTTCAATAACAGTTGCGATATGTTATGTCGACAGTTTTAATGACATCGCGCAGCTATATTATCTTAGAGATTAAAAAGACCGCCTTTATATTAGGTTAGATACAGTTTAGACGCGACACGATAAGTATACGAAATAACTTTAAACTGAATTTAATGGTAGCCAAACACAATTCAAGTGGGCAGTAAATTGTCTCCATTATGACACAGATTTTCCCTATTTTGGTCATTTCTGGTTCATTGTTGATGTTTTTATTATGCATAATTAATTAGGTTTTTATTTTCTTCATAATGAGTTTACAATGATTTATCTGGAAATAGCCAATAATTGTTAAGATTATTTTCAAATATTTATTATATATAACATGCATCTTGTCTAAATATATTGTATAATTATTTTAAAATCGTTTTACTATTAGTGTTGCACTGTATCGGAATTAATTAGGAAACGGCAGAAAAGGACGCCCACTACTTCATGTGAATCAATTCATAGGATCTTTACCGCATATGTCCGTATGCTGTCTGAATATACCTGGTTTCTGTCTTGCAGAATTGATTAATGGTCTGTCATCAAATTATCATAATGAAGTTGTCGATTTTGTAAAAAAAACATGAAAAAATAATAATAATGCTTTTGTTTAAACTGCTTTTCTTGATAAATTTATGTGGGAATGATTTATCGTTATCTACACAGTTTAGGATTTAAGTTGTTAATCATTTCGCTCGACATATTTAATTTACATATTAAAATCGATGATGAAATGAATTTGCTTCGCATGAGAATTAATTTATATTTGAAAAATGAGGAAATCGAAATAAAATGCCAATAATTAATAAGATTTTAGACAATGTTCATGACTATCAATGTGTTCCGCAAATGGTTTCAATAGGCATGAACGCAAACGAATGAAATCGGTGAAAATCAGGATTGTTATACCCTCGACACATGACGCGATTTAAACTATTTTAACCCAAGATTTTGATAGAAGTAGGCTGAATTGTGTATTGGATAGTGACATTAGTAACATCAAGGAGGATATATAAAATGGAGTGCCTGATAGGCTGTCTCATGTGAGAATACTTTTTGATTCGGAAATTTTCGAAAATTGTGTTTAAGCTTAATTTGGCTTCAAACTTTTACAAAAAAAATATCATAATTTGTATTCTCTAAAATAATTTTCAGTAGAATTGAGTTTGCTGTTTTATTTCAGAAATCTTTATTTTTTCAATTTTTATTAGTTTTTGGTTCATGTCTAAGCTAAGAACTTTAGCAACGGACAATTTAACGCGGTTTAAGTATGCCAAACAAGGATAGCGAAACAATTCTTTCGAAAATTTGATAATTGTTTCGAACAATTTAACGTGGGAAAGAGTAAGTTGCAATATTTGTAAATGTGCCAGACAAAGATAGCGAAACGATTTTTTTCGAAAAATTTCGAGCATTTCGCCAGTAAACGAGGGAAATACTTTCATTCCCATTTTCTTAAACGGCAAAGCATGCTCATAGTCACTCCTTATTATACATATATCCTCCTTGAGTAACATTGAAAGGCAAGTTGAAGTATTTTAACTCGCGTCGTGTATCGAGACCATTAGCGTCGGAAAAGCCTATTGTTTTCGAAAACGAATATCAAAGGTCTTAAACAAATAACGAAAAAAAATTAAACATAGCTAATAGGTAAGATTGGCGGATTTCGCATTGTTATGCTTTATTAAATGTGATGATTCGGTAATTCTGATGAGACCTTAATCAAACTGCAGTTTGAGATTGCTTCCTGGGTATTATATATTATTATTAAAATAATAAAGTAATTAAAATGATCATAAATTGATCATATTGCAGCAGGTGAATGAAATGACCTAACATGTCAATTACTAATAAAGTTCTAACACGAAACTTAACACTTGCCTACAAATGACCATGTCGAACAAATCGTCTATGAAACATGAGAAGCCGTCCGATAAAGTTTTGTCTAGTGGAAAAATCACTTTAAAATGTTAAACCCGATGGAAATTCAATACCAGTAATAACACTTTACGACACTTTCATTTAAATACAGCGATTCCATTCAATTAATTTGTCATTGAGGTGAAACCCAAAACGACTGATAGAAATGAATCACTTCTGTTCAATTTGTTCCATTGCAATTTCCATCTTTATTGAAGGTTAAAGAAGATCTTGATAAATATTGAAAAAAAAAAGTGAACGAAACTTGAAAGGTGTTGAAATTTTCGTATTTATTACTATATATGTATAAGATAAAATAGAAACATTACACGATTTACCAAAAGTCCTACAAATCATTATGAAAACGATGTGACCGTAAATCATTGCGCCAAGGAAATTTTAGCAAGCTTTTAGTTAGTATCACTCTTAAAGATTCTTACAGACCGTTAAAGCATAGTTAATTCGTCAATAATATGCAAGATTGGTATTTTATTTCAAACACTAAATGTAAATAATTGACCTTTAATTTTCAGTACATTAATTTATGGACAAGATGCATTCCTTACTATAAAACTTATAATTTAATTCCTAATTCCATATATCAGATTAATTTTTTTTTTTTGCAAAAAAATAGAAAATATTTACATATTAAATGCAAATAAATATCTTATTTGTTTCATAGATAAAAATCTAAATTTACAAATTATTTATTATGAAATTCTTTCGTTTCTCGGTTGTTGACTGTGTCGTTACTTATATTTAATTAAATAGGTAAATTAAATAGTCAATTATTTATAAAAAAATATATAAAATTAATCGTGTATTTGAATAATATTTCGATGACAGAGCAATTCAATTACAGCATGTAGCATATTCATAGATATTGTTAAATTCAACAAGTACCGTGTTAATTCATTCGAATTGATTAAACTAACACTTGATTATAATTTTAAAAATTTATTTTATTACCCTGCAGCTATATCGGCAATTATATATTGTTACTTACTATCTGTTTCACAATTATTATACTCTAGATGAAATCTGAGAGAATATTATGTTTGCATTACCGTTTGTAACGTTAAGAAATAATGCTCGGACAGAGTCGCCAAGGGTACAGAAATATTTGTTGTTGGTTAAAAATCTCGATTCAGAGTGATCGCCTGTCCGCTTGTTCGTCTGTCTGTACGTCTGTCTGTCCATCTGTCTACAACATAACTCCCGAAAGCTTTGACCTATCGTGCTGAAAATTTTCATGTATCATTTTTAGCAAAAAAATAATTTTGAGTTCGTGAACGGGCCACATATCCCCACTCCTTCTAGCCCCTCCCATACAAAGTTTATGAAATTTCGAAATTTAAAGAAATGGATTTTTCTCTAAAACCATTTCAGCTATTGAATTGAAAATTAGTATAGTGATATAAATATCATTGAAGTCAAAAAATATTGATCTGATTCCTTTACTCCTTCTACCACCCATACAAATGCACAATTTTCAAAAATACATTTATTCGTTTCGCATTGCAAATAGCAAAGCTAAAAGAACCAATTTTTGTCATAATTAAATTTATTGCAATTGCAACCAATTTTGGAAAAACTGTCTACTTCCACCCCCTCCCATACAAATTTCACGAAATTTCTGAATTTTAACTAAATTATCAAAGCTACTATTACAAATATCAAATATGAACTTTGCTTCACTTCTCCTACCACCTCCCATACAAATTTTTGTATTGAAATTTCTAGAAAAGTATTTCTCCTTCCAACATATAAGCAACAAAGCAATGTGATTAGGATCATCCAAATCATCCAAAACCTCCCACTTTCTGTACCACCTCCCACACAAATGCCTTAAATTCTGGCAAATCCCTCGAAAATTATGAAAGCTACAAACCTTAAATTCAGCATGAAGCATTTTGTATACCACGTTCTCTGCTTTTGCTATTTCTCATACAATAGTCACTATTCACTATTCGAAAGAATTTGAAATGGGATATTTGCCGGCACGATAAACTATTTCCTTTTCCATCTAGACTATCATATAATTCTGTTATGTTTTTTTTCCTTTTTTCGGTACATTGGTTAAATTAATTATTAATATGGATTACTCTAAAAAAATAATCCTTGATTGTAGTACAGGATCCACATTGGTAGTTCAATTCAATTCAACTTGTTAAGACCCCCTATAGGGGCATAGGACAGAAGCTTTCTTCCACAAGGCGCGATTCTGAGCATCGGCCTTAAGCTGTTGCCAGGACTTGTTTATTTCTCTGGCTTTCTGCTCAACTGCTCGCTTTCATGTGTTACATGGTCGACCAACCCGACGTCTTCCTCGAGAATTATAATCCTCCGTTGGCTCTGGTTTCCTCAAAGTATGACCGATCCACTGCCACTTCTGCCTTTGAATCTCAATACCTATTTTAGTCTGGCCAGTTGTACTCCAAAAGTTCGTCGTTGGAGATCACTTCTGGCCAGAATATTCCTAAAATGCATCGGAGGCATTGGTTCACGAAACTCTGTAGTTAATGGATTTTTTTCTTCAAAATTTTCCCCCATATTGTTTATTATAAAAATATGACAGAACCATGATCCCAAGCGATCCTCAGAAAACCCGATATGCACTTAGTTATTGGGGTGGGCCGAAAAATTGCTATTTTATATAATCGACTTCTATTCGCAAAAAATAAGTTGTACTTTCACATTCTTAAATTGGGAAAATAATAAAAAAAAATTTCTTCACGTACTTAGGTCGCGCATGACCTTTTTTGTTTCAATAAAATGTAACAAAAGTGAATTTCAAACGGTTTTCTTATAATACAAATATTATTAATTTCATTTCTGATGCTATTCAAATGCTTCCTCTTAACTCCTTTTTCATGTATCTTTATACTCTAGATGATATATGAGAGTGAATTGTGTTTGCCTTACCGTTTGCAACGCTAAGAAATAATGCTTGCACAGAGTCGCTAAGGGTACAAAAATATTTGATGTCGTTCAAAAACTTCGATTCCGACTGACAGTCTGTCTACAAAATAACCCTCGAACGCTTAGAGCTATCGTGGTGAAATTTTATGTCATTTTTAGCAAACAAGTAACTTAAAGTTCGTGAACAGCCCATATACACCCACTCCTTCTACTCCTTCCCATACAAATTTCATGAAATTTCGAAATTTAAGGAAATTGATTTTTCTCCGAAACCATTTCTGCTATTGACTTGAAAATTAGGTCATAGTATAATGATATAAATATCATTAACGATACAAAATATTGATGCGCTCCATTTACTCCTTCTACCCGCTCCCATACAATTGCACAATTTTCGAAAAGCATTTATTCGCTTATCACCGCAACTAACATAGCTAAAAGAACGATTTTTTCAGGATTAATTTTAATATAATTAAAACCAATTTTGAAAAAATACCAGGGCTGTCGTCCCTTCTCATTTCCTACAAAAACCGTAGAACTTCTGGTGCCAGAGCTGTATGCGTCGTGTACCCTGTGTTTTTTCACAGAAGAAGCTTGTAACGCAAATTTTTTATGTAGAGATATTTATGTACCTATATATCAGTGTATTATTCGCATCAAAAATTCGACTCCATCAATCGTGAAACGAGAAAACCTTTAACAAACGAGTATCTAAGACACGTGGCGAGTTCCAATGGTCACCTACTTATCTCCCTTTGCACATTCTAAGAGAGCACCAATCTTCAAATGATCGAGAGTATTCAATAAATGTAACAGGGGTACGATTGGACATAAAGCCGATACTGTAGATGAAAGAGAAATTTTTTGATCTTAAGAAATTTTGTAGGGGAAGTGGTAGAGGGGGTGACGACATTGAACTAATTTTCCACATGACGCTAAGGTTGCTATCAAAATGTTTTATGCAAAATTAAGGATTTAAAAATTTAATAGGTACTGAGAAAATTAGTGTATTGGATGCAGTGAAGTAGTGTAGTTTGTATGGAAGGTGATAGAAGGAGGGTCGAGTTTTTTTTCAGAAATAACTATAAACATCATGCTTTTCATGGATCATGGGCTTATCACCCGTGATCTTAAGACCTAAATGATACGAGAAACGGATACATCGCCTCGGATACGGACTGATTCTACGGTAACGACTTTTGGCATTCGAAAACGGACTATGATTGGCTTCTGGAACGTTCGAACATTGAATGACGGGGGAAGAGCTGGGGTTACTCGGTCCTTGCACCGCCAATCAGTGATCGACCGTGAAATGGAGCACTATAACATCCAAATCTTGGGCTTGAGCGAGGTCAGGTGGACAGGATCAGGAGAAGAACGAACCCCTAGCGGAAACACTATTCTGTACATTGGCCCTGAAAGTGAAGCCAGAAATGGCGTGGCGTTCGTCCTTACGCCGAGAGCGAGAAACAGTCTCATTAGCTGGGAACCAATCTCGGATAGGATAATCGTCGTCAGGCTCAGGACCAGTGTCAGAAACGTCACAATTCTGCAGTGCTACGCACCAACTAATACCGCAACATCTGGTGACAAAGAGGAGTTTTATAGTCAACTGAGTGCCACCTTCGAACGTGTTCCAAGAGGTGATATTATTATCATCTCGGGAGATATGAACGCCCAGGTTGGATCAGACAACACTGGACTAGAACACGTCATGGGGAGGCATGGTGACCCTTGGGTCGACCCTTCACGACCTTGGATTAAGAGACCCGAAAACGGCGAATTATTTGTGGAGTTCTGTAGTACTCGGCAAATGGTCATCGGAGGGACACTTTTTCCACACAAGAGTCATCATAAAACATCTTGGGTTTCCCCTGACGGTGTTACTCAGAACCAGATCGACCATTTGGCTATAAGTCGCCGATGGAGAAGATGTCTCCTCGATGTGCGAGCGAAACGTGGAGCTGACGTGGGGAGCGATCACCACTTGATGGTTGCCTGCTTGAGATTGTGTACAGCAGCTATCCGACGACCACAAATTCTTCAAATGAAGCGCAAGCTTAATGTGGATAAACTCAGAGATCCCAACAAAAAACTCGAATACACCACCATTCTACGCGAAAAGTCATCCACATTGGGTGAACATGAAATGCGCACACTGGACGCCAATTGGGAGGCAACCAGAAACACTTTTCTAACTAGTGCTGAAGAATCTGTGGGATATGCGCAAAGCGGTGAGAAACCCTGGATGTCGCAAGACACATGGGACAAGGTTGACAATCGGAAAAAAGCCAAATTGGCAATCATCTCTCAACCCGATGTCAACCAACGAACGCCCGACTTGAGGCAGAACTACCGCGATGCTCATATACAGCTTAAAAAGGCTGTTAGACGCGACAAGAGAAAGGCCATTGAAGATCTGGCAAACAAGGCAGAATCTGCGGCTTACCTTGGGGATATGGGTTCACTATTTAAAATCATGAAACAGTTGACGAACAGGAATTTCACCGCCAACCACCTGGTGAGAGATGTCAACGGAACTCTCCTTAATATGAGTGAACACCAGTTGCGACGATGGAAGGAATACTTCTCTGATATTTTAAACATCTTGTCAGATGAAGATATTCCGGAAACAGAACAACTTCCAAACATCCAACCGCAACAATCCTCTATTAGGGACGATCCCCCAGATAAGGAAGAGATAGTTTCCGCCATTCGGTCAATGGCGGGAAGGAAAGCTCCAGGTATAGACGGACTACCAACCGAACTCCTCAAAGCGGACCCGGAAATAACAGCCGATATACTCCTCCCACTCTTCACTAAGGTGTGGAATGATGGAAGATATCCGACTGAATGGAAGGAGGGCGTCATTGTGAAAATTCCGAAGAAGGGCGACCTTCGGGATTGTGGCAATTGGCGTGGTATATGTCTACTTACTGCCGTATCAAAAATTATGGCTAAGGTAATTCTCAATAGGATTAGTGATGTCGTCGAGAGCACTCTCGAAGTTTATCAGGCTGGATTCCGTAAAGGGTCGTCTTGTACCGACCACACAAATACCCTACGGATAATATTAGAGCAGTCAGCCGAAATGGGTTCGCCACTACATCTCATGTTTGTGGACTTCGAGAAGGCTTTCGACAGCGTTAAGCGAGATTACATATGGAATGCTTTGCGTAGGAGAGGTATTCCAAATAAGGTCATAGCTATGATTAAAGAATCCTACGAAGATGCAAGGTGTCGCGTCTTGCATAGAGGAGAGCTGTCCGAGAGCTTTCCTGTGCGAACGGGTGTCAGACAAGGCTGCATATTATCACCAGCCCTGTTTCTGGTGGTAATAAATGACATCTTGAAAGCTGCACTGGAAGGTGGGGAAGGTAAAGGTCTTCAATGGAGACTATTTAACATCTTAAGTCACCTTGATTATGCTGATGACGTGTGTTTGCTTGCACATACCCGTTCGGACTTAGAGTCAAATGTTCGCTCGTTGCATTCTAAATGCAAAGAGGCGGGACTGAAAATAAATGTGCGTAAAACCAAGTACATGCACATGGGTTCGAACGCAAGCACACCGATTGTTCTTAATGGACAGGATGTAGAAGAGGTGCAAGATTTTTGCTATCTCGGAAGCATTGTCAGCATGGACGGCGGAGCCGAAAAGGATGTTGAGGCTCGGCTAAATAAAGCTCGTCAGGCCTTCGGTATCCTTTCCCCTTTCTGGAGGTTAAGAGAGATCTCCCTTCGCACGAAGCTGCGAGTTTTTGACGCATGCGTCAAATCCGTGTTGTTATATGGTTGTACTACGTGGAAAGTGACCGTTCGACTTACCAAGAAACTACAGACTTTCGTAAACCAATGCCTCCGACGCATTTTAGGAATATTCTGGCCAGAAGTGATCTCCAACGACGAACTTTGGAGTACAACTCGCCAGACTAAAATAGGTATTGAGATTCAACGGCGAAAGTGGCAGTGGATCGGTCATACTTTGAGGAAACCAGAGCAAAACATCGCAAAACAGGCTCTGGATTATAACCCTCAAGGAAGACGTCGGGTTGGTCGACCATGTAACACATGGAAGCGAGCAGTTGAGCAGGAGGCCAGAGGAATAAACAAGTCCTGGCAACAGCTTAAAGCCGATGCTCAGGATCGCGCCTTGTGGAAGAGAGTTGTTTCTGTCCTATGCCCCTATAGGGGGTCTTAACAGGAATTTGATTCATGCTTTTGACATGTTTTAAATTGCAGATAAGTAGCATTCATACTTACTTACTTACGATGGCACCCAAATCGGGCTTTGGCCTCCTGAATGCTTTGTCTCCATCCATCTCGGTTCAGTGACCGCGTCCTCGAGTTTGAAAATCTTGATTGGCTGTCTGCGTCAATCGAATCCTCCCAACGCTTTGGTGGTTTTCCGACTGGTTTTTGTCCGTTGACTTTCCCTTTTAGTGTGCGTTTGGGAATTCTTCCGTCATCCATCCGCTCCACATGACCAGCCCATTATAACTTTTTAAATTTTATGAACTTTGACACTTCTGGATTGTCGAAGATGGCATACAATTCTCTATTGTATCGTATTCTCCAGATCGAGTCTTCCCTCACAGGCACGAGGATTCTTCTGAGGACTTTTCTTTCAAAGGCGTTAAGTAGTTTTTCGGACGCCTGAGTTAATGTTCACGTTTCGCTGCCATAGCGTAGCACAGGTCGTATAATCGTTTTATAATACAAAATTTTAGATTCAAAAATTTAATAGGTACTGAGAAAATTGATGTATTGAATTTAGTGAAATTGTGCAAATTGTATGCATGGTGGTAGAAGGAGAAAGTTTTTAATGACTTTTTCAGTAATAACTAAAACCATCATGTTTTTGGATGTTTTAAATTCCAGATCAGTAGCATTCATACTTTTCAGGAAAATAGAATTTTGCGAAGTTCTGAAATTGTGTCCGATTGTTTGGGAGGAGTAGAAGGAGTGAAACTAATCGTCTCATTTTTTTGTGGTCTTACTAATAATTCTAAATAAATATTTAGTGCGCAATTTCAGCTCGATCAATTTTATACGCACTGAGTAAATTTGTTTATAGTATTTCATGGTGAAAGGCAGGGGAGGACTCAAATAAATTTTATATACTAGATTGAAATCATCATTAGGGTATTATATTCCAAATTTCAGATCTATAGCATTTATACTTTTCGAGTAAATTAGTTTATTGTTAAATTGCGAAATCGTGTAATTTTGTATGCGATGGGGTAGAAGGGGTGGAACGATTTGGCCTGTTCATGAACTTGATCTTACCTTTTTGCCAAAAACAACGTGTACAAAATTTGAGCTGACTAGCTCAACGTGTTCTCAAGCTAAATAGGACACGGACGGACATCCGGTTTTGAGATTTTTGAGTGATTATATGAACTTCTGTATCATTTGTTTGGGAGGGGTTAACGGAGGTAAGGGAATCGTAAAATTTGTGATTTTGATTGAATTTTATTTTATTTCTCTTGTAAGGTGATCTTACAAAATTTCAAGTTCGTAGCTTTTAATTTGTTGGTTATTAGTTGATTTATTGGAATTGGTCGAAATCATACTTTTGCATGGGAGGGGGTAGAAGGGCAGGCGCCATCTCAAAAATTTTGACGCAGTTTCGTTTCAACTTTTTATACTCTAGATGAAATCTGAGAGTATATTGTGTTTGCCTTACCTTTTGTAACGCTAAGAAATAATGCTCGCACAGACCCGCCAAGGGTACAGAAATATTTGTTGTCCCTCAAAAATCTCGATTCCGAGTTGCCGTCTGTCTGTCTGTCTAAAACATAACTCTCGATAGCTTTGACCTATCGTGCTGAAATTTGTTGTATATCATTTTTAGCAAAAAAGTAACTTTAAGTTCGTGAACGGGCCACATCCCCCTACTCCTTCTACCCCTTCCCATACAAATTTCATGAAATTTAAGGAAATTGATTTTTCTCCGAAACCATTTATGCTATTGACTTGAAAATTAGGTCGTTGATCTGATCTCCTTACTCCTTCTACCACCTCACATACAAATGCACAATTTTCAAAAATGCATTAATTTGGTTTGCATTGCAACTAGGAAAGCGAAATGAACCAATTTTTGTCATAATTAATTTTATTATAATTGCAACTAATTTGGCTGGCTGGCTAGTGCCAATTCTTCTCCAAGTGCGCTGACTCTGCACTAATTGATCCTTCGAGCATCAGGAAAAATGGTAGCGGGTCGAAACGAAAGCCGAAGAAGACAGTAACTGGTTTGGTGAATGTTTTCACAGTGCATTTCGAAATGAAAGAAAAGATTTCCGGATTCTACACTGTTACGCTTTATCGGTCTCTGCTGAGACCTTTATCAAACTGATCGGCAATTACAAAATACAATTATTATATAGAAGGAAGGGTAATTAAGGTTAAATTTAGTTAATTAAGGTTAATTAATTAGTATCAGGTAGATAAATTAGTTAAGAATTTGTGGGTACGGATTTTGTTCTTACCAAATTTTAAGACAAGTAGCCAAACTGCTGATAACTTGTATCCGGTGTCTCGGTTGAAGTTCTGTGGATGCTTCGAAATTTCTAATGCTTCTCGTACTATTCGTTGATAATATTGATTTGTTCTGGCCAGAATTTGCACATTGTCGAAATCGATTGTATGGTCCTCTGTCGTTGCATGTTCCGCGATCGCTGATGACTGTATTTGGTTTTTCCGTGTGCATCGTTGGTGCCCGTTGATCCTTGTTTGGACTGTGCGTCCCGTTTCTCCTATGTATACTTTATCGCATGAGCCGCACGGTACTTTGTATACTCCTTCAGTCTCCAATGGTTTTTTGTCCTTCTGGTTTCCTAAAATTCCTCGGATAGTAGTTGGGGTAGTGAATGTTGTTTTGATGTTGGATTTTCGAAGGATTTTTCCAATCTTATCCGTCGTACCCTGGATGTAAGGTAGTTTTACCCATCGTTTGTCTGCATTTCCTTCTTCAGTGTCTTCTCGTTCTGTTGTCCTTGGATGCTTCGGTTTCCACGCCTTGTTAATTCCGCTCGTTTTGTACCCATTTGCTGTGAATGCCCGATTCAACTGTTCTTTTTCCTTTCGTACACTGCCTGGATTTCCTTCCGTTATACGTCGAGCTCTGTGTATTAGGGTCTTGAATACGCCTGTTTTCTAGCTTGGGTGGTGATGTGAATGAGCGTGGAGATATCTGTTGGTGTGAGTTGGTTATATAGTCTTAAGATGACACTAGTAGACTTGGTAGATCCCGAGGTAAAAATCCCCGATGAAAATCAGTCTGAGTAGGTCACAAGCCTATTGGATGGACAGGAGGACCCAGGAGGTGTTCCCAAAATCAGGTACGATTGAAGCGAATGGGTGCACGGAATTTTGGATCGAGTGATTTCCTCACAATAAAGCTCGTGATTCTTAAGACGAATCATGAATCAGAACGACATCGATACGAGAAGCTGGAGGATCCGTCAAATGACGCAGTCCGAGAAGGACGAGTGAAAATCTGTATAGACCAAAGTTCAGCAATAGCTATTAGGAAGATGAAGGATTCAGTATACTTCGGACTGCATCGCATTCACCTTACCCTGGTAAAAAAGGCAGCGATGGCCAGAGCGGAGCAGATAAACTTCCACCACAGTGCAGCGGTGACAGTGAATCTGCAGGCCCATCTACGTCAGGGTAAGAAAAATTTGGTGCTCATCCAAGAGCCGTACGTGAGTAGCAACAACAAGATCCTTGCATGGTGCGCCAGTATGTTTATTGTTAACTACTGCACCAGGTAAGCCGCATTTAAGTTACAAAGAAAGCCTTTAAGTTAATCAAGCTCTCTCAGATTTGCAGCGAGGAGCAAACGGTTGTAGTTTGGAAAAGAGTATTAAACGTTTCCAAGTAAGCCGTTCTTCTGGCCTCAATCTACGTGCTGTACGATTCACCAACACCACCACTATCGGATATGTGCTAGCAGCTAGCAAGTTTCGCTGAACATAACCGATTTGATTTGATTCTGGCTACGAATGCGCATCATTCACTATGGGGAAGGTCGGATTCAAATAAAAGAGGTGAGTCACCTGATGTTTTTCTAGTAGGGACTAATACCATGATAGCGAATAGAGATAACGAGTACACCTCCGTTACCATGCATTACGCCGTAAACTTAGGAAACTACATAATAAAGCACGAAATAGTTAGCAGAAAACTGATTGAGAAGTCTATGAAGCCGCGTTGAGTGAATTTAGGGACTCTGAACGAACGGTAAAAAGGCAATCTTGGCGGCAGTTCTGCATAACTATTAACTCAGTAAATAAAGGGGGTAGACTTAAGAAAGTTCTGCCAAAAAGCTCTACCAGGGTCGGGTTTCTTCAAAGAAGTGATGGTACATGGATCGCCTTGTCTACAGAAACACTGGAGATGCATCTCGTTAGTCACTTTCCAGGGTGTGGAAATTCATACAAATCTTCGATGCGGCTAAATTGTTGCTTTGAGTAACTGGGGTATAGACAGTGAAAATTTAGCCACTCCTCACATATTGGATGAAGTAATAATCAAGGAAAAAACAATATGGGCAATAAGCACCTGTAAGGATTTTAAGTTGGCGGGGCCAGATAGATTAGCCGCTGACTCCGTTGAGGAAACGGACAAGGTTGGGAGTTATTAAGCCAATCTACGCCAACAAAGTGTGAGAAAAGAGAAATCTCAATTGGTGACAAACCGACTGGTGCAACACCACGAAGATGCTACGGGGTAGGCTTAGTAGGCAGAAACTCCCTACGGACACTAGTAGGTATGGTCACGGCACACTGTCTTCACAGAAAATACGCTCAATGGCTTTACCTTACAACCGATGACATTTGCAAAGGCTGCGGTTGGGAGAATGAGACCGAAGAGCGCTTCATCTGCCTTTGTCCATAACTCCGAACAATTCGAAGACAAATTTTTGGAGAGTATTTCTTCGCCGATCTGAATGACCACCGGTCTCTTGAACCGATGAAGCTCATTAGTACTACCGGTATAGTAGGCTGTCTAAATGATATATTGGTCCACATGGTATAAATATGGAGGCGCGCAATGGGTCCACAAACCTATATTCAGCTTATATACGCATGTTAAAGTTGCCGACGCCTCTTCTCTGGTTAGAGGACAAGTGAGGCGAGTGAATCATAAATCATTTTGTCTGGCCAAATATGCTGTCCAGTGTTGAATACAGCATTACAGTCTATAGCACAACGCAACAAACCCCTAGCAAGCTGTTATTTGGTGGGGGCAGCGAGAGGAATTTGTAGGCGAATTTGCTGAAAATCTGGATGAGAAACTTGATGAAGATTCGCATCTTACTTTATATCATAATAGCACATCTATTCTCAGAAGAAGGACTCCGAAGCGATAAGAAGACTATAACCTCAGTTACTCTTTAGAACACAAAGAGCCTCTCCAAACTATTATATAAAACTGGAGATTTTGAATTCAGAAGAATCATAGTACATAGTACCACTGCTGGTACAAAGAAGAAGTTAATCCCAAAAACCGTGGACCGTATGTGATCCATAAGACACTTGCTAATGACCGGTATGTCATTCGAGATATTGAGAATTGCTAATTACAAGTCACCAGGACTGGAAGAAGTCTATTCCGCAATGATCCAGAATGCGGATGAAACAATAATTCAGTACCTGGTTGACATATATAAAGTATGCATCAGTCTTTGCCACATACCGAAGCTATGGCAAGAGGTTAAGGTAGTTTTCATAACTAAGCTAAGCAGAGCCTCCCACAACATCCTGAAGGTTTTTCGATCCATCAGCCTGACTTCGTTTCTTCTTAAAGGCTTGGAAAAACTGATGGACAGCTACCTACGGGCAAATCTGAACCTCTCGGTCAGATGCCTCCACCAACTCGACTATCTGTAAGGTAGGTCCACTGACACTGCCTTGCATGTGACGGTAGCCGCCGTAGAGAAATTTTTCCATCATAAAGAGTTTGTACTCGGAGCCTTTCTAGACGTGGAAGGCATCTTTTACCACGTCGAAATTGATGCCATACTTGAGGCCTTGTGCAGCCATAGTATGGAACTTCTCCTGATGGTATGGATAGCGAAGCTTCTTCGCTCACGAAAAATCGTAGCACGGTTGGGTGACGAGACAAGAAAGGGCTCTGTCTACAAAGGATCATAATATCACCTCTTCTGTGGGTTCTAACAGTCAATGAACTCCTTTTCATTTTAAATCGGAACGGCTATCCCACAAACAACATATGCAGACGATCTTGTCATCATGTTAACTGGTAAGTTTGAGAAAGTTCTAGAGGACCTTATGCAGTCCGCTTTACAACTGCTAGACAGCTGGGCAATAGATAAGGGACTTACCATTAACCCTCAAAAACATATCTGGTCCTCATCTCCAGAAGAAGAAGACCATATGTTTTGAACCCACTAAACATTCGAAGTATCACTTTGGTCCTCTCGAATCAACTTAAATATTTAGGTCTAATTCTTCATAGTAAATTATCCTCCAAGGCCAATTCCGTAGCCTTCTTCGCTTGCTAAAAGACATGCGGTTTGAGATGGGGCCTTAAGCCGCACCTCATCTACTGGATGTATACCAGTATTATCAGACCAATTATTTGCAATGGCACGCTGGTGTGGTGGCCAGCGGTGGTATTAAGAACCCACCTAGCACCTTTACAGCTAATACAGCTAATCCAACGGATGGCATATCTGTGCATAACAGGTGCCCTTAGAACCCCACCCTAGAGGGGTCTCTACCTTCACTTGATCTTTTTATAAAACAAACAGTGGGCCTAGCTGCTTTAGATTAAAAACCACTAATCCATGGTCAGGGCCACAAATTGGTCATGGTAAAATTTTAAACGTCATTAGAGACGCAAACTCCCTTTTAGACTGCGAGTATGATTGCATGAACCAACCGCAGGTTGAGAAACGGAAGTTTCATTAAGTTTCCTGAACGAAACAAATGGTCAAAAACCACGATAACCTGTACAGGTCCTCATCTATATACGGACGGATCTAAAACTAGCCAGGGGACAGGTGCAGGGATTTATTCCCACGACCTCGACATCCACACTTCATTTCATTTTCCAAAACACGCGACATTGTCCTAAGCGGAAGTATTGGCTATTAACGAGTGTACAAAAATTATTTTAGATATGCAGAACAGTCTCGGAAATTTTTATATTTTCTCGAACAGAAGGGCTGCGCTTCTATCACTCCAATTCTACAGGACCACGTCCAAACTAGTGTCTATTTGCAGACACAAATTGAATCACCCAGTGGCCATAACGGAAGTTTTTCTAATTTGGACACCGGGTCATAGCGACTTGCTAGAAAACGAGTCAGCAGACAAGTTTGCACGGCAAGGATTTGGAAATATCAACTCCACTAGGAAGTCAGACGATGTAGCACCAACAGTGCTGAAGACTACTCCAAGCAAACTAATTTGGATTATTTCTTGGCGTGGCGGCGGCAGCTGGATAGCTGTACAATGGCTAAGTCCTTTTGGGAAGAACCGAATAAAAATATTACAGCTCAGCTGTTAGAACGTAGTCGCTATGGCGGACGAACTATTGTTGACCTGACCACAGGTTATTGCTTGCTAAATCTGCATGCATTTAGGATACGGATCGCAAGCGACAGCTTTTGCGGAGATTAGGAGGAAGACGAACATTATCTTTGTCACTGTCCGCAGATCTCCAACTGTCTTGTTTTTTGTTTAGGCTCTAGATTCTTCTCAGAACTGGACGACCTCAGAGGGGTCCGACATTTGAGCCTGCAATGGTTTTAACCAAATGGTTAGAACAAGAGGAGTGACTCCTATTTTATAATCACTTGGGGGAGTACAACGGGTCTAACTAGATGGCCTCAGTGCATTGTGTTTCTATGAAACTACCCTCCTACAACCTAAATTTAAACCCTACCAAAAAACTGTAAACTTCCGTGAATGGGGATATTCAGGCCAGAAGTGATCTCTAACGACGAACTTTGGAGTACAACTCGACAAACTAAAATAGGTATTGAGATTCAAAGGCGTAAGTGGCAGTAGATCAGTTAATCAGTTACACTTTGAGGAAACCAGAGCGGAACATCGTCAAACAGGCTCTGGATTATAATCCTCAAGGAAAACGACGTTTTTTTTTTTTATGTGCAATGCACGAACACAGTCGTGGAGGGAAGGAATGGGATTGGGAAGGTAGGGGAAGGAGAATATGAGAACGACCATAACGAGTGGAGAAGCTGGTATATTTTTCAGTTGTACTACGCTATTGACAAATATTTGCAGATGTTATGGGCATTATTCGTCCTTAAAATATCCTATTATTTGGGGTGGGAATCGAACCCACAACCCTACTGACTGTAAGGCAAGCACGCTATCCATTACGCCACGTCGACCATATAGTAAATGGAAGCAAGCAGATGCCTGAGGTTTCCGTGGCGTAGTGGGCAGCGTGCATGTTTCACAGGCAATGGGTCGTGGATTCGATTCCCACTTCAGGCAGTGGATTTTTCTAAGCACACATTTTTTATTTGCTACTGGTAATGAAAAATTGTTCGAAATAAAATTGGCAAAACGATGTAAAAGTGAAACAGTTCCACTTCAAGAAGGCCTAGATACTCAGTAGATGGTTTCTGCTCGCATTCTATCACTCAGTCCCCTACAACATCTGCAAAATATTTGTTAGTAGCATCCAATTCAACTGAAAAACATAACAGGGCTACGATTGCGCGTAAAGGTCAATCTTACGATACTCCAGATGAAATAGAATTTTTTGTGATCCCAAGAAATTTTGTGTGGGAAGTGTTAGAAGGGATGATAGCATTGAACTAATTTTTACCCATCATGCTAAAGTAGCTACAAAAATGTTTTATACAAAATGCTTACTCCAAAAATTGAATGGAAACTGAGAAAATTAGTGTGTTAGATTTAGTGAAAATGCGCAGTTTGTATGGGAGGTGGTAGAAAGAGTGGGGGGATTTTAGTGATTTTTTCAGAAATAACTAGGAATATTATAAAATTGACATCCCTTAAATTTCAGACTAGTGCCATTCATACTTTTCAAGAAAATCGATTTTTTGTAAAGTTGTGAAACTGTGTCATATTGTGTAGGGAGGGGGTAGAAGCAGTAAAGCTAATCAAATATTTTTTTCTGATCTTAGTGATGATGCTAAATAAGTATTTATCGCATAATGTGAGCTTGATAAATGTTCTATGTTCTGAGAAAATCGGCTTAGAGCATTTCATGAAAAAGTGTAGTTTGTATGGGAGGAGTTGGAAGGAGAGAGAGGGCGCAAATAATTTTTATACTGTATATTGAAATCATTATGAAAGTAATATATCCCGAAATTCAGACTAATAGCTTTTAGACTTTTCGAGCAAATCCATTTATAGTCGAATTGCGAAATTGTGCCATTTTGTATGGGAGGGGGTAGAAGGGGTGAAGCTAATCGTCTAAATTTTTTAAGCCTTACTCTCAATTTTAAATAAATAGTTAGTGCATAATTTCAGCTCGCTAAATTTTATACTCACGAAGTAAATTGGCTTAGAGTAATTCATGACAAGTACAGTTTGTGTGGGAGGTGGTAGAAGGAGAAGGAAGACACGCACAATTTTTATATGGTAGATTGTCATTATCATAAAAGTAATACATTCCAAATTTCAGGCCAATAGCTTTTATACTTTTTGAGCAAATCCGTTTATAGTCGAAATGCGAAATTGTGCCATTTTGTATGGGAGGGGGTAGAAGGGGTGAAGCTAATCGTCTAAGTTTTTTTAGCCGTACTCAAAATTTTAAATAAATATTTAGTGCATAATTTCAGCTCGCTAAATTTTATACGCACTGAGTAAATTGACTTAGAGTAATTCATGACAAGTACAGTTTGTATGGGAGGTGGTAGAAGGAGGGGGAGGACACGCATAATTTTTATACGGTAAATTGATATTATCATAAAAGTAATATATTATAAATTTTAGGCCAATAGCTTTTATACTTTTTGAGCAAATCCGTTTATTGTCAAATTGCGCATTTGTGTCATTTTGTATGGGAGGGGGTAGAAGGGGTGGAGCGATTTGGCCCGTTTACGAACTTGGCCTTACTTTTTTGCTAAAAATGACACACAAAAATTTTTAGCACTATAGCTCAAAGCTTTCGAGAGTTATGCTGTAGACAGACGCACAGACGGACAGACGGACAGACGGACAGACGGACAGACGGACAGACAGACAGACGGACAGACGGACAGACGGTCACTCGGAATCGAGGTTTTTGAGCGACAACAAATATTTCTGTACCCTTGGCGGCTCTGTGCAAGCATTATTTCTTAGCGTTACAAACGGTAAGGCAAACACAATATACTCTCAGATTTCATCTAGAGTATAAATATACCAGCTTCTTCACTCGTTACGGTCGTTGCCTATACCACAGGTCATTCTTAAAAAAATAAAAAATAAAAGGAAGTCAGTGGAATAAACAAGTTTTGGCAACAGCTAAAAGCCGATGCTCAGGATCGCGCCTTATGGAAGAGAGCTGTTTCTGTCTTATGCTCCTGTAGGGGGTCTTAATAGGAATTTGATTGGTTGATTAGTACTACCTAATTGGTCCTGAAATATGAATTTATTATGGTAAGTAATTACAAAAATATAGTCATTTGAAAAAAAAAAAGCGGCCGACAATTTGTTTTTAGTCCTTTTCAGACTGCACAGGATAAAAAATTGATCTATTTTTGCTTTTTTCCCAATAAACCAATTTATCCGAATGTCGAGTTTCAGCTTTCTATTTGTACTCGTGGAATTAATAGCAAGAGTAGTTTTTGACTTCAGCCCTCTCACAGCCGCGCCCTTCCACCTGACACTTCCAAAAATTGTAGGTGATGGAGTTCACTTACCCAATCTACAATCCACCTAAGAATCAACTTCCTATCTCTAAGGATCGCGGAGATATGGGTCGATATGTACGGCGTACAGACAGAAGGATATTGTTGTTGTTGCATTTTTAGGCTAATTTAGAAAGAAGAAACGCGGTAAAACACAATTTCAGAATTTAATAATGAGAATAATAAAGTAATAGACAGAACTTGGTAATTTTTTTTATATTTAACATTGTTGCCAGTTTATGTCATTATAATTAATTTATTTAAAATTAAAATGTTTCAAGGTAGAACAATACAAACTCCTCCATTTAATCGAAGTCGATCACTGACTGCTTTTAGAAGTGGCCAATTACCGCCACCGCAAACATTACGAATATCGTCATATTCGATTGCCCAAACCATCACACCGGCTAAATTAAGGCACTTAGCGTAGTCGACCTTCTCCTGTAACGATTGAACATTATCATAGCCCACCCATTGGTTTCCCTTGTACGAATATGGAACATGCTGTTGGTTATCATAAACTCCAGTCCAACCGTTGCTTCTAAGATTGATACAGATCTGTAGAGGATAAAATCGTTTATGAAGTGGACCTGTTTTTAAAATTTGCGAAAAGACTGGCCTCAAGATAAGACAATATTCCAGATTGGCCTATGAATGGTCCTGCAGTACCACCTCCCACAGTAGGAGCTCCAACTTTATTGTTATTTGAACTTGCTAAAGTGAACGATTTTCCATAGAATCCCAAGCCGAGAACCAATTTACTTCGATCAGCACCAGCTTTAATCCATTGTGGCACAATTTCGGCCTGCAATTTTATTATGTTACATCATTTAGTTATCAAATAATTGAAGCATAATTGAAAATAATGTTAAGATCTACCGGAATTAGCATTCTTTAAATTAAATTCAATCAAAAAACCAAACCATCGAAAATTTACTTACAACATTCAAATCGGTAGGATCGGAAGGGCTACGGTATAGTGGAGCATTTTGTCCAGTACGTGGTTCCCAAGTGCCATGAAGATCATAAGTCATAATATGGATCAGATCCAAATATTTGCTCATATTTGGAACATCATAAGAAGCATCCATATGTCGCTTAGTTGCTCCTACAGCAGCGGTCAAGATTAGTTTGTTAGCATCAAAAAGGGGACGGAGTTCTTTAAGAAGTTGAATGAAAGTTTGCTGAAATTAAGATACTTTTAAAACAATTTACACAAAATCATCTCGTAACACAACTTTGTCTAGTGGCCGACCACCATTGCCATTTGGATATTCCCAATCCAAGTCGAGTCCATCAAATTTGTATTTCTTAACGAATTGAACAAGATTCTGCACGAATTTAGCACGTAATAGAGGATTACCGACAACTTGGGAAAACCCTGCTCCGCCTTGATCCCAACCTCCGATAGCAACCAATTGCTTCAGTTTTGGATTTTTCGCCTTCATTCCCACGAATTTCTCGAATCCTTTTAGATCGATATCAAGCCACGAATCCAAAATAGCTACTGTTGCATTCGAATTGATTCCGATAAATGAGTAAATCATGTGCGTACACAAATTCGGATTCAAATCATCGACGGCGACCTTTCCATTGCCCTTACGGTAATACGACCAAGATGCATAATAGCATAATAAAACTTCTGAAATGAAAAAAAATTATTGAAAGGGTTAATTAGTGCTCTTTAATTTGAAAATATGTATTACTTTCGGCTCCACTAACTAATGCAGCGCATGAAATTGCCAGCAGCAAACAAATCGTAAGTGTTTTCATTCTGCCTTTTCTCCAGTACACTCCGGCTTGGAATAAATAATTTTCATTTTGCCTTAATATTTATATTCGAAGACAAGTAGGTATTCCATTGTTTGCATTTTCCTTAAATTTGTTAATTCTATCGTTTCAGTTCTTAATCACTATTTAATCAGGTTGAATTTATTCTTAGTATTTGTTTGAACTGTTTGAGACTAAATTTGAGCTACTGACATAATTAAGTAAATGATCTGCAATTTAGTTAAATTCTTGGAAAGAATATGTGTACGCTAGCCCGCGTTTAAGAAGAGTGGGGCGGTGAAGAAGGTAACCGCACCGGAGTCTGCATTGAGAAGGGGCGAACAAATAGGTGTACTGCTCATGTAGCGAATAAAGTCAAAATACTTCAACCGTTTTCTCGGTGGATTAGGGGAACCGATCGCAACAGGTATCTGAAATTGATATAACATAAATAGAAAGATATTTTTGAAGTCTTAAATTGTGACCTCACTTTTAAAAGTATTTACCGCCAGCAGTACTCTGATACTTTGTTTTTGCTTGGTACCGAGCTAACAAAAATTCTCAGCGACTTCGTACAGAAAAATATTGTTTAAGCTGCACCTAACGAAAGCTGGAATTTTGCCTTCACCACTTGTATTAAAATAAGCTTTCAGAAATATGGTACAATTAAGTATCAGCAAGAAGAATTGAAAATAAAAATATAGGTACCAGTTGATTCGGCATTCCAGGGCTTTGGTGGAGTTCCTTCTCCATATCCATGAAAGCATCCCTTGTGACAATAGAAAAACGATGCTGCAAACTATAGTTGCGCAATGAGCTCCTTCAATTCTTGAATAGAATCTTCACACATGCCACATCGTGGCATTACTTATTCATGTAAGGCGGCTCTTTTCATCCGTGGTAGAATGAGTGAAGTGATTCAATTATTTTTACTTTATTATTCTAATAATAAAGTATTGTGACCGACACAGAAAAAAAATTGCTACCCGGAAATTTTGTTTTTTCGCGTTTCATAACTAAATTGGCCTAAAAATGCAGGAAAAAAATTCGTCCCGCCGTACACCGAAAATGTGGACTCGTGCCTCCGAGACCGTAAAAGGCAGAATGTTCATTTTTGGGTGGATTGCTGATTGGGTAAGTGAGTTTTATTATCTAAGTTTTTGGGAAGTGTCCGGTAGAAGAGTGAAGCGGAGGGATGGAAACTTGCTAATATCTCAACTACGAATGCAGGTGGGAAGCCAAAAATCAGCACAGGTATAGAGAGAGTTGTAGGACGAACTATAAAAATGATTTTTGTTTATACATTGGCGTCCGAAAAAAAGAGGGGGCGGGGCTAAAAACAAATTGTCGAAAAATACTAATTCAAATATTTTAGCCGTGATTCTAGGTAGAAAGCTGAAATTCGACACATATGTAGTAGGGTCTGTGGGACAAACTAAAAAAATAATCTAATTTTTTTATTGCAGATCCCCCATAATCAACTTAGATGGATGACAATAATTGCATGGGCGACCGTCAGGGGGGTGCAAAGAAAAACACTTAAAAATTAATATCTCAACTATCTCTTAAGCTATGTAATTGAAACTTAAAAATATATATTACGCTATACTAGTGAAATTCGAAACAAAAAAAAATTTGGTTAAAATATTAGGAGGGGAGGAGGGGGAATGGGGAGCATTTCAAAAGAAGATTGCACAAGATATACCACTTCCACAAATAAAAATAAATATAGCAAGCCATGGATGGATGCAGAATTAACGAATTGTTATACGGCCACAAACTTCTGGTTCAACAAGTGGACTAAGGATAAAAATAATAGTTACCTGAAGAACGAGTATATTTATTGGAGAAACAGATCGACGAATCTGAAGAGATCTAAACGAACTAAATACTTTAGCTCCAAATTCAAAGCCAACCATCTCAATTGCAAAGCAACATGGAATACAATCAAAGAATGCATTTACGATAGTATCATCCCTGTAAACTCATCACCTTTATTCCGGAATGTAACGCATGCGGATTTGAAAGTCAATTTAAGTAAACGAAATCAATAACCATTTCAGCAAGGCGACAACTTACGTTATGCCAAGTATCCCTCAACTATTTTATGAACGCTATCAGACGCCAGCTTTGTTCACCTCTGAACCAACGAGTGAAGAGGAAATTATAATGATAATTCGTCAACTCAAAAACACCAACTCAAAAGGACATGACAACATTTCTATCAAAATGCTTAAAGAGTGCAAATAGTGTCTCGCGGCTCCAATTGCCACGATCATCAATGCTTCACTTGAGGAGGGATCAGTTCCTTCCTCCTTGAAGATAAGTAAAGTTATTCCTCTGTTGAAGTCTGGCTCCGTAAATGACTTTAACAACTATCGTCCTATCAGCATTTTATCAGCCTTAGACGAAATTTTGGAGATTACAGTAAAAGCTCAATTACAAGAGTTTCTGACGCATAATAATATAATCTCCGACAAACAATATGGATTTAGAACTAACTCCGACACAAAGGGAGCCTTATTTGATGTTGTCACGAAGCTGCAGTCATCATGTGATTGTGGTCAAAATGCTACTGCAGTTTTTATAGATCTCTCCAAAGCGTTCGACAGCGTCGACCATCAGATACTGCTAAAAAAACTTTTCGCTATTGGAATTAGAGGAGTATGCTTGGTTTAACAGCTACCTTACCTCGAGGTTTCAATATGTATAGTTAGACAATATTAAAAGCTCTATGGTTGCTATTGAACGCGGCGTTCCTCAAGGAAGCGTTTTAGGACCGACCCTATATATATTTATACTGATTCAATAACAAATATAGAATTAATCGGAGACATCTCACTATATGCTGACGATATAACTTTATTGTATTCCGCAAAGGAACCAGAAACTTTGCAAAACCAAATAAATCAAGATTTGCATAAAACCAATAGCTGGACAGATAAGCACAAATTATGCGTAAATGCCACGAAAACCAAGTACATGCTCTTCAACAATTCAAACTCACACCAATTACACATAACTTACGAAAATAAAGCTATTGAAGAAGTCGAATATTTCAAATATTTAGGCATATATCTGGACTCGCGACTAAGCTGGGATGTTCACCTAAATAATTTAAGGAAGAAATTGGCTCCAATAGCAGGAATTTTCAGAAAAATTAGCAATCTTGTACCTGACGACACAAAACGATCAGTCTATTTCTCGTTATTCAACAGTCAAATCCAATACGGAGTGATTATCTGGGGTTCAGCTTTCAAATCAAAACTTGATTGCATTCAAAAAATACAAAATAAAGCAATCAAAAACCTTTACAACCACAACATGAGGGAGCGAACTAAGACAATTCATCAGACGCATCAAATTCTTACGGTTGACCAATTGTTTTTCCTTGAATCTGCGAATCACATCAATCTAATAAAACATCAATTGACAAATAGCAATACCATCCTCAATTATCATAGAGACAACCATGATTACAACACACGAACTGCAACCCACATCTATCCATGTACGCGGCGTACCACGAGACAAGGCATCAACTCGATTTTGGCAAAGTCAACTAACAACTATAATCAACTCTCAGAAGAAATGAAAAATTACCGTCATAAATTTAAAGTAAAATTAAAAGAGCAACTCCTACAAAACTAATTTTTCAACTTAATTTTACGATTCTCGTCATTTAAATAACTTAAATTATTTTACTATATTACTATTAGTTGTGTTTTATATTTATACCTTTCTTTTTTGTTAGTGTATTTGTGTAACCATTTTTGTTACTGCTTTTCGCTTTTGTTTTCGCTTTTTTCACTTATTAATTGTATTATAATTACTTACTATCCTTACGAGCATCGCTCATGGGTATACTTATAATAAATTCTAAATTCTAAAAAGTCGTCCACTTTTCAAAATTTCAAACCGTTATATCTTAAAATTCAAAACAGGTGTTAAGTTGAAATTTTGTCAAATTGTATTCTACAGCATAAGAGCTTCGACATATAGATCCGTTAGTCCTAGTACATTGGTTATGCAATATAATTCTTATGAAGAAAACTAAGGACATAAATTCATCATTATTTTTAAGGCATATCTACGAGTCCTCATTAATACATCGATATGTGCCTCATAATTAAACCAAACCGTAGTAAATTATTATGAGTTGTTTAAAAGCAAGGATATGCCTGAGGAAGCAGTAAATAGAGATTGTTTTTCGTATTATTCTTACCCAGAAGATAGATGTGATCTCTCCAAGGCAATCTGGAGTCGATGTTGATACCAAGGTATTTAATGGATTTCACAATTTGAATGATTTGACTACTATCTGAGTTGACTTTACTTAGAAATCTAATTGTTGTCCAATGGGGTATTTGCGGCTAAAATGATTGCTAAAAGCTCTTTTCGGGTCATACAATATTTTTTCCGGATTTAGAAAGCACTGGTTTCTAAAACAAAAACTTTTTTTTTCTGTTTATCAATCTCCTGTGAGAACTGCTTACTTACTTACTTACGATGGCGCTACAGCCCAAATCGAACTATGGTGTCCTGAATACTTCACCTCCATCCATCTCGGTTCAGTGACCGCGTCCACCAGTTAGAAAATCTTACCAGTGATTTGCTGTCTACGTCAATCGAATCCTCCCAGCGCTTTCGTGGTTTTCCGACCGGTCTTTCTCCGTTGGCTTTTCCTTTCAGTGTGCGTTTGGGGATTCTTATGTCGTCCATCCGCTCCACATGACCAGCCCTTTGTAACTTCTTAAATTTTATGAGAGTTGACACTTCTGGATGTCAGAGATGGCATACAATTCTCTATTGTATCGTATTCTCTAGATCGAGTCTTCCCTCACAGGTCCGAGGATTCTTCTGAGGAACTTTCTTTCAAAGGCGTTAAGGAGTTTTTCGGACGCCTGAGTAAGAGTCCACGTTTCGCTGATCTGTCTCGTTTTCTAAATTACCATTATTCTTCTTCAATAGCACAACACCCCAAGTCGGGCTTCGGCCTCCTGACCTTCAGGTTACTTAACATTTTATTTATTACTTTCAAAGAGTTGTTAGCTCTTCGCACAACACTCTATCTAGAAATTTTCATTTTCGCAGGTTGAGTAGTCGAACATATTCCCACGCAAGTAGTTTGCTGAAATTATATGTCGATCAATACGCTACTCACTAGGCTAGACCCAAACCCAGATTACCATTATTAGTGTAGTCGATAAAAACTCTTTCTAGTATTGGATATGCCAAAACAGGAGACTGGCAAAGTTGCATCTTCAGTTCTTCGATAGAGTTTTTCCATTGCCAATTCCAGTTTCACAAAGCTGTGCAGCTGGTGTTTATCTTACGGTACTGGAACATTTTTAACTGTCTTTTTGTTCACTGCTTGTAATAAGAAATACACATTTCTTGTGCCGCCAGTTATAGGTTAGATTCTCTTAGACTGTCCTTAATATCAGAAACTACACTGGTGTTTATATTGTTGATATTCTGCAAGTCTACCACTACAACAGCAACGCGTTGCCAATTATTTGGACAGCTCTTGGTACTGGAAGACGTAAGATGTCAACATATTAAATATTCCATAACAGGGGCCTAGTAGTGATTCCTGTAGGACTCCGCAGGTGATGTTGCTCTTCATCCTTTCTTCTGTACCATATGATAGTATTAAATCTGCGATGTACCTTCTGACGATTCGTAGAAGATGGAAGATGTGGTGGAGTTTGAAATCTTAGTAAAACAGCCATTTATGCGGCGATATTACTGAACTGCAGTATTCCTTAGATTCATCCCTCCATCTGGTGTCTTCGATGGATCAGCATTGTACAATAGATTTTTGATTGCATCGACTGTAGACCGCCTTTGCGGAATCCATATTGATTTTCTGAAATGTTCTCAATCTCTTGCAGATTTTGTTCTAATTTGTTGAGAAATATGTGCTCTAGGACTTTGCCAAGTAAGTCTAATACGTACAGTGGTCTGTATGATCTCAGCTCCCTGGGCTGTTTATTTGGTTCTGGAAGTAGAGCCAAACGTCGACGATTCCATATTTTGGGAGAAAATAACATCGTTTAACCCGTTCGTGTATATTTCTATGTATACGTCTGTGTTTAATAAAACTAAATGCTTACGAAATTTATCATCTGCGGATCTATTGACGTCAACTGTGAAGAGTTTTGCTGTTCAGATGATGGACTGCTACTATGATCGTTAGCATTACTTGTAAGTAAATAATTATAATATAATTATTTATAATACTTAACGCATGAAATTTAATTCTGAATAACTGACGAAAAATCGCTGGAGAAAGATGCCGAAAACTAAACTAGAAAGATTCAAACTTGAAATAAATAAAACAAGAAAATGCATAAAATTTTTCATTCAGAAGAATTAGGAAAAGAAAAAACAATAAAGCAGGTTCTTTTTGGATAGATGATTCTTACGCTTGTTAAGGAAAAACCCTACTCTCAAAGTTCGAGTATAACTCATATTTATACATTTAAATATATGTAATTGTAGTGTCGGTTTGTTATTTGATTGTTTTTGTTTTGCTTTATTTGCAGAGATATTCATTTTTAAGTGGTTATCTTTGCACCCCCCTGCCTCCTTTGACCCTCCTAATAAAGTGTTGTGATCGACTTGGAAAAAAAATCGCTACCTTGAAATTTTGTTTTTCGCGTTTCATGACTAAATTAGCCAACAATAAACATCACAGAATTAAGATTGGGCGTAAAGCCCGATCATGTGATACTCTAGATGAAATGGAAAAGAGCTTAATGTACCGAAAAAAATGTCATCTCAAGTTCTTTCGAATAGTGAAAGGAGACTTTGGCATGGGAGGCGGTAGAAGTAGTGGGGGAGGTTTGTATTTTTTGTATATGACACCGAACATGGCAAAATGTTCCGTGCTGAAATTAAAGTCTTTAGTTTTCATTATTTTTAAAGAAATTGGACATAATTTTCCTGGAACTGGGGGATTGTATGGGAGGTGGCAGAGGAAGTGCAGCGTTTAGATGATTTTGAAACTGTTTATTATAATCACTATGCTAAATTCAATTTCAAAATCGATAGATCTCATATATTCGAAGGAGAAATGCTTTACTTGAATTTATATTACAGATATTTGTATGGAGGGGTAGAAGGAGTGAAGCGAAGCTGATCATTTTTCTAGTATTTATTTCAAATATTAAGAAACAAATTCTCGCAAAATTTTAAGTTTGTACTGTTTTTATTTTCAATGGAAATCGATATAATGTATTTAGCAAAAATTATGCATTCGTATGGGAGGTGGTAGAAGTAGTGTGCGGATCAAAACGAAATTTTTGTGAGTTAATGATATTTCTATTGTTATACTTTGCACAAAATTTCAAGTCGATGGCCTTGAGAGTTTCGAAGAAAAATAATTTAATTTAAATTTCAAAATTTCCTGAAATTGGCAGAAGGAGTGAGATGAAGTTGATAATTTATTTAAAAGTAATTGCAATCATAATAAAATTAATTCAAAATTGTCCATTTTTATGGGATGAAGTAGAAGGAGTAAGGGGATCTTATTAATATTCCGTGGTAATAATAACATTTGCATCATAATACTTTGACCCAAATTCCAAGTTGAGCTTAAATAGTTTCAAAGAAAAATCAATTTCTTCAAATTTCGAAATTTCATGAAATTTGTATGGGAGGTAGAAGGAGTGGAGGGATGTAGCCCGTTCACGAACTTAAAGTTACTTTTTTGCAAAAACTGACACACAAACAATTTTAGCACAATAGCTCAAAGCTTTCGAGAGTTATGTTGTCGACAGACACACAAACGGAAAGACGGACAGATAGACATACGGACAGACGAACAGACGGACAAATATTTCTGTACCCATGGCGGCTCTGTGTAAGGAAAACATAATACACTCTCAGATTTAATCTAGAGTCATCAAATTCCTGTTAAGACCCCCTATAGGGGCATAGGACAGAAACAACTCTCTTCCACAAGGCGCGATCCTGAGCATCGGCTTTAAGCTGTTGCCAGGACTTGTTTATTCCTCTGGCCTCCTGATCAACTGCTCGCTTCCATGTGTTACATGGTCGACCAACCCGACGTCTTCCTTGAGGATTATAATCCAGAGCCTGTTTTGCGATATTTTGCTCTGATTTCCTCAAAGTATGACCGATCCACTGCCACTTTCGCCGTTGAATCTCAATACCTATTTTAGTCTGGCGAGTTGTACTCCAAAGTTCGTCGTTGGAGATCACTTCTGGCCAGAATATTCCTAAAATGCGTCGGAGGCATTGGTTTACGAAAGTCTGTAGTTTCTTGGTAAGTCGAACGGTCACTTTCCACGTAGTACAACCATATAACAACACGGATTTGACGCATGCGTCAAAAACTCGCAGCTTCGTGCGAAGGGAGATCTCTCTTAACCTCCAGAAAGGGGAAAGGATACCGAAGGCCTGACGAGCTTTATTTAGCCGAGCCTCAACATCCTTTTCGGCTCCGCCGTCCATGCTGACAATGCTTCCGAGATAGCAAAAATCTTGCACCTCTTCCACATCCTGTCCATTAAGAACAATCGGTGTGCTTGCGTTCGAACCCATGTGCATGTACTTGGTTTTACGCACATTTATTTTCAGTCCCGCCTCTTTGCATTTAGAATGCAACGAGCGAACATTTGACTCTAAGTCCGAACGGGTATGTGCAAGCAAACACACGTCATCAGCATAATCAAGGTGACTTAAGATGTTAAATAGTCTCCATTGAAGACCTTTACCTTCCCCACCTTCCAGTGCAGCTTTCAAGATGTCATTTATTACCACCAGAAACAGGGCTGGTGATAATATGCAGCCTTGTCTGACACCCGTTCGCACAGGAAAGCTCTAGCTTAATCTAGAGTATACCAATCTTTTTCTTGAGAGGAAGTCTAAAAAACTTAATGCTTGAAATACGAAATGAATCACTTTCAACTTTTCAAACGCAGTGTGAAGAAATCGCCAATACATTGAATGTGAGCCCCACATTTGAAGAGAACCGGAGTCAAAAGTTCCAGAATGTGCAGAACTTAATTCAGCCGGCAGGTTTCGAATTACATACGAATACTCGTACAGAATAGAGGCTATGGATACAATTGGCGGTTCAAAAAACTTCAGAAGGTGGCAAAACTTTTTGGTTTTATGACTGGACATGTGGATAGCTTCTTTCATTAGGCAACAAACGGTGGCGCAGAAACTGAAGTAAATAGCAAACTTAACAAGGCGAGAGCAACAATTACACGATAACAGTCGATCTAGAAAAGCTTGCAGAAATCCTGCAAAACAAAGTTTATAGCTAACGCCATCATCCAGCAACAACAGGTTGTCATCAGCAACTATTATTAATATGTAGAAGAATATCCTGACCGAACATAATCAGCAAGCCTGCGTTGCTGATTTGAATCTCATCGAACGAATAAACTTTATTGAGACAGATCAAGTGGAAAAGGTGGAGATGAATTGGACAACCATAAGAAAGCATTCCAATAGTACAACAATAATTCTGGAATGCTTAAAGTAAAAGACGACGTGGACGGCTAAGACACATCTGGAGCTGAGCAAAACTCCAAGGAAGACAACAAAAGCTCACTTGGGAAAGTGTAAAAATAGTAGCAGCGAACACATTAAAGGGCTGTGTATCGCAAAAGCCGATTTCCTTCGAAAATTTCCAATTTTCGAATGAATTTTTCTTATTAATGGTACAAGACAATAAAATCTTTTATCTTTTATTTTAATCTTTAATAAATTTGCCCAAATTTGGATTGAACAAAATTTAAAAATTGTATTTTCCATTTTTCAAATGAATTTATTACTTTTTGTTGCTATAACAGTAGAAAAGGGTTTACGGTGAACATACTTCAAATTTTTATAAGTTTTGTTAATAACAATATATCTTAAATACTTTTAATTTTGAATTTTTTCATATTTTTCTAATAAAAAAATTTCTATACAGAAAATATTTGATTTTTTTCTCTTTTTTGGTATGGTAAAAGTTGAAGTATTTTTAGTCTTGGGAAAAATCGGATATATATATGTAAATTCACGCAATTATAACCATTTAAAAGTTCACCGAATTTTGAAAGTAAATTTTTCCAGCCAGCTCCTGGCCATCCAGCTAATCGAATGGCTCTTTTTCAGCCAATTTATCGCTACTATCACTATTTTGAGCTATTTGTTCAATTCGAAATTACCTCATCTTCAATGAAAATGCCTTTTTGGGGCTCACGCCACCTTAAGTATGAAACACCAAGTAGATTTCCCAAGCTTCAGGGGAAACAGGAAAAGAGAATAGTAAGCTGTCGAAAATTCTTCATTGATACCAAGTTGAAGTATGCTTCAAACCTACCCAACTTGCAGTATAGTATATCGACGATAGAAACAACCATCTCGATTGGAGTCAACACATCTTCAAAGTTGCCCTTGACGCCTCTAAAAGCCTAGGTGTTCTTCGTCAGTGCAAAAAATACTTTACGACTCACGACTTAGCTACTATCTTCAAGTCCTATATTCGACCTCGCTTAGAGTACAACCCGCATCTTTGTGCTGAGACACCCAAAACACTCCTTGCGGTGCTCGATCGAATCCAAAAACATGCGTTTCGACTTGTTGGAGGTGAAACCATTACGACTTTTATTGACTCCCTCGAGCATGTCAGAGTACTCAGCATGTACTATAGCTACTTCCATAGTAAATGCAGTTCGGAACTATGAGCATTTATTCCTCCACTTTACACTTTTCCACGACATACTCGTCAAGCTGCGCACGAGAACACTGTTAAACTTTTTCCACCCGTACAGTGAAAATTAGGTCGTCATTTATTTTCCGAACCTTCAGACTTTGGAACGCATTGTCGGCTATCGTTTTTCCAAACGGATTTAACCTGCAGTCCTTCAAGAACAATGTTAACCGCCATTTCCATCTCTCTTCATCCGAATTTCCATAATACACCAAATTTAAATCCACTTCCTTTAGCGACTCAACTGTGCAATGCATTCAAAAGTGACCACCTAAGTTTTACTCGGTGACTTAAAACATAATGTTCATTGATCTTTGTTAGAACTATGCGTCCCTTTTCTCCTGTGTACATTTTATGCATGAGATGTAAGGTATCTTGCATGAAAGGTATTCTCCAAGCTAGATTTGAGATTTGTGATCATAATGTAAAGATGGTTTTCTCCAGTCATCTGACTTACTGGGTCGCAGGGTGAGCATTCACAGCTTCTCTCCTATGTTTGGGGCTACTGCAGACCTTTAAACAGATTCTTTTACTCTTGGTGAATCTGAGAGTATATTGTGTTTGCCTTACCGTTTATAACGCTAAGAAATAATGCTCGCATAGAGCTTGCAAGAGTACACAAATATTTATTGTCGTCTGTCTGTCTGTCCGCCTGTATACAACATAACTCTGAAACCCTTAGAGCTATCATGCTGAAAATTTTTGTGTTTCATTTTTTGCAAAAAGGTAACTTTAAGCTCGTAAGCGGGATATATCCCTCCACTCCTTCTGCCCCCTCCCGTACAAATTTTATTAAATTTCGAAATTTTAAGAAATTCATTTTTCTTTGAAACTATTTAAGGTATCAACTTGAAATTTGGGTCAAAGTATACCGATATAAATGGCATTAACATCGCAAAATATTGGTCCGATCCCCTCACTCCTTCTACCCCCTCTCATACAAATACACAATTTTGAAAATTTATTTTCTTCGATTTTCATTGAAACTACTACACCACAATGGCGCTACAGCCCAAATCGGACCTTGGCCTCCTGATATTCAGGTTCCTTAAAATTTTTCATTTCTTATTGTGGAAGGGTTGTTAGCCCTTCGTACAACCCTCTTTCTACGAATTTTTCATTTTCTTAGATTGAGGTGACCAAGGAATTCCCAAGCAGGCAATGTGCCGGAGTTGCGCCGGCCGGGATTTGAGCTCACGACCTTCGCATTACAAGACCAACACACTACCTACTAGGCTATACCCTAACATTGAAACTAGTAAAGCTAAAAAACGGAATTTGAGCCAGAATAAATTCTATTATAACTTCAATCAGTTGAAGTTAATGATTTTTTAATCATCAACTTCACCTTACTCCTTCTACCCCCTCCCATATAAATTTCACGAAATTTTGAAATTTAAATTAAATTACTTTTCTTCGAAACTGCCAAAGCTATCGACTGCAAGTTTTGTTAAAAGTTTAATAATAGAAATATTATTGACGACGAAAATTTTTTTGCTTTCATTCGTGTACTCCCTCTATCACCTCCCATATAAATGCATAATTTTGGTAAAAGCATTAAATCGATTCCCATCAAAACTGGAAAAAAGTACAAACTTAAGAAATTTGCCAAAATTTGTCCTTTATTAATTGCAATGAATACTAAAAAAATTATCAGCTTCGCTGCACTCCTTCTACCCCCTCCCATACAAATATCTGTATTATAAATTCAGAAAAGCATTTCTCCTTCGAACATTTGAAAGCTATCCACTTTGAAATTGAAACAAAGCATAGTGATAAGGATTTGGTAAGCAGTTACAAAATTTTATAAAATTCTCTACATTCTCTGCCACCTCCCATACAAATGCCTCAATTTTAGGATAGCTATGTACATTTTTTTTGAATATAATAAAAATATAATAAAAACTACAAATTTTAAATTCAGCAGGAAAAATTTTGCAAGCATTGTTCGGTGTCATACACAAAAATTACAAACCTCCCCCCTTTGCTTCTACCACCTCAAATACGGAAGCCACAATACAATATTCGAAAGAATTTATTGCACCAATTATTTAATACCTTGTTTATTTATTTAACAATTTATTTTAAATAACATTTTAAATATTAACTAGTACAATATTATTAAAACTTTGTTTAATCTATTTCTTTAAATATTTTTAAAATTAAATTAAATTTTATTTTTTTATTTTGATATCTTTTTAAGATCATGACTTGCTTATCTTACTCTCGTACAATTTATGCATTTTTAATAAGATCAGAACTAAGTAAAATCACGTTAGGATTTTTATGTAGTAATCCGATTTCTTAACTGAATTAAAACTAAGTGTCGATACTGCTACAAATTTGAGATTACATATTTTCCGGTACAGTAAGCTATTTCCCATTTCGTCTAGAGTATCATATGATTGGGCTTTATATTTTTATATGCTCTCTGTCCAAGATATCACTGATATTCAATATTTTATTAAATCCGACGATTTTAACATATATATTGTCCTAGAATGACTGATTTTAACCTGTACGTCCGTGGTAATATTTGTACAGTTGGTTAAGATTCAGCTGTTGTTATTGTCGTATGGTCAATACCTCGAAAATGGCTATTTCGCAATTAGGAGTAATTGGAACGTCTGCAGTGTATATAATATACAGCAAGGGACTTAAGAATACGCCCGCAGGGATGGAATGCATGATAGACTGACTACCTTGCACTTTCTGCAGGTAAGGTTTTCGTTGATTAAATTTGGGTGTATTCTTTTTTAAATTATTGCCAAAGATATTAGCAAAATTTCTGAAAATCGAACATGAAATTTAAAAATAATTACGAATTTCAAAAATTAATTGATATTAGGTCTTGAGTAAGTTTCTGATGATTTATCAAATGCGAGAACTAAGAATTTAACGAAGTATGGTTAAATGGTTTTTTTTGAACGCGTCGTACTAAATGTACATATTCATATAAACTTAATTGAATTGTCTGTCTGTCCCTCAATAATTGCCCAATACAAACTACAAAATTTCACATAATGCATTAATTTTCTCAGATCTATTCCATTTTTGAAGCTTAAATTTGCTGCAAAGCATTTTTCTAGCCTTACTAGCGTGATGTGAGACAAATTAGTTCAATGCTGTCACCCCTTCTACCACTTCCCATATAAAATTTCTTAAAATCACAAAAATCTCGATTTCTTCTATAATACCATATGGGGCTTAACGCACAGTCCTGTTATGTTTTTATCTTTAATGTTACTTTAATTAGTTTTTTTTAATTAACACAAGCTACGACTATTCACATGTCCTTAATGCTCTTCAATACGTATATCATCTCAGATCACGGGATTGATTTGACCACGTGCCTGTCCCATACAAATGCGAGTAGGTTTCATTCTTAATAATTTATGGCCCTGATTCTAACAAAATACAAGGCATTGTGTTCAAAGAGTCATAAAATTAAGCAGATTATACATCCCACATAATGTATTACTAACTACATTCTCAAAAATTACTTATTATTGCGATTCTTACGCGGACAAAGTCACTGGGGATTGATAGCGATATGGAAATAAAGACGATAAAATCTTCCATTATCGACATCGCAAACAATTTCAAAGAAATTGATTTCAGCAAAATTTTGAAAGCATTTCCTTTTAAATTTAGTCATCCGACCATTGTAAGCGAATTCAATAACGTTCGACCTTGTAAGTGCCAGATCTCATTGAAACATACTTCGTGGAATCAGTGATTCACAAAAGTAGTTCATTTGCTTATGCAAAACTCGTCAATTGTGGAACGCATTCAAACAAAGTCAATTCAGTAGCGGGGCCATCAATTGTGGCATCGCTAGCATTATTCGAATGGAAAATGAATGCGCAGAATTCGCCTCACCCCACAATTGGACTCTTCCAATGGACCATCATCTGACTCCACTGAATTACCATAACTACAAGAAACATTCAAAACGTAGTGCTTCTTGTGGATAAGTAATTTCAACGAGTCGATTAGCATGCAGATCAGACCGGCAGGAAAATCTCGATCTGTGATACCTGGGAATGCCGTAAGTCACTCCTAGAGCTGAGACGCTAAGACCCACGAGAGGTGGGCCAAGGTAACTTCTAGCATAGCGATCATTATCATCGGCGATGAGTTATTTTATAATCCATTCGAGAAGTGCCGTTCTACCCGCAAGATTTTCACATTTATTCGGAAGAAAACACAGAAAAGCTACCTTCGAAAATACCGACTGAAGATGATCTTCAGGAATTTCATCTCTTTATGATCCAATCCAACACGAGGCAATAAAATATAATGAATCGGTATGTAAATTAAGGCTTTTCGACCTTTCAACAATGATATAGAGATGATTGAGAAATTATAGTTTAAAATAAATTGAACATTTCGTCGTTGTAAGATCGGCTTTTTACTAAAGATCACTTTCTTCGAAACAATTTCTCACGCTCGTCCGATCATAATAGGAAAATCGAATTCAAATTATGATTCTGTTTTAATAAGAATGTTTCAAGTCAGAATAGTTATCCAGATAATGTTAAATTATTGATCTTTAATTAATTAATTTAAATAAGAATGAACATGGCTTGATAAATGTTTCTGTTCGAAAAAAATTGAGCGAAATCTTATGGAAAAATTAATTGATCGTAAAATTTTTAGTACATAATTATTATTATGGTTTCGTTAATTGGGTACTATACATCAAACATAACATTTAGTTTTTATTGGCTCTGTGTGAATTATCACGGATTCAGCTTGAATTCTAATTCAAAAAATAATTAATTTTAATGCGATTTTAAATGAACGATTTTGTTTAAACTAGTTCTTAACCCAGTTGGACTAATTTATGTAATTAAATCAATTTTAGATAATAAAAACCGTAACCACTTATGTATTTTATTGTTTGCACAAGGAAAGGATCTTTCTAGGACAACTGTTACCCTTGAAAACTTTCAAGTACACAACCAAACGCACATTTTAAAAATTATTAAATTATTAATCACCTAATTATATTTTTCCTTTCAGTTCCAAATCAATATATTTGTCAATAAGTCCGTTTCAATCAATCAATCAAATTCCTGTTAAGACCCCCTATAGGGGCATAGGACAGAAACAACTCTCTTCCACAAGGCGCGATCCTGAGCATCGGCTTTAAGCTGTTGCCAGGACTTGTTTATTCCTCTGGCCTCCTGCTCAACTGCTCGCTTCCACGTGTTACATGGTCGACCAACCCGACGTCTTCCTTGAGGGTTATAATCCAGAGCCTGTTTTGCGATGTTTCGCTCTGGTTTCCTCAAAGTATGACCGATCCATTGCCACTTTCGCCGTTGAATCTCAATACCTATTTTAGTCTGGCGAGTTGTACTCCAAAGTTCGTCGTTGGAGATTACTTCTGGCCAGAATATTCCTAAAATGCGCCGGAGGCATTGGTTTACGAAAGTCTGTAGTTTCTTGGTAAGTCGAACGGTCACTTTCCACGTAGTACAACCATATAACAACACGGATTTGACGCATGCGTCAAAAACTCGCAGCTTCGTGCGAAGGGAGATCTCTCTTAACCTCCAGAAAGGGGAAAGGATACCGAAGGCCTGACGAGCTTTATTTAGCCGTGCCTCAACATCCTTTTCGGCTCCGCCGTCCATGCTGACAATGCTTCCGAGATAGCAAAAATCTTGCACCTCTTCCACATCCTGTCCATCAAGAACAATCGGTGTGTTTGCGTTCGAACCCATGTGCATGTACTTGGTTTTACGCACATTTATTTTCAGTCCCGCCTCTTTGCATTTAGAATGCAACGAGCGAACATTTGACTCTAAGTCCGAACGGGTATGTGCAAGCAAACACACGTCATCAGCATAATCAAGATGACTTAAGATGTTAAATAGTCTCCATTGAAGACCTTTACCTTCCCCACCTTCCAGTGCAGCTTTCAAGATGTTATTTATTACCACCAGAAACAGGGCTGGTGATAATATGCAGCCTTGTCTGACACCCGTTCGCACAGGAAAGCTCTCGGACAGCTCTCCTCTATGCAAGACGCGACACCTTGCATCTTCGTAGGATTCTTTAATCATAGCTATGACCTTATATGGAATACCTCTCCTACGCAAAGCATTCCATATGTAATCTCGCTTAACGCTGTCGAAAGCCTTCTCGAAGTCCACAAACATGAGATGTAGTGGCGAACCCATTTCGGCTGACTGCTCTAATATTATCCGTAGGGTATTTGTGTGGTCGGTACAAGACGACCCTTTACGGAATCCAGCCTGATAAACTTCGAGAGTGCTCTCGACGACATCACTAATCCTATTGAGAATTACCTTAGCCATAATTTTTGATGTAAGTAATGTAATGTAATAAGTCCGTTTACTCTTCCTCAACTCGATAGCTTTGGCTAATCTAAATATCTTTAAGGGAGCCATGTTGGCTAGTTCATCAGTTGTAAGGAATACTTTTCCTAGAAGATTGAATCTTTTTCTTGCTACTGCCTTGCAGTAACATAGGACATGCTCTGTCGTTTCTTTGTCTTTAATGGGGGTCTTAGTCGAAAAATTAAAAAAATTTAGGAAATTTTTTTTAGCCTAAAAAATCTCCATGTAATTTTGGTCATGTGAGAAAAAAATGGTGAAAATATCTCCATTATAAATGGGTTAAAAAAATATATTTTATCGAACAACTCAGTAACAACTATGTGCGATAGCCTTCTAACATTCCTAAATTGCAATAGTTTTTCTGATACTGAATAAAATCAATAAAATTTTTCTATAGGTGCTTCTACAAAATACTTACTTACTACTTACTTTCAAGCCTAGTCTCATTGATAGTCGAAGTATCAATTTTAGACTGAAATACGTCACGAAACGTCATCCATTCGAAAAAGTGCTCTCCTAAAAAATGATGTTTTTCAGTCTTTTATGTTCCTTTTCTCGGGACCTATCAATCCTATAGGGCTCAATTTTTTATGACGTGTTCTTGGATAGTGCTTAAATGTTTTGACGGTTTATATTTACAAAATTTCTTATTACATACATCTGAAAAAAATTCCGATAGATTGTGAAATCGAGTAAATTTTTCCCACAACAATAAATTCATATCAAACATTTAAAAAACGTTGAATGAAAAATGAAACGACTAAATGTTCGTATTTTATTCCTTTATTCATAGAAAAAAGAAAAATTTAAAAAACTTCAGCAGTTTTTGTATAACGGTACATTAACTAGATGAACCTTCGTAAGGAAAGATATGGACATCGAATGGCGGACATTGGGTTAATGCTAGCTCTAATTCAATAAACCCGCACATCGTTTTAAAGAAGAGACTAAAACAAACTAAACAAAAAAAAGATGATTGATCAATAGCTTCGAATGTGTGACGAAACAAAAAATAAAAATTTTTTCACCCGTTTTTTCGACTGAGACATAGGCGGCAGATGTCGGTTTCAGCCAGACCCTTACTTTTAAGATAATGGTTTACTTCGCTGTGGTCCGTCGTAAGGCGGATCAGAGTACTAACATCACTCTTGCTGAATTTTAGAATATTCTCCACTTTGTTTTTTGTGGTATTATCAATTTTTTTGAGATTGATAAACCTGAAAGTCAGGATTCTATGCTCTTTTTTTTTAAGTATACGGTAAGAGTGTCCTTTCGGTTTTCCGCAGAATGGCTTTGGTCCAATAAAATTCGTTTTATTGCATGGATTGCCAGTCCTTGCGTTCTCTGATTATAACTTTGAAGGGGACTTCAAAGTTGAATTTTGTCGGTATAGTATCTAAAAATGTTGAGGTTATAAAATCAATCCTCGGGTTTTTTTGAGATGTTGAGGTGACCTCTAAAGTCCCGAAATTTGTATTTGTTTTGCTTCTGTATGCATAATACCCCTTGTATTACCTCCTTTTTTAATTGGAGATGTATCAGAGGGATATTTAGGAACATTTCCATTGCCGTATAGGGCAGGTTTTCATTGCTCCTGTGATACTAAGACAAGCTAGTCTTTGAATTGTTTGTAGTGTAAGCTGTGCTTTTTGTGTATTATTATATTACCAGGTGGGGCGGTTAATAATTCTGAATATTTTCAATACGTGGCGCTGCTAAAACCTATTGACTGACTGTCAAAAGTGTAATGACATTTGTTGACATGATATAACACTCTAAAACGCCATTCAAGTTTTATCGTTTTCGGGTAGCCTTACTTTTTTTTCGCGCGGTAAACATGTCGAGTTTTGAGCCAAATAAGGAGCATTTGCGGCACGTGCTGCCTTTTTTATTCATTCAAAAGAAAAATGCAAGTGAAAGTCATCGTATTCTTGATGAGACTTACGGGAATGATTTACTATCACTTGACTTTTGCGTGCGTTGGTTTCGACATTTCAAAAGTGGTGATTTTTACATGGCAGACAAAGAACGCCCAGGTCAGCTGAAAAAAATCGAGGACACCGAATTGCAAGCTTTTTTGGACGAAGACGCTACACAATCTCTACAACAACTGGCAGAGAGGTTGGCTGTTGCTCGCCGAACCATTGGATACCGTTTGAGTGCTATGGAAAAGATCCTGAAGAGCCGAAAATG
The DNA here is from genome assembly GCA_963669355.1 of Chorisops tibialis. NCBI lineage: Eukaryota > Metazoa > Arthropoda > Insecta > Diptera > Stratiomyidae > Chorisops > Chorisops tibialis. The sequence goes on along the minus strand of OY770262.1, from coordinate 80,284,570 downwards.
GGTGCCACATGAGTTGAACGATTAGCAGAGGGAGAGGCGAAAACGGTATGTGAAATGTTGATTTCTCGCTTCTAAAGAAAGTCTTTTTTGCATCGTATCGTGACTGCGGACGAGAAATGAGCTTATTTGGAAAACTCCAAGCGTCATTAATCGTATATTGATCCAAGACAAGCATCAATATCAACCACAAGACCAAATCGCTTCGGGAAGAAGGTCATGCTGTGTATCTGGTGGGACCAGTAGGGTGTCGTGTACTATGAGCTCTTGAAACCAGGTGAAACTGTTAATACGCAACGCTACCGACAACAAACGATCAATTTGAACCATGCATTGATCGAAAAGCGACCGGAATGGGCTCGTAGATATGGAAAAGTGATTTTGCTCCACGAGAACGCTCCATGTCACACATCGAAACCGGTCAAAGACATCATTACCGCACTTGGCTGGGAGGTCTTGTCACACCCGCCGTATTCATCAGACTTGGCTCCTTCCGATGTTGTTTGCATCCATGGGACGCGCACTTGCAGAGCAATATTCGACAAAGTTGAAACTTTGGCAATTTGGATGGCTGATTGGCTCAACGCAAAAGATGAAAAGTTTATTCACCAATTGTCTGAAAGATGGCAAAAATGTGTGGCTAACGATGGAGCATAAATAAACTGCCAACAAGTCGGGCGAAACTTTATTATTCTTGGGACATGTTGCGGATGTGTGGAAAGTCAATATGCAGGTAAGAGTGGTTAGGGAAGACTAAGTGAAAGGGAGTTCTTGAGCAAGGCTGTTGTCTATTTAACAATATTTCATTCGTTTCTACAAGTTTGGGTTTTTATGGAGGGGAGGAGGAGGGGTAATAGTAAGGGTGGGTGGATGTTAATAGCTTTTTAATTAATTGCTTGAATCACGTCCAATATTCTCTGTGTAGAATGTGTTTCATAGACGAAGTTGCATAGAATTTTCATTCACAAAACCAAACATTTGTATGGGAGGGGGTAGAGTAGGTAGGGGAATCGTAAATTTTGATATGCAGTTTTATTTCGCTTCTCTTTTAAGGTGCTTTCATAAAATTTCAAGTTCATAGCTTTTAGTTTGTTGGTTATTAGTTGATTTATGAAATTGGTCGAAATCATAGTTTTGTATGGGAGGGGGTAGAAGGGCAAGCGCGATTTGAAAGTTTTGAAAGCAATTTCATTTAAATTATTTTTATAAGTTTCAATGCAAAATTTGAAATTGATAGCTTTTAAGAGTTAGCTGATAACTTATTTTATAAAAATGCTCGAAAAAATAATTTTGTATGGGAGGGGGTAGAGGAGGTAGGGGAATCGTAAGACTTGTGATGCAATTTTCTTTCTTTTTAGTTGTTAGGTGCTCGTACAAAATTTCAAGTTCGTAGCTTGCAATTTGTTTGTTATTAGTTGATTTAATAAAATTGGTCGAAATCATACTTTTGTATTGGAGGGGGTAGAAGGGTAAGCGCGATTTCAAAACTTTTAACGTAATTTCATTTCAATTATTTTTGTAAGTTCTTATGCAAAATTTCAAATTGATAGCTTTTAATAGTTAGGTGGTAATTGATTTCTTGAAAATGGTCGAAAAAATAATTTTGTATGGGAGGGGGTAGAAGTTTTAAAGATTTTCGACCAGTTAATAATTCATTCTTTTATGAATTTTTTTTAAATGCATTTCGCAAATTTTCAAGTTTCTACCTTAAAATTTCATTCAAAAAATTTCAGCTTATGTGTTTTTTCATTTCTCATGAAACACCTTGTGCACGTTAGACCAGGGGGGTCGGTGCATAACAATTGTAGAATTTCTATTATTTTTTATGTATGTACAATAAATTGGTATATTGATCTGCAAAATTTAAACTCTGTATCTTTTACCAGAGCCCAAAAAAAATTACTCAAAATTTTCAACATTTTTGCTTTCCACCTCCCTCCTCTTACACCCCCCCACTTAATTTTTTTACGAAAATTAAAAATTATATAGTTCTACGATCTGACAAATTTTTGATGTGATATCTGCCCTCAGTTTTGAGATATAATGGTTTGAAATTTTGGAAAGTTCAATGCTCCCCATTTTCCCCCACTACTATTTTCTCCAAATATTATATTTTTTTCATATTTCTTTAGTATAGCTTAATATAAATACCAAGTTTCAATTGCATAGCTTAACAAATAGCCGAGATATTGATTTTTAAGTGTTTTTCTTTGCACCCCCCCTGACTCTCCCCCTTACAATAATTAGCCTCTACGTAAGCTGATTCCAGTGAATCTGTATGCCATCTTGATGGTCTAAAATTATAAATTTTTTATGCTAAGTAATTTCGAAGATATAATCATTTGAAAAAAAAATTCGGCCGACAATTGGTTTTTAGCCCCCCCTTTTTGCACCCCAATGGATAAAAAAATTAGATTAATTTTAAAAGTTGTCCCACAAACCCTTTTATATGTACATTGATTTTTAGCTTCCTAGCTGTAACCATGTTTGAGATATTTGAATTCTTAGTTTTCGGTTTAAGTGCTCCCCCCGCCTCCCCCTGAACCCTTACACCCCCAAAAATGAGTGTCCTCCTGAGATCCGCAACTACCTACAATCCCTCCAAAAATGAGCTTTCTATCTCGAATGGTTTGGGAGTTAATGTGCTCTGAGCGTACACACCGGCGTACGGCGGACGGCGGACGGCGTACAGACAGACGGATTTTTTTTTTTTGCATTTTTAGGCTAATTTAGTCACGAAACGCGAAAAAACAAAATTTCAGGGTAGCAAATTTTTTTTTTTTCCCAAGTCGATCACAATACTTTATTATTAAAATAATAAAGTAATAAACTTTCAACAAGTCGAGCGAAACTTTATTATTCTTGGGACAAGTTGCGGATGAGTGGAAAGTCAATATGCAGGTTAGAGTGGTTAGGAAAGACTAAGTGAAAGGGAGTTCTTGGGCAGGGCTCTTGTCAATTTAACAATATTTCATTCGTTTCTGCAAGTTTGGGTTCTTATGAGGGGAGGAAGAGGGGCAATAGTGGGTGGATGTTAATAGCTTTTTAATTAATTGCCTCAATCACGTCCAATATTCTCTGTATAGAATGTGTTTCATAGATGAAGTTGCATAGAATTTTCATAAAATTCGTTGTATTTTACATTCACGAAACCGAACATTTGTATGGGAGGGGGTAGAGGAATCGTAAAATTTGATATGTTGTTTTATGTCGCTTCTCTTGTAAGGTGCTTGTACAAAATTTCAAGTTCGTAGCTTTTAGTTTGTTGGTTATTAGTTGATTTAATGAAATTGGTCGTAATCATACTTTTGTATGGGAGGGGGTAGAACGGTAAGCGCAATTTCAAAGCTTTTAAAGCAACTTCATTTGAATTAAGTTTATAAGTTTTCATGCAAAATTTTAAATTGATATCTTTTATTAGTTAGGTGATAATTGAATTCTTAAAAATGGTCGACGAAATAATTTTGTATGGGAGGGGGTAGACGTTTTAAAGGTTTTCGACCAGTTAATATTTCGTATATTAAGGGATTTTTTTTAAATGCAATTCCCAAATTTTCAAGTTTCTTCCTTAAAATTTCACTCAAAAATTTTCAGTTTATGTGTTTTTTTCAATGCACATGAAACACCTTGTGCACGTTAGACCGGGGGGGTCGGTTTATAACAATTATGAATAAAGTTATTATTATTTTTTTATGTACATCAAATAGACATATCCACGTGCAAAATTAAAACTTTGTATCTTTCACTAGAGCCCTAAAAAAATCACTCAAAATTTTCGACATTTCCGCTTATCACCTCCCTCCTCTTACACCTCCTAACTTAAAATTTTTACCAAAATTAACTATTATGTAGTTCTACAATCTGACAAATTTTCGATTTGATATCTGTACTCTTTTTGGAGATATAAGGATTTGTAATTTTGAAAAGTGCGCCATTTTTGAAATGCTCCCCATTTCCCGCCACTACTATTATTTCAAGATGTTATATTTATACTCTAGATGAAATCTGAGAGTATATTGTGTTTGCCTTACCGTTTGTAACGCTAAGAAATAATGCTCGCACAGAGCCGCCAAGGGTACAGAAATATTTGTTGTCGCTCAAAAACTTCGATTCCGAGTTGCTGTCTGTCCGTCTGTCTACAGCATAACTCTCGAACGCTTTGAGCTATCGTGCTGAAATTTGTTGTGTGTCATTTTTAGCAAAAAAGAAACTTTAAGTTCGTGAATGGGCCACATCCCCCCACTCCTTCTACCCCATACAAATTTCACGAAATTACGAAATTTTCAGAAATTGATTTTTCTTTGAAACTATTTGAGTTATCGATTTGAAATTTGGGTCAAAGTATTACGATATAGATGTCATTATTATGACTGAATATTGATCCGATCCCGGTACTCCTTCTACCCCCTCCCATACAAATGCACAATTTTGAAAAATACAGTTTTTCGATTTTCATTGAAACTTGCAAAGTTATAAAAACGAATTTTTGCCAAAATTAATTTTATTATAATTCCAATCAGAATTGAAAAAATTATCAACTTCACCTTCCTTCTTCTACCCCCTCCCATACAAATTTCACGAAATTTTGAAATTTAAATTAAATTATTTTTCTTCGAAATTGTTAAAGCTATCAACTTGATATTTTGAATAAAGTATAAAAATAGAAATATCAATAACGAAAAAAAATGTGTTTTGATCCGTACACTCCTTCTACCCCCTCCCATACAAATGTATAATTTTTGTTAGGTGCATTATATCGATTTCCATTAAAACTAGAAAAAGTATAAACTTAAAATTTTGCCAGAATTTGTTTTTTAATAATTGCATTAAGTGCTAAAAAAAATTTTCAGCTCCTCTTCACTCCTTCTACCCCCTCCCATACAAATGCATAATTTTGAAAAATGCATTTTTTCGAATTTCATTGAAACTAGCAAAGTTATAAAAACGAATTTTTGCCAGAATTTTTTTTATTATAATTCCAATCAGAATTGAAAAAATTATCAACTTCACCTCACTCCTTCTACCCCCTCCCATACAAATTTCACGAAATTTTGAAATTTAAATTAAATTATTTTTCTTCGAAACTGTTAAAGCTATCAACTTGATATTTTGAATAAAGTATAAAAATAGAAATATCAATAACGAGAAAAAAATGTATTTTGATCCGTACACTCCTTCTACCCCCTCCCATACAAATGTATAATTTTTGTTAAGTGCATTATATCGATTTCCATTAAAACTAGAAAAAGTATAAACTTAAAATTTTGCCAGAATTTGTTTTTAATAATTGCAATAAATGCTAAAAAAAATTATCAGCTCCTCTTCACTCCTTCTACCCCCTCCCATACAAATATCTATATTATAAATTCAAGAAAAGCATTTCTCCTTCGAATATATATATTAGAACTATCGAATTTGAAATTGAATCAAATCGTGGTGATAAGGATGATGATAAGCAGTTTCAAAATCATCTTAAACGCTCCGCTTCCTCTGCCACCTCCCATACAAATGCCTCAATTTCTGGAAAATTATGTCCAATTGAAAATAATGAAAGCTACAAACCTTAAATTCAGCACGAAATATTTTGCATACCACTTTAGGTGTCATATCCAAAAATTACAAACCTTCCTCCTCTGCTTCTACCACCTCCCATACAAAAGTCACTATTAATTATTTAAACGAATTGGAGGTGACATATTTTCAGGTACATTGAACTCTTACTCATTTCATCTAGAGTATCATATGATTGGGCTTTACTCCCTATCATAATTCTTTTATGTTTTTTTTTTTATTTTTCTGGTATAGCTTAATATAAGTTTCAAGTTTCAATTACATAGCTTAAGAGATAGTTGAGATATTCATTCTTAAGTGATTTTCTTTGCACCGCGCCTGACCCTCCCCCTTACAATAATTAACAATTCTTTAAGCTGATTCAGATGAAACTATATGCCACCTTGACGGTCCCAAAATATGAATTTCTTACGGTAAGTAATTTCGAAGATATCATCATTTGAAAAAACAATTCGGCCGACAACTTGTTTTTAGACCCCCTCTTTTCGGACGCCAATGGATAAAAAAATTAAATTATTTTTAAAGTTTGTCTCACAACCTTCTCTATATTTCCATTGATTTTTAACTTTCTATCTGCATTCGTGGTGGAGATATAGCAAGTGTATTTTTCGACTTTTTTCCTCCTCCTGCCTCTCCCTTCCACCTAACACCCCTCAAAATTTAGAAAATATAGTTCACTTACCTAGTCAACAATCCACCCAAACATTCTACCTTTAACGGTCTCGGAGATATGAGTCCATATGTACGGCGTACAGTAGGACAAATTTTTTTTTGCATTCATAGGCTAATTTAGTCATGAAACGCGAAAAAAAAAAATTTTCAGGGTAGCAAAGTTTTTTTTTTCTTGTGTCGATCACAATACTTCATTATTAGAATAATAAAGTAAAATTAGACGAAATTCGGGTCACAGCTTCGCAATTTTGTACCCCACTGAACACAAAAATAATTTTACTTTCACTTTTTTTCCCATAAACCAATAAATCTGAATGTCGAATTTCAACTTTCTATCTGTATTCGTAGTAGGAATATAAGCAAGTGTAGTTTTCAACTCTAGTTCTTCCCCGCTTCCCCTTCCTCACAACACTTCTCAAAATGTAGGTACTGAAATTTCCTGGCCCAATCTACAATTCGTCAAAAAATTATCTTTTTATCTTTAAGGGTTTCGAAGATTTGAATAACTAGCTGTACTCCAACACCGGTATTTTTTTATGTCTAGGCAGGCAAATGTGTGAAATTCATAGGTGCTGGGTCTAATTACCAAGAATTTTTCTTAGCCTTGAATCGCACAGGCGCATCTGGTGCCGTGCTTTGCTGGAATTATGATTTTTTCACTCATATGATACGATACTCTAGATGAAATGGGAAAGAGGAGATTAACGGAAATATGTCATGTCGAATTCTACGAAGTGTGAATAAAACTTTTGTATGGGAGGTGGTAGATGCAGAGGGGAGAAGCTTATCATTTTTGGATATGGCACCGAACGTGGTATGCGAAAGGTTTCATGCTGAATTTAAAGTTAGTAGCTTTCATAATTTTCGAGGAAATTTAACAATTTTTGTCTGAATTTATGGCATTTGTATGGGAGGTGGCAGAAGAAGTTAAAGGTTTTGGATGATCTTAAAACCGCTTATCACCCTAATTACATTGCCTTGTTATAATTTTTAAGTCAATGGTTGTCATATGTTCGAAAGAGAAATACTTTTCTTGAATTTCCAATACAAAAATTTGTATCGGAAGTAGTAGAAGGAGTGAAGCGAAGTTCATATTTTTGATATTCCTAATAGCATACTTCTCTCAAAATTTAAAGTTGATAGCTTTGATAGTTTAGAGGATAAATACTTTAATTGGAATTTTGTGAAATTTGTATGGGAGGTGGTAGAAAGAGTGAGGTGAAGTTGATAGTTTTTCCATAATTGGTTGCAATTGTAGTAAAATTAATTATGGCAAAAATTTGTGCTTTTAGTTTTGCTAGTTGTAATGAAGACCGAATAAATGCATTTTTGAAAATTGTGCATTTGTATGGAATGGGTAAAAGGAGTAAGGGGATTGGATCAATATTTTTTGAGGTTAATGATATTCATTTCATTATACTGTCACATAATTGATAGCTGAAATAGTTTCGGAGAAAAAATAATTTCTTTAAATTTCGAAATTTCATGAAATTTGTATGACCCCGCTCCTTCTACCCCCTCCCATACAAATTTCATGAAATTTCGAAATATTAAGAAATTGATTTTTCTTTGAAACTACTTAAGCTATCAACTTAAAATTTAGGTCAAAGTATTATGATATAGATGTAATTAATATCACGGAATATTGACCCGATCTCCTTACTCCTTCTACCCCCTCCCATACAAATGGACAATTTTGAAAAATACATATTTTCGATTTTCATTGAAACTAGTTAAGCTGAAAAAACGAAATTTTCCCAGAATTCATTCTACTATATATAATTGCAATTACTTTTAAAAAAAATTAACAATTTCACTTCACTCCTTCTACCCCCCATACAAATTTCACTTAATTTTGAAATTTAAATTATATCATTTTTCTTCGAAACAGTTAAAGCTATCAACTTGATATTTTGTATAAAGTATACAAATAGAAATATTAATAATGCGAAAAAAATTTGTTTTGATCCGTACATTCATTCTACACCCTGCCATACAAATGCATAATTTTTATTAAATGAATTTTATCGATTTCCATTAAAACTAGTAAAAGTACAAACTTCAAATTTTGCCAGAATTTGTTTCTCAATAATTGAAATAAGTGTGAGGAAAAATTATCAGCTCCGCTTCATTCCTTTTACCACCTCCCATACAAATATCTATATTATAAATTCAAGAAAAGCATTTCTCCTTCAAGTACATATATGAGAGCTATCGACTTTGAAATTGAATGAAAGCATGGTCGTAAGGAAGATGATAAGCAGTTTCAAAATCATCTTAAACGCTCCACTTTCTCTGCCACCTCCCATACAAATACCCCAATTTCAGGAAAACTATGACCAACTTCTTTAAAAATAATGAAAACTAAAAACGTTAAATTCAGCAAAAAACATTTTGCATGCCATGTTCGGTGTCATATAGGAAAAATACAAACCTCTCCCACTACTTCTATCACCTCCCATACAAAAGTCTTTATTCACTATTCGAAAGAATTTGAGATGACATATTTTCCGGTATATTAAAGTCATTTCCATCTCATCTAGAGTATCATATGATTGGGCTTTAGGCCCAGTCATAATTTTGTTATGTTTTTATGTGGAGAACCCTTTAAGACTTTTTCGGAGATTCACAGTGACACTTTTTGGGATCTGAAAGTTTTTATAGTACTTTCAAGTTTCAGAAAATTTAATAAAAAAAACCGCAAGTTCGTAGTTGCTACATTTTGGTCAGGTAATTTTCATCACCCACTTACATCGGAGCATATCTATACATATAAATATAATTGTAGTGTCTGTCTGTTATTTGCTTATAAATGGCTATAAGTTAGTTTTTTGAGCTACTTTAGCACTAACTAAGCATAAAAACACATTTTTGAAATTTTTGTCTGTCTGTCTGTCTGTCTGTCTGTCTGTCTGTCTGTACGACCGCTTTTCACGCACGAACGGCTGAACCGATTGTAATGAAACTTGCACAGTTTGTTAGGTGTCCATCGGAATGAAATCTGCTTTTGGTTTCATTTCACTCCCCTCACTCCTTCTACCCCCTCCCATACAAAGTGACTAATTTTCAAAATATATATTAATCAAATTTTCTTGGAAACTATAAAAGCTATGAGTTTGAAATTTGGAATATATTATTTCTATTATAAATGGAGTCTTTTGGTATACAAATTGTCTGAGTTTCCTCACTCCTTTCACCACCTCCCATACAAACTACACTTTTTCATGAATTACTTTACACCAAATTTCTCAGTACGTGTAACTTCCATAGAGCCAAACTGTTGTATTAAATCCTTATTTAACATTATTATTAATATCGGGAAAAAATTAACCGATTAGCTTCACTCCTTCTACCCCCTCCCATACAATGTGACACAGTTTCACGACTTCACAAGAATTTGATTTTCTTGAAAAATCTGAATGTTACTGATCTGAAATTTAAAATATAGCAATTGCATGATTATTATAGTTGTTTTACGAAAAATCACCGAAAACCTCCTTCTCCTTCCACCACCTCCCGTATAAACCGCACTTTTTCATGAAATACTCTAAGCGAATTTTTGTCAGTACATTTAAATTTCATCGAGGTAAAAATTGGAACTTAATCCTTAATTAGCATTATTATTAATATTGGAACAAAAATTAACCGAGTAGCTTTACTCCTTCTAGCCCCTCCCATACAATGAGACACATTCCACGACTATATAACAATTCGATTTTCTTGAAAAGTGTGAATGATACAGATCTGAAATTTAAAGTATATCAATTGCATGGTAGTTATAGTTGTTTCTCGAAAAATTACCAAAAACCCCCCACTCCTTCTACCACCTCCCATGCAAATTGCACAATTTGATTAAATTCAATGCACTAAGTTTCTCAGTACCTACTCAATTTTTGAAGCTTAAATTTGGTACAAAACATTTTTATAACTACTCTAGCATGATGTGAAACAAATTAGTTCAGTGCTGTCACCCCTTCTACCACTCCCCATACAAAATTTCTTAACATAGCAAAAATTTCATCTATACATAGTATCGTATGATTGGGCTTTACGCACAATCGTAGTCCTGTTATGTTTTTAAGCTTAATGTTATTTTATTTGTTTTTTTTTTTTTTTAAATAACACCAGCTACAATTATTCACATGTCCTTAACGCTCTTCAACACGTATATGATCTCGAATCACGGGTTTGATTTGATCACGATCCCATAAAAATGAAAGTATCATGCTTTCATTCTTAATAATTCATGGTTCTGATTCCAACAATATATAAACCATTTTCTTCAAAGAGCCATTAAGGTAAGCAGATTATATATCCCACATAATGTATTACTAATTACACTCTCAAAAATTGCTTATTATTGCTATTTTTACGCGGACGAAGTCGCGGGCGTTTTCTAGTATGTATATAAAAATGGAATTAAAAACCGTTCATGTACGGCGTACTGACAGATGGATATTTATGCTCTAGAAGAAATCTGAGTGTATGTTGTGTTGGTTTGCGATTCCAGGCACAAAAAAGAAGGTTGCAAGGTATTACAATTGCACCGATGATATATGCATTGCGGTAGTTCTTAGGTTGACATCGGGATTAGGAAAGATCGCCAATTTAGTTTTTTTTCCGATTGCCAACCTTATTTCATGTATCTTGCGGCTTCCAATGCTTCTTACCGCCTTACACATATGCCACAGATTCATTAGCATAGGATAAAAAGATTTTTCTGGTTTCATCCTTGGCGTTGAGTATATGTATTTCATCTCCGCTGAATGTAGATAACTTGTTGCATAGTATGGCAGAATACTTAGTTATGCTTCTTGTGTGTAAAATGGTTCTAATAACCATTTTCTGAGTTCTATAAAACTCTCTAAAAAGTTCTCCATTTTCAGGTCTCTTAATAATCATCAAAAATCAACAAACTAGTCATGTTTTCTTAAAGTGTGTTCTAGTCTAGTATTTTCAAAATCAATTTAGGGTTCCTATCTTTTGAGATATAATAATACCATCTGTTAAAATACATTCGAATGTTGCACTCAGTTAGCCATAAAACTCATCTCCTTCGCAAGGCGTTGTGTCATTAGTTGTTAAGTAGCACTGCTGAACTGTGACGTGTCTCTCCTTTGCTTCCTGTCTAATAATGATACTATCCAAGATTGGTTTCTAGCTAATGGAATTTCTCGATGCTCTCAATTTTAGGACCACCACCCCATTTTTGGATCAACGTCCAGAATGGCGTTTCCGCTCGGGGCTTCTTTTGATCCAGTCAACCTGATCTCGCTCAAGTCTAAGATTTGGATCTTCATTTCACGATCGATGGTGAGGTGAACTATCCCATTCCATTATTTTGTTGAAATTAGACATGTTAGGTTTTCCTACATGGTTTATGAATTGGACTAAGTCATATCTATTTAATAGAACTTATCAAGTTCTCTTTCGCGATTGTACTTCTATGTCATTTACTGCGCACTCTGGTGTACCTCAGGGAAGTCAGTTTTGGCCACTATTGTTTGTCCTATCCATTAATGACGTTGCTTCTGTTCTTAAATACTCAGAAGTACTTATTTATGCAGACGACATTAAGATCTTTAGGTCCCTTAGTTCCAACTTAGACAATTTTCTTCAAGAAGATTTGATTAATTTTAGCAATTGGTGTCGTCACAATGATCTTCGTTTAAATGTGGATAAATGTCATGTTATGTCATTTACTAGGAAAGTCTCACCGTTTATAATAATATATAGTCTTAATGACTGTATTTTGGATCGTGTCAACTCTATAATTGACTTAGGTGATACAATTGACCATAAACTTGATTTTAGCTTACATATAAATAAAATTGTGCAAAAGGGTAATTCTATGTTAGGTTTCACCACACGCTTATCTAAGGAATCTAACAATCCCTTTGTTAAATTGATTCTTTATAATACCTTCGTTAGATCTCACCTTGAATATGCTTCTCAAGTTTGGTCTCCTCATTATGATGAGCACATTGGCAGAATTGAATCAATTCAGCGGAAATTTGTGAGAATTGCCTTATGCCACCTTAATTGGAATGACAGAGTTCGTCTTCCTCCTTATATCGATCGACTTATGCTATTAAATATGTCATCACTTTCGAAACGATGTGATGTAGCTGATGTAGTCTTTGCTCATCAACTTCTTACAGGGTTAGTTGATTCTTCCACACTTTTGGGTTTGATGCAGTTTGCTGTTGGTCAATTTTTACCAAGGCAGCCTAGACTTCTATTAATATGTTTTCACCGGACATATTATGATATGAATGAGCCGATTTCGCATCTCGCGAGAGAAGTTAATAAGAATGCTGATGTATTCGACTTCTCTATTGAAAAGATGTGCTTAAAGCGTAGACTTAATGCTAGTTGATACCAATTTTTTGTTAATTTTTTGTGTTATTTTATTTATGTACTAGCGATCGCCCGCGACTTTGTCCGCTTAGGAATCGCAATAATAACATTTTTTGAGAATGTATGTAGTTAGTAGTTCATTATGCGAGACATATAATCTGATTAGCTTAGCGGCTCTTTGAAAACAATGCTTTGTATTTTGTTGGAATCAGAACCATAAATTATTAAGAATGAAACCATGATACTCGCATTTGAAAGGGACAGGCTCGTGATCAAATCAAACCCGTGATTCGAGATCATATGTATACGTGTAAAGGACATGTGAATAGTTGTAGCTTGTGTTAATTGAAAAAAGCCCAAATAAAATTACATTAAGCTTAAAAACATAACAGGACTTCGATTGTGCGTAAAGCCCCATTATAATCTTAAGAATTTTTGTGTGGGGAGTGATGGAAGGGATGACAGTACTAAATTAATTTTTTTCACACCATGCTAGAGTAGCTATAAAAATATTTTGCACCAAATTTAAGCTTGAAAAACTGAATAGGTAACTTGAAAAACTTAGTGCATTGGATTTAGTGAAATTGCGCAATTTGTATGGGAGGTGGTAGAAGGAGTGGGGGGTTTTTGGTAATTTTTCTAGATACAACTATCATCACCATGCAATTGATATGTTTTAAATTTCAGATCAGTTAGATTCACACTTTTCAAGAAAACCGAGTTTTTGCAAAGTCGTGGAATTGTGCCACATTGTATGGGAGGGGGTAGAAGGAGTAAAGCTAATCGGTTAATATTTTCCCGATAATAATAATTATGCTAATTAAAGTTTTAGTACACAATTTTAGCTCGATCAAAGCTATATGTACTGAGAAAATTGGTTTAGAATATTTCATCAAAAAGTGCAGTTTGTATAGGAGGTGGTGCAAGGAGTGGAGGGTTTTTATTTATTTTTTGAGAAGCAACTACAATTATCATTGAATTGATATATTTTATATTTCAGAACAGTAACATTCACACTTTTCAAGAAAATCGAATTTTCGCAAAGTCGTGGATTTGTGTCAGATTGTATGGGAGCGGGTAGAAGGAGTAAACCTAATTGATTAGTTTTTTTTTGACATTAATAACAATGCTAATTAAGGATTTAATACAAAATCTTAGCTCGATCAAAGTTATATGTACTGAGAAAATTGGAGTATAGTATTTCATGAAAAAGTTTAGTTTGTATGGGAGGTGGTGGAAGGAGTTGGGGGATTCAAACTATTTACATACTTGAAGATTGCATTTATAATAGAAATAATATATTTTAAAATTCAAATTAATAGCTTTCATAGTTTCCATGAAAATTTGATTATTATAAGTTTTTGAAAATGAGTCACTTTGTATGGGAGGGGGTATAAGGCGTGAGGGGAAAAAAATAAAACCTAAAGCAGATTACTCCCAAAGGCAGAGCTAATAATCTGTGAAAGTTTCATTGCAATCGGTGCAGCCGTTTTTGCGTGAAAGCCGGAAAGACAGACAGACAGACAGAGAAATTGTTTAAAATCGTTTGATTCTGCTTAGTTATTGCTAAAATGAAGCAAAAAACTTATTTATAGCCATTTATAAACAAATCACAGACAGACACTACAATTATATTTATATAGATTTGGTGTAGGGATATTGTTGTTTGCTTCGTCCCTTCACTAAATGATGAGCCAGAGGATAATTCGATTTCCATCTTTTAAATTTGGAACCGATTTATGGCAATTTCCTTGCATTAAATAATTCTGATGGTGACGTACGCACCCTACTCCTTTCACTGTCATTCAATATTCGATTCTTTTAGAAGCCAATCATACTCCTTTTTCTAATACCAGAGATCGTGACCGCAGAATCCGTTTGTATCTGAGGCACTATAACTACATATTTCTCATATCAGTTAGTGCTTATACCCCGTGATTTAAACTATCACTGTGTACAATCCATTCAATGAGAGTCTGCTTTTTAGGGCAAGAAGGACTGCTTTGGCTGAATTCAACTGCCATCATCTCAAAGGGATGGATATAAAGTTTTAGTGTAACCGGAAGTTTAGAGATTGACCTAAGGAATGCTATAGATTAGGAGGACCTAGTCGGGAATAATAATTGATCTTTGCCTTGATATTTTTGATGTAATAAGCGATGAAGTGAAAGAAAATTGTCGAAGTGATTTGCTCGTGTCGCTTACTCGAACACCCTCTAACTCGAAAAAAATACAAACGAGTAATAAAGTTCAGATTTTCCCCTAAAGATTGACAGGGTCTAATTGATAGTGTGAAAAATTGTCTTTCATATTTTGTAGCACTAATATCAATTACTCATACTAAATCATTAATGAATGACTCAAAATAAACACATAATCTGTATTAAATGTTACGCTATCATTAAAATATCATGTAATTACAAATTTACATGCTACCATTATCCATTTGGCAGTAAAAATGTTTGCATTTTAATGAAACTAATCTCTTGCACTACAAATTAATAGTGGCTAAGCCATGGAGATTATCACTTTCAAACAAGAATAATCTGCTGCTGCATACTTCGACTCATTAAAATGCAGAGCATCGTACTATCGGGCCATGGCATCTTACAGCGGCACAGAAATGACAAGAAATGGCTAACACTCAGCAGGTACGCTTATACACTTCAGCCTGATTAGCTCCCTGATCCTAATATGCAGAGGCGGCAGTTTTACGCTACTGCATGTATAAATCGGCAGGTATGTAATGCAACATAACTGACAAACTAATTAGCGCCGTTTACATTGAAATTAATCACCCCGGCTATCTCTCATATGCCTGCTAATAGGCAGCAACTTGAAGAAAACATATTCTGCAACAGATCGCCAGATCGGACCATGAAGTGGCCGGCGACAGAGAGCTCATCACCATGAACTATGAAAGTGCCCGTTTATAATTCGAAGCGGAGAGTCGAACCTACAAGTGGGCTTTTTCAGGAAATGTACGTTATGCCCACTGCTTTGATCGGTATTGATAAATCGCCTAAATCTTCCGTAATACGCACCAACGTCATGTTAACTGCACTAAATCTTAAAACTGATTAAAAAAATAATACAAACTCCTCATTTCGTCCCAAAACCACTGCAAAGAAATCGCTCTGATCCATGGGTAATTAATAAAGTTGGCGCCATGTGGGACATTTGTATATGCCTCCAGAGATATCACTCCAGTTTGCTTAGGCTCCATAAACCTGTCAACCTTTCTTGAAATTAAAACACGATGAACATGTTCGACGATATTTCAACACACAAATCCATTAACTGATATCGAGGAAAATACAACAAAAAAAGTACTGGAATAGATCGATCGATTGGAATTGAAATTGGAATCGGAATCGTATTATATACGATTACTGGAGCAATAAAAAGATCGACATACGCAGCAGCAGCAGCACAAGCAATTGTAGTCTCAAATAAAGGTAAGTTTCCTCCCCATAAGAGCCCCGTTGCGTTTTCACCGTCTTATACACTTGGGTGCACATGTGACTTAAAATCGAAAGGAATGAAACAAAAGACCTCAACGACGTAGGCGAGAAACTTCTTTTTGTTTTCAGACCCCATATCTTTCTTCCCGCTGCGATATACGTCTTAGATGTTGGATGAAAGGTTTTTATCTATTCGTGCACCTTTTTTAGTATCTATATATCCGCGCATTGATTGGAAACTGGTCAACATGGTTTAAGTCCTTATTAAGGTGGATAGCACGATAAGTGCTGACAAATTTATGACCGTTGGATATCGGGTAATTATTTAATTTTCTATGCAAGCGATTGAGATAGAAATGTTTCCTATCTTTGGTTATAAAAATACGATATCGAGTTTTTCTTCTGTTTTTATGATTTACACAATAGCAGAATGATTTTTTTGCTAATAGGTTTTCTACTATGTATACATGTCACTTTAGTGACTCTGTTTAGTTTTAGATAATTCACTCGTCTTCGACTTAATATTTCGATTACCAAGAATTTCTATGGAATAGCAAAAACAAAAAATTGAGTCAAATTTCACGGATATTATTCATAAGACGAGTTTACCTTCTCTTTTCCCAGTAAATTGTTTTCTGGACAATGGCAGTGCCTTAAGTTCAGCCTGCAGGTGTTAACAGTACTTATCGAGTAACTGCCTCGCTTTCTTTTCAGATTGCGAATAGTGAATAGTGACTTTTGAATGGGAGGTGGTAAAAGCAGAGGGGGAGGTTTGTAATTTTTGTATGTAACACCGAACGTAGTATACAAAATGTTTCATGCTGAATTTAGAATTTGTAGCTTTTATAATTTTCGAGGAAATTGAACAATTTTTGTCTGAATTTATGGCATTTCTATGGCACGTGGCAGAGAAAGTGGTAGGGTGCGGATGATTTTTAATCTGCTTATCAATATTTACATTGATTTGTAACAATTTTAAAATCGATAGCTCTCATATGTTCGAAGAAGAAATACTTTTATTGAATTTGCGATAAAAAATTTGTATGGGAGGTGGTAAAAGGAGTGAAGCGAATTTAATATATTTTTTTGACATTTATTGTAATTATTAAGGGAAAAATTCTGGCAAAATGTTAAGTGTGTCGTTTTTCTAGTTTCAATGATAATCGATTAAATGCATTTACCAAAATTGTACATTTGTATGGGAGGAGGTAGAAGAAGTATTCGAATCAAAACAAAATCTTTTGACATTAATGATATTTGTAATAGTATACTTTTCTCAAAAGTTGATAGCTTTGACGGTTTTGGCGAAATATAATTTAGTTAAAATTCCGAAATTACGTGAAATTTGTATGGGAGGGGGTAGAAAGAGTAAGGTGAAGTTGATGGTTTTTTTCAAAATTTGTTGCAATTGTAATATAATTAATTATGACAAAAATTGGTTCTTTTAGCTTTGCTAGTTGCAATGCAAACCGAATAAATGGATTTTTGATAATTGTGCATTTGTATGGGAGGGGGTAGAAGGAGTAAAGGGATCAGATTAATATTTTTTGACATTAATGATATTTACATCATTATACTATGTCCTAATTTTCAAGTCAATGGATGAAATGGTTTCGAAGAAAAATTAATTTTTTTAAATTTCGAAATTCCATGAAATTTGTTTGGGAGGAGGTAGAAGGAGTGGGGGATTTGGTCCGTTCACAAACTTAAAGTTACTTTTTTCCTAAAAATTATATGTGACAAATATCAGCACGATAGGTCAAAGCTTTCGAGAGTTATGTTGTAGACAGACGAACAGACGGACAGACGGCCACACAGACGGCCACACAGACGGACATACTGTCACTCGGAATCGAGGTTTTTGAGCGACTACAAATATTTCTGTACCCCTGACGACTCTGTGCAAGCATTATTTCTTAGTGTAAGAAACGGTAAGGCAAACACAATATACTCTCAGATTTCATCTAGAGTATAAATCGGATGAAGCAGCCTGTGCCATTGCCGAAATGCTCTCCAATGACATTGTCACGAATGAGGATCTATGAAAGAAGACCCTCCATCTAAAAAGTGGCAGTTGCTTCCAGAAAAATAAAAGAAGAAGAAAAGGAACATCAATAGTTATTTGGCAAGCCAGGTGGGACAACACTACCAAAGGCAGATGGACCTATAAGTTAAACGTTCGTTTCCGTTTATTTATTTATTTATTTATTTAGCCTACCGTACAAAGTCCTTACAGGCCAGATTATTCAAAATACAATTTAACATTAATTGAGAGGAAAAAAAAAATATATATATATATCACACTGTAAATATCAAGTCAATAAAACAATAAAATTAGTAAATTCACGTAAACTTAAAATAAAATTAAAATTAAAAATTAAAAAAAAAAGGAAAATAAAAACTAAGCAGAATTAAAACATAACAGGGCTACGATTGCGCGTAAAACGCAATCTTAAGATACTCTAGATGAAATAGAATTTTTAGCGATTCCAAGAAATTTTGTATGGGGACTGTTAGAAGGGGTGATAGCATTGAGCTAATTTTTCCCAATCATGCTAAAGTAGCTATACAAATATTTTATACAAAATGCTTACTCCAAAAATTGAATAGGAGCTGAGAATATTAGTGTGTTAGATTTAATGAAAATGTGCAGTTTATATGGGAGGTGGTAGAAAGGGTGAGAGGATTTTAGTGATTTTTTCAGAAATAACTAAGAATATCATAAAATTGACATCTCTTAAATTTTAGACTAGTAACATTCATACTTTTCAAGAAAATAGATTTTTTGTGAAGTTGTGAAACTGTGTCATATTGTATGAGAGGGGGTAGAAGCAGTGAAGGTAATCAAATATTTTTTTCTGATCTTTGTGATAATGCTAAATAAGTATTTATTACAAAATGTGAGCTCGATAAATGTTATATGTTCTGAGAAAATCGGCTTTGAGCTTTTCACGAAAAAGTGTAGTTTGTATGGGAGGGGGTGGAAGGAGAAGGATGACGCAAATAATTTTTATATTGTAGATTGAAATCATTATGAAAGTAATATATCCCGAAATTCAGACTAATACATATTATACTTTTCGAGCAAATCCATTTATTGTCGAATTGCGAAATTGTGTCATTTTGTATGGGAGGGGGTAGAAGGGGTGAAGCTAATCGTCTAATTTTTTTTGACCTTACTAACAATTTTAAATAAATATTTGACGCACAATTTCAGCCCGCTAAATTTTATACGCACTGAGTAAATTGGCTTAGAGTAATTCATGCCACGAACAGTTTGTATGGGTGGTGGTAGAAGGAGGGTGGAAGACACGCATAATTTTTATACGGTAGATTTATATTGCCATAAAAGTAATATATTCCAAATTTCAGGCCAATACCTTTTATACTTTTCGAGCAAATCCGTTTATTGTCAAATTGCGCAGTTGTGTCATTTTGTATGGGAGGGGGTAGAAGGGGTAGAGCGATTTGGCCCGTTCACGAACTTGACCTTACTTTTTTGTCAAAAACGAAGTGTACGAAATTTGAGCTTTCTAGCTCAATGCGTTCTCAAGCTAGAGAGCGAACAGACGGACGGACAGATGGACAGACGGACAGACGGACGGACGGACATCCGGTTTTGAGATTTTTGAGTGATAATATTAACTTCTGTATCATTCATTTTTTTCTCCGACCCTTATTTCTTGGCGTTACAAACCTTAGAGCAAACTTATAATACTCTCAGATTCCATCTAGAGTATAAACATAAACATACAGTCAGGTACGATTTAAGGCGTCTAATGCCATTTCTCTAAATCAGTCTCTATTAAAGCTTATATCAATAAAATTAGCATCCGAATTAAATTAAATATGCTGCGAGTTAAGGGCTCATTGGATCCATAAACCGTCTTATGAGCAGGATATGCCAAAAAATCACGAATACGTAGAGGTCTCTCAGGAACATAAATGGAGATTTTATAAAGCAGCTCAGGAGAATTAATTCTATTACAAAGAATATCTCGCAAAAACACTATTGACTGTTGTTTTCTTCGAACATCTAGAAATTGCAATTCGATTAGCTTAAAACGATTTTCATAACACGACATATCATTTGACCAATCAAGCCTTCTCAGTGCAAAACGGGTGAATCTTCTCTGAACACCCTCAATTCGTCTACTATGAATGGCATAAGAAGAATCCCAAATGACCGAACAATATTCCATAAGGGGCCTCACCAGCGAGCAAAAGAGTGATTTCAAAGTATATGGATCATGAAAATCAACTGAATTTCTCTTAACGAAACCCAAACGAGAATTAGCTCTTGCAACCATGCGATCGATATGAGCAACAAAACTTAATTTATGGTCTAATAATACACCTAGATCATTTGCTTCCTGGGATCAATGTAGTTTTGTATTATCCAGAAAATAGCAATTCAGAATGGGTGAGAGACAACGATAAATATACATTATTTTACATTTGGAAAAACTTAACTCCAAAAGATTAAATTTACACCAATCAACAAATGAATTAATCTCACTTTGAAATTTTTGGCAATCTTCTAGGTCTTTAACACGAATGAAAATCTTCAAATCGTCGGCATAGCCCAAACAGGAACAATACTGAAAAATAGAGAAGACATCATTTATGAACAATATGAACAAAAGTGGCCCTAAGTGGCTACCTTGAGGAACCCCCGAGTTGACACGAATACTTCTAGATAGAAAAGAATCAATTTTGACATATTGGGTTCTATTGCTCAGGTAAGAAGTAAGCCAATCAAGCATTTTGGAATGAAAGCCAAGAGCATACAACTTAGACAGAAGGAGATTGACATGCACTCTATCAAATGCCTCGACGAAGTCCGTATACAGAACATCAACTTGACACCCTGCCTCAAGTGAGTTAGTGGAAAAATTAGTAAAGAGAGCAAGGTTAGTTAAAGTTGACCTTCCAGCAACAAAACCATGTTGACAGGTTGAGATGTGTTCTCGAACTAAAAAATAAAGCTTGTCTTTTACCAAACTTTCAAAAAGTTTGGGAATCGCAGACAGTTTAGAGATAGCTCGGTAATTTTCAACTAGATGTCTAGGTCCTGATTTATGGATGGCAGTGATGTAGGAAACTTTCCACTGGTCTAGAAATTCACCACTTTGTAAAGAGAGATTAAATATAGTTGTTAATGGAATTACCAGAGAATCGCGGCAAAACTTTAACATAGATGCAGGAATATTATCTGGGCCAGGACTTGTATTATTTTTTAATTTACACAGTACGGCATAAACATCATCTTCAGATAATCTAATTAAGCCAATATCAGTTATAGAACTAATACTAGCATACCGGTTAGGATTAAAATGTATTCCACAACAATATTAGAAGTATCCAAAAAAAATTTCGATAATCTGGTCTTAACACTGATGCAATTTGACCCAACTGATGTTATTGTACTCATAGAATGTTGGAACCATAGAAATTTGAGGAGCTTACAAATACAGGGATATGAATGCTTTGCCAGTGACACTGTGATTAACCAAAACAGTGGCGTAGTGATTTATATAAAAAAGAATCATAGTATGGTCACTGTCGAGAAAATTAATTTTAGTGGTGCCACACTCAGCTGTTATTACTGTTGAAGTAAATATAACAATTAGAATAATTTATAGATCGCCTAATTTCTGTGAATTAAAATTTAAAGATGTATTAGAAAATATTCTCCCTGCTTTACATGGTGAAAATGTCCTACTATTAGGAGATATTAATATTGACATGAGTATATTAATATGCTAAATGGGAATGGGTTCATATCCCTAATTAATAGCGCGACGAGAGGAATTAACTGCATTGATCACATTTTTCCAAAAATTAATTTTAAGAAATTTTCAAATATATATATGCTAATTCAGCAATAATCCAAACAGATATTACGGACCACAGCAGCACTTCTGTGAGTTTTTGTCCGAATAGAAAACATCCTTTAGTAGACAGAAATACCAAAACAAGAAAGAATATAAACTACGATTTTCTTACAGATAAGGTTAAATGTTTTAATTGGGATAACATAACAAATTTAGTAGCTGTAAACGAATGTGCAGAGCAATTCCATAATAGTTTACAACAAATAGTTCATGATAGTACTCAGATAATTTCAATCACAAATATCAATAAAAAACTCAAACTTTGGATTACAGATGGACTTATTAAATCTATTCGAAAACGAGAGAAATTATGCAAAAAAGGCAAAAAATATCCAAACAATATTAGACTGATTACTTTTTATAAAAAATATCGTAATAAACTAAATGAAATCATAAAAAAAGTTAAAATTAAATATTTTGAGACAATGTTAACAAATGCTGGCAATGACGGGAAAAGAATTTGGAAGAAGACTAGTAACTCGGCAATTGAAAAAAAAGGCAAAGTTCTACTCTCAAATCTATAACATACAAAGACGTACAATTAGAACTAGAGGACAATGCTGAAGAAATTGCAACTGTCTTCAATAATTATTTTACTAACGTTGGAAAGTATATGGCTGACGGTATTTTCAAAGGAATAATGAATAGTCCAAATTGGGATTATTATACAAATTCAACGAATATTACCAAAATTGATATAGTTACTGAAGAAGAAATTATCCTTATAATTAGTAATATGTCGGGTGTTACCTTCCCGGTTTTGACGAAATTACTGTCGAATGCCTTAAGCACATTAAAAGCTTTATTTCTAAACCACCTTATTAATCTGAGTTTCAAGTCATGCCAGTTTACAAAACAACAGTAGAAACCCCTATCTACAAAGCTGGAAACAAAAAAATGATTGAAAATTGTAGACCTATTTCGTTGTTTTCCAATATTGGTAAGATTATTGAAAAAACTGCCAAAACAGATTAATGCAAGACATCGAAAATCTAAAGGTACTTTCTAATAGCCAATATGGTTTTAGAACCGGTCATAGTACACATGATGCTATCGCCCTCTTAAGCACGAAAATTATGATATCTCTTGATAGAGGTTATAAATCTTGAGCAATATTTTTGGATTTTGCAAAAGCATTTGATTCTATTCCTCACAAAAAATTAATTCAGAAACTACATAAGTATAATATAAACTAAAATTGGATCGCTAGCTATCTACATGATCGTAAACAACGCGTTAAAATTTTGGAAAGCCACAGTGATGACCTGTCATTTGAATACGAAGTACCGCAAGGGACAGTATCTTCTCGATTGCAATTGAAGATGAACTAATTTCATTTGCGGACGACATGGTGCTTTTCTTAGAGGATACCTCATGGAAAAATGTCATTATAAAGGCTAATTACAGCTTATTAGCTATTAAGAAATGATTAGATCATAACTCCCTCACATTAAATATATCGAAAACCAATTATGTTGTATTTAAACTGACTCAGCATGGAGACCCCATTAATATAGACATCAGGATTCATACAAATCGATGTGGTACTAACTGCCAGTGTCCGCCTCTAAAAAGAGTCCCGTATGCCAAATACTTAGGTGTTACATTTGATGAGCATTTTAAATGGGATATCCATATAATAAATCTTATATCCAGACTACGGAAACTTATTCCAATCTGCTTCGAAGTTAGATCATTTCTGCAAAAAAAAAACTACTAGGATATTTAACTTCGCTATGGTCACTCATTGCTACAATATGGAATAATTGCTTGGGGTAGTAGTAGTACTAGTTTCCTTGCACCACTTAACATCGTCCAAAAACTTTTACTAAAGATATTATTGAAGAAAAGCAAACTATTTCCATCTGAAAAATTATATCCAGTCTTATAAGTACTTCCAATTTATCTAATATTCAAACTAATGTCAAGTGTTCAAATATACAAAGAAATAAAGAATTGTATCCATTCGGTTAACTCAAACTTTACTAGGGCAGGTACTCGTGAAGATATATTACTACCAAAACGGAAAACGAATGTTGGGTTAAATCATTATTCATACATTGGAGTCAAATTGTATAATGCCTTGCCATCATTAATAAAAAGAGGCAGCAATATTGAAATCTTCAAGGCAAACATTAAAATGTATTACTATAAAGATGTTAGTTAAGCGATATTATTTCTTTTTTTATTTATCATTGAATTTTTATTTGTCATTGAATTTTTAAAATTTATTATTTGTAATGTTGGCTCGATAAATTTGTTGAATTGTAATTATGTGTTCTTGTGTATTATTTTTTTGGATTTAAGTACATAGCAAATCATATTAAATAACCCCATGAAATTTATATTTATATTGTGAATTGTAAATCAAAATTATAGTATATTACATATTAAGAGAAGAGAATAGTTAACGACTTTTCACCCCTATCACAAGATTAATTCTTAAAAGGGGGAGTAGTGCACGAATTTAGTCAATAATGTTATAATGATAAACTAATAAAATTTATGCATTTAAAAAATTTATTTCATAAAAAAGTGAAGTTTGTATGGGAGGTGGTGGAAGGAAGGGAAGGACTTAAATAATTTTTATATAGTAGATTGAAATTGTAATGAAAGTAATATATTCCAAATTTCAGATCAATAGCATCTATACTTTTGGAGCAAATACATTTATTGTCGAATTGCTAAATTGTGTCATTTTGTATGGGAGGGGATAGAAGAGGTCTAATTTTTTTTTATCTCACTAATGACTCCAAATAAGTGATTAATGCACAATTTGACCTCGATAAATTTTATACGTACTGAGTAAATTGGTTTAGAGCATTTCATGAAAAAAGTTCAGTTTGTATGGGAGGGAGTGGAAGGAGAGAGAGGACACAAATATATTTTATACCGTAGATTGGAATTATTATAAAAATAATATATTCATAAATATTTCAGACGAGTAGCTATTATACTTTGCGAGGAAATCCGTTTATTGTCGAATTGCGAAATTGTGTCATTTTGTATGGGGGGGTAGAAGGGGTAAAGCTAATCGTCTAATTTATTTGGTCTTACAAATAATTTTAAATAAATATTTGGTGCACAATTTGAGCTCGCTTAATTTTATACGCACTGAGTAAATTGGCTTAAAGTATTTCATGAAAAGGTATAGTTTGTATGGGAGGTGGTGGAAGGAGTACACATATAATTTTTATACGGTAGACTGATATCATCATAAAAGAAATATGTCCCAAATTTGAGACCAATAGCTTTTATACTTTTCGAGCAAATCCGTTTATTGTCAAATTGCGCAATTGTGTCATTTTGTATGGGAGAGGGTAGAAGGGGTGGAGCGATTTGGCCTGTTCACGAACTTTACCTTACTTTTTTGTTAAAAATGACGTGTAGCTCAACGCGTTCTTAAGCTAGAGAGCTCACGGACGGACATCCGGTTTTGAGATTTTTGAGTGATTATATGAACTTCTGTATCATTCGTTTTTTTCTTTGAGCCTTATTTCTTAGCGTTACAAACTTTAGAGCAAACTTATAATACTCTCAGATTTCATCTAGAGTATAAAAACGGCATAGAAGGCCAAAAACAGCTGAATAGAGCGAAATAAAAATGACGAGCGCTTGTGATGTGACTCTGCCGGGATTGAGAGTCGTGTGATCGATGGAGCGCGATTACTGCGAGGGTCAGGCGACAAATTGTGGGTTAGTCGGAATTCAGAAGGCGATTAAGTAGTGTGATCGACAGCACGAATGGTGCGAAGAGTAAAAGCGACGTTATTTAAAGTTAAAATTATAAATTAATTGAAAATTAATATAAAACGTTATATTTACTTGAAATCTTCCGACCCCTAGCGCGCTTTAATATTAATAATCCACAGTACCCATAATTTAAAAAAAATTGGCTTACTGTCATATTGAGAAAATATATCAATTTATATGGGAGAGGGAGGAAAAATTGGAGAGATTTGATCCATTCACGAACATGAGTTTACTTTTCCAACAAAAGTAACGTATTCCATGTTTGAACCTTCTAGCTCATCGCGTTCTCAAGCTAGAGAACGTACAGACTGACATTCAGTTTCGAGTTTTCTAATGACAATATGAGCTTCTATTTAATCCTTCTCTTCTACAAAATTCATTGGAGCAAACTAACAGTATTCTCAAATTTCGTCTAGAGTTTAAGATTGCATTTACCTAAGTAACGTGCATAGCCGATCCTCAAGATGACCACTTGACCTTATTTCTACTACGGATATGCGATCAATTAGACAACTAACTAGCCGATCGCATAATCATGATTGGGATACATTACGATTTCAGAGAGCGCTCGTCTAAATGACAGGTAATTGTGCAGAAATGGTGTGCGAACGTTTAGTTCGATCGCATTAACTGACAACGCCGAACGAACCGCGCAATTAATTTCGAAAAGATAACAACTGGGTGGGCTCTTTTACGAGCTAGTTTCGTGCAATTCATGCCGTTTAAAGTGGTGATCCTTATCGTTTGAAATGGACGCACCGGAGAAACGAAAGGATTGAAGAGAGTGGAGAAAAAATCGAGCCCCTCAAACTGACATATCCGTTCACGGTTGACAGGTTTTAATTTATTTCCAATTAATCACTCGACAGGCGATGGGAAATTGATGATCTTGCAGACTAGAGGATCAGTCGATGGAGGCGGGTACAACGTTTTTTTCTTCTATTTTGTTAGTTCAGCTAAAGTTTTTAGTGTAATTAAATTTAGAAAATCAATGTAATTAGTGCACTTTACAAGACGATAACTAATAATTACGGATCAGATAGTGCGCCTTCTAAAATAAGCTGAAATTGATGCGTCATGCATCGCATGATCAGAATGAGGTATCTTTCTATGTATCTTTCACCTAATGCATAACGAACTATTCGGTCTGGCATATTATTTCGTATACGGTGACCTGTTATTTCTGTAGATAGGCCGGAAATATGCTATTGTTCAGTCGGTTCTGGTCTGCAAGATATTCCTTTCAACTGCATCTCATTCACTGTAATTTTTTTTATATTTTTTTTCATTCATTCACTATATCGCATGTAATGTAATTGACGCATGCCAGGTACGTGGAAGCTGTACAGCAGCACCACAGTATTATTGTTCGGTTGTTACTTAATGACGAATTCAGTTAACATGCGGATACAATTAATTTCGTAGATGTTAGTTCTTATTTTTTACGATTGAATCATCGGTAAAAATCCGGTCAAGTCAAACGAAATGCAGTATAATGATAATAACATTTTTGTGGTTGGAAATTATCCCTTTACATAAGACATTAGTCACATTTTGCAAGTTGAACGTTTTTATTGAATCCTTTGTGTATAACAAAATAAGTGAATCAGCTGTAGAGCTAAATTTTACATTAAATATTCGAAGCGTTTCCTATCTATTTTTTTCCTTATTATTTGAGGACCACGTAAGAGCACTGCGACCTTCCCGGCCTATTATGCTCACTATTGCCTTTACCCTACCATAACTCTATAGTTTTGGCTAAGTTTTCCAGACAGAGGCGGCAGATGTCGGTTTCAGATAAACCCATATTTTTGAGGTGGTGGCTTAATCCACTATGCCCGTCAATAGGCCGATTAGAGTACTAATGTTATTCTTGCTGAATCTTAGAATATCCTCCACTTTGTTTTTTGTGGTAGGATTAATTTGTTTGAGATTGATAAGCTTGAAAGCCTATTCCAGTAGATTCTATGCTCTTGTTCAATACACTCTATGTATAAGATTGAAGTGTCCTTTTGGTTTTCTACAGAATGGTTCTGATCCAGTAAAATTTGTTTCTTTGTCATTTTTTGCAAGACGGTCCTCTTCATTTCCCTCAATCCCCGTATATCCTGGGACCCACATTAATGTAACTTTGTAACTTTTTCCAAGGATGATTAGGTTTTGAAGGTAGTCCCAAACTGTCTGCGACCCGTCTTTATTTGGTGCTAGGGCTTTTAGAACCGCCTGACTATCCGATAGGATATAAATAAATTTGTTGCGATGAACTCTTCTTATATTCTCTTGGATGCATAACTACATTGCAATTAGTTCAGCCTGGAAGATTGTGACTTCTTTGCCGAGTGGTCTTGAAACCGAGAAGATAGGACCTTTAACTCTGGCTCCAGTTCTCTCACAGTTTCGCGAGCCATCTGTACACCAGATGGTTGATTCCTTTTCCATTTCAAGTAGCATGGATTGCTAGTCCTTGGATTCTCTAATTATAACTTTGAAGTATGAAGTTTCAAAATTGAATTTTGTCGGCATAGTGTCCGATAGTGTGGAGGTTAGAATCTCTATTTTTGGGTCTTTTAGGATTTTGAGGTGACCTCTAAAATCCCCTGATTTGTAATTGTTTTCTCTCTATATACGTAACACCCCTTTGATAGCCTCCTTTTTCAGTTGGAGATGTATTGGAGGGATGTTTAGGAACATTTCCATTGCCGCCGTAGGACAGGTTTTCATTGCTCCTGTGATACCAAGACAAGCTAGGCTTTGTATTTTTTGTAGCGTAAGATGTGTTTTTTGTTGCAATTTTAGTCCACCATATTGTTCATCCGTATGTGACTTTTGGGAGAATGATTGTTTTGTAGCACCAGTAGATCATCTTGAGCTGTAATCCCCATTTATTTCTCCTAGATCCGTGGTTGTCTTTCGGCTTTTTAGCATGGCGTGTATCCATTTTAACGTGGGCGTTTCCAAACTTTATTCTCTAGCATCCGCTCTTATGGCTTCATTGGGAGTATTGTCAAAATGCTCCTTCTATAT
Organism: Chorisops tibialis; assembly: GCA_963669355.1. Taxonomy (NCBI): domain Eukaryota; kingdom Metazoa; phylum Arthropoda; class Insecta; order Diptera; family Stratiomyidae; genus Chorisops; species Chorisops tibialis. The sequence continues at coordinate 80,255,832 of OY770262.1, read as the reverse complement.
CTAGCAATGCTCAAAGGGCAATTTCTTTATAGTATTTTGCCTTTTCGATTTATCTTACTAAACCATGAAGGGGTGACTCTGTTGATTTGCCTTTTTGGTAGGCATGTTGATTATTATTAAGACAGACCTTGTTAGACCCTGTTCTTCTGCGAATGTCCACTAACTTTTCCATCGTTTTAACGAAGAAGTAAGTAAGTCTTATAGGGCGGTATGAGTTAGGCTGATCAATAGGACGATTCCCTGCCTTCGGTACAAATACCATCCTCGCTTTCCTCGAGATTTTTGGGATGTATCCCCATACAAAAATGGCTTTAAAAATCCTTATCGTTATTGGCATTAGGACATTCTGCAGTAATGCGGGGAATACTACTGTGTCCAAAAACTAGTCGGAATTTTTCGATTTAAATTACGCGGGTAAATATTTTCGCGCAATATATTTTTTTTTAAGTTAGTACAACTGTTACTGACTTCCATGCCAAATTATATGTGAAAATATTCATTAGTGTTTGAGTTACGCTTTTTTTTGTGCGACACAAAAAGTGAATTTGGCGATTTTTACAATGTCTGAAATTATTCAACAAAGAAGTGCGATCAAATTTTGTTTCCTGAATGGAATAAAAGCTGCAGAAACGTTGAAAATGTTGGAGAAGGCTTACGGAGACCGAGCTCTACCAAAATCAACAACATATGATTGGTATAAATTGTTCAAAGAAGGTAGAGAACGCGTTGAAGACGAAGAGCGCCTTGGTCGACCATCGACCTCAACTGACGATGCTCACATCCAAAAAGAATTAGTGCTTGCAAACCGTCGATTAACTATAAGAGACATTGCTGATGAAATTGGCGTATCAAAAGGATCAATTAATTCCATTTTGAAAGATGTTTTGGGCGGATTTATGGAAAGACAACTCTTGATTTTTACACCACGATAATGCGCCATCTCACACTGCACTGATTATTCGTGACTTTTTCGCCAAAAATGCAACCAATATCATTCCGCAACCACCTTATTCACCTGATTTGGCTCCGTGTGACTTCTGGCTATTTCCAAAATTCAAAAGACCACTCCGAAGAAACCGTTTTGAGTCGATTGAAGACATTCAGCGAAAATCGGCGCGCGCTCTGAAGGCTATACCGGAAGAAGACTTTTTGGCATGCTTCGAGGACTGGAAAAAGCGGTGGCATAAGTGTATTATATCGAGAGGGGACTATTTTCAAGAGGACGAAATTGATTTGAAAGAATAAATAAAGATTTTTTGATTTATAAAAAAATTCCGACTACTTTTTGGACACAGTGGTATTTTATTTACTCCGGCTGATTCTTAGGGCTTGAAGGTGTTGATCGCCCATCTAACCTTTTCTGGAGTGAAAACCAGAAATGCTTTTGCTGAATGGAGTTTGACGATACGTCCTTTCCTCTACCTTTAAATCTTCGTTGTTGTTAATTATCTTGCAACCTGGGAAATGTGTTGCCAATAACAGATCAAGAGTTTCCATGCTGCTTTTAGTTGAGGACCCATCTGGTCTCTCTAATAGTCCGATATCTATCGGAGTGTCCTTTAATAAAACCTTTTGGACTCTTGAGGCCGTTGGGAGATCATCTATCTCTTTACAAAATCTTCTGAAATACTATTTTTTTAACCTTTTTAAAAATTTATTATATTCAGTTAAGGGACTCTTTATATTCGTCTCAGTTCCCAAAGCTTTTTTTTCTATTGAACAATTTCTTAGTTTGTTTGCCGTTTTTGCCGCTAGTTCCTCGTTCCTCCAAGTTGTTTGTCTGGATCTTTTTTTTTGTGTAGAACAGGACAATTTTGTTCGTAAGCATTTATAATTTTGTTTACGAGTTTGTTAGTTATTTGATCAATGCAGTCTGGGTTGCTTATTGATTCCTCTTCGATACCTAGTTCGTACTCTGGGATTGACTGGTAAAGATTCCAGTTGATACGTTTTGGTTTTCTGTACTGGCCTATATAGCCAAATGAAAATCTTAATATCAAAACAGATATGTCTATGATAATGAAGCTTCTTTTGAGACGTGCCAATTTTCGCACTTAGTAGCCAGGCAGGGGCTTGTCACGGTTAGGTTTAGCATTTTCTGCCTAGCTGAATTTATGAAGGTCGGTGTGTTGCCTTTATTTATTATAATTAGGTTGTTAGACTGGCCTGATATTCGTGGATTCATCCGGCTTGATGCACCCTACTGTTTTTGCAGCCATGCTGCGGTTTGCTCATCAAGGCAAACAATCAGCATCCATCCCGGCTTAAGGCTAATTCCAACAAACTGTGGATTTATCTCCTATTTTGCCGCTTCAGGTATCCCTACCAAGATCGATTTGTATTGCTGCTAGCTGGTCCGATGTAAGGATATTGTGAGGATGTTCGGTATTTATAATACCGATTCTGATCCCTTTAACCGCGTCTCCGTTGCTAGTACCTATCGTGGATGGCTGAGCCTCTTCTGGTCTATGCATGACGCTTTTACGTAAGGTCTTATGCCTTTTGTTATCACATTCTACAGAAGGCGGTGTTGTAGGTGTTGTTGGCGATAGCGTATTTTGCAATGGCTGGCAGGCAAGATAGTAGACTTCGTCTGCTGTTTTGCCTTGGTTACGGTGGTGCGAATACCGCCACCTGGCAGCCCCGCATAGCTTCTTTTTATTTGCTTTGACTGTCAGCTCTGCTGATAAAAGTTGCTTATCCACTAGAGGCTTACTGGGGGTTTTAAAATCAGCTTTGAGTGGCAGTCTTTTATACTTTGTCGTCACCGGATGATTGGCCTTTGTAGTCACCACGTACTTTTTGTGGAGGGTTTGTTATTTTGTATCTATCTTCGTTTACGGCATCAACCGCTGTTTGTGATGGTTGAGGGGTCGTATCTGTCCTTTTGGTTACACTTGTATTTTACATTTGATTCCAACGAGTAGCGCGAGAAAGTAGAGCCATCTCTGGCAGAACTCTGCAGGGGAGGGCTAATTGTAATTGGAGGGTGCCTGGAGTCCAGAGTTCGCATTTTAGCGCTTAGTTGCCCACTGACCATGCATCCTTGGCATATGCTGTTTTACTGAAGATTTGGGGATTTTTTTTTCCAAGGATTACTTCTCCGGCGTCGTACTTTATAAGGGACCATCAAGGTAGTACGTACACATGCGAATCATTTTAGGGATAAATCACCTTGCCATCAATATCTTGAAATCTATCAAAAATATGACCAGTCCAGATTACAAGAATACCAATGCTGTGATAGGATACGGAACGGACAGCTAGTTGAACGATTTAATCCCCCCTACCACATTCGCCAAAGACCATAGATAGGATACGTAGCCCACAGCAAGCTATTCGACTTTTCCCCCCATATCTAGATAGGGTACGAAGCCGACAGCAAGCGATTTATTCCCCCCTATCTGTAGATCCTTCAGTATTAACCAATCTGTACCGCGAGGAGACGATCTACATAACAGACCATCCTATGTATTAACTCAGGTCTGTTCTCAGTGATGGAAATATTCTTATAATTTTTCAATACAGTCCTCAGGTCGGTTATAAAAAGAACTAAAGGAGGACAGGTTACAGAAGAACTGTTTTCCATTTCTCTTCTTCCAAACCCAAATTTGACGTTTAATCGAAAAACTTGAGATACCAGGCAACAAATATGACTTTTTTTGGGCACTTTTCTACCAAGGACTTAAACTACTTCTGCCATTTAGAATGTTTTGTTGAAATTTAACATTAATCAGTAAAGCGAGCCCTTATAAATATAATTGCCTTTTATTATCATTTAAAAGTTAAAAAACTGAATTTCGTTCCTGACAACATCGGTTGTAGTATGGCAAAATCCAAAAATTAAATCTAACAAATTCTCAGTACAGATCAAAACTAGAGATCAAGCAATATAAGTTCTTGAATTGTTCTTTCTCGCAGGGAGTTCCTTTCCCCTTAAACCTTCGTACAACGTGAAATTATCTAGAAAAGTAATGCACGTCGTATATAATGCCAGCGGCTGGATTTAATTGAAATCCATAAAGATTTCTTAACTAGATTTCGATTGCAGTAATTTTTGTGGCCACGCAATTCTCGTTTTTCTCTCGCCCAATAAATTGCAAGTGATTAAAATCTTAATAAAACGAGATGATTCGATTTTGCGACCAACAATAAAAAATAATTGTGGGAGGAATCGTGATAAGGAGGAGATCATTTCTACTCTGAAAAATGCATTGTAAACGTGAAGGGATAACGAAAATCATGCAACATGTTTATGGGTCGGAATAATTGAAATTAAGGTAGGTAAGACATTTATAATAATAAAAATGTGATTGGTATTGTTCGCCTTTATGTTCCATGGCCTAGGTTTGAGATAAACGATGCGCTTGTCATTGAACTTAATATTTATCTTGTAAATTTGTTTGTATTTCAATGGGGCCGAGCCACAAAATTAATTGTATTTCAATAACAAACATGTTCAAATGCAAATGAATATTCCCATAAAATGCTGCTGTTCTTGTTGTTTGTTGCAGAAGAAGGGCAGGTAAATAGACATCTCGGATTTCATCTCTTTTGATAGGGACACAAAGGGCCGAATACAGTATAGACCCATCCAATACACAATATCCTAGGCATGTGCTTCCGGGGCGCGTTCATCTAACTCGCATTCAACTCTATTAGCTAATGCCATTGAAGAGATGCAATCAACATAAAAAGGTACACACAAGAGCAAGAGCAACAAAAGGTCCTCATGAATTCTAAACAAACATCAGAAGGGTGGTAACCACTATATACGACTGCCATTTACAAATCCCTGATTTTCCATTCACGACCGACGTATTAAAGTATAAAATAGGAAACCTGTTAGGATGTATGGGAATAGCTAGCTAATCATCGTGAAGTGGTCTCGAATGTATCGGTTTTCATTAGGAAATATCAACAGAAAGGATTTATTTGGTTTTTTTTTCTTAACATTAAAATGGGATACGAAATGAGGGGATGTGCTTTAATTAAATTATGTAAAGGTGTAGTTAAACATGGGTCCTTGATGAATTAAATTAAAATTTATTAAAATAATATTAAGAAAACGGCGTACATCTTTAATTTAATACACTTTTGCAAAACCCTAATTATTAACTTCAAATATTGTGTTTACCTTGCATTTTGATAGTATTTTTTGAAGGTGATAAAATTGCGTAAATGAACAAAATAGGAATCATAACATTTTTATACTCTAGATGAAATAGAATTGTAGATAGTAAGGAAAATCTAGACTTCTCATTGGTTGTCCACTGGCGCGGATAAAAAAGGGGAGAGAGACGAGAATTGTCATATACATTGTGCATTATCTTAAAATTATGCACCGCCACCGTTTATTCACGAGATAAGATAAATATGCGAGTGCATTTTGTTTTATGTAATATCAGTTACACGTTGCAGACCTAAGTGACACTTAGCACTTTCCGAATTAAGAAAGGCCACTCACGCATCTGTCAAATTTTAATCGGCAACAAAATTTTGCAAGAAAGGCCCCAAAAATTAAAAAAAAAATAAAATCCTTAGTACTGTATTAGAGTCGCTCCCAAACCATCTTTCATAGCATCATATAAGTCATGTAAGTCAGAAAACGAATCTTCTTCTTTCTAGCATGAAAAAACTTATATTAAATGGCCAGCACTTGAACATTCTTCATCATTATGGCCTTAATTATGTGAGAAATGAGATCATTTAGCTAAGAAATAATCAATATTTTGGTAATTTGGTGTTCATTAGGCTAAATTAGTCTGTGACACACTACCGATTAAAGATAATTTAAGCGTAATGAATAATTTAGCTGTGATATGAGTCACTGGTATAACATTTGTAACGCTGAGAAATAATGCTCACACAGAGTAGCAAAGGTCACATATACATATACATATTTACAGTATATGTCTGTCTACAAAATAACTCTCAAACGCCTTGAGCTATTAAACTGAAATTATTTTATGAAATTTTTAAATAAAATAAACTTTAAGTCCATGAAAGTGCCACATTCCCCCACTACTTCTATTACCTCCCATAGAAATTACACGAAATTTGGAATTTCAAAAACCTATTTCTCTTGGAAACTATCACATCGATCAACATGATGGTCAAAGAATACTTAAGGTAAATGTCCCAGTTATGAATAATGTAACTTTTTCTGGAGTTTATTTTGAGTTATATAGCGTTGGAACTCTCTGAAATTGATTTTACTGCAATTATATGGTAGAATAAATTGTTGAAAATATAAATTCAAATTGAATTTCACTTTTTGCAAAAAACGGATCTTATTTTACCATTTGTATAAAGTCTTTGAAATGTCCCAGTAATGAATAGCTATAATATCCATTGCTCTAGTTATGAATATATTGCTGTACCAGTTATGAATACAAAAATAATCTCGATTGATTGAAGGATACATTTTTATTGTGTTAAAATAAAAACAAATAAATTCTTATAAAGCATATCACATTTCATATATATAAATAATAAAAAATGTTTCTAACTCTAACGATGAACTTATAAAACTATCAAAAAAAATAATCATTTTCATTTTGCTGGTAGTGTAAATAAATTTCATTGATAATTGAAGGGATTACATTGGCATTCTGTATTTTCTAATTTCTGGAACTAAAAAACATCCTCGTTGGTTGAAAGGTTGTGGTTCCAATATAACGTCAACGATTTCCTCCAATTTATACCATAAAATATCTTCTTTTATCGGCCATTTCCATGTATTTATTCCGCTCATAGTCATTACTGTTATCAAACATTCGTAGCTCGATACGTGTCTTATTCTTCCAGGAAAATATTCATCCTCGTAAACGACAATTACATACTTTCCCAAAAGTCAAATCAAGTTTATTCTTTGCTTCGTTATTATCTTTAAAAATAGGTTTTTTGCGAACATCAACTTGAGTGATCGTAGGCTTCTTTCGCTTTTCTTTCTCGGCTTTCCTTTCTTTTTTATCCGCTTCTATTTTTTCCTTTATTTTCTCCTTTTTGTTATAATAGTCTAACCAAACATTTGAAGTAACTACCGCAGGGACTTTGTCTCGTTTTTGTCTAAGAACTTGAACTTTTTTCTTCGGCCAAAATAAAGTGGTTTTGAGCGGCGTTGAGATACCTGGTGGTATATTTTCATCTTCTAGAAAAATGACTGATTTAGGTGATGTACAGCTAATATCAACTGGACCTATCTGCGAAGCGCCTTGTTCAGGTGCACTTATTTCGAATGGAAGAGGCTGGACTGTTGTCGTTTCCAAATCCATATTTGTCAATTCTGTCGATTGGACTTCATTATTTTTTTCGAGTTCCATTTCTAACCACGTAGAATTACTAAGAAGAAGCTCGTTTTCTTTTTCAAAAACCAATGATATTCCAGATGGTAAGGCTGATGTCTCTAAAGTTGGCGTTGAGCATAGTTGTGGCGAAATAAATTGATCAGTGTCGACATTGTCGATCTGTATATGCCGAGGAGTTGAAGTGACATTAAAACTTTGTGTTTTGTCGGATATTTTCTTCCAAAGGTAAAATAAGGATTCATCTGAAACCCTTCCTTCCCAAACTGGGCCTGATTTCCTGAAATCATCGAGTTGCTTTGGAATTTCTGCTTCAAAAAGTGCCACGAAGCTAGATTAATCATGGAATTCACTATGGATCATAGTATCCGTAGTTATGGTTTCGGAAGCTTTAACTCCTTTTATAATTTTGCTGTAATTAATACCATTTGCCTTTAACGGATACAGGCCACAAGCACGAAATCCATTTCGGAGAGTCTGTACTTTGACAAATTTTAATACAGAATCAAGTAACTTTTGAAAATCAACTTTTGTAAGACACATCTGTTCATTTTCTACTCTCCATTTGTGAACAGCTTCTCTCCACATGCTTTTTAGTGGGTTGAAAACTGCCACGTCCATTGGCTGTAGAATATGGGTTGCATTTGGAAGAAGCGCAATGAGAACAATTCTTTTCTCTGCACAAAACTTTCTCAATTCCAATGTCATATGGCTAGTGTGACCATCTACAAATAATATAATGGGGAATTCTATACCCTTTCTGATGACCCAAGGATAGAATACGTTGGAAATATATTCATAAAATGTTTCCCCCGTCATCCACCCATTGTCAGACATTCCAAGTCCCCAGTTTGCTGGTGTACTATTAACTATACCTCGGGAAATTCTCTGATATGGATGGATCATGGGCTTATCACCCGTGATCTTAAGACCTAAATGATACGAGAAACGGATACATCGCCTCGGATACGGACTGATTCTACGGTAACGACTTTTGGCATTCGAAAACGGACTATGATTGGCTTCTGGAACGTTCGAACATTGAATGACGGGGGAAGAGCTGGGGTTACTCGGTCCTTGCACCGCCAATCAGTGATCGACCGTGAAATGGAGCACTATAACATCCAAATCTTGGGCTTGAGCGAGGTCAGGTGGACAGGATCAGGAGAAGAACGAACCCCTAGCGGAAACACTATTCTGTACATTGGCCCTGAAAATGAAGCCAGAAATGGCGTGGCGTTCGTCCTTACGCCGAGAGCGAGAAACAGTCTCATTAGCTGGGAACCAATCTCGGATAGGATTATCGTCGTCAGGCTCAGGACCAGTGTCAGAAACGTCACAATTCTGCAGTGCTACGCACCAACTAATACCGCAACATCTGGTGACAAAGAGGAGTTTTATAGCCAACTGAGTGCCACCTTCGAACGTGTTCCAAGAGGTGATATTATTATCATCTCGGGAGATATGAACGCCCAGGTTGGATCAGACAACACTGGACTAGAACACGTCATGGGGAGGCATGGTGACCCTTGGGTCGACCCTTCACGACCTTGGATTAAGAGACCCGAAAACGGCGAATTATTTGTGGAGTTCTGTAGTACTCGGCAAATGGTCATCGGAGGGACCCTTTTTCCACACAAGAGTCATCATAAAACATCTTGGGTTTCCCCTGACGGTGTTACTCAGAACCAGATCGACCATTTGGCTATAAGTCGCCGATGGAGAAGATGTCTCCTCGATGTGCGAGCGAAACGTGGAGCTGACGTGGGGAGCGATCACCACTTGATGGTTGCTTGCTTGAGATTGTGTACAGCAGCTATCCGACGACCACAAATTCTTCAAATGAAGCGCAAGCTTAATGTGGATAAACTCAGAGATCCCAACAAAAAACTCGAATACACCACCATTCTACGCGAAAAGTCATCCACATTGGGTGAACATGAAATGCGCACACTGGACGCCAATTGGGAAGCAACCAGAAACACTTTTCTAACTAGTGCTGAAGAATCTGTGGGATATGCGCAAAGCGGTGAGAAACCCTGGATGTCGCAAGACACATGGGACAAGGTTGACAATCGGAAAAAAGCCAAATTGGCAATCATCTCTCAACCCGATGTCAACCAACGAACGCCCGACTTGAGGCAGAACTACCGCGATGCTCATATACAGCTTAAAAAGGCTGTTAGACGCGACAAGAGAAAGGCCATTGAAGATCTGGCAAACAAGGCAGAATCTGTGGCTTACCTTGGGGATATGGGTTCACTATTTAAAATCATGAAACAGTTGACGAACAGGAATTTCACCGCCAACCACCTGGTGAGAGATGTCAACGGAACTCTCCTTAATATGAGTGAACACCAGTTGCGACGATGGAAGGAATACTTCTCTGATATTTTAAACATCTTGTCAGATGAAGATATTCCGGAAACAGAACAACTTCCAAACATCCAACCGCAACAATCCTCTATTAGGGACGATCCCCCAGATAAGGAAGAGATAGTTTCCGCCATTCGGTCAATGGCGGGAAGGAAAGCTCCAAGTATAGACGGACTACCAACCGAACTCCTCAAAGCGGACCCGGAAATAACAGCCGATATACTCCTCCCACTCTTCACTAAGGTGTGGAATGATGGAAGATATCCGACTGAATGGAAGGAGGGCGTCATTGTGAAAATTCCGAAGAAGGGCGACCTTCGGGATTGTGGCAATTGGCGTGGTATATGTCTACTTACTGCCGTATCAAAAATTATGGCTAAGGTAATTCTCAATAGGATTAGTGATGTCGTCGAGAGCACTCTCGAAGTTTATCAGGCTGGATTCCGTAAAGGGTCGTCTTGTACCGACCACACAAATACCCTACGGATAATATTAGAGCAGTCAGCCGAAATGGGTTCGCCACTACATCTCATGTTTGTGGACTTCGAGAAGGCTTTCGACAGCGTTAAGCGAGATTACATATGGAATGCTTTGCGTAGGAGAGGTATTCCAGATAAGGTCATAGCTATGATTAAAGAATCCTACGAAGATGCAAGGTGTCGCGTCTTGCATAGAGGAGAGCTGTCCGAGAGCTTTCCTGTGCGAACGGGTGTCAGACAAGGCTGCATATTATCACCAGCCCTGTTTCTGGTGGTAATAAATGACATCTTGAAAGCTGCACTGGAAAGTGGGGAAGGTAAAGGTCTTCAATGGAGACTATTTAACATCTTAAGTCACCTTGATTATGCTGATGACGTGTGTTTGCTTGCACATACCCGTTCGGACTTAGAGTCAAATGTTCGCTCGTTGCATTCTAAATGCAAAGAGGCGGGACTGAAAATAAATGTGCGTAAAACCAAGTACATGCACATGGGTTCGCGATCTCTCTATCACATTCCCTGGCGCATTGTAGGTGCTATCTCACGACTGAATAGCAAAATCAATTAGTGCGATAGAGATAGGAAAACGTTTGTTGCACTGAGCGTTCGTTAATACGCATTAACGACTATTTCATTACCAGTCATCGATGAAGGGTATTGCATGAACGAGAATTCACAGTTGTTTCATTGAAGATTGGCTATGATGGCTTGTTTCTCTGTAGATGAATGGTAGTGATGAGTCGTATAAGATATTTAGATGCCTCTTGGTATTGTACCGAGCACGTCTGATCAGACGAAGATCGATCTTCAAACTGCGGAGAATTTTTAAGATCTAAAGTAAATATAAACCGAAAACAAACACTGACTTTAGTTCTGTCCCTTTTTTCATCGAGTGTAAACAAATAAGATATCTATGCTAATAGAAGATTTCTTGCTTTTGTTTACATCGGCATGCACACTTGCGAAATTTCAGTACTTTCGTGCATAAGAAGGCATGAATTTTTCCGAGTTTTGGCTATCAGGGTATGTACCTATCTATCCATATAAGAATTATTGGAACAAATGGATCAGGCTTTATGTGCACCGCAACATTTATCTTGAGTGAATTATTTTCTTGTGAAATTTTCTGAATGCCAACGACTAAGGATAAATCGTTGAATTTTAAAGCAATACGTATTATAATTTTAATAAAATAGCTGAAAAATTCTAGAATTATTAGCAAAACATTCAGGTACACTACTCAGGATAGCATCGTTCAAGTATCTAAGCCACAAAATTAGAGTACCGACGAGGCAGCCAGACAGACGGTCACTCGGCATCGAGGTTTTTGAAAGACAACAAATATTTCTGTATCCATAACGACTCTGTGCAAGCATTATTTCTTAGCGTTACAAACGGTAAGGCATACACAATATACTCTCAGGTTTCTTCTTCAATGGCGCTACAGCCCAAATCGGGCCTTGGCCTCCTGACCTTCAGGCTCCTTAACATTTTTCATTATTTTTATTGCGGAAGAGTTGTTAGCTCTTCGCACAACCCTCTATCTACGAATTTTTCATATTCGTAGATTGAGGTAACCAAGGTATATTCAAGCAGGTAGTGTGGTGGAATTATGCGTTGACCGGGATTTGAACTCACGACCTTCGCATTGTAAACCAAACACGCTACCCACTAGACTATACCCTAGGCTCTCTCAGGTTTCATCTATAGTATAAACATGTCGCAAAACTACCGCGATATGAGCATACAGCTTAAAAAGGCTGTTAGACGCGACAAGAGAAGGGCCATTGAAGATCTGGCCAACAAGGCAGAATCTGCGGCTGACCATGGTGAAATGGGTTCACTATTTAAGATCAGAGTTGACGAACAGGAATTTTACCGCCAACCACCCGGCGAGAGATATCAACGGAACTCTCCTTAATATGAGGGAGCACCAGTTGCGGCGATGGATAGTTTAAACACCTTGCCAGAGGAAGATATTCCAGAAACAGAACAACTACCAAACATCCAACCGTAACAATTCTCTATTAGGGACGATCCCCCAGATAAGGAAGAGATAGTTTCCGCTATTCGGTTAAAGGCGGGAAGGAAAGTCCCACGTATAGATGGACTATCAACCGATTTCCTCAAAGCTGACCCGGAAATAACAGCCAATATACTCCTCCCACTCTTTACTGAGGTTTGAAATGAACGAAGATATCCGACTGAATGGAAGGAGGGCGTCACTGTGAAAATTCCTTCGGGATTGTGACAATTGGCGTGGTATATATGTCCACATACTGGTGTAAAAAAAAAAAAATGTGCGTGAAACCAAGTACATGCACATGGATTCAAACGCAAGCACACCGATTGTTCATAACGAGCAAGATGTGAAAGAGGTACAAGATATTTGTTATCTCGGAAGCATTGTCAGTATGGACGGCGCAGCCGAAAAAGATATTGAGGCTCGTCTAAACAAAGCTCGTCAGGCATTCGGTATCTCTTAAGAGAGATCTCCCTTCGCATGAAGCTGCGAGTTTTTGACTCATGCCTCAAATCCGTGCTCTTATATGGTTGTACCACGTGGAAAGTGACCGTTCGACTTACCAAGAAACTACAAACTTTCATGAACCAATGCGTCGGAGGCGCATTTTAGGAATATTCTGGCCAGAAGTGATCTCCAACTTTGGAGTACAGCTGGACAGACTAAAATAGGTATTGAGATTCAAAAGCGGAAGTGGCAGTAGATCGGTCACACTTTGAGGAAACTAGAGCAAAACGAACGTCGCCAAACAGGCTCTGGATTATAACCCTCAAGGAAGACGTCGGGTTGGTCGACCATGTAGCACATGGAAGCGAGCAGTTGAGCAGGAAGCTAGAGGAATAAATTAGTCCTGGCAACAGCTTAAGACCGATGCTCAGGATAGCGCCTTGTGGAAGACAGTTTTTTTCTGTTCTATGCCCCTATAGTGGGTCTTAACAGGAATTTGATTGATTGGTTAACATGTCGTGAGTAGTTTCAAAGATTCAAGAGCGGTGTTTTTGACGTCGAGGACTGGCATGGTGGTGGAAGAGAGAAAATTGTTGTGGTATATCGTACGCTGTTGAAATCGTCAAAAGAGATCTCTATTGACTAAAATTGATGCGTTTGAGCCGAGCATTGAAGAGACACGATAAAGTAATTTTGCTGCACGACATCGCTTGGTTATTGAAATGGGACTTCCTACTCCACTCGCTGTATTCTCTAGACATCTTCCCTTCTGACTACCTCTTATTCCTATTGAAATTGGAACAAGAGTTTCGCGTAAGAGTCATAATCAATAATCATCATCAGAAACAATTAAGTCAAAGAAATATGATTTGCAAGATAAACATATTTCGTTTAACGAACTCTAACTGATCGTGGAACAAGCATTTTAAGTACTTAGAACGCTTATCTCTAAGAAGATTAGAGTTGCATTAGACGAAATAAGAAAAGTACGCAATATGATAAGTACTTGCATATGTATTATACATCGTGGTGGGTCTTGTGGGAAAGGAAGTGTGTTTTAAAGGTCTGATAAGTTATGGGGTATCGTATCACAATGTAACAAATATGATTAAGAATAAGATTTAAATGGGATTTAAAATATTGGTAAGGTTGAGACCTACTTAGAGTTGAAGATGATTGATAATTGGTTAATATGATTGATAGGGAATAAGCAGAAAACGGTGGCTTTATAACACTTATGAAGAAGCTCACAAATGGATCGATTCGTGGATCGCTTCAAAAGACGCCTCGTTTTTTCGAGACAATTGCCAGAAAGATGGGAAAAAAGTAGTGGCTAGTGACGGACAGTACTTTGAATCATAAATAAGGAATCACTTTTTAAGAATAATGCTTCAAATTTTGGAAAAAAAAACGGCAGAGACAAAGTTGCAGGCTCTATACATCAGAAAAAAAAATTTATGATTATCATTGGCGGCGAGTGACAATAGAGGCAATATATGTAATAATTGCCTTCATTTTCATAAACCACTACCAATCATATTTTTTTTTCCAAGTTTTTACCCGTTCACGAATTTCAAGTTTAAATTTTTGTCAAGAGAATTGATATGGAGAAAAACTAACTTGCTCGTTAAAAGTCTTGAAGATTTTTAGTTTTGTGGGACTGACAGTTTTTGAGTGAGAACAAACATGTCTTTACTCCTGGCGACTCTGTACAAGCTTTGTTTCTTAGCGTTCGAATTTAGGATTAACCACAATATACTACCAGATTTAATTTAAAGTATTCGAAAGTAACTGATATTCCGGACTGTCAGAACCTTAACTACTTTTATTCTAAAATATTTAAATTAACTATCTATTCCACGATTGCAGTACTATTTTTGTTTGAGAAATTATCTACCGATTATAAAGTGTAGATGTGACTGCACGACTTCAGAACAGAATAAAATTATGATTAAAATTCACTCAATATCTTGTTAAGTAAAGGCATGTGTACTGTTCTCCATAAAATGTATAAAGTCCATTAACTCCGCCTATCTCTCACGTACTTCCAGCTAACCCGCCTTCGAGATACTCGATAACTACTCGAGCAACGAACAATGGTCATTAAATTCCAAATCTGTGTATCTCGTGTATGGTAGGTACATGTCGAATAGTGTTCATGTAGATAATGTAAACACCTAGACAGGTAATTAGGAATTCTTATTTTTTTATTTATCTTATTATTCGTGAAGCTTCCGCGGCGAGACTTGAAACCACTCCCATCAATTAAAGCGTGAAGTGCCGAGGTGTAAAATTGTTCGTTCAAGTGCTTGACAAATAAGCGATAAGTGTCAATCGAGAGATTGTAAACACTGCGTGCATCAGCTCTACAACTTTTACTTCACGGAAAGCGTAGACTTTAACGCGGCATTGCTACTTAGGTAGCTGCGGAATGTAACCCGATGATTGACTTACTATGCAAATTGATGCTGCTGCTGTTCTGTGATACCTCGCTATGGAAAGGAGCTGAAATTTTGATTAGACTTAGATATGACAAATTGAGGATTCAATGAAATCGCTAAAATATCGCAATTGTTCGCTTCGAAAAACTATATATAGATTCAGATTATCTTTATTGAGGCTTTACATTAGATTTATAATAATTTACATTGATTCTTTCTTGAAATTCATTAAGGTGTAGACTACATTATTATGCTTAACATTTATATCTGTAGAAATATTGAGATAATTAAACAATCTAAATGTTCTCATAGTTATATGCTTCTTACTAACTAAACTAATCTAATTTATAC
The DNA here is from genome assembly GCA_963669355.1 of Chorisops tibialis. Classification (NCBI taxonomy): domain Eukaryota; kingdom Metazoa; phylum Arthropoda; class Insecta; order Diptera; family Stratiomyidae; genus Chorisops; species Chorisops tibialis. The sequence continues at coordinate 80,240,408 of OY770262.1, read as the reverse complement.
TAAAATTTAGGAGTGGAAGAAAAGAGAACCGTTTACCGCCAAAATCGTTCGAAGTGACAATTTATTTTCGCGAGATTAGGCTAAGTAATCGATCCTCGTTTCTGCAGTACATCTATTGTACATAGGTTATGGAAACATTTAAACATTTTTCTAAGAAATTGGGTAATGTCACTAAGAATTGATTATTTATTGTATTTATGAAAAAGTGATCATTTGAGATTCAGGAACAGTCGCTTTCAGGTGAAGGTTCATAAGCTACCCTCGATACATTCCTTGTATTAAGCTCGAATAAAAATTTAACTTATAATCATTAGAATCGGATGGCTGTAGCAGCCAACTTCAATCAACGTTCCCTAGTCCTGTTGGAAGTACATAATATTAATGATCATTTGGGAGTGAATTGCACCCTTGATTGTATATGTCTCTGAGGCCTTACGGGGAGGGCGACCGTGATTGTGATGGTTGTACTCTGAACAAGTGGGCGGACAAGAAGCTGTATAATGAGATACTGCGGAAATTCGGAACTGTTGGTTGCATAATCGGGGAAGAGGATTTGGAACATCATCAAAAAGATCCCGGCCTTAAGAAGCACTACTTTGACGAAAAGGGCATGCCGCCGAACGAGCTGCTGGCTCGGACAGTATGCTTTGCTCTAATGTGGAATCTTGGTCATGTTCCTACACTACTAAAAGACCCAGCTGCGAAGAGCGTTGAAACCTCAGAGGTAGAACACTTAAGAAAGGTGGCTCCTATGACAGCCAACAAAAAGATATCTGATGTAATGGCTGAGGTCTCTCAGCAGCTGAATTTCTCAGCTGGTAAATCGGCTACTCTGAGAGCAAGGAAGTTACTGGTTGAAGGTGCTGCAGCTACAGCTGCTGTGAACAAGGATAAGCCCGAAGCGATTGGAGCCGATATAAGTAAGATAGCAGAGCAAGACGAAGAAATAGAGGTGGATATCATGAAGTATCTTCAAGGAGTGAATGAACAATCTTCTGCAATCAGGAAACGAGCTTTGCTGGGAGCTTCTACTGAAGACTATTTCATAATTGATAAGCATCTTAATAAGATTAACTGGTTCGTTACCAAACTGATCAGAAATGAAGTTTGCCCTTCTTTAGGAGTAAGGGTACATGGTGTGGATCACGGTCCCGTCCAAAAGTGAAAGAGAGAAGGTTGCTGCCAACAAGAAATTCAAAGAGGTAGGCCTCACTGTTGTTGTAAAAGAAAAATTTCATTATAAGGTGATAATTCAAAACGTGGACTGCTCGATTACTATGGAGGAGCTGATGAGCGAAATTTACAAAAACAATGTAGAAGGGAAGTTCCCGCAGGAAGAATTTCGTAAGTGTATACGAGTGGCCAGTAGGCCAATGAAAGATGACAGGAGTACGTCAAATGTAGTACTGGAGGGGAGAGAAGACGCTTGCTGATGCAAAAGGAATATATGTCAAGTGGTATTCATACCGCGTAAGACATCATCACGCACTCTTTTCGTGTTACCGTTGCCTTGGCTTCGATCACGGGGTTACTGAATGCAGATCCAAAGAGTCAGTTTGAGTAAGATGTGGTAAGGCCATATCGCCGCGAGATGCAGCAATGATGTACATTGTAGAAACTGCGAACATACGGGTTATCCTTCGAGTCACTTAATGGTGTCAACGAGTTGTCCAGTCTATGCCACCCTGCTTGCTAGAAAGGAGACCCGGCATTAGTTGTAAATAGTGTAGCAGCTTATGGCTGGGAGGGATACCGCTACTGGTTAGCGGCTATCTTCTACCTTTGAATTATCGAGGAGGAAGTCTGGTCGACCCCTAGACTTGTCTAGGCATCGGCCCCCCTTAAGGATAAGGCACCAGCCATCATTGTGCTGTTTTTAATGTATGACTGAATTCTGTAGTGTGAATGTGTGAATAAAATTGTGATTGTTATATATGAATCAGTGAATGAAAGATAGTGTGAAAATGAGTTTAATTGTGCCGTTATCGCTGATTTTACCTAAACGCAGGGAAGGGATAACGATAGTTATCATACATCGGGTGAACGACCAAGATCAATTCCGGTGTAACCCTTTGAGGAGTGCCGTCTCCACGTACCCGAAACAGAGTGTCACCAGGCACGAGTTACAAGGAACTCAACTGGTAGTAATTCAAATTACGAAACTTGACCGGAGGTTTTCTGGTACCACGGGTGTCGGAGAGCCCATGGAAGGTTGCTTCTACCCCCGGTAATGGAAGATGGCCCTTCGGGGAGTATCGTGGTGGCTGTCGTTTACCGCTCACATCGCGGACAGAGTTTCTCGGAGCTCGACGTGGAGTTGCGTTTTCCAACCCGGTGCGATGACCGATAGACTGGCGGAGATTTAGATAGTTAAGTAAAGGCATGTGTAAAGGCATGCACCAGTATGAATGCCAAACTTGCATTTGGTATAGACTGGTACCTCAGGGGGCGTTAATGATTGTCGTCTGAAACAATCCGGGTTGTAAGACAACAATGTGGCAATTCCGTCTGTGAGTAGTGCACCACAGAAAACAAGGCTTAAGAAATGGAATGTATATGTCTCTGAGGTCTGCGAAGTAGATCCACCTCAACGTGGTGCTGGCTGGATAACGCTAAGAGATCTACAGATAGGGGGGAAAAAGTTGAATGGCTGGTATATTGAATTTTACTTTATTATTCTAATAATAAAGTATTGTGATCGACACATGAAAAAAAACTATGCTACCCTGAAATTTTTTTTTTCGCGTTTCATGACTAAATTAGCCTAAAAATGCAAAAAAAAAAAATCCGTTCCGGTGTACGGCGTACGCCGTACATATGTACTCATATCTCCGAGACCGCTAAAGGTAAAATGTTCGTTTTTGGGTGAATTGTTGATTGGGTAAGTGAGCTCTATTTTCTAAATTTTCGGGGGTGTTAGGTGGAAGGAGGAGGCGGGGGGAGGGAAAAAGTCGAAAACTACACTTGCTAATATCTCCCTCAAGAATGCAGATAGAAAGTTGAAAATCGGTAGACATATAGAGAGAATTATGGGACAAACTTTAAAACTAATTTAATTCTTTTATCCATTGGCGTCCGAAAAGGGGGGGCTAAAAACAAATTGTCGGCTGAACTGTTTTTTTCAAATGACTATATCCTCGAAATTACTTACTGTAAAAACTTCATATTTTGGGACCATTAAGGTGACATATAGTTCCATTGGAATCAGCTTAGAAAATGGCTAACTATTGTAAGGGGGAGGGTCACGGGGGGTGCAAAGAAAAACACTTAAAAATGAATATCTCAACTATCTCTTAAGCTATGTAATTGAAACTTGAAATGTATATTAAGCTATACTAGAAAACTACAAAAAAAATATAATATGTTGAAATAATAGTAGTAGGGGGAAATGGGGAGCATTTCAAAAATGGCGCACTTTTCAAAATTACAAATCCTTATATCTCAAAAAACAGTTCAGATATCAAATCGAAAATTTGTCAGATTGTAGAACTAAATAATTACTAATTTGATAAAAAATTTAAGTTGGGGGGTGTAAAGGGAGGGAGGTGGTAATTAAAAATGTCGAAAATTTTGAGTGATTTTTTTAGGACTCTGGTCAAAGATAGAAACTTTAAATTTGGCATGTGGATACATCTATTTGATATACATAGAAAAAAAAATAATAATTTGATCCACAATTGTTACGAACCGACCACCCCGGTCTAATGCGCACAAGTTGTTTCATGTGCAGCGAAAAAAAAACACGAAAACTGAAAATTTTTGGATGTAATTTTAAGGTAGAAACTTGAAAATTTGGGAAATACCTTTAAAAAAAATCCCTAAGAGTATGAAATATTAACTAGTCGAATACTTTCAAAACTTCTACACCCTCCCATACAAAATTATTTTTTAGACCATTTTTAAGAAATTAATTATCACCTAACTATTAAAAGCTATCCATTTGAAATTTTGCATAAGCACTTATAAAAATATTTGAAATGATATTATTTTAAAAGTTTTGATATCGCACTTGCTCTTCTACCCCCTCCCATACAAAAGTATGATTTCGACCAACTTCATTAAATCAACTAATAACCAACAAATTAAAAGCTACGAACTTGAAATTTCTTACGAGTACCTTACAAGAGAAGAAAAAGAAAATTGTTTCACAAATTTTGCCATTCTCCCACCTCTTCTACCCCCTCCCATAAAAATTTTTTTTTTTGAGCATTTTTTAGAAATCAGTTATCAGCTAACTCTTAAAAGCTATCCATTTAAAATTTTGCACAAAAACTTACAAGAATAATTGAAATGACATTCCTTTAAAAGTTTTGCAATCGCGCTTGCCCTTCTACTCCCTCCCATACAAAAGTATCATTCTGACTTACTTCAACTAATAACCAACAAATTAAAAGCTACGAATTTGAAATTTTGTACGAGCACACTACATAACAAAGGAAATAGAATTGCGTCAGAATTTTTACGATTCCCCTACCTCCTCTACTCCTCCCATATAAAAGTTTGGTTTCGTGAATGCAAAATGCACCGAATGCTATGAAAATTCTATGCAACTTCGTCTATGAAACTGACATTCTATACAAGGAATATTGGACGTGATTCAAGCAATCAATTAAAAAACTATTAACATCCACCGACCCTTTCTATCACCCCTCAACCCTCCCGTCACAAAACTCAAACTTGCATAAATAAACGAACGAAATATTGATTATATATACTGGAGCTTTTGAACGTTTCCACAAAGTGTTAAATTGATAACTGCCCTGCCCAAGAACCCCCTTTCACTTAGTCTTCCCTACCCACTCTAACCTGCATATTGACTTTCCACGTATCCGCAACTTGTTCCAAGAATAATAAAGTTTCGCCCGACTTGTTGGCAGTTTATTTAATTTATTATACCATAGTCATCGGCTCCGAAACCTACAAAGATAGGGGGGAATCAAGTTGAACAGACTTTCAGCTCCAAAACCCATTTAGGTGGGGGGATAAAGTTGAACAGCCGTCAGCTCCGAATCCTATCGATCGCAGGGAAGTAAGTGCTGGTCTAGAAAGCTAAGGCGATTCCAGTAACTTCTTTTGGAGTGTGGCAACTTCTCGAACCCGAGCTGTTCGATCGGTATCAAAGTTGCGTGTGAACTTAGACTGAAGTGAAGCTTGCTTGACGGAAGTCCTCACCAAGAACTTTAAACTTGGTACTACGGGCGGTCGTATTGGCAACCCTGAACCAATCATATCTCAATGAAATGAATAAATAAGATCTAAACATCAAACGAAAAAAAAGCGCGGAAAGGAGTAGCTGACTGAAGGAGGAGAAAAGCAGATGTCCGTTATAGCCGGCACGGCCTAGTAACTAACGAAGAATATGAAAATGGAAGCAAAAACAAGAAATAAATTATGTAAAAGTTGAATGTGGAATGTAGTTGCGGTATGTGGATTTTAGTAGCAGTCGGAAGAAGGTGAAATACGAAAGTTTGGAACAGCCAGCGCGGAATGAGTAGCCAACTGAAGAATTGTGAAAATTGAAGCAGAAATAAGAAGTATGTAGGCTATGGATGAATGTTGTGACTGATGGTTATGGGTGAAAGTAGTAGCGGACTGAGGAAGACGAAAAGTCGGAGCCCGGTATAGCCGGGACGGGCGTGTAGCTGACGGAGGAATGTGAAAATAGATCCTAAAATGTGGAATTTGGGCTGGCTGTAGATGTGTGGGAGGCAGGTGCTCGATAGACGGCCGTTGAAGCAATCTGACGATAGCTAATTAAAGCTGAACTGACTTTGTATTATTGGTAGTGCATGGTCTATAGCGTAAGAAAGTAGCGATCTAATGTTCGAGGTGACACTTCGGATTTAAGCCTACCCGGTGTCATAGTAGAACATATAAGAGCAAAATCTTACGCAACAATGGCGGTATGAATCGAACAGCTAGTGATCATACGAAAAGGTAGAATGAATGATTTGAGACTGATCGATGCGACGTGGTGCAGGCGAACCAATACAACCATGGATAAGGGGGTTGTGACTTACCACCTACATCGCGGGTAGAGCGTTTTCCGTACTGCTGTACTAATACAGTATACGGTTTGCCCAGTGCAAACCTTATGCTCGACGTGAAGTTGCGTATTAACCGGGTTCCATGATGCAAAGATTGGGAAAGGTTTTAGATATGCCTTGCTCTTACCAGTGAGATTGCGGAACATACAAAGAAGCATAGACTGGTATCATCTACCGGGATATGGTGGTCTTATAACTAGCGTTAAGCTTGGCGGATGCAGGCGTTAATGATTGTCGTTACAATAACAATCCGTGTTGTTAAAGACAACCGTGCACTTAAGTCTATATGTCAGGCGTACACGATAATCAAACAAGATATGGATATATATGTCTCTGAGTAAAGAATTGGGGTTATCATCCAATATTATGATTGTAGATTTTGCGAGCTGAGTCATGTACTGCATTAAGAGGAGCACTCCCAAGAACATTTTCACAGCAAATTGTGGTACACTTTTCTCAGGACCTACTTGACCGATTTCGTCCAATTTTCGCAGGCATCTATTTTACTCAAAACTTAGCAAATAAGGTACATGGAGATTAAAATAAAATTTACATGGAATTTTCTATAAAGCTTCAAAGTTTAATAATCTTCTCGTGCAAGAAAAAACTTTGTAACAAAATTCAGTCAAAATTAAAAAAAAAACCCCTACTCGGTTGGCTGCCAGTAGTGCCACCTTTCCAAAAAAAAAGAAAAAAAAATACAAGTGGATAGGTTTACACCACCACTTTTCAGGAGAAGCAAGAAACCAAATAAAAGTTTTTTTTTTAGTTATTTAACAGATGTAAATATACAGGGTGTTTGGTACTCCGTGCATAACCTTGTAAGGGGTTATTCCTGGATATATTTTGAGCAAAAAATTGTTCTACGGAGATGGTAAATTTTCAATATCCACGGAGATACAGGGTGATCAAGAAAAGTCCTTCGGACCTGTACCCTCACTCACTCAAAACGCTATATCTTGAAAACTAATAATCACAATTCAAAGTGTTATAGCTTGTTCTTAGGGAATCAAATTACCTTTCATTTGCTGTAATAGTCCGCATTGTAACTGTATCCAATTCTGAGATATTTGCTTCAGAACACAAATTTTTGACACTTTGACCCTCAAAATTCTAGGATCAATGTAGTTTTTCTCTAAAAAACCCATTATAAAAATGTCATTTTAATGTTGTTTTCTTATGTGCCATATTATTGCCTACAAAAGATTCATACACTTGCATTGCATAAGTTTTATAGTTTAGAAGAAATTATCATTCCAATAATGTAGCACTTTTGTCAAAAAAGCAAGAATAGGTTGATCAACACTCTCCGCTTGAACTAAAAGAACTTAAGAATGGTTTTTATGGTTTATTTCAAATTTCCTTAATTACAATAAATGTTCAAAATGGCTCCCTTCATTTTGAATGCACACTAAAGCTCGTTTTGCCAGTGTTCTCTTTGTGTTCATACTCCTCAACTGCTGCCTTACTTCTGTTGCTGCCGCATCGATTCTGGTGTTTAGATCCTGCAACGTTACTACTTCCGTTGCGTAGACAAGGTCCTTCATCCGTCCCCATACAAAGAAATCCATAATAGTTAAATCAGGAGATCTTGCAGGCCAGTGTATCGGTCCATTTCTACCGATCCAGCGATTGCTATAATTGGAATTTAATCAATCTCTGATTTGTCGGCCTTAATGAGCTGGAGCACCATCGTGTTGGTAAAACATGGAAGCCAATCGTTGCAGTGGCACATCATCCAATAACTCTTGTAGATCATTTGTCAAAAACTGCAAGTAATTGGAACTATTTAGGGTAGGCGGAAGCCTAATAGGACCAATAAAATCGTTGCCAATCACACCTGCCCATAAATTGGCACTGAATCTGTGCTGAAATGAGGCCTCTCTTCTTGTATGTGGATTGCTCTCAGCCCATGTGTGTAAGTTGTGGAAGTTTGTGATACCGTCCCTGGTGAATTGGGACTCATCCGTCCAAAGAATGTTGTTCATAAAATTCTCGTCACTTAGTTGTCGTTCAAGGAGCCAATTGCAAAACTCCATCCTTTTGGGCAAATCAATGGGTACCAGCTCCTGCACTGGTGTGTGGTGGTAGGAATGCAACCGCTTTGCTTTGAGGACACTCCAAACTTTCCACGTAGAGACGTTTAACTGCAATGCCAAGCGTCGGACAGCGTCGTTGTGTTGAAACTCATTTTAATTTAATTCATTTCCTCGATAATTTAAATACTACTTAAAGGACATTCATCGATAATTTAAATAGTAATTAAAGGACACAAAGAATATTTCATTTTAACAACATTTCAGGTAGTTTTTTTAGAACGAGGGTTGGTTTATGGCATATTTTATTTTTAAGCCATATGTATTTTCGCTTATTACCTGGAAAACGGGAAAACCTAAGTCATAAGTATGTATGCATCTTTTGTAGGCAATAATATGGCACATAAAACAACAACATTAAAATGACATTTTTATAATGCGTTTTTTTGAGAAAAACTACATTGATCACAGAATTTTGAGGGTCAAAGTGTCAAAAATTTGTAGTCTGAAGCAAATACCTCAGAATTGGGTACAGGTACACTACGGACTATTACACCAAATGAAAGGTAATTTGATTCCCTAAAAAACAAGCTATAACACTTTGAAATGCGATTATTATTTTTCAAGATATATCGTTTTGAGTGAGTGAGGGTACAGGTCCGAAACACTTTTCTTGGTCACCCTGTATCTCCGCGGATATTGAAAATGGACCATCTCCGTAGAACAATTTTATGCTCAAAATATATCCAGGAATAACCCCTTACAAGGTTATGCACGGAGTACCAAACACCCTGTATAAATAATGTAGTAATATAAAATTATTGATTATAAAGAAAAAACCTGATTTGCCGGGGAAGTGGTACTGGTTGTGGATGCTAGTGATACTGGTTGTGGTAATTTTTTAGGTAGTGCTCCCCTTAAGGGCTGGATTTGAGTACCTTCGTAGAGCGACCTATTTGATGAAATCTGAGAGTATTATAGGTTTGCTGCAAAGTTTGTGACGCTAAGAAATAATGCTTGGAGAAAAAATGAATGATAAAGAAGTTCATATAATCACGCAAAAATATCAAAATCTGATATCCATCCGTCCGACCGCCCGTGCCCTTTCTAGCTTGAGAACACGTTGAGCTAGAAAGTTAAAATTTCTTATGCGTCGCTTTTGATAAAACAGTAAAGTCCCATACAAAATGACACAATTTCGCAATTGGTCACAATAAACGAATATGCTTCATAACTATAAATGGTATTGATCTGAAATTTGGAAAGTAATACTTTTATGATGATTGAATCTACTGCATAAATATTATTTGAGTCCTCCCTTCTTTCCATCAATTCGCATATAAACTGCAATTTTTCATCCAATACTCTAAACAAATTTTCTCAGTACGTATAACATTTATCGAGCTGAAATTGTGCGCTAAATAATATTTTAGAATTATTAGTAAGACCACAAAAAATTAGACGGTTAGACTCATTCCTTCTACTCCGTCCCTACAATCTAACACTATTTCACAACTTTACAAAAAGTCGATTTTCCTGAAAAGTATGAAGGCTACTGATCTGCAATTTAAAACACGTTAATTAAATGATATTTATAGTTATTTATGAAAAAGTCGCCCCTTCTTCTACCACCTCCCATACGAACTGTACAATTTAACCAAATCCAATACACTAATTTTCCCAATACTTACTGAATATTTGAATCCTAAATTTTTTATAAAACATTTTGATAGCAACTCTAGCGTGATGTGAAAAATAAGTTCAATGTCGTCAATCCCTCTGCCACTTCCCCTACAAAATTTCTTAGAATCATGAAAATTTGAGTATCGTAGTCCTGTTGTTTTTTTAGAGCTCCAGGAACTCTGAGACCTTCAGTTCGCACTAGAAAACTATTAACACTTCGAAAAAAAAACCGAAATTGAAAACAATTTTTTTTTCAGTTCACACCGAATCAAAGAATCCGCCAAGAGCGAAACGTTGACTGAACGAAGTCACTCGACGAACTGAGAATAACATAAAAAATTAAGAATTTTAATCTCCTCCACCCAATTAAAAACTCAAAGTAGAGAGGCCTTAGGCCCTTCCCAACCTTTAACCCACATATCAAATCGTAGTTCAACTTTCTCTTTTTAACAATCACTCTATCAATTCAATTCCCTGTTCTCGCAAAGGGTGGAAACAGTTCTCTTCTACAGGGCGCGATCCTGTGCATCGGCCTTAATTTGTTGCCAGGACTTGCTCATTCTTCTGGCTCTATTGCTCACTGCCATGCTACATGGTCGACCAACCCAAAGTGTTTTTTGAAGATTATAATCCAGAACTTGTTTGACCATGTGGCGCTCTGGTTTCCTCAAAGTTTGACCGATCCACTGACGCATCCGCCATTGTTTTCCAGTGAGTATTTTAGTCTTTCCAAAGTCCTTCGTTGGAGATCACATCTGGTCAGAATATCCCTGAAATGTATGGGATGCATTGGTTCATGAAAGTTTGTAGTTTCTGGGTAAGCTCAAATATAATAGGCATTTGGCGCATGCGCCATACTCTCGCAGCTTCAGAACCTTTAGAAAAAGTAGAGAATTCCAAAGACCTGACGAGCTTAATTTAGGCGAGCCTCAATAAATTTTTCAGTTCCGTCGTCCATGCTGACAGTACTTCCGAAATAACAGAAATTTTGTAAAAAAGGTTAAACAGTCCACTTAAGAGCTTTATCTTCCTCACCTTTCAGTGCAGCTTTCAAGATGCCATTTAAAACCAGAAATAGAGCTGGTGATAGTATGCGGACGTATCTGACACCTGTTTGTACAGGAAAGCTCTCGGACAGCTCTCCTCTAAAAACATGGGATGAAGTGGCAACCCCATTTCAGCAACTTGCTCCAATATTTGAATCCACCTTGATAAACTTTGAGAGTGCTCTCTACGATATCATTAATCCTATTCAGAATTACTTTATCCATTATTTTCGTTATCGCAGTAAGTAGACCACGCCAATTGTCACAATCCCGAAGGTTACCCTACTTCGGGATTTTCACAATGATCCCCTTACTCCATTCAGCTGGAATTATTTCTTAATTCGACACCTCAGTAAAGAGTGTAACGATCGTGTCAAAATTCACTGTAGTGAATTTTTTTTTTTTTTTTTGATCAAGTATGATGTATGTATGAAAAAAAAAAGAAAAGAAAATTATTTTTTTTTCTGAGTCAGTTTAGAATTTGATTTTGGAGGAAATTCATGTAGTTAAAAAAATAAATGTGCTTAAATTATAAAGTTAAATAAACTTAAAAAAAAAAAATCGTTTTGAAAACTAGATATCGGTTTTTTACTGGACAACAAAAAATAATTTCAAAATTGAGACTTGTCACTCGAAAGACTCGCTGAGCACTTTACGCAAATATAATTTGTTTCCTGAAAATTTGTTCCCGTCGACACAAAAACGTGAAATGGCAACAATAATCGATGGTAAAAAAATTGCTGCAGATATTCGCGCAGAGATCAAAAATGAAATAGACGAATGGCTTGCAAAGGGTAAACGAAAGCCACAATTAACAGCGGTTTTGGTTGGAAATGATCCTGCAAGTGAAATTTATGTTCGAAATAAAATGACAGCAGCAATAGAAGTCGGCATAGATAGCATTACGAAACGTTCTTCATCGGAAATAAGCGAAGCCGATTTGCTTGCAGCCATTCATGATTTAAATCAGGATCCTGGTGTCGACGGAATTCTTGTGCAACTGTCATTACCACCGCATATCGACGAATATAAAGTTTGCAATGCGGTCAGTTATCGAAAGGATGTCGATGGTTTCAACGAAGTTAACATTGGCGATTATGCTTAGATATGGGCCACTTAATACCTTGCACCCCTTTGGGTGTCTACGAACTATTGCAGCGTTATAAAATCGATACGTTCGGTAAGAATGCTGTTGTTGTGGGACGTTCGAAACATATCGGAATGCCGATATCGATGCTATTGCATACCGATGGCAAGCATGAACATTGTGGACTGGATGCCACAGTAACCATATGTCATCGCTATACTCCGGCGGAAGAGCTTAAAATGTTTTGCTTACAAGCCGATCTTATAGTTGTAGCGACTGGAATACCGCATTTGATCAAAGCCGATATGGTTAAGCCAGGCGCTTGTATTATCGATGTTGGAATTACAAGGATCAGCGATCCAACAACCGGAAAGGATAAGCTTGTTGGCGATGTTGATTTCGATAATGTTAAAAAAATCGCAGGTTTTATTACTCCAGTTCCTGGTGGTGTTGGACCTATGACGGTTGCGATGTTAATGAAGAATTTTTATCGCTGAAACTCGGAAATGAAGGCTGTTAGCGAGAGAAAGATTTTGCAGATTACGTCAATTGCGCGCAGAATTACGATCAACCAGCATACGTTACCATATCGTCGATGGGAATATCTATGATGGCTGGTGGTGCAACAATTTCGCCATATCCAGCTCCAATGGGTCAAATGACGATGCCAACTGTGAAGATTCAACAGCAGCCGCAACAGTATTCGAATCTATCGATGCAATTAATCCAGATGCCGCGGTCGATGCAAGCTATTTCCAATATGCAACTACATATATCGACCGACACTTACATGACTTGGCACATCAGGATCAACACCTCATCAATATGCAACGTATTCGAAGGGTTCTAGCGTTGCTGGCCAAACTGTTTCCTTGGCTTCCGTAGTATCAGTATGCTTCCATGAACGCCCACATCAGCATCCACATCTCGTCAGTATGCAGCGTATTCGAAGGGTCCTAGCGTGGCTGGCCAAGCTGTTTCCTCGCAGCCGCAGCAACAGTTTTCTACCATAATCGCCGCCGCTATAATCAGCTATATCATGCAGGGAAGAACGCAAGGAGTTATGTCAAGTTACGCCATTAATCTAGATCATATTTCTTAAGAGTCGTGTTGCTTGATACTGCAATACTAATTGCTTGGTAAATTGGTTATCTATTTCATTCCCCCCTCTCCATCTCCAAATCCGGAGAATCATTTCTTTAATTGTATGGGTTGCGACGACACGACCCAACTCTGACTGAGCTAGTCAAAGACAGGTGGTCGCAGACAATTGCGCATACATATTAAAGAATTATAAATGAATCATCCTGTATAAGGTGGTTACATTTATATGGCGCCCAACAAAGGACGATGAACGAAAATTGTCAAATGATAATTTTTTTTTTTACTTTGATTGCCTGATAATGGAATTTATCTGAGCAGTAAGAGATAGATATCTCTTATCATAAATTTTACAAATATTTTTCTCATCCTTTCTTTAACTTGTATTTATAGATGGAAAATAGATCTTACATTTGGTAAGAATGGGATGAAGAGGTTGCTATGATTGTACGTTTATTTCAATCATTGATATTCGTTTATTTAATGAATTTTCACTGCTGATTGAAATATTCGTTTCTGCTTGATTATTGGGAATTCGAACTTATTCACTGATCTTTGATGACATGAGTATGTAAGATACTTCATCTTAGCTGAATAAGATTCGGTTCTTTTTATCATAGTAGGATTCGAACTTATCCATTGTTCTTTGATGTCATGAGTATGTAAGATACTTCATCAAGGCTGGATAAGATTATTGGGAATTCGAACTTGTTCATTGATCTTTGATGACATGAGTATGTAAGATACTTCATCATTGCTGAGTAAGATTCGGTTCTCTTTATCATGGTAGGATTCGAACTTATTAATTCAGATTCCTTGATGTCATGAGTATGTAAGATACTTCATCATTGCTGAATACAATTCGGTTCTCTATCATGGTAGAATTTTAAACCATGGAATGGTGGTTTAAGCAAATTGAAAATTTATTATTTTGGATTTTGAAATCTATTTCGAATTCTGATGTCTTCATTAATTTAATTTTGTTTTCATGGAGAGGGGAGAAGATAGACCAAGGCCAACCAATTATTTGTAATTCAAGAATTACCTAGTATATAACTGTAGAGTTTATATTTTATAAAAAAATGTGAAATATGTATATCATATGTTAAAATTAATTTAATGCAATTGAGCGGATTGAAAGTAGCTCGCGACCGCGATAAACTAATTAATAACGAGAGGAAGTTAGATTTGTATAAAATTGAAAGTCGGAAGAAAAGTCGAGGACGTAAATGAACAAAAACGCGACAAAGATGCCCCATCAGCTAAAGATTTAAAATTTTATTGCCCGGCTAACTCTTTTCCTTTTTGTGGTGAACCCCACATTGGGCACTGTTGATTAATAAACGATCGTTTTATTTTTGTTGTTGTTTCATATACATCTTTTGGTAGATGTATCTGAAATCTTGGTGGGGGGCTTTGTAACGATCGTGTCAAAATTCACTGTAGTGAATTTTTTTTTTTTTTTTGATCAAGTATGATGTATGTATGAAAAAAAAAAGAAAAGAAAATTATTTTTTTTTCTGAGTCAGTTTAGAATTTGATTTTGGAGGAAATTCATGTAGTTAAAAAAATAAATGTGCTTAAATTATAAAGTTAAATAAACTTAAAAAAAAAAAAAATCGTTTTGAAAACTAGATATCGGTTTTTTACTGGACAACAAAAAATAATTTCAAAATTGAGACTTGTCACTCGAAAGACTCGCTGAGCACTTTACGCAAATATAATTTGTTTCCTGAAAATTTGTTCCCGTCGACACAAAAACGTGAAATGGCAACAATAATCGATGGTAAAAAAATTGCTGCAGATATTCGCGCAGAGATCAAAAATGAAATAGACGAATGGCTTGCAAAGGGTAAACGAAAGCCACAATTAACAGCGGTTTTGGTTGGAAATGATCCTGCAAGTGAAATTTATGTTCGAAATAAAATGACAGCAGCAATAGAAGTCGGCATAGATAGCATTACGAAACGTTCTTCATCGGAAATAAGCGAAGCCGATTTGCTTGCAGCCATTCATGATTTAAATCAGGATCCTGGTGTCGACGGAATTCTTGTGCAACTGTCATTACCACCGCATATCGACGAATATAAAGTTTGCAATGCGGTCAGTTATCGAAAGGATGTCGATGGTTTCAACGAAGTTAACATTGGCGATTATGCTTAGATATGGGCCACTTAATACCTTGCACCCCTTTGGGTGTCTACGAACTATTGCAGCGTTATAAAATCGATACGTTCGGTAAGAATGCTGTTGTTGTGGGGACGTTCGAAACATATCGGAATGCCGATATCGATGCTATTGCATACCGATGGCAAGCATGAACATCGTGGACTGGATGCCACAGTAACCATATGTCATCGCTATACTCCGGCGGAAGAGCTTAAAATGTTTTGCTTACAAGCCGATCTTATAGTTGTAGCGACTGGAATACCGCATTTGATCAAAGCCGATATGGTTAAGCCAGGCGCTTGTATTATCGATGTTGGAATTACAAGGATCAGCGATCCAACAACCGGAAAGGATAAGCTTGTTGGCGATGTTGATTTCGATAATGTTAAAAAAATCGCAGGTTTTATTACTCCAGTTCCTGGTGGTGTTGGACCTATGACGGTTGCGATGTTAATGAAGAATTTTTATCGCTGAAACTCGGAAATGAAGGCTGTTAGCGAGAGAAAGATTTTGCAGATTACGTCAATTGCGCGCAGAATTACGATCAACCAGCATACGTTACCATATCGTCGATGGGAATATCTATGATGGCTGGTGGTGCAACAATTTCGCCATATCCAGCTCCAATGGGTCAAATGACGATGCCAACTGTGAAGATTCAACAGCAGCCGCAACAGTATTCGAATCTATCGATGCAATTAATCCAGATGCCGCGGTCGATGCAAGCTATTTCCAATATGCAACTACATATATCGACCGACACTTACATGACTTGGCACATCAGGATCAACACCTCATCAATATGCAACGTATTCGAAGGGTTCTAGCGTTGCTGGCCAAACTGTTTCCTTGGCTTCCGTAGTATCAGTATGCTTCCATGAACGCCCACATCAGCATCCACATCTCGTCAGTATGCAGCGTATTCGAAGGGTCCTAGCGTGGCTGGCCAAGCTGTTTCCTCGCAGCCGCAGCAACAGTTTTCTACCATAATCGCCGCCGCTATAATCAGCTATATCATGCAGGGAAGAACGCAAGGAGTTATGTCAAGTTACGCCATTAATCTAGATCATATTTCTTAAGAGTCGTGTTGCTTGATACTGCAATACTAATTGCTTGGTAAATTGGTTATCTATTTCATTCCCCCCTCTCCATCTCCAAATCCGGAGAATCATTTCTTTAATTGTATGGGTTGCGACGACACGACCCAACTCTGACTGAGCTAGTCAAAGACAGGTGGTCGCAGACAATTGCGCATACATATTAAAGAATTATAAATGAATCATCCTGTATAAGGTGGTTACAAGAGTGGGAGCAATATATCGGCTTTCATGGCCGCGTTCGCTTTGAGGAGTATGGTAGGTAGCTACTCTAGCGTAATGTGAAACAAATTAATTCAATGATTTCACCCCTTTTACCACTCCCCATACAAAACTTCTTAAGTTCACAAAAATTATGATTGGGCTTTGCGCAGAATAGTAGTCCAGTTATGTTTTTGAGCTTAATACTGTATTATTTGGGCCTTTGCTTTTTAACAAGCTACAACTATTCACGTGTCCTTAGCGCTCTTCAATACGTATATGATCTCTAATCACGGGATCGATGTGATCACAAGCCTGTCCCATACAAATGCCAGTATCACTGTATCATTCTTAATAGCTTATTGTTCTGATTCAAACAAAATACAAAGCATTATGTTCAAAGAACCAAACTAAGCAGATTATACACCCCATATATGTCAAAATCAATCAAATTCCTGTTAAGACCCCCTATAGGGGCATAGGACAGAAACAACTCTCTTCCACAAGGCGCGATCCTGAACATCGGCTTTAAGCTGTTGCCAGGACTTGTTTATTCCTCTGGCCTCCTGCTCAACTGCTCGCTTCCATGTGTTACATGGTCGACCAACCCGACGTCTTTCTTGAGGGTTATAATCCAGAGCCTGTTTTGCGATGTTTCGCTCTGGTTTCCTCAAAGTATGACCGATCCACTGCCACTTTCGCCGTTGAATCTCAATACCTATTTTAGTCTGGCGAGTTGTACTCCAAAGTTCGTCGTTGGAGATTACTTCTGGCCAAAATATTCCTAAAATGCGCCGGAGGCATTGGTTTACGAAAGTCTGTAGTTTCTTGGTAAGTCGAACGGTCACTTTCCACGTAGTACAACCATATAACAACACGGATTTGACGCATGCGTCAAAAACTCGCAGCTTCGTGCGAAGGGAGATCTCTCTTAACCTCCAGAAAGGGGAAAGGATACCGAAGGCCTGACGAGCTTTATTTAGCCGAGCCTCAACATCCATGCTGACAATGCTTCCGAGATAGCAAAAATCTTGCACCTCTTCCACATCCTGTCCATTAAGAACAATCGGTGTGCTTGCGTTCAAACCCATGTGCATGTACTTGGTTTTACGCACATTTATTTTCAGTCCCGCCTCTTTGCATTTAGAATGCAACGAGCGAACATTTGACTCTAAGTCCGAACGGGTATGTGCAAGCAAACACACGTCATCAGCATAATCAAGGTGACTTAAGATGTTAAATGGTCTCCATTGAAGACCTTTACCTTCTCCACCTTCCAGTGCAGCTTTCAAGATGTCATTTATTACCACCAGAAACAGGGCTCGTGATAATATGCAGCCTTGTCTGACACCCGTTCGCACAGGAAAGCTCTCGGACAGCTCTCCTCTATGCAAGACGCGACACCTTGCATCTTCGTAGGATTCTTTAATCATAGCTATGACCTTATCTGGAATACCTCTCCTACGCAAAGCATTCCATATGTAATCTCGCTTAACGCTGTCGAAAGCCTTCTCGAAGTCCACAAACATGAGATGTAGTGGCGAACCCATTTCGGCTGACTGCTCTAATATTATCCGTAGGGTATTTGTGTGGTCGGTACAAGACGACCCTTTACGGAATCCAGCCTGATAAACTTCGAGAGTGCTCTCGACGACATCACTAATCCTATTGAGAATTACCTTAGCCATAATTTTTGATACGGCAGTAAGTAGACATATACCACGCCAATTGCCACAATCCCGAAGGTCGCCCTTCTTCGGAATTTTCACAATGACGCCCTCCTTCCAGTCAGTCGGATATCTTCCATCATTCCACACCTTAGTGAAGAGTGGGAGGAGTATATCGGCTGTTATTTCCGGGTCCGCTTTGAGGAGTTCGGTTGGTAGTCCGTCTATACCTGGAGCTTTCCTTCCCGCCATTGACCGAATGGCGGAAACTATCTCTTCCTTATCTGGGGGATCGTCCCTAATAGAGGATTGTTGCGGTTGGATGTTTGGAAGTTGTTCTGTTTCCGGAATATTTTCATCTGACAAGATGTTTAAAATATCAGAAAAGTATTCCTTCCATCGTCGCAACTGGTGTTCACTCATATTAAGGAGAGTTCCGTTGACATCTCTCACCAGGTGGTTGGCGGTGAAATTCCTGTTCGTCAACTGTTTCATGATTTTAAATAGTGAACCCATATCCCCAAGGTAAGCCGCAGATTCTGCCTTGTTTGCCAGATCTTCAATGGCCTTTCTCTTGTCGCGTCTAACAGCCTTTTTAAGCTGTATATGAGCATCGCGGTAGTTCTGCCTCAATTCGGGCGTTCTTTGGTTGACATCGGGTTGAGAGATGATTGCCAATTTGGCTTTTTTTCGATTGCCAACCTTGTCCCATGTGTCTTGCGACATCCAGGGTTTCTCACCGCTTTGCGCATATCCCACAGATTCTTCAGCACTAGTTAGAAAAGTGTTTCTGGTTGCCTCCCAATTGGCGTCCAGTGTGCGCATTTCATGTTCACCCAATGTGGATGACTTTTCGCGTAGAATGGTGGTGTATTCGAGTTTTTTGTTGGGATCTCTGAGTTTATCCACATTAAGCTTGCGCTTCATTTGAAGAATTTGTGGTCGTCGGATAGCTGCTGTACACAATCTCAAGCAGGCAACCATCAAGTGGTGATCGCTCCCCACGTCAGCTCCACGTTTCGCTCGCACATCGAGGAGACATCTTCTCCAGCGGCGACTTATAGCCAAATGGTCGATCTGGTTCTGAGTAACACCATCAGGGGAAACCCAAGATGTTCCATATATGTATGTATTACTAACTACACTCTCAAAAATTGCTTATTCTTGCGAAGACGAATTCGCGGGGAAACGCTAGTTAGGAAATAAATAATGGGTATTCGGATCTATTGAATCAGTCCTTCGACGTTTGCTTGATTGCTAATAAATTGACACTTATGGTACGAATAGCAAATCAGTAATCTTGTTAATGCTTAGGAAAAGCATATCACATAACCATAACATTGCTTGTTGCTGAAATTATGTGTTCCCTTTACATAGTAAGCAAGATATGTAAGTGTTTCCACCTTGCAATGTCTTCATCCTTTCATATCATCCAACGAATTGGCCTCTTACAATCGTTTTATCTGAAAAGGTGGTTAGACATTGTTTACAAACAAATATACGTAAGCCAATGTGCAACTAAATAACAATTATGCTAGTGAGGCATGAAAAGTGAGCCACCTCCTTTTAATTTAATTCGGCGTCATTGCCTAATTTTTAAACAACTAGAATGAACCTAATTAACTTATCAGAAATGTACTTTCACAACACAAAACTTAACAGGAAACCACTAAAAAGAACATGACAGTGCTCCAATACCAGGACTCCATTATTACATGCAAATGAGGCTAAATAAAATTGTCGAAGTACACAATAAAAATGTTAATCGAATCTGATAAACTAAAGGAATGCTGAACATAAAATAAGATAATTCAGACATACGGACGTAAACGTGGGACAGACCTGATCGTAATAAATCAACCACTTAATCAAATGACATAATTTTTATATCGATTCGAAAAATTAAAAAAAAAAATACAACAAATTGCAAATATAAAATCATTCATTTGGTTTCGCTTAACCACATTATAGTATCCCTTTAAAAAATCGATGCCTTGACTTTCCAACCGCGCTAAGTCCACGGGCAGCGAACGTATCAAACTTGAATTCATTATTCGTGCAGAGCACAGGCAACCCAAACACTATCCGGCAAAAAAGGAAGGTGTCAATAGGCACTGCAAAAAAAATCACCATATGGACATTCAGACGTATGTAAACTCATTCAGAGCAATAAGTGGACACTTATCATTTAAATAGGCGCATACGATCTGACCACCTACGGCCATTACACACTGTCAATTTTTATTAAGTAGTCCAATAAATTCGAGTCCGTTCGTACAATTGATGAAATATTCGCGTACAAGTTGAATGGTTTCGCGTTTTTGTTGGCGTCCAGTTTTCATGTTGCGAACAATTGGGATGAGTAGTTGTGATGTGACAAAGCTGAGGAATCACTGAAGAAAATGTTGTTATTCCTATTTTTAGAAAATTATAAATTGGTAATTTATTTTTGAGCAAGATTCACATGGTGTGGTCCAGAAATTTGGAAAAATTAACATCAACAATAGCAAAACGCTATTAATATTGCAATTCATTGAAGTATTGAGCTATCCATTTCCCTTAAGGGCTCTTAGCTTGTAGATAAAACCATTTACCATCTTAATTTCATTTCATTTAAATACACTAATCAGAAAAAGTTATTAAGCAACTAGTAACCTAAAATTTATTTTTTTTTTCTTAAATTACATTAAAGTCATGAAAATTGCATGCAATCCCTTTCAAACTCTATAGTAGCTGAATAACAGCCAGCAAAAACAATTTCATCCGATAAAACCGCAAATAGAAATTACTATTTCGAATTCCATCAAGAGTTCGCTGCATAAACATTAAAAACAATTCTCTTCGATCAAAACCACTATTTCATTTCGAATCCGTATTTAAAACCAGAAGTATTACATTTTTTCCCCCGGTCCATGTATGGCATTTTCCTAATGGAATCTTCAGTTCTCGTAAATCTTTCGATCAATTCAATGGCATGTGAAATGAATTTTCTTGATTTTCTTGCATGTAGGTACGACGACCGGGAATAAGGTACTCTACGAAGTAAAAAGATGCAAAAACCACAACCAGTTGTTGCTTCGGATTAAATTTCCGATTTAATTGGATTCGCATATGCTCTTAAGTGTATCACATTTATTTAAATAACAACAGTAGAAAATTATATGTCGACGAATTCTTCAAGTATTCAATAGGTAAAGGAGTAAGTTATTAAATTTAAAAAAGTATTAATAAATTTAAAGAATTCTTTGATGAATATAATGTAGAGTACCCAGCAATTACTATCACTACTCAAATAGTAAATTCATTACAAAACTTGGTAATCTCATATTTGCCCTTCCACGTTTTCATACTTTAGATGAAATCTGAGAGTATGTTGTGTTTGCCTTACCGTTTGTACCACTAAGATATAATGCTCGCACAGAGCCGCCAAGGTATAGAAATATTTGTTGCCACTCAATAACCAAAATGCCGAGTGACCGTCTGTACGTCTGACTACAACATAACTCTCGAGCGCTTTGAGCTATCGTGCTAAAATTTGTTGTGTGTCAGTATTAGCAAAAAAGTAACTTAAAGTTCATGAGCATAGAAATTTCATGAAATTTCAAAATTTGAAAAAATTCAATTTTCTTCTAAACTATTCAAGCTATCAAATTGAAAATTGGGTCAAAGTATAACGAGGTACTCCGATGTACTCCGTCATAGTCGGTCTCATGCTCGGAGTTAACCTGTATGGCTAGAAACACCAGTGCGTCTCAGGAAGTAGGCAGAAAGTATGATATAGTTGGACTCGCAACATAGCTGTGTCATATTTAGCTGAAAAATTCCACCCTTTTTCTACTAGGGTGTAATAAATAAGTAGTACCGGTCCTCCAGGTCGGGATTTGGGCGACGCGTCAACAACGCTTCACCAGAAAAAAAATATTGTCCAGAACCTGAAGAACAGCCTCGGAAAGGATGGACTCAACGGCAACGACCCCGCAAACAAAAAAGAACTACTCTATTGGATCTTGGAATGTTCGATCCTTATTTAGGACAGACGCTCTAAAAGAGCTCCCCGAAGAAGTGGCAAAACACAACATCAACATAACTGCCATCCAAGAAACGAAATGGGTCGGTAACGAAATCATGAGATCACACACAATCTATCCAAGTGGAAAATTGTCGGGAAGCAGAGAATTTGGAGTCCCTTTTGTCGTTGACATAAAATTTAAACAGCAGGTCACGAGTTTCAAAACAGTAAGTGAAAGATTGTGGGCAATCCGAATAAAAACTAAATTTTTCAACACTTGGTTGATCAACGTCCACGCACCAACAGAAGACAAGGACGATATAACTAAAGACGAATTTTATGCCACCCTAGAGACAACCTATGATTTACTGCCCTGGAATGACCTAGAAATTGTCATAGGGGATTTTAATGCATAAGTCGGAAAAACAACAGGAGGACACAGTCTCCATGACATGACTAACGACAATGGCCAACGTCTTATTGATTTCGCAAGCAGCAAAAATACGATTGTAAGTTCTATGTGCTTCCCACATCGCGATATTCACAAACGAACGAGGGCATCACCAGATAATCACACCTGCAACCAAATAGACCACGTTCTAATTGAGAAAAGGGCTGCTTCCAGCATACTTGATATACAACAGACAACAGACCAGATATTCTCGGTGAAGCAGGTGCTTGAGAAATGCTGGGAACTTTACACAGACGTGCACCAAATTTTCGTAGATTTTAAACAAACATACGACAGTATCGACATGAGCGTACTGTACTAAATCATGCTTGATTTTGAAATTTCCCCGAAACTAGTTCGCCCAACAAGACTCACAATGGCGAACACTGAATTCCAAGTAAAAATACAAACCGATTCCGCAACCAGCTTTCCAATGGAATGTGGTTTAAACCAGGGAGATGGTCTAGGCCCCATGCTTTTCAACTTGGCACTAGAGTATGACGTCCGAAAAATTCCAGTTGACACAAAGAGGGTAGAGATAACGAAGAGGTTTTACTAAAGAGGAAGCGCAGTTTTTAAGGACAATAAGGGGAATGCGATCTGGCCCAGCAGACTTGTGAATATTGAGCTAATGCAGGATCCTGGAAATAACCCTAGTTCGAAAACGAAGTGGTGGCAGCGAGAAATCAGAGTCCGGTAAGTACGAAGGACTTTGGTTCGACTGTGGAATCTTCGAGTTTCTAGCGTAGTTTGCTGCCAAAAAGTTTGATTTTTCAACGGAATAAATAAGTGTGCAGTCAACAGAAGATGTAATGAGAAGATATGATGAAATTGTTATTGACTGTTTTTACAAATGAAAAGATCTTGAGTTTTTGGGATTCTCATTTATCTGTCATGAAGGGTAAGAAAAGGCTGCTTTTTGGCAGTAATTGCTTCGAGGTACTCATTGTTGAACCATGAATCATTTGCAGGTCTGATCCTTTTGAGATTGCATGTAATAAAAAGCACCATGCCTTTTATAATTGTCTCGGTCACAAGTTGCGAGATGACGGTAGAAAGAATTCAGATCCTCCCAATTGGCTTTCTGCCATACCGTTCTACGTGATTTCTTTGTAGTCGGTGGATTTGCTATGAAATTTTATTTCTTAAAATCCAAAAATTTTGACTTTCAATGTGCAGTATTTAGGAACTTAAAGTTATTGTTTCGATAAAAATAACTTGGAAAAATTTTTAGTTTGATGACTCTAAAAGCTAGAAAGTTACTTAGTAGACGGATAGACGGTTACTCCTGTTCGAGGTTTTTGATCGACAACAAATTTTCCTGTACTAATTCTTGGCATTAGAAATGTTTGAGAAAACAAAATTTCAATAAATCGCTAAATCACATCGCAAATAAAAAAATGGTATTGCCATTTAACATGAAACTATTCTCTTTTCTAATTCCATCTTTAGCGATGATTCACACGCATGGTCAATAACGATGCCTTATTCTTAATTACCGCGATCTCGGCAAAAGCCTTGACATGGCCGCCTATAGGCCATTACACGTTTGAGGTTCCAGTGATAAATGATGATGACTTGTCTTCGAAAATTATATGCTTGCATTGAGACGTCTCGCATCATCAGGTAAATTTTCGAATGGACTGATGCTGCGAAACGTCATTACCCAGGCTATTTGCACTGCTCATCAAAGCGATATATCATCGTATTTAATACTAACAAAATCCACTAAGTGGCTACTTCTTTAGATTATTGAGATATCATCTCAGCACTTTCTGTGCGCCGAAATGATTAACTTAACTCTTCTACATAAAGTTGTTAAGTCATCTCCGATCAATTTTTGATCATTCTTAATACAGCCGTTTTTTCTACTTCGATAATTTTTATGAATTTTGATCTGTGTGCTCTACCAGTGTGATTATTATCGTTCGAAAATTATGTAATCCAGATTAATAGCACTTGAGATTAGATGTGGATAGGTAAGGTAGGTAAGCATCCATATAATGGTGTAAGACAGTTGATCCATTAATTCAATGGATCACTTTCTCGTAATTACTTATTGGAATCGGTCGAACGTGATTAAAATCTGCAGATTGAATTAATATTTTAAGTCTTATTTCAGGTCTTCTTTTAACTGATGAGCAATGAAATATTCAGATTAATCGAAGTCTAATGGGGTAAACATTCGACATAAAATTATAATAAGTCCAGTATCATCTTGATAAATTGATGTTAACATAACGTAGTGCCATTATATCGAAAAGCGGTTGTGTTGACCACCGAGCTAAGTCGGTTGGAATCATGTACCATAAGACAAGCAGTTGAAATAGCGGAAAAATAATCAGGGAATTTTTGAAAATTTCCAAGCACCTAATTTTTAGTATAATTTTTATACACTAGATGAAATCTGAGAGTATATTGTGTTTGCCTTACCTTTGTAACGCTAAGAAATAATGCTCGCACAGATCCGCCAAGGGTACAGAAATATGTGTTGTCGCTCAAAAACCTCGATTCCGAGTGACCGTCTGTCCGTCAGTCTGTCCGTCTGTCTGTCTACAGCATAACTCTCGAAAGCTTTGAGCTATGGTGCTAAAAATTTTTGTGTGTCATTTTTAGCAAAAAAGTAACTTTAAGTTCGTGAATGGGCTACATTCCCCCACTCCTTCTACCCCCTCCCATACAAATTTCATGAAATTTCGGAATATAAAGAAATTAATTTTTCTTCGGAACTATTTAAGCTATCGACTTGATATTTAGGTCAAAGTATTATGATATAGATGTCATTAATATCACGGAATATTGACCCGATCCCCTTACCGCTCCTACCCCCTCCCATACAAATGGACAATTTTGAAAAATACATATTTTCGATTTTCATTGAAACTAGTAAAGCTGAAAAGACGAAA
Source organism: Chorisops tibialis (assembly GCA_963669355.1). Lineage (NCBI taxonomy): Eukaryota > Metazoa > Arthropoda > Insecta > Diptera > Stratiomyidae > Chorisops > Chorisops tibialis. The sequence goes on along the minus strand of OY770262.1, from coordinate 80,214,908 downwards.
TTTTATCAGAATTAATTCTACTATAATTGCAATTTATTTTAAAAATAATTATCATCTTCACTTCACTCCTTCTACCCCCTCCCATACAAATATCACGAAATTTAGAAATTCACTTCTGGCCAGAATATCCCTGAAATGTGTCGGGCACATCACGAAAGTTTGCAGTTTCTTGGTAAGTCGAACGGTTGCTTTCCATATAGTACAACCATATAACAACACGGATTTGATGCATGGGTCAAATAGTCGTAGTTCCGAGTGAAGGGAGATCTCTCTTAACCTCCAGAAAGGGGAAAGGATACCGATGGCCTGACAAGCTTTATTTATATGAGTCTCAATAACCAATGCTTCCGAGGTAACAAAAATATTGCACCTCTCAACTTTCAAGATTATGCAGACCATTACTTATTGTATTCTTAAAAATTGCATATTATTACAATTCCTGCGGAGACAAAGTTGCAGGCGATCATAGGTATTAAATACTTATGTTGATGTAGTTTCAAAAGTTCATGTGGGGTGCATCGACAAGAGGTGTAGGATTTGCTTTCAAGACCCAATCAGAGAACGTACGGCAGTGATGGTGGTCCGCCGGCTGCAGTTCTTGAGGATTAATCGAATCTTGTACGCACGTTGAGCCAAATCTTTCGTCAATATTCGCTGTAGTATGGACATGGAGAGGTCGAGCTCTTGAGCACGGTGACGAATGGAGGTGTTTGGGTCGTTTTCAACACTTGACTGGCGATATTTTCGGACAAACATACCTTTCGGCAAAGTCGTTTCGGTATCTTTTCATCTTGCACTGAGTCAGTTCCTTGGAATTTTTTGAATAGGTTGCGTATACATGTCTAAGAGGGATTACGATCAAAATTTGCTCGAATTTTCAAAATAAAATTTAACGACTGTGTATCGTTCCATGGTAAATTTCCCGCATTTAAAGATGACAAATGTCAAGCGACCAGCTATCAAATAATAGGCCTTCCCAACCCTACATCTCTTGCTCAAATGCCCTTTATTTAAACGCCTCAGCTAGATAGTTTAAAATTTATATTTAGTTTGAAACAATATTGCCAGATTTTGGAAAAATCCAACGTAAGACAAAGAAATAAAATATTTTAGTTTCCTTCCAGATTATGTTTATTATGGTAGTACACGGTATAGCCTTATGTCACATAAGCAGGCATTAGTTTCAATAACGAACTCAACTAATATTATAAAATCGGCAATGTTTTTCTTTATTAACTTGAACGTGCCTTTCACAATCCGTACGAAACAAAATAAATATTTAATCGTGTTCGCATACCTAACTAAAATCCAATTATCACCTTTGTAAGATTTTGCATAGGTCTTTACCTGATTGTAACGTGACCGGCCGGACTATAGCACATATAGGATCTTTTCCAATAATGTAAGCGAAAAGATAAATGACCGCTGTAATTGCAAAAGACGCCAAGAAGTGCTTCATTACGACGCGCTGTGGTAATCGTCCGGTTTCTACGATGAATCACGTCCAATCAGTCAATTGTCCTGACATTTCCCTCGAGAGACACTTCACAACTATTTGTTAGTTGTTTCCCGGGGGTGATCAATGGTGAGGCAATGACACAGCAAGAACGTATTTTCGAATTAGTCAAGTACCATCTACTATAAATTGGGAATTTATAGGACTGAAAGTGGCACAGATATCACCTGTCCGGACTCGGTCATATTCTCTTTTCCTGGAAATTATGCGTCACATCGAGGTGACAATTAATTGGATACGATGTGATTGTGCGCTAGCTAGACAGGAAGTTTAGTCCAGGACCTTATCTCAAATTTCTTTTCGGGTCACTTTCTTTCAAACACAAGATCCTACTTAGTCGCGCTAATAAAATGACACCTTTTTGTTGATAAGACAGGTATAGGAGGAGGCAATGTTTTCAACTATTGGCTGTTTATAAGTATAACGACACACAATGCTGTGTGGAAAATTTTCTGATTGGATTCATAGATTAGAACTGATCTTTCTTCAGTGTTTTTTTTCAGTATTTATGTCAAACTCAAATCACAGGTATGCTGAGGCTTACTTCTAATGAGATTTCTAAACAATATTTTTTACGAGTGAATAGAACATGATACATCACTATAAGACTTCTGTATTTACCACTCCATGATACTTTAATTCACATCTCGTCATAACGAATACAGCCAACTTGCTTATCGTACTTCCACCGACAATTTCTTATCAAAAGATTTTAAATAAAATTTCAAAATCCAGGTGTAACTCGTAGCTAAGCATCGAATAAACAATCTACAGGTGGTATTAAGAATTACATCATTTCATCTCAAGGTTTAACATATATATCGTCCTCCAGACCAGATATCGTCGATAACCGTTTAGCTTCAACCTCTATTATAGACGTTAATACCATGGACTTGGTAATGCCATTATCACGCTTCCAATCAAATAATTTGAATATTTTGCATTTCGAGTTCCAAAAAAAAAAAAAATATCGATGGATGTATATAAAATCATCTCTGGTAAATGTAAAAGACTCACTAAACGATTACATTATTGTCGTATCTTATTCGTGGCATATGCAAGAGTTACCTGTCGCTCGGTACCTTAAATTAATTTATGAAAATTCCATAAGAAGACGGTTATCTGACATTTAATCTCTACTGTCATTAATTTTCAACGCGCCATTTACTCGATAATTTGTATATAGTGACCAACAGTTTATATTGGGTCTGGCCGTCTCAGCATCATCAGCAAAGATCCATAATCTTCTCGATTTGTCTGAAAACTGACAATGGGTCAAGAAGACAGAATTATTCAATAAAATTTGTATCTCTTTTTGAAAGGTAGCGACTTGGCTATAATTCGTTGGTATTATAGAGTTCATGATAAAATCGTAATGTTTTAAAGAAAAAGCGAGTTGTTGACAAATTTACTACGATAGATTTTAGTGAAGGGCTTAATGCTGTTAAGTAGCCATTACAAATCGTTTGGAATTAATCATGTAGATATGTTGTACTCATCAATGGCGGCACGTATGTATATCTTTGAAGTGGGTCGGCAAAAAAGTGATAAAAGAATATTTAGTGTATGATGTCTGTTTTTATTTGAACAAAAGTCCTCCCGCAGGGTAGTAGCTACTGGTCTAGAAAGCTTCACCGGTTCCAATAGTTTGCCTTTCGCAACTCCACGGATTCTAGCTGTTCGATCAATGTTAAAGTTGTACACGAACTAAGAAGAATGAGGTGGGTGTCAGCTCACGAAGACCGGACGAAAGGGTTAAAGTCTGGTACTATGTGGAGGTGTCCCGGACTCCAAAACAAGTCGTATCGGTGATATACAAAGAGGTATACCAAACTCTGTGCAACTATGGGCATACATTTCTACAGAACAAAAATTGCTGGACTGATGAATTGACGAAATGACAAAACGATGAATAATGATGAAAGTAGTGAACCGAAGGGAGCGAAATGCCAGGCATAGTGACGAGAACTAAGGGGAGCGAAAGCTTAGATTTCAGTTGTTGAGTAGTTAATTTGCGGAAATTAATAGCGGACTGAAGTGAGCAAAATACTCTCCCTCACTTAGGTTAAGTGGGTCGTGAAAGTAATGATTTTAGAGAAGTGATACTGGCGGCAGACTGGATGACCAAGGTAAGAACAATAAATGTGAATGCTTCCTCAATTCACTACTTTGAGTTGAAGAAATGAAATTGAATGCTTACAGGATGACATGAACCTGATAGTTATGTAGAAGAGAGTAGTGACCGAGTGATCGAAATACCCTGTATGGTACCTGTAGGTTGATAAAATAGTGACCCGAAGGGATCAAATTCTGATGCAGAAATTAGAGAGTATAGATCGAACATCATGTGGTCATACAGATATGGCGAGATGACTGATACGAGATGAGACTGGTAAATCGGCACAACCATAGATAAGTTCTCTTTGAGCTACACGTAGTGGTTGATGGTTATGCATTGTTGCGGGGAGAAATTCTTGGAACTTGTTCCTTCTTTCTCGGCGTGAAGTTGCGTTATACAACCAGGCACTACGACCCACAGACTCGCAGAGATGTTAAATAGATTTCGCATACACCAGTATAAATGACGAACTACAAACAGATATAAACTAGTACCACCAAGGATGATAATGATTTTCATCACAAAAGGAATCCGTTTTGTAAAGGGCAACCGTGGAGCTAAGCCATGACGGCAGGTGTTCACGTTGATGTATCACTTAAAGCTCAATTTTCTATGCACTACTAACTCGGTTGTTAAAGATAAGTGATCGTTTTTCATTGTTAGCATATGTAGAGTTTTTAGTATTCCCTGCTCCATAGTATTTCGTTTGATACTTTTGAACAGTTTAAGTATTGAAAAACATTTTTCACTTTCAACACTTGCCATTAGAATAGTGCAAATTAATTGTTGTCGCATTGCAATTTCACTAATCAGCTGACTAAATTTCTTTCAATGAAAACTTGCAAGATCTCAAAAGCACGCTGTTATCGTTTGTAACACTAAGAAATAATGCTCGATCTGAGTTGCCAAGGGTAAAGAAATATTAGTTGTCGCATTAAAATCTCGATTTCGAGTGACCGTCTGTCCCTGTGTCTGTCTGTCTGTCCGTCTACTTACAATATAACTCTCGAATGCTTTGAGCTAGTGCGATGATGTACATTGTGACCATAAATTAGGGTCACTTTGTAAATAAAATAACTCTGGGGAATAATGTTTTATTTTTTTTTGTAAGCAGGTAGGACTGTCCTTAATTATTATCCCAAAAACTAGCGTGGTCTGGTAATCAGTTTATTTACAGCAGCTGAATCGGTATACTTCAGTTATCCACGGCGATTTTTACAATGGATAAAAATATGGATCAAAGAATTTGTCTCAAATTTAGTGTTTTCAACTGAATTTCGTGTGCGGAATCGTTGTGAATGTTAGAAAATTCTTACGGTAATATCACAAGCAAGAGCCTTCGAGTGATATAATGTCTTTCAGGACGGTCGAGGGATCCTTGAAGACGTGATCCATTCTGGACGACCTCCGGCCTCTTTAACTGACGAAAACATTGAAAAAGGGTAGGAAATGGGGCATCGTCATACCAGTGTTAGGAAGGTAGCAGTAGAGCTCGGCATCTCTTGGGAATCCGTTCGTTCGATTTTAGTGGATACTTTGGCCATGAAACGGATCCTTTCTCAAATCTTCCCAATTAAGCTAAATTTTCTTAAAAAAAAAGTGCCGTGCACCGGTCACTTTGGACATGCTTGATAGTGCGAATTCTGATCCCACATTCATGGAGCGCATTACAACTGATGAAGAGACATGGGTCTACGAGTTTGACGTGTAAACCAGTCAACAATCATCGGAATGGTGGGACAGAATGAGCCGAAACCAAAAAAACCACGCCAAAGCTGCTCAAAAATCAAGACGATGCTCATTGTTTATTGTTTATTGAGCAAATCCGAAGAAAACGGCTGGAATTATGGACGGAGAATTCATAGATTCCCCACGATGAAAATGCGCGATCGCATTGAGCCTCAATTGAGACCGAATTTGATGCCAGAAAAGCAACAAATTGCTTCAATCAACCACCGTATTCACTAGATTTGGCCCCGTGTGACTTCTACGAAACTGAAATTACCGCTCCCTGGAACTCGTTTTCAGACGATCGAGAACATAAAACAAAAATCGCCGTGGACTACTATTCAACCAGCTGCTGTAAACAAACTGATTAATAGACAAAAAATTACAAAAAGAAAAAATACCCCCTCCCATACGAATTTCATGAAATTTCGGAATAAGCTTTTCACCCAATCACAAGTCTGTTAAGTTTTTAAAATAAATAATGCAAATTTTAAATTTTCTAGCTTAAAATTTCACTCAAAAATTTTTAGTATTTCTGTGTGTTTTTTTTTAAATTCTTGAAATACCTTGGGCAGTTTAAACACCTCTTAGGTGGATAACATTTCAGGCTCAAAGCTCATATTTTTTTTATTTGTACTCGTTTATCAAATGGATGTATGCATATGCAAAATTGAGCTTTCTATCTTTAACCAAAGTCCCGAAATCACTCAAAATATTGACATTTTGGCTCATCGCTCGCCTTACACCTCTCAACATAAAATGTTTACCAAAACTGCAGAGAGAGTTATATGTCTACAATCTGACAATCTACAATCTGACAATTTAACATCTATTCTTCATTTTGAGGTAAAACGTTTTCAAATTTGTAAAACGTTTTCAAATTTAGAAAACTTCACCATTTTACTTTATTATTGTAACAATAAATTATTTGGTAACCTAAAATTTTGTTTTTTCGCGGTTCATGTTTGTAGATATAAATGAAATCTGAGAGTATATTGTGTTTGCCTAACCGCTTGTAACGCTAAGAAATAATGCTCACACAGAGGCGAAAAAATATTTATTGGTGCCCAAAAACTTCGATTCCATGTGATCGTCTGTTCGTCTGTCCGTCTGTCAACAACATAACTTTCGAAAGCTTTGACCTATTGTGCTAACATTATTCATATATTATTTTTAGCGAAAAAAGAACTTCAAGTTCGTGAACGGGTCCCATCACCCTACTCCTTCTACCCCCTCCCATACAAAGTTCATGAAAATTCGAAATTTAAAGAAATTGATTTTGCTCCGAAACCATTTAAGCTGTTGAATTGAAAATTAGGTCATAGTATAATGATGTAAATACCATTGACGTCAAAGAATATTTATCTGATTGCTTTACTCCTTGTACCACCTCCCATGCAAAAAGAAAATTTTCAAAAATGCATTTATTCGGTTTGCATTGCAACTAGCAAAGCTAAAGGAACGAATTTTTACCATAATTAATTTTATTACAAATACAACCAATTTCGTGAAAACTATCAACTTCACCTCACTCTTTCTACCCTCTCCCATACAAATTTCACGAAATTTAGGAATTTAAAATAAATAATTTTTCTCCAAAACAGTCAAAGCTTTAACTTTAAATTTTGAGAAAAGTATACTATTATAAACATCATTGATGTCGAAAAATTTGGTTTTGATTTGAATACTCCTTCCACCCCCTCTCATACGCATTTAATCGATTTTCAATGAAACTAGGAAAAGTACAAACTTAAAACCTTGCCACAATTTGTTCCTTAAATAATTGAAATAAATGCAATATGAACTTCGCTTCACTCCTTAGACCACCTCCCATACAAATTTTTGTATTGAAAATTCAAGAAGAGTATTTCTCTTTCGAACATATGAGTAATAAAGCAATGTGATTAGGAAATTGATAGGCCGATTCAAAATTATCCAACTTTCTCTGCCACCTCCCATACAAATGTCATAAATTCAGAATAAAATTATTTAATTTTCTCGAAAATTATGAAAGCTACAAACTTTAAATTCAGCATGAAACATTTTTATACTCTAGATGAAATCTGAGAGTATATTGTGTTTGCCTTACCGTTTGTAACGCTAAGAAATAACGCTCGCACAGAGCCGCCAAGGGTACAGAAATATTTGTTGTCGCTCAAAAATCTCGATTCCGAGTGACCGTCTGTCCGTCTGTCTGTCTGTCTGTCTCTGTCTGTCTGTCTGTGCGTCTGTCTACAGCATAACTCTCGAAAGCTTTGACCTATAGTGCTAAAAATTTATGTGTGTCATTTTTAGCAAAACATTAACTTTAAGTTCGTGAATGAGCTACATCCCCTCACTCCTTCTACCCCCTCCCATACAAATTTCATGAAATTTCGAAATATTAAGAAATTGATTTTTCTTAGAAACTATTTAAGCTATTAACTTGAAATTTAGGTCAAAGTATTACGATATAGATGTCATTATTATCATGAAATATTGACCCGATCCCTTTACTCCTTCTACTCCCTCCCATACAAATGGACAATTTTGAAAAACGCATATTTTCGATTTTCATTGAAACTAGTAAAGCTGAAAAGACAAAATTTTGTCAGAATTAATTTTACTATAATTGCAATTTATTTTAAGAATAATTATCAACTTCACCTAACTCCTTCTACCCCCTCCCATACAAATTTCACGAAATTTTGAAATTTAAATTAAATTATTTTTCTTCGAAAGCTATCAGCTTAATATTTTGTATAAAGCATAGAAATAAAAATATTAATAATGCGAAAAAAAATTTGTTTCGATCCGTACACTCCTTCTACCTCCTCCCATACAAATGCATAATTTTTTTAAATGCATTTTATCGATTTCCATTCAAACTAGAAAAAGTAAAAACTTGAAATTTTGCCAGAATTTGTTTCTTAATAAATGAAATAAGTGCTTTAAAAAAATATCAGCCTCCCTTCACTCCTTCTACCCCCTCCCATACAAATATCTGTATTATAAATTCAAGAAAAGCATTTATCCTTCGAATATATTAGAACTATCGACTTTGAAATTGAATCAAAGCATGGTGATAAGGATGATGATAAGCAGTTTCAAAATCATCTAAAACGTTCCACTTCCTCTGCCACCTCCCATCCAAATGTCCCAATTTCAGGAAAACCATTACCAATTTCATTAAAAATAGTAAAAACTAAAAACTTTAAACTCAGCAATAAATATTTTGCATGTCATGTTCGGTGTCATATAAGAAAAATACAAACCTCCCCCTCTACTTCTACTACCTCCCATGCAAAAGTCTCTATTCACTATTCGAAAGAATTTGAGATGACATATTTTCCGGTATATTAAAGTCATTTCCATCTCATCTAGAGTATCATATGATTGGGCTTTAAGCCCAACCATAATTCTGTTATGTTGTATACTACGTTCGGTGTTATATAGAAAAATTACAAACCTCCCCCCTCTGCTTTTACCACCTCCCATACAAAAGTCACAATTTACTATTCCAAAGAATTTGAGATGACATGTTTTCCGGTACAATCAAATCATTCCTGTTTCATCTAGAGTATCAAATTCTTCGGCTTTACGCCCAATCATAATTGTGTTGTTTTTTTTTATATCAAAATGAAATGTGGAAAGAATTATTATTTATTTTTCTATGTATATCAAATAGTTGTATCTACATGGAAAATTTAAACCTTGTATGTTTCACCAGAGCCCTAAAAAAATTACTCAATTTTTTCGACATTTATGCTTACTACCTCCCTTCCCTTACACCCCTAACTTAAAATTTTTACCAAAATTAAAGACTATATAGTTCTACAATCCGACAAGATTTCAATTTGATATCTGTACTTAGTTTTCAGATATACCGGTTTGAAATTTTTATTATTATATCCAATTTATATGTTTTTTCTTGTAATTCCCTAATATAGCTTAATATAGAAGACTCAATTACTTAGCTTACGAGGTAGTTGAGATATTAGTTCTTACGTGTTTTTCTGTCCACACCCTGCTACCCTCCTTTTTAAAATAATTAGCCTCCTTTAAATCCCAAAAAATGGGTATCGGCCACTAAACTATCTTTTAAACTATGTAATTGAAACTTAAAACATATATTAAGTAGTACTAGCGAAATACAAGAAAAATATAAAATTTGATCACAGCATTAGTGGGAGGAAAAGGGGAGCATTTCAAAAATGGTGCACTTTCCAAAATTTCAAACCGTTATATCTCGAAATTGAGTGCAGTATCAAATTGAAAATTCGTCAGATTATACTGCATTAGTTTTTAATTTTGATAAAAATTTTAAGTTAGAAGGTGTAAGGGGAGGGTGGTGGTAGTCGAAAATTTTGATTGATTTTTTTAGGGCTCTGGTGAAAATTACGACGTTTAAATTTTGTATGTCGATACATAAATTTGACGTACATAGAAAAAAAAATAATAATTTGTTCCACAAATGTTATGCAACGCCACAAAAACTGAAAATTTTTGAATGAAATTTTAAGGTAAAAACTTGCATAAATGAATGAAATATTGTTAAATTAATAACAGCCCTGCTCAAGAATTCTCTTTCACTTAGTCTCCCAAACTACTCTAACCTGCATATTGACTTTCTACGCATCCGCAACTTGTCCCAAGAATAATAAAGTTTCGCCCGACATGTTGGCAGTTTATTTTTCTTATATTTTGGAAGAACAGCTCAACATACGTTCTAAGTTTCAATTAAATCGCTTAAAATACAGTTGAAATAGTAATTTCCAAGTTTCTTTGAAAATTTTTGTTGGGGAGCATCCTTCGAGATGAATAATAGTGAAGGTCTCTCTCTGAAATATGAACTTTTTGCATTTAGTATTTGACAATTTGTTCTTAGCCTTCCATTTTCGGACACCGCTGAGCACAAAATGTATTTTAATTTTTCTTTTTTGCCCATATACTCATTTAGCGGGCGATCCCTAGTAACTAATATATGTGAAGGTATCTGAGGATTATGAAGGCAACGTCCAATTCGGCACATTTGAAGATTGCGAATCTAAAAATAGTAAATGAACAAATGAACTATATAAAGAGTTTTCATTTTACAGTTTATGAGAAAATTAAATTATAATGATTCTACTTCTACAATGGCACTACGGCCCAAATCGGGCCTTGGCCTCCTGACCTTCAGGTTCCTTAACCTTTTTACATTATTTATTGCGGATGGGTTGTTATCCCTTCAGACAACCCTCCACCTATGAGTTTTTCATTTTCGTAGATTGAGGTAAGCCAGGTATATCCAAGCAGGTAGTGTGCAGGAATTACATTGCGTCGACCGGGATTTGAACTCATCACCTTCGCATTGTAAGACCAACACGCTACCCACTAGGCTACACCCGAGCTCAATTACAAAGATTGGAAACATGCTTTCGTGCATACTAGCACCACTGCAATATGAATAAATTATAAAATTTAAGATTAAGCAAATCTTAAAACCGTCTAGTGGAGCTTGTTAACTCGAATTTAATGAGATCTTAACATTGAATATTTTCAAAACAGCATCAGTAGTTAGATTGATTTTGTGCTGCAACTATTACAAAAAAAAAAAAACATTTTTAAAATGTATATATTTTTAATTTATGACCGTATAAACGATAAATTAAATTTATAACTTTATGTACAAACACATGTGAGTGGGATGCCAAGACCTCAAAACACACACGACATGTACAACCGTCTAAAAACAAGAGTCAAGCCAATTATCGGGTCTTTATAGTTTTGGGATTGTGCAATTAGTAAAATGGCTGGACAAGAACTATCTGTAGCCAAACTGTATAGCTAAGTGTAATGCTGGATATTACGAAATCCATTAAAGCCTAAATGTTCATGTCGGCATTTCTGCTGCCCAACTAACAACTCACCTATGAATGCCCATGTTCGATTCTAGGAATTTGCATATGGACAAGATCTACCGGGCCTGCCGATTGCGAAAGAACGTGAAGCACGTTCAGGTGTCACTCCAATGATGATCATCATCCTATAAATTACCGATTAACTAATTAATAAATGCACAAGACAAAATGATGTAGCTGTTGTTTTTCTAATAAGATTTTCGCTATAATTTCTGATGAAACTTACGATGTATTCAATATTCAAAACTTGAAATGACCTTTGCGAGGGAAATACCGCCATTCAGTCGATTGGAATCGAAGTAGCCAATTTACTACACCAAATTTAGTGACACGATCGAGATGGTCAACAAACTGTTTAGCAGTCTGATGGGATTAATTCTTATGAGAATATTAATTCATTCTGGTAGTGAGTGGTGGGTGCTCTTAACGATGATTGGGTGTTTTCTACAATGCTATTAATTCCAGGCGAGTTTAATTTTATGATGTGATATTCAGAGGTATATTTTATAGTAGCAGCCACTTATATCTGATGCGCGCAACCTTTCGAAAATGGAGTCTCTACCGGGAAAAAATCATATCCAGATTTAGCGTTTCGGCCATAAAAATAATACATTTCTGTTAATTAGCTGAAAACAAGACGCGGCGATCATTCGAAGTTTAGGCGTTTTTCGGGTATATATTAGATATTCATGGCTTTTTGATTCACATCAAATTTTTCAATAGCAACTGTTTTGTTAATGGAACGCCATTTTTAACACACTGAATTAATTTTATTCGCAGATAGATTTAGATTTCCATATGGAGAATATCGATTTTTTTCGAGCATTCATCTCTTATTGTGTTTTACGAGATATATCTTAAGTTCTCCTTGCGTATTTCATTGCATATTCTTCGTTAAAGACTTTCAACCCAAGTAGGAGCTCATGGGGATACTCAGTAGCCAATTAATCACAGCTGATGTTATCTTTGTACATTTGCTTGCTTAATTGGTAGTTTTTGCTTTGTCAGCGTTATAAACAAGTTTTGAAAAAAAAAAACTAATTTAAGGGGCATCAACACAGACCTACTTCAACTTTTGTAATATTTGCGACATTTTACAGAGGAAATTTTCTTTAAGGCAGATAGCAGCACATTTGTCATATTAATGGCAATTTAGCTATTTTGTTGAGACCTCTATAGAGACACAAGGCACAATCCAGAGCATCGGCCTTTAATTTACAGCCAGGCCTCTGGCCACATGTTTAACTGCTCGCTTCCGCGTGCTGTGTTTTCGACCATCTTGATGTCTTCATTGAGGATTATAATCCACAGCTTGTTTGTCGCTTAGGTTTCCTCAAAGTGTGACCGATCCACTGCCACTTCCGTCTTTGAATCTCAGTGCCATTTTTAGTCTGTTCAGTTGTACACCAAAGTTCGTCGTTTGAGATCATATCTGGCAATAAAATCCGAAAAATTCGTCGGAGGTTTTAGTTCAGTGTCGAAGGGCACTTTTCATGTAGTACCACCCTGTACCTAACTGGATTTCAGTGACAGAGATATTTCTTAACCTCCAGAAAGGAGAAAGGATACCGAAGGCCTGACGAGCTTCAATTTTTTTTTGTTTTTGTAAGGAACCGAATACAACTTAGGGTGTCACCCTATATGCATTCATAGCTGTGTCGGTATAGGAATTGGAGAAAAAAACTCAAGTTAGATCAGTTTAATTTAGGTGGAGAATGACGAAAGTAATGGTGTACATTGCCTTTGAAGCACTGGATGTTGAACTCGTTGGGAAACACTTTGGATAGTAATGTGTTCCAAAGTCTTGATGTTCGGGAAATGAATGACTGCCTATATTTCAATGTACGAGAAGGCAAGGGTTTAACGGTGTACTAGAGCGAGCGTTCCGCTTGACGAGTAATTCGGGGAAAATTATAGAGGGGAGGGATGAGTGGGCTTAGTTCCGCACTGCATTTACCATGGAAGTAGCGATAGTAAATGCTGAGTACTCCGATATTTCTGCGATGCTCGAGAGAATCGATAGAAGACGTGATTGTTTCGTCTCCAATCAGTCAAAACGCATGTTTTTGAATAAGGTCGAGCAACGTGAGGTGTGATTTGGGTGCCCCTGCCCAAAAATGCGAATTGTACTTTAAATGTGGTCTAATGTATGCCTTATAGATGGTTGCGAGGTCGTTCGGCGTGAAATACTTTTTTCCCTTTCGGAGAACACTTAGACGTTTAGAAGCGTCGAGGGCAATATCAAAGATGTGCTGAGCCCAGTTCAGGTGGTCATTAATTTTAACGCCAAGAAATGTGAAGTTATCCGAGGTACAAACTTGTGCGCCACCAAATGTCACATTTTGAGATAATACAGGACCATCACGTTTGAGGGATAGATGACAGGCCTGTGTTTTAGAGGCGTTGAACTCTACTCTATTTTTACTGTCATCCGCAAAACTATGGATTGGATTGAGAGTCGACGATAGAAGGTCTTTGATGAAAACTAAGAAAAGAGTTGGAGATGAAACATAGCCTTGAGGGACGCCGGAATCTATTGGGAAAGAGGAAGAAGTAACACAATCCAGTACTACTCGTATAGTGCGTTTAGAAAGAAAACTCTCAATCCATTGAACAAGGGTAGCATTAAGACCTATCGCCCTAAGCTTTGGTATTTTTAGACATTCATGCCAAACTCTGTCAAAAGCTTTTTGGCTCCGCCGTTCACGCGGACAATGCTTCCGAGGTAACAAAAATCTTGCACCTCATCCATGTCTTGTCCGATAAAAACAATTGTTGCGCTTGTGTCCGAACCTATGTGCATGCACTACTATAACTTACCTATTCTGCAATCAACATTTTTGGTAGCCTATTTTGATATGCAACAATTTTACATACTATGGAGCCTGCAAAATGTGTCTTCTTTAGAATTTAATTAATACTAAACCTATATTTTTATTTTGACATGCGTATGTTCATGCATTACCGAACAACTGGTCACGGAAAACCACCACATGAGGAAAGGAGACAGACCGATTGTTTGGATATTTTCCTATTGTTTCGTTTGATGGCATTAGAGTTACTCAAAGATGAAAGAACAAGTAGGTCCCTTAGTTAGAGAGTTAAAGTGAAATCCTTATATTTTCGTATGTATGCTACGTGTCCATGCAACTTCCAGTGGTATTACATTACAAATAACTTCTATTTGCAGTACTTTTAAGTGATGAAAATTTAATTTGGTCTTAATAGTTTGCAATCAAATTTGCTTATTTATCGTGTCGTCGAAAATAAATAGGTATGCGTTTTTCTAATTTAACGAAGAGTTTTTTGTATTCGATAATTGATAATTCATTTATTTGATTAAATTATAAATTATAAAATTATAAATCTTTTATAAATACAATAACACGTGGAAGATACTCTTAACTAGAAGAAGTTAAATTAATTAAATTCTAAAAAAATACAATAAGTTATATAGTACTAAAAACTAGAAATAAAAAAATAATAATAATAGATAGAGTTCGAGACTATTAATTTATTAATGAAGTAGAATAAAAGAAAGACAAGAAAAATAATATGAAGGGACGCCAAAAGTATTTTTAAAAGAAAATTCAAAATTAAAGAAAACAAATTAAAACTCACGTAAATACTCAAATCGCCTGAATGTACCCGGATCAACAACACGCTGAATATGGGGAGTAAGATTATTCCAGATTCTTATGGTCTGAACGAAGAAGGAAGTCACACCAATCGTCTTAAGGAAACGTGGAGCGAGAAATTTACAATGTCTGTTGGTTTTCAAAGATATTAAGAAATCGTTTAAATATTATGGCTCAATTTGCTGTAGAATATTACGCAGGTAAATTAGTGATATGCGGTTGAGGAAAGTGGGTAATATGCAGCCTAAAATGTCCATCTAGTACTATGATACATATCCATAACACCTTAATCGAATACAGTTGAAAGTCACGTTTAGTCTATGTTGATAGTTGAAATCATATTTAGGAAATACTTGATTACCGTAAGTGAAGAAAGGTATAATTGGGGATTTCACAAGCTTCAATAGGAAGGACACTTGCAAACACCCACAGTCTATTCTGGCACATACCTTTTGTAGGACAGAATCGACTTGCGTACATTCGCATATGGCCGGATCAAGAGTTACTCCTAAGTCCCTTAATTGGTTTTAGAACACGTTGGGTGTACCGTTTTGACCATTGGGTGGGAAAGATCACAGTAGTTAGAATTATCTAGTCCGGTGTAAAAAGCTATACATTGAGAATTTTGCTCGTTGAGCTTGAGATGGTTAAATTGAAGCCAACTTAATCTGGGAGCAATATCCCGATTTACGCTTTCAACACAGTCTATAACTAACCCAATAGGCCTACTTAAGTAAATCTGTGCATCATCCGCATACAAATGAAGACTACAGTCGTGTAGTATATCCGGTAGATCATTAATATAAATGCTGAAAAGTAGGTGGCTTAAGACCGACCCTTGAGAAACACCACAGATAGGGGGTAAAGACTAGGACAGGACATGATCAATTCTAACTTACTGATGGCTGTTGGTTAAATAGCTGCAAAGCAGTTTGACCACATTAGTTGAGAAATTGAAAATAGCCGATAGCTTGTCCAGGAGTCTGTTGTGGTTCGCCATGTGAAAGTCTTTAAAAAAGTCTAAGAGGACAAGGTACGTTACCATATTCTTGTATTCTTGTAGCGGCTCAAAATTAGAGGCTATTTTAACCAGCGCAGATTCACAGCTGTGATGAAGCCGGATCCCAGATTGAAAAGAAGATAGCATTTTGTTGCTCAATATATTTTTCTGCATTTGTATAGATATGATTTTCTCTAATATTTTAGAAAGTATGCATAAAATGCTGATTGGCCGGAAATCGTTAAGACTAGAGGGATTTTTATTTTTCGGGATAGGCATCATGGTGGCAACCTTCCAGGCGAGTGGAAAAAACTCATAGTTTGCTCATAATATGAAGAATATATTGTCCTATATATGGAAAAATTATTCTTAAAAAAGCAGGATACATTTTATCACAGAGAGATTTTATTCTCTTAAAAATAGGAAAAAGTTCGTCTTAGCTGATGCACCGAAATGAGAAGGAGTTGAAGTTATTATTGATCCTTGGGCAGTCGGTCGATCTTTTATTCATAGAGGTATTGGAAGAGGAGCGTTATTCAGAAAATGGGCATTTAATTTGTCAGCATTCAAATTAGTACTGGATCGCTCCTTACCACAAGTACCAACCATATTTAAATTGCAGGGTAAATTTGGATTAAGCTTTCAGCTGAAATAGTGACGCTTTGCATTACGTATACACGTTGCTGCATTACGTGCGGCCTTATATACAGTATGAGCACTATCAAATTTATATAATCGAAATAGAGATACTTTCTTTCCGCAATGAGTCGAGCATTTTTCCCAGAATACCAAGGACAAACAATTTTGATCGGTTTTGAGGTTTTGATAGGTAAGTATTTGTCGTGAAGTTACTGAACACGATTGCTGAGCAATTCCAGTTCGTCATCTATGTCAGGAGTTACAAATAAACTATCCCAAAGAAGTGAGTGTAATACAGAAAAATAAAAAAAAAGTTGCAGCCCTGAAATGTTGTTTTTTTCGTGTTTCATGATTAAATTAGCCTAAAAATGCAAAAAAAAAATCTGTCCCGCCGTATGCCGTACATATGGACTCATATCTCCGAGACCGTTAAAGGTAAAATGTTCTTTTTTGGGTAGATTGTTAATTGGACGAATGAGCTCTATTATCTAAATTTAGGGGAGTGTCAGGTGGAAGAGGGAGGCGGGGGGAATGAAAGAGTCAAAAATTACTCTTGCTAATATCTCCACTACGAATGCAGATGGGAAGCTGAAAATCAGCATAGGTATAGAGAGGGTTGTGGGACAAACTATAAAAATACTCTAATTTTTTTTCCATTGGCGTCCGAAGAGGGGGTCTAAAAATAAATTGTCGGTCGATTTTTTTTAAATGATAATTATATCTTCCAAATTACTTATCATAAAAAATTCATATTTCGAGACCATCAACCACCAGAATCAAATCCACCACAATCACGTAGAGGGAGGCTAATTACTGTAAAGAGGAGGGTCAGGAGGGTGCAAAAAAACTTAAAAATTAACATCTCGACTATCTCTTAAGCTATGTAATTGAAACTTGGAACATGTATTAAGCTATACTATGAGAAAACTATAACATTTCGACATAATAGTAGTGGGGGAAATGGGGAGCATTTCAAAAAATGGTGCATTTTCCAAAATTACAAACCGTTATATCTCAAAACTGAGTAGAGACATCCAATTGAAATTTTGTCAGATTGTGGAGCTGCATAGTTTTTAATTTTTTAGAAATGTTTAGTTGGGAGGTGATAAGCAAAAATGTCGAAAATTTTGAGTGATTTTTTTAGGACTCTGGTGAAAGATACAAAGCTTAAATTTTGCATGTGGATACAATTTTTTGATGTACATAGAAAAAATAAACTGCCAACAAGTCGGGCGAAACTTTATTATTCTTGGGACAAGTTACGGATGTGCGGAAAGTCAATATGCAGGTTAGAGTGGTTAGGGAAGACTAAGTGAAAGGGGGTTCTTGGGCAGGGCAATTGTCAATTTAACACTTTGCGGAAACGTTTGAAAGCTCCAGTGTATATAATCAATATTTCGTTCGTTTATTTATGCAAGTTTGAGTTTTTATGAGGGAGGGGTGAGGGGTGATAGTACGGATGGGTGGATGTCAATAGGTCTTTAATTGATTGCTTGAATCACGTCCAATATTCTCTGTATAGAACGTCAGTTTCATAGACGAAGTTGCATAGAATTTTCATAGGATTCGGTGTACTTTACATTCACAAAACCAAACATTTGTATGGGAGAGGGTAGAGGAGGTAGGGGAATCGTAAAATTTGTGACGCGATTTTATTTCCTTTCTCTTGTAGTGTGCTCGTACAAAATTTCAAGTTCGCTTTTAATTTGTTGGTTATTAGTTGATTTAATGAAATAATTCGAAATGATACTTTTGTATGGGAGGGGGTAGAAGGGCAAGCGCGATTACAAAACTTTTAAAGAAATTTTATTATTCTTGGGACATATATATTTATAAGTTTTTGTGCAAAATTTGAAATTGATAGCTTTTAAGAGTTAGCTGATAACTAATTTCTTAAAAATGCTCGAAAAAATAATTTTGTATGGGAGGGGGTAGAAGAGGTAAGGGAATCGCAAAATTTGTAATGCAATTTACAAAATTTCAAGTTCGTAGCTTTTAATTTGTTGGTTAGCAGTTGTCTTATTGAAATTAGTCGAAATCATTCTTTTGTATGGGAGGGGGTAGAACGGCAAGTGTGACATCAAAAATGTTGACGGAGTTCCGTTTCAACTTTTCAAAAGATTTTGTGCAAAATTCGAAATTGATAGCTTTTACTAATTTGGTGATAATTAATTTCTTAAAAATAGTCGAAAAAATAATTTTGTATGGGAGGGGGTAGAAGCTTTCAAAGTTTTCGACCAGTTAATATTTCATTCTTTTAAAGATTTCTTTTAAATGCATTTCGCAAATTTTCAAGTTTCTACCTTCAAATTTCATTCAAAAATTTTCAGCTTATGTGGTTTTTTCATTGCACACGAAACAACTTGTGCACGGTAGATCAGTGGGGTCGGTTTATAACAATTGTGGAATTTTTATTATTTTTGCTGTATGAACAAAAAATAGATGTATCCACATGGAAAATTTAAATTTTGTATCTTTCACCGGAGCCCTTAAAATATCACTCAAAATTTTCGAAATTTTTGCTTACCACCTCCCTCCCCTTACACCTCCCGAAGTAAAATTTTTGCAGAATTTAAAAACTACCTAGTTCTACAATTTGACGAAATTTGAATTTGATATCTGCACTCAATTTTGAATACTTCTCCTTCTTCTACTATGGCGCTACAATCCAAATCGGACATTGGTCTCCTGATATTCAGGTTTCTTAATATTTTTTCATTACTTATTATGGAAGAGTTGGTAGCCCTTCGCACAACCCTCTTTCTACGATTTTTTTAACAGTCGTAGAATGAGGTGTCCAAGGTATATCCAAGCAGGCAAAGTGCTGAAATTATATATTGCACCGACCGGGATCTGAACTGCCGACCTTCGCATTACAAGACTAACATGATACCTACTAGGCTACACCCTAGCTAATTTTGAATTACATTGGTTTGAAATTTTGGAAAGTGCACCTTTTTTGAAATGTTCCCCATTTCCCCCCAGTACTATTTTGTCGAAATGTTAAAAAAATTTGCCTGACAATTGGTTCTTAGCCCCCCCTTTTCGTACCCCAATGGATAAAAAAATTCAATTCTTTTAAAAATTGTCCCACAAACCCCTCTATATGTGTGTTGAGTTTTAGCTTCCTAGCTGTTACCATGGTTGAGATATTGGAATTCGTATTTTTCGGTTTAACCGCTCTCTCCGCCTCCCCCTGAACTAGTACACACCCCAAAATGGGTATCTGCTTGAGATTCGCAACTATCTACAATCTCCCCAAAAATGAACTTTCTATCTTGAAGGGTTTGGGAGTTAATGTGCGCTGAGCGAAGAGAACATACCGGCGTACGGCGGACGGCGGCGTACAGACAGACGGATTTTTTTTTTGCATTTTTAGGCTAATTTAGTCATGAAACGCGAAAAAACAAAATTTCAGGGTAGCAAATTTTTTTTTCCAAGTCGATCACAATACTTTATTATTAAAATAATAGTTTATTCCAAAATTGTTATGCACCGACCCCCTGATCTGACGTGCACAAGGTGTTTCATGAGCAATAAAAAAAACAAAAACTGAAAGTTTTTCAATAAAATTTTAAGGTAGAAACTTGAAAGTTTTCAAAATGCATTTAAAAAAATTCCAAAATGTATGAAAAAATAACTGGTTTCATACCTTTAAAACTTCTACCCCTTCCCATACAAAATTATTTTTCGACCAGTTTTAAGAGATCAATTATCACCTAACAACTATCAAAAGGTATCAATTTAAAATTTAGCATCCAAACTTTTAAAAATAGTTGAAACGAAATTGAGTCAAAGCTATTGTGGTCACGCATGCCCTTTTAGCCACTCCCATACAAAATTATGATTTCGACCAATTTCAATAAACCAACAAATTAAAAGCTACGAACTTGAAATTTCGTAGGAGCACACTACAAGAGAAAGGAAATAAAATTGGGTCACAAATTTTACGATTCCCCTACCTCCTCTACCCCTTCCAATACAAATGTTTGGTTTCGTGAATGTAAAGTTCACCGAATTTTATGAAAATTCTATGTTATTTCGTCTATGAAACTAACATTCTATATAGAGATTATTGGACGTGGTTCAAGAAATTAATTCAAAAATTATTAACTTCCACCCACCTTTATTATCAAGCCTGTTCCCTCCCCTCATAAAAATCCAAACTTACAGAAATACTTTAATGAATTATTGATTATATGTAGTGGAGCTATTGATCGCAATGAAGTGTTCAATTGACAACAGCATTGTCCTTGAACTCTCTTTCAATTATTTTGTCCTAACCTGCATATTGACTTTCCATGCATCTTCAACTTGTTCCAAGAATAATAAACTTTCGCCCGATTTGTTGGCAGTTTATTTACAGAAGGGACGCGGTTTTCGTGGTGAAAAACGCGAATTAGATAGGAAAAAGAGTTCGTAAAATGGTTGGGGATATCCACTGAGCAAATTTCTTTCGACGAGGTTGTTAAGTTTTGGTGTTGGTGGATTACAATTCACTGTGCACCTCAAGGAGCATTGCAATGCATTGCAGTGATTCGGCTTTTCTGTTCTCTTCTCCATATATGCAATCTTTGGCTTAGTATGACAGTTTGAGGAACTTTGGCGCCCCGTATTACTACCATAATACTGCAGTGTTTCGGCTTTGCTGTTCTTTAGTTTTTTGTGTCGCTATAGCGATATTTTGTTTAGTGTGAAGTACTATGCCATCTTCGACAATCCAGAAGAGTCAACCCTCATAAAATTTAAGAATCTGCATTGGGCTGGTCACGTGGAGCGGATGGACGACAGAAGAATTCCCAAAGGCACACTAAAAGGAAAAGTCAATGGACAAAAACCAGTCGGAAAACCACCAAAGCGTTGGGAGGATTCGATTGACGCAGACAGCCAATCAAGATTTTCAAACTCGAGGACGCGGTCACTGAACCGAGATGGATGGAGACAAAGTATTCAGGAGGCCAAGGTCCGATTTGGGCTGTAGCGCCATAAGTTAATAAGTGAAGTACTTTGGCACCCTCCTATTCTTTTGCAGTACGCTGGTGCTACAGATTTGCTCTGATCATATAATGCTATATTGTGTTGTATAAATATCTTTTGTTTTTTTATGACATTATCAAGAACTTTGCCGTTCCTGTATTTTAATTGAAATATGTCCAGGAGACCAAGACCTGATTTGGGCAGTAGCGCCATCGGACAAAAAGAGATTGCTCTATTGTAACGTCCACATTCTCCCCTCTTTTCTTGTGTGTGACCAATTGAGTATGATGCAGCATAGTGTAGCTAAGGACCCATTCAATCCCCGAAAACTTTTTACTTCAGATTATTTCGACTTTTGGTGTCTAAATAGTCCCTCCAAAGTCCTTTTACAACAACCTTAAAAAAATTAATTATCAACCCGAGTATGCAGTCCATTGTTCATAACGGCTTAAAACTCAAATTTATACATAATAATTCAAATGAAGTCATATATCATTCAACAAGTGTTTAGAAACAACTTATGTACCAGTTCCATTCAAATATCTGCAGTACAATGAATTCATTAACGTAAACTGAGGGTAGAAAAGACATAAATCACTGCGGAGCCACTTTCTGGGAAGGTACGTACTGAGAAACTTTCCCCTATTTATTAATCATTAAATTTAACCGGTTTGCCGATAGATGCGAGTATCTAGAATAGAAAAAAGTACATTTAATTACTTTTATAGATATGAACATAAAAAAAATATTTCATTTCCAACAATGTTTTCTGTTTCAAAAATCTCATCTTATTCCGATAAAAATGTGAAGAATTTGTCTCACAAACTACTGGTGAGGTTCTACTAGCGTCTCGAAGATACTCATCACTAAGCACTCACCTGAGCTCGGCTAACGCTAGCGCATAGGTGCATTAACAGTCGCTTAACATCGCTCCAGCAGCAGCATCTCGATTCGGATTTCAGACAAAATTCTGTATCGGATGCGTTACGTTTTGTGTGGGGAAGGTAGAGTAGAGTTCGCCTAATAAAGCGCCGTGTTACAGGTAAATCTCTTCAGGTATCCGAATCGGTGGTCTAGTTCTGAACGGACAATCGGCCAGAGATGTGGCTTGAATTAATCTGATCGCCGCCGCCGGTGTAAATAATCGCTTCAGCACGCACGCGATTTATCATCGTAATTCGGCGAATTAGGTGTTAAGTGTTAAACTTTCGTCGCGGCTTAATCAGACGTTTATCTTGACGAATGGATTTGCATAACTTTCTTGTTAAGTCCGTGTTAAGGTCCTAAGAAAATAATGTTCGCGCGATTTTCGATAACTTGATTATTTCCAAACAAAAAAAAGTGAAAATTTAAACATTTAGTGATATCGACCTTAAATTAAAAATCTTCCCTTTTTTTTTATTTTATTATCATTATAGTGGATCCCATCGAATTCCTCATCGATGAATTTTTCAAATCGTCGGTTTTAATTATAGGTTACCTGTGTATTAAAAAAAAAAGTCCGAGGGCTGCCCGGTCTGTCGAAGGCCCCTCAAGGTGTATAATTTGAAATCTTTGGAGCAAGATAAAAAAAAATTAAAAAAGATAAAAAATTAATCGGTTCGGTTCGGATGCGAACGAAATAATTATGTTGGCCCAACATGCCAAATTTATTACGATCCAATAAATTGGTTTTTTGGTCAAAAACGATTTTTGTCTGATGATTCGATCCGATCGAAAAAACAACAACAACTTCGACAACACAAACGAGAACCTGACGAGATAGAAATCGAAAATTAGTTAAATGGATTTTTCGATAAAATCGAAAAAGGTATTCAAGAGGAAACGCGCGGTTACAATCGATCGAAATTTGTTCGCGGCCAATTTAAGTGTAAAGTGATGGTGGTGGTGCTGGTGGTGTCTTAAAAAATATTGTTGTTGATTGTTTTTCGTCGAATTAAAACATGTCAGTGATTTGCTGCCGAGTTTTGGATTATTCGCACTTTTGGAAAACTTAAAACGGACGATGACGTGATCGAAATTAAGGGCAAAAAAATTCGACAAGCTGTCTTCCAATCTATCACAAAATGAGGAAATATTCCCGCGTATTTTTTATATTTTTACTATGGATGATAAAATTTAGGTGAGTTGGTAATCGCATACTAACATTTCTATGGGAGGTGGTAAAAACGGTGGGGAGTTTTGTTCGATTTTCAATTTCAAAGTACAATTTTCATCAAAATGATTCACGCAAATCAAAAGAATCATTGAAAGAAAGTGATAAAGTTTGAAAATTTATGCGATTTGTATAGGAGGTGGTACAAGGAATGGCGGAAAGTTTAAAAATGTAATTGAAATTACCAGAAAAAATTTTCGTAGCGAATTTCATATTGACAGTTTTTATGATTTTCCAGGAATTGTTGATAGAAGAAATTGAAGGATTTTCAGAAGAAATTATTATCAAAACGCTTTGCATAAATTTTCATTTAGACAGCTATTATTTGTTCGAATGGAAAGACTTTCTTAAAATTTCTAAAAGTTTGTATGAAAGAGATTCTGGAATTTTCGATTTTAGCGCAATGCTTAATTATTTCGTGTAGTTATAGATTTCATGAGTTTCCACTCTTTGGATTACTTGGGCAGTCTTTAAAAAAATGAAGGGAGAAAATCGAAAATAGTAAACTTACAAAGATTTATCGTGCGTATATAAATTTTTGATTTTGATTTGTTTTTTGAAGCCTTATTGCATCTTAGATAGCACGAAAATTTCTTCCAAGAATGCATCGCAAAATGAAAAACGAGCACAGAAATCTTTCATAAAAACTCAAAAATCCTTTGTAATTGTGTGATCTAGTGGTTATTTTCTAATTCAGAGTTGGGGTTGATTGGCTATCTATTAAGCCATTATCTGCATCACTTGTGCATATTTCTATTAACCATCTGCGAAAAAGACCAATATTTTATGTGGCTTTTTCCTCTACTTAGTTTGAAGGCTCATGGGAAATCTCCGAAATAGAGTTGAATGTTGATCGTCTGGGCAAACTTGAAGATTGCTTCAAGAGGGGTAAAACAATTATGTAGGCGGTAGAGATAGTGCAAGGTTAAAATTA
Organism: Chorisops tibialis; assembly: GCA_963669355.1. Taxonomy (NCBI): domain Eukaryota; kingdom Metazoa; phylum Arthropoda; class Insecta; order Diptera; family Stratiomyidae; genus Chorisops; species Chorisops tibialis. Next base: position 80,190,320 of record OY770262.1, on the reverse strand, counting down.
TATCTACCTGTATATTTCGCGCGATACCAAAGATATCACCTGCGCCGTTGTATTGCTCACTGGTTGAACATAGCGGATTTCAAATTATTCCAACTCTATTAATGTGACTTCTTCTTCAATGACAATACAGCCTAAAACGGACTTAGCCCTTCCGGCTTTCAGGTTTCTTAATAATTTGTATTTCTTATTGTAGCAGGGTTGTTGCTCTTCGCACAACCAGTCTAGGAATCTTCATTTTCGCAGATTGAGGTGGCCAAGATATACCTACGCAGTAATGTGCTGAAATTATACGTAGAACGAGATTTGAACTTGGACCAACACGCTAGCCAGCTGGCTGCATCCTCAGTTGACTTGCGAGGCCATATTAATTTGCTATTAGACGAAATATGAAGGCTATCCGCAATCGGCTTAGTCGAGTTGCCATATGTGGTCAATGAGCTCGTCGGGATAATCAAAAAGCAATGACGGGCCATGGTGCCCGCTTGCCACAGGTTCTGCCATTTACTCCAGAGTATTTTTTGAGAAACTCGAGAAGAACTAATGAAATGGGTTTATTAATTTGGGATCCTGATCCTGCTCCATGCGGAGCTAGTCGGTCTGGTGTTTAGTTACCTGCAATATCGCTATGTATGAAGATATCCAGATTAAGACCAATCATATGATACTCAAGATGAAATACTTACTTACCTTTCGTTTGGGAGGTGGTAAAATCAGAGAGGGAGGTTCGTAATTTTTCTATGTAACACTGAACGTAGTATATAAAATATTTCATGCGGAATTCAAAGTTTCTTGCTCTCATAATTTTTAAGGACATTGAGCAATTTTTGTCTGAATTTATGGTATTTGTATGGGAGGTGGCAGAGAAAGAGGTGGAATTTTTGGTTGATTTTAAATCTGCTTATTAACATCCTAATCACATTGCTTTGTTACAATTTTTATGTCCATAGCTCTCATATGTTCGAAGGAGAAAAAGTTTTCTTGAACTTCCAATATAAAAATTTGTATGGGAGGTGGTAGAAAGAGTGGGGTGAAGGCGATATTTTTTATAACTTTTATTAAAATTATTAAGGGACAAATTCTGGCAAAATTTCAAGTTTCTACTTCTTCTAGTTTCTATGAAAATCGGTTAAATGCATTTACCAAAATTCTGTATTTGTATGGGAGGGGGTATAAGGAGTGGGGGGATGTGGCCCGTTCACGAACTTAAAGTTACTTTTTTGCTAAAAATGATATGCAACAATTTCAGCACGATAGGTCAAAGCTATAGCGAGTCATGTTGTAGACAGACGGACAGACAGACGGACAGCCGGACAGACAGCAACTCGGAATCGAGGTTTTTGAGAGACAACAAATGTTTCTGTACCCTTGGCGGCTCTGTGCGAGCATTATATCTTAGTGTTACAAACAGTAAGGCAAACACAATATACTCTCAGATTTCATCTAGAGTATAAAAATTGTAGTGCCTCCATGGATATACTGATAGACGTGCATGCACTAGTAAGGCTGGCGATTAAATACAGGTTGCCGGAACCAATAATGAAGGTACCCGGAGAGTTATGTGACTGGATGAGCTTATAAGTCTAATAGATTGCCGACATTTCTGCCGTGAATATTGAAGACGGTTCGGCTAATTTGTAACTGGATTCGCAGATAATATCGCAATAAAAAGCACAACCTGCCTTCCTGAGACCTAGAACAGTCTGTGTAAAAAACTACTGCATTGGTACCGAACACATCCAGAAATAATGGAAGGTTCGAAGACGTTAATAATTGTATGATATATTTTTCTACGTAAGGCGAAGGCGTGTGGTGGTATTCCATAAATAATTTCTAGGGAACATGTATAGATAGTATTCACGAAAATAATACGAGGGCGAAGTGCGCAATTTCAGATGCTGATTCATTTAATTATGCGGATACATCCAGCACCTGTAAAGGTAGTCACACAGTATTCCATTAATTCCCAAAAGGCATCCCACATCCTCCCTACCATGTACCTGAGACAGCGTCCTTCAGTAATTTGCTGTTAGCGTCAATAGAATCCCCTCAGTGCTTCCGTGCTATTTAGTGTTCGTTTGGAATTCTTCCGTCATCCATTCGCTCTACATGACCAGCCCACTGTACCGCCAATGAAATAAATAATTTCCTGCTAAGACCCCTATAAGGACAGAACCAGTTCTTTTCCATAAGACGCGATACTAAGCTCCTGGCTTAATTTGTCACCAGAACTTGTTTACTCCTCCAGCCTCCTGCCTAGTTGCTGGGTTTCATGTGCTACGTGGTTGACCAACTCGACGTCTTTCTTGAGGAGTATAATCCCGAGCTTGTTTGGCGATGTTTCGCTCTGGTTTCCTCAGAGTGTAACCGATCCTCTGCCCCTTCCGCCTTTGAATCTCAATGCTTATTTTAGTTTGTCCAGTTGCACTCCAAAGATCGCCATTAGAGATAACTTCTGGCTAAAATATCGCTAAGATTCATTAGTTTCATTGATTCACGAAATTTTGAGTTTCTTGGGTAGTTAAACGGTTACTTTCTATGTAACACCGGATTTGGCACATGCGTCAAATACTCTCAGCTGCGTTCAAAAGGAGATTTCTTTCAATCTGCAGAAAGAGAAATGGATATCGCAGGCCTGACGATCTTTATTTATATGAGCTTCAATATCATTTTCCTTTACTTACGAGTAATCGAAAATCTCTTCCAAATCTTGTTCGTTGCAAACAATTGATATGCTTGTCTGCGTGTATGTACATACTTAGTTTTAAGCAAATTTATTTTCAGTCTTGCCTTTGCATTTAGAATTCATCGAGAAACATTCGACACATCATCAGCATAATCAAGGTGACTTCAGATGTTAAATAGTCTCCACTGAACACGTTTATCTTCCTCACCTTCCAGTTCAGCTTTCAAAATGTCATTTATTACAACCAGAAACAGGGCTCGTAATAACTCACAGGCTTCTCTGACACCCTTTCTCACAGGAAAGTTCTCGAATAGCTCCTAGGCAAATCATTCTATTTATATATCCCCAAGGTAAGCCTTAGATTCCGCCTTATTGGCCAAATCTTCAATGTTTGTTCTCTTGTCGCGTCTTTTCTAAGCTGCATATGAGCATCGCATTAATTCTGTCTTAACTCGAAAGTTCTTTGGTAGACATCGGGTTGAGAGATGATAGCCAATTTGGTTCTTTTCCGATTGCCAACCTTGTCCCATATGTCTTGCGATATCCAGGGCTTTCTTTCTTCAGCACTTGTAAGAAATGTGTTTGTGGATTATTACTAATTGGCATCCTCTGTGAGCATTTCATATCCGCCCAGCGCGGATTACTTTTCGCGTACAATGGTTTCGCGTTGGAGTGTCCTAGTTTACCCACTTTTCTTTACGTGACACCGGAACTAGAGGGGTTACCCTTTTGTACTGAAGCATAGCTCTGGTGAGATGGGAAGGATATTGGTTTTCGGGAATCAAGGAGATAGAGACGGAAGTGGCTATGAATAGCTGAATTGTTGAATGTTGTAGTATTCCGGGCATTTTGAGATGGGCAGGGATTTCCATATTCGAATAGTCCAGTTTAAATACGAATCAAGAAATTTGACAGAGCGACCGAAGATGGGTTTGAGAGAATAATTATGAGCGCGTGAAGCAGCTTCATTTGAAAAATTTGTGGCCGTACGACAGCTGATGTGCACTGTCTCAAGCGGGAAACAATCAAGTGCAGATTGCTTCCCACGTCAGCTTCAGGCTTCGGTCGCACATTGAGAAAACATGGCAACTTGTGGCCAAATGGTCAATTTGGTTCAGAGTGACACCATTAGGTTAAATCTATAATGATTTATGGTAACTAGTGTTGTTCCTCCGATAACCATTTGTCGTGTTCTACAAAATTCTACCAATAATTCTCCGTTTCGGGTCTCTTAATCTAATGTCGCGGCGCATCGAACCAAGGGTCCCCACGTGTTCTAGTCCAATGTTGTGAGACACAACCATGGCGTTCATGTCCCTGATAATAATATGTAATATCTTTTGGAACATGCTCGAAGGTGACACTCAGTTGGTCATAAGACTCCTCTTTATCACCAGGTTTTGTAATATTGGCTGGTGCGTAACACTGCAGAAGAGCAATGTTTCTGACACTTCTTATGAGCCTGATGACGATAATCGTTTCCGAGATTGGTTCCCAGTTGATGAGACTTTTTCTCGCTCTCGGTGTAATAACAACTGCTACGCTATTTTTGGGCATCACACCCAAGACCAACGTACGCAATGGAATTTCCGCTCAGAGCTCGTTTTTCTCATTATCCTGCCCACTTGACCTCAGTCAAGCCCAAGATTTCGATGTTATAGTGCTCCATTTTACGGTCGATCACTGATTGGTGGTGTATGGACCGAGTAACTCTCATTCAATATTCGAACTATGAAGAAGTCAATTATAGTCCATTTTCGAACGCCAAAAGTCGTTACTGTAGAATTCGTCCGTATTAGAGGCGCTGTATCTGTTTCTCATATCAGTTAGATTTTAAGATCACTGGTAGTAAGCCCATTACCCAGTGAGTGTCCTTATACCATATTTAGGGTATTCAGGATTGTGGGTGTATCCTAACGCCTTCATCGTATATATATGGCACGGCGCTCCATTGTGCATGAGAATGGGGTTTTCATTTTCCTTAAGCCAGTTTCTCATCTGCGGTAGCAGTTGCTCGCTGATCCCAGACCACACTATGACTGACGGGGATGTTTAATTGTGGGTACAATGTACTTCGAAAGAAATTTTTCTCCCGGCCGTCGTCTCACAAAATTCGTTTTCTCAGCTGTAACCTGAAAAATGGATTCATCCGAAAACATACCTGAAAAACAGAATAAAAAACACAAATATTTAAAATTTCCCAGTGAAAATTTAGCAAAACAAAATCACTGAACTATAATTAACCCGTTGCCAGTCATCAATGGTGAAATACTTATACTTTTCAGCCCATTCAAAAGGTTTTTTTTATCATGGCGGGTATCAGTCTTGGCTTTTTCGCAGGTCTTCTGGCTATGAGGTGCTCTTCAGCCCATCTGCGCTGGATAGTTCGCTGCGAAACCTTGATGCATGCTCGTTGGATTTTTTTAATGATGACTTTAGCAGGTAATTTTCTGTTTTGCGTGCAGCAATCACGTATTTTTCAGTCAGTTCGCACAGTCGTTATTCGGCGTCGACCGCATGCGCTCTTTCGTCTTGGCGTCAAATTATCACCCGCATCCATATTTTTCTTAATATTCTTTACAGAACTTCTTGATATGCCCAAAATTTCTGCAATCCTGTATTGGGACAAGTTTCCCTTAATAATCCGGAAATTTTCTCAACCTTCAATTGCGACAAGTCACCTCGCTTTCCCATCGCTATAAAATACAATATGACCAAAATCTCGGTAATAAAAAATAGATTCTACAAAATATAAACTAATCAACGTACCTGTTATCCATTTTCCAAAAAAAAAAAATTATTATTATTACCTTAATTCACAAATATTGGGCCCTTGAACAAGTGATTGTCTTAAAAAAACTAACCGGCTATGTTATTCCACTAGGGTGTAGTCTAGTGGGTAGCGTGTTTGGTTTACAATGCGAAGATCGTGAGTTCAAATCCCGGTCGACGCATAATTCCAGCACACTACCTGCTTGAATATACCTTGGTTACCTCAATATACGAAAATGAAAAATTCGTAGATAGAGGGTTGTGCGAAGAGCTAACAACCCTTCCGCAATAAATAATGAAAATGTTAAGGAACCTGAAGTTCAGGAGGCCAAGGCCCGATTTGGGCTGTAGCGCCATTGAAGAAGATTGAAGATGTTATTCCACTTAACGGGAAATTTTTTGCCGTTATTCGAGTTGCTAGGCAACAATGCTAACATTAAAGCGTTGCCAACACAACAACCACATAATCCATAAAATTGGTTGTCTCATCTAAAGTAAAACGAATGATTTGTTGACAATGGGTGTAATAATTTGGCAAGGTACTGTATATATATATATATATTTGAGTGTCGTAGAGGATCTAAATCATTTTGCTCATTTTTCAAAGCCGTCAATATTAATTTTATCTCGTCGTCTACATCTCGTCTTTCTTATGGCAGCCCCTTAGCTGTTGATCCATCCAAGTGAAATGTAAATATATTTGCAGCGAGCTCTAATAAATAAATATCTTCCGCCTTCTTCGTCAATGGCACAAAAGCTCAAATCGGGCCTGGACTTTTCCATGTTCCCAGATAGAGGTGAACCAGACATAACCTCGGATGGTCGAATTTTACCTCAGCCGGGATTTAAAGTTCGTGTTTCAAACCAACATGCTACCCATTAGAATACACCTAGACTCTGAATCGCATAGAGACTCCGAATTGCATGCCGTATAATTTTGCACTTGCGTCATCGCTAAAATTTTTCAGGACTAATAATTACTCTAGTCCAGACGGTATTCCTTTCATCAACCTTAAAAAATGTTTTTCATCTTTGACTTAACCTCTTTGTAACATTCCATACTCTACATCAAAATTTTCACATAGCTGGAAGGAAGGGAATGTCCAGCCAAAAAAGGAAGTAAGTGGAACCCCTCGAATTATTGCTCTACAGTCATCACTTCTGTGCTATCAAAAGTAATAGAAACTGCTGTCAACCGTATGTTCATACAATTCTTGGAGAGCCCGGCTAAGTTTTATCACCTACCTTATTTTTAAATTTAATTAATGACAATGTAGCTTTAGATGCCTCCAAGTGCCTAGGCTTTCTCCGAAGGTGCAAGAAATACCTTACCCCAGTTTTTTTACAACCGTCTACAAGTTCCAAATTAATCCCCGAGTCGAGCAAAATTTGCATATCTGAGTCCATAACTCATCTAGCAGTACTGGACCGAATTCAGAGATTTGCGTCCCGGCTTATAGGTGATGATGCCATTACGACATCCAATGGCTCCTTTGAACATCGTAGAATTTTCGGAGTAGGAACTATTGCAGATACTTCCATGTCCGCTGTAGTGGTGAAATTAGTCATTGCTCCTTTATTTAAATTTCCGTTCTACTGATCGCGCTCATACATATGTATATGGTATACGTATACGGCTTAGCTAACCAAATCACTCAAATCAAAAATTGACAATCATTTTTACCTCGAGCTAGCAAAATATGGAATGCACTACCCGCGGTATCTTTTCCTAGAGTTTATAACACCCAAAAATTGAAAAGAAACATTCACCTCCTTTTTTTTATTTTGTAGTCCTTTTTCAATTGATTTGCATGTTGTTAATTCTTCAGCTAAGGGTTCGAGTGGAGTAAAAGCGGTTATTTCACTTGTTTCAAATCAAAGCCCTGAAAATTATATCACTATGAAAATATTGCTCCCCTGGTAAAAAATCCTGCGAACGCCCTTGGGAACTGAATTATTTTGTGGTCGGAATATCTTCAATTCAGGCAAAAAATATAACAGGACTACGACTACACTTTTTTTCACATCATGCTTTATACAAAATTACGGCTACAGAAATTGAATAGGTACTGAGAAAATTAGTGTATTAGATTTAATGAAATTATGCAGTTTGTATGGGAGGTGGGAGAAGGAGTGGTTTTAAGTGAGTTTTTCAGAAAAAGCCTTGAACATTTTGCAATTGACTTCCCTGAAATTCTAGATGAGTATCATTCATACTATTCAAGGATATAGATTCCTTGTTGTAAAATCCTGTTACATTTTATGGGAGGAGGTCGAAGGAGTGAAGCGAATTAGTTAATATTTTTCATTCTTAATTAAATAATGCTCGATTAAAATTATGATTGTTGAGGAAAGTATAATCTAGAGTATATTAACCTAAATTCTCTAGTTTTGACTGTGACTGTCCAGATTGAAGGATCTAAAGTGCCTAGTAGTACGAGTAAGTGCTTAGGAATGCCCAGCTTAAGGTGGACGCATTGCAATGAAGACAAATCCGCGTCAAGTCCGTCCGGTTGAAGGTGAAGGTTTTTTTTTATCAATTTCACAACATTAGCATCAAACTTGAAACTATGGATGTAGGAACAGCGCGCTTACAGTTCGACTCGATTACTAAGGTTCACCATGTCCACGTAGCATCTAAACGGGCTAAACTATTTGGCTATTTGGATCATTGTACTCGGACCTGAACCTAATCTTGGAAGAGTATAGCTCAACACCTCAAAATCATAGCCCCGTCATCTTTCCCTTAAAAGTGATGTTCCAGTGTCGGTCAATAATGTAAGCTTCGGTGGTGTCCATCTACATCCTTCCGAATACTTCTTACTCCTTGGTATTAAATAAATATCATCTTAAATATGCATATCATCTTAATTGGAAACAGTACATACTTGACGTAGCACTTGACGCTTCCAAACGGAAGGAGTTCTCCGAAGATGTAAAAAATATTTTACTCCCAGTGACCTAGCAAACATCTACATTAGACTACGACTTGAGTACAATTCGCATTTATTGGCTGGGGCACCCAAAACGCAGCTTGCGATGCTCGACCGTGTTCCGACTAATTGGGGATGGAGCCAACATGGTTTCCATAGACTCCCTAGAGCATCGCAGATATGTCAGAATACTAAGCATTTACTACCGCTACATTCATAGTAAATGCAGAGATGAGCTTTCCACTACTTTACGCATTTCCGAGAAATACTCACCTAGCTTCAAGCGCACACGAGTTTACTGGTAAGCTTACAACTTCCCATTCTTCATACATCGAACTTCAAAACTATGGAATGTATTGCCAGACGTTATATTCCCATTGTTATACGACCTTCGACGTTTCAAACTCAACGTCCACCGGCATTTTAGGCTTTTCCCTCCTTTTAATCCCGTTTAATCGTAACTCCTTTTTTCCCCTACCGACATGACTGTGTAAATTACATTAAAAGACGAGTCCCTAAATTGTGTTCGGCTACGTAAGAAAAAAAAATCGAAATCTTAGCCTCTTATTTTGGGGTGTACCGAAGATTTCAGTCTGGGAATTAGCACAATTATTTTCATATCAATTCTAATCAATGAATTGGTAGTCAACATGATTCCAATCTCTCCACTCTCTCCATATGACCCTGCCATACAAATTTCACTATTGCTCATTCTCAAGAAAACGAAATAACTCTTTTGCATTAATTCTACACTCCACCAAATAGAGTCTGATCAATGGTGTTCTGGGACTGGACGGAACATTCTCAAATCGAAAACTATTTTAACACTATTCTCTGCGATCTACCTTCTTTTTCACAGGATATGTAGGCCAAGTTTTAGTTTGACCCACCGACATTTTTTTTTAAAATTGCATGTTTTTACCATCTTTTTAGTGTGACCTGTTGTCGCGGTCGGTGATCAAACTTTATCATTCATTTCATTCATCAATATGATTCAACAGAGGTGTTGAGTATGCTTCTTCCGCATGAGACCATCTTGTTGGGCATTATACTTTCATTCCCCAAAGCTACAAACCAATCAAGTCCATTTCTAAGGCTTGGTTGAATGAAAAATTCGGTACTGCGATATGGGCTAAAGGGGCACCGTGCTTATAAGCAGTTGCCATCTGAATTTAATTGGAGTATTTTCCAAAAAGAAAGGAATCTCTGTAAGTCCAGCTTACAATGAGAAAAATATTTGCATGACCAGAAACTGAGGCAAACAATTTTGAGATGTTCTTAGGGCAGCAAATGTTTCTGGTCTCTCGCTCGTTGCATCAGAGGTAGTTTTGCATCATCAATTTCATCTTTAATCTACAACAATGAGGTTATTACGCATCTTAATATGAAAGAAACATCTTAGCGGTTCAATTTGCTGCCAACTCTTCTTTACCACCAACGAACTCTAGCCTCCCAACGTATACTGCGCTAAATTCCTTTTTAGGACAAATTAACTTTCATCCGCGTAACGTATACCGAGTTCTTAAGAATCTATATGCTAAGAAATCGTCCGATCCAGATGGAATCCCTGCCCTTGTCCTTAAACATTGCTGCGCTGCTCTTGCTAAACCTCTATGCAAACTTTACCGTCTATCCTTATCGTCCTACACTGTTCCATCTTCATGGAAGCTTGCAAATGTTCAGCCAGTCCCAAAAAAAAGGAGAATGCATCAATTCCGCTAATTATTGCTCAACAGCAATAACCTAACTTCTGTCGAAGGTCATGGAAACAATCACCAACTATATCGTTATGGAATATCTCAACACCAATGATATTATTGACGATAAACAGTATGGGTTCCGCTAAAAACTTTCTACAGGAGACCTTTTAACCACCCTCACTGAACTTTGGAACAAGAACATTCACTATTTTGGTGAATTTTCTATTATCGCTCTCGATATTTCCAAGGTTTTTGACAGGGTATGGCACAACGCCCTTTTAATCAAACTTAAAGCTATTGGTTTGGGCGACTACCTTATTTCCTGGATTGAAATTTTTTCAGCCAATCGTTCAATGCGTGTGATGGATGGTGTGGATTCTCCTTCTTAAAAATGGTTCGGTTCTTTCTCCCATCCTTTTCTAATATTTTTTAATGACTTGTTAAATTCTACTATCAATACCTATACATAGCTTCGCTGTTAACAGCACATTAGACTTCTCCTATCAATTCAACACTGCGTCCTTAGCCCGATGCACTAGTTTAGTACAAAAACATAGGCACATGGTTCAATCATTGACGACTTGGCGAAAATTCTTAGTTGACTTAGTTGACTCTAAAATTGATCGAATTGCCTTCGGAGGCCAGCCATTAACCAACTCTTCAAGTGTAAAGATGTTAGGTATCCAAATCACAGGTAACTTATCTTGGATCGATCATATATTTAACATCACTAAGGAAGTATCTACATGTTTGGCTTACCTAAAACGTTGTAAAACCTCCTTCACCGCTTCTGGGCTACTGACAATTTATAAGGCCTATATTGGACCACGTCTTGAATTTAATTTCTACCTATGGGCGTGAGCTCCAAAAACTTGTCTCTCCTATTTGCATAGTATCCAGTCTCGGACCATTAAAATTATAGAAGATTCTGACATCACTTCATCGCTCGATTCACTCGAGCATCGACGAATTGTAAGCTCCCTAACCCTTTTGTATCGCTACTACAATGGAGATCGTTCGGACGAAATCTCTAATCTCTTACCCTCACGTATACCTTTACCCCGTAATACTCGAGCTGCTTCACGCGCTCATAAGTATTCTCTCAATCCTATCTTCAGTCGTATTGTCAAATTTCGTGATTCGTTCTTCAACCCGACTGTTCGAATATTGAACTCACCATCTCAGTATTCCCGCAAGACTACAACATTCATCAATTCAAAAGTAATATTCATAGCCACTTCCGTTTCTATCCCCTTAATTCCCAAAAACCAAACCAAACCCCCCTCACCCCAGCTGTGCTTCAGTGGGCGAACCCCTAGTTTCGGTGACACATAAAAAAAAACGAAACATGATTAGGTGGTCTGTTCGTATACAGTAACTAAAATCTAGATTACTCTAGAATGTGTCGTAATTATATTATCATAATCATCAAAGACGCGACAGCCCAAATCGGGCCTTGGCCTCCTGAAATCATCGCCTCCAATCGTCTCGATTCAAAGACCGCGTCCTCCAGCTGCTAATTGTTAAGATAGTTTTGCGGTCTTCATCAACCGAGCCTTCCCATCGTTTACGTGCTTTGCCTTTAAGAGCACGTTTGGGGATACTTCTGTCTTCCATTCGCTCTACATGGCCAGCCCACTACAATTTTCGTAGCGTAATGAGCTTTGAAGCTTCTGGCTCGTAGTATAGTTGCTACAACTCATGGTTGTATCTTATTCGCCACTCCGTTCCTTTCTTCACAGGTCCCAACATTTTTCGGAGGACCTTCTTTTCGAAAGCGTTGACTGCCTTTTTGGAAGTTCGGTTGATGTACACGTCTCGCCGCCTCAAAGTTCGTAATTCTATTATGTGTTATTGAATATTTCTATAAAACGATATTTCATAATTAGCTGTGTAACCCGTAGAGCAATGCGAACAAAATGTTAAACTCTAAGATTAATTTCCATCTGCCCGGAGCAATTTCGATTAGAACTGACGTAGCTATCGATTTTGCATTCAATAAAACGTCTAATAAAGCGAACTCAAGTGCAGTAATAATAAATCAGAAAATTTCTTCTTGGCCAGCGGTCATATGCCCGATCGGAACACACGTGAGACATGGAATATCGAAAACAAAAGACCTGCATGATGCCCGATTCCAAGCAACATATTACCCATCCATTACCATCACGATTTGCGAAGTGATCATTTTCGATGATCGGCGTAATCATTGTTCGAGCGACATAATCACAAGGTTTCATCGGGCACGACTTCGCGGAGCTGGGGCTGAGGTGAATCTCGAACCTGAAATCTGAATACCGGAGCCGATAAATTCGCTTCAGATAAGTTTAAGTCGAGCCCGAGCATATCCTGACAGCCATCTCTCGTCTCTTCGAGCTGAATGAACTGGATTTCCTCACGATTATCTTTACGGCTGACCACCATGCAAACACGGGGCCAGATGGGCACAAGTAATGCCATGTTCGCGAATAATTTCCCAATTTATCATACCTGGGCATCGCCTTCATTCCAAAAAACAACTGGCCAGGTACAAAAGCAGCAATAATACATTTCGTTTGCTGTCTCTTTTGTTTGGTTTAGGAGGAGCCTCCATTCGCGTAGAGGTCGCCCCGAGCTTTGGTTCCCATGTTCTCATTGTTTTTAATGTTCGACAACAGCTCGCAAACGAAACGTATATGGGCCGCGTTCTTACTACCAACCACTGCCCCAAGGTGTCTATTCGCGAGCCTTAAGTAGTTTGTTGGATGTGATCGTCCGTCCGATCTTTGCCATGTTGCCCGCTGGGTAGCCCAGAGATTGCAGCAGCCGATTATCACATTAGTGCAGCGCAAATATTTGACTTAATTGAAAGGAACAACATTTGCACTCGGCAAGCAACGGCTCGTAAATTAGCGCAGGTAAATAGACTTGTTAGTGGCGCGTTAAGCGATCAACATACGAGTGACCGGCCGAACGTTTGATTACAAGCAACGATAGTCACAATAATGGCGAAATTACGCGGTCATAAATCGAATTTAGCCGGACTTTTGGCAGAAAGGACAGGTTAAGAGTTCGACATTATATTGGCTTTGTCCACACGGGCGACTGCGCTGCGTGCACACGATATTAATGCAATCGATTAATCGTGACACCAACATAATTTCGTGTATTACAACCGCTTTTGTCCGGACTTAATTTATTGCCAGTTGAATGGGTGCCCACCATTAAAAGAGATATAACTGTTTTGGAATTATGAAATCCCTAGTTAAACATTCAATTGATAGTTAGTTATCTGATAAATATCGAACGGAAAAAGTTACTTTTATGCTACGCATGTGCAGAGACCACACAGCATTAAATTGTCGATTCATGAAAAAGGAATGCTTTCTGTTAACATTTGACACATCGGTCAATAAGTCCGTAGGATAACAAAGAAAATACAGTTTTTTCGGTCTAATTTTGCTTTATTCTTCGACATAGTTTCCTTCAAGAGTTATACAGTCCGTCTAACGCCTCTCTAGCTTTTCGATACCAGTTTTGTAGAACAACTTGTCTTTCGACTCAAAATGTGCCTCAGTTGCGGAAATTACCTGTTCATTTGAGACATATCTTTTGCCAGCGAGCATTTTTTTCAGGTCTGTGAAGAGCCAGTAGTCGCTGGGGACTAGATCTGGAGAATACGGTGTGTGCGGAAGCAATTCGAAGCCCAATTCATGCAATTTTGCCATTGTTTTGATCAACTTGTGACACGGAGCAAACAGTATTATTTTCCTTTGCATGTGTGGCCGTTTTGCAGCAATTTCTCGTTTCAAACGTTCGAGTAATGCTATATAATAATCGGTATTGATGCTCTTTCCCTTCTCAAGGTAGTCTATGAATAATATACCATGTGCATCCCAAAAAAACTGAAGCCATTACCTTGCCAGCTGATGTTTTTGGTCGCTTTGGTCGCGGTTCTCGCGCTGCTGTCCACTCGGATGACTACCGACTCTGGTGTGAAATGATGGATCCAAGTTTCATCCATTGTCACATACCGCCGCAAAAAATCTTTTTTATTGCGTCGAAACAGCTTCATACAGGCCTCCGAATCGTCGACACGTTGTTGTTTTTGGTCCACTGTGAGCAAACGCGGCACCCACTTAGAAAAGAGCTTCCGCATCGACAAATGCCCATGCAAAATTGTGTGCACACTGCCTTTCGATATCTTTAGAGTGTCTGCTAACTCTTGCAACTTCACTTTACGATCGGCCAAAACGATTTTGTGGACTGTTTTAATGTTTTCTGGAGTAACAGCTTCATTTGGCCTTCCACTGCGGGGCAAGTCCTCAGTCAACCATTTGTCTCGACGGAGCAGATTCTAAATAACACTTTTCAAGCCATGCTCTTGTTTCAACGGTGTTTTTACCATCAAGAAGCAATGTTTTATCAACATACGAAATTCGGATTTTTCCATGTTTTTAAAAATAACAAAAGTAACGTCACTTCGAGCACTGTAGCTTGTAAACAAAAAATCAGAATATCATGAAATTTGGACGCGTCGCTTCTGAAAGTTGGTACTCCCTGCCAATACAATTGGTTCGGCCACATCTGTGGGTCATCCTACGGACTTATTGAACGATGTGGTACCTACTGATTCTTAAAATACGAGGTGTTATTTAAGTCGGAAAATTTGTCTGCTTCGAATTAATTTATATACATAAGTATATCTTATTAAGATTTCGTAACAATTTGTCGAAAATATATTTTTGTTTGATAAAACTACATATACCTAGTTCTGCCGTAACTTCTGCTACAACGTTTGGGCTCTGCTAATTCTCTTTGAAAAACAAGCAAATATGAAGTTTACGAAATCCTCAAATTTAGATCGCGATTGATCTAGATGAATATAACAGATAGAAAGATCAAAGTCGTTGTTAGCTCATTGTGCGGATGGTCAGTATCACACCATCTTGTTTTCTGACGAGAAAATCTTTCCGATCGAAAAGATGTTTGGTTGGGGCCAGCTAGGCACCACAAATCTAAATTTTTTTAAGGGCGTTAAAACTCAGGCCAGTAATTATCAAGAAGATATCTTAGAGAGTGTTTTAATGTCTTTGAGCGATATCATGTTGGGAGGACGATACTGGGTATTCCAGTAGGATTTCACTCTCGTCCACAGAGCCAAATCAACTCAGTTGCGGCTTGCGGAAACCATTTCTGAGTTAATAAGGTGCTCTGGGAGCGTAGACCTTAATCCATTGGACTACTCCTTATGGACTGTCCCATAGTATGTGGCCTGCCGAACACGTCATCCGAATTAGGCGAACCTAAATAAGTTTTTGAGATGGTGCGTACTGCAATTGACGATTCGCCACGCAGGCTACGGACTTGTTTTGAGGCAAAAGGAGGTTATTATGTATTTTTTTTTTACCATTTGTAATACTGTAGCCCAACCCTTCCACAATAAGTAATGAAAAATGTTAAGGAACCTGAATGTCAGGAGGCCAAGGTCCGATTTGGGCTGTAGTGCCATTTGTAATACTGTACGAAAAATTTACGAAGTGAAGGCCTTTTCTATTGGAAATTTTCCTTGTTACAGAGCTTATGGCAGGACTAGGTAGGTAGGTAGGCAGATATGTTAGGTAGAGGTGGCTGTCAAGACGCTTTACGCCCAATCGTAGTCCTGTTATGTTCCTAACTATTGATAGTCTTGTCAATAGTTTTTATTTGAATAAAACTATAGATAGCTAGTTATTCGAAAAAAAAGCTTTTTACGTATAAATTTTTTCCAACAAGCGGAAATGCTCTTGATAGTTTCGGACCAGTTGGTCGACTACAAGAGAATATTGACTTCCAGCAGTAGGCAGATGATAAAGAGAGAGAGGGAGAGAGAGGGAGAGAGAGTGAGAGAAAAATGTGGAGTTATTCTATAAGGTGTTTTTTTTGGCGGGTAGAGAACTTTCAATTAAAATAAGAAAGATAATTTTATAGCATTAATGTTTGAATATGATTTCGGGTATGTCGCCGCTGCGGCTGACGCGTACATGACGTAATCTGGAAGTTCAATTTTCACACACTCTTCGCAGTAAATCAGGCAGTATTTCGGCAATAATGCGTCGAATTTTGGCTTCCAAGTGCTCAATACCTTCTGGTTTATAGATGTAGACATGGGACTTTAACATATCCACAGAGGAAAAATCTAATGGCGTTAAAGAACACGAATGTGGTTACCAGTTAATAGGTCTATTTCGGGAAATTAATCGATCATCAAATATTTTTTTCAGTAACTTAATTGTATCACGCGCTGTGTGGCATGTAGCGCCGTCCTCGTAGAACCACATGTCTGCAACATTAATGCCTTCCAAGTGAGGTACGAAAAAGTTATTAATCATGTCTCTATACCGCTCACCGTTGACTCTAACGGGCTGACCATCACCATTTTTGAAGACATATAAACCAATTATTTCACCGGCCCATAAAGCGCACGGTAACTTTTCCTGGATGTAATGGTGTTTCGATAATGGCTTTCCACATTTGGAGCGATGATAATCCATTGCTCCAAATGTAGTCCAGTCGGATTAGATTTTTGGGATGAAATGTCGCGATCTCGATGTTTTTTTTTAAACTCATTGTTTTTTTGCGTAGATTACGATAAAAATATTGCGGCCACTGGGGGAGTGGGGGAAAAACTCGAAAAATAGCAAAATTCGCAAATTTTCGTCTGTTTTAGAGGTTTTTTGAGTTATTATGTTGTACTAAATAATATCGAAAAACTGAAAATGAGATTTGATTGCAAATACTTGGACCTTTCATTTGAATGGTAGATTGTTGAATTCGGTTTATTTAAACCTGAGATATAGACTGTTATTCAAGACGTTTTTGACAATTTTCAAAGAATCTGTGTTTTTGGAAGGAAATGAGTATCTCATAGACTGTAAAAAAGATATTCTACCAAAACTTGCGGCATTGCCTTTTAATAAATGCACTTTAATTAACTGAATCAAAGTTCAGCCCAAATTTAGGCAGTTTCATAGAAATTTCACCTGATGAATTTATTAGAAAATGACTTTTCGAGTAAATTTTTTCTTAACACCTTTTTTAAGGCAGAAGGACTAAATGAAATTTCCAACTAAACTTTATAGTGACGTTGTATTGTGGACGTTCTGATGTAGAATCTGCGGGGTTTGAATTTCAATTTGACTTATCCGGAGCCGAGATATCGAAGTTTTTCTTCCAGATTTTAAGATTTTTTTAATAATAACGTTATTTTTACTCGTAAAAGTGCCTTTGAGGGAGGCAAACATACAGTTCTTAAATTGCCGTGTAGCTATAACTTAGGGGAATTATTTATGGAGTTTTGTAGTACTCGGCAAATGGTCATCGGAAGGACCCTTTTTCTACACAAGAGTCATCATAAAACATCTTGTGTTTCCCCTAATGGTGTTACTCAGAACCAGATCGACCATTTGGCTATAAGTCGCCGATGGAGAAGATGTCTCCTCGATGTGCGAGCGAAACGTGGAGCTGACGTGGGGAGCGATCACCACTTAATGGTTGCCTGCTTGATATTGTGTACAGCAGCTATCCGACGACCACAAATTCTTCAAATGAAGCGCAAGCTTAATGTGGATAAACTCAGAGATCCTAACAAAAAACGCGAATACACCACTATTATATGCGAATAGTCATCCACATTGGGTGAATATGAAATGCGCACAATGGACGCCAATTGGGAGGCAGCCAGAAACACTTCTCTATCTAGTGCTGAAGAATCTGTGGGATATATGCAAGGCGGTGAAAAACCCTGTCTGTCGCAAAACACATGGGACAGACAAGGTTGGCAATCGGAAAAAAGCCAAACTGGCAATCATCTCTCAACCCGATGTCAACCAAGTAACACCCGACCTGAGGCAGAACTACTGCGATGCTCATAAACAGCTTAAAAAGGCTGTTAGACGCGACAAGAGAAAGACCATTGAAGATCTGGCAAACAAGGCAGAATTTTCGGCTTACCTTGGGGATATGGGTTCACTATTCAAAATCATGAAACAGTTGACGAACAGGAATTTCACCGCCAACCACCTGGTGAGAGATGTCAACGGAACTCTCCTTAATATGAGTGAACACCAGTTGTGGCGATGGAAGGAATACTTCTCTGATATTTTAAACATCTTGTCAGAGGAAGATGTTCCAGAAACAGAACAACTACCAAACATCCAACCGCAACAATCCTCTATTAGGGACGATCCCCCAGATAAGGTAGAGATAGTTTCCGCCATTCGCTCAATGGCGGGAAGGAAAACTCCAGGTATAGACGGACTACCAACCGAACTCCTCAAAGCGGACCCGGAAATAATAGCCGATATACTCCTCTCACTCTTTACTGAGATGTGGAATGACGGAAGATATCCGACTGAATAGAATGAGGGCGTCATTGTGAAAATTCCGAAGAAGGGCGACCTTCGAGATTGTGGTAATTGGTGTTGTATATGTCTGCTTACTGCCGCATCAAAAATTATGGTTAAGGTAATTCTCAATAGGATTACATAGGACATAATTAATTAAAATATTGTCCAGTCTTGTCCATGCCATATTTCTGGTAGAGCCATGATTCCATCTGCGTAGAACTTCTGCGGTTTCTGGTTTACCTTTAGGGAGTTTTGAAGAGTTCGAAATAAATGGTAGTCTGAAGGTGCAAAGTCATTACTATAAGTTGAATAAATTAAAACTTCCCAACTTAGCTCATTCAGTTTTTCCCCAGGTCACTGATTTATTTATTTAAACGCTTTTGAACAAAAATGATAACATTTTCATTTATAAAAAAGCAGAAATATTGGAACAGTAACGAAAAGAATTCAAACATTAAAGATTTGTAGTTTTTACTCCATTTTTAAATAAAGCGATTGTAGTAGTTAAAGATCCTAGTTGAAGTTGATCGTGATTCCTTAGCACGTTTAACATCGGGGAGTGATAGTAAATATCGAGTGATGCTCGAGGATGATAGAAATTATCTGAATTTCTGGTTAAGACAGTCCTTTTCCGGAAATTCAGGTCATTGCAGTTAAGCAAATAGTTGTAAAGGTTGTAGAGGAAGCTATAAGTCTCTCATTAGAGCTGATATAAGGGTTTTTTTAATTTGTTGTAAGGGTGCGAGTAAATTTAGGCTGAACGACGGCCCAACATGGCAAGAAGTCCGACACGATGGAGCAGTATTCTAAGATACTACGAACGAGAGTTGTAAATAGCAGGGCTACTGTTCTTGTCGGACGGAAGACGAACCCAACCACTCTGTATGCCTTATTTATAATCTCCGAATAAAAATTGACGAATTTAAGCTTGCAATCGAAGGTCCTTCCAAGATCCTTTATTGTAGATACTGCTGGAGGTCCAAGCAGTCAGAGTAAGAGGAAATTTCACGGAATATTTTGAGATTGTCCACGTATAAAAGACAATTTGATGATAAGAATTGGGCCATATCATTAATGAAGAGCGCAAATAGCAACGGACCGAGAATAGATCCCTGGGGAACATCAGAGTTAGATTGCATTAGCGAATTCGATAAAGTAAATTTTTCGCGCTCAATTCATGCAGCATCCACTCATCGAGTTTTCTGAGAAATACAGCCGCACGCAAATGATTCAAAACAGTTTTCTGAGCAATGTTTAGCCCCACACGGATCTCAGTGGTCGCTTGTGAATTTTCATCGACTTTTTGAAGACTTTCGTCGACCTTTTCCGTAATTGGACTGGCAGAGCGAGGTGCATATTTGACATCAAAAATTCCTAGACGAAACCGCTTGAACCATTGTTGTACTACACGTATCGATAGAGGGTCAGTTCAGTAATCTGCGCAATTTTTTTCACGAGTCTGCGACGTATTCTTGTCATTATGTAAGTAAAACTTCAAAATGGCACGAATTTCTTCGGTAGAGATTTCCGTTTTCAAACTTGAATAACTTTTAAGTAGTTGATTGAAATTGCGCATTTTCTGACAAAAACTATTTTCTGAAATGTCACCTTTCTAGCATGTATTTATTTTCTAAATTCTCTTTAGTATTACCAAAGATAATCGACTTCAAAGACATGTGTCGGCAAAATACGAAAAGAGTTTTTACTTCATCTATTACATCCTTAAAAAAAATTATCAAAATATTTATCACATCACTGATGACTTACTGTTTTCTTCCTTACAAAATATAAGTCAATAACGAGTGATAAATAAAAAATATTAATAGTGTTCATACTTCAAAAAATAATAAGGCATCATAAAATATTATTAGCAAGTAAGAAAATGCTTATTTTTTTAAATTGGCAGTTTTGAAAGCATGTGAACTCCTTGAAGTCGTTTAATCTCAATAATGCTTTTCCGATTAAATTGATTTATACGAATCATAAAATGTTGTAAACCGATTTTTCTGAATCAGACAGTTTCTTGGTAAGTTTTGCGGTAATCCGGCAATTTCAAGTATGCGAACAAAGAAACGGACACTCTTGCTTACTGAAATTCACTGAGCAAACGTGGGCTTTTATAGTGCATCCAATTTAACTACCGAAAATTATACGACACTTTAACCGGCAACCGAAACGAGCTTCCGATTGTTGTTCAACGATCTTTATTTGCCCATTTTACTGACATTTTATCTCGAAATGGTCATTGCTGGTTCTTTACGATCATCAACGATCTCGTACGCCTGTTGGTCTGTTCGTCAGCAGGAGACAAACTGAGTCTCCTAAATTTGTTGAAATCTTAAACCGAATGTATTTACACAGCACTTATGAGCCATTAATCATTTTTTGAGTTCTTAATTGCAACTGGCATATTATGATACGAGCCCCATACCTGCGATCTACAGCGATCTGTAAGGTAGATTATGTCCACAACACATGTACCTACAATCTGTAGAAACCGCATCTCGCCAACTAGATTTCATTTATGGAATATTACGGGCACGAAGAATACAAAAACCCCACTTAGATGGCTGCTAAAGACATTTCTGTTCGCATTGAAATGAAATCCAAGATACCCCAGGAAAGATATGTTGTCGCCTTGGACTTTTATGATTTATGGTCCACTTCAAATCACCTGGGAAATAATTTGCCTCGGATGACACTTTTATTTGGTTTCTCGTCTCTTGTCTGTTTGTTGTGGCTCCGGGTTGTATGAAAGAACTAAAGAAAAAAAAAAAAAAAAATCTCAACCCGTTTACATATCGTTTCGAACGTACGGTTAGCATCACGTGTGAGCGATTGGTGCAAGTAAAAATCCCACGAACTCGAGCCGAGGTGAATTTCTAAAACGAAATTCGATAAAAATGTGCTACAATTTAACATACGTGTTTATTCGCTTGTTGCGCGAAAAGCGTTTCATGTACGACATCACATTGAATTGGATAAGGGACGCGTACCGCGCCAGGTTGCACATCGCCCGGCCAGGTGACTTTCCACGAATGAGGTGCAAATTGAAATCAACTTGTGTCATACCTGGGCCAAGCCAAGACGAATTAAGTGTTGGGTCTAAAGAGCGTGAGACGATCATCGCGCGTCTCAAGAAGTGGACCTGCTGTTGTAATCCGTTTTCTTGTCTTTGGTTATGTTAATCGTCTTGTGTTGTAGCACTACGTGTTATCGCCGCGATGTGAGTGTTCGCGCCTATAGTACAGCGAATACATCAAGTACCTTACATGGAGAAGGAGGAGTTTTGAGGAGGAGTTTGATGGATAAGGTTGTTGAAAATTTGTCTAATTTTGCACTCATGTGCGAACATGTGCGATTGGGTCATAAAGAATGCTCCTAGTTGGTTAGTAGGACACACACATGGAATAATAAAATATATTTTGCAGTATTCTAGGGGGTAATGTGCAATTAAGTTTGTTCTACATTTCGTTCTGGATCTGAAATGGATTTTTTATTATCGCAAGATCTATGAAATGCACATTTGTATGTACATACGTATTTTTCTGCACGGCAAATACAAGCAGTTGATTTCAACTTATACGATAACGATTGTTTATAAATCAAACAGCTCCATCAGATTGCAATTGCTATTAATATGTGTTTCAAATTTATGATGCTGCAATTTTACTCTGAGATAAAATTTTAAAATAGTTTAGATGTTAGAGTTTACTTTCAAAGCTAAACTATGTACTTTAGGCTAGGTAGGTAGATAAGCAGAGGAGACTGCTCAGATATAAGTACGGGCGCACATGGATCAAAAGCTGGTCCGTTGGCGCTACAGCCCAAATCGGACCTTGGCCTCCTGATATTCAGGTTCCTTAACATTTTTTTTTCATTACTTATTATGGAATGCAAATTTTTTCATTATCGTAGAATGAGGTGACCAGGGTATATCCAAGTAGGCAAACTGCTGGAATTATATATTGCACCGACCGAAATTTGAACTCCCAACCTTCACATTACAAGACCAACACGCTACCTACTAGGCTACACCCTAGCTAGTTGATTAGCTTCGTAGTAGGAGTAAGGACTCCTACTACGGAGCTAATCATCTGCCTGCTTGGTGAGATCAGTCTAGCAGAGCGTTATTAATTCAGCACAGGCCAAAGCTGTCTGATGGTATTACATGTAACACCGTCCATCTGTCGTCATCTCCTGCCTTTCCTGAGATCTGGATATTCGTCGTTCCACCATGGTGGCTTCTGTTTACCTCTTGGCTTTCTAGTGGGACAAGAGCGTGGTATTGCCCAATTTAAAGCCATTGTTAAGCTAAACACGACCTCATCAAGATCAACGGTGGTATCCGAAAGACTTGAAACTTCGGAGTGAAATCCCTTTACAGTATTCCTATACTTGGACCAATTAGTATTCCTGTAGCTTCTGGAGACTGGTTTTTCGGAAGGATGATAATCTAAGTCAAATTGAAGGCATCGATGGTCTGAGAAGGAATGTTCATTGAACTCCTTCCAGTCGCTAACTAATGCGCTGTATATTCTGAGACTAGTGTAATGTCTATGACCTTCTGTCTATTTTTTGTAGCAACAGTGAGTCCCCTCTACCCATTTGCAGAGCAGGTGGTTGGTGCTCAAGAGGTATTCTAGCAGTACCTCGCCTCTTTCATTGATGTCAGAGTGACTCCATACTGTATGATGCGTTTTAGTGTCACATCCAATAATGAGGTCTGTTATGAGGTTCCGTGCTCCAGCAATTAGACCTCTCAGAATATTTAGTGGGAGTGGCCCAGGGTGATCATGAGCCAGGTAAGTCGAAATCAGTCAGTAGCTTACTCCAGATGAAATCTGAGAGTATGTTGTGTTGGCCTTACCGTTTGTAACGCTAAGAAATAATGCTCGCACAGAGCTGCCAAGAGTACATAAATATTTGTTGTTGCTCAAAAACCTCGATTTCGAGTGACCGTCTGTCCGTATGTCTGTCCGTCTGTCAGTTCGTCTGTCTGTCCGTATGTCCATCTTTCTACAACAGAACTCTCGAACACTTTTAGCTATCACGCTGAAATGTGTTGTGTGTCATTTTTAGCGAACCGGCTACTTCTTCCCATTCCTTCTACCGCCTCCCATTCAAATTTCATGAAATTTCGAAATTTTGAAACATTGGTTTTTCTTCGAAATAACTTAAGCAATCGACTTGAAATTTGGGTCAAAGTATAACAATGTGTATATCATTAGCATCACAAAATATTGATTCGAACTCCTTACTCTTTCTATATCCTCCCATACAAATGCACAATTTTCAAAAATATATTTATTCGATTTTCATTGAAGCTAGCGAAGCTAAATGGCCAAATTTTTGCTTGTGTTAATTTCATTATAATTGCAACCAATTAAAAAAAAATCATAAACTTCACCTCACTCCTTCTACCTTCATTAAAATTTCACGAAATTTTGAAATTTCAATTACATTACTTTTCTTCAAAACTATCAAAGCAATCGACTCGAAGTTTTGTTCAAAGTATAATAATAAACATAACAGAATTAAGATTGGGCGTAAAGCCCAATCATATGATACTCTAGATGAAATGAGAAAGAGTTCAATGTACCGGAAAATATGTCACCTCTAATTCTTTTGAATAATTAATAGTGACTTTTGTATGGGAGGTGGTAGAAGCAGAGGAGGAAGGTTTGTGATTTTTAGATATGACACCTAATGTGGTATGCAAAATATTTCGTGCTGAATTTAAGGTATGTAGGTTTCGGGGCATTTGTATGGGAGGTGGCAGAGGAAGTGGAGGGGCTTAGAAGATTTTGAAACCGCTTATCGACATCATTAACGCCAGGCTTTGTTTCAATTTCAAAGTCGATAGCTCTCACATGTTTGAAGAAGAAACGCTTTCCTTGAATTTATATTATAGATATTTATATGAGAGGGGGTAGAAGGAGTGAAGAGGAGCTGATAATTTTTTTAGCATTTATTGCAATTATTAAAAAACTAATTATGGCAAAATTTTAAGTTTATACTTTTTCTAGTTTTAATGGAAATCGATATAATGCACTTAACAAAAATTATGCATTTGTGTGGGACGGGGTAGAAGGAGTGTATGGATCAACACATATTTTTTTTTTCGTTATTGATATTTCTATTTTTATACCTTATGCAAAATATCAAGCTGATAGCCTTGATAGTTTCGAAGAAAAATAATTTGATTTAAATTTCAAAATTTCGTGAAATTTGTATGGGAGGGGGTAGAAGGAGTGAGGTGAAGTTGATATTTTTTTCAATACTAATTACAACTATAATATAAATAATTCTGGCAAAAATTCGTTTTTACAACTTTGCTAGTTTCAATGAAAATCGAAAAAATGCATTTTTCAAAATGCTTTCCTTGAATTTATAATACAGATATTTATATGGGAGGGCGTAGAAGGAGTGAAGAGCAGCTGATAATTTTTTTTAAATTTATTGCAATTATTAAGAAATCAATTCTGGTAAAATTTTAAGTTTATACTTTTTCTAGTTTTAATGGAAATCAATATAATGCACTTAACAAAAATTATGCATTTGTATGGGAGGGGGAAGAAGGAGTGTACGGCTCAAAATACATTTTTTTCTCGTTATTGATATTTTTATTTTTATACTTTATGCAAAATATCAAGCTAATAGCTTTGATAGTTTCGAAGAAAAATAATTTAATTTAAATTCCAAAATTTCGTGAAATTTGTATGGGAGGGGGTAGAAGGAGTAAGGTGAAGTTGATAATTTTTTCAATACTAGTTGCAATTATACTTACTTACTTACGATGGCGCTACAGCCCAAATCGGACTTTGGCCTCCTGAATGCTTTGCCTCCATCCATCTCGGTTCAGTGACCGCGTCCTCCAGTTTGAAAATCTTAGCAGTGATTTGCTGTCTGCGTCAATCGAATCCTCCCAGCGCTTTCGTGGTTTTCCGACCGGTCTTTGTCCGTTGACTTTCCCTTTTAGTGTGCGTTTGGGAATTCTTCCGTCATCCATCCGCTCCACATGACCAGCCCATTGTAATTTTTTAAATTTTATGAGGGTTGACACTTCTGGATTGTCGAAGATGGCATACAATTCTCTATTGTATCGTATTCTCCAGATCGAGTCTTCCCTCACAGGTCCGAGGATTTTTCTGAGGACCTTCCTTTCAAAGGCGTTAAGTCGTTTTTCGGACGCCTGAGTTAATGTCCACGTTTCGCTGCCATATCATAGCACAGGTCTTATGATTGTTTTGTATAGCTTAAGTTTTGTTTTCCTGTGCACGTTCTTGTTTTTGATTATTGGAAGTACCGAATAATAAGTCTTGTTTGCCATAATTATCCTTCTTTTAATTTCGATGGGTTCGCTTCCATCCTTCGATAGATTTGCCCCTAGATATATGAAGTTGTCTACGTTTTCTAGGTTATAGTCTCCTACTGTAATATTTTGTCTGGTTGGCGTCTTTTTCCTAGTTTGCGTCATAATTTTTGTTTTGTTTTCATTAATGCGTAGTCCAACTTCCCTTGCTACCGAGTCAAGGTTTACAAATACTTCCTTAGCACTCTCCAGAGATCTTGCAAGGATATCTATGTCGTCGGCATATGCTACGAGTTGTGTGGATTTGAAGCATAGTGTTCCCTTGGTGTCAACGGGAAGTTTCCGAACAACATATTCGAGTGTTAAGTTGAAAAGCATTGGTGTGAGGCCGTCACCTTGCTTAAGGCCGTTGTCTGTTTTAAAACTGGAAGTCAGACCGTTTTCTACTCTGACTTGTGACAAAGACTCAGTCATTGTCATTCTTGTCAGTCGAACCAGTTTCGGTGGGACTCCAAACTCCAACATGATTTTATACAGTACGCGCCTGTCGATACTGTCGTATGCTTGTTTGAAGTCAACAAATATCTGGTGCACATCAATATTATATTCCCAGCACTTTTCCAGCACCTGTTTAACTGAGAATATCTGGTCCGTGGTTGAGCGTCCAGCTCTAAATCCGCCTTGGTATTCACCAATTACTTTATCAGCATAGGGCTTAATTCTCTTTTCTAGAATTTTCGTCAAAATCTTATAAGACGTACACAACAGAGATATTCCTCGGTAGTTTTCGCAGCAGAGTTTGTCACCTTTTTTATAAATTGGACATATGATGCTCTTGCGCCAATCTTCAGGAAGTATTTCCTGCGTCCATATGTCCGCGACTAATCTATGTAGGAGATGCGCTATGCAGGTGTCGCCGGCTTTCAGAAGTTCAGCTGGAATTTGATCAGTGCCCGGCGCTTTGTTGTTTGGGTGGTTCCTTAGGGCTGTTTTTACTTCTTCGAGTGTGGGAGGACTCAAAGCGGATCCTTCATCAGCTGTTACATCAGTTATACCTGCTATTGTATCTGCTGCTGCTGTTCGTGTAGGTGATGGGCTCGGGTTAAGAAGGTGTTCAAAATATTGTGCCGATCTTAGTTTTATATCTTCCGCGTTACTTATAATGTTCCCTTCCGCATCCTTGCATAGGGTCGTTTTCGGTTTGTAACCTTCTTTCATCCTTTTGACAAGGGAATACGCGGCTCTTGTGTTGTGTAATTTAAATTGTTCGTCCATGTTTTTAATTTCGTCATTATTGTACTTCCGTTTTTTTTGTCTGCATATTTTGTTTGCAAATCGTCTAAGATCCTTGTACTTGTCTTGTTTGGCTCGTGTCGGCCGTTCCGTTAATATTTTGTAAGCTTCATTTTTTCGTTCTAAGGCATCTTGGCATTCTTTGTCGAACCAATCATTTCTTTTGCGCCGGGGTTGTTGTCCTATCACCTCCTCTGCGACAGATGTAATGCCATCTTTGATTTTTTGCCACATTTCTTCTATTGGCATTCTGACAGTGGTATTCAGCATTGTCGCGAAGTGCCTCTCCAAGGCTAACGCATATTTCGCAACTATTTTCTCGTTTTTGAGTTTCCCTATGTCGAATTTAGGAACCGGTTGTATTTTTGAGTGTCCTCGGTTTGCGATTCGACATCGAAACTTAATCTTTACCAAATAGTGGTCTGTGTCGCAATTAGCCCCTCGACATGTACGCACGTCGAGAATGCAGGAGGCCATCCTTTGCAATTATAATAAAATTAATTTTGACCAAAATTCGTTTTTATAACTTTGCTAATTTCAATGAAAATCGAAAAAATGCATTTTTCAAAATTACGCATTTGTATGGGAGGGGTTAGAAGGAGTGATGGGATCGGATTAATATTCAGTTATAATAATGAAATTTATTTTGTCATACTTTGACCCAAATTTCAAGTCGATACCTTAAATAGTTTTAAAAAAAAAACAATTTCTGAAAATTTCGGAATTTCGTGGAATTTGTATGGGAGGGGGTAGAAGGGGTGGGGAGATGTAGCCCGTTCACAAACTTAAAGTTCGTTTTTTGCTAAAAAATGACTCACAAAAATTTTTAGCACTATAGCTCAAAGCTTTCGAGAGTTATGATGTAGACAGACGGACAGACAACAACTCGGAATCGAAGTTTTCTAGCGACAACAAATATTTCTGTACCCTTAGCGGCTCTGTGAGAGCATTATTTCTTAGCGTTACAAACTGTAAGGCAAACACAATATACTCTCAGATTTCATCTAGAGTATAAAAATATCATTTATGACATAAAATTTTGTTTTGATCCGAATACTCCTTCTACCCCCTCCCATTCAAATGCAGTTTTGTTAAATGCATTATATCGATTTGCATTTAACTAGAAAAAGCAGAAACTTTAAATTTTTTCGAGGTCTTGTGCCTTGATAATTGTAATAAATGCTGAGAAAGATACCAACTTCGCTTTACTCCTTCTACCCCTCCCATACAAGTATCTATATTAGAAATTCAAGAAAAACATTTCTCCTTCGAATTATTTTTATTACAATTACAACCAATTTTAGAAAAAATTATCATCGTTCTACGAAATTTCGGAATGTCAATTAAATTATTTTTCTTCAAAACCGGCAAAGCTATCAACTTTAAATTTTGATAAAAGTATGCTGTTACAAATATAATTGATGTCGAAAAATTTGGCTTTAATTCGAATATTCCTTCTACCACCTCCGATACAAATGCTCAATTTTGGTAAATGCATTTTTTCCAATTTTTCCAGAATTTGTCCCTTAGTAATTGCAATAAATGCTAAAAAAATATGAACTTCGCTTCACACTTTCTATCACCTCCCATACACTTTTTTTTATTGGAAATTCATTAAAAGTATTTCTCCTTCAAACATATGAGAGCTATCGACTTTAAAATTGTAACAAAGCAATGTGATTAGGATTCAAAATCATCCAAAACCTTGGACTTTCTCTGCCACCCCCCATACAAATGCCATAAACTCAGACAAAAATTGTTCAGTTTCCTCTATTATGAAAGCTACAAACATTAAATTCACGAAACATTTTGCATACTACGTTCGGTGTTACATATAAAAATTATAAACTTCCTCCCTTTGCTTTTACCACCTCCCATACAAAAGTCACTATCTAATATTCGAAAGTATTTGAGATGACATATTAGCCGGTACAATAAACTATTTCCTATTTCTTCTATTGTATCATATGGTTGGGCTTTACGCCCCCTAATGGTTTTGCTGTGGTATATATGTAAAAAGCGATCGTTTGTGAAAGAGGGACACAGTCGAAATTTTGAAGTGACTAAGTCGTGTGATCGACAGCGCGAATAGTAAGACGACATATTGTGAACGAAAAGTGTTAACGTGATTTTTGAATGGCGGAAAAATAAAGTTTTTGCTTATTTAATTTTAAGTGAACAAGTTTTATTGTCACTTGAAATCTAGCGACCACGAATAGGTTTCTGATATGAAGGGAAATTCTCCTTCTAAAGTCATTGAAACTTTCATTGCATCTAGAGTATTGCATGATTGGGGCTTACCAGTAATCGTAGTTATTTATGTTTAATACGAGACTACTAATAAACTAATTAAATACTAGAAGCATAACAGGACTACGATTGGGCTTAAGGTCCAATCATTCTAGATGAAGAAACATTTTCTGATTTTAAGAAATTTTGTATGGGGTTGGTGGAAGGGGTAACGGCATTGGACCAATTTTTTCGCATCTTGGTAGAATTGCTATCAGAATGTTTTATTGAAAATTTCAGCTTCAAAATTTTATAGGTACTGAGAAAATTAGTATATTGGATTTAGTGAATTATGCAGTTTGTATGGGTGGTGGAGTTCTTAGTGACTTTTCAGAAATAACTATAAACATCATGCATTTAACATGTTTTCGATCGCAGATCTGTAGCAATCAAACTTTTCAGGCAAATCGCCTTTTTGGAGAGTTGCGAAATTGTGTCATATTGTATGGGAGGGGGTAGAAGGAGTGAAGCTAATCTTCTACTTTTTTTTGGTCTTACTAATAATTTTAAATAAATACTTTGTTCAAAATTTCAGATCGTTAAATTTTATACTACGTACTGAGTAAATTTGTTTAGAGTATTGGTTTGGTGAATGTTTTCACAGTGCATTTCGAATTGAAAGAAAAGATTTCCGGATTCTACACTGTTACGCTTTATTATTCGTGACGTTTCGGTCTCTGCTGAGACCTTTATCAAACTGATCGACAATTACAAAAGAGAATTATGAAATAGAAAAGGGGGGTTAATTGAGTGTGGGAAGGGTAATTGAGGTTAAATTAGTTAATTGAGGTTAATTAATTAGTACGAGGTAGTTAAATTAGTCAAGGATTTTTGGGTACGGATTTTGTTCTTACCAAATTTTACGGCAGGTAGCCAAACTGCTGATAACTTGTATCCGGTGTCTCGGTTAAAGTTCTGTGGATGTTGGAAATTTCTATTGCTTCTCGTACTATTCGTTGATAATATTGATTTGTCCTGGCCAGAATTTGCACATTGTCGAAATCGATTGTATGGTCCTCCGTCGTTGCATGTTCCGCGATCGCTGATGACTGTATCTGGTTTTTCCGTGTGCATTGTTTAGTGTATTTCATGAAAAAGTGCAGTTTGTATGGAAGGTGGCAGAAGGAGTAAGGGGATTCAAATAATTTTTATACCGTAGATTGAAATTGGTATAAAAATAAAATATTCCAAATTTAAGTTCAATAGCATTCATACTTTTCGAGAAAATCGGCGTACTGTCAAATCTTGGAAATGCGTCAATTTGTATGGGAGGGGAAAGAAGGGGGGGAACGATTTGGCTCGTTCACGAACTGAACCTCACTTTTTTGTCAAAAATGACGTGTACAAAATTTTAACGTTCTATCTCAACATATTCTGAAGCTAGAGAGCGAACAGACGGACGGGAAGACGGACAGACGGACGGACGGACAGACCGACTGACGGACATCTGGTTGTGAGATTTTTTAATGATAATATTAACTTCTGTATTATTCATTTATTTCTCCGATCTTTATTTCTTAGCGTTACAAACCTTAGAATAAACTTATAATACTCTCAGATTTCATTTAGGGTATAAAAACCAGAATAGTAAAAGGTATAATAATTATAGCTATAAACTTTTTCTTAAAAGTCACAAAATTGGTTATAAGATACAGGTTATCAACTTTAGACTCGTGTCACTGCTCTTATAGTGAACTCAGATAAACGAAAATCTATATTAAGATTCCTTGATCAATTCATCTTTCAAAACTATGAAAAATTATCTATCTAATCGCATTTTTCCTCAATCGACTATTGGTCAGCTAAAATCAATAAATACACGGTGAGGATTTTTGTTGTTGGATTTTTAGGCTAATTTAGTCATGAAACGGGAAAATCAGAATTCCAGGGTAAGAAATTTACTCACAGTACCTTATTATAAAAATAATAAAGAAGAACTACCCGGGTCTCATTCTACACGGTCTAGGGTAAAGGATTCTGTGGATGGTAGCTTAATTAATTTTCTTCATTTCTAGATCAACGAAAAGCCTAACCTCTTCGATACTTTGCGGCCGAATATCAGGCCTATCACCAGCTCAACGTCAGCTTTGTACAGAATCCCCAGACGCTTTAGTAGCTTTAGGTGCAGGACATCTTCTAGGCGCACAAGAGTGCCAACATCAATTCAAAGGCCATCGCTGGAATTGCACCCAAGTGTGGCAGCGTGAAGTCTTCGGTCATGTAATGTTTGTCGGTAAGTAGAATCATTTTTCATTCGGCATTTTTAATTTACTTTTAATTGAGTTCATTTTTTTTTTAATTCGTCCACTTTAGTCGTTTTGTTTTCGCTCATAAAAGCTTCTGAAGGTTGTTCTTGATGTCCTCTCAGATTACTGATAAAAAAATAAGTACCATGCATGTTACCTACCTACCCAGAAGTAATTTTCGCCACAATATTTATGGTGATTTCTTGCAGATTTCTGGTTATAATGCGCTAAAGTATCTCGTGCATGCATTCGTTTCGCATAAAAATTGCCTGTCAGTAGGGAGTAATTAATTATCGCGTATACAGGAATTAAGTGGTAAAATCGCCTACATGTTAGCGACGATAAGAGTTTAAATGGTGAATCCGAAAAATAAGTGTGAAAGGATTACGAATTGTTTTTTATGTTCATGTTGTAACCGAATGTAGGCTCATAAATCAAAAGTTCTTCAAAATTCGTCATTCTATTTTTTTTTCACAATGTAACGATCGCGCCAGTTATTCTGTTGCGAAATAAATGTCATTAAGAAAACATTCCATCAGAAAAAAAACCTCTTCATTTGAAATATACTGGAAAAAAAAACCCACAATAGTAAAAAAAACCCACGTCGAAGGAAAAAACACAGATGAATTGCAACAAATGTCGCCTGGTATCTAACAGGTGAATGCAATCGCGCAAGTTCTTTGCGTAGCCATAGATAAGCAAAAATGGAAGTTGGTTAATGCTTAGTTGAGCAGGACAAGGCGATCTAGTCTTATGCGCATTTAAGATTGCATGCAAAATTTGAGGGTATTTTTGGATGGGTTATTTATTGGGTTACTCTCTTACCCGGTTTTTTTCCATTGTCATTTTAAAAGGGTTTTTTTCCTACTACATTCTGTTAAAATTTGTGATTTAGAAATCTACTCTCCGAATTATCGATTTCCTTTGATAAAAACTCTATGAACGGGTTATTTCATATTATTCGAATATTAATCCTCACTCATACAACTACTCCGCATATATTAATCAACTTCCATTCGTCATCGCATCACCACCGTCGTGACACCCATAATTGCACATGTTGTGCAGATTTGGGCGCGAGATATGAATCTGAAAGTTCCACTTGCCTTGTTAAATGTTAATCAGGAACGACCGATCGGGGCTGGCAAATCGCAAATTTAAATTCGTGCGTTGGATGTGGGGTGGGCAACACTGACTAATTGAATTAAAATCGTTTCAGGATCACGAGAAGCGGCATTCACCTACGCAATTGCAAGTGCCGGTGCAGTGCATGCGGTAACGGCGGCCTGTGCACGCGGCAACATATCACTTTGTGGCTGCGACACGATGCAACGAAATCTGCATGCCTCGCAACATCATCACCTCCGACATGGTCCGCCGGCAGATAGCGTTGGAGGCAGTAGTCAGCCATGGAAATGGGGTGGTTGTTCGGCCGATATCACGTTTGGCATGAAGTTCGCACGGAAGTTCCTAGACGCACGTGAGATTGAAGGCGATGCACGCAGCCTGATGAATCTGCACAATAATCGAGCTGGTCGAAAGGTGAGTTCCTGTAGATTTGCACGCTACGTGCTTCCTTTTCTTCCTTTTTTGTTTTAATTTAATTTTCAGCTTGCTCTCATATATAAGTATATAGCATTGCGTTCAGCATGATCTTCTCGTTCCCGTCCTTTCCGTTTTTGCACTCAACTCGAAGTGTATTTCAGGTCCAAAACTTGATTTATGGACATGATAGCTTCGGTTAGTTGGTTCGGTTTTGCTGTGTTTCCATCTCCATTACCTTTCTGGGTTTTGTATGCAGTTTCTGGACTTTGTTGTGGAGTCATTTCTTTAAGGGATCTTCCAAGTTATTCAGAAAATTTAACGATTCCATTGTGTCTGCAAATATTTTTTGTTGTTTGTGGACTGGACTACCAGTGCTGCTCGACGATTGTGGAAGAATTCTCAATGCGAATGCCTTGTGGAAATCAAAAAAAGCATAAATTTTTATGATTCCTTATTTAGACAGATCTAATGAGGTGAACCACGAAAATGGATGTGGCTGCGAATTCTATTTTGACATTAATTCGCTGGGAATTTATGGGCAGAGAGTTCCATGGAAGATACGGATTAGAGATGGTTTAGTATTCAGCGAATTCAATACATGTAATTGTTTTGTTTATGATTTATGGATAATCGATTTTGGTTCAGTTTCTATTTTATTTCATCACTAAGTCAATTGATCAATGCGTGTGGTGAGAGTTTTTTATTCTTAGATGTTGATTTCTCATCTGGTAATTTTACTATATTATTCTAATAATAAAGTGCATACTAGCAATCAGCAGTCCGTGTGTAACTCAATGAGTATATACAATACCTTGTTATGCATCAATTATCTGATCCTCTCTTTTAAAAGCAGGACGCGTCCTTTAAGATCGCTTCTAAAGATGTTATGGAAAATCACTTTAATATCGGCTTATAGTCACACGCTTTTGACCGTGAAGATGGCTCAGTGATCGTCTGCTTTGCGATCTAGGATCCTAGGTTCAAATCGACTTCTGGACTTGAAAAACATCACTTTCTTATTCGTTACACAATTATGAGATCTAAATCGTACTTTTTGCTCAATACTTAAAAGAAGCTTAAAAATGGCTTCGTAAATTGCTTTATGTTAAATATGCTTCTGTTAAAACTAAAGCGGAGTGCTTACTTCAGCGGACATGTAATTTCAAAATGTATGTGAAATATTAGCAAGTTCGAAGCACTTCCTCGCGACAAACTAAGCGCATAAGAAGTACTTCGCAAGCGCTTTTTTCTTGCTGGGGTAATTAAAGAATGAAAAATGTTTATACTTTGTAAAACCCGCCGTGTTGTTAATGGTTACCCATTAAAACCGCCTATTTCGAAATTTGACTACGATTGGGTGCATTACCCAATCGTGCGATACTCTAGATGAAAGATATATATATATTTTTTTTTATTTAAGAAATTTCGTAGGAGAAGTAGTGAAGAGGTAACGACACTGAACTAATCATTTCAAATCACGCTAAGGTTGCTATGCTTTACACAAAATTTAGGATTCAAAAATTAAATAGGTACTGATAAAATTAGTGTATTGGATTTACTGAAATTGTGCAGTTTATATGGGCGGCGGTAGAAGGAGAGGCGAGCTCTTAATGACTTTTTCAGAACTATAAACATCATGCTTTTGACATCTTTTAAATTGAAGATCAGTAGCAATCATACTTTTCAGAAAAATCAGCTTTTTGGGAACTTGTTGAATTATGTCAAATTGTATGGGAGGGGGTAGAAGGAGTGAAGCTAATTGTCTACTTTTTTAAATCTTACTAATAGTTCTAAATAAATATTTCGTTCACAATTTCAGTTCGATCAATTTTATACGTACTGAGTGAATTTGTTCAGAGTATTTCATGAAAAAATTCAATTTATATGGGAGGTGATGGAAGGAAGTGATCGAATAATTTTTATGCAACAGATCGAATTGATTATAAAACTAATGTATTCGAAATTTCAGATCAATAGTTTTTATGCTTTTCGAAGAAATCCATTTATTGTTGAATTGCGAAATTGCGTCATTTTTTATGGGAGGGGGTAAAAGTAGTAAAGTTAATCGTCTATTTTTTTTTAGTATTATTAATTATTCTAAATAAATATTTGGTGCACAATTTCAAATCGATAGATTTTATAGGCACTTAGTAAATTGGTTTAGAGCATTTCATGAAAAAGTGCAGTTTGTATGGGAGGTGGTGGAAAGAGGGGGAGTAGACAAATAATTTTTATACAGTAGAATGAAATCATCATGAAAGTGGTTTATTCCAATTCTCAGATCAATAGCATCTATACTTTCCGGGAAAATCCGATTATTGTCAAATTGCGAAATTGTGTCATTTTGTATGGGAGGGAGTAGCGATTTGGCCCGTTCATGGCCTTGCCCTACAACTAACCCCAGATGTAGGATGAGGTTTTACCAATTCTTGCAACCATCTTTGGAGACTAGCGACTCCACGGACGTGAGCTAACTATCCCGCTGAGGGTTGAGGGCAGTAGAATTCACCCATAACCAGTCCCACTTGCCCTAAAAATGGCAAATGGACACTCACTGGATCATGGGCTTATCACCCGTAATCTTAAATCCTTACTGATACCAGAAACAGATACAGCGTCTCGGACATGGACGGATTCTACGGTACCGACTTTTGGCATTCGAAAACGGACTGTGATTGGCTTCGAACATTGAATGACGGGGGAAGGACTCGGATCGCTCGGTCCATGCACCGGCAATCAGCGATCGATCGTGAAATGGAGCACTGTAGCATCCAAATCTTGGGTTTGAGCGAGGTCAGGTAGACATTATCAGGAGAAGAACGAACCACGAGTGGAAACATAATATTGGATAATATTATCGTCGTTAGACTCAGGACCAGTGTCAGAAACTTCTCAATTCTGAAGTGCTCTGCACAAACTAATACCACAATACCTGGTGACAAAGAGAAATTTTATAACCAACTCAACCAACACTCGGGCTTGTTCCAAAAGGTGGTATTTTTATCATCTTAGGAGATATGAACGCCCAGGTTGGCTCTGATAATATTGGACTAGAACACATCGTGATATAAGCCAAAAACCAGTCTCTGCAAAGACGTGGAGGGCAACATCATCAGCGACGCACAAGAAATCAAAAGGAGATGGGCTTCCTACTTTGAACATCTTTTGAATCCCATCCCAGTAGCACCGATAACGACAGACAACATTTCAATTGAAGCCTCAACTGACAATTATGAACCATCATCTATACCACCCACGCTTGCTGAAATAAAAGCAGCCCTATGTGACCAAAAACGAAACAAAGCGCCGGGAATTGACGGGATACCAGTTGAACTTCTGAAAAACGGTGGAAACTGTGTCGCTGAAATACTGCACAACATGATATGCAAAATTTGGACAGAGGAAATCATACCCGACGACTGGCGAAAAAGCATTATATGTCCAATTTACAAGAAAGGAGACAAACTCTGCTGTGAGAACTACAGAGGTATATCATTGTTGTGTACGTCCTATAAACTACTGACAACAATTATTGAACGTCGTCTTAAGCCCTATACTAATGAAATAATTGGCGAATACCAAGGCGGATTCAGAACCGGACGATCTACAACAGACCAGATATTCTCGGTGAAACAGGTGCTTGAGAAATGCTGGGAATATAACACAGACGTGCACCAAATATTCGTAGATTTTAAACAAGCATACGACAGTATCGACAGGAGCGTACTATACCAAATCATGCTTGACTTTGGAATTCCTCCAAAACTAGTCCGACTAACAAGACTCACAATGACGAACACTGAATCCCAAGTGAGAATACAAACCGATTCCACAACCAGCTTTCGAACGGAATGTGGTTTAAAGCAGGGAGATGGTCTAGCCCCTATGCTTTTCAACTTGGCACTAGAGTATGTCATCCGAAAAATCCCAGTCGACACCAACGGGACACTACTATTCAAGTCCACCCAACTAGTAGCATACGCTGACGACATTAACATTCTAGCGAGATCCTTCCCTAGTGCTAAGGAGGTATTTGTCAATCTTGACTCCGCCGCAAAAGAAGTCGGGTTGCGCATTAATGAAAGCAAAACAAAAGTAATGACGCAAACAAGAAGGAGAACGCCAATCAGACAAAACATAACAATTGCGGAATATAATTTGGAGAGTGTGGACAACTTCATATATCTTGGGGCTAATCTAGCAAAGGACGGTAATGAAACAGACGAAATCAAACGACGGATAATACTTGCAAATAAGACGTATTATTCGGTACTTCCAATAATGAAATCCAAGAAAGTGCACAGGAACAATAAGCTGCGGATTTATAAAACTATTATACGACCTGTGCTCTGTTATGGCAGCGAGACGTGGACATTAACGCGAACTTCCGAAAAAGCAGTTAACGCATTCGAAAGAAAGGTCCTCCGAAGAATTTTGGGACCTGTGAAGGAAGGAACGGAATGGCGAATAAGATACAACCATGAGTTGTATCAACTCTACGACGAGCCAGAAGCTTCAATGTTCATCAAGTTACGTAAACTGCAGTGGGCTGGCCATGTAGAGCGAATGGAAGACAGAAGAATCCCCAAACGTGCTCTTAAAGGCAAAGCGAGTGGTAACCGGCCAGTAGGCAAACCACGCAAGCGATGGGAAGACTCGGTTGATGAAGACAGCAAAGCCATTCTAAAAATTAGCAGCTGGAGGACGCGGTCTTTGGATCGAGACGATTGGAGGCGACGACTTCAGGAGGCCAGGGCCCGATTTGGGCTGTCGCGCCATTGATGATGATGATGAGAACACATCGTGACCTTGAATTAAGAGACCCGAAAATGGCGAATTATTTGCGAAGTTTTGTAATACTCGGCAAATGGTCACCCGAGGGACACTTTTTCCACACAAGTGCCATCATAAAACATCCTGCGTTTCCCCTGGTGGTGTTACTTAGAACCAGACGGACCATTTGGCTATAAGTCGCCGATGGAGAAGATGTCTCCTCGATGTGGTGAGGCGTGCAGCTGACGTGGGGAATGATCACCACTTGATGGTTACCTGCTTGAGATTGTCCGCATTACCTATCCGATGAGCACTAATTCTTCAAATGAAGCACAAGTTTAATTTGTATAGATTTAGAGACCCCAACCTGTGTATGTGTAAAGCTGTGAGAAACCCTGGACGTCGCAAGACACATGTAAGGCGATCGGTAAAATGACAAATTGGTATTCATCTCGTAACTCGATATCAACCAACGAACATTCGACTTGAGACAAAACTACCACGATGCTCATATACAGCTTGAAAAGGCTGTTAAAGGCGACAAGAGAAAGGTCATTGCAGATCTGGTCAACAAGGCAGAATCTGCGGCTTACCTTGAGAATATAGTTTCACTATTTAAAATCATGATACCAATTGGTGATAGATGTCAACGGAACTCTTCTTAATATGAGTGAACACTAATTGCGGCGATGATATTTTAAATATCTTGTTAGAAGGAGATATTCCAGAAACAGAACAACTACCAAACATTCAACCGCAACAATCCTTTATTAGGGATGATCCCTCAGATGTGCAAGAGATAGTTTCCACCATTCCATCAATGGCGGGAAGGAAACCCCAGGTATAGCCGGACTACCAACCAACCTCATCAAAGCGGACCCGGAAATAACAGCCGATATACTTCTTCCACTCTTTACTGAAGTGTAGAATGGAAAATATCCGACTGAAGGAGTGCGTCATTGTGAAACTTCCGAAAAGGGCGACCTTCGGGATTGTGGGAATTGGCGTGATATATGCCTACCTAATGCCGTATCGAAAATCATGGGTAAGGTAATTCTCAATAGTATTAGTGATGTCTCTGATTCTCGAAGCCTATCAGGCTAGATTCCGTAAAGGGTCGTCTGTACTGACCACACAAATATCCTGCGGATAATATTAGAGAGGTCCGCCGAAATGGGTTCGCCACTACATCTGATATTTGTGGACTTCGAGAAAGCTTTCGACAGCGTTAAGCGAGATTACATATGGAATGTTTTGCGTAGAAGAGGTATTCCAGATAAGTTCATAGCTACGATTAAAGAGTGCTATGAAGATGCAAGGCGTTGCGTCTTGAATAGAGAAGAGCTGCCCGAGAGCTTCTCTGTGCGAATGGGTGTCAGACAAGGCATATTATCACCTGCCCTGTTTCTGGTGGTAATAAATGATATCTTGAAAGCTGCACTGGAAGGTGGGGAAGGTAAAGGTCTTCAATGGAGAACAGTTAACATCTTAAGTCACCTTGATTATTCTGATGACGTGTGTTTGCTTGCACATAACCGTTTGGACTTAGAGTCAAATGTTCGCTCGTTGCATTCTAAATGCAAAGAAGCGGGGTTGACAATAAATGGGTGTAAAACCAGGTACATGCACATAAGTTCGAACGCAAGCACAACTATTGTTCTTAACGGACAAGATTTTGAAGAGGTGCAAGATTTTATTTTCTCGGAAGCATTGTCAGCATGGACGGCGGAGCTGAAAAAGATATTGAGGCTCGTATAAATAAAGCTCGTCAGGCCTTCGATATCCTTTCCCCTTTCTGGAGGCTATGAAAGATCTCCCTTCGCACGACGCTACGAGTTTTTGACGCATGTGTCAAATCCTTGTTGTTATATGGTTGTACTACGTTGAAAGTGACCGTTCGACTTACCAAGAAACTACAGACTTTCGTGAAACAATGTCTCCGACGCATTTTAGTAATACTTTGGCCAGAAGTTATTTCCAACAACGAACTTTGGAGTACAACTGCCCAGACTAAAATAGGTATTGAGATTCAAAGGGGAAAGTGGCAGTATATCGGTCATACTTTGAGAAAAACAGAGCGAAACATCTGGATTGTAATCCTCAAGGAAGACGTCGGGTTGGTCGACCATGTAACACATGAAAGCGAGCAGTTGAGCAGGAACCCAGAGGAATAATCAAGTCCTGGCAACAGCGATGGTCCGATGCTCAGGATCGCGGCTTATGGAAGAGAGCTATTTCTGTCCTATGCCCTCATAGAACGTCTTAACAGGTATTTGATTTGATTGATTGATGAGAAGAAATGAAAGCCTATCAATTAAATTTAGAGAAAAGATTTTCGGATTCTACACTGTTACGCTTTATTATTCGTGACGAATAATAAAGCGCAACAGTATAGATTCCGGCAATCTGTTTTTTTAATTAGAAATGCACTGTGAAAATATTCATCAAACCATCAGCCTAAAAATAGCTGATTGGCTCAAGATACATTTGTTTTCGAGTTTCAATATTAAGCACACAATAAATATACATTCTCTTCTACAATGGCGCTACAGTCCAAATCGGACCTTGGCCTCCTGATATTCAGGTTCCTTAGCATTTTTTCCATACTTATTTTGGAAGGGTTGTTAGCCCTTCGCAAAACCCTCTTTCTACGAATTTTTCATTTTCTTAGAGTGAGGTGACCAAGGTATATCCAAGCAGTCAATGTGCCGGAATTATATATTGCGCCGTCCGGGATTTGAACTCACGACCTTCGCATTACAAGATCAAGACATTACCTACTAGGCTATACCCTAGCTAAATAAATAATATAAATATACATTCGCACATCCCATTTTTTGGAATAAGGCTAAATTTGTGGGCGCTTTTTAATTAAACTGAACCATTTTAGTTAATTTGATAGAGCACTTTATTTGAATTCCGAATTGCAATATACATATACACGGGCTCCGCACGGAAGCATCTATTATTTAAAAAACATAACAGAATTATGATTGGGCGTAATTTCCAAAGTACTATTTTGCCAAAAGTTCCCGTCAGGGCATAGACAATATGGTCAAGAATCAATTGTCCAAATTTGAAAAAAATCGGTAGAGCCATTCCCGAGTTCTGCGTTTCTAAAAAACGCCCGTTTGTTGGCGGGAGGGGGGTGGAAGAAGGCAAATATTGAACCCCCTTAACCTAAAGCTAACCAAGCTTAGCAATTTTAAACTTAAAGTAGAGCTCCTGGCTCGTGATTCGGCCCTGAGGTTGAGGAAGGACCGGTCATCACTGGCGCTCACGATCCTTCTTCGCGGTTAGCCGGCCTGGACACGTTTCACCCCTGCAGTGCATGGGTATTGAATAACGTTTCTTTTCATGATCATTGAGTGGGAAAATTAAAAACATTAAAAAGGAGACTGGAGCGGCGACGGCATCTGCCCTGAGCCCTGGGGAGCTGGTGATGGAGAGATCCGAGGTGCCTAAACAAG
Source organism: Chorisops tibialis (assembly GCA_963669355.1). NCBI lineage: Eukaryota > Metazoa > Arthropoda > Insecta > Diptera > Stratiomyidae > Chorisops > Chorisops tibialis. The sequence goes on along the minus strand of OY770262.1, from coordinate 80,148,935 downwards.
AGCCGAAAACGAGGAAACCGAGTAAGAAGATGTTGGTTCGTGGTGGGGAAAAAAGTGATGGACCAAGTGAAGTGGAGCAATAAGTGCTACCACGTGACGGAGGGAGTTTCGATGGAAGCCCTTACAAGGACATCGAAGTAACTACGAAACTGGAAAGCAATCATCGCAAAATTGGTTGCAACGTGGATTTCTTCCGCGGCCAGGCGGTAGTCGCAGGAAGTGCCTAGTTGCGCTCATCGGAACAGTGTGGCTCCAGCGTCGCTAGGATCTCTCTTGGAGTTATGGCACTAGATTGTCGACCGACCGGCGCATGTGAAGCAATATTAGCGGAAAGCACAAATGAAGCAAAGATCTCTCTAAACTACTTTCGATGCACTAACAATGGATGTTCGATTGGATTGTAGATTTTCGTGATTCGGTTTGATTATAATGAATTGCAGTATGCAGTCGACGAAGACGATACATTCGGAAATGTTGCTGATCATTAGCTGCCCGTGGCAACTAGTAAAAAGTATAAATTTAATAGTTTTATTAAAAAAAAAAGTTTTATAATTTCATATTTTAGATTTTATGCAAAATTCGGTTATGCTTAGAAACTAGTTCTTTTGAAATCTGTAAATATTATCAATTTTCTCAGAATCATTAGCACTGAAGAAAAAAAATGTTTTGCCTATTTGACACACTTATTTATATTTAATTAATACATGGTTTTTAACTGTTCTACAAAAAATGGAATTGCTATCTAATTAACTTAAAATCTGATTGAATTCCGGTCTATTTTTTTATTCATTCAATCATTTTTTGTTATGATAATTTTCGATAGAGGGTAAAAATTCTATTGAATAAACTGGGTCATTAGTAATTAAAAAATAAATTCACTGGATAACCAATGTACGTATTCTAAAAAAAATTTTATATCTGAAATAACCTGGGAAATCTAACGATCAATAACAAACAACGGTACAGCTGGCGATACAAAACTAGTAAACATGTGTTTCATTCATTCGAATCTTGATGTCTATATGCACAATTTTAATGATTTAAATAAACATTCTGGATTATTTCTCTCTATGTTAGTTTTTTTTCCGAATTTTAGTTTATCTAAGATTAGGCACGTGACTTTCAAAGAAGGTAGAATTATAGCAAATTAAATATGTTAGTGGCAAATAAAGAGTATTTGATTTAATAGTTAGATTGTCATTAGATAAGTTACATCACGTACTATTATTCTTCAATAGCACTACACCCCATAATAGGTCTTGGCTTCCTGACCTTCAGGCTGCTTAACATTTATTTGTTAGTGCGGGAGGGTTGTTAGTGCTTCGCATAGCCCTCTATCTCTATGAACTGTATAATGAAATTGATTTTTGAATACAGAATTTTAAAATAATAAGATTTATGTCACTTTGACAAAACTTCAATATTTACAATTATCTTCTGCCATAACTTTTGGCATTGTTTGAAAATCTTTAAACGATGACATAAATGTTGATAATTCAGAAAAATCGAAATATCTCTCGCGATTCTATCTAAATATATTCGTAACCTGTTCTTTTTGGCTTGTCCCAATAGTCATCAATTTAAATAGCTAATTTAAGTATTGTTAGTTATTTTGTGTTGACATTATTTTGACAACATTCAGTAATTTGTAAAAATGAAACGAATATTGTACCCTTCATAAATATTTAAATAAGAATTTAATGCCACACGAATGAATGGCTTCCGGCGGCGAATTTTATAGACACCGGTTTTATTAAAACTTTCTGTTAATTAACATTTTTCTCTCTATATTTAGAGACAAAAAAAAAAAATCTATTTTTTCGAGTATTTTTGGAATAATTGTTTTAATTGAATTTTATTGGAGCAAAGCCATATTGAATAGGCTTTCAGGATTTCCTCTGTAAAGGTTATTCGAGCGGACCATTGTCTGCAACTAATAAGCAATGTTTATGGGTTTATTGTTCGAAAAATTGCTAATGAGATTAACATGCATTTACGCTTTAGAATGCAGAATGGATGGAACGTGGTGCTGATGTTAAGGATGAGATGTTACGGTCAGAAAGGTGTTACGTAGTTAACACGTTTCAAGGTGATACGATGAATGGTTCCGAGATGGTTTGTATGGTGGCGCTTTATCCAGTTGGAGCTAAATTGCAGATAGTTAAGGGTATATGTCTGAAAATGAGGAATAATTGGAGATAATCACGCAATCTTTGTAACTATTATAGATTACCTTTGGACGTAAACCATGTATCAGAATAGCAATTAGCGAGGAGTAGGAGCAGGCTTGGGTAATGTGTACGGTGGAGAAAGAGTTTTAGAGTGCAAAGTGCCGATGGATGTTACTTTTGAAACGTTATTTGTTGCGCATACGAGACAATAAGTCCGATAGTTTTATGATCCGGGTGCTGAAAAATTGGATATACTCGAACTAGTTGACTTTGTAAAAATCGTGTGTGCATTCAGCATAAAGAGTGTTCTTTTAATTAGATTAGATTAATTCTTTTCTGTCCCTGAACGTAATAACTTTTTTGTCAGAGAACAGAATTACTTTCAATTATATTAAGCGGATCATGGGCTTATCACACCTGGTCAATTAGTACTTATACGAGAAACGGATTAATTGGTTCGAATACGGACAGACACGACATAAGCAATACGGTTGACTTCTGGAACATACTCATTAGCTGGAAATCAATTTCGGATAGAATTAACGTCACCAGACTTAGGCCCTATATCAGAAACATTAGAGTTTTGCAGTGCTACGCACTAAATTAATGCCACTATATCTGACGACAAAGAAAATTTTATGGCCAACTGAGTGCCTCCTTCGAGCGTGTTTCAAGGGCTTATTATCATCTCAGAAGATATGAACCTATGCGCACACTGGATGCCAATAAGGAGGCAGGCAACCAGAAACACGTTTCAACAAGTGCTGAAGAGTTTGTGGGATATGGTCAAAGCGGTGAGAAACCCTCAACTTCGTAAGATACATGAGATAAGGTTGATGATCGAAAAAAAGCCAAACTGGGAATCATCTCTCAACCCGCTGTCAACCAAAGAATATAAAATAAAGCTCGTAAGGCCTTCGGTATCATTTCCCTTTCTGTAGGTTATGAGAGATCTTCATTCGCACGAAGCTGTAAGTGTTTGTGCATTTGCCAAATCCATGTTATTATAAGGTTTTACTACATTGAAAGTGACTGTTAGGTTCATTAAAAGACCGCAAACTTTAGTAAGCCATTGCCTCCGACCCATTTTAGGGTCATTATGGCCAGATATGAGCTACAAAGACGAACTTTGGAATACAATTTCTTCTACTTCTAAAATGGTATTACGACCTCCTGACCTTCAGGTTCCTTAACATTTTTTCATTATAAATTGTCGAAGGGTTGTTAGCTCTCCGCACAACCCTCCCTCTACGAACTTTTCATTTTCGATGATTAATGTAACCACGGTAGTTCCAAGCAGGCAACGTGATGGAATTATACGTCGATCGGGATTTGAACCTTCGCAATACGCTACCCCCTAGGCTACACATAGCTTCGGAGTGCAGCTGGATAAATTAAATAGGCACTGAGATTTAAACGCGGAAATGACCGTGAACTGGTTACATCAGAGCGAAACATCGCCAATTAAAATTGTAATCCTCAAGGAAGACGTCGAGTTGGTCAAACAAATCGCATATTAAAGCGTGCAGTTGAGCAGGTTGCCAGTGGTAGCCCCTGATAAAGCTGTAAAGAGGCCTGAGCCATTAATAATAATTGGGGCCTCTATGAAGAGTGGCGTGGAGTCCATTGATGCAAGGAAAGCATTACCTCCCTTACATTTTGCCTTCTATTGAGTCTAGGAAAAAAAATCTAGATTATTACATTACATTATTGTTTTTCATAGCTGTAAACACACGTTACGTACACAGGACGCTTTTGCTGAACGACGAAAGCCCAAAGCCATCTTCAGACAAAAATCGCTCTGAGATACGATTTAAAAAAATCATAAGCCGGACTGCCGGCCAGTACGTGTCAAAATTTTCCTGCTCGACCCGATCAAATTCGTCTTCTATAGGAAGGAGATATGCGTCGCGGTGTTTGCTTCCAGAGCTTTCAGTCGCAAGCCATCGCATTCCTTCGTTCTAAGTATTGCCAGTATGGAAATTTTCTTGCTGATCGAAGAATGATGCGAAAGAAAAACGTAAAATAGTAACTCTGGTGATATTACCCATATTTGTCGTGCTTTAAGGGGGAAATGAATCGGCTTAAGATTTTGCAGATCAAGCGACATCGCTTTTGTACATCCTTGCTTTTTTCATTATGTAAATAAAAAGTAAAAATTTAAGATGAAGTCTATGTTAGCTTTTTAACATTTTTATACTCTAGATGAAATCTGAGAGTATATTGTGTTTGCCTTACCGTTTGTAACGCTAAGAAATAACGCTCGCACAGAGCCGCCAAGGGTACAGAAATATTTGTTTTCGCTCAAAAACCTCGATTCCGAGTGACCGTCTGTCTGTCTGTCTGTCTGTCCGTCTGCGCGTCTGTCTACAGCATAACTCTCGAAAGCTTTGAGCTATGGTGCTAAAAATTTTTGTGTGTCATTTTTAGCAAAAAAGTAACTTTAAGTTCGTGAATGGGCTACATCCCCCCACTCCTTCTACCCCCTCCCATACAAATTTCATGAAATTTCGAAAAATTAAGAAATTGATTATCATTGAAACTAAACTAAACTAAGCTATCGACTTGAAATTTAGGTCAAAGTATTACAATATAGATGTCATTAATACCACGGAATATTGATCCGATCCCTTTACTCCTTCTAACCCCTCCCATACAAATGGTCAATTTTGAAAAATACATATTTTCGATTTTCATTGAAACTAGTAAAGCTGAAAAAACGAAATTTTGTCAGAATTAATTTTACTATAATTGCAATTTATTTTAAAAATAATTATTATCCTCACCTTACTCCTTCTACCCCCTCCCATACAAATTTCACGAAATTTTGAAATTTAAATTAAATTATTTTTCTTCGAAACTGTTAAAGCTATCAACTTGATATTTTGTATAAAGTATACAAATAGAAATATTAATAATGCGAAAAAAATTTGTTTTGATCCGTACACTCCTTCTACCCCCTCCCATACAAATGCTGAATTTTTGTTAAATGCATTTCATCGATTTCCATTCAAACTAGAAAAAGCACAAACTTCAAATTTTGCCAGAATTGGTTTTTTAATAACTGAAATAAATGTTAGAAAAAATTATCAGCTCCGCTTCACTCCTTCTACCACCTCCCACACAAATATTTCTGTTATAAATCCAAGAAAAGCATTTCTCCTTCAAGTATATGAGAGCTATCGACTTTGAAATTGAATCAAAGCATGGTGATAAGGATGATGATAAGCAGTTCCAAAGTCATCTCAAACGCTCCACTTCCTCTGCCACCTCCCATACAAATGCCTCAATTTAAGGAAAACTATGACCAATTTTTTTAAAAATAATGAAAACTAAAAACTTTAAATTCAGCAAAAAACATTTTGCATGCCATGTCCGGTGTCATATACGAAAAATACAAACTTCCCCCTCTACTTCTACCACCTCCCATGCAAAAGTCTGTATTCACTATTCGAAAGAATTTGAGATGACATATTTTTCGGTATATTAAAGTCATTTCCATCTCATCTAGAGTATCATATGATTGGGCTTTAAGCCCAATCATAATTCTGTTATGTTTAAATTTTGTGTTTGACAAATGAAGCATGAAGGAAGACCATGTGTTGATAGAGGATTTTGATGTCCTTTAATTTAAGAATTCAAACGACTTAGGCTGTTATGTAGTATTACGGTGAATTTGTGTTGTGTTTGATTTTAGATCTTTTTCATATTCAAATCTTGAATTATTAGATTTACTTTAAACTTAGCTGTGGAGTATACTTTGTTGCCTAAACATTTTTTCTAAGCAGGGTTGATTTTTTTTTTGCTTTTGGCTTCTAAAAAGTCTACCAATTTTCAATACAATTGTATACAAAAAATTTAATAAAAAACTAAATTATAAAAAATATTAAAATAAAGGACACTATTCCTACTGTCAGGTTCCTGCGTGCTCTCAACATTACAAATGTTCCTAACAGCTGACGGGAGAGGTATATTCTATACTGAACATGTCACTTAATTGTATAAAGTGAATCAAACCAATATTTTTCAAAAGTAATTGCTTCCCCTAGTTATTACTTTATTATTTTAATAATAAAGTATTGTGATCGACTTGGAAAAAAATAAAAATTTGCTACCCTGAAATTTTGTTTTTTCGCGTTTCATAACTAAATTAGCATAAAAATGCAAAAAAAAAAATTCGTCTGTCTGTACGTCGTCCGCCGTACGCCGCACGCCGTCCGCCGTTCGCCGTAAGCCGGTGTGTACGCTCAGCGCACATTAACTCCCAAACCCTTCAAGATAGAAAGTTCATTTTTGGGGGGATTGCAGATAGTTGCGGATCTCAGGCGAATACCCATTTTGAGGGTTGTACGGGTTCAGGGGGAGGCGGGGGGAGCGCTTAAGCCGAAAAATACGAATTCAAATATCTCAACCATGGTAACAGCTAAGAAGCTAAAACTTAACACACATATAGAGAAGTTTGAGGGACAACTTTTAAAAATAATTTAATTTTTTTATCCATTGGCGTCCGAAAAGGGGGGGCTAAAAACAAATTGTCGGCCGAATTGTTTTTTCAAATGATTATATCTTCGAAATTACTTATCGTAAAAAATTCATATTTTGGGACCGTCAAGGAGGCGTATAGCTCCATCGGAATCAACTTAGAGAGTGGTTAATTGTTGTAAGGGGGAGGGTCAGGGGGGGTGCAAATCTCTTAAGCTATGTAATTGAAACTTAAAACGTATATTAAGCTATACTAGGCAAATACAAAAAAAATATAACATGGCGAAATAATAGTAGTGGGGGGAAATGGGAAACATTTCAAAAATGGCGCACTTTTCAAAATTCCAAATCCTTGTATCTCAAAAAATAGTACAGATATCAAATGAAAAATGTCAGACTGTAGAACTACATAATGGTTAATTTTGGTAAAAATTTTAAGTTGGGAGGTGTAAGGGGAGGGAGGTGATAAGCAAAAATGTCGAAAACTTTGAGTGATTTTTTTAGGGCTCTGGTGAAAGATACAAAGTTAAAATTTTGCATGTGAATACCTGCATTTAATGTACATAGAAAAATAATATTAACTTGATCCATATTTATTATAAACCGAGTCCCCCGGTCTAACGTGCACAAGGTGTTACATGTGCATTGAAAAAAACACATAAACTGAAAATTTTTGAGTGAAATTTTAAGATAGAAACTTGAAAATTCGCGAAATGCATTTAAAAAAAATCCCGAAATATACGAAATATTAACTGGTCGAAAACCTTTAACACTTCTACCCCCTCCCATACAAAATTATTTTTTCAACCATTTTCAAGAAATCAATTATCACCTAACCATTAAAAGCTATCAAATTCAAATTTTGCAAAACAACTTACAAAAATAATTAAAATGAAATTGCGTTAAAAGTTTTGAAATCGTGCTTGCCCTCCCATACAAAAGTATGATTTCGACTAATTTCATTAAATCAACTAATAACCAACAAATTAAAAGCTATGAACTTGAAATTTCGTACGAGCATCTAACAACAAAAATGAAAGAAAATTGCATCACAAGTTTTACGATTCCTTTACCTCCTCTACCCCCTCCCATACAGAATTATTTTTTCGAGCATTTTTACGAAATCAGTTATCAGCTAACTCTTAAAAGCTATCAATTTCGAATTTGGCATAAAAACTTATAAAAATAATTCAAATGAAGTTGCTTTAAAAGTTTTGAAATCGCGCTTGCGCTTCTACCCCCTCCCATACAAATCTATGATTTCGCCCAATTTCATTAAATCAACTAATAACCAACAAACTAAAAGCTACGAACTTTAAATTCTATACAAGCACCTTACAAGAGACGCGAAATAAAACTGCGTATCAAATTTTACGATTCCCCTATATTCTCTACCCCCTCCCATAAAAATGTTCGGTTTCGAGAATGTGAAATACACCGAATTTTATGAAAATTCTATGCAACTTCGTCTATGAAACACATTCTATACAGAGAATATTGGACGTGATTCAAGCAATCAATTAAAAAGCTATTAACATCCACCCACCCTTACTATTACCCCTACTCCTCCCCTCATAAAAACCCAAACTTACAGACACGAATGAAATATTGTTAACAGTCCTGCCCAAGAACTCCCTTTCACTTAGCCTTCCCTAGCCACTCTAACCTGCATATTAACTTTCCACTCATCCGCAACTTGTCCCAAGAATAATAAAGTTTCGCCCGACTTGTTGGCAGTTTATTTTTTATATTTAGCATTTGGCTGTTAATTTTATTTTTTATATGCACTCATTCATAGTAGAAGCATATCGTAATAATATTTTTTATTGTTGATGATTTTTGTATCGTAGATAATTAAATAGACATAAAGGCGACTGTTAATATTTTAAACAGATTTTAATATTATATGATTTGGAGTGTCGGGGCAAAAAAAAATATTGGAAATCTTCATATATTTCTCAATATAATAAAATAAATTTATTTTTTTCAGATAGTCAAAAATTTGCTACGAACAGATTGTAAATGTCACGGTGTTAGTGGATCATGTGCTATGAAAACATGCTGGAAAAGTTTACCGCCGTTTCGAACGATTGGTGAAGCTCTAATGAAAAAATATCATCATGCTAAGCTTGTTCAGGCGGTGCAGGATAAAACAGGACTGAATTTAGTTATAAGCAAGTAAGTGAAACAATTCAATTTCTCAATATCAATAGTTAAAAAAATTAAAGTGTGTTTTTTTTGTTCATTAATAGAAAAGGTAGAGCTATAAGAAATCCAAAAAGGTGGCAACGACCAAAACGTATGGAACTTGTTTACATTCAGTCGTCGCCCAATTATTGTGAACGTGATTTAAATCAAGGATCGTTGGGAACTGTGGGTCGTAGCTGCAATCGAACGACTCGCGGAGTCGACGGATGCGACCTTTTGTGTTGTGGCAGAGGCTACAATACCCATCAAATAAACCGAACGTGGCAGTGTCGGTGTCAGTTTCAGTGGTGTTGCAAGGTACACTGCGACATTTGCACTGAACGCATCGAAGAGTATACCTGTAAATAGAATTCGTATTTATAATAATTATGTAATAGTTTTTAATAATTAATAAGTAATTATCACTCTCTCTCTCTCTTTTTAGTAATGTATTTTAAATTTATAAATTTTTAATAATGTATTTTTTTGTTTTCTTTCTTAGAACGATTAGTGTTAATTTTGTGATTGAGTGTGTGTGTAAATTTAAATTGTAATAGTTCTACCATTCCATCTCAAAATTTAAAAGTAAGCAATTTAATAATAATTGTAGAAATTTGTACATAGAAAAAATAAATCAAAGTGTATTTTATTTTTATTTTTTTATAATAAAATTATTTTGTAAAAATGATCGTGTTGTTTTCTTAAAAAAAAAATTGGAAGTCCGCAGTATTGTAGTACAATGTGGATGGATATCCTCTTGTAAAAGTGATAAGTGAATAATTTTATTAGTTTTTTTTTGTTTGACAATAATCAGAGTTCAGTCAAAATATGTTTAGGTTAGTTTTCTACAGAAAATTAATAATAATATTGTTTCGGGAGGACAACCTGAAAGTTCGTTTTGCAAAGTCAACTTTAATCGGCGGTTGGATTTTTAGTGGAAGAATAAAGTGAATTTTACATTTTAAGTGTAAAACTAAAGTATTCATTCAATTTATTTTATGAGAAATTGATTCACTACATTTGCTCGAAGCCATAACTTCTAGTATTTCGTATCAATCATTGAAAAACTTAATGCCACTTCTCATTCCGTGTCATCGCACCAACTATAGACAAAACGAACTAATGGCTTCCCTTTAGCGTATAATAATTACTGTCGAATTTATCATAATTTATCTAGCATGCAGTTAAAGTCAGCTTGATGCGATAAATAATCTCTTAACAATGACACTACAGCCCGAATTGGGTCTTGTCCGCCTGACCTTCAGATGCCTTAACATTTTTCATTATTTACTTGTTGTTAGATCTGCGCACAACCCTCTATCTTCAAATTTTTCATTTTCGAAAATTGAGGTGATCATTGAGGTGACCCAAGCAGGTAGTATTCTGGAATTATGCGTCGACCGGGACATGAACTTACGACCTTTGGCTACACTACACTACACCTGTATGATGTATTTTTTATTTACATTTTTTTTTAAATATTATTTGTAAGTTATCATTATTTTGATGAATTTGAAAATAAATATTTAAATAAATCTACGATTCGAGTTGATGGTATCAATACATATACTGAAGAAAAAAAACAAAATTATTTCCAATGACGGATTGATTTCAAGCTAAGCGATTTGTCCTAAGGTCATTTTATACTCTAGATGAAATCTGAGAGTATTAAAAGTTTGTAACGCTAAGAAATAAGGCTCGGAGAAAAAAATAACTGATACAGAAGTTCAAATAATCATTCAAAATCTCAAAACCGGATGTCCGTCCGTCCGTATGTGCGATGTCTAGCTTGAGAGCACGTTGAGCTAAATTCAAATTTTGTACACGTCGTTTTTGTCAAAACAGTAAGGTCAAGTTCGTAAACGAGACAAATCGCTGCACCCCTTCTACCCCCTCCCATATCAAATAACACAATTACGCAATTTGACAATAAACGGATTTGCTCAAAAACTATAAAAGCCATTAGTCTGAAATTTTGAATGTATTACTTTTATGATGATTTCAATCCCCCCTTCATGGTTCCCGTTCATTGGCTACTGCCATATCCAACAGCTCAGCGATTCAATCGACATCTCGAAGCAACCCGTATGCCCATATCCAACAGCCCAGCAATATTGTCAGCTGTCTCTCACTCCCACTTCCATGATAGTTTTAAAGGAATTAATTAGTACAACCGAAGGCCTTAATGTGCGATTTAAGATAAGCACTTTATTGACAAAAAGATAAGCGATAAGCGACTGGAACAAGAGTATTTTTTAATGACAAATGAATTTATGCAAAAATGACTTAAATGGATTTTATTATGTACTTTACATCGAGATTTTATATAAATGAAAATATCCAGGGTCGGATTTGAGAAATTTAGGTTATTTACTTTTATGAATTTATTAATTGATTTTATTTAATTGAGCTTGAAATGTGTTGAGACAAAATATATTGAGCACCCCAACAAAAGGGTAACGCGTTGCGCAAGGCAAAAACGAATACGAGCACAGAAGTTTCACTTAAGAAAATATTTTGTTGAAAAAATAATATGTCCAAAATTGTTGTAAAATAGCTGATAACGTGAATAAAAACTTTGTTCTTTAATATTTTAGTTTATACGATAGATAATGTCATTACTTAACCTTACATTATTATTGTAATTGCTTATTATTACTGAGGCTGAGATCTAAATGAAGATTCTACGACGACAAAATTCACAAATATTTGTGATTCCGCAAAGAACTCCACACACCTTCTTGGGTGATTACATTAATTTTATTTTTTATAATAAATTAATAAGCACATCAAATTCGAACTTATTTACCGAGCAGAACTAAAATGAAAAATATTCTTAAATCCAATTAAGAAAATTCGCCTATTTCATAATTCCTGCAGAGCTAATAAATTCATCTCAACTAATTTCGATAATACAATAGAACACGCCATTCAATAAAATCGCGTTGCAAATTCTTTTTCTAGTAATAAAAGATCTGGTGCCCCGTCGAAATGTATAACTCATTTTTTCCGGCAGCACTCATGTAAGAACACATGTGAATGAAAAAGAAAAAAATAGATTCGATCGCATGTATGGTGATTGAAGATCTGACGTGGAAATCTCTAATGTACCCGGCTTCAAATCAGGTCATTAACTTAAAATTCAATCAAATCTCATTACTGTCTAGCAGTGATCGATAGATCGCTCAATTCAAATCAAAGATCCCGACCACCAGAAGTCAAGCGGATCATGCACAAGGCAGTGACTCGACCTTACCTGGAGACGCTTAGTGGACGAAGTTAAGTAATAGTGATCTCGCGGCATCAGAACCGATTAGGGGTTAAAATGAAAACAGGCTTCAGAATACCAAGTCGATGATTTCAGATAGTCAGGTGTAAGATAAATTGAATTTTGAGACCTGCAGATCCGGTAGTCCAGTCGGTAATTACGTCCCACTACCAATGAAGTCATTTCGAATCTTAAGCATTGTACCAACCTACAGGCATAGCATAATGCACACAACACAACAAGTGGAGAAAAAATAATTAGAATTCACACTAATTCTTATCTAGATTTTCTTTTATGAAACATTATTATACTTTGCTGTGTTCACGCATAATTTTTTGACTAAATGTGGAACATAATGGTTTGTGGATTCGATAAGTATGAATTTGCGCTGTTGCCTAGTTTAAATGAGTTTTAGTTTTCAAAACAAGAACCACTATGTATGTAAGTATCATTCACGCGATACTTCACATGGTAGATACATATAAGATATACCTGGTGCACTATAAGCGGTAAAATAGTCCAAGTTTAGGAGGGCACACTATCAAAGTTTCGTAGTTATTAATATCAAAAATATCTAGGTAGTGTTCGCGAATGTTCGAGTGATCATTATGGAACAAACTGAACATTAAACCACTGTTAAGCCTCCAGTTGTCTCAAATTCAGCAGTTGTAACTATCCGTTACAAACGGAAACCTTCTGAGAGTACTCACAATGAATTCCAAATTATGTTCGAGCAGGCCCTGAAAGAGAGTGGTTAAGGGGCCATAGAGCCCAGGCCACGCGTCGAAAGGGGCCCGGAATCGAGACAATCACAGATTTTGAAAGGACTTATCAACAAATCATCTTAACATTCACAATTCTACAACGAAACCGAAACATTATTTCTCAATAGTGCTGATATTATTTAATATTATATTTGATATTATTTATTATTATATTTCATTCATTTGTTCCAACGTTAATGCAACCGTATGATAGAGTTTTGTGCTAAACAAAGAGGTAGAGAAAAAATTTCTGGGAAGAAAAAAGTCACAATGGGTGAGAAACCTATATACTGCCTTGACGGATGTGCAAACTCAATACTTTTGCGTTATCGAGTTCGAGTTCGGCACTCAATAGATATTTACCTAGTATCGATTACAGTCGAGAGAGAGAGAGAGCTAGTGTATAGCCTCGTAGGTAGTGTGTTGGTCTTGTAATGCGAAGGTCGTGAGTTCAAATCCCGGTCGGCGCAATATATAATTCCAACACATTGCCTGCTTGGATATACCTTGGTCACCTCAATCTAAGAAAATGAAAAAATTCGTAGCAAGAGGGTTGTGCGAAGGGCTAACAACCCTTCCCGAATAAGTAACGAAAAAATGTTAAGGAACCTGAATATCAGGATGCCAAGGGTCCGATTTGGGCTGTAGCGCCATTGTAGAAGTAGCAGTAGAATACAGTCGAGTCATTCTTTTTATTCAAAGAGAATTGGATGCTCATATGAAGTGTTAGTCGTAGACGCAGCTACAGATTGTTCAGAAACAAGCCCCATATTTCATATGTGAGATTATATGAAATTACGAAATTTTCTTTTGACAAATTATTTCTACATTAGTTTACATTTGCTTGCCTTCTACTAAAACGATGGTCGAAAATTTTTCTATGTGTTTTAGACCTTCCAAATAAATGTATTGGAGAAGGATATGAAAGTGTTCCTGTGAATTTAGTTGGAGTTGATATTGTCGAAGCATGTACTGAATATTTTTTTTCGAAAGTTTTCAACAAATGTACAATTTTTTTTTTTTGATTTAAGTGAAACTGAAAACAATCCCCAGGACAAATTTTGGTTTAGATCACACTGCAGAATTAGTTTTAAGAAACATATTTGAATCCAACTTAATTGAAATATATGTCCAAATTTATCGATGAGGCTTAAAATATTTGTAAGTTTACCCGCTTCTCTTTCCCATGAAACGGGAAAGAATAGCAGAAAGAACATACACTCGGCAGAAAAAGTCTTCGTACACACTCAACACATCCAATATATTTATAAAAACATCGTTTTAAGTAATTCATTTCATAATAATTTTTTTTTCTTTTTTTTCATGGCTTTATTACAAACATAAAACAAAACAAAAATGATGATTATTGTACTCCATAAAAATATTAAAATTAAAAACGAAAACAAATCCTTAATTGCAACAATAAAAAGTCTGCGTACAAATATTTCTTTTCAAAATAAAACAATTGTTTTTCCTCGTTAATAGCTTGTGGGATATCCTCGTCTCTTTATTACTTCCCACAACCGTTTTTGCATGGAATCTACCAGCTTCTTAGTGAACCCTGGAGTTCTTGAATTTCACTCCTGGATCAGGACTTCCTTGAGCATTATCTTCGACGTTATTGTGTGCGCTAGAATCCTTTGTTCCAAGTGATGCCACAAATGCTCTATTGGATTAAGGTCAGGAGATTGGGGCGGTGTACAAATCTGATTTTGGGCATTATACAGCAACCAGAGTCTTACTACCTCCGCAGTGTGCCTAGGGTCGTTGTCTTGTTGGAAGTAAAAGTTGTAGCTTAAGCCCAAATGTTCTGCACTTTTCTTCAAATTGCGCTTGAGAATATTAAGGTAGTCTATTTTATTCATAATACTTTCAATAAACTCCATTTTTCCTACTCCTCCACTAGCCATACACCCCCATATCATAACACCGCCACCACCGTGCTTTACTGTTGGACAGAGATTTTTTACGTCGAAGGCCGCGCCAGTTTTTCTCCATACAATTTTCCGACCTTTGATTCCAAAAATACAAAATTTACTTTCATCCGAGAAAATAACTTGTTTCCAAAATTCTTTTGGCTTATTTATGTGTTCCTTAGCAAACGCCAGCCACTTGAGTCTGTTTACTCTTGTTATAAATGGCTTTGTACGGGCAACGCGTCCGTGATACCCATATTTCCTAAGAATTTTACGAGCACCATCATCAGAAATAGACTTGTGGTACTTTGCTTTGATGTCCTTTGCCATATCAGCTGCAGTTAATCTAGGATTAGCCTTCATCGTTCGGAGCAAACTCCGAGTTTGCTGAGGTCTCAACTTTGGAGGACGGCCAGATCTGGGTTTCGAAACCAAAACTCCTGTGTTTTTGAAGTTGTTTACGACTCGTTGGACAGATGAATGACTCTGCTGACTATTGCACCTATTTCACGATATGACGTACCTTTTTCCAACAAATCTACGATAAGTTTCCTTTCCCCAAATTCAATTTCTTTTCTTTTATTAGACATCTCTTACTTAACGTTTTTTAGCAATTATTTTTAACGCAAACCTTAGATAAAAACACGTTTATCAACTTTCCTACACAAACTTTATTGTTATTAATGATTTAACTGCATTTCAATAATAATGTAATAATGAAGTAATGGAAAATAGGAAAAATAAATATTATATAGTTTGAATCGATGTTTTTTATAGATATTTTCGGATGTGTTGGGTATGTACGCAAACTTTTTCTGCCGAGTGTATCAAACATATCTGAAGAGAAACTAAATAGCAAGTCATTACTTATATTAATTCTGACTTATCACTTAATTTAGACTCAAATCTGTTAAATAAACTTCACAAATTCAAAAGCTTGAAAGCCGCCACTGAAGTTTAGTTCTTGTTTTCTATTGATTCACAAAGAAAATATTCTATTCCTCACTCAATTACTGACTTAACTGTGCAATGCATTAAAGGGTTAAGTTATACTCGGTGCCTTAAAAAAAAAAACTTATTGCACGCTCATAATTCTTTAGTAAATTTTA
Organism: Chorisops tibialis; assembly: GCA_963669355.1. Taxonomy (NCBI): domain Eukaryota; kingdom Metazoa; phylum Arthropoda; class Insecta; order Diptera; family Stratiomyidae; genus Chorisops; species Chorisops tibialis. The sequence continues at coordinate 80,133,038 of OY770262.1, read as the reverse complement.
TTATTTTGTTATTTGTTATATTATTTTTTGTTGTAATTAATGAGAAAAAATATATATTTTTAGCTAACACGGCTGCACTGATTTTTTTATTGATTATTTTAATATTTCTACAATGGACCTTGGCCTCCTGACTTGCAAGTTCCTTAACATTTTTCATTATTTATTGTGGATGGGTTGTTAGACCTTCGCACAACCCTCCATCTACGAAATTTTCGCTGTCCTTAATTGAGGTGACCAAGGTATACCCAAGGCAGTGTGCTGGAATTATGCGTCGGGATTTGAGCTTACGACATTCGCATTTTAGACCAACACGCTATCCACTAGGCTATACCCTAGCTTATTTGTTTTCAATTATTTTAAAGAAGCCTTATTATTTTTTTGTTTTACTAAATAGCAAACAGAATTGTTCTCTACACTACATCTATAACATTTTATTCCAAAAAGCTAATAAAAATTACTGGCCCGCGCCTCTTTACAGCTCTCTCAAGGCCTGCGTTCGAGTATGATTCGAAAAAGAATTTTCAACAAAATATAAAAAAACGAGAAATTAGTAAATCGCAAAGTGTGGGCGTAAATCCTAATCATATGACACTCTAGATGAGATGGGAATGACTTAAATATACCGAAAAATATGTCATCTCAAATTCTTTCGAATAGTAAATAGAGACTTTTGCATGGGAGGTGGTAGAGTGGAACATTTTTATTTTTCGTATATGACACCGAACATGGCATGCAAAATGTGTTGTGCTGAATTTAAAGTTTTTATTTTCATTATTTTTAAAGAAATTGGACATAGTTTTCAGCATTTGTATGGGAGGTGGCAGAGGAAGTAGAGCGCTTAAGATGATTTTGACCCTGCTTATAATCATCCTTATCACCATGCTTTGAATCAATTTCAAAGTCGATACCACTCATATATTCGAAGGAGAAATGCTTTTCTTGAATGTTTAATACATATATTTTTATGGGAGGGGATACAAGGAGTGAAGCGGACCTAATAATTTTTTCTAGGATTTATTGCAATTATTAAAAACAAATTCTGGCAAAATTTTAAGTTTGTACTTTTTCTAGTTTTAATGGAAATCGATAAAATGCTTTTTACAAAAATTATGCATTTGTATGGGAGGGGGTATTATTAATATTTCTATGTTTACACTTTGTACAAAATATTAAGTTGCTTTAACAGTTTTGAAGAAAAATAATTTAATTTAAATTACAAAATTTCGTGAAATTTGTATGGGAGGGGGTAGAAGGAGTGAGGTGAAGTTGATAATTCCTTTTAAAACTAATTGCAATTATAGTATAATTAATTCTGGCAAAATTTCGTCTTTTCAAAATTGTCAATTTGTATGGAAAGGGGGGTAGAAGGAGTGAGGAGATCGGATCAATATTCCGTCATATTAATGACATCTATACAATAATACTTTGACCCAAATTTCAAGTTAATAGCTTAAACAGTTTCAAAGAAAAATCAATTTCTTAATATTTCGAAATTTCATGAAATTTGTTCGGGAGGGGGTAAAGGGAGTAAGGGGATGTATCCCATTCACGAACTTAAAGTTACTTTTTTACTAAAAATGACACACAACAATTTTTAGCCCTATAGCTCAAAGCTTTCGAGAGTTATGCTGTAGAGAGACGGACAGACAGCAACTTGGAATCGAGGTTTGTGAGCGACAACAAATATTTCTGTACCCTTGGCGGCTCTGTGCGAGCATTATTTCTTAACATTACAAACGGTAAGGCAAACGCAATATACTCCCAGATTTCATCTAGAGTATAAACATAACAGAACTATAATTGGGCGTAAAGCCCAATCATATGATACTCTAGATGAAATAGGAAAGAGGTTATTGTACCAGAAAATATGTCATCCTAAATTCTTTTGAATGGTGAATAGTAGCTTTTGTATGGGAGGTGGTAAAAGCGGGAGGTGGGAGGTTTGTAATTTTTGTATATAACACCGAACGTAGAATACGTTTCATGCTGAATTTAAAGTTGTAGCTTTTATAATTTTCGAGGAAATTGAACAATATTCGTCTGAATTTATGGCATTTATATGGGAGGTGGCAGAGAAAGTGGGAGGTTTTAGATGATTTTGAATCTGCTTATCAACATCTTAATCACATTGCCTTGTTACAATTCGTTGCTCTCAAATGTTCGAAGGAGAAATAGCTTTCTTGAATTTTCAATACAATAAAAGATTTGCTAATATCTCCACTACGAGTACAGATAGGAAGCTAAAAATCATCATAGGTATAGAGAGAGTTGTGGGAGCAACTTTAAAAATAATTTAATTTTTTTTATCCATTGGCGTCCCCTAAAGCGAAAGAGAGGGAGTGAAAACAAATTGTCAGCCGAGTTTTTTCTATCTCGAAATTACACACCATGAAAAATGAATATTGGGACCATTAAGATAGCATACAGATCCACCAGAATCAGCTTAGAGGGAGGCTAATTAATGTAAGGAGGAGGTTAAGGAGACTGCAAAGATAAACATTTAGGAATTAATATCTCAACTATATCTTAAGCTATATGTATAACTGCAACTTAAAATCTATATTTAGCTGTGCTAGCGAAATACAAAAAAAAAAAAAACAAAAAAATTTGGTCCTAGCAGTAGTGTGGGGAAATGGGGAGCATTTCAAAAATGGCGCACTTTCCAAAATTTCAAACCGTTATATCTCAAAGCTGGGTACAGATATGTGACGAAAAACGAAGGTAGAAGACCGAAGTCTTCTAAAATTTTTCGTTCTTCGCCATCAGATTATGTAGCGAATGTTTCTTCGGATAAAGCGCGATTTTGCCGACTAGTCAGGAACATGGGAGTGGGATGATATGTTCCGAAGAAAATATTTTTTTTCGCTCTGGTACGCGCTTGACGGAATTATCAACGACGGGTATTCACCTTATTCACATTTACCTACCAAGGAAGACAGGGAGGGTGAAAAGAAGGCATTTCCCTTCTCCGGAGGAGTCCCAGAGTATTGAGGCTCTACTTCCCGCTCATCTTCCTCACACCTTCATGAAATAAATTTCCGAAAAAAATAGAAATAACAGATTTCTCGAAAATTCGTCACATATGTACAACTACATAGCCTTTAATTTTGGTAAAAATTTGGTAAAAAACATAACAGGAGTACGATTGGGCATAAAGCCCAATCGTGCGATACTCTAGATGAAAGAGAAATTTTTGTATCTTAAGAAATTTTGAAGAGGCAGTGGTAGAGGGGGTGACGACATTGAACTAATTTTTTCACATGACGGTAAGGTTGCTATCAAAATGTTTTATGCAAAATTTAGGATTTAAAAATTTAATAGGTACTGAGAAAATTAGTGTATTGGATGTAGTGAAGTAGTGCAGTTTGTATGGGAGGTGATAGAAGGAGGGGCGAGTTTTTAATGACTTTTCAGAAATAACTATAAATATCATGCTTTTGACATGTCTTAAATTGCAGATCAGTAGTATTCATACTTTTCATGAAAATCTACTTTTTATAAAGTTGTGAAATTGTGTCATTTTGTATGGGAGGGGGTAGAAGGGGTAAAGCTAATCACCTAATTTTTTTTTGGTTTTACTAATAATTCTAAATAAATATTTAGTACACAATTTCAGCTCGGTCAATTTTATACGCACTGAGTAAATTGGCTTAGAGCATTTCATGAAAAAGTGCAGTTTGTATGGGAGGTGGTGGAAGGAAGGGGAGGACTCAAATAACTTTTGTACAGTAGATTTATATCATCATTTAAGTAATATATTCCAAATTCCAGATTAATAGCATTTATATTTTGAAATTGCGAAATTGTGTCATTTTGTATGGGAGGGGGTAGAAGGAGTACAGCTAATCGTCTCATTTTTTTTGGTCTTAATAATAATTTTAAATAAATATTTCGTGCACAATTTCAGCTCAATAACTATTATACGCACTGAGTAAATTGGCTTAGAGCATTTCATGAAAAAGTGCAGTTTGTATGGGAGGTGGTGGAAGGAGCAGAAAGAGACAAATTATTTTTATAGAGTAGATTGGAATCATTATAAAAGTATTATGTTCCAAATTTCAAATCAATGTCATTTGTACTTTTCGAGCAAATCCGTTTATTGTCAGATTGCGAAATTGTGTCATTTTGTATGGGAGGGGGTAGAAGGGGTGGAGCGATTTGGCTCGTTCACGAACTTAACCTTACTTTTTTGTTAAAAACGACGTATACAAAATTTGAACTTTCTAGCTCAACGCGTTCACAAGCTAGAGAGGACACGGACGGACAGACAGACGGACAGACGGACAGACAGACGGACAGACGGACAGACGGACAGACGGACGGACGGACGGACGGACATCCGGTTTTGAGATTTTTGAGTGATTATATGAACTTCTGTATCATTCATTTTTTTCTCCGAGCCTTATTTCTTGGCGTTACAAACTTTGTGGCAAACTTATAATACTCTCAGATTTCATCTAGAGTATAAAAAGGATGGTAAGCAGAAACGTCGAAAATTTTGAAATTTTTTTTGCATGTGGATACATCTATTTGACATTCATAGAAAAAAAAATATAATTCCACAATTTTTATGCGCCGACTTCCCTGGTCTAACACTCACAAGGTATTTCATGTGCAAAAAACAACTGAAATTTTTTGAATAAAATTTTAAGGTACAAACTTGAAAATTTGTGAAAAAGCATTTAAAAAAATCCCTAAATATATGAAATATTAACTGGTTAAATACCTTCAAAACTTCTACCCCCTCCCACACAAAATTATTTTTTCGACCATTTTCAAGAAATCCATTATCACCTAAATATTAAAAGCTATCAATTTGAAATTTTGCATAAAACTTTTAAAAGTAGTTGAAACGAAATTGCGTCAAAAGTTTTAAGATCGCGCTTGTCCTCCTCCTCCCATACAAAATGATGATTGCGATCAATTTCAATAAATCAACTAATAACTAACAAATAAACAGCTGAGAACTTGTGCGAGCACCTTACAAGAGAAAAGAAATGAAACTGCATCACATATTTTACGATTCCCTCACCCCCTCCTCCCCTCCTATAAAAATTTTTGGTTTCGTGAATGTAAAATGCACCGAATTTTGTGAAAATTTGATGCAAAAAAGCAGTCAATTAAAAAATTATTAACATCCACCAACTCTTACTATCACCCCTCCCCCGTCCCTCATAAAACAAACTTGTATAAACGAATGAAATATTTATTATATGCAGTGAAGCTATTGATCGTATTCGCCAGTAAGCGTAAAGTTGACAACAGCCCTGACTTAGAACCCCCTTTCACTTAGTCTTTCCCTTCCACCAAAACTTGCATTTTGACTTTTCTCGCATCCTCAACTTGTTCCAAAAATAGTAAAGTTGCGTCCGACTTGTTGGTAGTTTATTTATCTTACAACAATCGATCCCAGAAAGTACAAATTCAAAATACCAAGTGCACTTACGCGAACAGAAGCAGGAGCCGTCATCAGATTGAGACTCGGTTACACCAGCCTCCCACATAAACTCATCAAGGACTCACCACCCGCATGCGATCTTTGCAAAGTTTACTTAGATTTTAATCTTCTTTTAACATGCTCACTCATTAATTTAAAATCACTATTATAAAATTTGAATGAAAAAGAAATTTTTGAAAAATGTTACAAAATTATAAAAATACTTAAGGACTCGAAATAATAAAATTTATTTCAAAATTAACAATTTAATTATTAAACTTAAATCCATGGTCTAAGTAACTAGTACTTAAGCAGTAACATTTTATAATTATATACTTTTTAGTGAAATATAATAATAATAATAATAAAAGTAGGTGTACCTAAGCTAACAGGTTGCGTATCTTTACATCGCCACACTTGTGAGGGCATATAATCGAAAAAATTGAGATACAAGCACCAATGCCGCAAGAACAAGAAAAAAAAGTTGAAGCTGGTGGAAATTGCATAAAACTAAAGCGCTCTGCATTCTGTATAATAAAATAATGATAACAGTCATATCCGTAATTGATAGGCATGAAAATCTGAGGATCACTCATTAAAAGTTGCTGCGTCTATTTGCCAGAAATTGTTGTTTGAATGCCCTCAAGTGCATTCAAAGGATGCGATTTTGCGATTTCGTCCAATCGAAGAAGAAAAAGAAGAAATAGTAGGTGTATTGCATTAAAAATTCTTTAGCTTTATCTCTAATGGACACCTCACCAGACCTTTTTTGCTAACACAAAGATAACTTATTTGGTTCTAAATTTGATTGGTGCTTTCACACTGATGTAGGTTAGTGAGCAGTTGAAGGAAGCGAAATATTCTTTGATAACAGATGAAACTATGAATGTCATCTAACTATTTAAATCCCCTGTTCTTTTACCACCTCCCATACAAACCACTTTAAACCAATTTCCGCAGTACTTATAGAGTTTGTCATATTGAAATTGTACACTAAATTTTTAATTAGCATGATAAGTAGCGAGCAGTTGAGCAGGAATCCAAATAAATAAACAAGTCTTGGACACAACTAAAGACTGATGCTCAGGATCTTGAGGAAGAGAACTGTTTCTGTCCTACGTCTCTATACGGGGTCTTAACAGGAAATTGCTTGATTGATTATATCGAAGAAAATTAATTGATTAGCTTTACTCTTTCTATGTATATCCTCCCTTCAATATGGTTCAATTTCATAATTATACTAAAAGTTGATTTGCTTGAAAAGTATGAATGCTACTGATCTGCAATTTAAAACATAGCAATTGCATGGTGGTGGTTGAGTATAGATAGGGTAGGCATCTGATCAGCGTCATTAGGCGACACCCTGTATTGTAACTATCATATACTCATCAATTGTGCTCATCATACCTCCACGTGGTAGCCACCGAGTACTGGTCTTATCCATCTGGACTTGACTTGCTGCACTGATAGCTTTGCTAATGAAACAGCAGAATTCTAGCTCTAAAATATGGCCCTCCAAGTTGGGGGTTGGGGATGTGTTAACAACTCATCCTCGGAAAAACCAGACCAGCACCGCCTCGGACTGGATTGATTCAACGGCACAGCAGGCCAAGGTCCAATTTGGGCTGTAGTGCCATTGTAAGTAAGTAATTGCATGATACCACCTTTCATACAAACTTCAGAATTACACTAAGTGCACACTAATTTTCTCAGTACTTATTAAATTTTTGAAGCTGAGATTAGTATAAAACATTTTGATAACAATTCTAACATGATGTGAAAAATTACTGCAATGCTGTCACTCCTTCCACTGCCCCCAATACAAAGGTTACGAAATTTTTTATTTCAGCTGGAGTATCGCATGATTAGTCTTCACGCACAATCTTAATCTTGTTATGTCTTAGTTGTCAAATCTGTTTCTCTTTCTAGATCCCTTTCATTTTTTCAGTTACTGCTGGCTGAGTGGATGACGTCATTGTTTATACACTACTGGAAATAAGTATTAAGATTAGCAAATTTCCGAATATACTAGCAAAATTTCGAATCACCCTCTAAAGCGAATCTCTAAACCATTTTCCAGCACACATCTTTCCATGACGAGCCGTTAAAGATTCATCGGCTCTGGAATCCGTATACACACTTTTCCATATGCCCCACAAAATTAATTCGCCGCGAAAGACACTTCGGGATGGCTGTGACGAGGAAATTCATGAGGAAAAGTCAAAGCAGAGCAAAAGTTTTCCATCGTATTTTCAAGTACGCGGGCGCACTATTTCATGATTTCATTGATCCCCCAAGCTTAGGAGTTACTCGAAGAGGCATTGCGAGTGAGTTTTCCACTCAACAACCGCCGTCTTGTCTTGTACAAGTGCTAGTTTTCCACGAAAAATTCGACGAGAAGAAAAATCTGCGCGGCCCGAAAGCACCACACTAGTGTAAGAGTAGCCAGCCTGGCCGGACAGAAGGACATTTTCCTTGGACTATTTTTTCGGGGGGTTCTGAGATAAGAAAAGGAAAACTCTTTTTTTGCAGTTTTTGACTAAAAATCTTTCAAGTGAAAACCTGTGAAAATTAACAGAAAAGTGTTGAGTTCATATCTCGATAAAGCAAGGTGTCGAATTTTAGCGAATTTGTGTGTGTGTTTTTTTACTAGTTTGAAAGAATGTGTGAAAAAAATCGCGACAAGCCCAAAGAAATTAAAAACGAAAGCTTCAGTTTATCGGTCGGGCCGCGATAAGAAAAACGGTCTAAAAGAAAATTCGATTTCGGACTCCCGTACGGCCAGAAAAAATCGAGGAAATCAAATAAAATTAGGTCTTTCTAAGCGGAAATTGTGTGAGTGAAAAAATTTTCCTTTTTGGGGGTGAATTGAAATTCGGGGTGAAAGCTCTCGTCATCGCGAAGAAAAATTATGGCCGAAAGCTTGCAATAGTGCTTCGTAGGGTTGAAAATACAGAAAAAAATCAACCCCCATTTGGAATGTTATCGGGCCTCAAATAATGGCCCGGTGGGGCCCGAACTGTACCATAGCTAGCAAGTATTTTGCTAGAACTTAGGATTATCTGGTGGTTGGCGCAGTTTAAAAAGGGTAAGACGGTTCAGAGGGTTGATCGCGGAAGCATAGAATTCGTTTTAGTCCGATATTGCATTTGGCTCGGTGCAAATCGTAAAAATTAACGAGAAAAGTTGGCGGAAAAGTGCGTGCGGAAATTAAAAAAATAAAATCGGTTTTTCTTCCATCTTCCACTTCCTTTTCACACAGTGCTCTTTTGCCTGCCTACGTATTAGTGCGTGCATGCGTGTTTTCCCTTATCCCATATCCGTGTCAATCGGATTTTTCATTCAAGAATTTTGGAAAGGAAGGAGTCCCGACAAGAAAACCACAAAATATGTCCGATGAAAAAAAATTCTATGCTAAAGTGTTAGTTAGTCGTTCGATGTTTTAATGTGAAGCCTTAATGAAAATCCAACCCTTAACTCAGACATACACATGCATACACGTCCCCCATATTGCCACAGCTCCAGAGAATAAGATAAAAATGGGGCCACTGTGATAATACGAAGAACAAATAATAATAAAAAAAATCCGGAAAAGCAAAAGAAGGAAAAAAGCGCAACAACAATAAGAAAATTTTCCAATCGACTACGTCACAGGAGTGGGAGTGAGAGTGTACGTTGGTTGCGTTGCGTCGATTGGCGGTGTGCCGTGGTGTAAAGCGAAGGAGCAGACTTAGCCTGTGTAGAGGTAAGACAATGAATACCCCTCTTTAAGTCATTCAATTCAACCCTTAGCATATTCTCACTATACTTCTCGGGTATTTCCCGACGTTCATGTCTTTTTTTTAAAACACTAAATTTCGAAATACTCCATTGTCGCATTCTATGCTTAGCCAAAGCTCATTTTTGTACTTAATTTAAGCTGTCTCCCCGTTGATATATCCATCGGCCTGATTCTACTGACCCATTCCGACTCATGTATTGTACTCCATTATGGGGTGAATTTTCGAATGGTTTTGATTACCTTGAGACTGTGCTCCCCGTTACCTTGGATTAGGAACAATGTTGGGCCACATGTCGCTTGACTGAGGGGGTCAGTCCTAGGACGATCACCGCTTTAATTCGCATAGGAAATCAAAAGGCACAGTTTCTTGCATCTATATTTAAAAAAAAGGACAGCACAAGGGACGAATTTGAACGGGCGAGGGGAGGAAGCGGGTGTTGGGGTATATACATCTCGAAGACTGGAATTTCGTCGCTTAATGGAGTTGGGAAAGGAAATCGATATATTCGATGGTTTCGAGCGGATGAGATTCTTTGGGTTTTTCTAATGTAGCGGAGCTAAGGAGCAAATGGATTTATTGGATCACATTACTGTGCGATGGTCATTACCGCTTATCGGAGCTTGTTATCTATCAATGGGTTCATATTCAAAGGAAAGGCATGTACACTCGTAAAAGGGTTTTGTGTCTTTTTTTGTACAGTCGAGCAGTCGAGAGATTAGTTTGAAAAATTAGAATGAAGTTTCGTTAATTCAAGACATAGCACATAAGAATTTACTACGACCTTAGTCAGGGAGTTTTTTACGAGATGTTTTGAAATATGACTGTCGATATTTCTAAATAAGTTTTCAAATTAATTTTTGAATTCAATCAAGCGAAAGAGTTTAATGCGGTAGAAAATTATGTAAATTCGAAACCTTTGTATAGTGACATTTGCAAAGGAGGTGGTAATGGAAGTGAAGGCATTCCGATTAATTGTCAGACATTGAATACCATTGCAAAAAATTATATATTTCTCAACTTTGAGCTCGACAGATTCAATATTTCCATTGAAATGTGGTTCGAAAACTCAATTTGAATGGGAGGTGTTTGAGGGAGTGAGAAAGGCTGGAGAACAACCGTAATAAGTGTGCAGCTGGTATATTTTTCAGTTGCACTCTATGCTACTGAATGATATTTACAGATATTAAGGGGGACTAAGTGATAAGCTAGGATAACTAGGGTGTAGCCTAGTGGGTAGCGTGTTGGTCTACAATGCGAAGGTCGTGAGTTCAAATCCCGGCGACGCATAATTCCAGCACACTACCTGCTTGGGTATACTTTAGCCACTTCAATCTACGAAAATTATAAATTCGTGGATAGGAGGGTTGTTCGAAGGTCTAACAACCCTCCCACAATAATAATAAAAAATGTTAAGGAACCTGAAGGTCAGGAGGCCAAGGCCCAATTCGGGCTGTAGTGTCATTGAAGAAGTAGAAGTGATAAGCGAACACAAACCATCTACTAAGTATATAGACTTTCCAGAAGTAGAACAGTTTCACTTTGGCATTGTTTGCTCATTTTATTTAAAATAAATTTGAATTACCTGTAGCAACTAAAAAATTCGTATTCAAATAAATCCTACCTCAAAAACGCTGCCTCTTCGCTACGAAACCTTCAATCTTTAATCAACTAATCCCTGCTAAGTCCTCCTATGGGCTCAGAATAGGGAAGCAGCTCCCTTTCTTCAAGGTCGCCAGGACTTGTTTTTTTCTCTGAGCTCCTGTTCAAGTGCTCGGATCAATCTGCTACTTCGTCGATTAGCCCATAGCTTGAGTAGATATGTTTTGCTCAGTCTTCCTCAAAGTTTAAGCGATCCAATGGCACTTCCGCCTTTGAATCTCAATGCCTATCCTAGTCTGCCTAATTGAAGCCTGGATGAAATTATATTAAATTTTAGTTTCACGGGATGCACGGAATTAAAGATTTGACTACACAATTCAACAAATTTCGTATACGGTTGCATGAAAACTACGATAAAATTCAATTATTTCCATAATTTTCCGACTGCATTCGATTACCTTATCATAGACATAAATATTTTCTCTGAAATGCTCGGCTTGAAAAGCATACGGAAAAATCTTGATTTTTCTGTCTATTTAATTCAAAAGCACAAGAGGAATCGCCAAAATAGGGCCGTGTGGTGGAATAAAAAAAGGATCTCAAAACCTCAGCTTTCAAAGAAGTGCTACCAGCTCCTGGATTACGCATTTGTCAGGCTAACGACACAATCGAAGAAGTATGCGTCTAATTGGCACTCCTTTCTCCTGGAAAAAGCAGGGCAAATGCATATTATATGAGAATCAGTTCTTTCTCTTCTCATCTATGTGACTCCTGCAAAGGTCACTAAAAGGAGGTTCACTATTCTCAGCATCTTCCCCTATCAAGTTTCATTCAACGAACTTTACTACGGAGCTGATTATCTGCCTTCTCAACGAGAGTGTTTTAGATCTGGCATAGGTCAGATCTGTCTGGTGGTATTCCATGTAACACCATTTGCTCATCAGGCGTTGTCTTTGCTGATCGGATCCAACTTAAGTTTGAACTTTCAAGTTGCGAAAGACATGCTTAGCTTCTCTTTTTCAAGTTGAATCTCCAAAGTGGTTGAGCCATGCCAGGTGAGTTCGTCAGCATTGCAGCTCTTTAGAATGATCCTATGCCCTGGTACCAGCACCTCTCTCAGAGAAACGCGACAATTAAGGAAAGTCTTGAAAGTAGACATGAATGATTCCATGGATTTAATAGCGGCCTGACAATTAGTGAAGATGCAAATAACTTTAGTAGACTTCAGCCCGGCCAAGGCTTCTTTTATAGCCATTACTTATGCATTGAACACAATACAACGATCCAGAAGATGATATGCATAAGTTAAGCATTGCGGAAACTCGTTCCAATCCACTTTAATTTTGGAACAATTAGTATAAAAGGATATGGACTGCTTGTCCCGTGTTTCATCAACCTCCCATTCTTGTTTCTAGGGGATGACGGTGAGGAAATTAAAATTAAAATCGAAATTTGGAATAAATTAGTCTGTGTTTTCGGTTAAGCTCTCGGCATCTTCCAGAGCTATGGTATGACCAGTTCGAATGCAGAGGTGAGATTCTTAAAGGAAACTGCCGCACTTGCAGCGATTTGTTTGCCGGCAATGTCGAAAGGTAGCAGATGAAAGAGTACATGTAATACAGCGAGGGTTATTCTCAGATCCACTTCTGCATTAACAGACCATTCCACTCACCTTGCTGAGGAGGGTTGTTTCTGTTCTTATAGCAGTCCACCACATAAAAAGAAGAGTCTGGTGATGGCAACTTAGAGCCAATACACTATGGTTTTTTGCAGGAGTAAAGTGCTACAAAAGGCAAAGAATAATAAAAGACAGCCCAAGCCTATGAAAAAATTTTAATCACTCGCGCGCCCATATCCAACCGCCAATCGATTCAATCAGCGACCATCGTTTTGGGTGTTTGGAACCTTTTTCAATCTCAAAGTATCTCAATGGGTAAAATTTCATTCTTTGGCTTGTGATATCTTAAATTATTCATATTCTTGGATGCTTCAATACCTTTGTTTACACGCTTCTAAAAGTTAGGTTTTTCGTTCAGTTTCCTATTCAAAATTAGACACAAATAGTTTGTTCAATCTGCGGAAACAAGACTGATACTTTCCAGCGTAGGAGGGTCAACTTGGGGAATTTTGTAATTCCCTATGAATTAGATCAGCGCGGTTTTATGTAGATTCACTCCCAGTTTACATTCGCGACTCCATTTGACAGTATTGAAAAGGTATTTTGCAGAAACTCACCCAGAGTACTAGGGTGCTTACTAGAGATAGCTATAGCCATTACATTCCTTCCCTCCATGACTGTGTTTGTACATTGCACATAAAAGCCGAAATTGCCTATAACACAGGTCATTCCGTAAAAAAAAGCCATTACTTCCGGTCTTAGCAGTAGATTGCTACATTCCAATTCCATCAATTAATAAAGTAATTGCTTCTGGTCTTAAGTTTTTAAAAAGCCCCTTAGTATCAATAAATGTTACCATAGTGTACTTTTCGATACTCAGGAATTTTCGGAAGTAGCATATCAGTGCGTATAGGGCCGTTCCAATCTATTTTCCGCATCAATATACGCTAATCAATGTTATTATTGCTTTGATGGATATTTAACATCCTTCTAAGGGTCTTTAGAATGAATGAAGATATAATTATGTCAAGGTTTCCGGTCTATCGGACATGCACATATTAGCGCTTATTTCCGTTTTGGGGAGAAAAACGACTTTCATCTCCTTCCATCTTTCGAGAATGTGGATCATTCATATGCAACCTCTAAAAATAACGTCCTGCCAAGGAAGTATGATGTCATAGGTGTTTTAAAATTCAGTAGGTACGTATATTATGCCATTGGGTCTGGAGATTTATATGAATTGAAGTTGAGTACTGCTCAAAAGATTTTATTCCTGCAGACAATAATTTCTGAATCGCCCGTTGGGGGCCTAAATTCGTGCACTACTCAGTAAAAAGCAACTGTTGAGCTACCCGGAAGTGAGAATTCAGGAGTTTCGTCACACGATGAGATCGATAACCCATCTAGCTGGGCATACACGGTAAAGAGAATTTGGCGAAAAGTGTGTTTGGTACATCTTTTGCCACGCCGCAAATAACTTACCAGAATTCGCGCTGCGCTTTTCTCAAGTTATATTTATAACGACGAAGGGTTTCTTTATAGGCCACCCAGTCTGAGGTCACTTTGGTTCGCTTGGCCGTATTAAAAAGTCGCGTCCCGAATTTAATCGCTTAACCATGGTGCTTCTGCTTACCTCTTGGCTTTCTTGTGGGACAAGAGCGTGACATTGCTCCCTTTAAGGCCCTAGCTAGGATAAAACTTCGTTCGCAAGTACTTTATTTACAGTTTCCTGTACTTGGTTCAGTTAGTCTTTTTGTAATTCCCGCGAATTGATCTGTCAGGGGGATGGTAATATAAACCAAATTGGAGGTATCGGGGATCTAAAAGGAATTCTTTCTCAGCACTTTTCAGTCTATATCCAAATGTGCGATGCTCTCTGCGACTTGGGTAATGTTTGTAGCTTCTTATATATTGGTAGTAAGGTTCCCCTCCCTTCTCATAGAACAGTAGGTTGGTGCTTAAGAAGTCGTCAAGAAGCACTTTGTCTGTGTCGTTCATATAGCTACCCAAACTGTAAAATGTGCATTAGCTTTATATCCAATAATGTGGACCGCATTAAGGCTCCGTTTTTCAGCAGTCAGACATCCCAGATTATCCGGAGGAGTAAAATCATTTTGCACGAAGCATGTCGCTCACGCAGCAGGGGGACGAGAAATCGAAACAGTGCACGGATCATATGAGGCAATAGGAGCAACAGTGGCCTAACCCCTAGATTTGGCTTTCATAGCCTGATATTATCTATATCTGTATATTTTGCGCTTGACTGAAAGGGTTATCCGTGTCATCGTATTGCTCACAGGTTGAACACAGTGGAATTCAAATTATCCCATCACTATTCAATGGAATACTGAACAGATTCTGCTCCATTCTACTGTTTTGTTATCTGCAATAGTGCTGTGGGAAGGTATCCAGTTAAGATTAATTTAAAACCACACTTTTTAAATGATGCAGAGTTTTTTTTTTTGTATTCAACTACGAGGGGAGGTCAAATATTTTGCGGAATGACAGGGAAGGGGTTAAAATTAAACAAATTATTATTTTTCCTTTTCCCTTTAACCTAATACATTATTCACATCTCTCACAAAGTTTATTAATTCCTTTTGAAAAAAATGTTTGATCAATGCCTTCAAAATAGGCTGAAATTAAAATTTTCTTCCCCGAAGTTCTTTTTTCAGTTATGGGAACAAAAAGTAAGGGACCAGATCTGGACTATAAGGGGTGGTTCAATATTCCGAAGCCGCATTTATGTGGGGCTATTGCAACAGGTGCATTGTCGTGCAAAAGCAGCACACTTCGAGTCCAATTTCCTCTTCTATTTTCTCTGATGGTATCCTTTAATTTTTGCAGCAGGTTGGCATGTGATATTTTGTCCTTTTGATTTATAGTCGATCATCACAACGCCCTCTGAATTCAAAAAAATACTGGCCATGATTTTTCCGTAGGATTGTGAGACCTTGAACTTCTTGGGGGGTGAAGCGCCTTTACGGAGCAACTGCATTGATTCCTGCTTCGAATCAGGCTCATAATGATGAGCTCAAGTTTTGTCTCCAGTAACATCGGGGTCATCCCGATTCTCGCTAAAGAGATCCAAAAACTCACGTGAACACTCGTCGCGCTGCTTTTTCTGAAGCGCTGAGAGCATTCTCGGTACCCACCTTGCGCATACCGAGATGATCTTGGGGGATATTCAAATTGGTTGTATCTGATACTCCAACTATTTTTGCGATTTGTTTCTTCTTTAAACGAGCATCTTCGAGAACAAGTTTCTCCACTTTTTGACGATTTTTGAGGACGTGATCTCAATCGGCCGGTCCGAGTATTTATCATGGTCAATTGACTCTCTGCCTTGCCTGAATAAACTATGTCACTTATAAATTATCGTTTTTCCAAGGCAAGAGTCCCCGTAAAGAGATGACATTTCTTCTAAAATGAGTTGTGGCATTTTTCCTTGCTTGATAAGGAGCCTTGTGATTGCACGAAACTCAATTTTGTCCGTAGCTAGCGTTTTCTTTCCGATTGACTTATTGATTCGGCAATAACTAAAATGTTAGTGATTCGATTTGACAGAAACTTTGTATTTCAACCTGTATTGAGTGTTAGAATACCTTCCGGTAAAAATATTTCCCCCTCCCTCGTCCATCCCCTTCTTTTCGCGAAATTTTTGACCTCCTCTCGTATACATATACGGTTGAACGTACTTAGAAAAGTTTATTGCGCTAATAAGGCTGACAATTGAAAACAGGAAGCAATGATGAAGGTACTGGGAGAGTTATGTGAGTAAATGCCACATGTCTCATAGATTGTTAATATTTTTAGCGTTTAGGCCTTCTCCGCCATTTTAAAACTGATTTGTTAAAATGTTCAAGGCTTCCGTGGCGTAGTGGGCAGCGTTCTTGCTTCACAGTCAATAGGTCGTGGGTTCGATTCAAATTCTAGGCAGTAGGATTTTCTTAATCACGAATTATCAGTTGCTACTGACGATGAAAAATTATTCGAAATAAAATGGGCAAACGGTGTAAAAGTGAAACAGTTCCACTTCAAGAAGGTCTATATACTCAGTAGATGGTTTCTGTTCGCTTTCTATCATTCAGTCCCCCATATCATCTTTAAATATTTGTCAGTAGCTGCCAGTACAATGACTGTTTTTGTGCATTACACATAAAGGCCGTAATCACCTATAACACAGGTCGTTCCAAAAAAAAAAGCCTGTGGCTTCCTGAGATTTAGAACCTTTTGTGTAAAAAACTACTTCATTGCTACTGAACGGTTTCAGAATTTATGAGAATTGGGATCATACTACGAGGAAGGACAGATCTAAGAATGCCTTTGACTTTTTAGCATGTGTCCGAAACAAACTTAATGAGATTTGCTCGACGGACATATCATAGTTTTTGTAACAACCGGTCGTTTTGTTGTCAACCTAGGATCGAAATATACTCCAAAATATTAAATTCGTGTAAAACTGTATTGTTAATACATATGCAAATTTTGGGAGTATTTCAAGTGTGAGATACTTTGATAGGTTACTACATGTTAGCTAGTTAGTAGGATGATCGGATCTGATCCCGACGTTATCATTAGTGTGTATCATTAGCAAATTGTAGAATTTTTGATCCATACCCAAATCGAAAGAACAGATGTATTATCACTTTGTGAAATCAAAATGCTACCTGGTTTCGAACAGTTTCCTGTAGTTGGTTACCATCTCTTTTGTCGGTAGAGAGATATTGCGATATAACGCGATGATCTAGCCTTTTAAGTTGTTCATATCTAGACACCTGCTGCAATCCAGTGTTTAATTACTCCTGAAT
The DNA here is from genome assembly GCA_963669355.1 of Chorisops tibialis. NCBI lineage: Eukaryota > Metazoa > Arthropoda > Insecta > Diptera > Stratiomyidae > Chorisops > Chorisops tibialis. The sequence goes on along the minus strand of OY770262.1, from coordinate 80,115,791 downwards.
AAAACTTCAAGTCCCAAGGAACACTTATTGGAGACGGATTGTTAGCACAACCCTCTTTCGACGAATTTTTCATTTTCGCAGATCGAGGTGACCAAGGTATATCCAAGCAGGCAATGTGCTGGAATTAAATATTACGCCGACCGGGATTTGAACTCGCGACCTTCGCATTACAAGACCAACACGATACCCACTGGGCTACACCCTAGCTAGGAACATTATTTTCCTTAGTATATTTACAGAAGTCCGACATTTATTGTAACAAGCAAACGAACGGAATTGGATAAGTTGTCGGACTCTGTTCATGCTTTGTATTCTACAAAAGCTGACGTTGAAGTCGGTATCGCGGGAAATTTCAATGTTCATAATAATGCCTGGCTTAAGCATTCTTCCAATACTGACCAACAAGGTTTGCACACTGAGCTCTTCGCTTCACTAAATAGACTGGTACAGTTTGTAATCGAATCACTATTTCCTGAAAAACAAAACATGCTTCAAACTTGATTGACAATTTTTCTAACGAATCATTCCAACAAACATTCTAGTTCTGTCATATCGTCATCCCCAGTTGGGACTGACTACTTGATTCGAACGCAGTTTCCGTTTACAGCGATAAATACATTAAAAGACAAAGTGCCGCGAAAAACTATGGTACTAGAAAAAAGCAGACTACGGAGCATGAAACCAATTTTTCGGGATCTTCAATTGGAAAATTTGTTCCAAGTCTAAAAATTGTGACACAGCTTTTCTGCTTGTAACCGAATCTATACTTTAGAGTATGAAGCTCTTCATTTTTCAATTTCTTGATTCTTATTCCCAACACGATCAAAAACTTCGACGCAAAATTATCGAAACACCAAACGGCTCGAGATCTTTTCGGTCATTATTAAAACGGTCGTCAACAACCATGCAAAATCATCCGCACCACCACTTCTAGATGGGTACCGAATTGTAGTTCATCCTGTTGAGAAAGCAAATCTTTTTGCACCAAGTTTTGCTCGAACCTCTAGGTTTCCAGGTACAGACCGGTCTCCCCTGCTTGGAAAACCATCTGCATTTTGTTTATCTGCGATTTATTTTCGCACACAACGCATTTTCAGAATTCTAAGTGAGCTCAATATTCAGAAATCTGCAAATCTTGACGGTATTCTACTCATAGTCTTCAAAAATATTTTTTCTCTCTGGGTTAACCACTTTGCAATTTATTTTATTTTTCCTACTTTTTTGGGTGTTTCCACGCAAGGGGAAAGAAGCAAATGCTTTGCCGATTCGTAAGAATGGAAACAAAGCGTAACCCGCTAACTGCCACATTCGGTTCTGTCGAAAGTAAAGGAGACGGAGGTCAATCACAAAATAGTCCGCTATCTTGAAGATAGCAAACTTATCAAAGATTGCCAACATGGATTCCATTCCGGACGTTCCACAGGTGACCTCTTGGTATATCTGACTGAGCGTTGGAACTCTTCTCTGCATAAATGTAGCGAAGGTCAAGTTTTTGAACTTGAAATCGCTTAATTGTTTGTTAGAGTTCGGCATAAATTTCTCCGCGTGAAGCTTAAAGCAATCGGGTCGTGAAACGGATTGAGAGTTTCTTATTTGATCTTACCATACAAGTCGTAATGGATGAGGTAGAATTATCCCCCTTCCCGATAGATTCCGGCATCCCTCAAGGCTTTGTTTTATCGCCCACACTCTTCCTGATTTTTATACTCTAGATGAATCTGAGAATATTATAAGACACAATGTTTTTCATAGATCAAAAACTTCAAAACCAGATGTCTGTCTGTCCATCCGTCTGTACGTCTGACCGTCTGTTCGCTCTCTAGCTTGAGAACGCGTTGAGCTAGAAAATTCAAATTTTTTAAACATTGTTTTTTAGGAAAAAAGTAAGGTCAAGGTCGTGAACGGGCTAAATTCCTCCACCTCTTTTCCCCTCATTTTAAAAATTTACAATAATCAAATTTTCTTGGAAACTATAAAAACTAATAATTTGAAATTTAGAACACTTTAGTTTTATCGCAAATATAATCAACGATAAAAAAATTATTCGAATCCTTTTACTCCTGCCTCTACTTCCCAAGCAAACTTAACTTTTACATGAAATATTATAAACCAATTTTTTCAGTACGCATATCAGTTATCGTGCTCAAATTTTGTACTTAATATTTAGTTAGCATTATTATTAAGATTTAAAAAAAAAAATTAACTGATGAGCTTCACTCCTTCTACCCCGTCCCATACAAAGTGACTCAATTTCACATCTTCACGAAAAACCGATTTTCTTGAAAAGCTTCAATGTTCTTGGCCAAAAATTTGAGAGATTTCAATTGCATAATATTCGTAGTTATTACAAAAAAAAAAGAAATCATTAAAAACCACCCACTCCTTTTACCAGCTTCCATACAAACAGCATAATTTCACTAAACCTATATAATACAGTAATTTTCTCAGTTCCTATTCTATTTTTGAAACTTAAATTTTGTATGAAACAGTTTTAAAGCTACTCCAGCAGATGTAAAAAAATTATTTTTATGCTGTCACTCCTTCTACCACTCCTCATATAAAATCTCTTTGTCATCTGTAGTATCGTATAGTTAGGCTTTACGCGCAATCGTAGACCTGATTTGTTTATTAATGAACTTCTTTCGTCAACTTTCAGTTCAATCAATAGCTTTGTAGATGACAGTATTCTGTATAACATCTGTAAATTCGATACAATTAAGGACGATCACTGCGTCCCGGTGGCGTTTTAGCTTTCCGAGCTATTCGGATCATTGAACTCTGACCTGAACGTAATCTTGGAGTAGGGTGGGATAAATAGAGTCGAGTTCAATGGCTGCAAATCACAGGTCTGTCATCTTTCCCTTTAGCGTGATATTCCGGCGACGGTCTCTTATGTAGCCTTCGGTGGTGTACAACTAAATTCTTCCAAATACCCTTAGCACTTGACGCTTCCAAATGCCTAGGAGTCCTTCGAAGATGTAAAAAATATTTTACTCCTAATGACCTAGCCAATATCAATAAGGCTCGTATACAAATTTGCATATATGTGTGGGCTGTGGTACCCAAGACGCAACTCGTAATACTCGACCGTGTTCAGTGGCAGGCGATCGGACTAATTGGAGATGAAGCCAACCCGGCTTCTGTACACAATATGTCATTGGTAATTTTCACTTGAGTCAAAAGATATCAATATACCAGGAATTTTTGAACAAATTTATCGTAAATTCAAATAACGCCGTATAGTCAATAACTCGAATCTCCTTTCTACCAGTAAATACGAAATATGGTGTCTTAAGGAAATCCTCGAAGGCTTAACTTGCATGTGTATGGTCAGCTAATAATAATATAATATGATTCTTATTCACATAAATAAGATCAAGTAGAACTAAAAACTGATATCCCAAAAAAAATCTTCAATAAAAAAAAACATAAGCTGAACACAAAAATGAAGTTATTTCCCAAGAGAGCCTACCTACCAATCCTCATGAAAACATTTCAAGTATCTTTTAGAACTCGTTTCATAAGTAAAAGTTTGGCTCAAAGGAATTATGAAAGGAATTTATTGTTACTCGACCTTTTCATTAAAATACACTTCTCAAAAAAATTAATGGCATCTACTGAAACAAGAGACCAAACATAATCAAGCTACTTAACAACGTCTACTTAAGGATTTTATTGGTAATTTTAATAAATTAAATATAGTTAAGGAAATGAAAAATAATTTTTCTAATAAAACCTTATTTTGATAGAAAAATAATCTTTCGCAGAATTTCGATATCTTGAATTGAAGAATGTGCTTAAATTTTTTTTTAACATTTTTGTGTTGGTGACGGTAAAAGGAGCGAAGTGAAGCAAATTCTATTCTACCAATTTGCGGGATTTATATCACGATTCCAGCTTGTAAGGTTCTTGTAGAAATTTTGCTTTATTATATTTTTCCTTGAGTTTTCACCCGAGTGGGAGGTAAGTTATGTGTTCAGCTTTAAGACTGTAAATCTTTGAAAACAACGTTTCAATTTTAGCAGCTTATTTTAAAGAAATAAATTTAATTTGTCAACCATGAACTTAGTTCACCTACACATTTATTTTAGAGCAGCCGATCTCATCTGTTAGGTCTTTATACTTTTTACTTTAAAAAATTCAATAAAAATCAATTTTGTAACTTAGTTCCAGCACTAGAAAGGAATTTAAGGAACCTTTAAAATGAGCGCATCTCTGTCACTAAGTATGGCGTTGTAAATGTAAAAAATTTTTAAATCTATTGTAATTATTTCAGAATCGAATTTTTTGAGCGAGAAAAAATATTCCTGCGCCAGCATTATTTCTTAGCATTTCAAACTTTTCAGCAAACTCAATAGACTCTTGGATTTCATTTATAGTACAAAGAATGTTGTTGTTCCAATAATGAGTTTGTTAAAATTTCCAATACTAATATTAATTATAAAGGAGATGCTTCAAGCAAACAAACAAAATATTTTGAATTTTATTCCAAGCATCACAATAATTTTATTTGAGGAGTGTATATTGATGTCCTCTTAAAATAAAATATGTTTAACTACACGATGAACTCTCGATAGTCAGCATTCTATGCTCGTAAAGTTAATAAACTTATTTCTCCAAAGACCTTTTAATTCAATGTGTGAAGTAATGACAATAAATGTAGGTCATTATTTTGGATCGTAAAAATTTATTTTGGCTCTCTGCCAAGGACCAAACTGTATCCGCATATAGTCGTATCTATTGCGTAATGCAGATTGTGCTCGATCTAAGGATTAGGTACTCCCCATTTTATTTCTGTTACATTTTTTATGTCGAGTAAACCTAGATAACTAAATGCATACAACTGAGCAATCGAACTTTTAATCATTGCACGAGTTGCTAGTTATTATTATTACAGCTATCGGAAACAATTTGTCATAGAGCTTTTAATCTTTTAATTCAATGCTGTCATTAATGACATTTGATACTAAGGACTATTTTTTTCGATAGATAATAATGAATATTATGTAATTTATGTTAGACAGAAAATATTTCGGAAAAGAGGAAAAGGACTTCAGACTGAGAGCATTTTTGTGAACTATAATACAGATTTATTCGAAGGTTAAATAATTGGCGGCCCCAAACTAATGTTATAAAGAAAGTATTTCTTTCTTTGCATAAATTGTTAAACAAAACGCGATGTGTAAGCCAAGCCCGGCTAAAGGCAAGTTGCGCCGAATGTTGTAAATAGTTAATTTGGGCGTAACGTGCATTTACACATAAATGAATATGAGAGATTAACGAAATGGTTTGGCGCGTTAGGTCAGGACCCACCCTAAAGTTCTTAACCTAACGTTTGTACCGGCACGTACAGAATCTGTAAGGGTACAGAAATGGAAGTTGTCACTCGTTATAAATAGATTAAATCCGCCGATTTCAAATTTTCTTCGAAACTCTCACAATACGAACTTGAAATTTGATTAGTAATCTTACTGATGTTAATAAAATCAAATCAAAAATATCTCGCAATTCGAACACCTCTTTTACCACTTCCAACATAAATGATGCAAAAGTTCATTTGTATTGGAAATACATTACATCAATTTTCTTCAAAACTCGACTAGCTAAAAAAACATTTTTTTTTAATTATTTACAATTAAACCGTCAAGAAATTATACAAATAACTCCTTTCAACACTTTCCGGGATTTTATTTTTAATTTATAATTAGCTTGCTTTTTTGAACGCAAGTCGACTTTAAAATTGGTGGAAGGCTCGATAGTGACCACATATTACACAATTTTGAAAATTAAGTTCCCAAATTTATGAACTTGCAACAAAGCAAAATTTCGAAATCTTATTTCAACTATTGGTTTCCCTTCCCCTTCGCTCGACTATAAATTTACTACTATCTTTAATAAATAAAAAAATAAAATATTGATTCTATCCACTAGTCGTAATCGCAGTTCAGTGTTAGATAGTTCACAACAGGGCTTCTCTAGAATCCACATTCCGTTGGTCTTCCATATCTCCTACCATCCTAATCTGCATATTAACTTCCTTGCCTATGCATCCTCAACTTGTTCTACGTATAATAAAGTTGCGCTCGACCTGTTGGCAGATATTCTAATATATTGTGGTAGAAGAAATTAACAAAACTTTGGTAAAAAGAAATGAAAAGCAAATCAAATGTATTGAACAAAAAAAACATAATAGAACTACGATTACGATACTCTAGATGAAAGCGAAATTTTTTGACCTTAAAAAATTTTATAGATGAAGTGCTAGAGTTGCTATCAAAAATTTAGGATTCAAAAATTTAATAGATACTGAGAAAATATTATAAATGTATTGAATTTAGTGGAATTGTGCAGTTTGCACGGGAGGTGGTAGAAGGGAGGGAGGTTGAGTTCGTAATGAATTTTTCAGAAATAGCTCCAGAAAAGTATCATGCTTTTGACATGTTTTTTTAAATTGCACATCAGTAGCAATTATATTTTTCTGGAAAAGCAACTTTTTGTAATATTGTCAAATTGGGTCAGATTGTAAGGGAGGGGGTAAAAGGAGTGAAGCTAATCGTTTAATTTTTTTTGGTCTTATTAACAACTCCAAATAAATATTCAGAGCACAATTTCAACGTGTACAAAAAAATTGAGCTCTCTAGCTCAACGCGTTCTCAAGTTAGAAAGGACACGGATGGACAGACAGATAGATGGACAGACAGACAGACGGACAGACGGACATGCGGCTTAGAGATTTGTGAGTGATTATATGAACTTCTGTATCATTAATTTTTTTCCCGAGCCTTATTGAAATAATAATGGCGTTACAAATTTGTTGGCAAACTTATAATACTCTCAGATTTCATCTAGAGTATAAAGAGAAACATTTTAGTATCTTATTTTGCAAAACGTTACACGATATAAGAGCACAAACATTAATTTTTGTTTCGATTAAATACATCGTTTGGATCCGAAATACTCAAGAATTATTTCTATACTCTATCTGAAATCTGAGAGTAATCCGTTTGTAACGCTAAGAAATAATGCTCGCACAGACTCGCCAAGGGTACATGAATATTTATTGTCTCTCCAAAATCTCCATTCCGAGTGATCGTCTGTCTATCTGTCAACAACAAAACTCTCAAACGTTTTGAGATATCGAGCTAAAATTTATTGTACGTCATTTCTTGCGAAAAAGTAAATAAGTTCGTGAACGGGCCATATCCCCCACTCCTTTTTTTTTTTTACAGAATGACCTGTGTTATAGGCAATTTCGGCCTTTATGTGCAATGCACAAACACAGTCATGGAGGGAAGGAATGGGATTGGCAAGGTTGGGGAAGGGGAGTGGGAACGACCGTAGCGAGTGGAGAAGCTGGTATATTGCTCAGCTGTAATGGCTGCTTACTGACAAATATTTGCAGATGTTATGGGGGACTGAATGATAGAAAGCGAACAGAAACCATCTACTGAGTATCTAGGCCTTCTTGAAGTGAAACTGTTTCCTTCTACCACCTCCCATAAAAAAATTGCTTTGTCTCCGAAGCCATTTTAGCTGTTGACTTGAAAATTAGGTCATAGTATAATGATATAAATATCATTAACGTCAAAAAATATTGATCCAATTTTCTTACTCCTTCTACATCGTCCCATACAAATGCACAATTTTCAGAAATGCATTTATTCGGTTTTCATTGCAACTACCAAAGCTAACAAAACCAATTTTTGTCATAATTAATTTTATTCCAATTGGAACCAGTTTAGAAAAAAGTGTCAATATCACCTCACTCCTTCTACCCCCTCCCATACAAATTTAACGAAATTTTGGAATTTAAATTAAATTATTTTTCTTCAAAACCGTCAAAGCTATCAAGTTTAAAATTTGAGGAAAGTATAATATTACAAATATCATTGATATCGAAAAATTTGGTTTTAATACCCCTATATAAATGCACAAGTTTAGTAAATGCATTTCATCGATTTTCATTGAAAGTAGAAAAAAGTAGCCAGAATTTGTCCCTTAATAATTGTAATAAAAGCTAAATGTATGAACTTCGCTTCATTCCTTCTACCACCTGCCATACAAATTTTTGTCTTGGAAATTGAAGAAAAGTATTCCTTCTTCGAAAATATGAGAGCTATCGCCTTTAAAATTGTAAAAAAGCAATGTGATTCCGATGTCGATAAGTAGATTTGTCTCTGCCACCTCCCATACAAATGCCATAAATTCATACAAAAATTGTTCAATTTCGCCGAAAATTATGAAAGCTACCAACTTTAAATTCAGCATGAAACGTTTTGTATATTACGTTCGGTGTTAAATACAAAAATTATAAACCTGCCCCCTCTGCTTTTATCACCTACCATACAAAGTCACTATTTAAAAGAATTTGAGATGACATATTTTCTGGTACAATAATTTTTTTCATCTAGAGTATCATATTTTTGTGCTTTACACCCAATCATAATTCTGTTATGTTTCATTCAAAAATTAGATTGTGTGGGAAAACATCTGATTCATCTTTATCTGTGGTTCCTAGAAAACGTTGAATGAGCTCACTTTTTTTTCATAGATTTATTTGTATTGCTGCTGCTCTTATTTCATCTTTTAAAGTCAAGTATTTTCCTGTGAATAAATAAAGTTTAATTAAATAAAAGAATAGTGGGTTTCTATTTTTGCTTGAAATCTTCCAACCTCGAACTTCTAATTTGATAATTTTTTTATTTAAACTTTGATATTTAGGTACATTTTATATGATTCCATGGACTTGATAAATTTTAAGCTCGAATTTTTATATAAGCAATTTTGTAATTTACACTATGGAAAGATACTGCTTTTGTTGCGACACAAATTGGACATCGTTTCAGTAATCATTACTTGACCACTATGCAATCTATTTTTTAAGAAAAAACATCGGCGTAGTACGTACTGACAACTTTCTGATATACCAAGCATAGATGTAAGAATTAGTGGTACGCTCACTGATGATTTCATCAATTCGTGGTAAATTATGTTTTCAGCCAACCTTTATCACTTTAACATGTGCTACATTGATAACCGTTAATTTCATACATGATTAATTTAAATGTTTTTATTAACGCCAAATAAAATATTTTCATTGATTGTCTTCTTACCCAATTCATCCAGGAGCTTCAACGATCTGCCACTATAAGAATTCAATTGTAGATGTTTTATTTGAAATTGTTGATAATTATAACTCTGATTTGTTGATAATTAAGATGGTAACCAACTCAGTTGTAAAACAAAATGGGGCTATGATTGCGCTTAAAGCCCAATCTTACGATACTCTAGACGAAATAGTAATTTTTGTATCGCCAGACTAAAATAGGTATTGAGATTCAACGGCGGAAGTGGCAGTGGATCGGTCATACTTTGAGGAAACCAGAGCGAAACATCGCAAAACAGGCTCTGGATTATAATCCTCAAGGAAGACGTCGGGTTGGTCGACCATGTAACACATGAAAGCGAGCAGTTGAGCAGGAGGCCAGAGGAATAAACAAGTCCTGGCAACAGCTTAAGGCCGATGCTCAGGATCGCGCCTTGTGGAAGAGAGTTGTTTCTGTCCTATGCCCATATAGGGGTCTTAACAGGAATTTGATTAATTGATTGAAGAAATTTTGTATGGGGAGTGGTGCAAGGGGTGTCAGGATTGAACTAATTTTTTTGAAATCAGCCAGGAATAGCTATAAAAATGTTTTATGCAAAATTTAAGTTTCAAGATTTTTTATTCTGAATGTTAATTAAGTATTGAGTACAAAATTTAAGCTCGATAAATATGTACTGAGAAAATTAGTTAATAGTGTTTCATGAAAAGTGTGGATGGAGTGAGGGGAACCGAATAATTTGTATGATAAAAATAATATGTTCAAATTTTCAAAATATTAGATCTTGTAGTTTCTAAGAAAATCCAGTAAGCCAAATGAAATACATTCCATGAATTCTGACAAGAATGTGTGAGATTGAGATTTTTTAACGAAATTAAGAACATAAAAGAATTATGATTGGGCGTAAAGCCCAATCATATGATACTCTAGATGAAATGAGAAAGAGTTCAATGTACCGGAAAATATGTCACCTCCAATACTTTTAAATAATTAATAGTAACTTTTGTGTGGAAGGTGGTAGAAGGAGAGGAGGAAGGTTTGTAATTTTTGGATATGACACCTAATGTGGTATGCAAAATATTTCGTGCTTAATTTAAGGTTTGTAGCTTTCATTATTTTCAATTGTACATAGTTTTCCTTAAATTGAGGCATTTGTATGGGAGGTGGCAGAGGAAGTGGAGCGTTAAAGATGATTTTGAAACTGCTTATCATCATCCTTTTCACCACGCTTTGATTCAATTTCAAATTATACTTCTAATATGTTCGAAGGAGAAATGCTTTTCTTGAATTAATAATACAGATATTTTTATGGGAGGGGGTAGAAGGAGTGAAAAAGAGCTGATAATTTTTTTTAACATTTATTGCAATTATTAAAAAACAAATTCTGGCAAAATTTTAAGTTCATACTTTTTCTAGTTTTAATGGAAATCGATAAAATGCACTTAACAAAAATTATACATTTGTATGGGAGGGGGTAGAAGGAGTGTACGGATCAAAACACATTTTTTTCTCGTTATTGATATTTCTATTTTTATACTTTTTGCAAAATTGCAAGTTGATAGCTTTAACAGTTTCGAAGAAAAATAATTTAATTTAAATTTCAAAGTTTCGTGAAATTAGTATGGGAGGGGGTAGAAGGAGTGAGGTGAAGTTGATAATTTTTTCAATTCTTATTGGAATTGTAATAAAATTAATTTTGACAAAAATTCGTTTTTATAACTTTGCTAGTTTCAATGAAAATCGAAAACTGCATTTTTCAAAATTATGCATTTGTATGGGAGGAGGTAGAAGGGGTGACGGGATCGGATCAATATTCCGTCATATTAATGACATCTTTATCGTAATACTTTGACCCAAATTTCAAATCGATAGCTTAAATAGTTTCAAAGAAAAATGAATTTCTGAAAATTTCGGAATTTTGTGAAATTTGTATGGGAGGGGGTAGAAGGAGTGGGGCGATGTGGCCCATTCACGAACTTAAAGTTTCCTTTTTGCTAAAAATGACACACAACAAATTTCAGCACGATAGCTTGAAGCGTTCGAGAGTTATGCTGTAGACAGACGGACAGACAGCAACTCGGAATCGAAGTTTTTGAGCGACAACAAATATTTCTGTACCCTTGGCGACGCTGTGCGAGTGTTATTTCTTAGCGTTACAAACGGTAAGGCAAACACAATATACTCTCAGATTTTATCTTGAGTATAAAAATTACTTTTTGGTGATGATATCGACAGTCCAAAAATAAAAGAGGCGACATAGTTAATGTACAGGACGACAAATAACTAGGGTATAGCTTAGTAGGCTTTTGAACAATGCGAAGATTGCTGCTTGGGTGTAGCATATTTATCTCAATCTACGAAAATGAAAAATTCGTAGATGGCGAGTTGTGCGAAGGGCTAAAAACTGCAATAAGTAATGAAAATATCAAGGAACCTGAATGCTAGGAGGTCAATTGGATGATGTGGACTTGAGTGAAATATTGTTCCACCAGGGCGATTCCACCTGCTACACAGAGAGCAAAAGCAGTTATCTGGGGACGCATTCTCCTTCTTAAATGGCAGTACAGCCCAAATCAGGCGTTGTCCTTCTAACCTTCAGGTTCCTTAACATGTTTTTTTATTTGTTATTGTGAAAGGGTTGTTAGCCTTTCGCGCAACCCTCTATCTACGAATTTTTATTTTAGCAGATTGAGGTGGCCAATATGTACGATATCAAATGTCGCCCAGGACTTGAACTCCCGTCCTTCGCATTGCAGACCAGCACGCTACACACCTAACTTTAACTTGATCTTGCGACGCGAGGGCATTAACTGGCCTTCGAGATAGTACTATTTAATGCCCTTCAATAATTTATCTGTGGCTATAGTATAAAATTGGACCATAATATATAAAATGTCTATTACTGAGCAGATAGAAAACAAAATCATTGGATCTGAAATGCCATTGTCGTAGATAGAGAATAAAATTCGCTTGATAAATATTGATCCAATGCTCCAGTAAAGTTCAAGAATTTATAAGCTGACAGAAAAGTAGTTTCTATTGGGATTGCAACCATGGGACCATGATTCTGTAGTTTGATTTCCTAAACTCTTCATTTCATTTCCTTAAGGAATAGACCATACTGCGGCAGGTACGCTTCGAAGTGCCTGCAATGAATTGCATCCGATTTATCGTTTATGTTGTTGACAGACTATTTCCACGGTCTTGTCTGGCTTAGCTGTGGCTCTATTGAATAGCACAGCACATCCGTAAAAGCGTGATATGTCCTTAAGGTGAAGTTCAGTTGCGAGTGACAAGATAGTATATCTCTGCTGGAGACTCTTAATTATTTCTATTGAAATCGAGCTGATAAGCTCTTTTCATTATTCTGACCTAATACAATACTCCTTTGAGATAAGGAACCCTTTCGAACATTTCTCATCGAATTTTGTACAGACGAAAAATTCTTAATCATGCAAAATAATTGTACTGTTGAAGCTTTACTAAGAGTTTTTCTTCTCAAATCCTTGCGGAAGAATTCTTAGAAAAATTATATTGATTTATTTTGCCTCGTGGCCGTTGTCCACATCCCAGCCTAAATAAATAATTGAAAAAATCATAAAAAAGAGAATCGTAGTCTTAATGAATTTTATGAATTTAAACGTAATTTTTTATGATCAAGTTTTGAATTGCTGTAAAACCAAAAACTCTTATCACCGAATCAGTGTGTACAAGTAGAGCGTCTTCCTTTTTAAATCTTATCAGCTTGCTAAGTGGCTGTCTTCCGCATATTCGCTCAGTAAAGCAGAACCGATTAGGATTAAGCATTCACACATGCTATACATTCCTATATGAATATTTCCGTATGTGCCAAGTGCATGTAGCGAGTCGAAGACCTACTCAGTCGCCCATATATAACTATATAGGTATATGAAGACGATACATGCCGTACATGCACAAGGACATCCAATAAATTGATGGAGAGCAGTAAATTTCATAAAACGAAATTAAAAAGGAGGCAGAACCCTCGACGGCGTTGCGGTTAAAGCTCTCTTGAACCCACTTGATCAACCTGATGCGGAAGAACAGGTTGCTGTGTATTATCGGAAAATCTGTCGAACTGTGTCAACACTCTTCTTGGCTCGACGGGAAAACTGTTTTTCACCTCTGACTTACGTCTTCCACAATTTCGCATAGCGGAGTAGTATATACACGAGCATGGAAAAGCTCCCATACCGACGAACGAACGGCAGAGCGCACCCGAAACCCAGAGAAATGCAATCAAACGCACTCCTCTGCCGCCCACCATCCGCTGGATCGTGCAAAGTTTTCCTCGCTAGTCTAAATTTAGACCACACACAAATTTTATCGATTTTCATGTTTATCCATAAAATATACGACTAAATCTCACACCCACACAGCCGGAAAAAAGTTCGCCGAATGGGGAAAATTCGTTCGCGGCGAATCACACAAGTCTACTACTCGCATACTATTCGAGGAGTTTTTTTCCCGAGCGCACCTATCTTAATCGGGTTTCGCAAAAGTGTAGGTGCGATAAGAGTAAAAGCTCCATTTCACCCCCACATCGGACATCTCTTGCTCAGTATCCTGCCTGATTACCGAAGAAACGCGAGCAATTATTATGTACTCAAAGGCACGATATTAGGCTGAATTTTCATTTCAAACCCCAATTCGTTTAAGAAATATTATATGTATAGTGAAGGGGGTGAGATTATTTTCTTCGATGTCCGACTGTGGCCGCCGTAGCCGGACAAATTTGTTTGCTTTCAATCGTTACCTTAATTGCTCCCTAGTTTTCGAGTACATCCATTTAGGTCGAGTGCTTCTGAACGATTTTTGACGGAACGCCACCATACTCACTTCCACGGTCCACCGTATTTGCAAACTGCTTTTCGATGGAAATGTGTGGCTGTTGGCCCAGCATAGAATTAAAATGGAATTGCCTGAAAATAGCTCTCTCAAAAGTGGCGAGGTCCTTTTGCGAGATCTTCCGTTTTCGAGTGAAGCCTAAAATACTTGATGGCCGTTAAGGAATAATTATAACTGAATTAGGGCTTCGTAATTTCGGTGTTGATTATTGCCTTGTTTTATTGCAACTGTTCTTATTTTTTGTTTTAAGTTTACGACTTGAGCTACAGGCTGTTTGATCTTTTAATGAGATTTTTTGGAAAAGAAAGGAGAATTGGTTGAATTGTTAAATTATATAAGGCAGACTTTCTTGATTTCATTGCTACTTTTCTGAAAAGATTCATTTATATTGAGGTCGGAATAACCTTTTGTTCAGCATAGTGAATATTGTGTTGTTCCGAAATTCAAATGTTGTCGGTTCAAATCTCGGTTGAGTCTCACTGTCAGCAAAATTATATCTAGGACTCCTCAAGATGACCTAATAGAACTATTATGGGATACAGACCCAGAAACTTATATATCTTAAATCAGTAAAAATGTTTGACAATGTCCTGTTGTATCCGCTGGAAAGAGCAATTGAACTTGCATGGGATCATGGGCTTATTACACGTGTTCTTAAATCACTAAATGATACAAAAAGCGGATGGAGTATCTCGAATATGGACGGACTCTACGATACAAATCTTCGGAGTTCGAAAACGGACTATGATTGACTTCTGGAACGTTCGACCATGGTAGAGGTACTCGGTCCATGGACTGCCAATACATCCAAAAATCGGAGCAAAATCAGAAGGATAGAATCAGCAAAAGAACGAATCCAAAGCGGAAATATTCAGGCCCTGAAAGTCAAGCAAAAAATGATGTTATGATCGTCCTTACATCTACTGCGAGGAACAGTCTCATTAGTTGGGAGCTAATACAGCATAGGAGACCTTCAAGTGTGCTTCGTGTACTTCATCTCAGGAAATACCGATACTTAACTAGAACACGGCATGCGGGAAAATGGTGACCCTTTCCAATTTCTTGACCGCTTGGCAAACGGTCCTCGAAGTGACTATTTCTCCACACTGGAATCATCTTGGTTTTACTCTAAATCGATCATTTTGTTATAAATCACCAATGAAGGAGATGTCTTCATTATTGCGAGCGAAGCGTGGAGCTGACTTATGGAGCAGTCTCCACTTGTTAGTTGACCGTACAATATTGCGAATATTGAGCACTGTTGCGTCCAGCGACCACGAATTCGGCAGATAAAGCGCAAGCTTGATGTCAATAAACTACGAAATTAAAATATGCGAGTAAAACACCACCCTAAGCCAAAATTCATCCACACTGGTCGAAAACTATATGCAAACGATGAAAGAACCAGGATGTCGCAAAACACATGAGACAAGTTTGGCAATGAAGAAAACCCAAATTGGCCTTTATTAACCAGTGAACTTCCTACTTAGGACAGAACAACTGAAATATACATTAGCAGTTGAAGATGGCGGTTGGTTCCATTGCAAACCTGGTTGATAAAGTGAAGTCTGTGATTGATCAAGGAAATATGAGTTACCAATTTGAAGGGAATTTAACCACCAGCTATTCTTAATACGAGTGAACAAGATTTGTGGCGATGGATGGAATACATCACTGTTATTTTAAACTTTCTGTCACCTGAAGATATTCCAGAAATAGAGAATTACCAAACATCCAACCGTAACTACCCTCTATAAAATACAATCCTACAAATAAGGAGGAAAAAGTTTTCCCAATTCGATGTACTATCAACGGAAAGCATTTAAGCTAGATTGAATGATAGAAAGCAAACAAGAACCATCTACTAAATAGTATGTAGACCTTTCAGAAGTGGAACTGTTTCACTTTTACATTATTTGTTCGTTTTATTTTGAATAATTATACTTTAGATAAAATCTGAGAGTATTATAAGTTTGCCACAAAGTTTGTAACGCTAAGAAATAAGGCTCCGAGAAAAAAATGAATGATACAGAAGTTCATATAATCACTCAAAAATCTCAAAACCGGATGTCCGTCCGTCCGTCCGTGTCCTCTCTAGCTTGAGAACGCGTTGATCTAGAAAGTTCAAATTTTGTACACGTCGTCTTTGACAAAAAAACAAGGACAAGTTCATGAACGGGCCAAATCGCTCCACCCCTTCTACCCCCTCCCATACAAAATGACACAATTACGCAGTTTGACAATAAACGGATTTGCTCGAGAAGTATAAAAGTTATTGGTCTCAAATTTGGAACATATTACTTTCATGATGATATCAATCTACCGTATAAAAATTATGAGTGTCATCTTCCTCCTTCTACCACCTCCCATACAAACTGAACTTTTTCATGAAATACTCTAAACCAATTTACTCAGTGCGTATAAGATTTAGCGTGCTGAAATTGTGCACTAAATATTTATTTAGAGTTATTAGTAAGACCAAAAAAAATTGGACATTTTATCAAAAAGTATGAAAGCTATTGATCTGAAATTTTGAATATATTACTTTTATAATAATTTCAATCTGCTATATAAAAATTAGTTGAGTCTTCTTCTTCCTTCAAAACCACTTTTTTTATGAAATACTCTAAATAAATTTACTCGATACGTATGAAATTTATAGAGCTGAAATTATGTATTTAGTGCAATTATTTAGAATTATTAGTAAGATTAAAAAAAATTAAGCGATTAGCTTCACTCCTTCTACCCCCTTCCAAACAATTTGACACAATTCAACAACTTTACAGAAAGTCGATTTTCCTAAAAAGTAGGAACGCTACTTATCTGCAATTTAAAATATTTCAATTAAATGATGTTTACAGTTATTTGTAAAAACATCATTAATAAATTCATACTCCTTCTACCACCTCCCATACAAACTGCACAATTTCACTAAATCCAATACACTAATTTTTTAGTACCTTTTAAATTTTTGAATCCTAAATTTTGTATAAAACATTTTGATAGCAACCTTAGCGTGATGTGGAAAAATTATTTCAACGTCTTCACCCCCTCTACCACTTCCCCTAAGAAATTTCTTAAAATGTAAACAATTCTCTTTCATCAGGAGTGTCGGACGATTGGGCTTTCCGCCCAGTCGTAGTCCTGTTATGTTTTTTATTACCAGTTGCATCCAAAAAAATCGTACTTAGGAATCCTACTGTAGTGCGAATCAAACCCTCGACCTATTGGGAGGCCTAATTTCACCAGCCCTAATAAATAACATCTTGATAGCTGCACTGAAAGGTGGAGAAGTTAAATGTCTTCAGTACAGACTGTTTAGCATCTTAAGTCATCTTGATTATGCTGATGACGTTTGCTTACTTTCGCGTTGCCGTTCGACTTGGAAGCAAACCTCCACTCGTTGTATTTTAAATGCAATGAAGCAAGACTGAAAATATTTGTGCATAGAACCTAGTGCATGCACGTAGTTTTGAGCATAAGAACTTCGATTGTCTCCAATGTGCAAGATCTAAATGAGCAAGAGTTTTGATACCTCTATTGATTCCGGCGTACCTCAGGCCTTAGTTTCATCTCCCATCCTCATTATAGTCTTTGTAAACGATCTTCTTTCGTCTATTCTTAATCCTCTTCATTATTTCGCAAAAAGTACTCTACATCACATTTTCCAATTTGGCTCCCCTGCTGAGGCACGTCCAACATCAGTGGCCTCATGCCGTAATGAGCCAATAAAGTTTTTGAACGCTGATGTCTCATTTTAGAATCGGACAGGAAAAATAAAACAGCGTTTAGTGCTTCGAAAGCCCAGTCCAATCATGTGCATATATCCTTAACTGGCGTACGGATTCCACCTCCTGCAGACTTTACGTTATTTGGTGTGAAATTTAATAATCGCCTTGGTTCGAGTCCATACATCTACGTCTAGGTATTCTGCGGAAGTGTAAAAAATACTTTCCTGCCTTCGAACAAGCTACTATATATAATGCTTTTTATGTCTTGAGTACAACTTGCATGGCTGGGGCCCCAAATTATACTTAGCTTAGCTCAACCGTATCCAAAAAATGGCATTCCGGTTAATTATAAATTGGCGTCAATAGAATCACTTCAATATCTTCGAAATATGAGATTACTATGCATTTACCATTTTCATAGTGAAAGCAGTAAGGAACTAAAAGCCCTAATGCCTCCCCCATTAAATGTCCCCGAAATACCCACCAAGCTGCAAACTCACATCAGCACACTGTGAAGCTCTTGTCAAGGAGAGCAGGAACATCCCTCGGCTTAACGTGAACACGTATCACTAGAGCTTAATTCCACAGTTTTCTACAAACACACATTGCTTCTGGGACGGCAATTATCGCTCCCGTCATTAATATGGGAGTACCACACTATTTCGAGTTTGCTAGTTCAGTGGAGAGCAGGGTGCATTAGTGCCAAGGAGCGGTGGTTGCCAAAGGAAGTTGAGAGCAAGTTATATTCGAACTTTAAGATCGCGGTTTCTCCTTAACAAGCGTAAGAATCTTTTACCCAGAAAAGAAAGTTTTTATTTTTGTGATTTTTCTGAAAGAATAATTTTGTATATTTTCTTGTTCTACTTCGTAAGGAAAATCCGATAGATTCTGTAATCTGGCATCTCAAAGTCGGGAAACATTGCCTGCTAGCTACTTGGGAGCGTTGGGGTGCAACAAAAATGACCCGGAGAAGCACCCATTCTTGGTAAGTGCTGCAAGAAACGAACGAGAGGATTATGGGAGAAGAGTGATAATGATGCAGCCCATGGGTTCCTATACGAGGATTTACTCTATACTAATCTGCTCTTAATAAAAAAAGAAAGAAATTATCGAAAAAAAAGCTTTTAAATATATTTCCGCAATAATTTATACTGGTTCTTAAAACATGGCACAAAATTCTTAACACAAATGTGAATAAAACAAAGAAATAAGATAAATTAAAAATAACAATACATGTATGTATAAAAATCTGAAAAAATTGAAAGGGAAAACTAAAACTAATCCAAAAATACTTCGTTGTGGTCCTTGCTGCTTCTTTTCTGTTGCTTAGCGGCTTTCCTCCATCTTCGGCTGTCGCCTTGTAATTATTTTTTTATTATATTTATTGTCCTTATTATTACCAATTTGTTTTTTAAATATTTTTTTTCCTTTTCGTTTTTTTTTAAATGAATTCGTCTGCTTTTTTTTTAATCTTTGTTAAATAAATGTCGCGCAATAAAAAATTTGTTATTTGCTGTTGTAGATTTTTTACGCTCAATCATGCGATACTCTAGATGAAATATGAAAGAACTTAATGTACCGGGAAATGTGTCATCTGAAATTCATTCCAACGAGATATGCATGTTTCGTGCTGTATTTAATGTTTGCAGCTTTCATAGCCTTGTACCTTGTTTTTCTGAAATTGTGTCATTTGTATGAGCAAGTGGAAGGTTGTAGATAGTTTTGAAAATGCGTATCAACATTCCAACCATCATACTCCAAATTCGAAGAGAAATTGCTTGGGATATCTAATATTGAAATTTGTATGAGAGGGGGTAGAAAAAGTCTAGCTAAGTTGATTATTTTTTTTAACGTTTATTGTAACTGCTATAAAAAATTTCTGGCAATATTTCAAGTTTCTAATTTTACTAGTTTTAATGAAAGTCGATGTATTGCTTTTTTAAAAATTGGGTATTTGTATGGAAGAGGGTACAAGAAGTGAGGTGAACTTCATAATCATTTTCGGATTTATTTCAATTACTAAGTCATTACTAGTCAAATTAGGGTAAATTTTGAAGTCTCTAACTGTTCCAGTATCAATGAAAATCGTTACAATACATTTACCAAATATTTTGCATTTGTATGTGAGAGGGTGAAAGGAGTGATCGGATGAGAACTAAGCTTTTCGATATTAGTGATATTTATGTTATTATAATTTTCTTAAAATTTCACATTGATATTCTTAACAGTTTTGAAGAAAACTAATTTAATTGAAATTTTGAAATATCGGAGGAGATGCAAGGAGTGGGTTGAATTTAATGAATTTTTTTCAGAATTTATCGCAATTACTAAAAGCCAATTTCAAGTTTCTATCTTTTCAGTTTCAATGCAAATCGATAACATTTTTTTTTTTTTTGGTTTTAAATTATGCATTTGTATAGGAGCAGATCACAACAATATTTTTTGGCGTTAATTGTATTACTTTATTATTTTAATAATAAAGTATTGTGATCGACTTGGGAAAAAAAAAAAATTTGCTACCCTGAAATTTTGTTTTTTCGCGTTTCGTGACTAAATTAGCCTAAAAATGCAAAAAAAAAAAATCCGTCTGTCTGTACGCCGTCCGCCGTCCGCCGTACGCCGTCCGCCGTACGCCGTCCGCCGTACGCCGTCCGCCGTACGCCGGTGTGTACGCTCAGAGCACATTAACTCCCAAACCATTCGAGATAGAAAGCTCATTTTTGGAGGGATAGTAGGTAGTTGCGGATCTCAGGAGGACACTCATTTTTGGGGGTGTAAGGGTTCACGGGGAGGCGGGGGGAGCACTTAAACCGAAAATTAAGAATTCAAATATCTCAAACATGGTTACAGCTAGGAAGCTAAAAATCAATATACATATAAAAGGGTTTATGGGACAACTTTTAAAATTAATCTAATTTTTTTATCCATTGGGGTGCAAAAAGGGGGGGCTAAAAACCAATTGTCGGCCGAATTTTTTTTTCAAATGATTATATCTTCGAAATTACTTAGCATAAAAAATTTATAATTTTAGACCATCAAGGTGGCATACAGATTCACTGGAATCAGCTTACATAGAGGCTAATTATTGTAAGGGGGAGAGTCAGGGGGGGGTGCAAAGAAAAACACTTAAAAATCAATATCTCGGCTATTTGTTAAGCTATGCAATTGAAACTTGGTACTTATATTAAGCTATACTAAAGAAATATGAAAAAAATATAATATTTGGAGAAAATAGTAGTGGGGGAAAATGGGGAGCATTGAACTTTCCAAAATTTCAAACCATTATATCTCAAAACTGAGGACAGATATCACATCAAAAATTTGTCAGATTGTAGAACTATATAGTTTTTAATTTTGGTAAAAAAATTAAGTGGGGGGGTGTAAGAGGAGGGAGGTGGAAAGCAAAAATGTTGAAAATTTTGAGTAATTTTTTTTGGGCTCTGGTAAAAGATACAGAGTTGAAATTTTGCAGATCAATATATCAATTTATTGTACATACATAAAAAATAATAGACATTCTACAATTGTTATGCACCGACCCCCCTGGTCTAACGTGCACAAGGTGTTTCATGTGAAATGAAAAAACACATAAGCTGAAAATTTTTGAATGAAATTTTAAGGTAGAAACTTGAAAATTTGCGAAATGCATTTAAAAAAAATCCATAAAAGAATGAATTATTAACTGGTCGAAAATCTTTAAAACTTCTACCCCCTCCCATACAAAATTATTTTTTCGACCATTTTCAAGAAATCAATTACCACCTAACTATTAAAAGCTATCAATTTGAAATTTTGCATAAGAACTTACAAAAATAATTGAAATGAAATTACGTTAAAAGTTTTGAAATCGCGCTTACCCTTCTACCCCCTCCAATACAAAAGTATGATTTCGACCAATTTTATTAAATCAACTAATAACAAACAAATTGAAAGCTACGAACTTGAAATTTTGTACGAGCACCTTGCAACTAAAAAGAAAGAAAATTGCATCACAAGTCTTACGATTCCCCTACCTCCTCTACCCCCTCCCATACAAAATTATTTTTTCGAGCATTGTTATAAAATAAGTTATCAGCTAACTCTTAAAAGCTATCAATTTCAAATTTTGCATTGAAACTTATAAAAATAATTCAAATGAAATTGCTTTCAAAATTTTCAAATCGCGCTTGCCCTTCTACCCCCTCCCATACAAAACTATGATTTCGACCAATTTCATAAATCAACTAATAACCAACAAACTAAAAGCTATGAACTTGAAATTTTATAAAAGCACCTTAAAAGAGAAGCGAAATAAAACTGCATATCAAAATTTACGATTCCCCTACCTACTCTACCCCCTCCCATACAAATGTTCGGTTTTGTGAATGAAAATTCTATGCAACTTCGTCTATGAAACACATTCTACACAGAGAATATTGGACGTGATTAAAAAGCTATTAACATCCACCCACCCTTACTATTACCCCTCCTCCTCCCCTCCATAAAAACCCAAACTTGTAGAAACGAATGAAATATTGTTAAATAGACAACAGCCCTGCTCAAGAACTCCCTTTCACTTAGTCTTCCCTAACCACTCTTACCTGCATATTGACTTTCCACACATCCGCAACATGTCCCAAGAATAATAAAGTTTCGCCCGACTTGTTGGCAGTTTATTTTTTATTATTATTACTTTGGCCAAATTTTCAAGTTAAGCGCTGGGGATAGTTGCAGTTTACTGAACGACCAACACGAGCCAAAAAAGAAAGATATGACGAGCTTAGGCGATATGCGAAAAAGACCTGCAGACGAAAACAAAGGAAGTACCATAATGACAAGATACAAAAAATGGACGACGACATGAGAAAAAATAATACGCGGGACGCATACGCCATAGTAAAAGACTTGAAAAAGGGATATAAACCAAAAACCAGTCTCTGCAAAGACGCAGAGGGCAATATCATCAGCGACACAGAAGAAATCAAAAGGAGATGGGCTTCATACTTCGAACATCTTTTGAATCCCATCCCAGTAGCACCGATAACGACAGACAACATTTCAATTCAAGCCTCAACTGACGAAGATGAACCATCATCGACACCACCCACGCTTCCTGAAATCAAAGCAGCCCTATGTGATCAAAAACGAAACAAAGCGCCGGGAATTGACGAAATACCAGTTGAACTTCTGAAAAACGGTGGAAACTGTGTCGCTGAAATACTGCACAGCATGATATGCAAAATTTGGACAGAGGAAATCATACCCGACGACTGGCGAAAAAGCATTATATGTCCAATTTACAAGAAAGGAGACAAACTCTGCTGTGAGAACTACAGAGGTATATCATTGTTGTGTACGTCCTATAAAATACTGACAAAAATAATTGAACGTCGTCTTAAGCCCTATACTAATCAAATAATTGGCGAATACCAAGGCGGATTCAGAACCGGACGATCTACAACAGACCAGATATTCTCGGTGAAACAGGTGCTTGAGAAATGCTGGGAATATAACACAGACGTGCACCAAATATTCGTAGATTTTAAACAAGCATACGACAGTATCGACAGGAGCGTACTGTACCAAATCATGCTTGACTTTGGAATTCCTCCAAAACTAGTCCGACTAACAAGACTCACAATGACGAACACTGAATCCCAAGTGAGAATACAAACCGATTCCACAACCAGCTTTCGAACGGAATGTGGTTTAAAGCAGGGAGATGGTCTAGCTCCTATGCTTTTCAACTTGGCACTAGAGTATGTCGTCCGAAAAATCCCAGTCGACACCAACGGGACACTACTATTCAAGTCCACCCAACTAGTAGCATACGCTGACGACATTAACATTCTAGCAAGATCCTTCCCTAGTGCTAAGGAGGTATTTGTCAATCTTGACTCCGCCGCAAAAGAAGTCGGGTTGCGCATTAATGAAAGCAAAACAAAAGTAATGACGCAAACAAGAAGGAGAACGCCAATCAGACAAAACATAACAATTGCGGAATATAATTTGGAGAATGTGGACAACTTCATATATCTTGGGGCTAATCTAGCAAAGGACGGTAATGAAACAGACGAAATCAAACGACGGATAATACTAGCAAATAAGACGTATTATTCGGTACTTCCAATAATGAAATCCAAGAAAGTGCACAGGAACAATAAGCTGCGGATTTATAAAACTATTATACGACCTGTGCTCTGTTATGGCAGCGAGACGTGGACATTAACGCGAACTTCCGAAAAAGCAGTTAACGCATTCAAAAGAAAGGTCCTCCGAAGAATTTTGGGACCTTTGAAGGAAGGAACGGAATGGCGAATAAGATACAACCATGAGTTGTATCAACTCTACGACGAGCCAGAAGCTTCAACGTTCATCAAGTTACGTAAACTGCAGTGGGCTGGCCATATAGAGCGAATGGAAGACAGAAGAATCCCCAAACGTGCTCTTAAAGGCAAAGCGAGTGGTAACCGGCCAGTAGGCAAACCACGCAAGCGATGGGAAGACTCGGTTGATGAAGACAGCAAAGCCATTCTAAAAATTAGCAGCTGGAGGACGCGGTCTTTGGATCGAGACGATTGGAGGCGACGACTTCAGGAGGCCAGGGCCCGATTTGGGCTGTCGCGCCATTGATGATGATGATGATAGTTGCAGGGGTGGGAAGGGGTAGAAACAGTGAGCTAAGGTGGCCGGTCCATGAATTTAACGTTTCCTTTTTTGCTACAAACGATACGGAAAAAATTTCAGTTCGATAGCTCAAAGTATTCGAGAGTTATGTTATTATATGTACAAACAGACAGACGGCCACTAGAAATCGAAAACTTCTGTAGAAGTCAGCAAAACTCTTCAGAATTGACGTTGATAGACCCTCAGATGATAAATTTCGTAAGCTCCCTAATCAAAAAATGATTCACTATTAGACCTTTCGATGGGGATTTCACTTAAAAAATCGGGAACATTTGCTAAAAATTTGCACTGAACTTCATTTTTGCATTACTAATCGGGACTCAAAATTTTACCGCAATAAGCGTGGGTCTGGGAGGCGCTCTGAAAATATCGCGGATTGGCGCTGCTGATCTTAGTTACGCTACTAAGTGGATACGAGACCTATCTAAATCTCTACCAATCTCTGGGTTCCCATATGATGTCCGGTTGATTAAGGCAACTTTACGCCAAGAATCGGGAACCAATTTCCAAGAATCTTTCCCTGCGAAGTGGACATAACCGTCGCATCAGTATCTCTAATTTACTTTCTTTCACGCGTTTCTCCTTCACATGATCGCCTTGATTTTCTACTCTTACTGGTTGTCATGTCATATTTCGATCCCCTCAGCTCACTATACCTTCCCAGCTATACTTGGCCCCAAAATTTCGGTCACATTGATTTACTACTGTCTTCAAAGCCTTAGTCTCAAATGATTCCATCAATTTCGCATTGGATTTTTCTACATATGGATCGCTACTTCCCCCCACATCCGATCACTACTTTCTTCTAATGAACCGTGTATGCTCATGTTTAGCTTGATGTAGCGTATCTTCGCTTCATAGCACAATTTCTCACTCATCTTGTGGACACCATTTTTTGCTTAGAGATTCCCACGTTTTTGGGTACATACACGAGACGGTCCACTACGACGCGTTCGCACACCAACAGTCTCGTTTAAACTCGCTCTCATAGTTTGGTCAAGCCTGGACATTCCACGTTCGCAAATTGTTCATACAGACCGATGTGACATGGTTAAGAGTGACACCACCTCCATAGTACCAGATACTCTCTGGTGAGGCTGCACAGGTTTAGGTGCCCACACGATTCAGATGCTTAACCACTGTCACCCACTTTGGCTTAGCCTTTGCAAGCATGACATCAATCGAACAAATACTGTAATAAGCAAACACTTGAACCAGTAGCTACACACATGTAGGTCTACATAGAAACTCATCTTGTATCGATTAAGGTGGACAATTGGCGCTAGGGCTTTATCCCGCAGTCCTCCGCAGACACGGATTACAATCCTGGGACGGCGATGAAATGCGCCAATGGAAGTGCTAGTCTATACAAAGTTGCACGCCGAT
This sequence comes from Chorisops tibialis, assembly GCA_963669355.1. Lineage (NCBI taxonomy): Eukaryota > Metazoa > Arthropoda > Insecta > Diptera > Stratiomyidae > Chorisops > Chorisops tibialis. The sequence goes on along the minus strand of OY770262.1, from coordinate 80,090,035 downwards.
GTGACATGCACACTGGGAGACCTATCTAATATCTATGCTAACCTCTGGATCATGAATTGCGGTTGATTAAGGCCATTGCAAGCCGAGAATCGAGAAACAAGTTCGAAGAGTATTCCTCTGCCTGCAATTTAGACATAACTACCACTACGTGAAACCCGAAGCAACCTCATCCCTGCTAGTGCCGATTATTATTCCCCATGCCACATATTTCTAACCTATTTTATCCCATACTATATATGAGTTGCCTTGATGTTACACAATAACTTCCCTGACACCATGTAGACTACCAGTTTTGCTTCCAGCTTTATACTTTCATCTGCTACTTTGTATCGATTGTAACCATGTTGGATACAATGTATCCTCCCTTTCGCTAAGCTCCAATTTCGCTTCAGTTAGCTCGTTACCAGAAATAGTTCACTTGCTTTTTTCCGTTACTTTTATCCTCCTTGATACGAATATATTCCTAATTCTCCACTCTCATAGCTTTCTTTTGGCTGAGATTGGTACGTTACTTGACATGTAGTCCTCGCTTACCTCTGTTCAAAACCCTCTTCTGCCCAGTTTGTTTGCTTCAAATTTAGGTTCATCTGCTCCCTACTAGACTTGAGGCTGATCGTTCTTTACTTGCGTCTGTCCACTAATCACCCACCTTTGTTACCATGTATGAATACTATCCTTAATCCTGAGCCGTCTTTGCTTTATATTTCGCTCCCGTCCACCCGTTGCTAAACTGTGTTAAAGTTCTCGCTCGCTTCTGTCTGCTACTTTAGTCTGCTTGATATTATATATAACGTCAAACCACCTATCCATATGCCCTCCTTTTGCATCCAATTTCGCTACCGTTAGTTCACTACTAAGCCAACTCTTTCACTCAATGTTGATTTTGCTACACTCTTCCGCCAGCTCCTTTGCGTCCGATTTCACTTCGATTAGATCATTACTAGTTCGACAACGAATGCCAAGATGCCTTAGAACGAAAAAATCGAGCTTACAAAATATTAACAAAACGGCCGACATGAGCCAAACAGTATAAATACAAGGATCTTAGACGATTTGCAAACAAAATATGCAGACAAAAAAAAAACGGAAGTACAATAATGCCGAAATGAAAAACATGGGCGTACATTTTAAATTACACAACACAAGAGCCGCGTATTTCCTTGTTAAAAGAATAAAAAAGGGATACAAATCAAAAACAGCCCTCTGCAAGAATACAGAAGGGAACATTATGAGCAACGCGGAAGATATAAAACTAACATCTTCTTAACACGAGCTCATCACCCGGACGAACAGCAGCAGCAAATACAATAGCACGTATAATTGATGTAACAGCTGATGAAGGATCCACTTTGAGTCCTTCCACACTCGAAGAAGTAAAAATAGCCCTGAGGAACCACCCAAACAACAAAGCGCCGGGCACTGATCTAATCCCAGCTGAGCTTCTGAAAGGCGGCGATACCTGCATAGCGCACCTCCTACATAGATTAGTCGCGGACATGTGGACGCAGGCAACGCTTCCTGAAGATTAATGCAAGAGCATCATATGTCCAATCTATAAAAAAGGTGACAAACTCTGCTGCGAAAACTACCGAAGAATATCTCTGTCGTGTACGTCTTATAAGATCTTGACGAAAATTCTAGAAAAAAGAATTAAGCCCTATGCTGACAAACTAATTAATGAATACCAAGGCGGATTTAGAGCTGAATCGACCACGGACCAGATATTTTCAGTTAAACAGGTGCTGGAAAAGTGCTGAGAATATAATATTGATGTGCGCCAGATATTTGTTGACTTCAATCAAGCATACGACAGTATCGACAGGCGTGTACTGTATAAAATCATGTTGGAGTTCGGAGTCTCACCGAAACTGGTTCGACTTACAAGAATGACAATGACCGAGTCTTTGACACAAGTCAGAGTAGAAAACGATCTGACTTCCTGCTTTAAAACAGACAACGGCGTTATTAAACAAGGGGACGGCCTTGCACCTGCTTTCAACTTGACACTCGAATATGTTGTTCGGAAACTTGCCGTTGACACCAAGGGAACACTAAGCTTCAAATCCACACAACTCGTAGCATATGCCGACGACATAGATATCCTTTCAAGATCTCTGGAGAGTGCTAAGGATGTATTTGTAAACCTTGATTCGGTAGTAAGGGAAGTTGGACTACGTATTAATGAAAACCAAACAAAAATTATGACGCAAACTAAGAAGAAGACGCCAATCAGACAAAATATTACGGTAGGAGACAATAACCTAGAAAACGTAGAAAACTTTATATACCTAGGGGCGAACCTATCGAAGGATGGAAGCGAACCCATCGAAATCAAAAGAAGGATAATGATGGCACACAAGACTTATTATTCGGTACTTCCAATAATCAAAACACAGGAAAACAAAACTTAAGCTATACAAAACCATCATTACACCTGTGCTATGCTATGGCAGCGAAAGATGAACATTAACTCAGACGTCCGAAAAAGTACTTAACGCCTTTGAAAGAAAGGCTCTCAGAAGAATGCTTTGAACTGTGAGGGAAAATTCGATCTGATGAAAACGATACAACATAGAATTGTATGCCATCTTCGACAATCCAGAAGTGTCAACCCTCATATAATTTAAGAAGTTACAATGGGCTGGTCTTGTGGAGCGGTTGGATGACGGAAGAATTCCCACGCCCACACTAAAAGGGAAAGACAACGGACAAAGTACGGTCGGCAAACTACAGAAGCGCTGAGTGGATTCGATTGACGCAGACAGTAACTCACTGCCAAGATTTCAAAACTGGAGGACGCGGTCACTGAATGGAGATAGATGGAGGCAAAGCATTCAGGAGGCCAAGGTCCCATTTGGGCTGAAGCGCCATCGGTAGTAATTAAGTAAAATCGTTACTAGATGTGAAGCGTAATTTTTCGCTCGCTTTTCTTCGCTACTTTCATCCGTACTTGATATTCACTGATCCCTCTACCATACATCATCCAATTTCCCTTCCTCTTTTTCAGTGGCAAATCCAGCCTTGGTCTGCTGACCTTCAGGTTCCTTATCATTTATTTGTTATTGTGAAAAGGTTGTTATCCCTTCGTACAGCCCTCTACCAACATATTTTTCGCTATCGCAGATTTAGGTGGATAAGATACCAATTCAAGTAGTGTGCCGAAACTATACGTCGATCGAGACTTGAACTTCCAACCTTTGCATTGTAAATCAACACACTACCCACAAGGCTACACCCTAACTTCTTAGAACTTGTTGAAGTGAAATTTTTCATAAGCATTTTGGTATTAACTCTTGGAACATATAGCTTGAAAGTCTGAGAAATTCTCTACCATTTTTGCATAATCTTCTGTAAGTATGATTAATCGCTTAGGCTTGGCAAATTAATCTTCGGTAAACACAAAAATTTTGACAGATATCGATTCAAGCAGATTTTGACTTTTACTTATGAGTATGCATGACAGAAGCATAATACAAAATTTCAACTCGCTAATAGCAATATTAACACTCTACGAAATTAAAAATTTACACTGAACCTTATTTAAACATAAAAATCCTTTCCGAAGTCGAGAATCTTGCACGACCAGAAATAGAAAATACACAAAATCCCTTAGCATTTCCGACTTAATCAAGCTAATTCGGCAGACTTTTGCTGATTTAGCCTACTTTAATCTGACATTCAATTCCCACAGTGCTGGTTTTTCCATTGTCGGCAAGGCCTTATGTTTTACATGCAGCAGCAACTTGTGTTACATAAACATATGCCACAGTTTCCACTTCTGTGGAGCATCAATTTCAAGATTATCATTGCTATGGTCTAATTTTAGACACAAGAAGTACTTGCAAAGTCTCATTACTTTTACACTAAAAAAATTCACCCGTGTGCATCATGGAAGTCATTACGAGGCGTCTTACAGTGTGGTCTATGGCTCTGGGTTAGTGCTTGAAAAAAAAACTACTTTAATCGCTCTACTGATATGGCGCTTAAAAGAAATGCATTTTCTTTAAACCTTTTTTTTTTTGGTTTGGTGTGCAAGTTGAATCCTTCTCTTCAACATGCATCAGCCTGGTAAAGGATAAGCGCGAGTGAAATATAAGCGAATTTGTTATCGTTTAGTATCGGTTGCAACTGGGGTATGTATTATATACAATGTATCATAGTGCTATTCGTGGAAAGTGTCTTAAGTTTTTCTTATTCCATATATGCAAGAAGGGATTATCCTGTCTTAAGTGGATTTTTAATTAAGATCACCACTGCGGATGGTGTTATGGCGGAAGAGCTAAGTTTTGCTCGTACGGTTTAGCGATTAAGCTGGTTTCCGGTTTGTCAATATCGTCGAAATTTTTATTTTTTTGTTTTTGTCGTTTGAACGGAAGGTGTATGTGATAAATAAAGTGTATGCTTTGTTATACGGATAATATTTTTTCGACAAAAGCGGTCTTACAAGTTAAGGAGTTATTTTACCTCACTTAAAGGTAATTGACTACATGAAATTAGATAAACGAATATCACGAAGCCATAACAAAAACATAACATGGCTACGATTGCGCGTAAAGCGCAATCTTACGATACTCTAGATGAAATAGAATTTTTTGTGATCCCAAGAAATTTTGTATGGGGAGTGTTAGAAGTGTTGATAGCATTGAACTAATTTTTTCCCCATCATGCTAAAGTAGCTATAAAAATGTTTTATACAAAATGCGTACTCCAAAAATTGAATAGGAGCTGAGAAAATTAGTGTGTTAGATTTAGTGAAAATATGCAGTTTGTATGAGAGGTGGTAGAAAGAGTGGAGGGCTTTTAGTGATTTTTAAGAAATAACTAAGAATATCATAAAATTGACATCTCTTAAATTTTAGACCAGTAACATTCATACTTTTCAAGAAAATCGATTTTTTGTGAAGTTGTGAAACTGTGTCATATTGTATGGGAGGGGGTAGAAGCAGTAAAGCTAATCAAATATTTTTTTTCTAATCTTAGTGATAATGCTAAATAAGTATTTATTACAAAATGTGAGCTCGATAAATGTTAAATGTTCTGAGAAAATTGGCTTAGAGCATTTCATGAAAAAGTGTAGTTTGTATGGGAGGGGTTGGAAGGAGATGGTGGACGCAAATAATTTTTATACTATATATTGAAATCATTATGAAAGTAATATATAATATATATAAATTCAGACTAATAGCTTTTATACTTTTCGAGCAAATCCATTTATTGTGGAATTGCGAAATTGTGTTATTTTGTATGGGAGGGGGTAGAAGGGATGAAGCTAATCGTCTAATTTTTTTTTGCCTTACTAACAATTTGAAACAAATATTTAGTGCTTAATTTCAGCTCGCTCAATTTGATACGCACTGAGTAAATTGGCTTAGAGTAATTCATGACAAGTACAGTTTGTATGGGAGGTGGTAGAAGGAGGGGGAGGACACGCATAATTTTCATACGGTAGATTGATATTATTATAAAAATAATATAATCCAAATTTCAGGCCAATAGCTTTTATACTTTTCGAGCAAATCCGTTTATTGTCAAATTGCGCATTTGTGTCATTTTGTATGGGAGGGGGTAGAAGGGGTGGAGCGATTTGGCCCGTTCACGAACTTGACCTTACTTTTTTGTCAAAAACGACTTGTACGAAATTTGAGCTTTCTAGCTCAACGCGTTCTCAAGCTAGAGAGCGCACAGACGGACGGACAGACGCACAGACGGACAGACGGACATCCGGTTTTGAGATTTCTGAGTGATAATATTAACTTCTGGATCATTCATTTTTTTCTCCGAGCCTTATTTCTTGGCGTTACAAACTTTAGAGCAAACTTATAATACTCTCAGATTCCATCTAGAGTATAATTAATCTGTAAGTTAAAGAGGAAGATTGCCGAAACATTTTACAAATAGTGGTAATAAAATGGTACTCTATTAACTATTTCAAATGATACCATCTCCTACGTGTAATAGTTTACAGAATATTTTGCTCTATTATTTTAATTTATTTATTTATTTTAGGCTAACATAAAATTCTGTTATAAATAATTTTGAGAAGAGAATAATAAAAGGAAAACAATAAAAAATTAAAGTCATGAATTATTGAAAAAGTTAAACACATTTGCTCAAATACAGAGCTATACCTATGTATTATACTAAAATTCATTACCACCCACTCTGAGCTTCTAATAGCATTCAAATTAGTAGTAAATATGTCGAAATAATTACAAACATAGTTCCCAATTGGCATTATACGTTCGATTGCAGCATCTTTACAATAGTTGGTCCGATGAAGATTCATGTGAAATAAGTCTTGTAATCTAGGCTATAGCCTAGTGGTTGGCGTGTTGGTCTACAATACGAAGTCGTGAGTTCAAATCCTGATCGATATATATGTATTTATATATATTTTTTTTGAATTTTTATTTTTTTTATTCATTTTTTTTACATTTTTAGAGAAAAGCACTACTCCCCCTTTTAAGGCAAACCTTGTGTTAGGGGTGACGAGTAATAATTAATAATTATTATAATTCCAAACGCTGCCTGCTTGGTTATACCTTAGTCGTCTCAATCTATGAAAATGAAAAATTCGTAGATAGAGGGTTATGTGAAGGATTATCAACCCTCCCACAATAAATAATAAAAAATATTAAGGAATCGGGAATCGGGAATTGGCCTCCTGACGTTTAGGTCAGGAGGCCAATTCCCGATTTAGGCTATAGTGTTATTGTAGAAGAAGTAGAAGTCTTGAAATCTTGTTGTTCGAATTGTAACACGTAAGCTTATCGTTGTTAAAAGTTCGGAGTGTTAACTAAATTATGTAGTAGTTTAATAACAAGGAATTGTGATCAACTTGTGGAAGAAAAATTTGCTTAATGTCCAATCAAGATGAAATACAAAAGAGTTTAATGTACCGAAAATAGTAACGATAAATAGTAACTTAGGTAGTAGAAGTAGAGGGGGAGATTTCGAATTTTTGTATTTGATACCGACCGTGGTGTTCAAACTGTTTCGTGTTGAATTTGAAGTTTGTTTCCTTCATAAGTTTCAAGGAAATTGGACATTGTTTTTCTGAAATAGAGGCATTTGCTAGGGATCTGAGTCTAGTGTGTTGTGTGTTGGGCTTGGGTTGAAATCCCGATCGGCGTATAATTCCAACATACAGCCTCCCTGGTTAAACCTTGATCACCTCTATCTACGAAAATGGAAAATTCATAAATAGAGAGTTGTACGAAGGGTTAACAACCCTTCCACAATAAATAGTGAAACTGTTAAGAAACCTGAAGTTTGGGAGGCCAAAGCCCGATTTGGGCTGTAGTACCATTGTAGAATAGATTAGGTATGTTAGATGGCAGAGGATATTTAAAGTTTTGGATGGTTTCGAAACTGCGTATCAAAATCTTTATCACCATACTTTGTTCAAACGTTGTAGTTGACAGTTGTTGATAGCTCTCATGTACTCGAAGATGAAATGCTTTTAGTGATTTTTTAATACAAAAATTTGTATGGGAGGGGTAGAAAGAGTGAAGTGAAGCTTTTTTTTTTTTTTAGAATTTCTTGAAATTATTAAGGGACAAATTCTGGCGAATTTTGAAGTTTCTACTTTACCTAGTTTTAATAAAAAGCGAAGAAATGCATTTTTCAAAATTCTGCGTTTGTTTCGGAGGGCGTAGAGTATACGGATCAAGACAAAATTTTTCGATGTTGTAGAAGATTTCATCTAGACTATAATTATACCAGCTTCACGACTCGTTACGGTCGTTCTCACTCCCCTTTCCTACTTTCCCATTCCTTCTCTCCATGACTGTTTCTGTGCGTTGCACATAAAGGCCAAAATTGCCTACAACACAAGTCATTCTGTAAAAAAAAACTCCATAACCACACAATGTCTAACGTTAATTTAGAGGGATTATAGACGGGGATGATGTCAGGCTACTCACATAACAAGGGCTTTGTAGGGCAAACTTTAAAATTATTTTGATTATTGTACTCTAAGGGGTCCATAATGAGGGGGCTTAAAACAAATTGACCGTATATTTTATTTTTTAAATGGCAACATCTTCGGAAAAAATTTCATATTTTTAGACCATTCAAATGGCACTTAGCGCGACGATAATCGACTTAGAGGAAGGCCAATATATACTTGTCGAGGAGACGATCAAAGAGGGAGCAGCGAAAAACACTTAAAAATTAGTATCTTAACTATGTATCTCTTTAGCTATAAAAATAGTTGAAACATGGAACATACATAAAGCTATATGAGCGAAATAGGAAGAAAAATTTGGACATAATAGTAGTAGGTGGAAATGGAGAGCGTTTCGAAAATGGCGCATTTTTATAAATTTCAAAGCGTTAATATACAGATAGTAAGATGAAATTCTGTCAGATTGTAGCTATTTGTTGAAAAGTTCGATTATAGTATGTTGGTTTGCTTTTGGAGCTTGGTAACTCATGCTTTCCAGGAGCTACACCGAAGCAGGTAGCGTATCTCACTTTGAAATTGTGTGGGCGCCAAAATCTACGCAGCCTCACTAGTAGTTGTATATTCATCTTTATTCATGACATATGTCTAAGGCATATGATGATAACCTAGGGTGTAGCCTAGAGGGTAGCGTGTTGATCTACAATGCGAATGTCGTGAGTTCAAATCCCGGTCGACGCACAATTCCGGCACACTTCCTGTTTGGGCATACCTTGGTCACCTCAATTTACGAAAATGAAAAATTCGTAGATAGAGGGTTGTGCGAAGGTCTAACAACCTTCCACAATAAATAATGAAAAATGTTAAGGAACCTGAAGGTCAGAAGGCCAAGGCCCGATTTGGGCTGTAGCGCTATTGTAGAAAAAGATATGATGATGGTCCTATGTAAATATGGCACCATTAGAGGAAGAGTTTTATTCAAAAAGCTATATTGTTTGGTTCACTCCTGAAGTTATCAGGAGCCTACGTCTAAAAAACTGCTTACACAGGCAATTTATTCGTTCACAGCTACAATCTGACTACGAAAAATTTTCTAACCAGCGTTCCATTGTTAGAAAGTGTATCAGGTCTGCCTTCTCTTTTTATGTTTCTTCACTGGAGTCTAGTTTAGCTCGAAATGAAACGAAACCCTTCTGGGCTCATGTTAAAAAATGCAAAAAAACTCAGGAACCTCAATCTGCTCTTAGATTTCATAATACTGTAACCACCGATAGCCAAGCTATATGCAACCTTTTTGCTGAATATTTTGCTTCTTTGTTTAAAAACTCGGGCACTGAACTTGATTATACTTTTAATGTTTCCAGTCATAGTTCCATTAGTTCTATTTTTGTATCTTCAATTGATGTTTTAAATGTTATTTGCTCCTTAGATCCTAAAACAAACGGTGGTTGTGATGGCATTCTTAATTATTTCGTAAAATCATTAGCTGTTGAAATTTCTTTTCCCCTTTCGATTATCTTCAATAAGTCCTTAAGGGTGGGTGTTTTTCCTGACGTTTGGAAATTTGCTAATGTAATACCTATCTTCAAGAAAAGTGACTCGGAGGACGTCTTAAATTATCGTCCTGTTTCTATGCTTACTTGGTTTAGCAAAATTTTTGAACGGCTTGTGCACAATGCTATTAGCGACAATCTAGGTCACCTCATATCGTCCTATCAACATGGCTTCGTTAGAGGAAGGTCTACAACTACAAATCTTTGCGAGTTCACAAACTTCATTGCTAAATCTTTTGAGCTCCGTCAGTCTGTTCACACTGTTTATACTGACTTTGCAAAGGCTTTCGATACTGTTAATCACATTATTCTAATTGAAAAACTTGAACTATATGGGATTTCAAGTTACTCGACTGGATATCTTCCTACTTATCTAATCGTAGTATGCGTGTTTCTTTCAAGGGTCATACTTCTTCTGTATTTTCGTCCACGTCTGGTGTTCCTCAGGGGTCAAATCCCGGTCCTCTTTTGTTTCTTTTTTTTATAAATGACTTGCCCCAATTTTTGTCTTCTTCTTGTCTCCTTTATGCTGATGACCTCAAAATTTTTCGTGTGAATAATTCCCCTATAGATCGCAATATTTTACAATCTGACCTTGATAATCTTCATATGTGGTGTTCGTTAAATGACTTAGATTTAAACATTGATAAATGCTGCGCTATGTTATACTCACTTAAACTTGTACCTCCTGAGCTTTCTTATAATACTAATGGAACTAGACTATCGGAAGTGTCGATAATGAAGGATCTTGGTGTGACATTCGATGGTAAACTGAGTTTCACAGCTCATTACGAGCAGATAAACAACCAAGCTTACCGTCTCTCTGGTTTTGTCCTTCGATTGTCTTCATTGTCTTCTATTTTTTCATTAATTTTTGGTGAATACTTTTTGTTTCGATACTTTTAGCTTTTTAGAAATTTTTTATTTGTTTTTATTTTTTGTAATGCATTATTGTTATCATTTTTCACTTTTCTTCCTTTTAACCTCCCTAGCTATTGTATAATTGAAATGTTTGTTTTGTTCAATGGCTAATAAATTAAATTAAATTAAAAAATTAAATTAAATTAAATTAAGAGTTAGGCGTTCAAATCCCGGTCGACGCATAATTTCAGCAAACTACTTGCATGGGTATATTTTGTCCACCTGATATTGAAGAATTCGTAGATAGAGGGTTGTGCGAAGGGATAAAAACCCTTTCATAATTTTATGTTATGTTATGTCTGTGATTTGGCGCTTAGTTTTTTATGTTTTGCTCAAAAATTGACGTCGCTAGTTTTTTTACTGCTTCGAAGAAAATTAATTTATGGTAGAAGTGGAAGGAGTTAGGAGAAGTTGAAAATTTTTTTTAAAATTGATAGAAAGAATTCTGCGAGAAATTTGTTTTTTTTAAGTTCAATGAAAATCGAAGAAACCCAGTTTTGAAATTTGTTCATTTGTGTGCGAGGAAGTAGAAGGAGTTGAGGGATCGGATCACGTTTTTTTGATATTGATAATATTCATATCATTATATTTTTACCTAATTTTTTAGTCGATGGTGTAATTAGTTTCGGCGAAAAATCAATTTCTAAAAATTTCGGGAGAAGGTGGAAGGACGAATGTAGCCCATTCACGAACTTAAAGTTTCTTTTCTGCGAAAAAGCTTTTCGCGCAGTTTCGTTTCAATTATTCTTAAGAGTTTTTGTGCAAAATTTCAGATTGATAGGTTTTAATAGTTAGATAATAATACATAAAACACATTCAATACATTTCGCAAATTTTCAAGTTTCTAGCTCAAAATTTCATTCAAAAAATTTCAGTTTATGTGTTTTTTTTTCATTCCACATAAAACACCTTGCGCACATTAGACTAGGGAGGGGTGGGGGAGTCGGTGCATATTAATTGTGGAATTTTTATTACTTTTTCTGGATGTATAAAAAATGAATGTATCCACGTGGAAAATTCAAGGGGGTAGTCAAAGAAATGAGCCTCTCATCTATTCTTATGGAAAAATGCGGTCAACTTCGGTAAAGTTTTCTTCAAAACTACTAATCGGATCTCAATGAAACTTTGCAGAATTTGTTTTAGATTCATAATAAAGATATTCATAAGAACATTTAGAAAAAAAACCAAGAAAAAAAGTTTTTGACAAGAATAAAAAAAAATCTTTAAATTGACATTTTTTTAGTTCTTTTATTTAAAATTTTCCGGGAAGAGAAGGTTGCATTGCTAAAAGGTTAATTTCATAATCTAGACAGTGTTGCCAAAAGCTCGTAGCAAAAAAAATTAACTCGATATCTTTTGAAGTTTTTTTTTTAAAGTGTACGGAAAGTTGAAAATATGCAATTTTTCAGGAAAAGCAAGAGCAAAAAAAATTTGTTTTTTAATGCCAAGTTTGAATGGTTTTCTCCCCAATTTTTGTAATATATTTATCGATTACCATATAATAATCGATTATGTTTTTGAAAGAAAAGATTTCCGGATTCTACACTGTTACGCTTTATTATTCGTGACGTTTCGGTCTCTGCTGAGACCTTTATCAAACAATGACAAAGGTCTCAGCAGAGACCGAAACGTAACGAATAATAAAGCGTAACAGTGTCAAATCAAATCAAATTCCTGTTAAGACCCCCTATAGGGGCATAGGACAGAAACAACTCTCTTCCACAAGGCGCGATCCTGCGCATCGGCTTTAAGCTGTTGCCAGGACTTGTTTATTCCTCTGGCCTCCTGCTCAACTGCTCGCTTCCATGTGGTACATGGTCGACCAACCCGACGTCTTCCTTGAGGGTTATAATCCAGAGCCTGTTTTGCGATGTTTTGCTCTGGTTTCCTCAAAGTATGACCGATCCACTGCCACTTTCGCCGTTGAATCTCAATACCTATTTTAGTCTGGCGAGTTGTACTCCAAAGTTCGTCGTTGGAGATCACTTCTGGCCAGAATATTCCTAAAATGCGTCGGAGGCATTGGTTTACGAAAGTCTGTAGTTTCTTGGTAAGTCGAACGGTCACTTTCCACGTAGTACAACCATATAACAACACGGATTTGACGCATGCGTAAAAAACTCGCATCTTCGTGCGAAGGGAGATCTCTCTTAACCTCCAGAAAGAGGAAAGGATACCGAAGGCCTGACGAGCTTTATTTAGCCGAGCATCAACATCCTTTTCGGCTCCGCCGTCCATGCTGACAATGCTTCCGAGATAGCAAAAATCTTGCACCTCTTCCACATCCTGTCCATTAAGAACAATCGGTGTGCTTGCGTTCGAACCCATGTGCATGTACTTGGTTTTACGCACATTTATTTTCAGTCCCGCCTCTTTGCACTTAGAATGCAACGAGCGAACATTTGACTCTAAGTCCGAACGGGTATGTGCAAGCAAACACACGTCATCAGCATAATCAAGGTGACTTAAGATGTTAAATAGTCTCCATTGAAGACCTTTACCTTCCCCACCTTCCAGTGCAGCTTTCAAGATGTCATTTATTACCACCAGAAACAGGGCTGGTGATAATATGCAGCCTTGTCTGACACCCGTTCGCACAGGAAAGCTCTCGGACAGCTCTCCTCTATGCAAGACGCGACACCTTGCACCTTCGTAGGATTCTTTAATCATAGCTATGACCTTATTTGGAATACCTCTCCTACGCAAAGCATTCCATATGTAATCTCGCTTAACGCTGTCGAAAGCCTTCTCGAAGTCCACAAACATGAGATGTAGTGGCGAACCCATTTCGGCTGACTGCTCTAATATTATCCGTAGGGTATTTGTGTGGTCGGTACAAGACGACCCTTTACGGAATCCAGCCTGATAAACTTCGAGAGTGCTCTCGACGACATCACTAATCCTATTGAGAATTACCTTAGCCATAATTTTTGATACGGCAGTAAGTAGACATATACCACGCCAATTGCCACAATCCCGAAGGTCGCCCTTCTTCGGAATTTTCACAATGACGCCCTCCTTCCATTCAGTCGGATATCTTCCATCATTCCACACCTTAGTGAAGAGTGGGAGGAGTATATCGGCTGTTATTTCCGGGTCCGCTTTGAGGAGTTCGGTTGGTAGTCCGTCTATACCTGGAGCTTTCCTTCCCGCCATTGACCGAATGGCGGAAACTATCTCTTCCTTATCTGGGGGATCGTCCCTAATAGAGGATTGTTGCGGTTGGATGTTTGGAAGTTGTTCTGTTTCCGGAATAAAAATAGGAGAGCCCGGACCTTTTTTGGTATCAATAGTTTTGAGAGCGTCGAGCACCTCCTCAATAGACAATGAGATATTATCAATAAGTGTAGGAACCAAAATGTTGGGTTCACTGTGGGTTGAATCTGACTGGGCAAACGGTCAGCAAACATATCGCAGACACTAGTCCTGAGCCTGACGATGATAATCCTATCCGAGATTGGTTCCCAGCTAATGAGACTGTTTCTCGCTCTCGGTGAAGGGACGAACGCCACGCCATTTTTTTGCTTCACTTTACTTTCAGGGCCAGTGTACAGAACAGTGTTTCCGCTAGAGGTTCGTTCTCCTCCTGATCCTGTCCACCTGACCTCGCTCAAGCCCAAGATTTGGATGTTATAGTGCTCCATTTCACGGTCGATCACTGATTGGCGGTGCAAGGACCGAGTAACCCCAGCTCTTCCCCCGTCATTCAATGTTCAAACGTTCCAGAAGCCAATCATAGTCCGTTTTCGAATGCCAAAAGTCGTTACCGTAGAATCAGTCCGTATCCGAGGCGATGTATCCGTTTCTCGTATCATTTAGGTCTTAAGATCACGGGTGATAAGCCCATGATCCAGTGAGTGTCCATTTGCCATTTTTAGGGCAAGCAGGACTGGCTGTGGGTGAATTCTACAGCCCCCATCCCAGAGGGGGATAGTTAGCTCAGGTCCGTGGAGTCGCTAACTCCAAAGATAGTTGCAGGAATTGGTAAAACCTCATACCACAACTACCCCCTTGCGGGAACAGTGTAGAATCCGGAAATCGTTTCTTTCAATTCGAAATGCACTGTGAAAACATTCACCAAACGATTATGTTTTTGTTTTGAGGTTTCAACATTGTTTTAGTGGAAGCTTTTGTTATTCATTTTTGTTTTCACATATGATATGGTTGTAGTTTGAAGTGTTTTAGTGAATTGTGAGTAAAGTGTTTTTAATTTTTTTTTTTTTTTTGTTTTTCCCCAGTTTCTTTATTTTTTTTTATAAAACTTATTTTTTAAAGATGCCTAGATTTAAGGTTTTTAATAAAAAAAGAGGATATTACTTTGAGGGTAGGTGCAAAAAAGTAAAATCTGGAGCTGTGGAAGTTCTCACACCAGAATTCAAAGAATTGACAGAAAGATCTTCTTCATTGGAATTTGAGCAAAGCATTACAATGATGGACATCCTAGATATAAAACAATTTAGTGAAATATGGTCTAGTGTGAGCGCGCTTGAAATAGTACTGGACACCTCATCTTTGAAGTATTTTTAGGGCACTTCCCGACATCGCAGAAACGTGGGGGTTCTTGCATTCAGTGCAGATTTGAATCTACTTTACTAAGCTCTAATAAAAATATCGATTTTGTTCTTTTTAATTTTTTTTTATTGACTACCCCTTAAACTTTGTATCTTTCACCAGAGCCCTAAAATAATAACTAAAATTTTTCGACATTTTTGCTTACTATCTCCCTCTTCTTACACCCCCCTCCCCACACGTAAAATTAAGGACTATGTAGTTCTACAATTTGAAAAAATTTCAATTTGATATCTTTATTCAGTTTTGAGATATAACGGTTTGAAATTTTGGAAAGCACACCATTTTTTAAATGCTCCCCGATTTCTCTCACTACTATTATGTCCAAATGTTATATTTTTTTCATAATTCGCTAGTATAGCTTCATCATCATCATCAATGGCGCGACAGCCCAAGTCGGGCCTTGGCCTCCTGAAGT
Source organism: Chorisops tibialis (assembly GCA_963669355.1). NCBI lineage: Eukaryota > Metazoa > Arthropoda > Insecta > Diptera > Stratiomyidae > Chorisops > Chorisops tibialis. The sequence goes on along the minus strand of OY770262.1, from coordinate 80,074,668 downwards.
CGTCGCCTCCAATCGTCTCGATCCAAAGACCGCGTCCTCCAGCTGCTAATATAGCTTATATATATAGTATAGCTTATATATTTTTAATTTCCATGTTTCAATTACTTAGCTTAAGAAATAGCCGAGACATTGGAGATGTTGATTTTTAAGTGTTAGTTTTCTTTTGCACCCTCTGACCCTACCCCTTACAATAATTAGTCTCCCTCTAGTGGTCTGTATGACACCTTAATGGTCATAAAATATGAATTTTTTATGTTAAGTAATTTCGAAGATATAATAAATTAAATAGAAATTCGGCCGACAGTTTGTTTTAGCCGCCTCCCTTTTTGGTCCCCAATGAATAAGAAAATTAAATTATTTTTAAAATTTGTGCCATAAATCTCTGTAAGTATACTTTGATTTTCAGCTTTCTAGCTAAAACCATGATTGAGATATTTGAATTCTTAGTTTTCGGTTTTAATGCGAATGTGAATGGGGGTTCTCGGACATGACTGTTTTCAATTACTTAACACTTAACTAAGGTTGCGATTAATAACTCCTCAACATAAAATTAATATTTCATTCGAATATTTATACAAGAATTCTTTTAGAAAGGAGTGAGGGGGAGAGTGAAAGTTAATAATTACTTGATGGATTGCTTGAATTACGTTCACAATTCTATATGTAGAATATTTCACAGACCAAAGAAATTCTTTAAAATTTGGAACATTTTATATTCATTAAGCCAAACATGTACATATGTGGGGGTGGGTAGAAGAGTTAAGCCATCATAAAATTGTTGATGCAGTTTTCTTTCGTTTCATTTGAAAGATGTTCAAGTTTGTAGCTTTTGATTTGCTGGTGAATAGTTGATTTATTGAAATCGGTCGAAATTACGCTTTTGTGTGGGAGAGGATAGACGAAATAGAGGAGTTAAAAGGGTTTTTATGCAACTTTGTTTGAAATGTTTTTAAAAGTGTTTGTACAAATTTTCAAATTGATAGCTTCTAATGTGTTGGTGATAATTAGTTTACTAATAATGGTAGGAATAATACTTTTGTTTGAGAGGGGGTAAACGTTTTGAAGGTATTCGACCAGTTAATATCTTGAACTTTTAAATATTTTTTTTAACTGTTTAATTTTGTTTCGAAAATTTTTTTCTACCTGTTTAAGTTTTAATTATTTTTTTGTTATTAAATTTCTTTTATTCATCTTTCTGTATAGTACACTCGACTATATGCAAAAAATTTTCATTTCGTCATAACGAGTATTCTCGACATAAACAGTTAAGGGGTTAATATTTAAATTAAAACTTTAACGTTCTTATGCTTTTCTAATACACATAAAACACCTTGTGCTCCGTGAGGGCCCCACTTTGGTGCATAACAGTTTTGGTCCAAATTTTTTTTTAAGTATGTCAACTGGATGTATGTATACACTTGAAAATTTGGAACTTATACTTTTTATCAGAGCTCTAAAAAAATAGTGAAAGTTTTCAAAATTTCGGTTCACCACCTCCCTCCTCTTATACCAGGGTTCTTCAAAATTTTGCCAAAATTATAGATCATGCAAGTCTATCATCTGATATAATTTCAACTTAATATTTGTATTGAATTTTGAGATATCTCGGTTTAAAATTTTGGAAAGTTAATCAGGCGCATTTTTCCCCATTGCCGTTAAGTCCAAATGTTATTTTTTTCTCATAATTGACTAAATATACGTTCCAAGTTTCAATAACGTAGCTTGAGAGATAGTCGAAATATTATTTTTTAGTGTCTTAATTTTTTGACCACTACTACTCATCGGAAAAATCTGCGGTTTATTTTATATTGTGTAAAATTGAATGAAGAATGATAATCAGCCCGAAAAATAAAAAGGATTTTTTTTTCATATTCAAGTCAGTAACCCCCTTAAGAAAAAAAAAACTGTGCGATCAATTACATTTAATGAAGATTTAAAGGCACTTCGAATTTTCATACTGAATTTTTTTTCAATCAACTAATCCAACTAATAGGATGGCTCTATTTCATCTAATTTGTCACAACTACAACTACATATTTTCAGCTAGTCGCATAATTTTTCGACCAAAATTGTCTCATCATCATTAAAAACGCCTTTTCGTTAAATAAGGCCCCATCCTAAAATAACATGCATATAAATATTTAAAAATAAAATTCGAACAAAAATTTGTTTTTATTTCCCTATTTTTATAAAAAGTAAATTATTTTGAAAAATTGTCCTGCAAAACCGTCTACGTATATTTCCAGCCTTAGACTATAATTGAGATATTCGAATTCTTAGTTCTCGGTTCTAGTGATCCCCTGTCACCCCTTAACACATACAAGCCTCCAAACCGATGTCTACCTGTGATCAGCATCTATCTACAATCCACCCAAAAATTTGCATTCTATCTTCAAGGGTTTGGGAGTCATTGTGTGCTGAGGGTATAGGTAAGGCGTGCACACAGACGGATATTTTTAAAGTTTTTTCCAAAAATCAAAATTACAGAGAATGAAAATTTGTTTCCCAAGTCGAGCACAAGGCTTCGTTATTGGAATAATAACAAAGTAAAATTAATTCATACAAAAACTTTTTTTCTTAAAGGTCACCATTCAATAACAACAGATAAAAAATTTATGTCGGTAACAGGTTTATTTCAATTTAATTGTTTGTTTTTCTGCCACTTTCCTGGAAAATTTCAGCCATTAAATTCAAAAGACGTAAAAAGATATTTTATCCATATAATAAGCAATATAAATCAATTGACGCTTATTGTATGGATATTGAAATGATTGTTTCAGAAAAATATATTTATTTTAATTTATTCGCAAAATTTTACGCCTTTCACTTAAGAGGAAACCTTGTACATCTTTAATCTGACTATCTTTCAAGAATGTTCACTATTCAGAACTCAAAACGGAATTTTAATAGCTCTCCTTAGCGGGGCTGTGCGGAAGGCATATGGTACACGGGACAAAAATTGAACTTGGCGCCCCTTTATTTTAAGGAAAATTAAAAAAAAACATAACAGGGCTACGATTGCGCGTAAAGCGCAATCTTACGGTACTCTAGATGAAATAAAATTTCTTGTGATCCCAAGAAATTTTGTATGAGGAGTGTTAGAAGGGGTGATAGCATTGAACTATTTTTTTCCCCATCATGCTAAAGTAGCTATAAAAATGTTTTAAACAAAATGCTTACACCAAAAACTGAATAGGAGCTGAGAAAATTAGTGTGTTAGATTTAGTGAAAATGTGCAGTTTGTATGGGAGGTGGTAGAAAGAGTGTGGGGATTTTAGTGATTTTTTCAGAAATAACTAAGAATATCATAAAATTGACATTTCATAAATTTGAGACTGGTAGCATTCATACTTTTCAAGAAAATAAATTTTTTGTGAAGTTGTGAAACTGCGTCATATTGTATGGGAGGGGGTAGAAGCAGTAAAGCTAATCAAAAATTTTTTTTCTGATCTTAGTGATAATGCTAAATAAGTATTTATTACGAAATATGAGCTCGATAAATGTTATGTGTTCTGAGAAAATCGGCTTAGAGCATTTCATGAAAAAGTGCAGTTTGTATGGGAGGGGTTGGAAGGAGAGGGATGACGCAAATAATTTTTACACAGTATATTGAAATTATTATAAAAGTAATATATCCCGAAATTGAGACTAAAAACTTTTATACTTTTCGAGCAAATCTATTTATAGTCGAATTGCGAAATTGTGTCATTTTGTATGGGAGGGGGTAGAAGGGGTGAAGCTAATCGTCTAATTTTTTTTAGCCTTACTAACAATTTTAAATAAATATTTAGTGCACAATTTCAGCTCGCTAAATTTTATACGCACTGAGTAAATTGGCTTAGAGTAATTCATGATAAGTACAGTTTGTATGGGAGGTGGTAGAAGGAGGAGGCGGACACGCATAATTTTTATACGGTAGATTGATATTATCATAAAAGCAATATATTCCAAATTTCAGGCCAATAGCTTTTATACTTTTCGAGCAGATCCGTTTATTGTCAAATTGCGCTTTTGTGTCATTTTGTATGGGAGGGGGTAGAAGGGGTGAAGCGATTTGGCCCATTGACGAACTTGACCTTACTTTTTTGTCAAAAACGACGTGTACGAAATTTGAGCTTTCTAGCTCAACGCGTTCTCAAGCTAGAGCGCGCACAGACGGACGGACGGACGGACGGACGGACATCCGGTTTTGAGATTTTTGAGTGATAATATAAATTTCTGTATTCATCATTTTTTTCTCCGAGCCTTATTTCTTGGCGTTACAAACTTTAGAGCAAACTTATAATACTCTCAGATTTCATCTAGAGTATAAAAATCGATACTTACGAGTACTTACAATGAATTCTTCTCTAGACCATACTTTCAAAGATGCATTTATGTCCATGTTTTGCTAAGATAACACTAGAATAGATCATTATCGTCATGCGTATCTTCGTTTTTATACTCTAGATAAACTCTGATCGTATTATAAGTTTACTCTAAAGTTTGTAACGCCAAGAAATACTCCTCGCACAGAGTCGCCAGGGGTACAGAAATATTTGATATCGCTCAAAAATTTCGAAATCGGAAATCCGTCTGTCCGTCCGTCCATTCGTCCGTCTGTTCCCTTTATAGCTTGAGAACGCGTTGAGCTAGGAAAATTTCGTTCATGTTATTCTTGCTGAAAAAGTAAGGTAAAGTTCGTGAACGGGCCAAATTGATCCACCAATTCTATCCCCTCCCATACAAAATGAGTCTATTTCCGAATTTGACAATAACCGGATTTTCGCGAAAAGTATGAAAGCTATTGATCTGAAATTTTGGACATATTATTTTACTTTACTATTCTAATAATAAAGTACAGAAAACAAAAAAAAGTTTGCTACCCTTAAATTTTGTTTTTTTCACGTTTCATGAATAAATTAGCCTAAAAAAGCAAAAAAAAAAAAATCCGTCCCGCCGTACGCCGTACGCCGTACATATGGACTCGTACCTCCAAGACCATTAAAGGTAGAATGTTGATTTTTGGGTGGATTGTTAATTTGGTAAGTGAGCTCCATTATCCAAATTTTAGGGAGTGTCAGGTGGAAGGAGGAGGCGGGGGGATGGAAAAAGTCAAAAAATACACTTGCTAATATCTTCAGCACGAATGCAGATAGGAAGATGAAAATCAGCATACGTATAGACTATAGAGAGGGTTGTGGGACAAACTTTCAAAATAATTTAATTTTTCTACCCATTGGCGTCCGAAAAGAGGGGCTAAAAACAAATTGTCGGCCAAATCATTTTTTGAAAGAGTTATATCTTCGAAACTGCTTACCATAAAAAATTCATATTTTGGGAACATTAAAATGACATATAGATCCACTAGAATCAGCTTAGAAATAGGCTAATTATTGTAAGAGGGAGGGTAAGGGGGGTGCAAAGAAAAACACTTAAGAAGTAATATCTCAACTATATTTTAAGCTATGTAATTGACACTTAAATTATATACTAAACTATACTAGCTAAATACAAAAAAAAATATAAAATTTGCTCATAATAGTAGTGGGGGGAAATGGGAAGCATTTCAAAAATGGTGCACTTTTCAAAATAAGAAATCGTTATATCTCAAAATTGAGAACAGATATCAAATCAAAAATTCGTCAGATTATAGAACTATATAATTTATAATTTTGATAAAAATTTTAAGTTAGCGGGTGTAAAGGGAGGGAGGTGGTAAGCTAAAATGTCGAGAATTTTGAGTGATTTTTTTAGGACTCTGGTCAAAGATAGAAACTTTAAATTTTGCATGTGGATACATTTATTTGATATACATAGAAAAAAAATAATAATTTGATCCACAATTGTTACGAACCGACCACCTCGGTCTAACGGGCAGACGGTGTTTCATGTGCAGCGAAAAAAACACGAAAACTGAAAATTTTTCGATGTAATTTTAAGATAGAAACTTGAAAATTTGGGAAATACATTTAAAAAAAATCCCTAAAAGTATGAATTATTAACTGGTCGAATACTTCTAAGACTTCTACCTCCTCCCATACAAAATTATTTTTTCGACCATTTTACATTATTATTTTAATAATAAAGTATTGTGATCGACTTCGAAAAAAAAAAAAAATTTGCTACCCTGAAATTTTGTTTTTTCGCGTTTCATGACTAAATTAGCCGAAAAATGCAAAAAAAAAAAATCCGTCTGTCTGTACGCCGTCCGCCGTACGCCGACGTGTACGCTCAGCGCACATTAACTCCCAAACCCTTCAAGATAGAATGTTCATTTTTAAAAGGATTGTAGATAGTTGCGGATCTCAGGCGGATACCTATTTTGGGGGGTGTACGGGTTCAGGGGGAGGCGTGGGGAGCGCTTAAGCCAAAAAATACGAATTCAAATATCTCAGCCATGGTAACAGCTAAAAAGCTAAAACTAAACACACATATAGAGGGGTTTATGGGACAACTTTTAAAAATAATTTAATTTTTTTATCAATTGGTCTCCGAAAAGGGGGGGCTAAAAACAAATTGTCGGCCGAATTGTTTTTTCAAATGATTATATCTTCGAAATTACTTATTGTAAAAAATTCATATTTTGGGACCGTTAGTGTGACATATATTTCCTTTGGAATCAGCTTAGAGAGTGATTAATTATTGTAAGGGGGAGGGTCAGGAGGGGTGCAAAGAAAAACACTTAAAAATGAATATCTCAGCTATCTCTTAAGCTATGTTATTGAAACTTATATTAAGCTATACTAGAAAAATACAAAAAAAATATAACATGTTGAATAATAGTAGTGGGGGGAAATGGGAAGCATTTCAAAAATGGCGCACTTTTCAAAATTACGAATCCTTATATCTCAAAAAATGGTACAGATATCAAATCAAAAATTTGTCAGATTGTAGAACTACATAATAGTTATTTTTGGTAAATTTTAAGTTGGGTAGGTGAAAGGGGAGGGAGGTGATAAGCAAAAATGTCGAAAATTTTGAGTGATTTTTTTAGGACTCTGTTGAAAGATACAAAATTTAAATTTTGCATGTGAATACGTCTGTTTGATGTACATAGAAAAATAATAATAACTTGATCCATGTTTGACATAAACCGACCCCCCGGTCTAACGTGCACAAGGTGTTTCATGTGCATTGAAAAAAACACATAAACTGAAAATTTTTGAGTGAAATTTTAAGGTAGAAGCTTGAAAATTTGCGAAATGCATTTAAATAAAATCCATAAATATATGAAATATTAACTGGTTGAAAACCTTTAAGACTTCTACCCCCTCCCATACAAAATTATTTTTTCGAACATTTTTAAGAAATCAGTTATCACCTAACTTTTAAAAGCTATCGTTTTGCAATTTTGCATGAAAACTAACAAAAATAATTGAAATGAAATTACGTTAAAAGTTTTGAAATCGCGCTTGCCCTTCTACCCCCTCCCATACAAAACCATGATTTCGACCAATTTCATTAAATCAACTAATAACCAACAAACTAGAAGTCACAAACTTGAAATTTTATACAAGCACCTCACAAGAGAAGCAAAATAAAACTACATATCAAATTTTACGATTCCCCTACCTTCTCTACCCCCTCCCATACAAATGTTCGGTTTAGTGAATGTAAAATACACCGAATTTTATGAAAATTCTATGCAACTTCGTATATGATACACATTCCATACAGAGAATATTGGACGTGATTCAAGCAATTAATTAAAAAGCTATTAACATCTACCCACCCTTACTAATTCCCCTCCTTCTCCCCTCATAAAAACCCAAACTAGCAGAAACGAATAAAATAATGTTAAATTGACAACAGCCCTGCCCAAGAACTCCCTTTCACTTAGCCTTCCCTAACCACTCTAACCTGCATATTGACTTTCCACTCATCCGCAACTTGTCCCAGGAATAATAAAGTTTCGCCCGACTTGTTGGCAGTTTATTTAAGAATGTAATTTTCACCTAACTATTAAAAGCTATCAATTTGAAATTTTACAAAAAAAATTATAAAAATATTTGAAATGAAATTACTTTAAAAGTTTTAAAATCGCACTTGCCCTTCTACCCCCTCCCATACAAAAGTATGATTTCGACCAATTTCATTAAATCAATTAATAACCAGCAAATTAAAAGGTACAAACTTGAAATTTTGTTCGAGCACCTTACAAGAAGAAAGAAAGAGAATTGCGTCACAAATTTTGCAATTCCTTTACCTGTTCTACCCCCTCCCATACAAAATTAATTTTTCGAGCATTTTTAAGAAATCAGCTAACTCCTAAAAGCTATCCATTTCAAATTTTGCATGAAAACTTACAAAAATAATTGAAATGAAATTCTTTTAAAAGTTTTGCAATCGCACTTGCCCTTCTACTCCCTCCCATACAAAAGTATCATTTCGACCTATTTCATTGAACCAACAAATTAAAAGCTACGAACTTGAAATTTTGTACGAGAACAATATAACCGAAAGGAAATAAAATTGTGTCACAATTTTTACAATTCCCCTACTTTCTCTACCCCCTCCCATACAAATGTTTGGTTTCGTGAATGTAAAATACACCGAATCCTATGAAAATTCTAGGCAACTTCGTCTATGAAACTGACATTCTATACAGAGAATATTGGACGTGATTCAAGCAATCTATACATAGTAATATAATTGTAGTGTCTGTCTGTAATTTGCTTATAAATGGCTATAAGTTAGTTTTTTGAATTATTTTAGCATTAACTAAGCATAAAAACGCATTTTTGAAATTTTTGTCTGTCTGACTGTCTGTCTGTCCGACCGCTTTTCATGCACAAACGGCTGAACCGATTGTGATGAAACTTGCACAGTTTGTTAGGTGTCCATCGGAATGAAATCTGCACATGGTTTCATTTCACTCCCCTCACGCCTTCTACCCCCTCCCATACAAAGTGACTCATTTTCAAAATATATGGACCGTTTATTTTGAAAGTGGTGTAAGTCCATTTTAAAAAAAAAAAAGAGATATCACGTAATTCATGCTTAATTTAATGTAAATTTTGTATGTACAACTGGTCTGTGTTTAATTTCTTAAGAAATTCCCATGTTTTGTACAACTTAAATTCGGTCGGTAAATGAAATTGCATAATCATCGATTATGAAAGTGGTGTAAGTCCTATTGACAGGGGTAGGTGGCTTAATAGATGGTTAAAAATAAAGTTAATATGTATGTGTGGGACGAAACTATTGCTTCCAGGGGATCGCAAGAAGTAGCTTCTTGTTGTTTGAGGCATTTAGAAAATGTAACGACCCAAAGCTGTTGCCTACAGTGACATGTGTACTGGGCAAAGTCGAAATTTACAAATGGCATTAGTGTGGTTGAAGGTTACCCAGTCGTTGGAAAATAACATTGACATAATTGACCACAAATTTTTACCTTCGGGGCATTCATACCTTCCGAACGATGCAGATTTTGGCATCATAGAAATGGCATTGCGAAAAAAGAATTTTCTGTACACACCACAAGATTATTATGATGTAATAAAACAATGTAGAAAACATGAAAAATTCATTTTACATGAAATGAAACGAGAGAATTTCGTTTCAACAAAAAATCTTCAAAATGCGATTAAAAAACAGATAAAAAAAAACACTAATGGCGAACAGGTCAATTGGTTGCAAATATGTTGGTTGAGGTTTCTCAAAAGTGCACCATATGCTATTTTATATAAAACATCGATGAAGGACGCAGAGTTTAAAACTATTAATTTATTACCTACACGTCCTGGAAGACCGCTAAAGTTTGAAAAAAATCGCCCTGGCGCCTTTGTACCAAAATGCCAGGCCTATTACTTACGAAAAATATAAAGACATGAAGCCGTTACTACCCTATATACCTTTGGTGCATCATGCATATTTCGAAACTCTGCCACATGAAGAGCATAAGTAAATACTATCAGTACCTTGTAATTTTGACAATGTACTTAATGTCTAAAATTAAATTTTATGTCTTGTCATGAGTGTTTGTAAACAAAATTGGATTAAAATGAAGTACCTAGTTTAGCCATAAATATTGTTACAAGGTTTGGCAACCCTGCAGAAAGGAACCGTTATATTACATTTCTTAAAAATTGAGCTAATCGCTACAGTACGCTTGTGCTTGATGCATTTGTCATCATTTGAGTTTAATTTTTAGTGTAGTGAACATGGATTGGGGTGACAAAGAAAATAGAATTGCTGTGATTGCACTTCATAAAGTAGGAATGCAACCAAGGGATATTTTTAAGACTCTGCATACCCTTGGTATAAGCCGAATGTTTGTATATCGGGCTATTGAAAGATTTAATGATACGTCTGGAGTAAGTGACCGTGAAAGAAGTGGCCGTCCGCGAACTACTCGAACACCTCAAGCGGTTAAAGCCGTGCGCGAGAGAATTCGCCGTAATCCTCTTCGGAAACAAAAAATTTTATCGCGTGAGATGAAAATACCCCAAAGAACAATTTCACGTATCATCAAAAGTGACTTGGGGTTGGCTGCTTATCGTAGATCTACCGGGCATTTACTAACAGATTCGTTAAAAAAAAATAGAGTGGAAAAATCAAAACGATTACTTTGCCGGTACGCAAACCAAGAACTCCGTAAAATTTTGTTTACGGACGAAAAAATTTTTACCGTCGAAGAAACATTTAATAAACAAAACGATAGGGTTTATGCTCGCAGTGCCAGAGAAGCTTCTCAAGTTGCCCAAAAGGGTCAAAGAGGTCATCATCCAGCCTCAGTAATGGTTTGGTGGGGTGTTAGCTACAACGGGGTGACAAAGTTGCATTTTTGTGAGAAGGGCGTCAAAACGTCTGCCAAAATTTATCAAGAAAGTGCCCTTGAAAGTGTAGTGAAACCTCTCAACACGTCATTATTCAAAAATCAGCCTTGGAGTTTCCAGCAAGATTCTGCACCAGGTCATAAGGCGAAGTCAACCCAAAAATGGCTTGAAGAAAATGTTCCAGATTTTATTAAAGCTGAAGATTGGCCTTCCTCTAGCCCAGACCTGAATCCGCTGGATTACGAATTATGGTCTGTCTTAGAGCAAATGACGTGCTCTAAAAGACATCCTAATATCGAATCCTTAAAGAAGTCTCTTACACATGCAGTCGCCAACTTTCCGATTGAAGTCGTGCGTGCTTCCATAGATAAGTGGCCAGCTCGATTAAAGGCTTGTGTAAAGGCAAAAGGCAATCACTTCGAATAACTTGTTGCAATTTCCGTTGTTGACAATGCATTTAATAAATAAACAATGATTTCTTAACATATAACACCTCTTTTATTGAACAGTGCTTCAAAAAGTTTGTAACAGTATTTATGGCTAGACTAGGTATATTTTAAGTGATTTTTGATTTTTTTAAATTGAAATTAAACGATTTTTACAGTTGTCTAATTTTGAAAGTGGTGTAAGTCCATTTACAGCCTATAAATATGTATTTTTGTAGTCTAATTCGCCTAAAACAAATCTATATAATCAAATTAAATATTTATAAAACAATAGAAACATTGCCAGACTTCATATAATTTGCCTAAATTTTTTAATTAAAAGATATGCTAACCTCTAATTTTCTCGAAACAAGAAAATATGGACTTACACCACTTTCAAAATAAACGGTCCATATATTAATCAAATTTTCTTGGAAACCATAAAAGCTATTAACTTAAAATTTGGAATATATTATTTCTATTATAAATACAGTCTTTTGGTTTACAAATTGTTTGAGTTTCCTCACTCCTTTCACCACCTCCCATACAAACTACACTTTTTCATGAATTATTTTACACCAAATTTCTCAGTACGTGTAACTTTCATCGAGCTAAAATGTTGTATAAAATCCTTAATTAACATTATTATTAATATCGGCAAAAAATTAACCGATTAGCTTCACTCCTTCTACCCCCTCCCATACAATGTGACACAGTTCCACGACTTCACAAGAATTTGATTTTCTTGAAAAGTCTGAATGTTACTGATCTGAAATTTCAAATATATCAATTGCATGATGATTATAGTTGTTTTTCAAAAAATCACCAGAAACCCCCTTCTCCTTCCACCACCTCCCATATAAACTGCACTTTTTCATGAATTATTTTACACCAAATTTCTCAGTACGTGTAACTTTCATCGAGCTAAAATGTTGTATAAAATCCTTAATTGACATTATTATTAATATCGGCAAAAAATTAACCGATTAGCTTCACTCCTTCTACCCCCTCCCATACAATGTGACACAGTTCCACGACTTCACAAGAATTTGATTTTCTTGAAAAGTCTGAATGTTACTGATCTGAAATTTCAAATATATCAATTGCATGATGATTATAGTTGTTTTTCAAAAAATCACCAGAAACCCCCTTCTCCTTCCACCACCTCCCATATAAACTGAACTTTTTCATGAAATACTCTAAACGAATTTTCTCAGTACATTTAAATTTCATCGAGGTAAAAATTTGAACTTAATCCTTAATTAGCATTATTATTAATATCGGGAAAAAACTTAACCGAGTAGCTTCACTCCTTCTTCCCCCTCCCATACAATGAGACACATTCCACGACTATACAATAGTTCGATTTTCTTGAAAAGTATGAATGATACAGATCTGAAATTTAAAGTATATCAATTGCATGATAGTTATAGTTGTTTCTCGAAAAATCACCAAAAACCTACCACTCCTTCTACCACCTCCCATACAAATTGCACAATTTCATCAAATTAAATGCACTAAGTTTCTCAGAACCTACGCAATTTTTGAAGCTTAAATTTCGTACAAAACATTTTTATAGCTACTCTAGCATGATGTGAAACAAATTAGTTCAGTGCTGTCACCCCTTCTAAAAAATAATTTCGATTTCATCTATACATAGTATCGTATGAATGGGCTTTACGCACAATCGTAGTCCTGTTATGTTTTTTAAGCTTAATGTTATTTTATTTGTTTTTCTTTTTTTTTTTAAATAGCACCAGCTACAATTATTCACATGTCCTTAACGCTTTTCAACACGTATATGATCTCGAATCACGGGTTTGATTTGATCACGAGCCTGTCCTATAAAAATGGTAGTATCATGTTTTCATTCTTAATAATTTATGGTTCTGATTCCAACAATATACAAACCATTTTCTTCAAAGAGCCATTAAAGTAAGCAGATTATACATATATCCCACAAAATGTATTACTAACTACACTCTCAAAAATTGCTTATTATTGCTATTTTTATGCAGACGAAGTCGCGGGCGTTTGCTAGTCAATTAATAAAACTATTGACATCCACCCACTCTTACTATCACGCCTCACCCCTCCTCTCATAAAAACTCAAACTTGCATAAATAAACGAACGAAATATCGATTACAAGTACTAGAGCTTTTGAACGTTTCCGCAAAGTGTTAAATTGACAACTGCCCTGCCCAAGAACCCCTTTACATTTCGTCTTCCCTAACCACTCTAACCTGCATATTGACTTTCCACGCATCCGCAACTTGTCCCAAAAATAATAAAGTTTCGCTCGACTTGTTGGCAGTTTATTTATGATGATTTCAATCTACTGTATAAAATTTATTTGAATCCCCTCACTCCTTCCACGACCTCTCATATAAACAGCACTTTTCATGGAGTTTATAAACCAATTTACTCAGTACGTATAAAATTCATCGATTTGAAATTGCGCACAAAATATTTATTTAGAACTAGCGATCCCCCGAGACTTTGTCCGCGTAAGAATCGCAATAATGAGCATTTATTGAGAACGTAGTTAGTAATACATTATGCGGGATCTGTAATGTGCTTAGTTTAATAGCTCTTTGAACAAGATTGATGATTACTATTTGGTCCCAAAACTGAAGACTGGACTTCGGGGAAGAAAATTTACCAACGATGAAGAGGTGAAGTCGGCAATTTCAGCCTATTTTGAAGGCCTTGATAAAACATTTTTTTTTAGAAGGAATTAATAAACTTTGTGAGAGATGTTATAAATGTATTAGGCTTAGGGGAGAAGATATCCCCCCCCCACTCCTATCATTCCGCGAAATTCTTGACCCTTCGTAAGTTCACTTTTTATGTAACTGCAAAGCTTTAATTTAACTAAATCACTTTTAAAGTTTCGCGTTTAAAAACATCGAGTGAATCGTCGATCGCTCCATACTTCAACAAAAACGCTATTTACATTTGTTTTGTCGGCCGAATAATTCTTCTTGGCGAGTGCATTTTTTTCTTCTCAACCGAGTGCTGGTGAAGCATTTCATCATCGCCTGAATCTTTTCCCATTCGTACGAGCTCAAATGAGTGGTTGATGTTGCTTTCTGTAAAGTATTTCATTATTAACCCGATTTATTCTTCTGTCGCACGATCAATGTTGTTGCGTTTTTGGTAAAGATTTACAGGTGTTCATAAAGCGATCGTCCGAGTTACCTATCGGTTGGTCCCCTTTTCTTCCCTACTCGACCCAAAATAAAAAAAAAATTCTCCACAAAAAAAATTGTTACAGTGCGATCGTTACAAATTTTTTTTTTTTCAGATACATCTACCAGAAGATGTACCTGAAAAAAAAATTAAAACGATCGTTTACTAATCAAAAGCGCCCAATGTGGAGTTCACCACGAAACAATAAGTTAGCCGGGCATTAAAATTTTAAATCTTTAGCATGATATTTCCCAACAGTTTTACCATTCATATCCATAATTAAAAAGATAGAATTCCCTAACTGTTTCAATATCTTAGATTTGAGATATTTCTGAGCTAATTTCTTATTAATTTTTTTTTGTATCACTGATACAAAAGTTTCTACGATAAACTATTTGTCCTGGAACTATTGAATATAATTTTTTTGTTTTTTTTTTATTATATTGTCTAGCGGATTTATTAAATGCCTTAATTAATGAGATTTGTTTACCGTGTCATGAATAAGTTGCATTTTATTTGTCATCAGTATCTGATTAAGATATGAGTAAGTACTGCCATGAGTTACCATTTCATTACCATACATAACGAAATAAGGAGAACACCCAATTGATTCATGGGTCGATGTACGAAGAGCACAAGCTATTTCTGAAATATGATCGTCTCAATTATTGTGTTGTTCACCTATAAGCTCTAATTGCTATCAAAACTGATCGATTTATTCGTTCAGAGGCATTTGCTTGAGGTGAGTAAATAGTTAAACGAGTATGTTTCATACTATAATTATTCAGGAAATTTTGAAAAATTTTGGACACAAATTGAGATACTAAATTTTCACTAAACACTTTTACACTAAAAACACTTCATTCTCTAAATATTGGACTATAAACTTCGTTGAGGCTATTCGAAGTGATTTCAACAATACAAACTTTGAAAACTGATCTAGCACTATAAGTAAGTATTTATTTCTTCTTTTTGAGCAAGGGTATGGTCCAAGTAAATCTACTATATATATTCGTTGAAATTTACGTTCTACCTTAAATTGTGCAACCATAGGTGGTTTTAATATAGAATACGGACATTTAATCTCCTTACATACCGAGCAATTTTTAACATAATCAGTAACTTGAGTAGCTAAATTAGGCCAAAAATATTTTTGACGTATTCTTTCTATAGTTTTTTTAATTCCTCCATGCGAAGCCAGTGGAAGGTCATGAGCCGATTTAATGATGTCCTGAGTCAATGCATCTGGTATCCATAATTTCCATGAATTAATTATATCGTCAAGAGCGTTTGAACTGGAATTAGTTTTCTTCAAAACCAAGTTATCTTTTACGCATAAATCCGAAATAGTTTCTCCTTTTTGTTGAATTAATGTTATTAGTTCTTTATATTGATCGGATTGGAAATGTTTAGACTGAAGATCTACTTCCGGGTTTTGCTTCTGAATACGTAAGCACTTCAGTATACATTTTAGATAATGCATCTGGTACAACATTTAAAGATACCGAAATTGAATCCTTGTAATTTTAAAGACCAACGAGCTAGTCTATCACTCAAATCTTTCTGATTCATTAGCCACTTTAAACTGGCATGATCAGTTATTATTGTGAAACATACTGTCGAAATTTTTTTAAACAAATAACAGCAGATAAACACTCCAGTTCAGTAACACTATAATTTTTTTGTGCAGAATTAAGTTTCTGAGAAACAAATGAAATGGGTAATTCGTCACCCTTTTCATTTAGTTGATAAAGAACTCCTCCAATCCCAGATTGGCTTGGATCACATTGAACTTTAAAAGGTTTCGAAAAATCAGGATTATGTAATATTGGGGATTTAAATAAGGCTCCCTTTAAAGAATCAAAAGCAACTTGTGCTTCCTCAGACCATTTAAATCCACCTTTCTTTTTCTTCAGACAATCTAATGTTGGTGAAGCTAAAGACGCGAAATTTGGGAAAAAATCTATACCAACCTGACATTCCCAAAAATCATCTGGCTTGTTTAATTGAATTTGGAGCAGGAAATTCAGCAATCGCTTTAATTTTTCCTGAATCTACGTTCAGTGTACCATCACGTACTACATAACCTAAAAATTTAACTTCTTTCATACAAAAATGACTTTTTTGTACGTTAATTGTCAAATTTGCCAATGTTAAACACTTTGCAAGTTCTTTTAACATCTTTAGATGATCTTCAAAATCTGGAGAAATAATTAAAAGATCATCCAGATATACAGAAACTCTTTCTCTCATGTCTACAGGTAATGGCTTCATAACTTTATCCATCAACCTACACAGTCTTTGAGGAGCATTGCATAAGCCGAACGGCATAACCGTAAATTGATATAAAGGTCTACCAGGTACAGTAAAGGCGGTTTTTTCACGAGAAATTTTCTCAAGTGGTATTTGCCAAAATGCATCTTTTAAATCGAAAGCTGTAATAAATTTAGTATCTTGTAACCTACTAAGCAAACCATCAATATGAGGTAATGGGTATGCATCCTTTTTGTAACATGATTTACTTTTCTGGAATCTATTCACAACCGATTTTTCCCTGGTTTTTGAATAAGAACTACTGGGGAACTCCAAGGACTAATGCTTTCTTCTATCACTACTAGCCTTAACATTCGATCTAACTCTTCAAACATAAGTTTTGAATAGCCAGTGAAACAAGATAATGTCTCTGTTTAATCATCATCAATGGCGCAACAGCTCAAATCGGGCCTTGGCCTCCTGAAGTCGTCGCCTCCAATCGTCTCGATCCAAAGACCGCGTCCTCCAGCTGCTAATTTTTAAAATGGCTTTGCTGTCTTCATCAACCGAGTCTTCCCATCGCTTGCGTGGTTTGCCTACTGGCCGGTTACCACTCGCTTTGCCTTTAAGAGCACATTTGGGGATTCTTCTGTCTTCCACTCGCTCTACATGGCCAGCCCACTGCAGTTTACGTAGCTTGATTAACGTTGAAGCTTCTGGCTCGTCGTAGAGTTGATACAACTCATGGTTGTATCTTATTCGCCATTCCGTTCCTTCCTTCACAGGTCCCAAAATTCTTCGGAGGACCTTTCTTTCAAATGCGTTAACTGCTTTTTCGGAAGTTTGCGTTAATGTCCATGTCTCGCTGCCATAACAGAGCACAGGTCGTATAATAGTTTTATAAATCCGCAGCTTATTGTTCCTGTGCACTTTCTTGGATTTCTTTATTGGAAGTACCGAATAATATGTCTTATTTGCAAGTATTATCCGTCGTTTGATTTCGTCTGTTTCATTACCGTCCTTTGCTAGATTAGCCCCAAGATATATGAAGTTGTCCACACTCTCCAAATTATATTACGCAATTGTTATGTTTTGTCTGATTGGCGTTCTCCTTCTTGCTTGCGTCATTACTTTTGTTTTGCTTTCATTAATGCGCAACCCGACTTCTTTTGCGGCGGAGTCAAGATTGACAAATACCTCCTTAGCACTAGGGAATCTTGCTAGAATGTTAATGTCGTCAGCGTATGCTACTATTTGGGTGGACTTGAATGGTAGTGTCCCGTTGGTGTCGACTGGGATTTTTCGGATGACATACTCTAGTGCCAAGTTGAAAAGCATGGGAGCTAGACCATTTCCCTGCTTTAAACCACATTCCTTTCGAAAGCTGGTTGTGGAATCGGTTTATATTCTCACTTGGGATTCAGTGTTCGTCATTGTAAGTCTTGTTAGTCGGACTAGTTTTGGAGGAATTCCAAAGTCAAGCATGATTTGGTACAGTACGCTCCTGTCGATATTGTCGTATGCTTGTTTAAATTCTACGAATATTTGGTGCACGTCTGTGTTATATTCCCAGCATTTCTCAAGCACCTGTTTCACTGAGAATATCTGGTCTGTTGTAGATCGTCCGGTTCTGAATCCGCCTTGGTATTCGCCAATTATTTGATTAGTATAGGGCTTAAGACGACGTTCAATTATTTTTGTCAGTATTTTATAGGACGTACACAACAATGATATACCTCTGTAGTTCTCACAGCAGAGTTTGTCTCCTTTCTTGTAAATTGGACATATAATGCTTTTTCGCCAGTCGCCGGGTATGATTTCCTGTGTCCAAATTTTGCATATCATGTTGTGCAGTATTTCAGCGACACAGTTTCCACCGTTTTTCAGAAGTTCAACTGGTATTTCGTCAATTCTCGGCGCTTTGTTTCGTTTTTGGTCACACAGGGCTGCTTTGTATCGATGATGGTTCATCTTCGTCAGTTGAGGCTTCAATTGAAATGTTGTCTGTCGTTATCGGTGCTACTGGGATGGGATTCAAAAGATGTTCAAAGTAGGAAGCCCATCTCCTTTTGATTTCTTGTGCGTTGCTGATAATGTTGCCCTCCACGTCTTTGCAGAGACTGGTTTTTGGTTTATATCCCTTTTTTAAGTCTTTTACTATTGCGTATGCGTCCTGCGTTTTATTTTTTCTCATGCCGTCGTCCATTTTTTTGTATTTTGTCATTATGGTACTTCCTTTGTTTTCGTCTGCAGGTCTTTTTCGCATATCGCCTAAGCTCGTCATATCTTTCTTTTTTGGCTCGTGTTGGTCGTTCAGTAAAAATTTTGTAAGCTTCGTTCTTTCTATCTATTGCGTCGCGACATTCTTGGTCGAACCAATCATTATTTTTTCGCCGTGCTTTATACCCTTATACCTCTTCCGCGGAGGATTTGATGCCGTCTCGTATTTTCATCCACGCATTCTCCACTGACATATTTTGAATATCTTCATATATTGGTGTCAGGTGTTTTCTCTGTTTAATAGGAGACGAATTTTCTACTTCTATAATATGTTCTTCTCGATTAGTTTTTCCTAACCCTTTGCTTTCAAATGATGGAAATTGAAGAATAATTTCTTCCAGTCTTTGTTGATCTTTTATGTCTAACACATGAACATTTAATTCAGACATAATAGAAGGTTCAAGAATATGTTGAATATCTAAAGATTTATTTTCCAATGAAGCAATGACTGATGGAGCTAATTTGAATAATTTTCAGAAATCGACCCCTAAATAAAGTGATTGTTCTAAACTTGGTATTACAAACAGCTTGATAGTTACACCTTTATATTCTATAGAAGCATAAGAACTACCATGTATACAGAAACTACGGTACCTTGTGGACAGCGGTGTGATATTCGTTGGACATGGTCTTAAAAATGATTTTAGGGTGATAAATATGATCGTTTCATCAGAACAAATTATCGATACTGTGCATTTATTCCATCTGCCACATCACAGAATGGTTTCACTTAGGTTTCTAGCATGGAATTTTCTAGGTACAAAAATTCAATCAGAAACGCACGATTCAATTAAGGATGCTCGAACGACTTTACAATTTAAAAATATAACCACCTCATACAAGGTGTTTAATATATAAATCCTCAAAAATTTACGAGACAATTGTTCGTGACCACCCAACTCTGGCCAGCTCAGTCGAAGTTGGGTTGTGTCGACACACCTCGTAAATTTGAAGAAAACTTTCTCCAGATTAGAGATTTTACTTCTCGTCGCCTTTTTTAACTTTTGCAAACCCAAAAGCTTACGCCAACAAGCTGTTGAGAATGGTTGTTTTGATTGGTGAAGTTCTATCTTGACTTCAGCCAAACAATCTATTGATTATCCCTTTTGATTGTAGAAATATTCTTCTGTCTTCGGCCAAATAAAGTAGCCAATATCACCTTATGCTGCTAATCTAAGCACGGTTTTGTTGCAAGCTATTGAGTCATATAATTATTTTGGCTTATCAACCAATCACTAGTATTCGATCAATTTGTATTTATTATTTAGTAAAAGTTGATTTTTGATAAAAATATTATTAATTAATATTATTATTAGTATTCGATTACAATCGTCAAAAGCTAAAGTTCAACTGACTACTAAAAAAAATTTTATTTTTCTATCCCCTTTTCTTCCCTACTCGATCCAAAATAAAAAAAAAAAATTTTTACAGTGCGATCGTTACAAGTTGTTGCTATTTCTTGGTAATTCGATGATTGCGTATATTTGCTTGTGGTTCAACACCGATCAAGTTGCATAGCGTACCTAATAGTGTTTGTACGCGCACATTGATTGGATGATAAGCAAGCAGAGCTGACATTTCCCATAACTTTCGAGTACAGTAGAAGACCGCGGATATTTGATGAACGGCTAAGGCTAACATGCAACAGTACCAAACAGAAGTAATAGTTGTTTTATTAAACTTTTTTTTTTGCTGAATCGATTTCATTTGGTAATAATTAATATATGTTACGATAGAAAATGGTTTTCATTAATTTATGTAAGGGCTTAGTTCAGGTGTAGCTTAGTGGGTAGCGTGTTCATGCGAAGGTCGTGAGTTCAAATATAGATCGACGTGTAATTCTAGCGCACTTCCTTGGTCCTATACCTCAATTTACGAAAATGAGAAATTTGTTGAGGGTTGAACAAAGGACTAACAATTCTCACACAATATGCAATGGAATTTTTTTAAGGAACCTGTAGAGCGCCCAAGGCGCGAATCGAGCTGTCAGGCTATTGTAGAATTGGAAGTGGAACAAACGTTTTATTTATAAAAGGGGACTCCACAAATAGTCGCGAAGAAGAAAGAAAGATCTTATTCCGCATAGCACCTGTTTTATTTGACTATGAAAGCACTAAACCAAATATTGCATTACTCTTTAACGAAAGAGTCCTTTATAACTTTTTCTTCATGGCACATTTATCACAAGGCACAAATTGCCAATAGGTAGTACTTTATATCAATTCCAGGATATTTGTCCATTTCCACACCCATCAACTGGCAATTTGCCCGCGTCCATAAGCGAGACCGAGCAATATTGACCCTGCAACCACAAGCATTGTTCATAGCACAAAAAGACAGCTTTGCTGTCAGTAAATACGAGAGCCAACCAATTATCGAACATAAAACGTACGCTGCACCGTCGCGACCGATCAGACCTGCATTCAATTCGATTTCCAGTTAAATCAATTCGTGAAGGACGATGGCCCATAACCATCCGACAAATCGTTGAACATAAGGACGACTTGTTGTCATATAATAACGCCATAATAACGTACCATAATTTGTTTATCCCTGCTATGGAGCCCAGACGCGTTCAAGCCTTCTCACACCAACATCCGTTTAATTATTCACATGCGTTTTGAAGAGGTCAGGACTTTTCGCCGGAAATGGAATACCATATATTGCTGTGAAAATTATGTTAAACACGTTGCACTTGGAATCCATCGAGTGGCAGCGACGAGCGTCTAGAACTTTGCAATTATTTTGTATGGAAGTGCACGCTGGTATGCAGTGAACGAGTACTCGGAATGTTTCCAGTACTTTACGTATATTGTAGTCGCTTTTTTATAGGCTTTTCGTGGAGTTCCATTCTGACTCCGATATTAAAATGCTCACTATACTACTTCTCGTGCCAGCAGCATGTATGCCCCCGTTTCTTTGAACTATTGCCCCACTATTCTAGTTTCAGGATGAATGCACTCTCAAGAATCTCAAGGATGTCACATAGAACATCATTTCTAGGAGGATTTATTCATTTAGGGTGTTGAAATTCTCTCTCTCTGTACAAGCTTGGAGACAAGTGCAATGAAATATATTTTATATGTAGGTATATGAAACGTGTTCTAAATTTTGATACTTTGTTAAATAAATTTTCAAAAAATAAAGTCCTTAGAATGCACAATAATTGTTTGCTTTATAAATGAAATTTTTATGAGAATGTGCCCTATTCAACTGGAGCAAAAATGATTATATTTCGTTTTTCACATTTTACTTCAGTGTTCTTTTAATTTGAAGGAAAAAAATTAATTAGGATAAAAATTGTTAACATAAATTTTTACGTTTCATGGAAAAGAAAGACGACCGAAACTTGAGTTCAACTTTTATTTTTTGGATGATGCTGCGAAATTAGAATCTACTAACTGGATCATGATTTGTTTGAAGTAAAATACATGCCGACATTTAGTATGATTTATTGAAAAGTCGTTATCATATCCTTTTATTCTGACTCTGCCAGACTTATTCAAGATAATTGTGCTCAAGCCTGATTTCTACTGTACAGTAAAATGTAAGTGTTCAATTGTAAAATGATCGAAGTGAATTTGACGATCGATGAGACTGAATATTTCCTGAATTCGAAATGATCCGGGCTTCGAAATAGTTGAGTTATAGAGTGAGTGGGACTCGAGTAAGTAAATTAAATGCCTTAACTTTATTTTTACTTTGTAGAACGCATGCGTCATTGGATTATCATACATGATACTGAAAAAATAACTAATACGAGAAAAGAACACAGAGTCTCGAATTAGTAGAAATTCGGTAACGATGTTTGGCACTCGAAAACAGACTGGACAGATAGATTGGGTTCTGAGATATTCGAGCAATGAATGACGGTGGAAGAGAAAGGGTCATTCGGTCCATACATCAAAAGAGGGCGTTCTTGTCCAAATTTCGAAAAATATATTGAGAGCACAAATTGAAAACCGCCGTTTTCTTTTTTTCAAAAATGTTTAAATATTTATTATTGAAAGAAATGCTCATCGCTAGCTACAACTTTTTTCCATCTTTCTGGCAGCTTACGGATTCCGCGTTGAAAAAACTGCTCTTCTTTTGAGCCGATCCACTAATCGACCCGAAAGTGCTGCTCAGCCAGGCCATGCGTCAGCGAGCGTTGTCGTGTAGCAAAATCCCTTTGTCGTGTCTCTCTTCGTATTGTTTCTTCTCCAATACTTTGTTCAAACACAGTTGTTTTTTGTGGCGATCTCCCGTAATGGTTTCACCCGGTTGTTGCAGCTCATAATACACCACGCCGAGCTGGTCTCACCAAAAACACAGTATGATTTTCGAGCCAAGGCCCGATTTGGGCTGTAGTGTCATTAGCAAAAATATATAAATCCTTAATTATCGAGCTGAGAACCAAAAGGGCACAAGTGTAAATTCAAATTTTTCCTAGATAGTGCTGGGATTCTATTTCTAAAAGTGCCTCCAAATATGAACGAAAAACAACCAACCCATTAACTTTAGCTTTTAAAAATGGAACTCCAGCACTATCAAGGTAACTTTTGAATTTGCACCTATACTCCTTTGGCTCCCAGCCCGTCAATTCCTTCAATTAAGTTTCATTCCCAACCTTTAAGTGCTAAAAAACATCACCACAATTTTCAATATTTATGTTTTAAGTCAAGTAGCATTGGAAGTGTGTAGTGCCTAGTTACGGAGGACGGCTTGTGACCTGACTGTTTCTGTGTATGGCAACCTAGGTTAGGTTAGGTTCGTGTAGGCAACCATCAGTAAATACGCGTGGGCAACCATCCGTGTTTTTACCTGCGGTAAAACTAATAAGCTTCATCGGTTCAAGGGACCGAAGGTCACTGAGCTCGGCGAAAAGTACTCTCCGAGAATTTTGCATCGAATTGTTCGGAGACATAGGTAACGACAGATGAAATGCTCTATATTCTCATCCTCCTAACCGCAGGCTCTGTAAATGCCTCTTAAGGCAATGCCAACTATGTACGTTTCCTCAACGGTTGCAGCGACAGATCCGTTTCTGACCAACCCGTCATTTCGTTTATAGGTATATCTCGGTGCCCCGAAACCCAACAAAGTTACAAAGTGCAGGTTTTCCCCAATTTTTCCAACACTTCTATATAATGGTTCAAGCACCTTGAATTGCAGCTGTAAGCGGAGAGGGCCTTCAGAGCAGCTTGGAAGTCCGAGTAAAAACTACCTCGCTTACCATTTACTCCTGCACGCAAGGCCTATTCCGCCCCTTTTGCAATAGCCATTACCTCTGATTGGAAGACTGTGACATATTCCGCTAGATGATTGGTGATTTGCAGATTAAGGCTTTCAGAAAATATACCATAACCTACTCCCTTTTCCTTTTTCGAACCACCAGTAAATATCGCAATCTCGTCATTCTGCCTAGCTGACAATCATTGTCAGTTCATTGCTGTATGTCAAGTAGAGTGACTTTATAGTACTTCGCAAAGTGCATCTTTGCTAGCATATTCATTTCACAACATACACACATATGTACTTTTTTTTGGCACGTCTATGGTACCTTCTGTACCTTTTCAATGATATAAGTTTCATTTTCCTCCCTTATGCATCAGAAACATTAACTTTCTGCGACGTTACTCGACTTAGTATAACGTACGACAACGTAGTGGTAAGCACATTACAAATAGCAAACATTAATTTCACTTTTATTTTAATTGTGTAACAATCGAAGAGCTGAAAGTAAAGATTTCTGGCTTCTACACTGTTACGCTTTATTATTCGTTACATTTCGGTCTCTGCTGAGACCTTATCATCTTAGCGGAGACCGAAACGTCACAAATAATAAAACGTAATAGTGTATAATCTTTCCTTTCAATTCGAAATGACCTGTGAAAACGTTCACCAAACCAATCGAAGAGTTTTTTATAGAACTGTTTGTGATTTTTCGCGCTTAGTATTTCACCTTTCTACAACAAAAATAAAATTGTTTTGCGAGTTTTTCCATTGCTGGAAACTCCTCTAACGGTTGGTTTCTCTCGAGGCACGAACCTAATGCTACAGCCCATGCCTTAATTTTATTTTTTTTTCGGAAATACGAACCTAATTCTTAAGTTCATGTTGAAAATTGACCAACTTTTAAGACTTTGCCGAGTTACGTTCAGTAAATTTGACTACCCCTAAAATAAAAACATAACAGGAGTACGATTGGGCATAAAGCCCAAAAATTTTTGTATCTTAACAAATTTTGTAGGGGAAGTGGTAGAGGGGGTGACGACATTGAACTATTTTTTTCACATGACGCTAAGGTTGCTATCAAAATGTTTTATGCAAAATTTAGGATTTAAAAATTTTATAGGTACTGAGAAAATTACTGTATTGGATTTAGTGAAATTGTGAAGTTTGTATGGGAGGTGGTAGAAGGAGGGGCGAGTTTTTAATGACTTTTCAGAAATAACTATAAACATCATGCTTTCGACATGTTTTAAATTGCAGATCAGTAGCATTCATACTTCTCAGGAAAATCGACTTTTTATAAAGTTGTGAAATTGTGTCATTTTGTATGGGAGGGGGTAGAAGGGGTAAAGCTAATC
Source organism: Chorisops tibialis (assembly GCA_963669355.1). Lineage (NCBI taxonomy): Eukaryota > Metazoa > Arthropoda > Insecta > Diptera > Stratiomyidae > Chorisops > Chorisops tibialis. Next base: position 80,049,185 of record OY770262.1, on the reverse strand, counting down.
ATCTAATTTTTTTCGGTTTTACTAATAATTCTAAATAAATATTTAGTGCGCAATTTCAGCTTGATAGCTATTATATGAGTAAATTAGTTTAGATCATTTCATGAAAAAGTGCAGTTTGTATGGGAGGTGGTGGAAGAGGAAGACACAAATTTTTTTATAGAGAAGATTGGAATCATCAGAAAAGTATTACATTCCAAATTTCAGATCAATGTCATTTGTACTTTTCGAGCAAATCCATTTATTGTCAGATTGCGAAATTGTGTGATTTTGTATGCGAGGGGGTAGAAGGGGTGGAGCGATTTGGTTCGTTCACGAACTTGCCCTTAATTTTTTGTTAAAAACAACGTACACAAAATTTGAACTTTCTAGCTCAATGCATTCTCAAGCTAGAGAGGACACGGACGGACGGACAGACAGACAGACAGACGGACGGACGGACATCCGGTTTTGAGATTTTTGAGTGATTATATGAACTTCTGTGTCAGTCATTTTTTTCTCCGAGCCTTGTTTCTTGGCGTTACAAACTTTGTGGCAAAACTTATAATACTCTCAGATTTCATCTAGAGTATAATAAGCCAAAAAAAAATACCAAAATGCTTGATGTTCACGTTGTAAGTCAAGCACGATTGGACGCGAATCGAAGTTCGGAAGCTTTAGTGATTGTTGTTTTTTACCTTTGATGAATAATTTCAGTGGACCTTCACCTAATATTAGGCATTGTTTAATTATACACTTTTCTATTTCCACATTTCTTGCCTAAAAGCTTTTGCGAAAAAGCTCAAACTGGCATGCTGGACCTACTGGTTCACGTTTGACTATCGAAGTCACGCAGCATTGAACGCGTGTTGTACTTAGATGGAACCGGCATGTAGGTTCTCACTTTATTTTCCCTGCCATAACGGCAACACACATGAATTTTTGTTGGTGCACATCTATAGCACTGTACCCTTTTAATGATATAAGCTTCTTTCCCCTTCTTTAATAATAGATATAAAAAGTTCCTGATAATTTTAGATCAATTTTTTCTACAATGGCACTACAGCACAAATCGGACCTTGGCCTCCTGACCTTCAAGTTTCTTAGCATTTTTTTTTGAAAGAAAAGATTTCCGGATTCTACACTGTTACGCTTTATTATTCGCATTTTTTTTTTCATTATTTATTTTCGATGGATTGTTAGCCCTTCGCACAACCCTCTATCTAAATAATTTTAAATTTCCGTAGATTGAGGTAACCAAGGTAAATCCAAGCAGGCAATGAACTGGAATTATATATTACGTCGACCGGGATTCAAACTCACTTCATTCAGATTGTAAGACCAACACGCTACCCAATAGGTTACACCCTAGCATTACAAAAAATACAATATTAGATGCTCACGTATTAATATATAAGATATATTACGGGATTTGAACTCGCAACTTTCGCATTGTAAGACCAGCACGCTACCCACTAGGCTACAGCGTAGCGTATTTCAGGTCTTGAAACAAACTTTTATTGGTGTGATAAAAAAAAACATCACATTTAATTCATTACCCAGCAAACAAATAACGATCTTAAAACGAGAATTATCAGTGCCAAAAATTATTTCGTGTCGATATCTCAAAATATTACAAACGCAAGCGGTGAAATAATTGGACTTCGCAGAGGTGTCCTCGTGTGATTGTGGGTGTGTATCAATAAAATGTTCAAAAGTCATAAGCATCACAAACATAACAAGAAGTAATTGCGATATTCTCTTGTTTAGCTTTAAAAGACAAGTTCTTTAATAATATCGTTTATGAATCGTTAACGACATTCACTAATGAATTAAAATAAAAATCATTAACGATACATTAATGATTCATTGATAAAGGTTATGTACTTCCTTATACACTCGTTTCTAGTAAGCATAATATATTTCATTAATGAATCGTTAAAAGTAATTCATTAACGAATGTCCATTTAGTGCGCTTGATGAATAGTTAATGACTCGTTCAGAATAAAATCGCTCGTTAATATGATTCATTAACGATTTTTTAATGAATTATTTTATTTTAGAGAACATTTTTTGTGCAAAAAGTGTGCAATTTTAATCAACTGCTTCAAAGTTATTTAAGTTTGAAAACGGAATTCTCTTCCGAAGAAATTCGTGCCATTGTGAAGTTTTACTTCCACAAAGGTAAGAATGTGTCGAAGGCTCGTGAAAAAATCTGTGCAGTTTAAGGAGCTCATACTCTATGGATAAGTCTAGCATAATATTGGATCAAGCGATTTCGTTCTGGAAATTTTGATGTCAAATATGCACCTCGCTCTGACCGTCCAATTATGGAAAAAGTCGACGAAATTGTTCAAAAAGTCTAGGAAAATTTGCGTGATACTAAATATGAGATCGGTGCAGAACTTAACGTTGTTCAGAAAACTGTTTTGATTCATTTGCGTGGAACTAGATTTGTCAAGAAGCTCGATGGGTGGGTGCCGCATGAATTGAGGGCGAAAAATTTATTTTGTCAAATTCGCGCATAGGGAAAACGGGAAGATTTAATTCATCCAACTTATAGCCCTGATCGTGCACTTGTAGACTACCGTTTTTTTTATGGCCATCGAAAACAACTTTGGGGGTTACCCTTTGATACGCGATGCACAGTTCATTCGACATGGGTACGGGTGGAGGCAGGGAAACACAGGAGGGAAAATTTTGAAGTGGCGGTGAACGTTGCTCTTTAATTGCTGAAGGTTGTGTCCCGTTGGAAAGAAATTGCCTGATAATGAACTCCCATCACTGCCGTCCGAAGAATGAAAGATGCCTAAATTTCATTATTCTCCACGTCAAGAGTTTCACAGTGTACTCGTGTGAGAGTGCAGCTTGGCGAGTATTTCGGAGGGCATTGGGGCTTTTAGTTCCTTACAGCAATTACCATGGAAATATCTAAAGTAAACGCAGGGTGCTCCGATATTTCTACGATGCTCGAGGGAGTGTATTAACTCTGACATAGCCTAATCTCCAATTAATTGGAAAGCATGTTTTTGAATTCGTTCGAACCAAGCTAGGTGTAATTTTGGGGCCTCAGCCCAAACATGCAAGTTATACTCTAGACGTGGGCGGATATAGTCTTTTTAGATGGTAGCTACTACCTAGACGTTTTGAAGCATCACTGTTTATTCCAAACACATCAAAACTCCCTACAGAGAAAAAAATTTAATTAAAAAAAGTCGCTGCGAAAACCACTTGTCGGCTTTTTTTGGTCAGAAACCACAGAAGTTCAACGAAGATGGAATCATGGCTCTACCAGAAAAATGGCGAAAGGTCAACGATAAGAATAGACAATATCTGCAAAACGAGTAACTGTTAATTCAGTTAAGGTAGTTAAAACAGGAAAGAAAACTTGAAAATGGATGGAAATTGGCCCGCACTCTCCTTTTACTGCTTGCGAAAATAAAGTCCACTGAAAATCGATGTAAGAAAAACCTAGAAAAGATGCTTTAAATCACCTCTTACTACTTTTACTGAAAATTTTCAACTAAAATTGATTAAATCATCTGAACATATTTGATCTAAATTAATGTTTATACTGAAATTTGAGAGTAATATAAGTTTGTTCCAAAGTTTGTAACGGCAAGAAATACTGCTCACACAGTGTCGCCAAGGGTACAGAAATATTTGTTATCGCTCAAAAGTCTCGAAATTGGATGAACGTCTGTCTGTCCATTCGTCCGTCCGTTCACTCTCTAGCTTCAGAACGTGTTGATTTACGAAGCTTGAGTTTTATACATGTTATTTTTGTTGAAAAACTAAGGTTATGTTCGTGAGTGGTTCAAATCGCTCCACCCATTCAAAATGACTAAAAATTTTGGAATTTCAAAAAGTATAAAAGCCATCTAGGTGAAATATGGAACGTATTATTATACTCTAGATGAAATCTGAGAGTATATTGTATTTGCCTTATTGTTTGTAACGCTAAGAAATAATGGTCGCACAGAGTCGCTAAGGTTACAGAAATATTTGTTGTCGATCAAAAACTTAAATTCCGAGTAACCGCCTGTCCGTCTATCTGTCTGTCTGTCCGCCTATCCGTCTACGCTTCTACATCATAACTTTCGAACGCTTTGACCTTTCGTACTGAAATTTGTCATGTGTCATTTTTAGAAAAAAAAGTAATTTGAAGTTCGTGAACGGGCAACATCACCCCACTCCTTCCACCCCTCCGATATAAATTTCATGGAATTTCTAAATTTAATTAAATTGATTTTTCTCCGAAACCATTTCAGCTATTGACTTGACTGGAAAATCAGGTCAAAGTATAACGACGTTAATTTCATTAACATCAAAAAATATTGATCTGATTGCCTTACTCCTTCTACCACTTCCCTTACAAATGCACAATTTTCAAAAATTCATTTAATCGGTTCTCATTGCAACTAGCGAGGCTAAAACAACCCATTTGTCCCATAATTAATTTGATTGGAATTGCAATCACTTTTGAAAAACTATCAACTTCACCTTACTCTTTCTACCCCCTCCCATACAAATTTCATGAAATTTCGGAAATTTAAGTAAATTATTTTTCTTCAAAACCGTCGAAGCAATTAACTTTAAATTTTGTGAATAAAAATCATCGATGTCAAAAAATTTGGTTTTGATTCGAATACACCTTCTGCTCCCTCCCATACAAATAAATAATTTTGGTAAATGCATTTAATCGATATTCATTGAAACTAGAAAAAGTGCAAACTTTTGCCAGAATTTTTCCCTTAATAATTGCAATAAATGCTAAAAAAAAGTATGTACTTCACTCCTTCTACCACCTCCCATACAAATTTTTGTAAAAAGTATTTCTCTTTCAAACATATGAGAGCTATCGACTTTAAAATTGATTCAAAATCATTAAAAATCTCCCACTGTCTATGCCACCTCCCATAAAAATCCCGTGAACTCAGACAAAAATTGTTCAATTTCCTCGACAATTATGAAAGCTACAAACTTTAAATTCAGCATGAAACTTTTTGTTTACTACGTTTGATGTTATATACACAAATTGTAAAACTTCTCCCTCTGCTTTTACCACCCCCATACAAAAGCCACTATTCACTTTTCGAAAGAATTTGAAATGACATATTTTCCGGTACTACAAACTATTTCCTACTTCACCTAGAGTTTACGCTTTACGCCCAATCATAATTTTGTTATGTTTTTTATGAGGTTTCAATCTACAGCATTAAAATTATTTGAGTCCCAAACTCCTTCTAACAACTCTCATACAAACTGCACTTCTGTACGTATAAAATTACTAGAGCTGAAATTATGCAAAAATTATTTATTTAGATTACTAGTACGACCGAAAAAAATTAGACGATTAGCTGTACTCCTTCTACCCCCTCCCATACAATATGACACAATTCACAAAAATTCAATTTTCCTAGAAAAGTAAGTATGATCTGCAATTTGAAACATGTCATTTAAATTATTTGTGAAGATATTTCTGAAAAAATTATTAAGAGCTCTCCACTCCTTCTACCACTGCACATTTCAAATACGATACACTAATTTTATCAGCAACTTTTTAATTTTTGAAGCTTAAATTTTGAATAAAACATTTTGATAGCAACTCTAGCATGATGTGAAAAAATTAGTTCAATATCATTACCCCTACCCCAAAAAAATTGGACTTTCATCTAGAGTATCTCATGATTGGGCTCTACGCCATATCGTAGTCCTGTTATGTTTTTTGTTTTCAATTATGTTCTGACCCTTAAGTTACCGTCTAGTCTGTAGCATGGGGTGAATTTTATATTAAAATGTTATTATAAGAATTCCATGCGACTATAATATAAGTAAAGAAAGTTTATTATGCAACTTTTTGCTACCCGTTCTTTAGCCAATCTTATGCCTCATGTACGAGTACATGTATCGAACTGTACACGATATTTTTCACTCAATGAGCAACAGATATGGAACTTTCGTTTGAGCTCTCCTTTACGATTCAAGTTATGAATAAGCTATAAAAACTTGATGCTTGTAAAAATGTTGAGAAAGTATCAACACAGAACGCGCTTGAATGCTAGTGAGTTAGTAAGCAGATCCGAGTTTATCATCCCGAGTATCATATTATGAATCGAAATATGATCTACTTGACTAAGAGATGTGTACCAAAATTGCTTTGGTTGAGCTCATCCATCATTAAAGTGTAGCTGGCTTGTGTGTACATATTTACGAGGGCCATTAAAGAGCAGAAAAATCTCATAAGTGGTTTTAGGGGTTAATGGTTGCAGTAGGGATTATGCCAACATAATATTCTGATTGCGTCATTTATTCGATTTTTATGGTACATTAGTTCGATGTGTTTTTGATTCTATGTATACTCTATATCATTTATAATTAAATAATTAACTCAATATTTTATGGAAATTATATTTTCGCAGAAATCTGTGATTTTATTTTAATAGTTTAGTTCTATTGATATTTCGATATTACAGACCGAACCACTGCGCATTCGGCAAAATGCGTTGGTTTATACAATCGCAATAGCAATTGTAATTTAAAATTAATTTAGTAATCTTTATTATACCGGTTGTTTTCGTGTGGAGAATGTCGGTGAAATTATAAAGGTAATGCCCCAGGTGAAAGTGTTGATTGACATTGTCAAGCATGAGAATTTCATTGATAATTTTATCAATTCTTGGAAACATATATTCGACTATCTTGTAAGGACCACTTATAAATTCAATTAATGTCGCTATTGATATGCACGGCACAATCTTCAACCAAGCCTATAGCGCTACAGGTGTACAGCTGTTAGTTATCGGCATAAAAACTATAATTAATGTCTTCGATTACCTCCGGTTTATCAATAATAAATAAACTGAATAAAATAGGGCTTAGGATGGAGCTCTGAAGAACACCGCTAGAAACATGCATAGAGGATGACAGTTTTTACCGAAGTTAAATCGTTCATATACGGAAGATAAAAAGCTCATCACGAGCTTCGTTACTTATTTACTTAAGATGGTGCTTCCGTCCAAGTCGTGCCTTGGCCTCCTGTTTTTGTTTTTTATTTTTTGTTATTTAGGGGAACACTTGAAAGCACCGCGACCATTTTGGCCTAATGTGCATTTATTGCCCCCTTTACCCTATCATAACTCAATAGCTTTGGCTAATCTAAGTATATTTAAGGCAGCCAAGTTGGCTAGTTTATCAGGTTTAATGGAAACCTTTTCCTAGAAGATTGAATGTTTTCCTTGCTACTGCCTCACAGTGACATAGAACATGCTCTGCCGTTTCTAAGTCTTTGAGACAGAGGCGTCAGTTGTCGGTTTCAGCTGGACCCATATTTTTGAGGTGCTGGCTTATTCCACTATGCCCCGTCATTAGGCCAATTAGAGTACTAATATCACTCTCGCTAAATTTTAGAATATCTTCCACTTTGTTTTTTTGTGGTAGGATAAATTTCTTTGAGATTGATAAGCCTGAAAATCTATTCCAGTAGATTGTTTGCTCTTGTTCATTCCACTCTCTAAGTATGAGGTTGAAGTGTCCTTTTGGTTTTCACAAGAATGGCTGTGGTCCAATAAAATTTGTTTTTGCAATGCGGTCAACCTCTTCATTTCCCTGAATCCCCGTATGTCCTGGGATCCACATTAATGTTCTTCTTTTTCTTCTTCTACAATGGCGCTACAGCCCAAATCGGACCTTGGCCTCCTGACATACAGGTTCCTTAACATTTTTCATTACTTAGTGTGGAAGGGTTGTTAGCCCTTCGCACAACCCTCTTTCTACGAGTTTTTCATTTTTCGTAGATTGAGGTGACCAAGGTATATCCAAGCAGGCAATGTGCTGGAATTATATATTGCGCCGACCAGGATTTGAACTCACGACCTTCGCATTACAAGACCAACACACTACCTACTAGGCCATACCCTAGCACATTAATGTTACTTTGTTCCTTTTTCCCAGAATGATGAGGGCAGTCCCAAACAAGCCTCGATCCGCGCTTGTTAGATGCAAATGCTTTGAGAACTGCCTGACTATCCGATAAGACATAAATAGATTTATTGCAATGAGTTCTCCTAATATTCTCTTGCATACATAGCTCCATTGCAATAAGTCCGGCTTGGAAGATTGTGGCTTTCTTACCAAGAGGTTTTGAAACCGAGAAGTTAGAACCTATGATTCCAGATCCAGTCCAGATCCATCCTAGGTACGCGAGCCATCTGTATACCAGATGATTGATCTCTCTTTCATTTCAGGTAGCATGGATTGTCATTCCTTGCGTTCTCTGATTATTGCTATGAATGGGGTTTCAAAGTTGAATTTTGTCGGCTTAGTGTCTGACAATATTGAGGCTAGAACTTCAATTCTCGAATTTTTTTAAAATTTGGAGGTAACCTCTAAAATTCCAGGATTTGTGATTGTTATCTGTCTGTATGCGTAACACCCCTTTAATTCCATCCTTTTTTATTTGAAGATGCATCGGAGGGATGTTTAGGAATATTTCCATTGCCACAGTAGGGCAGGCTTTCATTGCACCTGTAATACTAAGACACGCTAGTCTTTGAATTTTTCGTAATACATTTAAGTTGAACTTTTCGATGTAACATTTTAGTCCACCAGACTGTCGATCCGTATTTCACTATTGGGAGGATGATTGTTATGTAGCACCAGTAGATCATATTGGGCTGTAATCTCCATTTTCTACCAAATAGGCTTTTGCAAACCCAAAACGCCTTTAATGCTTTGGCGTGAGTCCATTCTACATGTTTGTTCCAGTTGAGTTTTTTATCAAGTATCACACCTAAATATTTGACATCATCTGAAAAGGGTATTGACGTTCCATTTATAGAAGGAGGTGCTATGCGAATTTTCCTTCTGTTCGTAAATGGTACTATCTCAGTCTTATTTGGGTTGGTGTTCAAGTTCTTAGACTGACACTAACTCAATATCACTTCCAAAGCAGATTGTAGCCTTTCTGACAAAGTTACATCATATTTACCTTTAATGATAATAACGAGGTCATCGGCATATCCTATTACCTCGTAGCGTTGTTATGTTAGTTGGTCTAGGAGCTCATCTACTACGATTGACCAAAGAAGTGGAGATAATACTCCTCCCTTGCGGACAGCCCCCATAGGTCTGTGCAGTCAATGTGCTAGATCTGCGGTTGTCAATCGGCTCCTTAGCATGGCATGTATCCATTTTATCGTGGTGGACTCAAGTTCTTTTTTCCAAGCTACCTCTATTATGGCGTTATGTGGAGTATTGTCGAAAGCTCCTTTAATATCGAGGAATGCACAAAGGGCAAATTCTTTGTGGCCCTTAGCCTTTTCTATTTGTTTAACTAGACCATGACGGTTCTGTTGATTTGCCTTTCTGGTAGGAATGTTGATTCTTATTAAGACATATTTTGCTAGGTCCTGTTCTTCTGTGAAGTTCCATTAGATTCTCCATCGTCTTGACGAAGAAGGAGGTGAGACTTATAGGGCAATATGACTTAGGTTGATCAATGAGACGATTCTCTGCCTTCGGTACAAATACCACCCTCCCTTTCTTCCAGATAATTGGGATATATCCCCATGTAAAACTTGCTTCAAAGATCTTTATCATTGTTGGCATTAAGATCTCTAACCCTTTCTGCAGTGTGGCAGTGAAGATTTTATCTACTCTAGCTGATTTGTAGGGCTTAAAGATGTTGATCGCCCATCTGATCTTTTCCGGAGTAAAGATTTTACCATCAGTATTATTGCTGAATGGAGTTTGATGCTACATCCTTTCCTCTTCTTCTGATTTTTTATTATTGTTAATTAATTTGCAGCCTGGGAACTAAGTTGCCAATAATACTTCAAGTGTTTCCATGCTGCTTTTTGTTAAAGATACATCTGATCTCTCTAAAATTCCGATATCAGCCGGGGTGTCTTTTGCTAACACCTTTTGGAGTCTCGACACCGTCGGGAGATTATCTATCTCTTCACAAAATCTTCACCATGACTCTTTTTTTTACTTCTTTAAAAGTTTTTGTATTCAGTAAGGAAGTTTTTGTATTCGTCACAGTTACCAAAGGTTTTTGCTCTATTGAACAATTTTCTAGTTTGTTTGCGTTTTGCCGCTAATTCCTCATTCCACCTAAGTGTTTGTTTGGTCCTTTTTCTGTGCAGAACGGGACAGCTTTGTTCGTAGGAATATATTTCGTCATCAACGAGCTTGTTCGCTACATGATCAATGCAGTCTGGGATGCTTATTGGATTACCCGATAAAGATTCCAGTCGGTACGTTTTGGGTTTCTATATTGGCTTATGTATTTAAGGGAAGTCTTTATCGCAGAACAGATATGCTTCTGATCTGAAAGTGGTGCTTCTTGGATACGTGCCTATTGTTGCACTTGTCAGCTAGGCAGAGGCTTGTTATGGTAAGATCAAGTACTTCCTGCCTGGCACTATTCATAAATATCGGGGTGCTACCTTTATCTATTATGCCAAGATTGTCTCCTGTATAGGCCTCCATCCGTTTCGGTTCAGGGATTGTATCCTCCAGTTTGAAAATCTTAGCAGTAATTTACTATCTGAGTCAATTGCAACCTTCCTGCGCTTCCGTAGTATTTCTCCATCGACTTTCCCCTTTAAAGTACAGTTGTGAACGCTTCCGTCATCCATACACTCGACATGACTAGCCTGCAGCTTCTTCAACATTATAAGATTTGACTCAACATTATAAGATTTGATTGACGAAAATGGCAAATAATTCTTTATTTCATCGTATTTTCCAGATCAAGTCTTTTCTCACATGTTCGGAGATTTTTCTGAGGACCTTTCTTTCAAGGGCGTTATACAATTTTTCGGACTCTTGAGTTAATCTCCTCGTTTCGTTACCATAGTATAGCATGGCTTATGTCTTATAATCGAATGATATAGTTTAAGTTTGGTTTTCCTGTGTACGTTTTAGTTTTAAGTTTTAACTATATTCTACAATGGAACTACAGCCCAAATCGGGCCTTGGCCTCCTGATTTTCAGGTTCCTTAGCATTTTTCATTATTTATTATGGAAGGGTTGTTAGACCTTCGCACAGCCCTCTATCTTCGAATTTTTCATATTCGTGGATTGAGGTGATCAAGGTATACTCAAGTAGGCAGTGTGCTGGAATTATGCGTCGACGGGAATTTGAACTTACGACCTTCGCATTGTAGACCAACATGCTATCCACTAGGCTACACCCTAGCTTTTCACTATCGGAAATACCAAATAATACGTCTTTTTCGTTACTATTTTTCTCCTTTAGATCTCGATGGGTTCACTTTCCATCCATCGATAAATTTGACTCAAGGTATACAAAGTCGTTTTCGTTTTCTAGGTTATAGTCTCCCACTACAATATTTTGTCTGATTGGCGTCTTTTTTCTAGTTTGTGTCATAACTTTTGTTGTTTTTTACGTCAATATGTAGTTCATCTTCCTTCGCTACCGAGTCGAGGTTCGTAAATATTTCTTTACCATTCTCCAAAGATCTGACAATTATGTTTATGTCATCGACACATACTTCTAGTTTTGTGGATTTAAAGCATAGTGTTCCCTTGTGTTAACGGGTAGTTTCCGAACAACATATTCGAGTGTCAAATTGAAAAGCATTGGTGCCAGGCTGGAACCTTGTTTAAGGCCATTGTTAATTCAAAAACTGGAAGCCAGATCAGTTTTTACTCTGACTCGTGACAAAGACTCGGTCTTTGTCATTCTTGTAAGCCAAATCAGTTTCGGAGGGACTCTCAAATCCAACATGATTTTATGCAAAACGCGCCTGTCGATACTGTCGTATGCTTGTTTGAAGTCAACAAATATCTGGTGCATGAATGTTACTGATCTGCAATTTAAAACATGTCGATTAAATGATGTAAGGACTCCTCCTCCTTTTACCACCTCCCATATAAACAGCACAAATTTACTAAGTCCATTACACTAATTTTCCGAGTACCTATTAAATTTTTGAAGTTTAAATTTTTGTATAAAATATTTTGATATCAACTGTAGCGTGATGTACCGCATTTACTACTCTCCATACAAAATTTCTGTAAATAATAAAAAAAAATCTTTCATCTAGAATATCGCATTATTGGGCTTTACGCCCAATAATTATTCTGTTGTGTTACTGAATACGCAAGTTGGGCTCTAAACGTGGTCTAATGCATGTCATGCTGGGTCGTTCGGCGTGAAATATTTTTGCTTTTTCGGAGAACAACTAAACGTTTCGGGGTAACATTAAAGATATGCTGGACCCAAATACAGGTGGCCATTAATTTTAATGCTTAGAAGTCTGAAATTATCTGTAGCACTAAGTTACGCGCCACTAAAGGCCACATTTTGAAACAACTCTGGAACATCACGTTTGTGAGATAGATAACAGGTATATATCTTAGAGCCATTGAACTTTGCTTCATCATACATTCTACGATTAAATTGAGATCTGGGATTAGCGAACGCAGTAAATCCATGTTATTTTAAGCAACCGCATTTTAAGCAACCGCGTTTGATTTCGCATCAGAGTTAAATTCATCTTGGTATCTAAAGTACTATCATCCACAAAACTATGGATTGGATTGAGAGTAGACGAGAGAAGGCCGTTAATGGAAACTAAGAAAAGAGTTGGAGATAAATTAGAGCCTTGAGGGATGCCACAATCCATTGGGAAAGAGAAGGAGTAACGTCATATAGTACTAATTGTACAGTGCGTTCAGAGAGAAAATCCTCACTCTATTGAACAAGGGTAGCACTATGGCCTATAGTCCTAGGCTTTGAGATACATTCATGCCAAACTTTGTCCATTGCTTTTCCAATGTGAAGTGAGAGAAATTTACCTTCACCGTGTGATACATTGCATGAGTTCCAATGTTATTACAAGTAGTTAGACCTTGAAATCTCCTGTCGACCTCCCAGACCAAAACCCAGCCGGTTATCTTCGAAATATTGAACGATTTAGCTGTTACGATGAAAAGTAAAAATATTTTTGCCTGGAGGTATTCCCAATATAGGAACAAAGACAAAGTTTTTTTCAAATCGAATCACTAACATTTTAGTTATCGCCAAATCAACAAGTCAACTAAGAACAAAATTGATTGGTACTGCTATCATAAAGTTCCTTACCAAGCAAGGAAAAAAGTCATAAATTATTTTATACCTGTTAACGGGAACTCTTCCCCTTGAAAAACGATTATTTATTAGTGGTATGGCTTATTCAGGCAATTCAGAGAGTCAATTGAAGATGATAAACACTCGGTCCGACCGATTGAAGCCACTTCCTCAAAAATCGTAGAAAAACTGAAGAAACTTTTTCTCCAAGGTGGTTTAAGTACTAGAAACAAACATTTTGAATATCCTTCAAGGTCATATCAGCATATCTAAAGTCAAAGCGTGGTGGCTACCGAAAACACTCTCTGCGGTTCAGAAAAAGCAGTCGAGTGTTCAACCGAGTTTTTAGATCTCTGTAATGAGAACAGGGATGAAATTTTGACCCGGATTGCTGCTGGAGACGATGTTTGGGTTCATCTTTATGAGCCTGAATCAAAGCAGGAGTCAGTGCACTGGCTCTGTAAAGGAACTGAACCCCCAAGAAGTTCAAGCTCTCACAATCCGCCGAAAAAATCATGACACTATTTTTTTCAGAGCAGGTTTTGATGATCGACTATAAAGAAAATTGCTACAAAAATTAAAGGATGCCATCAACGAAAGTCGAATATAAAAATTGACTCGAGTTGTGCTGCTTTTGCACGGCAACGCACCTGTTGACAAGGCCCACTTTGCAATGGCTGCCCTACAGAAATGCGGCTACGGAATATTGAACCACCCCTCTTATAGTCTGACTCCTTCCGATTACTAACTGAAGAAAGAACTTCGGGGAAGAAAACTTTCTAACGAAGAGGTGAAGTCGGCAACCTCAGCCTATTTTAAAGTCTTTGATAAAACATTTTTTTTAGAAGGAATTAATAAACTTTGTAATATATAGAAAAGGAAAAATAATAACTTGTTTAATTTTACCCCCTTCCCTGTCATTCCGCGAATTTGTTGACCTCCCCTCGTATCAGCAGTTTTCATTAATATCTAGATCACTGAAATAATGACTATCCGGTTTTCTTGGATATTGGCTGAAAATCAATTTCCATATATCCTGAGCAGAAAGATCAAATGTCGGGACAATTTTGCAAACATGTGTTTTTTGTTTTATTCGGTACATGGCTTCACAGTGCACTCAGATAGAAATACCCTTAGTATTTTTTTTAAAAGAGTTGCTAGGCGACTCATGGATACCATGTATCCAACACGTGGTGACTGTACGGATGTTGTATCTATTGTAATTTTAAATTTATGCACACAAATTCCGTTTTAGGACTTTACACTATTATGAAAAATGGAAGTAGAAAAAAAGAGGGATCGCTGCAAAAAGCTTTGTAGTGGGCTAATTTAAAACAGATTTTTATCTTTCCTGAAAAATTAGTTTTTTGGGGTTACGACACTTGACTTTTCCCATCACGATATGTAGAAAACACTCTGAAGAATATGAGCTCACGAAAAATAATAATAAAATAAGACGTCTGCAAACCATATGCTTTAAACAAAAAATAGTCTCAAGAAAAACGAAATAATCTCTCAAATTTCATCCAGAGAGTACTAAAACACTTATTTTATCTCATATCGAAATAATTTCAACTTCTTAAAATTTCCATCTACAACGAACAATTTTCTTTTCATTCCAGAACAATACTTCATTAAAAAATTGTAGCCGCAGCTTTTTGCAAACTCCTCACAGTTAAAACTATGCTGCAGAATATTTTCACTTCCAATCCATTAAGCTTCTCATTTACACCAAAGTGTTCTGGACTTTGGACGACCTAGAAAAAAAAAAGAATTTAAAAAAAAAATACAAACGCCGAAGAAAGCGTTAAAAGAAAACGCCCAATGAACAGGAAGTCATCTTCCGACTACTTAGAAAACACTGACAATATCAGAAGGACAATCTGTCAGGCGTATATTGGAACGAAAAAGGAGAAAAATAATTTGCAAGGACAAATGAAATGGCTTTTACCTTTGTTTCGCAATCGGTGTGAAAGGAAGAGAATCTAGAGCTAAGCTACCGTTCGTTCAGTGCACATCCTAGTCGGCATCGTCTTGTACTTTAGTTTTCTTTCCTCACAAATCAGACCTAGCGAAACTTGTTGAGAAAACAAAAACGGTTAGAGGAAAACCAAGGAAACTACATCAAAGGAAGAGAAAAATAAAAAATAACTTAAATACAAGGAAATAAGCCAGTCGAGACTATCCCACCCATGTTAAGAGGGAGAAAATAGACTAGCGTGTACGAAATAGAGAAAGTAGTGAAGCTAAATCCAAGCACCATCATCTTAATGGGCTGTGAACTCAACTTTAACATATAAACAAATACATCTACACCCCACTCACACACTTAGACCTAAAATATACTCCAGGAGAGCATCAACCCGGCATCCAGATCCGATAGAACACAAATGTCGTCTACGTGCATCTGACAACTATGCAGGATACTCGTATATAGAGCAGTCCGGAAAAAAGTGTCACTACATAACCGACTTAACAGATAACTATAGGAAAAAGGAATAAAACCGAATAGCAAGAGAATAAAACAAGAACAATAACAACAATAACGCGTCTCTTATCAGAACAGACGACTTAAGGACTAGAAATTTACATTACAAAGGATTACTTCAGAAAGGTTGGTAACACAATTTTTAATCTTCTTCTTCTTTCTATTCCCAACCGTATAGTTTACGCAGAGTCGTTATCTACATATGCATGAGAATTTCAAATCCTTCTTTTCTATCAAGGAATTGTTTTTAAATTTGTATTATATTTTCACGAAAGGATAAAGTATTGCACCTGTTCAAAATTACGAAAGAAAAACATAGAAAATGCATTAGAAATGTAAAGGCAAAAGGACAAGGCGAAATCACATCATAAATCGGGCGTTGTTATGCAAAGTTCTAAAGTGGAAAATGCTGTCTTGTTGTCGGATTTGAAAGAAATTTTTGGAGATAAATTGGCAAATAAACTTTTGCGAAGTAGAAAAGTAGCGGTTTTGAGAACACTTATTTTCAAAGTTTTCAGTGCAATACTTGAACATGGCCGAAACAAGTTATCTAACGCTATGCATCTATAGGCTGAGATATACTTAAATGAATTCTAGAGCTTGATCCTAAAGTTTTTTTTTATAGTTTTTATTTATGGTATGTAAATAACGCCGTGACACCATTCCAGCTGATTCTTCAGTAAAATGACCTCCTGAATCCGAATATGACCTCCGTTTTTCCCCATCACTCACCGTTTTCGGGAAAGGCCTAATCATCTACCTATTTTTATTAATTTTCCATAATTTAGAGGTATGAAAAGAATTATTTTGGCCTTTGATCCTTTTGAGGGGCTAGAGAGGTGAGAAGATCGAAAACATGAACATATCTGAGGAAGATTTGGAGGGAATTTGCCACCTTAAATGGTAAAAAAAATCATTAGAAATGATCGGTTTTTTCACAATTTTTTCATTTATTTTGAACATAATCCAGTTTCCATATCCACATATTCCAGCTTTGTTCGTACTTTATTTGCCTGATACTAATTTTACTTAATCAATTTAACCCTAATTACCCTTGCCACACCCAATTTACCCTATTAAACCTATTTTACATACATAAAATCATACTCTTCGATAGTTGTCGATCAGTTTGATAAAGGTCTCAGCACAGACCGAAACATCACTTTTAATAAAGGGAAGAATGTCAAATCCGGAAATCTTTCTTTTCAAGTAATTTACTGTACAATTATGCCATGCGAGTGTAAAAGTCATCCCGATAGCTTCTGCTTTTATTGACATTCAAAGTTCAGGCAGTAAACCCTGAAGTCTTCAACTCGAATCGATCAAACAGTTTGTGAAAGCAATGGAAAAGACAGGTGACGCACACCAATTTTTGAAAATGAATTTCCTCGTTGTGGGCTCCCAGATTAGACAGCTTTTCCGAGATTCGATGTTCATTAAACGCATGAATCGAAAAGAAAAACGAGCTTGGCTTGGATTCCAAAACGTGTGTGAGTACTTTTTGGGTAACAAAAAAACTGATGATTATGTCGAGAAATTAGTGTCAACATACAAGGCCATGGGGTGTAACATGCCTCTTAAAGTGTATTTCCTTGACTCACATCTGGACTTCTTCCCGAAAAATTTAGGAGCAGTTTCAGATGAATACGGGGGGCGGTTCCATCAAGTCATCAGCAAGTTCGGGAAAAGATTTTCAGGGAAGTGGAGTGTGAGCAAGTTAGCAGATTACTCCTGGTTTTTGATATGGGAAACTTTTACCTCAGGGTACAAAAGGAAAGCAAGTACCAAATGAATGTCCTTGCCTTATTTAATTATTACTAAGCTATGGCTATATATTTTTATTATTTTGAAGTGTTTGGGTGAGGATGAAGGGGGCTGCAATATGTAAATGAAAAAATTACAAAAAAACCGGAAAAAAATCTTTTATCTTAATAATTTTTTTACAATGTAAGGGGGCGAATCCCCCAAATCTGACTTATTGCTAGAAATGTTCATGTCTTAGATATTCTCGACTCTCTAGCCCCTCAAAAGGAATGAAAAGGCTAAAATAATCCTTTTCATTCCTCTAAATTATGAAAAATTAATAAATAAACTGCCAACAAGTCGGGCGAAACTTTATTATTCTTGGGACAAGTTGCGGATGAGTGGAAAGTCAATATGCAGGTTAGAGTGGTTAGGGAAGACTAAGTGAAAGGGAGTTCTTGGGCAGGACTGTTAACAATATTTCATTCGTGTCTGTAAGTTTGGGTTTTTATGAGGGGAGGAGTAGGGGTAATAGTAAGGGTGGGTGGATGTTAAAAGCTTTTTAATTAATTGCTTGAATCACGTCCAATATTCTCTGTATAGCATGTGTTTCATAGACGAAGTTGCATAGAATTTTCATAAAATTCGGTGTATTTTACATTCATGAAACCGAACATTTGTATGGGAGGGGGTAGAGAATATAGGGGAATCGTAAAATTTGATAAACAGTTTTATTTCGCGTCTCTTGTAAGGTGCTTGTATAGAATTTCAAGTTCGTAGCTTTTAGTTGGTTGGCTATTAGTTGATTTAATAAAATTGGTCGAAATCATAGTTTTGTATGGGAGGGGGTAGAAGCGCAAGCGCTATTTCAAAACTTTTAAAGCAACTTCATGTGAATTATTTTTATAAGTTTTTATGCCAAATTTGAAATTGATAGCTTTTAAGAGTTAGCTGATAACTGATTTCTTAAAAATGCTCGAAAAAATAATTTTGTATGGGAGGGGGTAGAGGAGGTAGGGGAATCGTCAAACTTGTGATGCAATTTTCTTTTTTTTTTGTTGATAGATGCTCGTACGAAATTTCAAGGTCATAGCTTTTAATTTGTTGGTTATTAGTTGATTTAATGAAATTAGTCGAAATCATACTTTTGTATGGGAGGGGGTAGAAGGGCAAGCGCGATTTTAAAATTTTGAACGCAATTTCATTTTAATTATTTTTGTAAGTTGTTTTG
The DNA here is from genome assembly GCA_963669355.1 of Chorisops tibialis. Classification (NCBI taxonomy): domain Eukaryota; kingdom Metazoa; phylum Arthropoda; class Insecta; order Diptera; family Stratiomyidae; genus Chorisops; species Chorisops tibialis. Next base: position 80,030,645 of record OY770262.1, on the reverse strand, counting down.
CAAAATTTGAATTTGATAGCTTTTAATGGTTAGGTGATAATTGATTTCTTGAAAATGGTCGAAAAAATAATTTTGTATGGGAGGGGGTAGAAGTTTTAAAGGTTTTCGACCAGTTAATATTTCGTATATTTAACGATTTTTTTTAAAAGCATTTCGCAAATTTTCAAGTTTCTACCTTAAAATATCACTCAAAAATTTTCAGTTTATGTGTTTTTTTCAATGCACATGAAACACCTTGTGCACGTTAGACCGGGGGAGTCGGTTTATAATAAATATGGATCAAATTAATATTATTTTTCTATGTACATTAAGTATAGGTATTCACATGCAAAATTTTAACTTTTTATCTTTCACTAGAGCCCTAAAAAAATCACTCAAAATTTTCGACATTTTTGCTTATCACCTCCCTCCCCTTACACCTCCCAGCTTAAAATTTTTACCAAAATTAACCATTATGTAGTTCTACAATCTGACAAAGTTTTGTTTTAATATCTGTACTATTTTTTGAGATATAAGGATTTGTAATTTTGAAAAGTACGCCATTTTTGAAATGTTTCCCATTTCCCCCCACTACTATTATTTCGACATGTTATATTTATTTTGTATTTGCCTAGTATAGCTTAATATACGTTTTAGGTTTCAATTACATAGCTTAAAAGATAGTTGAGATATTAATTTTTAAGTGTTTTTCTTTGCACCCCCCCTGACCCTCCCCCTTACAATAATTAGCCGCGTTCTGAGCTGGATCCAATGGAACTATATGCCACCTTAACGGTCTCTAAATATGATTTTTTTACGATAAGTAATTTCGAAGATATAATCATTTGAAAAAAAAATTTGGCCGACAATTAGTTCTTAGCCCTCCCTTTTCGCACCCCAATGGATAAAAAAATTAAATTATTTTTAAAAGTTGTCCCACAAAACCCTCTATATGTATGTTGAGTTTTAGCGTCCTAGCTGTTATCATGGTTGAGATATTTGAATTCGTATTTTTCGGTTTAAGCGCTCCCCCCGCCTATCCCTGAACCCGTACACCCCCCAAAATGGGTATCCGCCTGAGATCCGCAACTATCTACAATCCCTCCAAAAATGAACTTTCTATCTTAAAGGGTTTGGGAGTTAATGTGCGCTGAGCGTACACGTCGGCGTACGGCGGACGGCGGACGGCGGACGGCGGACGGCGTACAGACAGACGGATTTTTTTTTGCATTTTTAGGCTAATTTAGTCATGAAACGCGAAAAAAAAAAATTTCAGGGTAGCAAACTTTTTTTTTTTTTTTGTGTCGATCACAATACTTTATTATTATAATAATAAAGTAAAATAGGTGGGGAGTCTCGCCCACAACGGTGGGTGATGGAGAAAAACGGAGGTCAAATTCGGATTCAGGAGATCATCAACATTTTTTTTTGTCGTAATTATACTCTAGATGAAATCTGAGAGTATTATAAGTTTGCTAGAACGTTCAAATTTTTTACACAATAAAAAAGGAAGGTCAAGTTCGTGCACGGGTCAAATCGCTTCACTCCTTCTACCTCCTCCCATACAAAATGACGCATTTTTGAGATTTGACAGTAAACCGATTTTCTCGAAAATCGTATAAATGCTATTGAACTGAAATTTGGAATATATTATTTTTATGCTAATTTCAAACTTCGATATGAAAATTATTAGAATCCCCCTACTCCTTCTACCACCTCTCATATAAACTGCACTTTTTTATAAAATATTATAAGCCAATTTACTCAGTACATATAAAATTTATCGATTTGAAATTTTGATCAAAGGATTTATTTAAAATTATTAATAAGAAAAAAAAAAATTGGATGATTTCCTTCTACTACCTACCATACAATATGATACAATTTCGCAATTCGACAATAAACGGATTTTTTCGAAAAGCATTATAATAATTTCAATCTGCTGTATAAAAATTATTCGAGTCCTTTTCTTCCTTTCACCACCTACTATACAAACTGCATTTTTTTATGAAATACTATAAACCAATTTACTCAATACGTATGAAATTTATCGAGCTGAAATTATGCACTAAATATTTATTCAGAATTATTAGTAAACCCAAAAAAAATAGGCGAATAGCATCACTCCTTCTACCCCCTTCCATACAATTTGAAACCATTCAATAACTTTTTAAAAAGTCGATTTTCTTAAAAAGTATCGATACTACTAATCTGCAATTTAAATATGTCAATTAAATGATGTTTACAGTTATTTCTGTAAAAGTGATTACTCACACTCCTTCTACCGCACAGTTTCACTAAATCCAAAACGCTGATTCTCTCAGTACGTATTAAATCTTTGGAGCTGAAATTTTCAATAAAACCTTCTAATAGCAACTCTAACATGATGTGAAAAAATTGGTTCAATGCCGTTACCCCTTTTACCACTCCCCATACAAAATTTCTTAAAATCGAAAAAATTCTCTTCATCTAGAGTATCGCATGATTGGGCCTTACGCCCAATTGGAGTCCTCTTATGTTTGTTAAATCATTTTAATTCAAATATTATGAATTAAATGGAAGCTATTCTGATTGTAGAAAATTGTTTTTTTGGTGGTTCAAGGAATCCAAAAAATAACGCTTTTTTTTCGTGAAGCCTATCTGTGGGTTTCGTTGATAGCTCGAGTGAACTTCAACAGACAATTATGGGACTGGTCACAAAAGATCGGGCTCATCTCTGAACAGACCGGTATTATTTTTGGAAAAGATAGCCAGCCGGAAACGGTAGCTATAAGAATGTAATCTGAGAAAACTTTTTGTAATTTGTGGAACCTATTCAGCAAATTATATATATGTAGTGTGTTTTTTTCCATTTTGGTAGATTTTGGTGGCCTGGATGCACAGAGGCTTCAGGATTTTTGGGTAGGATGCGATATTTGATGTTAGTATAACGTTATTATAGCAAGACCGGAAAACAATAACCTTACAGTGAAAGCTGCTTGGAAGAAAATGAGCAGCGAACATTTGTCAAAATTTTTTCTTGAGGAGTTACCATATAATGAATCGTAGCTATGGTGTAGCCTAGTGGGTAGCGTGTTGGTCTTGTAATGCGAAGGTCGTGAATTCGAATCCCGGTAAACGCAATAAATAATTCCAGCATATTGACTGCCTGGATATACCTTGGTCACCTCAATCTTCGAAAATGAAAAATTCGTAGATGGAGGGTTGTGCGAAGAGCTAACAACCCTTTCACAATAAGTAATGAAAAATGTTACGGAACCTGAATGTCAGGAGGCCAAGGTCCGATTTGGGCGGTAGCGCCATTGTAGAAGATATAATGAATCGTACGGGTATGTTGGAAAAGAATGAGATTTAAGACCGCCTATAAAGGCATTGAACTGAAACATAGAACCATATCTTTTACTGATGACGTGGACACCTGCATCTAGGGATTCATTTCAAGGTTTTCTTCGAACACGAACAGTATTTGTGACGAAAATAATTAGCACTACCGAAGGTAATAGTCTATATCAAATGCAAGTTTGCAATTAGCACTGGTAGGTGCGAGACCTTTCTAAATCTCGACCGTTCTGTGGATCCCGACATCCGTTTCATCAAACGCGCTAAAACGAAAAATTAATAATTCGAATATCTCAAACATGGTTCTAGCTAGGAAACTGAAAATCAACATACACATAGAGTGGTTTATGGCACAAACTTTCAAAACAGTTTCATTTTTTATCCATTCGGGTCCGCAAGGTGGGTGGGGGGGGGGGGGGGTTGGGCTAAAAATGAATTGTCGGTCTATTTTTTTTTTTTTAATTATATTTTCGAAATTACTTACCATAAAAAAATCGTAATTCGGGACCATTAAGGTAGCATACAGATCAACCAAAATCGAATTAGAATAAGGCTAATTATTGTAAAGGGGTGGGTCAGGGATTACTCCTTGAAAATTAATATCTTGACTATCTCTCAAGCTGTGTTATTGAAACTTAAAAAACAAATATTAAGATCCATTAGAAAAATAGGAAAAAAAATATAACATTTGAACGTAATACTAGTGGGGGAAAATGAGGAGCATTTTAAAAATGGTGCACTTTCTAAAATTTCAAACCATTTTATTTCAAAACTGAGTACTGATATTAAATCAAATTGAAATTTTTTCAGATTGTAGAACTACATAATCTTTAATTTTGATGAAAATTTTAGGTTGGGAAGTGTAAGGGGAGGGAGGTGGTAATGAAAAATATCGAAAATTTTGTGTGTGATTTTCTTAGGGCTCTAGTGAAAGACACAAAGCATAAATTTTACAAATGGATAAATCAATTTGATATACATAGAAAAAAAAAAGAATTTGTTCCACAGTTGCTATGCACCGAAGGGGGACGCGGTCCAACGTTCACAAGGTATTTCATATCCAATGAAGAAAAACACAAAAACTGAAAATGTTTGAATGAAATACATTTAAAAAAACTGAAAAGAATCAAATATTAAATTATTATATTATTAAATTATTAAATACCTTCCAAATTTCTACCCCCTCCCATACAAAATTATTTGTTTGACCATTTTTAACAAAACCATTAAAAGCTATTAATTTGAAATTTTGCATAAAATCTTGAAACGAAGTTGCTTCAAAAGTTTTGAGATCGCGCCTGCCCTTCTACCTCCTAATATAAAAAAGAATGATTTCGACAAATTTCAATAATTCAACTAATAACCAACAAACTAAAAGAACTTGAAATTTTGTACGATCACCTTGCAAGAAAAATGAAATAAAACTGAATCACAAATTTTACAATTTCCTTATCTCCTCTACCCCCTCCCATACAAGTGTTTGGTTTCGTGAATGTAAAATAAACAGAATTTTATGAAAATTCTATGGAACTTCGCCTATGAAACTGACATTCTATACAGAGAATATTGAACGTGATTTACGCAATCAATTAGAAAATTATTAACTTTCACCCACCCTTACTAAACACACGAATGACATATTGATACTGGAGCTATTGAACGTATTCGTAATTAAGTTAAATTGACAACATCCCTGCCCTAGAACCTAATATCACTTAGTCTTCCCTAACTACTCAAAAATGCATATTGACTTTCCACGCATCCTCAACTTGTCCCAAGCATAATACGGTTACGCCCGACTTGTTGGCATTTTATTTAAATTTTCAGTCCATTATTTCAGTAACACGCTTAAAGCATTTTATTTTGAATCCAATATTTTAATCTTCTCCTTCTACAATGTCACTACAGTTCAATTCTTGGCCGCCTGACCTTCAGGTTCTTTAAAATTTTTTAATTACTCATTTTGGAAGGGTTGTTAGGCCTTCGCACAACCCTCTATCTGCGGATATTTTCATTTACATAGACATCAATCTACGTTATATCCAAGTAAGCTACGTTCTGGAATTACGCTTCGATCGGGACTTGAACTCACGACCTTCGCATTAGAGACCAACATGCTATCCTAGATATTCTACTTCTACAATGGCACCACAGCCCAAATCGGGCCTTGGCCTACTGACCTTCAGGTTCCTTAATATTTTTCATTATTTATTATCTATGAATTTTTCATTTTGGTAAATTGAGGTGACCAAGTCCTACCAAGGCAGGCAGTGTGTTGGAATTATGCGTCGACCGGGATTTGAACTCACGATCTTCGCATTGTTTACCAATACGCTGCCCACTAGGGGACACCCTAGCGAATATTTTAATACTTTAAACTATATTACATCTAAAAAAAACATTTATTATTTGACATGTTTTAAATTGCAAATCAGTGGCATTCATACTCTTCAGGAAAATCGACTTTTTGTGAAGTTGTGAAATTGTGTCAGATTATATGGGAGTGGTTAGAAGTCTATTTTTTGACATTATTAGTAATTCTAAATAAATATTAAGTGCAGAATTTCAGCTTGCTAAATTTTATACGCACTGAGTAAATTGGCATAGAGTAAAAAAATACAGTTTGTATGGGAGGTGGTGGGAGGAGGGGAAAACATGCATAATTTTTATACGGTTGATTGAAATCATCATATAAGTAACATATTCCAAATTTCAGACCAATAGATTTTATACTTTTCGAGCAAATCCGTTTATTGCCAAATTGTGAAATTGTGTCATTTTGTATGGGAGGGAATAGAAGGGGTGGAGTGATTTGTCCAGTTCACGAACTTGACCTTACTTTTTTGTCAAAAATGATGAGTACAACAAGTTCTCAAGCTAGAGAGCGCACAGATGGACATCCAATTGAAATTTTTGATTGATTATATGAACTTCAGTATCATTTATTTTTTATCTCCTAGCCTTATTTCATAGCATTACAAATTTTAGAGCAAACTTATACATAATACTTTCAGATTTCATCTAGAGTATAAAAAGTTTTTTTCATTAAGTACTGGCTATTTCCTCGCCGCAGATAATTTTTTGTAAAAGTACTTCGCTTCTTCTCCACAAAACGTAACGAATGCCATAAAATCTGATTACATCTAAGCTGATATTAGCATGTCACCTGAAAACGTAGCGTAAATTTAGAGAAAAGTTATAAGTACTCCTTAAAATTTGACTACCTACTATATATGGGGACAACACTTGTGGAGCTCTCTTCCACACCCAATGCTTCAATCTACTTTTACTTTATTATTCTAATAATAAAGTATTGTGATCGCCACAGAAAAAAAAATTTGCTACCCTGAAATTTTGTTTTTTCGCGTTTCATGACTAAATTAGCCTAACAATGCAAAAAAAAAAAAAAATACGCCGTCCGCCGTACGTCGTACGCCTTACATATGGACTCATATCTCCGCAACCGTTCAAGGTAGACTGTTTGTTTTTGGGTGGATTGTTGATTGGGTAACTCGCCCGTCTCGTCGCAGCGCTACAGCGCCTTTCGGGCCTTGGCTTCCCGTAACCGAAGTCTCCAGCGATCTCGGCCCAGTGACCGCGTCCTCCAGTTTTGAAATCCGAGCAGCGATGAACAGTCTTCGTCAACAGAGTCGGACCAGCGTTTCCTGGGTTTTCCCATTGGCCTCCGGTCCTCCGTTTTTCCCTTGAAAACCTTTTTAGGTATTCGAGTTTCGTCCATCCTTTGTACATGGCCAGCCCATTGCAACTTCCGCAGTTTGATGATAGTGGAAACCTCCGATTCGTCAAATATATCATACAGCTCACTGTTGTATCTGGTTCGCCATCGGTCACCATCACGTTTCGCTCCAATTATTCGTCTCAGGACCCGTCTTTCGAAAGCGTTCAACATATTTGCGGATGCTTGTGTAAGGGTCCATGTTTCGCATCCGTAGCAAAGCACAGGTCTTCTATTGATTTGTAGACTTGATTGGGTAACTGAGCTCCATTATTTAAATTTTGTGGAGTGTTAGGTGGAAGGGGAGGTGGGAGGAGGGAAAGAGTCAAAAAATACACTTGCTTATATCTCCACCAGGAATGCAGATAGGAAGCTGAAAATTAGCAGAGATATGGAGAGGTTTGTGGGACAAACGTTAAAAATAATTTAATTTTTTTATCCATTGGCGTCCGAAAAGGGAGGGGGGGGGGGGGCTAAAGCAAATTGCTAGCCGAATTTTTTTTTCAAATGATTATATCTTCGAAATTATTTATTACAAAAATTTCATATTTTGGGACCATTAAGGCGGCATATAGATACACATGACTCAGGTTAGAAAAAGGCTAACTATTGTAAGAGGGAGGGTCAGGGGGTCCAAAGAAAAACACTTAAAAATGAATATCTTGACTATGTCCCAAGCTATGTAATTCAAACTTGAAACATATATTAACCTAAAAAAATGGGAAGCATTTAAAAAATGGTGCACTTTCTAAAATTACAAATTGTTTTGTCTCGAAATTGAGTACAGATATCAAATCGAAAATTCGTTAGATTATACAAATACATAGTCTTTAATTTAAGTTGGGAGGTATAAGGGGAAGGAGGTGGTAAGCAGAAATGTCGAAAATTTTGAGTGAGTTTTTTATGGCTCTGGTGAAAGAATTTTAAATTTTGCATGTCGATACATCTATTTGATATACATAGAAAAAATAATAATAACTTGAGAAAACTGAAAATTTCTGAATGAAATTCCAAGGTAAACACTTCAAAATTTGCAAAATACATTTAAAAAAAATCTACAAAATTATGAAATATTAACTGGTCGAATACCTTTAAAACTTCTACCCCTCCCATACAAAATAATTTTTTCGACCATTTCTAAGAAATCAATTATCACCTAACTATTAAAAGCTATCAATTTTAAATTTTACATAAAAATTTTTAAAAATAGTTGAAATAAAATTGCGTCAAAAGTTCTGAGAGTTCGCGCTTGCTCTTCGACCCCCTCTCATACAAAAGTATGATTTCGACCCATTTCATTAAATCAACTAATAACCAACAAATTAAAAGCTGCGAACTTGAAATTTTGTACAAGCACCTTACCATAGAAATATATCAATTGATTATTAACATCCACCCACCCTTACTATCACCCCTGCCCCTCTTCTCATAAAAACCCAAACTTGCATAAACGAATGAAATATTGACTATATGTATGTACTGGAACTATTAATCGTTTCCGCAATTAAGTGTTAAATTGCCCTGCCCAAGAACTCCCTTTAACTTAGTCTTCTTCAACCACTCAAACCTGCATGTTGACTTTTCAAGAACTTTAAGAATAATAAAGTTTCGCCCGACTTGTTGGCAGTTTATTTTTTTTTAAGATTTGACTAGAGGAAAGGAGCACGGCATTAAATGTGCCCATGCAATTCAAGGCCATTGATAATTAAGCACAGCCAATTAGAGCCTACGTCGACATGAAAAAGACCGGTCGAAGGCCAGTTTTGGACTACACCTAGTCGCAAATAATACCAGTTTCTAGAAAATTGTCTCGCGTTTGCTTCTGATGGGGAAACTTTTGTACAAACACGTTGTCAAAATTTCTGTGGAGAACCAGCTCAAATACAGATCAAAAAAAAACCCCTCCTAAAAAATGTCATTCCTATCGTCTGCAGCTCCGTTGCAAAACAAAAAACACCTTCAAAAAATAAAAAAATCTAAAGAATCTTACTAAATCCTAAAAAACGATGTTAGTCTGCATAATTGCTAAGATAGATATTTGCATAAGTTAGAGGCCAATCGTTAATTTATTCATAAAGTCATTCCGAGACGAGTATATTGCGCGTTCCGACAGCTTTTATAAGTCATGAAAATGTCCTTCGTGTCATAAGCATGACGAAGATAACGAAAAAGATAATAAATTTCATGAAAATGAAAATAACAATATGTACGGGAATGTTCATTCTACTGCCATAACATTTTTTCATCACAGACATTTTAAATTTCTTATTGTCTGTCTCGGAAGTTCTTATCTACAGAAATGAGAATCTTTCACAATAAAATTTTCAGAAATCTTTTTCTTATTCAATTAATAAATTATATTTTCATAATGTCTGTCTTCAAATATGGTCACGTAAAAGTTATCCAGAGATGTGTAAAATACATCTAATGGGTGTTTCAACGAGAGTTGTATGTTTTGTTTCCAAGACACAATCAAAGAACGTACGGTGTTGCTGGTTGTCCGCCGGCTGCAGTTCTTGAGCCACTTGGACCTAATACGCAGGCATAGATAATTTTTTTGTCATTATTTGCTGCAGTGTGCAGCGGTTGAGTTCTTGAGCACGCGACGAATAAAGTGTTTGGGTCGTTTCAACACTGTCCTGTTCCCTACACCTCTTGCTCAAACACCCTATATAACATTTATCTGAATATAGCTATTTGCTATTTTATTATAAATGGCTAAAAACAAATTCTTAGGAATGCTTGGAGCCATAATCTGTTTTTGATTTTTCTCCAATCCCTACGCCTTCTGCCACCTCCTACACAAACGCCACAATTTCACAATATGGAAATTTTTTTTTGTTGATTTCAATGAATGTGTTGTGTTTTGATTTGGTTGTTGTTAAAAGGAGCAAGGTTATTTAAATTTCCCTTACACTTCTCCCACTTCCAGTACAACATGTTTAATTTTCAGATTTTTTTGATTGTTTTGGGGGAATGTGTCAAAGTTCACCTACAATTTGGTAAATAACGTCTTAGTAACTGAATTTCCAATCCCTTTTACCACCTCCCATACAAGACTCGAGCACAATATATCTATCATCTCAAAAATCTCAATCTTTTTAAGTAACATTGCATAGGATAATAAAACAGGGAGGTTGGAACCCCAAACAAATCGTGCCCACTGGCCTGTTCCATTCAAATATCATTACTTCATTATTCACATTAATAAATTTTCTTGACTGCAATTCAACACTAATCGCTTGAAAACATTATTTGTTTCTGAATAACTGAAAAGCTCTTTTATATTATGCAAGACATTTGTCTCCACTATGGCACTATGAATGTCAGAATTTTGAGATAAGTTGATTTTTCGAGATCAGAAAACCTTGTAAAATGATCCCGCTCTGTATCAACGGAGCTGCTACGTTTTCGTGAACACTAAAATCACAATTACTTCATAACATATTATTGGCTAATACAATGGAAGCATCTTGATCAACAAATCGCGATTTATTGAATCGAGCAATTTAATAATTTAAACTTCTGGTTCCAACAAAATATAAAACATTGTGTGTAAAGAGGCATTAAACTAATCAAATTATACACACCATAATATATCTAAATTACTAAATAAATTCTCAAAAATATGTGCACGAAGTCGCGGGCGGTCGTTAGTGATTAAATAAATTCCATTACTTTCATAATTAATTCTCACCGTCTTCGCCTAGCTTAAAATTGCACTGAAAAAAAAGCTACAAAATTTCAAGAGTGTCCTGAAACTTTGTAATTGCATTCCCATTAAATGACAATGAAATTTTGAAAAAATGTGTTTTTGCATAAAGCATTGCAGTCTTTTCATTAATGCAATAACGTTTTTAACTAAACGAACCTTGACATCACAGAGAACTAGATAGTCATTTCGCATCGTAATGCAGTAGCGTCGCCCTGTTCGACAGTAATTTTACGTACTAACTTTTCAATAAAACTCTAATGAAAGGACGATAGAAATCTTCAAGGGAGAAACTTTCAAATGGACTGTGGACTTCTTGTATATAGCAACTAAAGACGTTCGTAGCAGATACTCGTAAATTAATTTAAAACAGAGAACTGCAGGAAATTTTCAAAACTTTTTTTAAATGCGCCACTAGAACTCTACTAAAGTCTAAAGTATTGAAGTATGCGGAACTTTTTTTTAAATTTGTGCCGAGTACATCTAATTAAGATGGTTCATATTGAGGCTTGAGTTCTTACTTTACTTTTATAATAATAAAGTATTGTGATTGAAAAAGAATCAAATTTGCTACCCTAAGATTCTGTTTTTTCATGTTTTATGACCCAAAAATGCAAAAAAAAATCCGGTAGTCCCCACGCCGTACATATGGATTCATATCACCGAGATCGTTAAAGATATGAAGTTCATTTTTAAGTGGATTGTAGACTGGGTGAGTTAGTTTCAGTTACCAAAATTTTGGCAAGTTTAGATAGAAAGGAAGAAAGAGGGAGGTCTGGAATTAAAAATTATACTTGCTAAAATCTCCACTACACATGCATATAGAAAGCTGAAACTCGAAATTATGATATATTGGTTTATGGGGAAAAAAAATTAATTTTTTTTTCCAGGGTTCTGAAAGAGAGGGCCAAAAATAAATTCTCTTTCTCAAGGATTATATCTTCGGAATTACTAAATCCGAATGGTTCATGTTATGGGAAGGTTTTTAAATGTAGATCTCCACTATTATTGACTTTGAAGGAAGCTAATACTTGTAAGGGGATGGTCAAAGGGGATGGAGGTGCAGAAAAAAAAAATGCTTGAATATAAATATTGCTTTACTAGCAAAATGTGGCTAAAATATAACATTTGGTCATAATACAAATAGGGGGAAAGGTGGAGCATTACAAAATTGGTGGACATTTGAAAATATAAAAACCGTTGTATCTCAAAATGTTATGCAGATATTAAGTTTCAATTTCGTCATATTATAGATCTATATGATTTATAATTATTGTAAAATCTCACGAGGAGGGGGGAGGCGGAAGGTGCTGAGCCAAAATATCAAAAACTTTGAATAATTTCTCTCTGGTGAAAGAAACAAAGGTACAATTTTGGACGTGCATACATCCATTGATATACACAAAAAAATTTGAACCCGAACTTTTATGCACAGAAGCGGGGCCCTAAACTGCACGAGACTTTTCAAGAGAACGGAAAAAAACCAAAATCTCAAAGTTTTTGAGTGAAATTTTCAGGTATTAACTCGAAACTTTGCGGAATCCAATTAAGAAAAATGAATTAAAGTTTAATATTTTAACTGGTCGAATATCATTTGAGACTATGATCTTGACAATTTTTAATAAATCAACAAATAACCAGCAAATTAAATACTAAGGACTTGAAATTTTCTACAAAAATCTTTCATGACAAATAAAATACAACTGCATCAGAAATTTTCCAATTCTCTTAACTCTACCCACTCCCACACAAAAATATGCACAGAGAATTTTGAACGTAATTGAGGCAATCAATTAAGAAATTATTAACATCCAATCGCTCCTTGTATTGCCCTCTCCCCAAACAAACTTAAACTTGCATAAATAATCGAATGCAATATTGATTGGCGGAATTGATCATAATCGCAGCTGAGTGTCAATTAACGAAAGCCCTGCCCTAGAGCTCCCATTCGCATAGTCTTCCCTCCTCATCCTTGTCAGCATATTAACTTTCCATGCATCCTCAACTCGTCCCAATAATAACAAAGTTACGCTTGACTTGTTCGCAGATATTTTGACTTGAACCGATACTGTTTATTAGAAGAGGTTAATAGTAATTTTTTCATCAACAAATGCTTACTAAGTACTCAAGAGATGTAAAGAGTTAAAAAATTAGAAATATTTGAATTACCCCACAGCCATAAAATGACAAATGGCCATTCACCGGATTATGAGCTTATCACCTGAAATTTTAAAACCTAGCTGATACAAGAAATGGATACAGCGCCTCGGATACGGACGAACTCTACGGTAACGACTCTTGGCATTCGAAAACGGACTATGATTGCCTTCTGGAATGTTCGAACGGCAAAAGAAGTAACTCAGTCCATGCACCGCCAATAAATGATCGACCATGAAATGGAGCATTATAGCATCCAAATCTTAGGCTTTAACGAGATCAGGAGGACAGGATCAGGAAAAGAACGAACCCCGAGCGGAAACACCATTCTGCACGTTGGTCCTGAGAGTGAATCCAAAAATGGTGTGGCGATCGTCCTTACACCGAGAGCGAGAAACAGTCCCATCCGTTCCGAACCAATCTCGGATAGAATTATCGTCGTCAGGCTCAGAACCACTTTCAGGAACGTCACAATTTTGCCGTGCTACGCACCAACACAACACCTGGTGACAAAGAGGAGTTTTATGACCAAATGAGTGTCACCTTCGAGCATGTTGTAGAGGTGATATTATTATCATCCCAGGAAATATGAACGCCCAGGTTGGGTCTGACAAAACTGGACTAGAACACGTCATGGGGTAGCATGATGCCCCTTGGGACAACGCGTCACGACCTTGGATTGTGTGACCCGAAAATGACGAATTATTTGTGGAGTTTTGTAGTACTCGGCAAATGATCATCGGAGAGACCCTTTTTCCACACAAGAGTCACCATAAAATAAATTGGGATTCCACTCATGGTGTTATTCAGAACCAGTCTTCTCGTTTTTCGAGCGAAGCGTGCTGCGATCACCACTTGATGGTTACCTGCTTGGGATTATGCTCAGCACCTATCTGATAGCCACAAATACATTAAATGAAGCGCAAGCTTAACGCGGATAGATAAAGACCCTAATAAAAAGTGCGAGTACACCATCATTCTACGCCAAAAGTCATTCACATTGGGCGGATATGAAATGCGCACACTGGACGCTAATTGGAGACAACACGTTTCTTAATAGTGCTGAAGAATTTGTGCGATATGTGCAAAGCGGTGAGAAACTCTGGATGTCGCAAAATACATGGGAGAAGGTTGGCGATCAGAAAAAAGCCAAATTGGCAATCACCTCTCAAGCCGATGTCAACCAACGAACGCCCAACCTGAGGCAGAACTACCGCGATGCTCATATACAGCTTATAAACATAACAGGGCTAGTCTTACGATACTCTAGATGAAATAGAATTTTTTGTCATCCCAAGAAATTTTGTATGGGGAGTGTTGATAGCATTGAACTAATTTTTTTCCCATCATGCTAAAGTAGCTATAAAAATGGTTTATACAAAATGCTTACTCTAAAAATTGAATAGGAGCTGAGAAAATTAGTGAGTTAGATTTAGTGAAAATGTGCAGTTTGTATGGGAGGTGGTAGAAAGAGTGGGGGGATTTTAGTGATTTTTTCAGAAATAACTAGGAATATTATAAAATTGACAACCCTTAAATTTCAGATTAGTACCATTCATACTTTTCAAGAAAATCGATTTTTGTGAAGTTGTGAAACTGTGTCATATTGTATGGGAGGGGGTAGAAGCAGTGAAGATAATCAAAAATTTTTTTCTGATCTTAGTGATAATACTAATTAAGTATTTATTACAAAATGTGAGCTCGATAAATGTTATATGTTCTGAGAAAATCGTTTTAGAGCATTTCATGAAAAAGTGGAGTTTGTATGGGAGGGCGTAAAAGGAGAGAGAGGACGCAAATAATTTTTCTACTATTGATTTAAATCATTATAAAGTAATATATCCCAAAACTCAGACTAATAGCTCTTATACTTTTCGAGTAAATTAATTTATTATTAAATTGCGAATTTGCGTCATTTTGTATGGGAGGAGGTAGAAGGGGTGAAGCTAATCGTCTAATTTTTTTCCGGACAGACGGACATCCGGTTTTGAGATTTTTGAGTAAGAACATTGACTTCTGTATCATTCATTTTTTTCTGCAAGCCTTATTTCTTAGCGTTACAAACCTTAGGGCAAACTTATAATACTCTCAGATTTCATCTAGTATAAACACTTTTAGACGCGACAAGAGAAAGGCCATTGAAGATCTGGCCAACAAGGCAGAATCTGCGGCTTACCTTGGAGATATGGGTTCACTATTCAAAATCATGAAACAGTTGACGAACAGGAATTTCACCGCCAACCACCTGGTGAGAGATGTCAACGGAACTCTCCTTAATATGAGTGAACACCAGTTGCGGCGATGGAAGGAACACTTCTCTGATATTTTAAACATCTTGTCAGATGAAGATATTCCGGAAACAGAACAACTTCCAAACATCCAACCGCAACAATCCTCTATTAGGGACGATCCCCCAGATAGGGAAGAGATAGTTTCCGCCATTCGGTCAAAGGCGGGAAAGAAAGCTCCAGGTATAGACGGACTACCAACCGAACTCCTCAAAACGGACCTGGAAATAACAGCCGATATAGTCCTCCCACTCTTCACAAAGGTGTGGAATGAAGGAAGATATCCGACTGACTGGAAGGAGGGCGTCATTGTGAAAATTCCGAAGAAGGGCGACCTTCGGGATTGTGGCAATTGGCGTGGTATATGTCCACTTACTGCCGTATCAAAAATTATGGCTAAGGTAATTCTCAATAGGATTAGTGATGTCGTCGAGAGCACTCTCGAAGTTTATCAGGCTGGATTCCGTAAACGGTCGTCTTGTACCGACCAAACAATACCCTACGGATAATATTAGAGCAGTCAGTCGAAATGGGTTCGCCACTACATCTCATGTTTGTGGACTTCGAGAAGGCTTTCGACAGCGTTAAGCGAGATTACATATGGAATGCTTTGCGTAGGAGAGGTATTCCAGATAAGGTCATAGCTATGATTAAAGGATCCTACGAAGATGCAAGGTGTCGCGTCTTGCATAGAGGAGAGCTGTGCGAGAGCTTCCCTGTGCGAACGGGTGTCAGACAAGGCTGCATATTACCAGCCCTATTTCTGGTGGTAATAAATGACATCTTGAAAGCTGCATTGGAAGGTGGGGAAGGTAAAGGTCTTCAATGGAGACTATTTAACATCTTAATTCACTGGTTTGGTGAATGTTTTCACATTGCATTTCGAATTGAAAGAAAAGATTTCCGGATTCTACACTGTTACGCCTTATTATTCGTGACGTTTCGGTCTCTACTGAGACCTTAATCAAACTATCAAACTCTGTTTGATAAAGGTCTCAGCAGAGACCAAATAGTTACGAATAATAAAGCGTAACAGTGTAGAATCCGGAAATCTTTTCTTTCAATCCATCTTAATTCACCTTGATTATGCTGATGACGTTTTTTTACGGAATGACCTGTGTTATAGGCAATTTCGGTCTTTGTGTGCAATGCACAAACACAGTCATGGAGGGAAGGAATGGGATTGGGAAGGTTGGGGAAGGGGAGTGAGAACGACCGTAGCGAGTGGTGAAGCTCGTATATTGCTCAGTTGTACTGGCTGCTTACTGACAAATATTTCCAGATGTTATGGGGGACTGAATGATAGAAAGCAAACAGAATCCATCTACTGAGTATCTAGGCCTTCTTGAAGTGGAACTGTTTCAATTTTTCACCGTTTGCCCATTTTATTTCGAATAATTCTCATCGACAGTAGCAACTGAAAAATTCGTGCTTAAAAAAGTCTCGTCTGGAGTGGGAATCGAACCCACGACCTATTGACTGAAAAGGAAGCACGCTGCCGACTACGCCACGTGAGTTTGCTTGCACATAACCGTTCGGACTTAGAGTCAACTGTTCGCTCGTTGCATTCTAAAGGCAAATAGGTGGGACTGAGAAAAAAATTTGCGTAAGACCAAGTATATGCACATGGGTTCGAACGCAAGCACGCCGATTGTTCTTAACGGACAAGATGTTGAAGAGGTGCAAGATTTTTGTTGTCTCGGAAGCATTGTCAGCAGGATAGTATGGCTCGTCTAAATAAAGCTCGTCAGGCCTTCGGTATCCTTTCCCCTTTCTGGAGGTTAAGAGATATCTCTCTTCGCACGAATCTGCGAGTTTTTGACGCATGCGTGAAATCCGAGTTGTTATATGGTTGCACTACGTGGAAAGTGACCGTTCGACTTACCAAGAAACTACAGTCTTTCGTGAAATGCCTTCGACGCATTTTAGAAATATTCTGGCCAGAACTTATCTCCAACGATGAAATTTGGAGTTCGACTGGTCATACTAAAATAGGTATTGAAATTCACAGGCGGAAGTGGCAGTGGATTGATCATTATTTGAAGAAACCAGAGCGAAACATTGCCAAACAGGCTCTAGATTATAATCCTCAAGGAAGACGTCGGGTTGGTCGACCATGTAATACATGGAAGCGAACGGTTGAGCAGAAGGTCAGAGGAATAAACAAATCCTGGCAACAGCTTAAGGCCGATGGTCAGGATCACGCCATGTGGAAGAGAGTTGTTTCTATCCTATGCCCCTATAGGGGGTCTTAACAGGAATTTGATTGATTCAAGAATCGATCGGATGAATGTACAATATAACAGTTTTATTATAGAGAAAGCAATAAATTCTTTCGATCGTTTCATATTAAATCCGAGGACACACATGATCATGAAAGGTAAAACTTTTGTACTGTACTGTAGTACGCCCAAATCAAGTACTTTGACAGAATGAAGTAAATAGCATCGGTCTATAACATAGTCAAAATTTAATGATATTCTCTTCATAGAATGAGGAACAGTTGTGCACTTATTTATGTTGAGATATAAATTGTTAAGTGCCAGTCTTGAAAACACGTGCTATCATTCTGCAATAACAAACAATCATTGCTGCTGGAGATAATCTTAAAGATTTTCTCGACATTAGGATAGAGAATAATATTCGAATTAAAGATAAACGAACTGTTAAGAGAAATAAAAGTGGAGAAGAAATAGAAGTGGACCTTGATGGCTACCTTCCCTCAAGTATTACATTTTTAAGAAGGCTCCACGAAAGTGTACTTTTTGAATACGACCGCAAAGATACGAAATATTGCAATGGACGATAATATTAGGAAAAGCAAGCAGACGGAACTTATGAACAAGAATATTGTGGTAAATTTTATCAAAAAGATTGTACTGAATATACACCAGTGGCGTGGCGTGACCTTACAGCTAGGGGAAACAATTATTTTTCGCCAAGGTACAAGCGTCAATATGCAAGACTCCACAAGTTTTCATCATTATTTGAAACACTTCTACTCATCTCTGGGCGATTTTCGGCAATCAATTTAGAATCGAGTCTACATAATTAATCCGAAATAAAAAACGATTTTTTTTAAATTTTTTATGTACTCCTCCTTTGCAACCGATTCTTTTCACTCAAAGCACGACAAATATGGGCAATATTGCCAGATCTACCTCTTCACATTTTTCTCCCTGATAATTAGAGAAATTTCAATACTGGCAATACTTTGATCGAGAGCCAGTGCTTGCGACTGAAAGGATCGGCTGGAAGCAATTGTATTAACGCATCTTTCCTTCGTATAGAAGTGGAACTTGCGCTCGCTGCGACCGAAAATTTTACTGGTATTGACCGGTAGTCTCGTTCTCTTATATATGCGACTAAAAACAATGAGAGGAAGGGTGGAAACATTTTAATGCAACGCATCTCCCCTCCATATTGAAGTGGAACTTGCTGAAAATTTCGTTCATATTGGCCGGCGATCTTGTAAATGCGTTTTTAAAATCGGATCTTTTTCCCTGTGGAATGCTTTCAACTTTCGTCGGTTAGAAAAAAAGCTGTCCTGATCACGTAAGTGCTGTAAAGAATGGTATACGAAAATAATGCTCGCTTTCTTTTAAAGAAATTTTTAAATAAATTTTCATAACCGCGCTGATTTCAGTTTAGATTTTCTAAGCTGAATAAAGGGCAAAATGTATGGGAAGCATTGCTTCCCTTGCATTAATGGACGCCACGCCACTGATATTCACTGCACTTGCATCAGCGTATATGCAATCCACTTGCAGCCCGTTTTCAATAGCAGAACGATAGAAGCTCGAGAATACCATAAGATTAGTTATAATGGTTCTGCCTTTTACAAAGCCATGCAATCCAATAATCGACTTAGAATGAAAATACAATATGTACATCACACAAAATGGACTCAAATAACTTAGCAATACATGGAAGATTCGCAATAATTACTTACATTATCTCTTTTACCAGAGATGAGCAAGAGAATTATAGTTGAGTACTTTCATAACATAGGAAAAACTCCGCTTCGCAGCGATGAATTAAAAAGATATCCAACAACAGGTAAAAGGGATGAACTACTTTTTTAATCACAGAAGAAAGAACACCACTACTGGAGAAATTATTAGCAACTTCGCCAATGTGTTTTAAAATAGTAGTGTCGTCAATAAAAAGATCTTTAGAAGGAAACTTTGACAAGTATTGAGATTTGTCGGCGGCATTACCGATGTACTGCAATTGAAAGTGGTACGGAAATGATCAGAAAATAAGTTACTAATTCCAACAGAAGCAGTACTGACTATATCGTTGAGAAACACACTGAAAGGATAGCCATCAGAGTTTTTCTTCGATTTGACAAAATTCCAGAATTGTTTAGGCTTATCTTCAAAAGAGTTTTCAACATTAAAAAGGTATTGGTTGTATGTAGCCCGAGACTAACTAACAAAACACTTATATAAGTTTGTATAAATTACGTAGTCCGCATTATCCCTTGAGAGTGAGTAAGTTTCCAAGCTTTCGTTTTTCGATTTTTTCAAATTAATTAAATCATCGTCAATCTAGCAAAATCTCCTGGTAGGTTTCGAACAAACCACAGGTACACAACGCAGAAAACTGCGGTTTAAAAAAGTGTAAAAATTTAAAGTGGCCTTGTCAACATCGGATTCATTCAACACATGTGACTAATTACAATTAGATATATCAAGGTTTAAAGTTTCAAAATCCTCTTTGGCGAAATTAGAATAATTAGTAACAATAGAGTTATTCAGTTCAAAAATTCAGTCTAAAAGTTGAACCTTGCGTGAAGCGCAGGATGAATTGGCAAGTCTATCAGCAAAGGGCTGTGACATATATCTACTATCTTAAGGCTGGCATCAGATGAGAAAATCAGACCCAAAAATTTGCCTTAATCGTACGGAATTGGATAAATTTGAAGAAGTCCTATAGCAAGCATGTTGTCCAGAAATTATATTTCATATCGGACACAGGATGAATACGAGGGCGACAAAAAAACATCATCATAAGCGCGTAGCCACTGTACTAGTGGTAAATTATAGTCGCAAAAAAAATTAAATTAAAAATGTCGTCTGATGGTACGACAGTACACTTTCCAAGTGTTGCAGCCATAGACAGGAATTTTAGATTATCAGTTCCTGGAACATCGATGGTCGTTGAGCCAATTCGGTGACGAACGGCGCACAGAACTGCATCCCCGACTGGTGAATCAAGCAAGTTGGGGAGATGGTCACGACGAAAAGCTTCAAAGTCAAAATCAAAAAGCTCAGAATCCTTGACTGACAGGACAGCCATATCTTACAAATGCAAACGATGTTAAATGAGCCTACAGATGCGGTGAGATGTAGATCATGAGTATTCGTATGGATCCTGCTTACGTTGCTGAAAGATATCGAGATGAAGCTTGCCCGTTTTTTGACGAAGGATTTTGAAGTGGAGAGCACGAAAGAAGCAGAAATTCATGGACGATTGCAGATTTTCGCAATAGTTATGATGAAACAATATGAGAAAAGCAAGCCTCCGGAAGAAGATGCTTAAATGTAGAAACTCTCGGCCCAATGCCATGGGATAGAGGAGTAATCTTTCT
Source organism: Chorisops tibialis (assembly GCA_963669355.1). Taxonomy (NCBI): domain Eukaryota; kingdom Metazoa; phylum Arthropoda; class Insecta; order Diptera; family Stratiomyidae; genus Chorisops; species Chorisops tibialis. The sequence goes on along the minus strand of OY770262.1, from coordinate 80,009,838 downwards.
ACAGAATACTAAGTACGGTGAGACGTTGACCTTCGCGCAGCGTAAAATCTCGAAAACGTTGTCACCTCCGTATTATCAGATGCTAAGCGCGAAACGAAAACTAACTTTGGCTCTACCGCAGCTTCCAAAGTGCAGCGAAAGTCTTTTGTCGTAGTCGTATTTTCGGGAACAACACCCAATTAGTTGTTGTTGTAAACAGATGCCATTACACTACTTTGTGGGACATTATCAGGCTCAGGTGGAATATTCATGGAATTCTATATATCACTTGATGGAAAGGTATTGACGCACACAACAAGTGGATTCGAGGACGAGCATATTTAGTAGTAGATTTCACAGCATTCCGTCGAATGTTCTTACTTGTGATATAATTCTTCCTTTAGATGCACCGGTAACTGGCTTCCATGGCGTAGTGGGAAGCGTGCTTGCTTCTCAGTCAATAGGTTGTGAGTTCGATTCCCACTCCAGACGAGATTTTTTTAAGCGCAAATTTTTCAGTTGCTACTGGTGATAAAAAATTATTCGAAATAAAATGGGGAAACGGTGTGAAAGTGAAACAGTTCCACTCCAAGAAGGCCTAGATACTCAGTAGATGGTTTCTGTTCGCTTTCTATCATTCAGTCCCCCATAACATCTGCAAATATTTGTCAGTAAGCAGCCAGTACAACTGAGCAATATACCAGCTTCTCCACTCGCTATGGTCGTTCTCACTCCCCTTCCCCAACCTTCCCAATCCTATTCCTTACCTCCATGACTGTGTTTGCACATTGCACATAAAGGCCGAAATTGCCTATAACACAGGTCAATCTGTAAAAAAAAAAAAAACTGATAAAGTCAATGTCTTGAAAGCAGTCTAGCAAGCAATATGAGATAATTTAATCGGCTTGACAGTCGATATTAATTCTGGAACCGGCACTTGCTTTCTAGAAGTATTTGAATTAGGCGATGGTAGTTTCACGCCACCATTGAATTGTTTCAATTTATTGAATAATTGCACGTTGTCCAAATTAGGTCCAATCTCACTTATATACTCTCTAATGTATACTCCAACAAGAAGTTCTAGCTATAGTACAAGGAAAATCTGTTGATTCTCGGTTGTAAAAAATACACAAAAAATTTTTCGCAAGCTGTGCCCTCCTAGATAGAAATCCTTCTTATGCCACTGATAACTACCATCATTTGGATGATTCTATTTTTCATCCTCTCAAATATAGACACAATATCTGCTTTTACCTAAGAGCAACTAAGCTAAAATTAGCTCTGCCGTGCTGCTGTATGAAAATCTATTTACCAAGTAAGAACCACGTTCATCCTTAAAATATTTGCTTCATACTATTTTAGGTATTCATAACGTAATAAAATCGAATTTAGAACCGCTTTATTTCATAAACCGAGTGACTCGTATAAACTGAATAAATGGGCAATTAAATGAATTCTAAAATAATTTCAAGAAAAATGAAATAAAAAGCGTATCTCCATTTATTCCAGATGAAAGCTTTTGCATTACAAACATCAGGCAGCCTTTATTTTCATTCCAAAAATTATTCATTTTTTTTAAATGAATTTTCATCGAAAAAAACATCCTCAATGTCGGCCCCATTATTATCCAATATGGTTGATATGAAGGAAAAGGATTTCAACTAGGCATTTTGCTTTCAGTCCATGACATTCTGTCGTTCTAAACGTGTAGATAGAAAGTTTTCCTGGATGATAGGATTTATTCCGAAATGGAATTCTAAAAACCGAGAGATACCTCTTTGTATTTAAACGGACTCAAGTATTGCATTTTATAATTAAAATTTTTCGGACGATTTAAATAATGGAACGCACCTTTAAATTGATCTAATCCTTGCCGGGAAATTTAATGGAAAACTGAGTGAAATTTAAACCCATCAGCAAACAAAATTACCGTCGCTTTACATTAAATGACTTTTCAAAAACCCTAATCACTGTGTATGTCATCATATATCGTATCTTCATTGTAATCCATTGTAAACCATGGCAATATCCATTTATCCTGGTAAACGAGGAGTTTGTAACAAGTTGCTCCATTTTCGGTATTTATCCATGAAATTCAAATGTTTAGCTGGATAGGAGAAAATCGATAGAACCATGAAAAATTAAGGACGAAAACGGAGTTCTTATCCAAGGATTTTTTAAAATTGGAACGAACTCGTTTGTTTTTTCTTCCCAAATTGAAATTAAAGCGTTTTAATTGATTGGCTGGCAGAGTCACAAGTCTGTCGTGGCGAGCTTAATGATTTTCTTTAGTCTAATCCGAAAAAGAGCTCATTTCCTTTCGCCATCATCATGCTGCTCACTCGAAGAAGGATCCGGAACTTAATTGAATAAATTACCCGGGGCGTTCTTAAGTCGCATATTTACTCGATTATTATCTTCTTAATGCCATCCAGAGTTCTGGTGATTTCCGTCTGCCGAGCACTGACCTCTAATTAATGTTTTCTTTGCTCCTATATTTCTATCGGTTTATATGCCGTGGCAATATGTGCCGAGATGATGAAGCTAAACGATCAGCGGCACAAATTTTAGGTCCTTAAACTAAAAGTTAATATACGGACATATGTCCAATGAATATGGGAACAATAGTGAATATAAAGTGCTGAACACTCCGAGTCATTTAATACTGTGCAATTTGTTAGCTCATTTAAAATTAAACGAACCCTTTCTTCTGTAGGTATCCTTTCATTTCCGAAATTAACAGCAGGACAACATCGGTTAGAGAGATAGTATGAAAGGTGTACATTTATACCTTTCACCATAACAACTATTGATTATACATTTTAAGCAATATATGAATGAAACGGATAAGTTTAGGACCAAGATAGGATCGTTGGATAATTTGTTGTTTAGGTGGCATTAAATTGTAATTAGAGTTTGGATTCTTTTTTCTATTCAAATTATATATATATTTTTTTTGAATTATTGCTATTATATTAGTTTAAACCTATATAAAAGCTTACTCTGCGGTCGGTTGCCTTCAGCTTTGCCCTTGAGCACTCGTCTTGGAGTTCGTTCCTCATGCATTCGCTCCACGTGGCCAGCCCATTATAGCTGGCGGAGTTTGATCACGACAGATGCTAGTGGGTAGTCAAACAGTTCATATCCTTCCTTAACTGCTCCGTACATCTTCCGAAGAATCTATTACCCAAACATGTCGATTCAATTCTCTGACACCCGCGTCAATGTTCACTTTTCGCATCCATATAAAAGCACAGGACGAATTTATATCTTGTGGATGCGTAGTTTAGCTAGGGTGTAGCATAGTGGGTAGCGTGTTGGTCTTGTAATGCGAAGGTCGTGAGCTCAAATCCCGGTCGACGCAATATATAATTCTCACACATTGCCTGCTTGGATATACCTTGGTCACCTCAATCTAAGAAAATGAAAAATTCGTAGAAAGAGGGTTGTGCGAAGGGCTAACAACCCTTCCACAATAAGTAACAAAAAAATGTTCAGGAACCTGAATGTCAGGAGGTCATGGTCCGGTTTGGGCTGTAGCGCCATTGTAGAAGAAGATGCGTAGCTTATTCTTTCGATGGACCTTCTTTGATTTCATTATCGAGAGGGCTGCATAAAATGTTTTGTTAGCTGTCGCGATTCTTCTATGAATTTCATGTCGTTCATTGCCGTTCCAGGTATACGAATTCATCGACCTGCTCGAAGTTATATTCGCCCTTAGTAATATTCTGCCTCTCTGGGACATGTATTTAGTTTCCGCTTCATTAACCCTGAGCCCTACTTCACCCCGCTAGATTACCTGCAAAGGCTTAACCTGATACCTTTTTTAGTTTTCGTGAAACTGCTGTCTAAGCAAGTCAACTTTTAATAAATTTCAAAAATGGATAAAAACGAGTTTCGTGTGTTGATTAAACATAACTTTTTAAAAGGGAAAACAACTAAAGTAACCAAAGAAAAATTAAATAAACATTATGGGGACTCTGCACCATCAATTGCAAAGGTTTACAAGTGGTTTCAGAATTCAAGCGTGGTTGTCGAGCACAGAGACCATACAAAGTCCAGGTCGTCCAAATGAGGTCACCATGCCAGAAATGATCGACAAAATCCATGACCTCATACTAGGAGATCGTCGAGTGAAAACGCGTGAGATAGCTAAGGCAGTAAGCATCTCATATGAACGTGTGTGGAATATTTTGAAAAATCATTGGGACATGCGGAAGCTATCCGCAAGATGGGTGCCGCGTTTGCTTACAATCGACCAAAAACGCAATCGTGTGACAACTTCACAGCAAAATTTGCAACTGTTTCAACGTGATCCAAATGAATTTCTTCGTCGATTCATAACTGTTGATGACACATGGATCCACTAATACACTCCAAAAACCAAACAACAGTCAAAACAATGGATGGAAGCCGGTTCAAGCGCACCAAAGAAGGCAAAAACCGTTTCATCGGCTGAAAAGGTTATGGGTACAGTTTTTTGGGATTCTGAAAGAATAATTTTCACGGACTACTTGGAGAAAGGAAAAACAATAACGGGAGCATATACTAAGTTATTGGACCGACTGAATGCTGCAATCAAGGAAAAACGCGGCCGCATTTGGCGAAGAAAAAGTATTGTTTCATCACGATAACGCTCCAGCTAACACGTCTGCTGTTGTAGTGGCAAAATTGTTGGAATAACGCTACGAATTGCTTCCTCACCGTATTCTCCAGATTTGGCTCCCTGTGACTTTTTCTTGATTCCAGACTTGAAAAAATGGCTTGCTGGAAAAAGATTCACCACGAATAGTGACGTCATTAATGAAACCAACGCAAATTTTGAAGGGTTCAATCAATCAATCAAATTCCTGTTAAGACCCCCTACAGGGGCATAGGACAGAAACAACTCTTTTCTACAAGGCTCGATCTTAAGCATCGGTCTTAAGCTGTTGCCAGGACTTGTTTATTCCTCTGGTCTTCTGCTCAACTGCTCGCTATTACATGGTCGACCAACCCGACGTCTTCTTTGAGGATTATAATCCAGAGCCTGTTTGGCGATGTTTCGCTCTGGTTTCCTCAAAGTATGACCGATCCCCTGCCACTCCCGCCTTTGAATCTCAATACCTATTTTAGTCTGGCCAGTTGTACTCCAAAGTTCGTCGTTAGAGATCACTTCTGGCCAGAATATTCCTAAAATGCGTCAGAGGCATTGGTTCACGAAAGTCTGTTCTTGGTAAGTCGAATGGTCACTTTCCACGTAGTACACCCATATAACAACATGGATTTGACGCATGCGTCAAAAACTCACAGCTTCGTGCGAAGGGAGATCTTTCTTAACCTCCAGAAAGGGGAAAGGATACCGAAGGCCTGATGAGCTTTATTTAGTCGAGCCTTAACATTCTTTTCGGCTCCGCCGTCCATGCTGACAATGCTTCCGAGATAGCAAAAATCTTTCACATCTTCCACATCCTGTCCGTTAAGAGCAATCGGTGTGCTTGCGTTCGAACCCATGTGCATGTACTTGGTTTTACGCACATTTATTTTCAATCCCGCCTCTTTGCATTTAGAATGCAACGACCGAACATTTGACTCTAAGTCCGAACAGTTATGTACAATCAATCACATGTCATCAGCATAATCAAGGTGACTTAAGATGTTAAATAGTTTCCATTGAAGACCTTTACCTTCCCCACCTTCCAGTGCAGCTTTGAAGATGTCATTTATTACCACCAGAAACAGGGCTGGTAATAATATCCATCCTTTTCTGATACCCGTTCGCACAGGAAAGTTCTCCAACAGCTCTCCTCTATGCAAGACGCGACACTTTGCATCTCCGTAGGATTCTTTAATCGTAGCTATGACCTTATCAGGAATACTTCTCCTACACAAAGTATTACATATGTAATCTCGCTTAATGCTGGCGAAAGCCTTCTCGAAGTCCACAAATATGAGATGTAGTGCCGAACCCATTTCGGCAGACTGCTTCAATATTATCCGTAGGGTATCTGTGTGGTCGGTACAAGACGACCCTTTACAGAATCCAGCCTGATAAACTTCGAGAGTGCTCTCCACGACATCACTAATCCTATTGAGAATTACCTAAGCCATAATTTTTGATACGGCAGTAAGTAGACATATACCACGCCAATTCCGAGAATCCCGAAGGTCGCCCTTCGAAATTTTCACAATGACGCCCTCCTTCTATTCAGTCGGATATCTTCCTTCATTCCACACCTCAGTAAAGAGTGGGAGGAGTAAATCGGCTGTCATTTCCGGGTCCGCTTTGAAGAGTTCAGTTGGTAGTCCGTCTATACCTGGAGCTTTCCTTCCCGCCATTGACCGAATGGCGGAAACTATCTCTTCTTTATTTGGGGGATTGCTGCGTTTGGATATTTGGAAATTGATCTGTTTCTGGGATATCTTCCTCTGACAAGATGTTTAAGATATCATAAAAGTATTCCTTCCATCGCCGCAACTGGTGTTCACTCATATTAAGGAGAGTTCCGTTGACATCTCCCACCAGGTGGTCGGCGGTGAAATTCCTGTTCGTCAACTGTTTCATGATTTTGAATAGTGGACCCATATCCCCAAGGTAATCCGCAGATTCTGCCTTGTTTGCATGATCTTCAATGGCCTTTCTCTTGTCGCGTCTAACAGCCTAAGCTATATATGAGCAGTAGTTCTGCCTCAAGTCGGGGGTTCGTTGGTTAACATTGGATTGAGAGATGATTGCCAATGTGGATTTTTTCCGATTGCCAACCTTGTCCCATGTGTCTTGCGACATCCAGGGTTTCTCACCGCTTTGCACATATCCCACAGATTCTTCAGCACTAGTAAGAAAAGTGTTTCTGTTTGCCTCTCAATTGGCATCCAGTATGCGCATTTCATATTCATCCAATATGGATGACTTTTCGCGTAGAATGGTGGTGTATTCACGTTTTTTGTTGGGATCTCTGCGTTTGCCCACATTAAGCTTGCGCTTAATTTGAAGAATTTGTGATCATCGCTCGCACATCGAGGAGACATCTTCTCCATCGGCGACTTATAGCCAAATGGTCGATCTGGTTCTGCATAACACCATCAGGGGAAACCCAAGATGTTTTATGATGATTCTTGTGTGGAGAAAGGGTCCCTCCGATTACCATTTGCTGAGTACTATAAAACTCCACAAATAATTCGCCGTTTTCGGGTCTCTTAATCCAAGGTGGTGACGCGTCGACCCAAGGGTCACCATGCCTACCCATGACGTGTTCTAGTCCAATGTTGTCTGATCCAACCTGGGCGTTCATATCTCCGGAGATGATAATAATATCACCTCTTGGAACACGTTCGAAGGCGGCACTCAGTTGGCTATAAAACTCCTCTTTGTCACCAGATGTTGCGGTATTAGTTAGTGCATAGCACTGCAGAATTGTGACGTTTCTAATAATTTATTTAATCATAACAAAATAGTTTACATACAAATAGATTGCTTAATTTAATTTATTTTAATATATCCTAATATATTTAAATTTACCTTAATTAATTAAACACTATTTGATATACATATATGATATATCATAGACACTGGTGGAAGGATCAAGCGGGATGTGGGGACCTCACAAAACGGAGCGCAGTCTTAGTTTATATGTCAGCTTACTTATTGGAGGTGTATAGTGGGCGCTGAATTTGTTAAATACTCTACAGCATCCTTTAATAGGTTCATTTTGTCCGTAATCTGTACGATGTGGATTTTCCTTAAGTGGTTTTGAATGTCTTGTCAGCCTGACATTGTCATTGAGTCTGAGTTTATTTGAGATGTGGTTAACCTTAATATCGTCATTCAAAACATCTAAGGTAAAACTGGATGTGAGCATAGTTCTTCTAGAACCAAGCGGTAAAATATTTAATAATTGCAGCCTAACTGTGTAGGGTGGAAGGTTTTCAAAGTCTCTAGGATCATACAAGCCCCTGAGAGCAAAAAGAAGGAATTGCTTCTGGATTGACTCTATTCTGTTGTGTGTATAATTTGAAAAAAGGGTCCCAAATGGGACATACATATTCCAGAATAAGGCGGACAAGAGAACAGAATAAAGATTTGGTAACCCATACATTCTTAAACTCTTTGGCTCTTCTCTTAATGAACCCAAGAAGTCTATTGGCTTTCGAAATTATTCGATTATAGTGAGATTTGAAGCACAGTTTGTTATCCAGTAGTAAGCCGAGGTCTTCAATTTGATCAACACGGTGTAGTTGAGTTCCACTTCTCATGGTGATATGAAGATGATTTACGTGAGAAACTCATAACGTGGCATTTACTGACATTAAGCTCTAATTTTTTCTGAATGCACCAATGATCTGCGCAATAAGGTTGGATTGCAGAAATGCGGCATCTGCGGGCGAGGTTATGGCATGATATATTTTTAGATCATCAGCGTACATCAAATGTTAAACATTTTCCAATACTTCTGATAGATCTGATATGAAAACATTAAATAAGAGAGGTTCCAAGTGACTTCCTTGGGGTACCCCAGAGGACACTAATATTTTCTTAGAAATAAGGCCTTGAATCTTAACAAATTGAGTTCTATTATTAAGATAGGACTTAAGCCAGTCAAGTAAGGATCCTGTCACACCAATTTTTTTTAACTTTAAAATCAGGACATTGTGATCAACTCGGTCGAACGCTTTGCTGAAGTCGGTGTATATTGTATCGACTTGATGCCCATTTTCAAGCGCACAGAGCGAATCAGATACAAGAATCATGAGATTTGTTGTAGTCGAGCGACCTTTTCTAAAGCCGTGCTTTTGGTCATTAAGAACAGGGTTGATCATATTAGTTAATTTGTCGCAGACAATTTTTCGAATAATTTCGGTATTTCTGATAGAATTGCTATACGTCTGTAATTCCCAACTTTTCGTTTGTCTCCATTTTTTTGTTAGGTGTGAGATGCGATGATTTCCAAGCCGAAGGGAAAGCTCCCAATGACAGTGACTTGTTGAAGAGAAAATATAAAGGTCTTAAAAGTTGATGGGCACACTTTGATAAAAATAGGAGAGCCCGGACCTTTTTTGGTATCAATAGTTTTGAAAGCGTCGAGCACCTCCTCAATAGACAATGAGATATTATCAATAAGTGTAGGAACCAAAATGTTGGGTTCACTGTGGGTTGAATCTGACTGGGCACCAAAAACCTCTTGAAAACGGTCAGCAAAAATATCGCAGACACTAGTCCTGAGTCTGACGATGATAATCCTATCCGAGATTGGTTCCCAGCTAATGAGACTGTTTCTCGCTCTCGGTAAAGGGACGAACATTTTTTTGCTTCACTTTACTTTCAGGGCCAGTGTACAGAACAGTGTTTCCGCTAGAGGTTCGTTCTTCTCCTGATCCTGTCCACCTGACCTCGCTCAAGCCCAAGATTTGGATGTTATAGTGCTTCATTTCACGATCGATCACTAATTGGCGGTGCAAGGACCGAGTAACCCCAGCTCTCCTCCCGTCATTCAATGTTCGAACGTTTCAGAAGCCAATCATAGTCCGTTTTCGAATGCCAAAAGTCGTTACCGTAGAGTCAGTCCGTATCCGAGGCGCTGTATCCGCTTCTCGTATCAGTTAGGTCTTAAGATCACGGGTGATAAGCCCATGATCCAGTGAGTGTCCATTTGCCATTTTTGGGCAAGCAGGAATGGCTGTGGGTGAATTCTACAGCCTCCATCCCACAGGGAGATAGTTAGCTCAGGTCTGTGGAGTCGCTAGTCTCCAAAGATAGTTGCAGGAATTGGTAAAACCTCATCCTACAACTTCCCCCTTGCGGGGTATTGAATTTAAAAGATAGTGAATATTATATAAGCATTGTGTAAAGTAATTTGGCAAAATAAAGGCTGTTTTATTTTATTTTATTTATTTATTTTACATCATATTTATGTTAGGTATTGTTCATTCTAAATTTCATATTATGAGCTCCTATTCTTTCTCAGAAAATTTTATTGTAAATTATTGAAAATAAGTCATTTTGTACCGGAGGGGATGGAAGAGGTAAAGCGATTTAGCCCGTTTACGAACTTGACCTTAATTTTTTGTGAAAAAGAAACTACTTGCACAAATTTTAACTGCTCTCAGATTTCATCGAGAGTATAAAACTATTTTGTATCGAGCTTTATTTTAAGTTAAAACTTTTCCAATGTACTATAATCGCTATACGAGTACTATAACGTCATTTCAATATGAGATGAAAATTTAAATTAGTTTTTAGTTTAATTAACAGAAATTGGTTAATAGATTTCATCATTTGCTACTCTAGAAATAATGAGTATGATGACCTTGTAACCATGCATTCGCGAAGATTTTATTGAAGCTGTGAAATCTGTGTAAACAAATAAATACCAGCCAATAATTGCGTAACAACTACGTGGTGCTGTTCAAGTTTAAGTTCCACAAGAGTATATTACACATTCGTTGAATTAAAGTAAATAACTGGAAATACTACTACAGACATTAATAGCAAACATTCTTGGAAAAGCAAACAAATATGAAATGAAAACTGTGTAATTATATAACATTGAAATGTTATTTTTGATGTTTTTCTATGCATGATCTTAGTTAGGTGTGTTTAATAATACCATTTCGAATTGATAGTTTAGTACAGCTTTGAAGGGAAGTAGCTATAAATAGGTACGATTCAGAGTGGTGATTAATAAAGGGTGTTTTTTTAAAGGCGGAGAACTTTAAATTGAATTAAAATACTGACAAATGTTTTTTATATCCATGAAATTAGATTCATTTAAAAGATAATTTGATAGCATTAATGTTTTAATATAACTAGCAACGTGACTGAATAAGTCTATACAATAACTTATTATGCATTTGTCACCGATGATCTGTAAATACTGATCGGTTTGTAAAAGAGAGAGCGCTTTTAAAGATGTTAGAGAGAAGCACCTTAATAGCGGTTTATAGTCACATGTTTTCGACCAACTTAAACGTTTCGTGAAGATGGCTCAGTGGTCGTTTTCTTTGCGATCTAAGATCCCAGGTTCAAATTGACTTATCGACTTGAAAAAAATGTCTTGCTTATTCTTTACCCCACAAATGAGCTCTAAATCGCACTTTTTGCTCAATTCAAAAAAATACGCTCTAAAATGGCTTCGAAAATATGCTTTTAAATCGCTTCTGTTAAAACTGAAGCGGAGCGCTTACTTCAGCGGACATGTAATGTTAAAGTGTATATGTGAAATGTTAGCAAATTCGAAGCACTTTCTCGCGATAAATTAAGCGCATTTAAAATACTTCGCAAACGTAAGACCCACCTGCATATACTTTAACATAGTGTTATATTCTACATGCGTCCCATCCACCGGGAAAAATTATTGGCAAATTTCTTCCCCGAAGTTCATTCTTCAGTTTAGGCAACATATAGTAATCGGAAGGGGCCAGATCTGGACCATAAATAGGGTGGTTCAATATTCCTTAGTCGTGTTTCTGTAGAGCAGCCATTGCAACGTGGCTCTTGTGAACAGGCGCATTATCATGTCACTTTCCCTTTCTTTTTGAAATCCTTTAATTTTTGTAGCAAGTTGGCATAGTATCTCCTTGTGATATTTGTCGTTTTTCTGTATTGTCGATCATCAAAATCCCGGCAGATTGTGGGACCATGAACTTGTTGGCGGTGAAGCGCTTTTATGGAACCACTACATTGACTCCTGGTTTGATTCAAGCTAGGGTGTAGCCTAGCGGGTATTGTGTTGGTCTACAATGCCGAAGGTCGTGAGTTCAAATCCCGGTCGACGCATAATTCCAGCACACTGCCTGCTTGGGTATACCTTGGTCACCTCAATCTACGAAAACGAAAAATTCGTAGATAGAGGGTTGTGCGAAGGTCTAACAACCCTTCCACAATAAATAATGAAACAATGTTAAGGAACCTGAAGGTCAGGAGGCCAAGGCCCGATTTGGGCTATAGCGCCATTGTAGTAGTAGTAGTTGATTCAAGCTCATAATGATGAATCCAAGTTTCGTCTCCAGTAATAATCCGGATAAAAATTTGATCCCTGTTTTCGCTACAGCGACCCAAAAACTCGAGTGAACACTCGTCGCGCTGCTTTCTCTGAACCGCTGAGAGCATTCTTGGTACCCATCTTGCGCTGACTTTAGACATGCCGAGATTATAGTAAATGATATTGAAAATGGTTGTATCTGATACTCCAACCATTTTTGCGATAGGTTTCTACTTTAAACGAGCATCTTCGAGAACAAGTTTCTCCACTTTTTCGACGATTCTTAAGGAAGTGGCCTTAATTGGCCAACCCGGGTGTTTATCATCTTCAAATGACTCTCTGTCTTGCCAGAATAAACTATGCCACTTATAAATCATCGTTTTTCCAGGGCAAGAGTCTCTGTAAACAGATTACATTTCGTTTAAAATTATTGCGTTTTTTCTTGCTTGGTAAGGAGCTTTATGACAGCACGAAACTGAATTTTGTCCATAATTAGCGTTTTCTTCCCGATTGACTTATTGATTTGGCACTAACTAAAATGTTAGTGATTCGATTTGACAAAAAATCTATATTGAGTGTTGGAATACCCTTAGTGAAAAATATTTCTCCTCTTGCTTGTCCATCTCTTCGTTCTGCGAGATTTTTGACCATCGTACATTCGACCAAATTTATTTTTTTTAATTCATAAAAACGAAAATTTTATGAACAAACATTTTTTTTCATATTTGTGAGGAAGTGTTAATTTTTTTCCCCAAAACCAAAAAACCAACCTTTCCACGAAGAGGCCTGGTTCAAAACTTTTCCCAATTTCAAAGTTTTTATTAATAATATTACATTCTGAAATAGATATTGTTAGAGATCTGGCAACCCCGCAATTCGATCTCTCTCGAATAGACAAGAATTTGGTAGAACAGTATACCCCAATATGTAGAAAGCTACAAATAAAGATCTAGAGCTTTCCAGTATAACACATACACACCGAAGTAAGCTTCGAGAACTGTTCACACATAGTTCACACATACACACTAAAGGGAGCTTCGAGAACTGTCACAAAAGAAGTATAAAAACGCGAAAGCTTTCAGCGAGGAGTTAGCTATTCAGCGACATTTATGGAAGACGCGAATCAGTGCAGGAAAGCAATAGAACAGTACGCGGCGGTAGTGCCATATAGTGCGAATTAAGTTAAAGTGCGAATAAATAACTTATTTTTAAACGAATTGTATTTTACTTGAAGTCCCGGCGAACCCCTAGCTCGCAACAATTGGTGTCAGAAGTGGGATTTCAAGGATAAATTCGTGTTAAAAATCGCGAAAGAAATTAAAATTCTCGAGCGGATAGTGAGAATTTTGTGAAAGTGGAAAAAAGTGAAACTAAAATTCTCGAACGGACAGTGAGAATTTTGTGAAATTGAATATTCTCGAGTGCTCTAGTGAGCAGTGACTTTAATTTGTGAAGTAAAGTTAAGTGAATTCAAATCGCGGAAAAACTTTAAATAATCGGTAGTGAAAATACCGCGTTATCTGAAGGATTTAAAACTAACGGAGCTGAAGGAAGAGCTCAGGAGACGCGAGTTATCTACAACAGGGAACAAGTTTGAACTTGTCAGCCGTATGATCGAGACACTTGAGGCTGAGGGTAAGGATGCAGATAGTTTTGAGTTTCAAATCGAAGTAGCTCGTGAAGGGAGTGCTCTGGTACATCTGATGCTCTAACACAGTTAATGCAACAAATAATGAACAAATTAGATCAACAATCAGTGGACATTAAACAACAATCAGCTGTGACAACGGACATTAATCAGAAATTAGATCAACAATCAGCGGACATTAATCAGAAACTAGACCAACAAAGTCAGCTGCCAGCGGACCTTAATGAAAAATTAGATCAGACCTCAAAAGACCTCAACCAAAAATTGGAGCTGCAAAATAATAAAATAGACACCATGGGTAAGGCAATAGAAGAAAACATAGAGAAGAAGCTTCGAATCTTCGAAGAACAAATTACGGAAAAGACATCCGGGATTGTAGAAGAAGTCGAACGCCTAAAAAGGGACTTCGATAACGTGAAAGCGACTGGAGTCATCAAGACAGAACACGTTACGCGCAAGGGTCTCAAAGCTCCAATCTTCGATGGACAAACACCGTGGGCTATTTATAAGACCCAATTTGAGGCTGCCGCAAGAAACAATCATTGGAATGATCTGGAACGAGGAACGGCTCTTATATTGGCGCTAAGAGGTCCACCAGCAGAGGTTCTTCAAACGATTCCGCAGGAGCAACAACAAGATTTTTCAACGTTAGTCCAGACATTGGATCTTCATTACGGCAGTGACCACATGCGAGAGATCTACAAAACACAACTGTACAACCGAACCCAAGAGAATGGTGAAACACTTCAAGAGCTCACACGCGATATTGAACGACTCACGCTATTATCGCTTCCCAATGCGCAAACAGAGGTACGCAACGATAAAGCTGTTTTCGCATTTAATAATGCTGTACAGGGCAGAGAGCTGCAACAGGCGTTGAAATTGGCAGGTAAGAAAATGATTGGCGAAGCCTTAGTATATGGGCTGACGGTTGAAACTGCGAAGCGAAGCTTGCGGAGTAACTATCGAGTTCGAGAAATAGTAGAAAAGTGTGTGTGTCAGAAAGCAGAGTACACCAAGCGGAGCGAAGGATCTGGTGCCCCCCGATGCTGGAATTGTGGACAGGCAGGACACTTAAGGCGCGACTGCCGTAAACCCAGAAAAGCGACCAACTATTGTTCCGGCTGCGCTGCTAAGCAAAGGGGAGGAAGGGGCGAACCGTCACGAGAAAACGCTTCGCCCAATGACAGTCCGGGAAACGAGTAAAGGCCAACTTCATGGGGCAGAAGTTGGCTGGTAGAATCGACGCCCCCGGAAAAATCATCGCAGTTTCTCGACTACATCGTTGTGAAAACAATTTATGCATGAATGGTCGAGTCGGCAAATTAAACTACATCAAAAACCTCGTACTAAAATGAAAGTGGCACATCTCGACCGACTAACAAAGTACCATGGTGCCATTGAGGAAGTGAACAACTCTGTTCGGGACGAACAGGGACTAATGAGAGGGTAATGTTACAGATCTGGCAACCCTGCAATTCGATCTCTCTCGGATAGACAAGAATTATGTAGAACAGTATACCCCAATATGTAGAAAGCTGCAATTAAAGATCTAGAGCAGTATAACACATACACACCGAAGGAAGCTTCGAGAACTGTTCACACATAGTTCACACATACACACTAAAGGAAGCTTCGAGAACTGTTATAAAAAAAGTATAAAAACGCGAAAGCTTTTAGCGAGGAGTTAGCTATTCAGCGACATTTATGGAAGACGCGAACCAGTGTAGGAAAGCGATAGAACAGTACGCGGCGGTAGTGCCATATAGTGCGAATTAAGTTAAAGTGCGAATAAATAAATTATCACTTATTTTTAAGCGAATTGTGTTTTTCTTGGAATCCCGGCGAGGGATATGTTAAGGGTATTTGTGTGGTCGGTACAAGACGACCCTTTACGGAATACAGCCTGATAAACTTCGAGAGTGCTCTCGACGACATCACTAATCCTATTGAGAATTACCTTAGCCATAATTTTTGATACGGCAGTAAGTAGACATATACCACGCCAATTGCCACAATCCCGAAGGTCGCCCTTCTTCGGAATTTTCACAATGACGCCTTCCTTCCATTCAGTCGGATATCTTCCGTCATTCCACACCTCAGTAAAGAGTGAGAGGAGTATATCGGCTGTTATTTCCGGGTCCGCTTTGAGGAGTTCGTTTGGTAGTCCGTCTATACCTGGAGCTTTCCTTCCCGCCATTGACGGAAAGGCGGAAACTATCTCTTCCTTATCTGGGGGATCGTCCCTAATAGAGGATTGTTACGGTTGGATGTTTGGTAGTTGTTCTGTTTCCGGAATATCTTCCTCTGACAAGATGTTTAAAATATCAGAGAAGTATTCCTACCATCGCCGCAACTGGTGTTCACTCATATTAAGGAGAGTTCCGTTGACACCTCTCACCAGGTGGTTGGCGGTGAAATTCCTGTTCGTCAACTGTTTCATGATTTTGAAAAGTGAACCCATATCCCCAAGGTAAGCCGCAGATTCTGCCTTGTTTGCCAGATCTTCAATGGTCTTTCTCTTGTCGCGTCTAACAGCCCTCTTAAGCTGTATATGAGCATCGCGGTAGTTCTGCCTCAAGTCGGGCGTTCGTTGGTTGACATCGGGTTGAGAGATGATTGCCAATTTGGCTTTTTTCCGATTGCCAACCTTGACCCATGTGTCTTGCGACATCCAGGGTTTCTCACCGCTTTGCACATATCCCACAGATTCTTCAGCAGTAGTAAGAAAAGTGTTTCTGGTTGCCTCCCAATTGGCGTCCAGTGTGCGCATTTCATATTCGTTGAATAGGGGTGTATTCGCGTTTTTTGCTGGGATCTCTAAGTTTATCCACATTAAGCTTGCGCTTCATTTGAAGAATTTGTGGTCGTCGGATAGCTGCTGTCCACAATCTCAAGCAAGCAACCATCAAGTGGTGATCGCTCCCCACGTCAGCTCCACGTTTCGCTCGCACATCGAGGAGACATCCTCTCCATCGGCGACTTATAGCCAAATGGTCGATCTGGTTCTGAGTAACACTATCAGGGGAAACCCAAAATGTTTTATGATAACTCTTGTGTGGAAAAAGGGTCCCTCCGATGACCATTTGCCGAGTACTACAAAACTCCACAAATAATTCGCCGTTTTCGTGTCTCTTAATCCAAGGTCGTGACGCGTCGACCCTAGGGTCACCATGCCTCCCCATGACGTGTTCTAGTCCAGTGTTGTCTGATCCAACCTGGGCGTTCATATCTCCTGAGATGATAATAATATCACCTCTTGGAACATGTTCGAAGGTGGCACTCAGTTGGCTATAAAACTCCTCTTTGTTACCAGATGTTGCGGTATTAGTTGGTGCGTAGCACTGCAGAATTGTGACGTTTCTGACACTGGTCTGAGCCTGACGACGATAATCCTATCCGAGATTGGTTCCCAGCTAATGAGACTGTTTCTCACTCTCGGTGTAAGGACGAACGCCACGCCATTTTTGGCTTCACTTTCAGGGCCAATGTACAGAATAGTCTTTCCGCTAGGGGTTCGTTCTTCTCCTGATCCTGTCCACCTGACCTCGCCCAAGCCGAAGATTTGGATATTATAGTGCTTCGTTTCACGGTCGATCACTGATTGGCGGTGCAAGGACCGAGTAACCCCAGCTCTTCCCCCGTCATTCAATGTTCGAACGTTCCAGAAGCCAATCATAGTCCTTTTTCGAATGCCAAAAGTCGTTACCGTAGAATCAGTCCGTATCCGAGGCGATATATCCGTTTCTCGTATCATTTAGGTCTTAAGATTACGGGTGATAAGCCCATGATCCAGTGAGTGTCCATTTGCCATTTTTAGGGCAAGCAGGACTGGCTGTGGGTGAATTTTACAGCCCCCATCCCAGAGGGGATAGCTAGCTCAGGTCCGTGGAGTCGCTAGTCTCCAAAGATAGTTACAGGAATTAGTAAAACCTCATCCTAAAACTACCCCCTTGCAGGGAAATGTTCAACTGTCCCAGAATTACAATCGTTTTAGATAGAACACAAAAACGGGGCAGAAAGTAAAAATAAATTAAAACTATTCGAAAAATATTTATGTCTAAACATAATCCAATTCGAATATGTAAGCCGTATTTCGATTACTCCCATCTATTATTAAAAGAAACAACTCTGCGTAATAATACATCTACGTTTTATTCGTAATTTTCAAATTGCATGCAATTGAAATCTTGTTAATTAAATTGTGGTCTAGAAATTACGCTTAGCCCCGCTAACCATAACAATTTTTCATGAATATATTCTGGCATAAAATATTAGAGTTCTATTGCGACTTACTAGTATATTATAATTTAACACGCAAGCAATTAAAACACGAACAAAATTTATAAAACGATAAAATTAGAGAGAATTTCCGAGTAGATATAATTATTATAAAAGGCCGTTTGAAAAAAAAAAAAAATAAATAAATTACTATTTTAAAATTAAGTGACGATGATACGCAATATTATTTAGTGAATAACAATCCAATGATTCACTAAGGAATTTATTCCTCCAAAACACGTGGACTTAATAGACTTGTTGGATATATGCCATCTTCAAAAGCTTAGTCGTTTTCGAGATTGAGGCCGAGACGTTACCATCATTAATAATAAAGTATGATTTGCATAAACATAGGAATTTAATATCGCCTGATTAAGATCTATGGGTAAGCAAGCTTTATATCAACCCAATTAAGCAAAGTCAATCAAAAGTTTTGCTAAAACTTTAGAAATTGAATAGTCTTTCATTAAGCCATGGCGTAGCTATTTAAAGTATCTTTCATATTTACCAAGAAGTCGATGTCCTTCGAACTAAGACTTGTCACTTATTGTTCGAAGAAATTTTGGATGAAATTGAATTTAAGATTTTTGGAGTAAGGGTTATAGATATTTTTAATATCGGGCTCGGGTTTATTTTTCCTTTAATAATGATGTATATGATCGTTTAACATTTTTTGCCTCTTAAGTTACGTATGTAAAAGAATTCAGACTGCTTACATATAAAACTCCATCATATGACTTTTTAAATAAAACGATTTGAATGCACAGCTAATCTCGATTTCTTCAGAAATCTCAAAGGTAACATGTGAGGTAGAAAGGTTCTTGGTTCATGTTAATTTTTTCTTGAAAACTAGAAAATGTTTGCTTACAGTTTACTAAAATTGGAGGAAATTGTTTCTCCGGAGCTTTTGTACAACCTCCCAAACAAGATGATGAAAACGTCAGGAGATTTCAATAAATTTTCAGATGAACACTAATGTAATGAAAATGAAACATGGTAAATCAATAGTTTTCAGGAAGGAGAATGAGTAGAATGAGCTCGAAGATTTCCTCAGTTTTGAAACTATTAGCAAATATTTTCACTTCTCTTTTCGTTACCACTTTTCAAATTGATAGCATTCATTCGAATGAGAAAGACTATGTTTAAGTTTCGAAAATAAAACAATATAAGTTAATTTAGGATTTTCCGTAATTTATTTTACTTGCTAATCCCATTGGCAGTCACTACTAACGAGGAAGGCAATATTCAATGTCTTCATAATAACGCGAAAAATTTCTGAGATATCTCTTCATCTCACTAATGCTATTTTTGCAAATCTTGAGTTCATTGCAATCAATTGATTAATCAAAACATCAAATATTCAAAATCCTTAAATTATATCCATCGCTAAAACCGCAATGGTTACGAATTCACAAAATCAATACTCTTTTCGGATCGCACGTACTTGTCGATCAAACCTTCGTAACATTTTCACTTATTTATTATAGTGAGGCTAATGCTGGATGGCCGCCCCCGAATCCTTGCCGAAAGGCATGTTTCCTATCTTCGCGAATCGAAAAAAGGAAAAAAATAATAAAAGCTACTGAAATATAAGTTAACAGTTCACATGGTTCAATCCCATCGAATCGATCAACATGCTGGAGGGCAGCAGGCAACATTGCCAATTGGACACCTGATGTGCTTGACTTCCTTCAGCTCGGCACTTTGAGGGAGAAGGGGGGACAAAAACAATTCGCCCAAGCCTTAACAACCACGTCCCGACCACATCGAAATTTTTTTCGGAAATCGAGAGAACCTTCCGCAAATAGCAAAATATCGGAATCATCGATATCACTAACCAAGCCCCACAGACATATTTCAATTGAAAGAAAGTTCTCTCGCAGGAATCCTCTTATAACTCTAGTAGATAATATTTGGGTTTCGTCCTTGTGTCTAAGCTAAAATTACCGACCAGAAGAAGAAGAAAGACAAATGCTTTTCCAGACATAAGGGAGCCTTGTCACGCTCTTGCATTCTTAGCGTGTTCATCGCGAACGAAATTGCGCTAAAATTGACCCGAAAATTTGAGTTTTTTCCTCTATTCTGTGTGTGTTAGTTTTAGGGAATGGCAGTGAATGAATAAGTAAGTACTGGGTGACATACTCTAGTATAGTGCATAGAACTGTATGAGAAAAAAAAACACTTTTGAATTTTAGACATGTAAATCTCCAAGGACACACTCATAATAATAGATTAAAAAAAAAAAATGTTAATATTTTAGCAAATAAACAAAAAAAAACAAACAGTTCCAATTTATAGTTTACGTTTAATATGGGAAAAAAAAGTGTTTTAATATTCAGACACTAAGTGCACTAAAACTTCATCTTATTCCCTAATGCTCAATTGCGCTATATTTTACGAAATTAACACAAATAAATTAAATTGAAGTGTCCGTAAATCAGGACGTAGAGTGAAACATACGATGTGCGAAGTGACCGGAATCTGGATAAATTATTTAGCACTAAATGTGAAGTATGGGGCATTGAGGTCATTTGATTCCGCGTTTTATTTTAATTGAAAATTTTTAACAAACGTAGAATGGGTAAAACATTGACTTCCCGCCAAATAAAATTTTTGCGCCTTTACTGCATATTCATGGATCTAATCAAATTGCCCCGATTTGAAGTGTATTGCCTACTGTTATTTGAAGTCAGATTACAATCAATTTTTGGGCCACATACAAATTTTTTTTTTAAATGAAATAAAATGAACAAAATTAAATTTTTTTCCATGTATTATGGCTTCATTAGTAAGAACAAACATTCCGATTAATGATGTCATACAACTTTGTTCAAGTGACTGCCTCTACTGGCTTAGCAGTAGCGCTTTCTGTTACTCCAATTTTCCAAAATCATGTCGATGGTTTCGAGCTGTAGCTCACGGATTGCTTGGATGATATTGGTCTTAAGTGCTTGAATCGTTTCTGGATTGTTGGCATAACATCGGTTCTTCGCGGTTCCCCAGAAAAAACAGCCCAAAGGGGTCAAATCGCAGCTCCGACGCGACCAATTGACATCGCCAAGACGGCTGATAACACGATTTGGGATTTTTGTGCGTAAAAGATCGATTGTGGCATGGGTTGAGTGGCATGGTGCGCCATGATGCATGAACCAGAGGTCGTCCAAATCAATGTCTTCAATTTCAGTAAAAAACATAACAGAATTATGATTGGGCTTAAAGCCCAATCATATGATACTCTAGATGAGATGGAAATGACTTAAATACAACGGAAAATATTTCATCTCAAATTCTTTCGAATAGTGAATAGAGACTTTTGCATGGGAGGTGATAGAAGTAGAGGGGGAGGTTTGTATTTTTCGTATATGATACCGAACATGGCATGCAAAATGGTTTTTGCTGAATTTAAAGTTTTTAGCTTTCATTATTTATAAGAAATTGGTCATAGTTTTCCTGAAATTGGGGCATTTGTATGGGAGGTGGCAGAGGAAGGGGAGCGCTTAAGATGATTTTGAAACTCCTTATCATCCTTCTTATGACCATGTTTTGATTCAATTTCAAAGTCGATAGCTCTCATATACTTGAAGGAGAAATGCTTTTCTTGAATTTATAATACAGATATTTGTATGGGAGGTGGTAGAAGGAGTGAAGCGGAGCTGATAATTTACACTTATTTCAATTATTAACAAACAAATTCTGGCAAAATTTGAAGTTTGTAATTTTTCTAGTTTTAATGGAAATCGATAAAATGCATTTAACAAAAATTATACATTTGTATGGGAGGGGGTAGAAGGAGTGTACGGATCAAAACAAATTTTTTTCGCATTATTAATATTTCTATTTGTATACTTTAAACAAAATATCAATTGATATCTTTAAAAGTTCGAAGAAAAATAATTTAATTTAAATTTCAAAATTTCGTGAAATTTGTATGTGAGGGGGTAGAAGGAGTAAGGTGAGGTTGATAATTATTTTTAAAATAAATTGCAATTCTAGTAGAACTAATCCTGACAAAATTTCGTCTTTTCAGCTTTACTTGTTTCAATGAAAATCGAAAATATGTATTTTTCAAAATTGTCCATTTGTATGGGAGGGGGTAGAAGTAGTAAGGGGATCGGGTCAATATTCCGTGGTAGTAATGATATCTATATCATAATACTTTGACCTAAATTTCAAGTCGATAGCTTAAATAGTTTCAAAGAAAAATCAATTTCCTATTATTTCATAATTTTATGAAATTTGTATGGGAGGGGGTAGAAGGAGTGGTGGGATGTAGCCCATTCACGAACTTCAAGTTTCTTTTTTGCTAAAAATGACATACAAAAGTTTTTAGCACTATAGCTCAAAGCTTTCGAGAGTTATGCTGTAGACGGACGGACAGACGGACAGACGGACAGACGGTCACTCGAAATCGAGGTTTTTGAGCGACAACAAATATTTTAGTACCCTTGGCGGCTCTGTGCGAGCGTTATTTCTTAGCGTTACAAACGGTAAGGCAAACACAATATACTCTCAGATTTCATTTAGAGTATAAAAAGTCGGATAACATGGCTCTGTAACGTTCACCGTTGACCGAAACGCTGTTCCCAGCCTCATTTTCGAAGAAAAATGGACCAATGATGCCAGCACTCCACAATCCGCACTCAAACTGTCACTCTCTGTGGATGCATTGGCTTCCCGACAATAACGTGTGGGTTTTCCGAGCTCCAGATGCGGCAATTTCGAAGCGATAACGAAGCCGATGGTCCTGCGCTTTCAATTGCTGAGTCAATTGGATCTTGTAAGCGAATAATCCGAGATCTCGTCTGTGCGTACCGTACGACGACGGGGACTATGAGTGTTGTCCACTAGCATTCCAGTCTCACGAACTTTTTGCACAAACTTGCGTACAGCAGGCGCGGTGGGTGCTTCATTTCGGCGAAAACTTCTTTTCAAAACATAAAAGAATTATGATTGGGCGTAAAGCCCAATCATATGATACTCTAGATGAAATGAGAAAGAGTTCAATGTACCGGAAAATATGTCACCTCCAATTCTTTTAAATAATTAATAGTGAATTTTGTATGGGAGGTGGTAAAAGCAGAGGAGGAAGGTTTGTAATTTTTGGATATGACACCTAATGTGGTATGCAAAATTTTTCGTGCTGAATTTAAGGTTTGTAGCTTTCATTATTTTCAATTGGACATAGTTTTCCAGATATTGAGGCATTTGTATGGGAGGTGGCAGAGGAAGTGGAGCGTTTAAGATGATTTTGAAACTGCTTATCATCACCCTTATCACCTCGCTTTGATTCAATTTCAAATTCGATAGTTCTAATATATATATTCGAAGGAGAAATGCTTTTCTTGAATTTATAATACAGATATTTGTATGGGAGGAGGTAGAAGGAGTGAAGAGGAGCTGATAATTTTTTTAGCATTTATTGCAATTATTAAAAAACAAATTCTGGCAAAATTTTAAGTTTATACTTTTTCTAGTTTTAATGGAAATCGATATAATGCACTTAACAAAAATTATACATTTGTTTAGGAGGGGGTAGAAGGAGTGTACGGATCAAAACACATTTTTTTCTCGATATTGATATTTATATTTTTACATTTTGTGCAAAATATCAAGTTGATAGCTTCAACAGTTTCGAAGAAAAATAATTTAATTTAAATTCCAAAATTTCGTGAAATTTGTATGGGAGGAGGTAGAAGGAGTGAGGTAAAGTTAATAATTTTTTCAATTCTGATTGCAAATATAATAAAAGTATTTCTGGAAAAAATTCGTTCTTATAACTTTGCTAGTTTCAATGAAAATCGAAAAACTGCATTTTTCAAAATTATGCATATGTATGGGAGGGGTTAGAAGCAGTGAGGGGATCGGATCAATATTGCCTCATATTAATGATATCTAGATCATAATACTTTGACCCTAATTTCAAATGGATAGCTTAAATAGTTTCAAAGAAAAATCAATTTCTGAAAATTTCGAAATTTCGTGAAATTTGTATGGGAGGGGGTAGAAGGAGTGGGGGGGGGTGTAGCCCGTTCACGAACTTAAAGTTTTTTTTTCCTAAAAATGACACACGACAAATTTCAGTACGATAACTCAAAGCGTTCGAGAGTTATGCTGTAGACAGACGGACAGACAGCAACTCGGAATCGAAGTTTTTGAGCGACAACAAATATTTCTGTACCCTTGGCGGCTCTGTGCGAGCATTATTTCTTAGCGTTACAAACGGTAAGGCAAACACAATATACTCTCAGATTTCATCTAGAGTATAAAAACGCACTGTTTGGGCAACACAACACTCACTTTGAAAATAAGTTTTCAATATTTCTCAATGTTGTTCAATTGTAAAGCGACTCATTTCGTTCCGCGGAGGTATGATACTGACTTTCTGTCAAGATTTCTAGCGGGAAACAGCTTTCAGTGTCAAAATAACCTATGATTTAAAAAGAAACCACTGGATGGCCCACCCTGTATATTAACTCTTCTTTTTCTACAATGGCACTACAGCCCAAATCGGACCTTGGCCTCCTGACATTCAGGTTTCTTAACATCTTTCATTACGTATTGTGAAAGGGTTGTTAGCCCTTCGCATAACCCTCTTTCTACGAATTTTTCATTTTCGTAGATTTAGGCGGCCAAGGAATATCCAAGCGGGCAATGTGCTGGAATTATATATATGGCGTCGACTGGGATTTGAACTCACGACCTTCGCATTATAAAATCAACACACACAATGCATATTAATTGTATAGCCATAACATTCTTAATAAAATAATAAAAGAAAAAATCGCATTAACTTAAAGAGGTGGAAATTGAATGCAGCAAGCAAAATTTGAACTTCTTGTAGAAAATCCAGCGGTGTACACATTCTGTGATCGTAACAATCAATCAAATTCCTGTTAAGACTCCCTATAGGAGCATATGGCAGAAACAGCTCTCTTCTACAAGGTGATCCTGAGCATCGGTCTTTAGCTGTTGCCAGGACTTATTTATTCCTCTGGCCTCCTCCTCAACTCCTTGCTTCCATGTGCTACATGATCGACCAACCCAATGTCTTCCTTGAGAATTATAATCTGGAGCCTGTTTGGCGATGTTTCGCTCTACCTTCCTCAAAGTGTAACCCATCCACTGCCACTTCCGCCTTTGAGTCTCAATGCCTATTTTGATCTGTCCTTGTGATCATAAGAGAAACCAACACTCCAGGTTATAAATTTTTTAAGGAGACTCAAAGTATTAATCGAGCCCCTAGAAAGAAAAAGAAAATCACGGACACGTGATAACATAATAGTGAAGAAGGTAGTGCAGAAGGCGAAGTCAAATGCAGTTTTTTTACAGAGGGATTTGGCCAAAAGGTGGGAAAAAATTGTGAGAAAAATATTGTCAGCTTTTAGTTTTAAACACGTTTCAACTCGGTGCAATTTAATCAGGCCCATGCCTCATTACCCACTGATTTCTCAATATGCACTAAGAACTGTATACCCGCTAAAAGTGCATTTTATCTTTTTGTTACTCACTAACTAACGATAGTGCTACGGGCCGAATTGTACCTTGGCTTCCTGTATATCACATATATCGGCTCAAAGACCGCATCCTCTAGTTCGGAAACCAGTGCCATCAAATCGATGTGTCAATAGAATCCTTCTAGCGCTTCAGTTCTTTTACAACTGGTTTTTGCCCATTGACATTCCCCCTAAGTATGCGTTTGGAAATTCTTCCATCATCCATCCGCTCCACATGACCAGCCCGTTATATTAAGCCGGCTCCACATACTGACCATAAGATATGGCAAGTCTCTCTTGGCCAACCTGTGAATGGAGAGGGATTGTTGTGACGTTGGAGAGGGATTGTTGTGACGTTGGCGCTTGCACTAGCCTCTTGCCATTGGGTGATCGGTTTTTGTCCCCCGTCTAAGGAACTGGTACATGCTCTCATGTCCCAAACTCTCCATCCACACACTGGTAACATATTTTGCTAGCTATCAGGCCAACAATTGTCAATCGTGACAGTGTTTTTTCTGTGCAGTTGTAATTTTGCATATAAACAACTATGACCATCTTCTTTTTCTACGGGGTTTCCTCTGACTTGCTAATAATTCTTCATGCTTATGTGCAGAAGTTACTGCACAAAAGGCATTAACAGCTGGCCTTTTTTTTTACAGAATGATCTGTGTTTTAGGCAATTTCGGCCTTTATGTGTGTACAAACACAGTCATGGAGGGAAGGAATGGGATTGGGAAGGTAGGGGAAGGGGAGTGAGAACGACCGTAACAAAAGGAAAAGCTGGAATATTTTTCAGTTGTACTGGCGGCTACTGACAAATATTTACAGATATTATATGTGCGAGATTACATATGGAATGCTTTGCATAGGAGAGGTATTCCAGATAAGGTCATAGCTATGATTAAAGAATCCTACGAAGATGCAAGGCGTCACGTCTTTCCTAGAAGAGAGCTGTCCGAGAGCTTCCCTGTGCGAACGGGTGTCAGACAAGGCTGCATATTATCACCAGCCTTGTTTCTGGTGGTAATAAATGACATCTTGAAAGCTGCACTGTTAGGTGGGGAAGGTAAAGGTCTTCAATGGAGACTATTTAACATCTTAAGTCACCTTGATTATGCTGATGACGTGTGTTTGCTTGCACATAACCGTTCGGACTTAGAGTCAAATATTCGCTCGTTGCATTCTAAATGCAAAGAGGCGGGACTGAAAATAAATGTGCGTAAGACCAAGTACATGCACAAAGGTTCGAACGCAAGCAAACCGATTTTCTTAACGGACAAGATGTTGAAAAGTACAAGATTTTTGTTATCTCAGAAGCACTGTCAGTATGGACGGCGGAGCCGAAAAGGATATTGAGGCTCGTCTAAATAAAGCTCGTCAGGTCTTCGGTATCCTTTCCCCTTTCTGGAGGTTAAGAGGGATCTCCCTTCACATGAAGTTGCGAGTTTTTGATGCTTGCGTCGAATCTGTGTTGTTATATGGTTGTACTACGTGGAAAGTGACCGTTCGACTTACCAAGAAACTACAGACTTTCGTGAACCAATGCTTCCGACGCATTTTAGGAATATTCTGGCCAGAAGTGATCTCGAACGACGAACCTTGGAGTACAACTGGCCAGACTAAAATAGGTATTGAGATTCAAAGGCGGAAGTGGCAGTGGGTCGGTCATACTGTGAGAAAATTAGAGCGAAACATCGCCAAACAGGCTCTGGATTATAATCCTCAAGGAAGACGTCGGGTTGGTCGACTATGTAACACATACAAGCGAGCAGTTGAACAGGAGGCCAGAGGAATAAACAAGTCCTGGCAACAGGTTAAGGCCGATGCTCAGGATCGCGCCTTGTGGAAGAGAGTTGTTTCTATCCTATGCTCCTATAGGGGTCTGAACAGGAATTTGATTGATTGATATGTGCGACTGAATGATAGAAAGTGAACAGAAACCTACCTCTACTGAGAATATAGGCCTGCTTGAAGTGAAACTGGTACACAGTTTGCCCATTTTATTTCGAATAATTTTTCATCGCCAGTGGCAAATGAAAATTCGCGCTTAAAAACAAACCCATTGTCTGGAGTGGTGATCGAACCCACGATCTATTGACTGTAAAACAAGCGCGCTGACCAACATGCCACGGAAGCCTTCTAAGTCATCAGACATGGCGTTGGCTTTGTAACTTTTGAACTGACAAGTTGGTGGTTGTTAAGCCAATGTGTGGAGCCGGTTTAAGGTTGCTACAGATAAAATGTCATATTTCGGGATAAAGCGAAGCTAGTTCCGATTTTCATGTTATATAAGATATTCAAAAATCAATAAATATACTTACATTTGCTTGAGAAATTATTTCAAATTTTGACTTTATTGAGGTCGGAGAGAAAAAAAACCCTGAAAGCGAGTTAAAAACTTTTGTTTTGCGAATTTAAACTTGACTCAACGCAACGAAGGCAACCAGAAATATCAACAGGCCATATGGAGCTGGCACGGTAAACGACTTAGACGAAACTGTGAGGGGCGTAACAGTGGAGTTGGAGGTGCTCTTTTGGATAGTTTCCCAGCACTTGCAACAGCTGGGAAAAGTCAAAATGCTTGATGAATAGTGAAATGTGATTTTAAGTGTACGACAATCGTCGTCGATCGGACAATGGCTAAATGCTGATGAGGCGCCAATGCACATCCCAAAAACAATCCTCCATCCGATGAAGATAATCGCGACTGTTTTGTGGTCTGCAGTTGGAGTTTTTCACTATTCCTTTTTCCAACATGGTGCAACCCTTAATGCAGAAAAGTATTGTACCCAACTCGATGAAATGCATAAAAATATGCGAGTACAACGACCCAGATTGATCAAAGGAGATTGAGTTAAACTGCTACAAGAAAACGCAGGAACTCAAGTACCAAGAACAATGGCCCAAAAATTAAACCAATTTGCAGATTACAGTACTTTAGATAACACATTTGAATTTGACTCTGCTGCAGATTCTCACAAGCAATCTATTGCTTCTAAACACAGGGAGTTATTCGGTTCGCTGGACTCTGATTTAAACCTTGAATGGGGCAAGAAAAATAGAGTAGAGTTCAATGCTGCTAAAACACGGGTCTGTCATCTATCCCTTAAATATAATGTTCCAGCTTCGTCGTCTAATTTAGCCTTTAATGGCGTATCAATTAGCTCTTTAGATGAGTTTATCGTAATGCAAAGTGGGGGTCTAACGTGCACGTGGCGTTTCAAGTGCAGTGAAAAAAACACAAAAATTTAAAATTTTTGAATTCAATTTTCAGGTAGAAACTTCAAAATTTGTGGAATGCATTTTAAAAAAAATCCCTAAAAGTATGAAATATTAACTGGCCGAATACCATGAAAACTTCGTTTCAACTATTTGTAAAAGTTTTCATGCAAAATTTCAAATTGATAGCTTTTAATAGTTAGATGATTATGGATTTGTTAGAAATGGTCGAAAAATTAATTTTGTATGGGAGGGGGTAGAAGTTTTAAGGATATTCGACCAGTTAATATTTCATACATTTAGGAATTTCTTTTAAATGCATTTCACAAATTTTCAAGTTCTTACATTAAAATTTCATTCAAAAATTTTTAGTTTTTGTGTTTTTTTCAATGCACATGAAACACCTTGTGCACGTTAGACCGGGGGGTCGGTTTATAACAATTGTGGAACAAATTATTATTTTACATGTGTCTACATGCAAAATTTAAACTTTGTATCTTTCAGCAGTCACTCAAATTTTTCGACATTTCTGCTTACCACCTCCCTCCTCTTACATTTCTATCTAAAATGTTTACCAAAATTAAGTACTATCTAGCTCCATAATTTGATGAAGTTTTGATTTGATATCTGTACTCAGTTTTGAGATATAACGGTTTGAAATTTTAAAAAGTGCACCATTTTTGAAATGCTCCCCATTTCCCTCCACTACCGCTACGGTCAAATTTTATATATTTTTTTTGTATTTTGCTAGTATAGCTCAATATACGTTTTAAGTTTCAATTACGTAGCTTCAGAGATAGTTGGGATATTGAATTTTAATTGTTTTCTTTGCCCCCCCTGATCCTTCCCCTTACAATAATTAGCCTCCTTCTAAGGTGATTTTGGTGGATCTGTATTGATCTTAAAATTTGAATATGGTAAGCGATTTCGAAGATATAATCATTTAAAAAAAATCCGGCCGAGAATTCGTTCTTAGCCCCCCCTTTTCGGACGCCAATGGATAAAAAAATTAAATTATTTTTAAAGTTTGTCCCACAACCTTCTCTATATCTGTACTGATTTTCAACTTTTGTAACGGGACGAAGTTTGAGTGACCTCATCGTGCTACATATTTTTAAAGGGGTTTCTTCCAAGTTCGATCAGCACTTCCTGCCGGCTAGATCAGGAGCAATGGGGGTGGGAGGAGGTACTTGGAAGGTCACCCTTCCTTGTTCGTGCTGTAATTTATTGTAATCAAGGATCAACGAGAAAAAAAATCGTGGTCCGAGAAGCTGTAGGAAAACGTCACCAGGCAGTCCATCTCAGAGCTCCCATATGAGGCCTTACTCCTCACTCATCCTTCGAGAGACAAGAAACCAAAAAAAGGAAATAGTCGAAAAAAACACAAAAAAAATGTTCCTAAATACGGACAGAAATATTAACATAGAAAAAAAAAGCATGAAATAATATTTTAAAGTTTAATGAATAAGGAAATAATGAAATTTAAGTAATAAAAAAAATAAATAAAAAAAAATATAAAAACTGTTTCTTTTTTCTTCGATGGGGCCCTTGCTGCATTGGAGTCATCTCACGCCATCATACGCCTCGAGCACAATTTTTTTTTTTATATGTATAGTTCAATTATTATTATCAGTTAAGGTTATTAGGTTTATTTTCTATTTTTTTTCTTTTATTTATTTTTCACTTTAAGATCCAAGATCTTCTTTTTTTTATATTCAAGTTATTTATTTATTTATATATGTTTTAAATTTTTTCTTTTTTTTTTTTTTTTCACACGCCATCTTTTCTTCAATATCACAAAAAAAGAAACTTTTTTTTTCCAATCCTCTTTCTTTTTGACCTCTCTAGTCGAGTCCCTAGTAACGACTCTCCTGGCAAATTTTTCTGCTTTCGTTTTTGGCGGGCAGACCAGAAGTAGAAAAACCAGTTTTTTCTTCTGATCGGTAATTTTGGCGCCAAAAAAAAATTATTGCAGTACTGCCCTAATTAATTTTATACATGTTAAATTTTTTTTTGATTTCTTTTAAATTATTGTTATTTTGTCTCAATTACATAAAAACTACCTATGTATTTAGGAACAAGTGAATAAACGCGGCTGAACATAAAAAGGATGATAATGAAAGTAAAGCCCCTAGAAACAAGAAAAAAAATATATTGCAATGCAAAGAAAATGATTCGCAACACTTTCTATCTGGATTCGTGGTGGAGATAATAGCAAGTATAGTTTTCGACTTTTTCCCTCCCCCCGCCTCACCCTTCCACCTAACACCCCCCAAAATTTAGAAAACAAAGCTCACTTACCCAATCAACAATCTACCCAAAAACGAACATTCTACCTTTAGCGGTCTCGGAGATATGAGTCCATATGTACGGCGTACGGCGGAACGGATTTTTTTTTTTTGCATTTTTAGGCTAATTTAGTCATGAAACGCGAAAAAAAAAATTTCAGTGTAGCAAAGTTTTTTTTTTCTTGTGTCGATCACAATACTTTATTATTAGAATAATTATGTAACATAATATCATGAGTAATCAATAAAATAAATTTTTAAGCACGAAAACAATCCTAAAATATAACCGTAGCTTTAGCCATCCCAGTGAATGTAAGCCCTTAATATTGATTTAATTTTTTTACTGACATTTCGGTAATGAAGATTTGTTTTTAAACACATCAAATTTTGCAATTAATAATTCCTGAATACGACATTAATTTAATATCAAAACATAAAAAATATGTGAAATAGTAATTTAAAAGTGACATTTATCCGATTTGTTGTCTAATGCGGATATTTGTCATTTTGTTAATCTGATATATGCCATCGAGCATATATGAGTGAGAATTTAATAAGCAAATATGTCAAGTCCTTCCGGATTAACTGACGCTTCATTTCAAGGAAACATTTAAATTTGTCATATTTTTGCATCCCTTACACTAATGCAATGTGTGTTCAATTTCGATGAGACAGCAAACTATTCTTGACACAAATAATGTAGAACATATTTCATATTCGCCTTTTCATGGCAATTTCACAGTCCTCGAGTCTTCCTTCACTGCATCCTGACTCTACCGACCTTAGATTTCGCTGTTATTATTGTTTATGAGTGCAGACTAAATGAAACACATCCGCTCTCCTCGTTTCGCTTTTTCTCTTTCACTCTATTTTATAAGTCCTGTCATCCGGAACGGACATTGCAAAGGACTATTCCATAGCATAGAGGGAAAAAACATTCGAAGACTATAAAAGGCACACTGTGTCATAGCTCATAGGACTGAAAATGCGGATAGGAATGTCATGGCTATGTCGAGACAGAAAGGATTTGTTGGAAAAAAACATTTTCGATTATGACACACATTTGATATATATTTCTATATCGTTATGATACGATGACATTGAGAACAAAGAGCAGATCTGTTTCTGACCCATGTCTGTCGATTTCATGAAAATTTATATGACTTTGATGGAGAGTGTCACTGCCATTCTATCGATAGCGTCGACAATGTTTTGTCGATATTCTGCTCTGTCGAAATGGCCGATCTTGCAGTGTGATTTTTTTGGAGTAGGTCTTGGCGGAAGAGCGATTCTTGATTGCGTTAGCAATTCAACTTAGTATGGCAATGACGGAAGAAGACGTTTCCATAGCAGTTCACTTATTTCTTGAAGAAAAATTCCACATTTAAGTTGTCAGTCAAAATAATTTTTTAGTCAAATATTTAAAAATATCCAAATTTTATTCTGATTCAAAACGAATTCCTAACTCAAATTTTACTTTATTAATATATAAAAAATAAATATTGGAATCTGTTTAAATTAATGAGATAAATTTTTTAGAGCAGAAATTAATTACTAGAATTAGAAGACGACTGTGCTTATAGGGAGCTGATATATCTGGATCGCCGGGCCACTAGTTTTTTGATATATACCTAGTCCTGTCATAAATATTGTTACAAGATTTTTTTACTACAAAAATAAAACTGCTGGTTGGATTTGAATTTTTTTTTAGTTTGTTATTGTGTCAATAGTAAACTTCAAAATTAAAAAAAAATATACAAAATGGCCACCATTTACCTTAACTCAGCGCCGAAGTCTGTGAGGCTCATCATCGATCGTTCAACGGACGATATCCATGGGAAAATGGTCCACAGCTGCTACCAATGCCCGCTTCAATGACTTCAGGTTGTGGTGGTGTCTTTTACAAACCATGTCCTCTAAAATTGACCACAATTTGTAGTTAAGCGGATTAATGTCTGGGCTGGCTGCCGGCAAATATTCAGTTCTAATAAACTCAGGTACTTGATTTGCGTGCCACTGTTGAGTTGTTTTGGCCTTATGAGCGGGCGCAGGATCTTGTTGGAATAGCCGTGGTTTGTTTTGGAACATGGTTTGATTCAAGAGCTCCACTATATTCCTTAAAATGTCTCACTGATAGTTTTCTGCCACAGTTTTAACACCGTTTTCACAAAAATATAAGGAAGCGACGCTGTCATAGGATGCTACCTACCCAACTATCACTGATGCCGGATAATGACCTCATTCAATCCTTGGCACCAGTTCACTGGCTTTCTTGAGAGATCGTGCATATACTTCATCATCCTGCTTATTAAAAGTTTCATCCACGGTAAAGTTTTTTGTTCAGTAAAACAGGATTTTTTTGTAATTTCCTTTACCGTACAGCGATAACAGGTGTCTTGAATTTTTTTTCCGATTTTTTTTTAATTCAACGATAAGGCGCTGTGCTGTTTGTCGTTTGAAAGCCCCAAGGCCCAAGTGTTGTTTAACTATGAAGCTCATGGTTTTCGGCGCTATATCCATTTCACGAGCCATGATTCGGAATTCGATTGATTTGTTACTTGACAACTTTAATAGCCTGTGGCGTACGGGCCGTCCGAGACCGGTCGGATCTTTTACGGTCGCTTAGATTTCCAGTAACAGCAAACAACTTAATAGTACGATTTAATAAATCAAAAATACGAGATCTTTCTATTCCACACTTATGAAGAGCAATAACAGCAATACGGTTCTCTTTCTCGGACGGCTTAAGCTATACTAAAATGGTTTGGCGTATTTGTAGTGCACATATCAACTGTTAAAACTTGCAACATAGCATTTGGCTGCGTTAAGGCTTTCAGCCGCAAAATTTGTATCAATGTTTATGGCAGGACAAAGTATAGTTTCCTAAATAGATAGCTCAATAAAATTGCTCCCACCTGGCTCTCGGTTGCACCGCAGTTAATTTAATTTCGTTTTTATTCACTGGAATTTCGGATGGGCGCAATGTTTGCATTCTGCTACTAAGCCACTGAAACTAATAAACTTATCTCGCCAAAATGTAGTTATCTCGTTAATGTACAGATTTTTTTTATGTGGCGAATCCTTTAAACACGGAGATTTAGGGTGTAGTATTTTTTGGATCTGAAAGTTTTCATGGAACTTTTACGTTGCAAAGGATTTAATGAAAAAAATAAATTCTGCAAGTTTGTAGGTACTGCCGTTAGGTCTGGAAGTTTTCGCGCAAACATGTTCAAAAATATTGGCGTTCTGTCTGAAGCAGAGCCCCATTTTTTCCCGACCACTCGCATCCTTCTTTGTTGAGATTTACCCGAGTTATCGTCGAGATAAACATACTTAAATAAAATTATCACGATTAAAAAAGTTCCCTGTTATTATTTCATAATATGGGAAACTAAAAAATTCGAAGCAATAAAATACAAATCATTGACAAATTTAAATTTGTTTATTGACACTTTTTTAAAAAAAAATAACCTGATTTTCTTGGGGCTCCCTTTTCGATGAGAAATCGGCATCTTACGAATAACACTCCAGGAAGTAAAATGGTCGATGTTCTGCGATGGTTTTTTTAATTAACGTGCCAAGTTACGTACTCATTTTATACTCTAGATGAAATCTGAGAGTGTATTGTGTTGCCTTACCATTTATAACGCTAAGAATTAATGCTCGCACAGGGTACAGAAATATTCGTTGTCGTTCAAAAATCTCTATTTCGAGTGACCGTCTATCCGTAAGTCCGTCTGTCCGTCTATCCGTCTGTGGGTCTGTCTACAACATAACTCTCGAACGCTTTGAGCTATCGTGCTGAAATTTGTTGTGTGTCATTTGTAGCTAAAAAGTAACTTTAAATTCGTGAACGGGCTATATCCCCCCACTCCTTCTACCCCTTCCCATATAAATTCCGAAATTTTAAGAAATTGAGTTTTCTTCGAAACTATTTAAGCTATTAACTTAAAATTTCAGTCAAAGTAAATTATGTACATATAATTACCGTTACAAAATATTGAGCTGATTTCCTCACTCCTCCTATCCCCTCCCACACAAATACACAATTTTGAAAAATGCGTTTATTGGATTTTCATTGAAACAAGCGAGAATTGATTTTATTATAATTGCAATCAGTTTTGAAAAAAAATATCAACTCCACCTCATTCTTTCTACCCCCTCACATACAAATTTCACGAATTTTCGCAACTATCATTAAATTAGTTTGCTTTAAAACTGCCAAAGCTATGGACTTGAAACTTTTTGGAAAGTATCACAAGAAAAATATTATTGACGACGGAAAATTTTGGTTTAATCCGCATACTCCATCCACTCTCTCCCATACAAATGCATAATTTTGATAAATGCATTTAATCGATTTTTATTGAAACTAGAAAAAGTGCAAACTTCAAATTTTGCCAGAATTTGCACCTTAATAATTGCAATAATTGCTAAAAAAATTATCAGCTTCGCTTCACTCTTTCTACCCCTCTTATACAAATATCTGTACTATAAGTTCAAGAAAAGCATTTCTCCTTCAAACATATGAGAGCTATCGACTTTGAAATTGAAACAAAGCATGGCGATAACGATGTTGATTAGCAGTTTCAAAATGATCTAAAACCTTCCATATCCTCTGCCACCTCCCATATAAACGCTAACTTTGTGCATTCCACATTCGGTGTCATATACAAAAACACCAAACCTCCCCACTCTGCTTCTATCACCTCCCATACATAAGTCATTATTCAAAAAAATTTGAGATGACATATTTATATGAAGTTGGTTATGATTGTCTGTAGACCGGGAATTGCCAGTCTAACACTTCCCCTCAATTTCTGGTCAAATTAGGGCTTCTTGTGAAATTGCTGATCGAGCCCCATTGAATCGATGCATTTTAAGTGTTTGATCCTTGGCAAAGCTTTGGTCAAAACGTCCGCCGTCATCTCCTGTGTAGGGATGTATCTTAAATTAAGTGGTCCACCGGAAATGACATCTCGTATAAAATGATGCCGAATATCGATGTGCTTGGTCCTGCCGTGAAATATTGGATTTTCTGCTAGTTTCAGCGCTCCCTGATTGTCGCTGAATACGGTAACCTTCGATGAGTTGTCTGGACTGAGAGATTTTAACATTCTCTCTAAAAGTATGGCTTCCTTTGCAGTCTCGGTCAAAGCCAAACACTCGGCCTCGGTCGAGGATAGTGCCACGGTTCTCTGCTTTCTCGATTCCCAGGATATCGCTCCTCCGTTGAATATAAAAACATATCCAGTGTAGGATCGTCTGTCAATGGGACAGTCCACCCAGTCTGAATCAGTGAATCCAATGAGCGGATCCGTATGTAATTCCAATTTTGGATGTTCCTTTTAGGTATCTCAGAACACGCTTTGCGGCGTTCCAGTGTTCTCTATTATAGTTGTTCAGGAACTGACTTAAATAGCTTGCAGCGTGAGCTATGTCTGGTCTCGTTGCTGTGCTCAAATACATTAGAGCACCCACTAATTGTCGGTATGGTAACTTTAACGTTTCTTCATCCATTATGTGCTCAGGGAGCGTCAATTTTATCCCTGGATCCATCGGCGTCGCAACTGGTTTGGAGTTCGTCATGCCGAATTTATTGAGTAGATCGTTGATATACCCTTCTTGATGTATGGTGATGTTAGTGTTACTACGAACAAAATCGATGCCGATGCAATAATTGATTTCACCATCAGAAATTTCTTGAATCGTTCGATTTCCTTCTTATTCGTTGAGGCTATTATGATATCATCTACATATATCGCAATGAGAATTTCCTGTTTCCCATTCTGTATCCTGTACACACAGAAATCAGCTTCTGGCGGTGTGCCTCCGTATTCTGTTATTGCCTCAGTAATTTTTGTATACCAGCTCCGTGCAGCTTGGCGTAGTCCATAAAGGGCCTTTTTCAGAATACATACCTTGTCACCGCCTCTGATTTCAATCAGCATTTTCTTCACCTGTAGTTTTACTGCTTGCGACGTTGACTTATTGTCTTGCGATTTGACAAAATTGGAATGTTTTTTACGGCTGCTGCAACGTTTATTTCCTTCCGAAACTCGTAAAGCATAACATTCCGTAAATGCACCTTATCGACACTCATTTTGAAAGTAAGCAGTTTGTATCTACACAAATTATTTTGTTTCAAATGAAAGCTACACATGTCACCTTTCCAACGATCTGTCTTACGTAGATGGCAGTATTAATGACAACACTTTACGCCGCTTCTAACGCCATCTATTGCACCTCCGCACAAACTTTTGCACTCGCCCAATATTAGTGACTCCGTATCACCACTATATAGTTTGTTCGTGCGAAAATGTCAAGTTTTGTGCCGAATAAGCGTCATTTGCGGGAACTTTCGATTTACTTCTTTAATTTGAAGCAATCTGCAGTTGAGGCGCATCGAATGCTTGTAGAAGCATATGGCGAGACTGCTTTAACTGAGAGAAGTTGTCGTGCTTATGCTGTGTATTTGGTGGGATCAGCTTGGTGTTATGTCTTATGAGTTGCTTACACCTGGCGAAACCATTAATGGAGCTCTCTACCGAACACAATTAATGAGATCGAACCTAATACTCAAGGAAAAACTCCAGACACGACAAGATTATTATCCTACATTACAATGCTCGTCCACATATTGCAGCGCCGGTCAAAACCTATTTGGAAACATTTAATTGGGAAGTCCTACCCTACCCGCCGTATTTACCAGACATAACCCCTTTCGATTATCACTTTGTTCTGATGGCACATAATCTGTCTAAGCAGGACTTTACATCATATGAAGATACTAAAAAAATTGGGTCGATTCGTGGATACCCATAAAAGATGAAGATTTCTTCCGACGTGGTATCTGAATGCTGCCAGAAAGATAGGAAAAGGTAGTGGCTAGTAACGGACAATACTTTGAATAAAAAGTAATGTATCGTTCTGTATCGTTCTTTCAGAATACATTCCTAATTTGTAACAGAAAACGGCGGAAACTTATTTATACTCCTAATATAATATATTTTTTTGTATTCCGCTTTTGTCTCTATGTTTTTTTAAGGAACCGAACTCAATTCAGAGGGTCACCCTATAATGCTATGCACAGTTGTGTCGGTATAGGAATTTGAAAAAAAAGCTAAAGTTGGGTCAATTTAATTTGGGTGGAGAAAGATGAAGGTGACGGTTTACATTACTCTTGAAGCACTGGATGTTGAAGTCGTTGGGAAACACTTTAGGTGGCAATGAATTCCAAAGTCTTGATGTTCGGGAAATGTATATTTTAATTTCCAATTACATAGCTGAAGATATAGTTGAGATAATTTCAAGTGTTTTTCTTCTTTGCCACCCCCCCCCCTTACAATTTCTCCCTTTTAGTAAATTATAGTGCCTCTTAATTCGTCTTAAAACAAAAAAAAAATTTGGATCACATATTTTTGAAGATATAATCATTTGAAAAAAAAAACATAACAGGACTACGATTGGGACCTAATCGTGTGATACTCTACACGAAAGAGAAATGTTTTATTTTAAAAAATTTCGTAGGAGAAGTGGTAGAGGGGATGACGACATTGAACTTTTCTTTACATCACGCTAAGGTTGCTATCATAATGTTTTATACAAAATGTAGGATTAAAAAATTTAATATGTACTGAGAAAATTAGTGTATTGGATTTAGTGAAGCTGTGCAGATTGTATGGGACGTGGTAGGAGGAGTATGAAGTTACTCATGACTTTTTTAGAAATAACTGCGAACATCATTTAATTGACATATTTTAAATTGCAGAACAGTAGCATTCATACTTTTCAGGAAAGTCGACTTTTTGTAAAGTTGTTGAATTGTGTCAAATTGTATGGGAGGGGTTAGAAGGAGTGAGGCTAATCACCTAATTTTTTTTTTGATCTGACTAGTAATTCTAAATAAATATTTAGTGCATAATTTCAGCTCGATAAATTGTATACGCACTGAGTAAATCGGTTTTTAGTATTTCATAAAAAATAAACTGCCAACAAGTCGGGCGAAACTTTATTATTCTTGGGACAAGTTGCGGATGAGTGGAAAGTCAATATGCAGGTTAGAGTGGTTAGGGAAGGCTAAGTGAAAGGTAGTTTTTGGGCAGGACTGTTAACAATATTTCATTCGTTTCTGTAAGTTTGGGTTTTTATGAGGGGAGGAGTAGGGGTAATAGTAAGGGTGGGTGGATGTTAATAGCTTTTTAATTAATTGTTTGAATCACGTCCAATATTCTCTGTATAGAATGTGTTTCATAGACGAAGTTGCATAGAATTTTCATAAAATTCGGTGTATTTTACATTCATGAAACCGAACATTTGTATGGGAGGGGGTAGAGAATATAAGGGAATCGTAAAATTTGATACGCAGTTTTATTTCGCGTCTCTTGTAAGGTAATTCTATAGAATTTCACGTTCGTAGCTTTTAGTTTGTTGGTTATTAGTTGATTTAATGAAATTGGTCGAAATCATAGTTTTGTATGGGAGGGGGTAGAAGCGCAAGCGCGATTTCAAAACTTTTAAAACAACTTCATTTGAATTATTTTTATAAGCCTTTGTGCCAAATTTGAAATTGATAACTTTTAATAGTTAGGTGATAATTGATTTCTTGAAAATGGTCGAAAAAATAATTTTGTATGGGAGGGGTAGAAGTGTTAAAGGTTTTCGACCAGTTAATATTTCGTATATTTAGGGATTTTTTTTAAATGCATTTCGCAAATTTTCAAGTTTCTACCTTAAAATTTCACTCAAAAATTTTCAGTTTATGTGTTTTTTTCAATGCACATGAAACACCTTGTGCACGTTAGACCGGGGGGTCGGTTTATAATAAATATGGATCAAGATATTATTATTTTTCTATGAGCATTAAATATAGATATTCACATGCAAAATTTTAACTTTGTATCTTTCACCAGAGCCCTAAAAAAATCACTCAAATTTTTCGACATTTTTGCTTATCACCTCCCTCCCCTTACACCTCCCAACTTAAAATTTTTACCATATTTAATCAATATGTAGTTCTACAATCTGACAAATTTTTGATTTGATATCTGTACTCTTTTTTGAGATATAAGGATTTGTAATTTTGAAAAGTGCGCCATTTTTTAAATGCTTCCCATTTCCCCCCACTACTATTATTTCGGCACGTTATATTTTTTTTGTATTTCCCTAGTATAGCTTAATATACGTTTTAAGTTTCAGTTACATAGCTTAAGAGATACTTGTGATATTAATTTTTAAGTGTTTTTCTTTGCACCCCCCCTGACCTTCTCCCTTACAATAACTAGCCGCTTTCTGAGCTGGTTCCGATGAAACTATATGCCACCTTGACGGTCTCTAAATATTATTTTTTTACAATAATTAATTTCGAAGATATAATCATTTGAAAAAAAAATTTGGCCGACAGTTGGTTCTTAGCCCTCCTTTCCGCACCCCAATGGATAAAAAAATTAAATTATTTTTAAAAGTTGCCTCACAAACCCCTCTATATGTATGTTGAGTTTTAGCTTCCTAGCTGTTACCATGGTTGAGATATTTGAACTCGTATTTTTCGGTTTAAGCGCTCCCTCCGACTCCCGCTGAACCCGTACACCTCCAAAAATGGGTATCCGCCTGACATCCACAACTATCTACAATCCCCCCAAAAATGAACTTTCTATCTTGAAGAGTTTGGGAGTTAATGTGCGCTGAGCGTACACGTCGGCGTACGGCGTACAGACAGACGTATTTTTTTTTTTGCATTTTTAGGCTAATTTAGTCATGAAACGCGAAAAAAAAAAATTTCAGGTTAGCAAATTTTTGTTTTTCTTGTGTCGATCACAATACTTTATTATTATAATAATAAAGTAAAACTAATACAGTCCAAGTTTGCAACGAATTACAGATCATGTGGTTTGATTGAATTTCACTTTAATATCTGTATTCAATGTTGAGTTAAAATGATTTTTAAATCACCTGCTTTTCCGCCCTCTTCTCTTATACACAAGTATTAAAACCCATTATCAGCAAGTATAGCTTAATTTATATTCCAAGTTTTAATTACATAGCGTAAGAGATAGTTGAGATATTAATTTTTAATTCTTTTTCTTTGCGTCTCCTCCTGACCCTCACCTTTAAATTAAAAAGTATTGGCATCCTTCTAAGTTGATTATGGTGAACATATATGTTATGCAACTTATTAAAATACGAAATTTTCGTGGGGAGAAATTTCGAAGATAAGA
This sequence comes from Chorisops tibialis, assembly GCA_963669355.1. Taxonomy (NCBI): domain Eukaryota; kingdom Metazoa; phylum Arthropoda; class Insecta; order Diptera; family Stratiomyidae; genus Chorisops; species Chorisops tibialis. The sequence goes on along the minus strand of OY770262.1, from coordinate 79,968,756 downwards.
TCATTTAAAAGAAAAAAACACTCGACCGACAATTTCTGTCGTAGACACCCCCCCCCCGCCCCGGCCCTTTTCGGACCCCACTGGACACAAAAATTTAATTACTATTGAAATTAATCTATCAATCAAATTCCTGTTAAGAGCCCCTATAGGGGCATAGGACAAAACAACTCTCTTCCACAATGCGCGATCCCGAGCATCGGCCTTAAGCTGTTGCCAGGACTTGTTTATTCCTCTGGCCTCCTGCTCAACTGCTCGCTTCCATGTGTTGGTCGACCAACCCGACGTCTTCCTTGAGGATTATAATCCAGAGCCTGTTTGGCGATGTTTCGCTCTGGTTTCCTCAAAGTATGACCGATCCACTGCCACTTCCGCCTTTGAATCTCAATACCTATTTTAGTCTGGCCATTTGAACTCCAAAGTTCGTCGTTGGAGATCGATTCTGGGCAAAATATTCCTAAAATTCCTAAAATGCGACGGAGGCATTGGTTCACGAAGTTAATGCCACAAACCAATTTATATATATATGTGTCGATTTTAAGTTTCATGCCTCCTTTGCGGTTCTAACATTGTAGAGCCTCCTCCGTAAACTCCCCCAAAATTTATTTCCATTTCAGAGTTTATATTTTTTTCCCCAATTCGATCATAACATTTCATTACAATAAATTGAAATCAAATATTCATGTATTGAATTTTCCATTTTTCTTTTCAGGAAAGTGGATAACTTAGACCGCGGATATTCCGCGGTAGATTATGTCTCGCGACGATTACAATCCAATTCCCGCTGTTAATTCTGGCGTACGAAGTCCAGGTCGTTCCACACGACGTTTAACCGAATTGCCAACTGTGGATCGTTCGCCATCTCGAGATTACGGATCTCGTGGAAGTCCTTTAGGTAGCTATTAAAAAAAATCACAATTCTTCAACTATTTTTTATGAAAGTTTTCTTCTTCTTAAAATCAGTGAATAAATCGCTTAAAGTAAATCTAAAATTATATAGTTGCTTAAGAAGAAGCTAATAAAAGTAAATTATTAATTTAAACAAAAAAAAAAATATATTATTAAAAATTGCAAGTTTACTACAAATAACATTAAAATTTTTTTTACTATAACATAATCTCTAATATAATATTTTTAAACGCAAAATTTATGAAAATTGTTTGATAAAATTTAATTAAAATCAACTTTTCTTTACTAACATCACGCATGCGCATGTGAATTGATTTTCATTTTATTTTTATCTTTCATAATTTCATTTAAAATAATTTTCTGATTTCTTTTTTGTATTTGTTTATGAAACTTTGTTTTTGTTTTTTTCGTTATGAACAAAAAGACACGTTTGTTTGCAATGAGCTGCTAAAAAAAATTATTGAGCATAATTCAAAGCAAAATGCTTGCGTGATTGAGATTGAAAACTTGTTAAACGGATGCAACAAGCAAAAGTAGTTTGAGATTTTTTTTTTAAAGTTTGTTTTAGTGATAAAAAAAGAAAAGAAAATATCCCGAGCAACATAAATATAAATCCTTGTAGTCAACTTGGCTGACTTGCTGCCTGATTTAATCAAGAAACCATCCGGTCGAGACAGGATACTCCAATTTATGGTCTCCAATTAATACCTCTTAGATTGCCGGAAGTGAGACACGAACAAGTACAAGTCTGTGTTATATTTTTATGTATAGAAAATAGAGGCGAACAGGACTCGGCACTCAGGATAAGGAAGAGACTGATTATAAAGACGTTTTCTCGGTAAAGTTGATTTCGTTTATTAACGAACTAATTGAAAGTTAATTTGTTTGTTAGGTTATTTATTTTTTATTTATTATTACTTTTTTGTTTTGCTTCAGGAAATTATATAATTTTAGATTATTGATGAGTGTTAAGTTATCGATGAAAGACATTCAATATAGCCTAGTCTACCCACCTACCTAGACTAAAAATCCAAACTTTTAGAGACAGTGTTTCGTATTTCTGTTGCAATTCATGGAGTGGCAACAGTATTATTCTACTGGACACGAGGGTAATGATTTCATTCAATAGTAAAATAAAATATTTTTTTTTCGATGTGTTTTTTTTTTTTGTTGGTTTTCCATCCAAAGTAATTGAACATTTACTTTTAATATTTAATTAGTAATATATCATTCATGCCGTCAACAGCAATCATGCCATTCTTAGCTGCCAATTGCTTTTTTGCGACAGAATCGCTTAGGAAATCACCACCGAATCTCAAGATTCTCCAGAAAATTGTTGTTTTATCGTTTTCAAGTTAGGTGTAGCCTAATGGGTAGCATGTTGGTCTACAATGCGAATATCGTGAATTCAAATCCCGGTCAACGTGAAATTCCAGCACACTGCCTCCGTAGGGAGACGTGGGTCACCTCAAATTTCATAATTACAAAAAAAAAAAAAAAATATGCTTAGCAACCTAGGGACCAGAAAGCCAAGGCCTGATTTACGCAGAAAATTAAATCGTTGCTAATTTAACATCTAGAGAACTGTATTTGATATTTTAAAAGAGCTGAGCCGGGAAAACTTAATGCCTTCTTGAAAGCATTTTGACGAAATTTATGCTTTGCATGGAATGACTATAGCCTGCATTCGAAGTGCAAAACGGCGGAAGATTATTGAGTGTATAAAAGGATATAAAATATCTAACTCTATCATGTCCTGCGTTTGGCAAGCTTTGCGCGAAATTCAAATCTTTTACCTTTAATAGCCACCAATATGCCTTCTTTGAAATTTGGCACTAATGTAATCGTTAAGAATCTCAAAAAATTTGTTATTAGAAAATGTACTAGGCCAGAGGGAAACAAAAGATTCGAAAGATTTTCCTCGTACCTGAAAACTAGCAGATGCTCAACCATTATTTGAGAAGCAAATTGTACCCCGAAAATTATCGCCTACAGACATTATTGTCGCGCTATCTTAAGCGATTGTAAATGCTATCAACCGCAAAGTCAACCAACTATAAAAATTTGGTGAAAGCATAGTTTCTGCATAGTTCCTACGAAGATGCAAGATACCGCATCTAACACAAATGAGAGCTGCCCGAGAGTTTACCTGCGCGAACAGGTGTCAGACAAGGCTGCATATTATCACCAGCCTTGTTTCTGGTGGTAATAAATGACATCTTAAAAGCTGCATTGGAAGATGGGGAAGACTAAGGTGCGGGGACTGTTTAACACATTAAATCACATTGATTATGCCAATGACTTGTGGTTCCTTGTACGCATCCGTTCGAACTTAGAGTCAAATGTTCGCTCGTTGCATTCTAAATGTGGTAAAAGTAAATGTAGGTAAAACCAAGTACATGCACATGGGTTCGAACTCAAGCAAACCGATTGTTCTTAACGGAAAAGATATGGAAAAGGTGCAAGATTTTTGTTACATTGGCAGCATTTTCAGCATGGGCGGCGGAGTTGAAAAGAATATCAGATCTCCGGTACATTTTACTCTTTCTGGAGGTCAAGACAGATCTCCCTTCATACGAAGTTGTGTGTGTTTGACGCAAGCGTCCAATCCGTGTTGTTATGTGTGTTTGACGCAAGCGTCCAATCCGTGTTGTTATGTGGTTATACTACATGAAAAGTGGCCGTTAAGCTTACCAAGAAACCACAAACTTTAGTGAACCAATGCCTTCGACGCACTTCAAGGACCTTCTGGCCAGATGTCATCTCCAACCACGGACATTGCTCAACAGGCTGAATTAGGCACTGAGATTCAAAGGCAGAAATGTCAATGGATCAGTTACACTATGAGGAAACCAGGTTAAAAAATCGCTAGACAAGCTTCGGCTTACAATCCTCCAGAAAGACATCGGATTATTCGACCATGTACAATTGCACATGAAAATAGGCAGTTGAGCAAGAGGCCAGAAGAATAACAGAGGAGAACTAAAGATGATGCTCACGATTGCGCCTTTTGGAGGAGAACTGATTCCATTTTAGGGGCAGAAGACTGGCGGTCTTAACAGGAAATTGATTGATTGATTGATATGCTCTGCGCTTGAAAAAGCAAATGTCTTTAGCAGAGTTTGGCCTCTATCAAATCCAGCATCCCTCAAGGTTCATTTTAATCACTCCTTCTTAAATTTGCTTAAGCGACTTAATTTCTTTTTTCACGGCCATCGAAAATAACTTAGGGGGTCACCCTTTAATGCACGATGTACAAATAAATCGACATGGGTACGGGGAAGCAAGTGGAAGTAGGAAAACACAGGATGAAAGATTTTGAAGTGGCGGTGAACGTTGCTATCAAATTGTTGGAGGTGGTATCCCGTTGGAAAGAGATTGCCTGGTAATGAATTCCACATCACTGTCGTTCGAGAAATGAAGGATTGCCCAAATTAGATTGTTTTCCACGGCAAGGGTGTCACAGTGTAGTCGTGCGATCGTGCAGCTTGGCGATTATTTTGGGGGGCATTAATTTTAGGGGATATTAGGGCTTTTAGCTTCTTACTGCAATACCATCAAAATACCTGTAGTAAATGCGAAGTGCTCATATATTTCGACGATGCTCGAGACAGTCTATTAAGGCCATTGTAGCCTCATCTCCAATTAATAGAAATGGTTATTTTTGAATACGGTCGAGCAAATCTAAGTATGATTTTGGGCTTCCAGCCCAAACATGCGAGTTATAGTCAAGACGTGGGCGGATATAAGCCTAGTTCGCAAACAGAAAAGTATTCCTAACACTTCCGCAGAATACCTAGACGTTTCGAAGCGTCAATAGCGACTTCGTAAATGTGTTGTCTCCAATCAAGGCGATTGTTAAATTTTACACCTAGTAACGTAAATTCTGCAGAAAGTGAAATCTGTACGCCAATTAAGGATATATTAGCGACCGACGTCGGAATGTTATGTGACTGCGTTTTTAAGGCATTAAACTTTACTCTATTCTTCCTGCCTCATTCCAGGATTAAACTGAGATCAAAGTTCAGTGATTGTCTTGACTCATTACGACATGAGACCACCGATGTCGGATAAGCTTCCGCAGGAGAGTCAAATTGGTAGATGTTAACTAGCGAGCTGTCATCTGCGAAACAGTTATTAGGATTGAGAGTAGACAGAAGGTCCCTTATAAAGACTCAAAAGAGAGTGGGAGTTAAAACTGAGCTTTGAGGGACGCCGGAATTAATGGAAAAAGTTGCAGAATTAATCCGTCTACTACGACTCGAATAAAGCGCTCGGAGAGGAAACTCTCAGTCCATTGAAGTACGAAGTGTTAAAACCAAAGGTCTTTAGCTTTGCTAAGAGACATTTATGCCAAACTCTTTAGCGATGTCATGAGCAAGAACTTGACCTTTACCAAATTTGTGGATGCGGGAATTCCAACGCTCGGTAAAATAGACCAGGAGGTCGCCTGTAGAACGACTGCCCTCCCGCAGGGGGGTAGTTGCATGAGAAGGACTTTACCGAATCATGCGAGTGCCTTTAGAGACTTTGGCAACTTCATGGACTCAAGCCTTCGCAGGGAAGTAAATGTTGGTCCAGAAAGCTACAGTGATTTCACTAGCTGGTTTTGGGGAGTACCGTCCCCACAAACCTGAGGGGTATGAACAGTCACGACTTGCAAGTAACTCAACTGCAGTAGCTCTGGTTACGAAGCCTGACCGAAGGTTAACTGGTGCCACGGGAGCTGGGGAGCCCATGGAAAGTTGCTTCCACCCCCGGCGATGGTTGAGGTCGTCTTGACTAACACATGTTGGCATATGGTGGCCCATATCGTGGGCGTAAGGTTGCGTTTCTACAACCTCGTACCATGGCCGATAGACTGGCAGGGACTTAGATAGTTCTCGCATCCAACAGTATGAATGCCGAACTTGCTGTAGGTATAGACTGCCACCTTCAGGGGCGTTAATGATTGTCGTCTGAAGCAATCCGCTTTGCTAAAGACAACCGTGAGGTTAAGCCGCAAAGAAGGAAGCCTTCGGGCCGAGCACTTCACGCAAAATAAATTTGGACGACGATATTGTAGAACGACCCGAGTGAAATCCATATTGGCGATCATGGATGAGATTTTTGTCCACAAGAATGTTGACTATCTTGCGATTGACAGCGATTTCCATTACTATTGAAAGCACTGAAGTAATGATTATGAGACGGTAATAAGCGGGGTTCACTTTGCTTCATTTCTTTGACACTGGCCGAACATTCGCAACCTTCCAAATCTAAGAAAGCACCCTGAAGAATATGAAAGATGGTAGAGATAACGAAGAGGTTTAGCTAGAGAAGCAGCAAGGTTTTTAAGGACAATAGGGGGATGCCATCTGGCCCAACACACTTGTTAGTATTGAGCTCCTGCAGAATTAGCAAATAACAATTGTTTGAAAACGAAGTGGTGGCAGCGAGAAGCCAGAGTCTGGTAAGTACGGAGTGCTCTGATTCGACTGTGAAAGCTTCGAGTTTCTACCGAAGTTTGCTGCCAAAAGGTTTGTTTTTCCAACAGGGTCAACAACGGTTCGGTCACCATCGACGAGAGGAGGCGTTGAAGACTTAACAAAATTGTTATTGAATGATTTCACAAATGACCAGAAAGATCTTGAGTTTTTGGGATTCTCAATGATCTTAAGTCGACGTTTCCGATCATGATCAAATTTAGCTCACTTTAAAATTTTATTGCAAGCATTTCTTGCTATTTTTAACGTCTCTCTCGTTTTTACCGTTGGATTGTTATGAAAGTTAAGAAAAAACTGCCCTTTGGCTCTTATTGCTTCGAGGCAATCATTGTTAAACCATGAATCATTTGCAGATCCGATCCTTTTAAGATTACATGGAATATAAAGCCTCATGCCTTTTATGGTTGTCTTGCTCTTTTTCGGCGTCAATCCCATTCATAGTTTTACAGATGAAAGAACCCTTGAAAATACATTTCCGGTCATGTTTAAATTTAGTAGGCCTGAAGATTTTATGCTGGGTATTTCTTGATACTTTTAATAAGAAAAGATTGAAAAGACTGTAATCGTTACTGTCGTTAGAATGGCCATGGTATTTCGCAAATCTCTTCAGATGCACTACCTTCATTTTTATGCATGGCTTTTTGTATATCTGAATGCACTATACTGCGTCATTAAATCCTAGTGATGACACTTCTCTTCTGGCATTGAGCCGAATCAAGTCACCCTGAAGACCTTGCTCGTAGATCAAGACGAGCTTACATACGATCAATGGCGAGGTGAGTTTGATTATCTACCAGGTTGTGGATCGTTTGTTGTTGATGTCAAAAATTTGAAGAGTAATCCTTTGCGCTAGCTGATCTGATGGCGTTCCAAACATAAGATCTGCAGGAATCCGATTTTTTCTCCCAAAGATGACTCGAGATGGTGTTTCTCCTGTAGACTATTAAAAATAGCGGAATATGCTAATTCCAGTCTTGTTATCTTTCGCTTACGATTTTGCTTAAATCCAAGTTGAGTGTTCTGTTGAAACGTCTTCCGTGAGAATGTGGATGCAACGGGGTTGCCCTCGTTTTATTCATTCCAAGATGTTTGCACATTTCTTGAAATGATTCCGATTCGAAGATACGGCCTTAATCAGAGTGTAGCTCGCATGGAACCCCGAATCTGCTGATAAAATTCAAGACAATATCTTCGGCAGAGGCTTCCTGATTTGGGATAGCATATGGTTCAGGTCTCTTAGTGAAATAATCAATGACTACCAGGATGTAGCGGATATCTTTCTCTGACTCCGGAAAAGGTCCAGCTATATCAATTGCAGTTTTTCGAATGAAGCTCCAACGTTGTTCTCTGAGGGTGTTTACTTGATGCACAGGTATTACATTTACGCCACCAGCCTTCCATAACATCACGCTGGTGAATCCAGAAAAATTGTCCCCTGATCTTGGCCAACATTTTCTTCACACCCGAATGTCCTCGAAAGGTTCCTTAATGTTACTCTTTTGGAATATCCTCAACCTTGTACCATAGAGCGGTGGTCTAGAAAACATGCGATTTTGCATCAGCAGATTCCTATTCATTTGTCAATAAACCATCTTCCATTAAAATTAGATTGCGCGCAGTAACTTTTTAGAACCTCGATGCACTCTGAGATGTCTTTCCATTGTAGTCGTTTCGCTATGTTTTTTCAGATCGGTCTTAATGAACGACATTCTCGGATTTGACGGGACCAATTGTTTTTACCAGTTCAAAGTTCCTTTGCGGCCAATCTTTTCAGTATTGTCACTCCTCTTTTGTTCTAGAACCTTTTGTCGTTCGAGTAGCTTTGCATCCAGCTCTTACTCGAGCTGCTTACCCAGTGCATCCATTTTATCAACCATTTGGTTTTTCAGTTCATTCGCCTGTATGGATTGTGAAGTTCCATTTTTTAGGTCAGATTTTGACGATTGAGATCTTCCTTCAGCTCTTTGGCCTGTTTATTTTCCTGGTCCATTTTTACCATCATTTGCTGCTTCAGCTGCGTCATCGGATCTTAAGTTTAAGAACTTTTCGCTACACTTTGTTGTTCGATTTGTTGTACGATTTGTTATTATATCGGTTGTCCATGATCGGTGAGGAGCTCATCATTGTCGGCATTGTGTCCCTCTGGTTCTACTGATTTCATCGTCCGGTATTCAAACTCTGCCTGGTTTCTGGCCATGGGTAACTCTCGTTTACCGAGTTCCTGTTTTAACTCCGTCACTTTTATTTATTGATAATTATTTCGTGATCACTCGTTACGCGATAATACTACTCGAAAATTCTCCTTTCGTACTTTCAAGTTTTTTTTCACACGATCACTAGTTTCACAATTATTACTCGCGATTTTTACTTGAAATCCTACTTCTGACACCAGTTGAAATGTGCTAGGGACCACTGCTGGATTTTAAATAAAAATAAAACTTGTTCAATTTAATTTAGATTGCACACCAACTCTATTTGTAACCGTCTTTTTGATACACAATATATCGCGCTTTTTTCAAAATTGATTGACAAGGATTTTTGCATTAATATTTTTTTTGTGCGCGACAACTATGATGATTTAGAAAAACTAGAGTAAATGTTGTTTCGTAACAATACATATATGAACAATATATGTTTAGCGTAATAAGTTGAAGTCAAATTCCTGGGGGAGTGGAACAGATGTAGACTTTTTATTCGCCTTTCCACACCATGCAAATGTCCTTTTCGATCATTATCGTTCGATTTTATCCTCTAGCTTTTGCATCAAAAATTTTTCTTCAAAATTTGGATTTCGATGTTACCACGGCGGAACACAAACTCGCTGTAATGTACACATATTAGATTTACTTTATGAAGAAGAAACAACTAAACACCTTAGACAGTTTGGTTATCCTTACCAAGTGTGAACTAAGTTTGATAGGCAGTGGTGAAAAGTAGCTTTAGTATGTAGGAGGATCGTTTCGGGAACAGGACTACATTGCACTTTAGTTGGGTGAGTACAATGGACCCAGCTAAAGTTATTTAAGATTACGAGATGGATGTAGGCTCGGCTGTTTAAAATCTTTGGGGTCGGTTAGTTCTGAGAAAAATCTAAAGCCTAAAGAATGGAGACAACTGTTGGAAATTAGCGAACAGTGACAAAGATAGTTTTCGATAGGTTCTTAGTCTTCCTTGCAACCTCTGCAAAGGCTTTCGCCCGCGATCTGCAGCCTGAATGCGTGTAGCTTAAGCAAGCAGAGGCCAGTGGTCAGCCCCACAATAGTACGGACGCTATAGCTACTACGTTGTAACAGCTGTGCTGTGATGTATTTATTAGGTTCTTTCCAAAATGATTTGGCCAATCTTAAGCTATCTAGCTGCTGCCAGCCCATTTAGAAAGAACCCAGAATATCTGGTTTCAAATTAGTCTTCAGCACTGTTAGTGATACATTGACTGACTTCCTAATGGAGTTAATGTTGTTGCAGATCCTTACTTGACAAGCATGTCTGCTTCGTTATTAACTATCAGGTCCCTATGCCGCTGTATCTGAAATAAAAATACTTCGGTTGTAGGCGATAGGTGATTCAAATTGTACCTGAAAATAGGCACTAGTTTGAATGTCGTCGTTAGGATTCTAGTGCCTGAAGTACAGCCCTGTTGTTCGAGAATATGTAACAAATTCTTAGACTGTTTTGCACGTCTGAAATAATATTTGTACACTCGTTAAAGGCTAGTTTTTCCTTTTGCAATACAGTCACGTGTTCTGGATAATGGGGAGAAGTGTAGATGTCGAAGCCGTTGGAACAGATCCGTGCACCTGGCCCCTGGACCCTCATAAGCGTTGAGTTGTTTGTTGCCCATTCGTTTCTTTCAGGAAACTTAAAATGAAACCTCCGTTTCTCCACCTGTGAATGGTTTGTGCAATCGTGTTCGCAGTATAAAAGGGAAAATGGGTGATGTTTACAATTATTCCATGACCATGGCGCTAACCACAAATTAATGGTTTTTAATCTAAAGTTAGTTCTTCTTCTTCAATGGCGCTACAGCCCAAATCGGGCCTTGGCATCCTGACCTTCAGGTTCCTTAACATTTTCATTATTTATTGCGGAAGAGCTGTTAGCTCTGCGCACACCCCTCTATCTACGAATTTTTCATTTTCGTAGATTGAGGTAACCAAGGTATATTCAAGCAGGTAGTGTGCTGGAATTATGCGTCGACCGGGATTTGAACTCAAGACCTTCGCATTGTAAGCCAAACACGCTACCTACTAGACTACACCCTAGCTTCTAGAGTTAGTTAGGGCTGCTCCTTTAAGTGGATGAAGTGAGGAAATTGCCTCCAAGACTGCAATTGTTAGGGTTTTACGAGTACCTATTTCTTATTATTACCGCTAGCCACTACATCCAGTGCGTGAGGTACGGCTGAAGGCCCCATATAAACTCGTAAGTCTTTTTGCAAGCGAAAGGCTACGGACACTTTTTTTCGTTCTTAAATGCTGACCTTCCAGGATAATTTCAAACTAGAATGAGCCCTAAATATTTATGTTGGTTGGACAGGACTACAGTGATACCTCGAATGATTGGTGGATTGGGAATGTATGGTTTCTTCTTCTAGAGAAGAGAACCAGGCTTTTGGTTCTGGTAAAAAGTAAGAAATTTTCCATTTTTGAAAATTAATCCCCACCACCCTGCAGGGGAGGCAGGTGTAGGATGAGGTCTTACCAATTCATGCAACTATCATTGGAGAATAGGGATTCCACGGACCTGAGCTAATCCTCCTCCGTGGGATGGGGACAGTAGAATTCACCCACAGACAGCCATGCTTGCCCTAAAAATGACAAATGAACCCTCACTGGATCATAGGCTTCTCACCCGTGATCTTAAAACCTAACTGATACGAGAAACGTATACTGCGCCTTGGATATGGACGGATTCTATGGTAACGACTTTTGGCATTCGAAAACGGACTATGATTGGCTTCTGGAACGTCCGAACATTGAATGACGGGAGAAGGGCAGGGGTCACTCGGTCCACCGCGAATCAGTGAAATGGACTACTATAACATCGAAATAATAAGTCCTGGAAACAGCTAAAATTGTTTCTGTCCTACGCCCCTATAGGGGGTCTTAACAGGAATTTGATTGATTGAGTTTATTAGTAATGAAACCTATGTCAAATCAACTAAAGCCTAGTATAGTTACTTCATTATATCCGATTTAAGTTTTTTTTACATTTTTTGTTGCATCATGCCTTAATTTCATTGCTTTGCCACATAATAGAGCGCCCCATTCAAAACGCAATTGCTTTTGAAACTTGTTGCTATAGATTGCCTAGTATACAAACTTGCGATTATTTGTATTTTTAAGGACTGAATAAAAATTCTCCGTATTTGCAATATCATTTTCAGGATTTATGTTTATATGTAGTTTTATGTTGAGAAATATTGTAGAGAAACCCGGGGCAGAACGGGATTCTAGGTTACAAATATGCCGTAAAAACACAAAAGGGTTAATTATGGGGCCTGGAAATTTTTTTATAAGCACATTATAATGTAAAAACCACAAAAATACTAAAATATTGTAAGAAAACAAAAGAACAATATTTTTGTTTTAAGAACCAAAGGAATTGGCAGTTTTTCCGGTCTTTTCCAGACACGGTACAGAACGAGGTGATCAGCACAAGTAATTATAAAAACAAAGAATACTAGTGGAAATGCAGAAAAAATAATTTGGCCCTATATTTATTAAGCTTTCAGTGACAATAAAGGTTAAACTACACTTTTTGTCCTTTTCTTAAACCTATACACGAAATTCCCACGCTAGAACAGTCCCATAATTTTTGCTATCTGTTCTCGCACAGGAATTGTGTGACCATTTCTTGTACATGACACAAGCGACCCAACCTTCAACTGACCTAAAATAAAATTCAACGCAAAATTAATGTTCACAGTAAGAATGGGATACTTCCCCATTCTGCCCACTCGTTCTACACCAGGGACATGATTCACGTTGGGGAGGTTAGGCCACTCAAGAAACGTAAGCTAATATTTAACTACACGAAACTAAAGACAATTAAATGTACTTCAGGCAAGCACTAACGATTTATACAAGCATGCATAATTACTGTGGTTACAAAGTCATCAGAAATTTCACTACAGGAGCAAAAAACACAGAATGAATACTTCACACACCAACGCTCAAACAAAATAAACTAATATTGCTGCCATAGTTGAGCAGTAACAAGTTGGTCAAGTTCTACTTATTGCCGCTCGCTGGCAGCACCACATTGACACCCCGGTACCCCGTTGTGCCCGGGCTCCCCTACATAGTTTTTGATAGTTAGTACCAGTTTGAATATTATTACCACTACAGCTTCTTTTTCGGCGGAGACCTCAATGTTTAACGCAAACCTCTATCCGCCGATCCATTTTTTCGCGTTTGTAGATATAAAGAAGTCATAGGGAGTCAAAACTGGAGAAAACTGCAGCAATTTTTAGTCCAATCCAACCAATTTCGTTGAAGCGACACATTTCTTTCTTTTCCAAGTGAGTTCCTTTCTTTTCAGTGCCCAAAAACTAAGCATAGCCCTCAAAACGGTTCTTCGATTATGCAAATAGTTCTTAAAGCTTAAGCCTTTCGAAGCCAGGAGAATGGTGGACAGGACTGCACCTTTTCCTTTTAAGGCGTAGTGGGCAGCGTGTTTACTTCACAGTCAATAGATCGTGGGCTCGATTCCCACTCCAGATAGTGAGATTTTTAAGCACGATTTTTCAGTTGCTACTGGCGATGAAAAATCATTCGAAATAAAATGGGTAAACGGTGTAAAAGTGAAACAATTCCACTTCAAGAAGGCCTAGATATTCAGTAGATGGTTTCTGTTCGCTTTCTATCATTCAGTCACTCCCCTTCCCTATCTTATCATATTCTTTCCCTCAATGTCTGTGTTCGTGCATTGCACATAAATGCAGAAATTGCCAGTAACACAGGTCATTCTGTAAAAAAGAGGTAAAATCAAAGGCAACCGTTTTGATATTTTTGACGAATAGTGATAGATCCTTGGATCATTGGTTCATCAAAAATCACGAAACCGTGCAAAATCTCTTTTGGATTGCTTTCAGTCAGATCCAGGCATTACTTCAATGTGGTAATTCGATTGATTTTACTTGTCGTGTGCAGTCAGCAAATGCGGAACTAATCTCGCTGATGCCTAAGTCATGACCTTATGTTTATGCGGTATACTCTGCACACGTTCCAAAAGGGATGTCTTTGATGTTCACTATCTCTCATATCTGAAGCACAGATCTTACACGGTTATACTATATTTAATGTAAAGTTTCGGTCTCTGCTGAGATTTTAATCGAGACTCTTTTAATAAAGGCCACAGCGGAGATCGAAACTTCACGTAGAATAATGCATAACAGGAAATCTGTCCTTGAATTTCAAAACACACTTTGAAACATTCACCAAACTAATCTCATTTATCTTCACTTGCCGGTTAAAAAATACGTTATCAAAGGTTTTGTTGACTGTTGCGTTCTTTATCTTGGACAAATTACCTGCTATACTTGAATTCAATCAATATCTAATGGATGATATAAAACGTGAAAGGTCCCTATAAATGATTTCTAACTTTTCTTTGATTTCCGCATACGTCTTCTTATCCATAAGAAAAAATCTAACGACTGATTCGTATTACTCTTTTCACTGTTTCATTTTTACAGTATAATGATGGCTCCATGTTTCATCAAAAGTCACGCAACGATGCAAAAACTACTCCACTTTCTTCATAGTAGAAAAGAACCTTAGAATATACATATAAAGGAAGACCAAATCTGAAAGTGAATCGAAGCTATTCTGATGGTTGAACAAGAAAAGGAAAAATAAGGAAAAAAAAATAAAATGAGAAACCGAGCTGATTCTCAGTACCGCCGTTAAAGTTTGAATAATTCTATGGGGGGTGCCCTTGTATATTAATTAACGTACAAGGCTTTGTGCAATACAGCTCTTTGCACTACGCCAATCCACTTATAACAAGTCTCGCTTTTTATTTCGACAAACTGGTAAAGAGAAAGTCATCTCACAATTAGATTCAATTAAAACTGAAAAACGCACAAAAACCAAATAGGACCTCTTTTACATCTTTAATACCTTCTTAAAAAAAAATCTCTTCAAGAAAATGTTATTTCGTTCGCTGGTTGTTTCAATATTTCGTACCACTTGGATCATACCAGCACAAAAAAGGCGTGACCTGAACGGCTAAAAATAGGCCGCTGATGTAAGAAAAAGCGCAGATAAAATGCATGACTTACAATAGAGAAGCGACTTCACTTTTACTTGTTTTTGCGTCGGGCTGAGAGCGGATTTGCTAGTGTTTGGGTATCTGAGAGCGGTCGGCAACAGGTAGGGATCGTTTTATTTATGCATTGGCCTTACATAGATCACAATTTCCATATACACATATTCTGAGAAAAAACTCAAACTTGTTTACTTCCAGCAGCTATCAAAACGAAACCACATAATGAATTTATCTGCTATTCGAACAGTCGTTGTTTGAAAGATGACATTAAGCAATGACCTACAGATTTGAAGTCAGTGGCGCCATTTCGCACAGGTTCGTTTTGTGGTATTGAAAAACAATAAATATTTATTGAAAATGCAAAATGCCTTAGAATGCAGTTCTGACTCGGTATATCCAATATCATATGACTGCAGGCATTTTGCTTACATGTATGAAATTTTCATTGATTTTAAAATAAAACCATCGAGTAACCTTAATCGAATCAATTATGCTTTAAACAAACAACATCCTGCTCAACAAATTAGCGAAAGCAGTCTCGCCTCTTTGATGTTGTCACCAAGCCGGAAAATTTGCTTTTGGTCGATAATCCACCTCAAGGTATAACGAAGGAAAGCCTTTATTATTCATAATCATAATTGCACAGTGCATATTTTAAGGTCTTTCCAGCAGCGTTAACAGCAATTCCCGGGTGAAATTAATTTGCATGAAATAGTGCCTGCCCCTAAATTCTAATGTACAACAAACCTTGCATAATTCTAGTAACCTATACACGATTTCTTTCTGGTTATGTGCTAGGCGACAGCTTACAAATGTACCATGAATTTGCATAGGACTTTGCGTGAGCATAAAATGGTTCCTGCTGCCGCTTTAATGCAAGGGAATAAGAAAAAGAAATTGTAAGCCTTGAGACAAACCAAGGATTTTTTTTTTTCAAATTTATGGGGAATAAATTAGGTCCTTCTTGCATATCAAAATTTACTTTGGATGGTTTCTTGACGAAGCTTTTTTCTTGCTATAACATATAAAAAATTTTCTTTTAAATTTAAAATATAAAGAAAAAATATTTAAATGCTCTGCTCTCAAAAATACACAATTTTTAACATTTTGTTTTCAACATTATTGTATGTTATTAAATTTATAATTTGAGTACGTTTTTATTTCGTTTGTTCCTGTAAAAGTCAGTCTTGCATGCCGCCCTCAATACATCTCTCTCTCTATCTCACTCTATCTCGAAATTCTCTTTCACATTTTCAAATCTTTCTCTTTCACTCGAACACATCTTGAATCTATTATGAGAATTTCTTTTCAAAATTTTCGGCAGTTGAAAATATAAATTACGGAAACCAATTTCGAAATCATTTATAATTTTCAAAATTCTCATCATAGATGTTAGAAACATTTTTTCTTTCTTTCTATTTTATTTTTAATTATGTTATTTTTGATTTGAACAAGAAAATCTTTAGTTTGATTTTTCTTTTCTCACTACACAAATTTCCTTTGTTTTTCTCTAATTTGAAATTTTTAGGACGAAAATTACGTCAAACACGTTCTGGCAATTCCTCCCCTCTGCACTACGGTCCCCATTCCTCATCCTATTATCATCATCATAACTCTATTGCAGCTATGGGTAGTCCATATTATAGAGACATGGATGAGCCGACCAGTCCGGCTGGAGGTGGCCACCACCGAAGTAGAAGTGCCAGTAGACCGGCAATGTCTCATGCAATGGAATATCCACGTAAGTTGAGATTTCAGAAAATATGCGTGATCCTGAAAATTGCCGTTTTCGAATTATTTTTTGATCGTATTGAAAATTTCGTACGCAGGAACTCGATATCAATCGCTAGATAGAGGCGGCATGGTTGATCCTCATGATCGGGAGTTTATACCGATTCGTGAACCTCGCGATCGCTCCAGAGATCGATCCTTGGAGCGTGGACTGTATTTAGAGGACGAACTGTACGGGCGATCAGCTCGACAAAGTCCTAATCCGATGGGTTTGTGTTTTATTTTTTCATAAGAAATTAATTAGTATGTTTTAATTAAATTTTCATCATGTAATTGCAGCGATGCCATCGACAGATCGAGCTTATCTTGGTGATTTGCAACATCAGAACTCTGATCTGCAACGTGAACTAGGCCAATTAAAACGTGAGCTTGAATTAACTAACCAAAAGTTAGGTAGTTCCATGCACAGTATAAAAACATTTTGGTCACCAGAGCTCAAAAAGGAGAGAGCCTTACGAAAGGAGGAAAGTGCCAAGTACAGTCTCATTAATGATCAACTCAAACTTCTTAGTAGTGAAAATCAGGTAAGAAATTTATTTATCACTAGCGATCGCCCGCGACTTTGTCCGCGTAAGAATCGCAAAATAAGCAATTTTTGAGAATGTAGTTAGTAATATGTACATTATGTGAGATATATAATCTGTTTAGTTTAATGACTCTTTAAACACAATGGTTTGTATTTTGTTGGAATCAGAACCATAAATTATTAAGAATGAAACCACGATACTCGCATTTGTATGGGACAGGCTGATCAAATCAATCCCTTTAATCTAAGACCATATTCGTATTGAAGAGCACTAAGGACATGTGAATATGTGAATATGTGTTAATTAAAAAATAAAGCCGGAATAAAATAACATTAAGCTTAAAACCATAAGAGGACTACGACTCTGCGTAAAGCCCAATCATACGATACTGCAGATGAAATTTTTGTGATGTTAAGAATTTTGTATGGGGAGTAGTAGAAGGAGTGATAGTACTGAACTAATTTGTTTCACATCATGCTAGAGTAGCTATAAAGATGTTTTGTACCAAATTTAAGCTTCAAAAATTGAATAGGTACTGATAAACTTAGTGCATTGTATGTAGTGAATTTGTGCAATTTGTATGGGAGGTGGTAGAAGGAGGGGAGTGTTTTGTGGTGATTTTTCGAGAAACAAAACTGATATATTTTAAATTTTAGCTCAGTAACGTTCACACTTTTCATGAAAATCGAATTTTTGAAAAGTTGTGAAATTGTGTCATATTGTATGGGAGGGGGTAGCAGGAGTGAAGATAATCGGTTAATTTTTTCCCGATACTAATAACAATGCTAATTAAGGATTCTGAACAAAATTTTAGCTCGATGAAAGCTAAACGTATTGAGAAAAATTGGTTTAGACTATTTCTTGAAAAAGTGCAGTTTGTGAGGTTTTTAGTGATTTTTCGAAAAACAACTAAAATCATTATGAAATTGCTGTATTTTAAATTTTAGATCTGTGACTTTCACACTTTCCAAGAAAATAGAATTTTTGTAAAGTCGTGGAATCATGTCACATTTTACGGGAGGGGGTAGAAAAAGTGAAGATAATCGGTTAGTTTTTTCCCAATATTAATAATAATACCAATTAAGGATTTGGTACAAAATTTTAACTCGATGGAATTTATACGTACTGAGAAAATTGGTGTATAGTATTTAATGAAAAAGTGCAGTTTGTATGGGAGGTGGGCCAAGGAGTGCGGGAATTTTAATAATTTGTATACTTGAAGATTGCATTTGTAAAGAAATAATATATTTTAAATTTCAAATTAATAGCTCTTATAGTTTCCAAGAAAATTTGATTATTACATATTATTAAAAATAAGTCACTTTGCATGGGAGGGGTAGAAGGCGTGAGGGGAGAGAAATAAAACCAAAAGCAGATTACATCTCGGAACATACCTAATAAGCTGTGAAAGTTCTATTACAATTGGTTTGGCCGTTTTTGCGTGAAAGCTGGACAGACAGACAGACGAACACACAGAGAAGAATTTAAAAACGTGAGTTTCTGCTTAGTTATTGCTAAAATAAAGCAAAAAAGTAACTTACAGCCATTTCTAAACAAATAACAGACAGGCACTACAATTATATTTATATGTATAGATAACAAGATAATTAATTATATTAGAAATTGCTTAATTTAATTTAATTTAATATAACCTAATAAAGTTAAATTTGCCATTATTAATTAAAGAGTCAAACGGGTTGTGGGGACCTTATAAAACGGAGCATACTTTCAGTTTGAATGTCAGCTACTTATTGAAGGTGCACTCGTATAGTGTGTGCTGAATTTGTTAAATACTCAACAGCATCTGTTAATAGGATCATTTTGTCCGTAATATGTACGATGTACATTTCCCTTAAGTGGCCTTGAATGTTTCGTCAGCCTGATATTATCATTGAGTCTGAATTTGTTTGAGATGTGGTCAACCTTAATATCACCATCTAAGGTAAAACACGATGTAAGCATAGTTCTTCTAAAACCAAGAGGTAAACGATTTAATAATTGGAGCCTAACTGTGTAGGGTGGAAGGTTTTCAAAGTCTATAGGATCACACAAGTCCCTAAGAGCAAAAAGAAGGAATTGCTTCTGGATTGATTCTATTCTGTTGCTGTATAACTAGAAAAAGGATTCCCAAATGGGACATACATATTCCAGAATAAGGCGGACAAGAGAACAGAATAAAGACTTGGTGACCCATACATTCTTGAACTCTTTGGCTCTTCTCTTAATGAGCCCAAGAAGTTATTAGCTTTCGAAATTATTCGATTATAGAAACTTGAAGCACAGTTTATTGTCCAGTAGTAAGCCGAGGTCCTCAATTTGATCAACACGGTGTAGTTGAGTCCCACTTAGGACATAATCATGATGATATGAGGATTTTTCACGTGAGGAGATTATCACTTAACATTTACTGACATTAAGCTTTAATTTGTTCTGACTGCACCAACGATCTAAGCTTGAAATGCAGAATTGCGGCATCTACGGGTGAGGTTATGGCATGGTATATTTTTAGATTATCAGCGTACATCAGGCGTGAAACATTTTCCAATACTTCTGGTAGATCTGAGATAAAAACATTAAATAATAGATGTCCCAAGTGACTTCCTTGGGGTACTCCAGGAGACACTAGTATTTCCATGGGAAATAAAACCTTGAAATTTAACAAATTGAGTTGTATTATTAAGATTTTTTGTTGTATTATTAAGATAGGAGTAAGTAAAGATAAAGAAGAATGAGATAAGCTAGGGTGTAGTCTAGTAGGTAGCGTGTTCGGTTTACAATGCGAAGGTCGTGAGTTCAAATCCCGGTCGACGCATAAGCCCAGCACACTACCTGCTTGAATATACCTTGGTTACCTCAATCTACGAAAATGAAAAATTCGTAGATAGAGGGTTGTGTGAAGAGCTAACAACTCTTCCGCAATAAATGATGAAAATGTTAAGGAACCTGAAGGTCAGGAGGCCAAGGCCCGATTTGGGCTGTAGCGCCATTGAAGAAGAAGAAGTAAAGATCCTGTCACACCAATTTTCTTTAACATTAAAATCAGGTCATTGTGATCAACTCGGTTGAACGCTTTGCTGAAGTCGGTGTATATTGCGTCGATTTGATGCCCATTTTCAAGTGCGCAGAGTATATCAGATACAAGAATTATGAGATTCTTTGTGGTCGAGCGACCTCTTCTAAATCAGTGCTGCTCGTCATTAAGAATAGGTTTGAGCATATTGGTCAATTTATCGCAGATTATTTTTTCGAATGATTTCGGTATATCTGATAGAATTTTTATACCTCTGTAATTCTCAACCTTTCGTTTGTCCCCATTCTTGTGGAAGGTGTGAGATGCGACGATATCCAGGCCGAGGGGAAAGTTTCCAAGGATAGTGACTTATTGAAGAGAAAATATTAAGGTGTTGAAAGGCGATGGGTACACTTTGATAAGAATAGAGGCGGAATAAGATCAAGATCTGTACCTTTTTTGATATCATTAGTTGTGAGAGCATCAAGCACTTCCTTAATAGAAAATGAGATATTGTCAACTAGTGGAGGAACCGAAATGTTGGGTTCGCTGTGGGTTGAAATTGAATGGGCACCTAAAACTTTTTGAAAACGGTCAGCAAACATATCACAGGTATTACGCCGGCAGGATGCGTAATTCCATTGGACATGGTTACGAACCCGAACTTTTTCGTTTTGTATTAACAAAAATCTTTTCGTTATGATATCTTCACCAATTGTTTAAAACATGCGCTGGAGGAAGATAAATATTTGGCCGAATAACAGGAAGGCCTCATTATAAAAGTCCTTAATAAAATCAACATTCAGGGTTGTAGCGATTAACGAGGTAACATAGTCGTTAATATATAATTAGTGCCTTTTCAAAAAGGATGGATAAATTAACACAGATGATGCTGTAGAGAGCATTCTTGAAGTTTATCAGGCTGAATCTTGCGATTACTAAAGAATCCTTTGAAAAGGTCTTTTGTCAATTTTTACAAAATAAGATATGCTTGATAGCTTCCCTGGGCGAATGCGTGTCCGACAAAGCCGAATACTGTCACCACACCTATTTCTAGTAGATGTAAATGGCATTTTGAATGCTGGACTTGAAGGTAAGAAGGTAACTGTGAAGCTTCCCAAGACACTGCAAACTTTCGTGAACCAATGCTATCGACGCAATTTAGGTTTATTTTGGCAAGATGTATGGAGTACAACTGAACGGACTAAGATACGCATTGAGATTCAATGGTAGATGTGGCAATGAATCACACCCAAGTCTCAAAAACAAGCTTCAAGATGACATCGTATAGGTTGATAATTCAGCAAGCAGTTGTAAGGAGGATGAACGAATAAACAAGTCCAGGCAATAACTAGAGCTCAATGATCAGTATCTCGTCTTATAGAAGAGATCTCTTTCTGTCCTATATAGCAGGAAATTGAAGAAATAAGGATCAGTGAAAAAACGGGGTTTAGCAGAAGCTCATATGGACTTCGAAAGATTGTTGTCCGTCTGCACGTCCGTAAGCTCTCTAGTTTTATGTACGTTGTTTTTCTAGATTAAGTTTCATATTTTAGTTAGGGCTTAGCCGAGTGGGTAGCATGTTGGTCTACAATGTGAGGGTCAAGAGTTGAAATTCCGGTCGACGCATAATTCAAGCACAGTGATTGTATGGATATAGTACTTTGGTTACCTCAATCTACGAAAATAAAAAATTTTACGAAGAGCTAACAACCCTTCTACAACAAATAATGAAAATGTTAAGGAATCTTAAGTTCAGGAGGCCAAGGCCCGATGTGAGCTGTAGCGCCATTGAAGAAGAAGAAGTTGCATATTTTCGCTATTCAAACTAGGCTGAATCACAACTTAAAAAAAAACATAACAGGGCTACGATTGCGCGTAAAGCGCAATCTTACGATACTCTAGATGAAATAGAATTTTTGTGATCCCAAGAAATTTTGTATGGGGAGTGTTAGAAGGGATGATAGCATTGTACTAATTTTTTCGACATCATGCTAAAGTAGCTATGAAAATGTTTTATACAAAATGCTTACTCCAAAAACTGAATGGGAGCTGAGAAAATTAGTGAGTTTGATTTAGTGAAAATGTGCAGTTTGTATGGGAGGTGGTAGAAAGAGTGGGGGGATTTTAATGATTTTTTCAGAAATAACTAGGAATATTATAAAATTGGCATCCCTTAAATTTCAGACTAGTGCCATTCATAATTTTTAAGAAAATCGATTTTTTGTGAAGTTGTGAAACTGTGTCATATTGTATGGGAGGGGGTAGAAGTAGTGAAGCAAATCAAATATTTTTTTCCTCATCTTAGTAATAATATTAATTAAATATTTATTACAAAATATGAGCTGAACAAATGTTATATGTTCTGAGAAAATCGGCTTAGAGCATTTCAGGAAAAAGTGTAGTTTGTATGGGAGGGGGTGGAAGGAAAGGGAGGAAGCAAATAATTTTTGTACTGTAGATTTAAATCATTAAAATGGTAACATATACCAAAATTGAGACCAATAGCTTTTATACTTTTTGAGTAAATCCATTTATTGTCAAATTGCGAAATTGTGTCATTTTGTATGGGAGGGGGTAGAAGGGGTGAAGTTAATCATCTCATTTTTTTTGACCTTACTAACAATTTGAAATAAGTATTTGGTGCACAATTTCAGCCCGCTGAATTTTATAAGCACTGAGGAAATTGGCTTAGAGTAATTCATGATAAGTACAGTTTGTATGGGAGGTGGTAGAAGGAGGGGGAGGACACGCACAATTTTTATATGATAGATTGACATTATCATAAAAGTAATATATTCTGAATTTCAGGCCAATAACTTAATACTTTTGAGCAAATCCGTTTATTGTCAAATTGCGTAATTGTGTCATTTTGTATGGGAGGGGGTAGAAGGGGTGGAGCGATTTGGCCCGTTCACGAACTTGACCTTACTTTTTTGTCAGAAACTACGTGTACAAAATTTGAACTTTCTAGCTCAACGCGTTCTCAAGCTAGAGAGCGCACGGACGGACGGACGGACGGACATCCGGTTTTGAAATTTTTGAGTGATAATATTAACTTCTGTATTCATCATTTTTTTCTCCGAGCCTTATTTCTTGGCGTTACAAACCTTAGAGCGAACTTATAATACTCTCAGATTCCATCTAGAGTATAAACATAACAGGGCTACGATTGCGCATAAAGCGCAATCTTACGATACTCTAGATGTCATCCCAAGAAATTTTGGATTGGGAGTGTTAGAAGGGGAGATAGCATTGAAATAATTTTTTCCCCATCATGCTAAATTAGCTATAAAAATGTTTTATACAAAATGCTTACTCCAAAATTGAATGGGGACTGAGAAAATTAGTGTGTTAGATTTAGTGAAAATGTGCAGTTTGTATGGGAGGTGGTAGAAAGAGTGGGGGCATTTTAGTGATTTTTTCAGAAATAACTAGGAATATTATAAAATTGACAACCCTTAAATTTCAGATTAGTACCATTCATACTTTTCAAGAAAATCGATTTTTTGTGAAGTTGTGAAACTGTGTCATATTGTATGGGAGGGGGTAGAAGCAGTGAAGCTAATCAAATATTTTTTTCTGATCTTAGTGATAATACTAATTAAGTATATATTATAAAATGTGAGCTCTATAAATGTTATATGTTCTGAGAAAATCGTCTTAGAGCATTTCATGAAAAAGTGTAGTTTGTATGGGAGGGGTGGAAGGAGAGGAAGGACGAAAATAATTTTTCTACTGTAGATTTAAATCATTATGAAAGTAATATACCCCAAAACTCAGACTAATAGCTTTTATACTTTTCGAGTAAATTAATTTATTGTTAAATTGCGAATTTGCGTCATTTTGCTTGGGAGGGGGTAGAAGGGGTGAAGCTAATCGTCTAATTTTTTTTCGCCTTACGAACAATTTTAAATAAATATTTGGTGCACAATTTCAGCCTGCTAAATTTTATACGCACTGAGTAAATTGGCTTAGAGTAATTCATGACAAGTACAGTTTGTATGGGAGGTGGTAGAAGGAGAGGAAGGACACGCATAATTTTTATACGGTAGATTATTATTATCATATAAGTAATATATTCCAAATTTCAGGCCAATAGCTTTTATACTTTTTGAGCAAATCTTTTAATTGTCAAATTGCGCAATTGTGTAATTTTGTATGGGAGGGGGTAGAAGGGGTGGTGCGATTTGGCTAGTTCACGAACTTGACCTTACTTTTTTGTAAAAAATGACGTGTAAAAAATTTGAACAATCTAGCTCAACGCGTTCTCAAGCTAGAGAGCGAACAGACGGACGGACGGACGGACAGACGGACGGACGGACAGACGGACAGACGGACATCCGGTTTTGAGATTTTTGAGTGATAATATTAACTTCTGTATCATTTATTTCTATACTCTAGATGGAATCTGAGAGTATTATAAGTTTGCTCTAAGGTTTGTAACGCCAAGAAATAAGGCTCGGAGAAAAAAATGATGAATACAGAAATTAATATTATCACTCAAAAATCTCAAAACCGGATGTCCGTCCGTCCGTCCGTCCGTCCGTTCGCTCTCTAGCTTGAGAACGCGTTGAGCTAGAAAGCTCAAATTTCGTACACATCGTTTTTGACAAAAAAGTAAGGTCAAGTTCGTTAACGGGCCAAATCGCTCCACCCCTTCTACCCCCTCCCATACAAAATGACACAAATGCGCAATTTGACAATAAACGAATTTGCTCGAAAAGTATAAAAGCTATTGGCCTGAAATTTGGAATATATTACTTTTATGATAATATAAATCTACCGTATAATTTTGCGTGTCCTCCTCCTCCTTCTACCACCTCCCATACAAACTGTACTTGTCATGAATTACTCTAAGCCAATTTACTCAGTGTGTATAAAATTTAGCAAGCTGAATTTCTGCACTTAATATTTATTTAAAATTGTTAGTAAGGGTAAAAAAAATTGGACGATTAGCTCCACCTCTTCTACCCCCTCCCATACAAAATGACACAATTTCCCAATTCGGCTATAAATGGATTTGCTCAAAAAGTATAAAAGCTATTAGTCTGAATTTCGGGATGTATTACTTTCATAATGATTTAAATCTACAGTAGAAAAATTATTTGCGTCCTTCCTCTCCTTCCACCCCCTCCCATACAAACTACACTTTTTCACGAAATACTCTAAGACGATTTTCTCAGAACATATAACATTTATCGAGCTCACATTTTGTGATAAATACTCATTTAGCATTATCACTAAGATCAGAGAAAATTATTTGATTAGCTTTACTGCTTCCGCCCCCTCCCATACAATATGACACAGTTTCACAACTTCACAAAAAATCTATTTTCTTCAAAAGTATGAATTTTACTAGTCTTAAATTTAAGAGATGTTAATTTTATAATATTCTTAGTTAGTTCTGAAAATATCAATAAAATCCCCCCACTCTTTCTACCACATCCCATACAAACTGCACATTTCAACTAAATCTAACACACTAATTTTCTCAGCTCCTATTCAATTTTTGGAGTAAGCATTTTGTATAAAACATTTTTTATAGCTACTTTAGCATG
The DNA here is from genome assembly GCA_963669355.1 of Chorisops tibialis. Taxonomy (NCBI): domain Eukaryota; kingdom Metazoa; phylum Arthropoda; class Insecta; order Diptera; family Stratiomyidae; genus Chorisops; species Chorisops tibialis. The sequence goes on along the minus strand of OY770262.1, from coordinate 79,943,201 downwards.
ATGGGGAAAAAATTAGTTCAATGCTATCACCCCTTCTAACACTCCCCATACAAAATTTCTTGGGATCAGAAAAAAATCTATTTCATCTAGAGTAACGTAAGATTGCGCTTTACGCGCAATCGTAGTCCTATTATGTTTTTCTCCGAGCCTTATTTCTTGGCGTTACAAACCTTAGAGCAAACTTATAATACTCTCAGATTCCATCTAGAGTATAAATATCCCAATGCCTTCAACCCCTTCCCATAGAAAATGACACAATTCCACAACTTTATAACAAGTCGACTTTCTATTAAAGCATAAAACCTCCTAATTTGAAACATGTCCAACTATCTGCCAACAAGTCGGGCGTAACTTCATTATTCTTGGGCACGTTGAGGGTGGGTGGGGAGTTAATATGCAAGGTAGGGTGGGAGTTGATGGATGATACTAATTAGCGCGATGTTTTCAATTATTTCGCACTTAACTACCATTACGATATATAGCTCCAGTACTTAGAATCATTATTTCATTTGCATATTTATGAAAGTTTGATTGTGTATAGCGGACAAATAGAAGGCATGAGGATTGGAGGTTTGTACGATAGTCCAAAACTTGTTTGCCGACGTTTCGCTGTGATCTTTTGAAAGTGTGGCTAATCTACAGCCACTTCGTATATCAGTGCCTATTTTAGTCTTTCAAGTCGTAGTCCAAAGTTCGTCGATGCACATCCCATCTGGCCTGAATATCCCTCAAATGCGTCAGAGACATTAGTTCACGAAAGATAGCAGTTTCTTTGTAATCCAAACGACCACTTTCCATATAGTTCAAACATACAACAACACGAATTTGACGCATGCTTCAAACAATAGCACATTCATGCGAAGAGAGATCTCTCTTAACCTCCAAAAACGGGAGTATATTCCGAAGGCCTGATGGTCTTTAATTTAACAAAGCCTCCTTATCATTTTTGACTCCTCGTTCGTCTATGCTTGCAATGCATCCAAGGCTCTTAACCTCCAAAAACGGGAGTATATTCCGAAGGCCTGATGGTCTTTAATTTAACAAAGCCTCCTTATCATTTTTGACTCCTCGTTCGTCTATGCTTACAATGCATCCAAGGTAAAAAAAATTTTACACTTCTTGCGCATCTTGTCCATTAAGGAAAATCAGTGTGCTTGTGTTCGAACCCATATGCGTGCATTTGTATGCTGTTCTGCTTCTTTGTGTTTAGAATGCAACGAATGAACATCTGATTCTTAAGTCCGGTTATGTGCTAGCAAACACACGTCATCAGCAAAGTCACGATGACTTTAAATGTTAAAGAGTTACCAGTGAAAACTTTTATCTTCCCCTCCATTCAGTGTAGCTTCCAAGATGTCATTTATTTACTCCGAAAACAGGGCTGGTGATAATAAGCAGCCTTGTCTGATACCCGTTCGCACTGGAAAGCTTTTGGACAGCTCATCTCTATGTAACACGCAACATCTATAACCTTATTTGAAATACATCTCCTACGCAAAGCATTCAATATGTAATCTCAGTTCTTCAGGAATTTCTCAAGAACGCCATCCTTCTATTCACCTGAATATATTCTTTCATTCAACACATCGGTAAAGAGAGGAAGGAGTATATCGACTGTTATTTCAGAGTCCGCATTGAAAAGTTTGGTTGGTAGTCCGTTTATAGCTGTGGCTCTCCTTACCACCATTGACCGATTGGCGGAAACTATTTCTTCCTTAGCTGTGAGATCGTCCTTTTTAGAGGATTGTTATGGTTAGATGTTCGATAGTTGTTCTGTTTCCGCAATATCTTCTTCATACATGTTTAAAATATGAGGAAAATATCGCCATCGCTTCCGTTAACATCTTTCATTAGGTGGTTGGCGGCGAAATGCATGCAATGCAGATGCATTTCAAGTAGCGAACCCATATCTCCGTTGAAAGCCGCAGATTACTTCTTCTTGATGAGATCCGCAATGGCCCTTTCACTGTTGTATTTAACAGCCTTTTTAAGCTGTACATGATCGTCGCGATAGTTTCGTCTCAACTCGATAGTGCTATGGTTGATATCGGGTTGAGAGACAATTGGTAATTTGGCTTTTTTGCGATCGCCAACCTTGTCCCACGTGCTTTGTGACATTCAGGGTTTTGGGCAAAACTTTGCAAAAATCTGACTGATCCTTCAGCAGTTGTTAAAAATTTGTTTCTGGTTGCCTCCCACTTGGCATTCAGTGTGCGCATTTCATAACCGCCCAATGTGGATGACTTGTCGCGTAGAATAGTGGTATACTCAAATTTTTTGTTGGGACCCTCGAGCTTAGTCACTTTAACCTTGCACTTCATTTAAAGGATTTTTGGCTATCGGACAGCTGCTGTGCAAAATCTTAAGCTGACAACCATCAAGTGGTTATCGCTCCCCACGTCAGCTCAGCGCCTCGCAGCTACACCGAGGAGACATCTTCTCCATCGGCGACTTATTTCCAAATGTTCAACTTGGTAACACCATCAGTGTCAACACAAAATTGTTTATGGTAGCTCTCGTTTTGAAATGATTTTCCGAGTATTACAGAGCTCCACAATAAATCAGCCATTTTCATGTCTCTTAATCCGAGGTCGTGACGTTTCGACCCAAGGATCACCATGCTTCCCCATGACTTATTTTAGTCCAGTATTGTCAGAGTCAAGCTTGCCGTTCATATCTCTTATTATTGAACTTTACAGGGGCTTGTGATAGAATCAGTTCTCTTCCACAAGGCGGGAACCTGATTATCGGCATGTAATTGCCAACAGCACTTCGTTATTCCTCTGGCTTCCTGTTCAACTGCGCGCTTCCATTAGCTTGTCTTGCGATGTTTTGCTCTCGCTTCTTCAAAGTGTGACCAATCCAATGTCACTTCCGATCTTGAATCTCAGTACCTATTTTAGTCTATCCTAGTTGTACTGTTAAAATTCCAGTTCTTATCTGAAATAATTGAAAACCCCAACCTTACTTTTATATACGACTTTATATACATAATTTGATTGTCTTACGTTGAAGGTTACGCCGAGACTGACTAATGATGAGAATGAACAGAATTCATGGCAGTTAGACATACTTAGCTTTCAAATAAAGTCTGCGCCATACTTGGACAGAGCTTTTAAGAACAGTCTGAGCCATTTTTTTTAACAGAGGTTGGCTCACGAAAGTTTGCATTATCTTTGTAAGCCGAACGGTCACTTCCCACAACAATAGGCCAACACGGATATGGAGGATGTGATAAACACTCGCAGCCTCGCACAAAGGGATGTCTCTTCTAATCTCCAAAAGAGGAGAAGATACCGAGCTTTATTTATACGAGCCTCAATAACCCTTTTTATTTATTTTATTTTTATTTTTTAAATACACTTTGGCTTACAGTTTAAACAAAAAAGCCTGAAATATTTCTAAGTTAATACTTTCATTATAAAATTGAATAAAGTTCAATAATAATTTACTAAAAAGAGAAAATATAATGGAAACAAAAAAACAAAAGTATACATATATAAATAATAACATGAAAAAATTATGTAGCAGAATTATTTAGATAAATTGAAACGGAAATAATGAGAAGAAGAAGAAAAAAGAGAGAGCTCTGCTATCCATACAAACAACACTTCCTTAATAACAAAAGCTTTGCATATCTTCCACAACTTGTCCGTCATGACGAATCGATGCACTTGTGTCCGAGCCCACGTTATTTTCAGTCCTTACATTTAGAATGCAACTAGCGAACATTTTTAAAAACACCAGAAATTTTATTTTTTAATGTAGTCCTCCTTTATTTGAATGCACCTTCCTTCCCCTCCTCACGAATGGGGCGGTAAAAATCCCTTACTGCCAGCCCTGCTCGCCCTTTAAATGGCAAACAGACACTCACTGGATCATGGGCTTATCACCAGTGACCTTGAAACATTAACTGATGCGAAAATCATAAAACGGACCATGATTGACTTCCGAACACTGGATAGGAGGGGTGGTGTCCCTCGGTCCATACGCCCCTAGTCAATGATTGTCCATCAAACGGAGCACTACAACTTGTACATCTTGCGTTTGACACGAAGCTGCGAGTTTTGTAAAATAGCGTTCTATTTTTCAACTCGACTGAAATCGATGGTAACAAAATAAACTCGAAACGAGCATAGAAGCACTTGAAACTAGAATCTCGCTCGATTCGAGTGTCATAATTCGAACTCTTTTATTGAATTTGAAAAGTATTTATTCTGAATTTAAAGTTTTCGCTCTTGTTTTTTTAGAAAAGTTGTTGTGGGCTATAAACAAGAACATCTGATTAGTTTTATAAAAATTTATTTTTAAAAATACAAACAAATCAAAGTTATTAATTTTTTATTTAACAAATTTCAATTAATGGTTTTTCTTTTAGAAACAAGCTATGCTCGTTCGTCAACTCGAAGAAGAACTTCGGATGAGAATGAGACAACCGAATATCGAACTTCAACAACAAATGGAAGCAATCTATGCCGAAAATGAGCATCTACAAAGAGAAATAGCAATACTTAGAGATACGATAAAAGAATTAGAGTTACGAATTGAGACACAGAAACAAACACTCAACGCTCGAGACGAAAGTATTAAGAAATTACTTGAGATGCTTCAAAATAAAGGAATGGGTGAGCTATTTCGAACATAATCTAATGAAATTGTATTCTTGATAAAGTATTCCTCGTAATCAAATCAAAAATTCTTATTATTTATATTTAATGAATTTTTTTCTCTTTTTGTATTTATTCCGGCGAAATTTCAATAAAAACAACAAAAAAAAGGCAAAGAAGAAGAACGACAAATGTTCCAACAAATGCAAGCGATGGCGCAAAAACAGGTAATTTAAACCGCAAAAAACAAGAAATTTAAAAAATTCCAATTTCATGCCGAAATTTTAATTTTATCGAAATATTTAAAAAACGAAAATATATGTAAAAACGAATTTTTTTCTAGATGAGAGCTTTTATGAGATTTTTGTTTTATTCAATTAATTACAATTCGATTTTGAATACTTGTAATAATTTTTATAATTAGCAGCATTTTTATCGCATTCGCACGTTGTTTGTAGTCGGCATGATTCTATTCGTAGGTTTTACAACATTTTAGCATCGAAACGATTAAATCATTGCGAATTCATGAACCTTATTAACGGCGTAACAATATGAAATGAGCTTTACGATCATTTAAATCAGTTTTTTTTTCAACCCTCATTTTAACATCATAAACATTTTCATTTCCTTATTATCACATATTTTGCTATCTCATTCAAATTTATACGCCACAGCTAAGAGAAGAGAAAATCAGCTCAGTTTTTGTACTTTCGATGCTTCGTATATTACACGATTTTTTTTTTTTTGCACAAAATACATATTGCATAAAATTGTTTTTCTGGTCATGAAAATGAAGCTATTAACGCTTATATCTCTGCATACTTTGTGGACAAAATGGGATTTAATAATGTCCTTAATGAGATTTTATTTTACTTTTATTTATATAAAATACAAAGCATGCAATCATTTTTCTGATCTGATAGAATACTTTAGTATCGCGATTAAAATTAAATAATAAAGCTCGACAAGAATTAATAAAACGGAAAAAATTATGGGAAAATAATAAACATAATAAAAACAGCGAAATTTTTGGCATTAAACAAATTGTCAAATTTATTTATGCACTCAACTTGATTTATTATTTTATAGTTTTATCATGAAATTTGTCTCTTTTTTAGTTATAAGGATGTGATTAGTAGAAATTGAAATTAGGATAATTGAAAGTAGTCAGTAATTACCGAATTGAAATTTTTTTTTTAAATCACTGTTATCTAATTATTGTACAATAGTTAATTCTTCTCTTTAAAATTAAATCTTCTAAGTAAAATTTTATATAAGTATATGTTTGTGACATGTAAAAATAATGTAAGAATAGGTTATAATCAAGCCAAACTTCTTTAACTCGCTCTCTAAACAGGGTTGAAATTAATGCAAAAAGTGGTTGTATGTCAAATTATTATTGTAAAAGCAAACGAATTCGAGAAGATAATTTTGAGTTGTGTAAAACTCCTTTGACTTTGCAAGTACATTACATAACAGTCGGAAATAAAGCAATAACACTAATTAAAAGTTAGCAAAATAAAATACTTAAGAGCGATGGAGTGCTAAGAAGCATTGATAACGCTGCTTAGTACAACACGTATTGAACATTTGGTAATAAAAAGGCAGAAACGAATAAGCTTTTGATTACGGAAGGGTATGCCATACCTTGACTAAAGTTTTTCAAATTACTAACGACACAATAATATTATATTGTAAATAGTTTGGCAAATTGTAACGTCTAAGCAAAATCTAGTGCACACTTCATATGGCATAGAAGCAGAAACATTGATCCTTTAGGCTTGGTTCTTAGGTATCATTCAAATTCCACCTGGATTTGCTTATTTTCCTAGCTGCCAATTCGGCTGATCATTCCCATATGTCAGAGTTTGACTATCCTGATGTCTTCTTATTGGGTAGATTTTCTTTCAAAGGAGGTTTCGCTCAGGCCTCCTGAACATTTGACCAATCCAATGCAACTTACACTAAGCTCTGGCGCTTTACTAAAGCGTTCGACAGAGTTTGACACAAATGTCTCCTAGTGAAGCTCAAAGCAGTCCGCTTTGATAATAACCTCGCAAAATTGATTGAGAGTTTTTTATATGAACGCACCATACAAGTCGTATTGGATGGCGTGGCATCTTCTCCATTTCCCATAGATTCTGGAGTCCCCTTGGGCTCTGTTTTATCACCCACACTCTTTCTTATTTTTATCAATGACCTTCTATCGTCTACGCTGAGTCCGATACATTGCTTTGCAGATGACAGTACTCTGGATAACATCTATGAATTCGACTCGATTACTAACGCTCACCATGTCCCGGTAGCATCTAAACTTGTCGAACTATTTGGATCATTGAATTTTGACCTAAACCTATCCTTGGAATGGGGCAGGATAAATAGTGTAGAGTTCAACACCTCAAAAACTCAGGCCTGTGATCGTTCCCTTAAACGTGATGTCCCGGCGTCGATTTCTAATGTAACCTTCAGTGGTGTCCTACTAAACTCTTCCGAATACTTCTCATACCTTGGCATCAAAATAAATAACCATCTTAATAGGAACCAGCACATACACGACGTAGCACTTGACGCTTCCAAATGCCTAGAAGGTCTCCGAAGATGTAAAAAATATTTTCCTCCCAGTGACCTAGCAAATATCTATAAGGCCTACAGTAGACCACGCCTCAAGCACATTTCGCATTTACGGGCTGGGCCACCCAAAATGCAACTTGCGACGCTCAACCGTGTCCAGAGACAGGCGTTCCGACTAATGGGAGATGAAGCCATCACGGTTTGTATAGACTCCCTAGAGCATCACAGAAATGTTGGAGTACTAAGCTAACTTTACTACCGCTACTTTCATGGTAAATACAGTGAGGAATTTGCTAAACTTATTCCACCTCTGTACACATTTCCTAGAAACACTCGCCTAGCTTCAAGCGCAAACGAGTTAGCTTCCAACTTCCCGTACAGTGAAATATAGGCAGTCATTCATACCCCAAACTTCTAAGTTTTGGAATGCATTGCCAGAAGCTGTATTCCCATTACCATAGGACCTTCGACGTTTCAAACTCAACGTCCATCGGCATTTTAGGCTTTTCCCCTTTTAATCCCGTTTAACCTTAACTCCTTTTTTTTCCCTTACCGACAGTAGTGTTCGGATATGTTAAAAAAAATCGCTGATGTATTCAGTTATAAATCTTCTTCTTCTACAATCGAGTTACAGCCCAAATCGGACCTTGGCCTCCTGATATTCAGGTTCCTTAACATTTTTTATTACTTAGTATGGAAGGGTTGTTAGCCCTTCGCACAACCGTCTTTCTACGAATTTTTAATTTTCTAAGATTGAGGTGACCAAGGTATATCCAAGCAGGCAATGTGCCGGAATTATATATTGCGCCGACCGGGATTTGAACTCACGACCTTCGCATTACAAGACCAACACACTACCTACTAGGCTATACCCTGGATTCAGTTATATATGGTTTATGGCAATCTGATAACTCTTCTCCAGCATGATTTATCTTCGTGGAATTCTTCAACCCTCCTGTCAATGGGAAAAAAATATGTATACTATGGTTGCCTCTACGATAGATTTCAGAGGAAAGAAGTATTTCCTTCAGTCTAGAAGGAGGACCGAGTAGTAGTGCTCTTCAAATCGTCTAACAAGGAATTGTCGCTCTTGGTGGTCAACATGTGGTCCCATAAGCAAGTAAAGGGTAAATTCGTTTCTGATGCTGGTCATGTCTGCATTGGCTGAGAGATGGACATCAAATGATAATGGACGTGTCACCAGCAAGTTCACCCCGGATGTCAACCTCGGTGAAACTTCAACTTTGACTACTGTCTTAGGGTTAGTTTCCTGCTTACTGAACATGGAAGCCTAAATGCCTTTCTCATCGAGAGAGATTGCACATCAGCGCAAAATGGCTGTATGGACTCTCTCGAAGACTGGAGCCATGAACTCGTTTCGTGTACCTGTAAGCTGGCATCCGTTACTTCAGTGTGATGGTTGTCCTAGTGGTTGGTAATAAGACGGTAGCACTAATACTAGTAGAGTAATCTCCGGTACGAAAATATACGAAGCCATCAAGCTGTTATTCTGGGATATTAATAAGAGAAGAAACTTCTGCTAGCAGAATAAACTTCTTCCTTATAACGTTCGCCAAGTTTGCGAGCGTTTCGCTGGTTAAAGTACTTGGGCCATTTTCTAATCGCAAGGAGGTGGGAACAATTATTTCCATTACTAGGGCACTCACCCAGTAAAGCCTTTAGAGAGTACTCCCTCCATGTACATGAGGTATGCAGCCAGTCACGAATTTCAAACTCAACTGGAGGATTTTCGGTTTCATGGATATCGAGCAGATTACTTTCAACCCCGTTAGTTAGTTGCATGCCTCTTTGTGGAGTAGCGTGGTGGCTGCTGCTTAACACCCAAATTCGATCAACTTTTCGATGTAGATAAGCGGAGCGTAGCGTTTATCAAACGGGTGATAGAATTCTTAGAACAGCAGAGATTTCGGCAGGTATCGCACCTACCAGTGTCAATACCAAACTTGCATTTAGGTTAGGTAAGGTTCGTGGAGAGGGTTAAAAACCAATGTACTTAGGCCACCACCGGTTCCGTTGTACGGCTCCGAGTTTTTACCATGTGGACCTACATATTATTCATCCCACCCGCTATACCCGTGAAACTAGTGAGATTCACTGGGACCGGAGTTCATTTAGTTTGGTGATGAAGTACTTTCGGAGAATTTGTCTTCGAACGATTCAGGGGCATGATCAATTGTAGAGTAAATGCTCTATATAAGAACATGACCAGAAACGTCGACTTAAGATCATTGAGAATCCCAAAAACTCAAGATCTTCTGGTAATTTTTGAAATCTGTCAATAACAATTTCAGCACGTCTGCAACACCTCCTCTTCGCAGTGGTGACCGAATCGCTTTTGACCTAGTTGAAAAAACAAACCTTTTGGCAGCAAACTTCGCAAGAAACTCTAAACTTCCACCGTCGGATCAGTGTCCTCCGTACTTACCGAACTTAAGCTTTTTGCTGCCACCATTTTGTTTTCAAACTAGGGTCATCCTGCAAGAGCTCAATACCCACAAGTCTTCTGGGCCTGATGGCATCTCCCCTATTGTACTTAAAAATTGCACTTCCTCTCTAGCAAAACCTCTTCGTAATCTCTATCATCTTTCTTACTCTTCAGGATGCTTTCCTCAGATCTGGAAGTTCGCAAATGTTGAGCCTATTACTATGAAAGGAAGCAAAGCGAATCCCGCTAATTATCGCCCATAGCCATTTTCTCAGTGCTTTCAAAAGTAGTTGAACCTGCTCTCAGTCACAGGCCAGTCAACTTTCATGTAGATCAAAATCTCATACATGACCGCCAATATGGAACTCCTTGCTTATTTAACTGAGCGTTCGAACTACTGCATCCACAAATCGGGAGTAGGTTTTGTACTTGCTCTTGACATTGCTAAAGCGTTTGACAGAGTTTGGCACAAATGTCTCTTAGCCAAGCTGAAAGCCTATAGTTTTAACACAGCTTTTTTAAATTGATTGAGAGTTTTTTCTCCTAGTGTTCTATTAGAGTTGTACTAAACGGAATAATTTCTGCACCCTTTTCCATTGATTCCGACATTCCTCAGGGAGTTCTATCTCCTACCCACTTTTTAGTCTTTATGATCATCTGTCATCTACTCTCAATCCTATTCATTGTTTAGCAGATAGCAGCACTTTGGATAACATCTTCCAATTTGACTAGTTCAACATCAGTGGCCTCGTGCCGTAATGAGTCAATACAGTCATTGAATTCTGACCTCAGCTTAATCCAGGAATGGGGAAGGAAAAACAGAGTAGAGTTTAATGCTTTAACAACGCAGTCCTATCATCTATCTCTTAAACATAACGTTCCGACGTGGTCCGGTAATATGTCCTTAAATGATGTACAGATTTCACATTCTGCAGACTTCACGTTACTAGGTGTAAAATTTAACAATCGCCTTGATTGGAGCCAACACATCTATGAAGTTGCTCTTGATGCTTCGAAACGTCTAGGTATTCTGCGTAAGTGTAAGAAATAATTGTCTGCCTCCAAAGTAGCTACCATCTATAAGGCTTATATCCGACCACGTCTTGAGTACAACTCGCATGTTTAGGCTGGCGCCCCAAAATTACATCTGGCTCTTCTTCTTGACCGTATCCAGAAACATGCGTTCCGATTAATTGGAGATGAAGCTATATCGGCCTCAACTGACTCCCTCGAGCATCGTCGAAATATCAGAGTACTCAGCATTTTCTTTAGATACTTCCATGGTAAATGCAGCAAGGAACTTTCGTAGAGCCCTAATACCGCCTATATTCAATGTCTCCCCAAACACTCGCCTAGCTGTACGCTCACACGAGTACACTGTAAGGCTCTTGCGTGGAGACTAGTGAAGCTTAGACAGTCCTTCATCCCTCATCCCAGGTCTGTGGAATTCACTGCTAGGCAATCTGTTTCCCACTGAATACAACCTCTAGCAGTTTAAGAACAACGTTCACCGCCACTTCAAACTGGTTCCTCCTGTGTTTCTCTGCTAATTTCCCTATTTCTACTTGTTTCCCTTACTCATGTGCATCGCGCATTAAAGGACCCCGTAACAAAAAAAAATCTCATCCTCCTCACCGCAGCCTCTGCAAATGTCGTCAGTTGTAAGGCGAAATTAAGGCGAAATCTTCGAGCGTGTTTCCTAAGAAGGCAGTGGCCCGTGACTGTACATACTAGTGTCTGTAGGAAGTTTTTGTCGAGTCTCAATATTTTTAAAAATTTGCCAAAAATTTGCATTTAGTACAGATTGACTTTATTGGTTGTCGTCCCAAAAAAAATACGAGTTTGCAGAGAATGGCATGTACTCACGTTAATTCAACAACATAGTCCCTCCAAACTTACATGAGAGACTTAAATTCTTTAACGCCTTTTTGAATTCGTCTTTTGATTCATTTTGTTTTCGAATACGCGTCTTACCTTTACCAAATCTACTTGAGGTAAAAAGTATGAATCAAAAAGGGTAACCAAATCTTACTGTAGACATTTTTGGGGCTTGAGTTGAATATTCCCAATGACTCTGATCCCATTTGGTGCAGGAATAATGCAACCTTACAGAATCGCTTCCAAATTTGAAGCATGTTCGAATATCTTATAGAGCGATCCACTGCTGCCACGGTGCGGTCGGATTTGAACTTTTCAGATTTAACGAAGCTACTGGCAAAAATTCCTGGTGATACGACTGCGTTCGCTAGGGTGTAGACTAGTGGGTAGCTTATTGGTCAACAATGCTAAGTTCGTGAGTTCAAATCCCGATCGACGCCTAATTTCAGCACGCGGTCTGCTTGGCTATACTTTGGTCATCTCAATTTACGAAAATGAAAAATTTGTAGATATAGGGTTATGCGAAGGGCTAACCATCATTCCACAATAAATAATGAAATGAAATCTGGCCTTGGGCTCCAGATTTGAGCTGTAGTGTTGTTGTAAAAGATGTAGAATACGACTATGTAATACTTCCAACTCTGCCTATAGTTGATGCTTTTGTTGTATAATGCTCCTCTGATTAATAAATTAAATTTTAGTCTCGAAGCACACCTGACACCATGTTAGACTAGGATCGACTTGAGGGATGAAAATAAGGCAGGTCTACATATGATAATCTTTATTCAACTGCCTCTCGTAACTGGACTTAATGCACCAAGCATCGCTTGTACACATGCGGTATTTCAGATTTGGAGTAAATATTATAAATGCACAATCATTACTTTCCGAAAACCACGCTAGGTATTAGTTCCTTAAACATAGTCCGACCACGATATGGGAATAGTTGCTCAACCATTATAATTCTTTAATTCGCCATATATTTCGAGTGCAACATTCATCATTTATTTAAAATTATAAAAAGTTTGACGGACACGAATTTCTCCGCCAACAACCTGATGAGAGATGTCAACGTAACTTTCCTTAATATAGATGAACACCAGTTTTGACAAGAGAACGAATAGTTTTCTGGTATTTTAAACATCTTTTCGGAGGAGGATATTCCAGAAACAGAACAATTGCCTTACATCCAACCGCAGGAACCTTCTATTAACGACGATTCCCAAATAAGGAAGAAATTTGGACTTCCAACCGAACTCCTCAAAGCGAGCCCGGAAACAACAGCTCATATACTCCTTCCACTCTGTACTGAGGTGTGGAACCAACGAAGATATCTAGCTGAATGGAAAGAAAGCATCATGGTGGAAATCCCGAAGAAGAGCGACTTTCGAGATTATGCCGATTGGCGTGTTATTCGTCTCTTTATTGCTGCATGAAAAATCATGCCTAAGGTAGTTCTCAAAAGGGTGAGCACCCGAAGTTTTTCAGGCATGATCCGTGTAAAGAGTCACCTTGTGCAAGCCAAGTATTCAAGTATCCTACGGATAACATGGAACAGCCAAATCTGTGTCGTTACATGGTTATACCACATGGAAAGTGATTATTATGCTTACCAAGAAACTGCAAACTTTCATAAGCCAATGGCTCTGACGCAGTTTAGGGATTTTGTGGCCAGCTGTAATCTCCATCGACGAACTTTAAAGGACAACTCGAAGAACTAAAATAAGGACTGAAATTAAAAGACGGAAGTAGAAAATACAGATAAATATCTCCAGACATGCTATGGATCATAATCCTCAAGGAAGGTGTCAGATTTGTTGACCATATTGCACGTAGAAGCAAGCATTTGAGGTGGAAGCTGGAGAAACAAATAAGTCCTGGCGTTGCTCAGGATCGAATCTTGTGGAAGAGAACTGCTTCTCTTCTTTGATTGACCCATTATGTCGAAGAATTTTTGCTGTAAAATTTAATGGATATCTGTGTACACTTCTGCTGAGGAAAGGGCTAACCGTTGCTATGATATTGTCGGGAATACTTCAAGATTGTAAGTGTTCTTGAATAAATGAAACTTAAACTGATTGCTTTTACTCGAATCGCAGTTTTAAAATGCAAGAATTTTATCGTTCCCTTCTTCATCCTCTTCCCTTTCTTCTTCTTATGCTTCTTGTTATTACTTTTTTTTTTCTTCGCGATCTAATAGGCCTGACGCCTGTACCAAAAATCAATGCTGTGATGCACATCTCATATCGAGAATCTTGCATAAACTTAATATTAACAAGTCCGCTGTGATGAAATTTCCCCATTACCCTTAAATTGTGCTACCTTTCTCTGGCCAAATCACTACTAAATTTTTTCATCTAGCTTACTCTTCTGGGAGCATTACACAATCGTAGAAAGTTGCGAATGTTTAGTCAATGCCCAAGAAAGGAGGCATAGCAATCCCCGCCAAATAACGCTCGATTGCCATTAGCACAGTGCTCTAGAAAGTGATGCTGCTAATCTCCAAATCCACGATCGCAAATATGGATTCCGCTCTGGAATTTCAACGAGTGATCTCCTATCTACCAGATGGAACGTTTGCATAAATACGGTCGAGCTCATGCGCTTGATATTGCAAAAGCTTTTGACAGCGTTTTGCATGAACCTCTCCATGCTAACCCCATTCGATAAATTGAGAGCTTCCTGTCTGAAAGCTCTTTAAGATTAGTATTAGATGGCGTTACTTTTTCCTCCTTTCCAATTGATTTCAGTGTCCCTGTCTATCACCTACTCTGTTCTTGGTACTTATTAATGACCTTCCGTCCTCTACTTTCAATCCCATCCACAGTTTCGCAGATGGCAGTACTTTAGGTAACACCTTTCAATTTGATTCCGCTGCGGAATCTCACAAGCAATCTGATGCTTCCAAATGCAGGGAGTTATTCAGTTCGCTGAATTCCCATCTTAGGTTAATTCTGGAATGGGGCTAGAAAATAGAGATCAACGCCGCTAAAACACAGTCCTTTCATCTTTCCCTGAAACGTAATATTCCAGCGTCATCGTCGTATTTAGCCATTAATGGCGTACAACTTTGATGCTGATGATTTTATACTATTAGGTGAAAAGTTAAATAACCACGTCTTACTGTTGACCCCTCCAAAGGCCTAGATATTTTTCGCGAATGCAAAAAATATTTTACACCTCACGACTTAGCTACCATTAGCAAGGCCTAAGCTCGTCCTCGTTTCACATTTATGGGTTGAGGCATCCAAAACACACCTTGCGTTGCTCGATCGAGTACAAAAACATGCATTCCGTCAAACCTATTCCTACTCATGCAGATATATAGATAGTCATTTGGAACGCATTGCCTGCTGGCATATTTCCAAGCAAGTTCACCTGCAGTGCTTCAAAAATATTGTTCACCTCCATTGCCGTCTCTCTCCCTGAAAACTCCCATAACACTACCAAATTTTATCCTCTTCCTGTTGCGAAAGAACTGTACAATGTATTGAAGGGTGTCGCCTTAAGTTATATTCGGTGCTCTAAGGAGAAAAAACTTTTCCGCTAATGGGAATATTCGATCTTACGACGTTGATGATGTCGGATGAAATTATTTGTATTCCATTCATCTTTTCGGTTCATTGATGAATCTTTCATAGATTCCATAGTGTAGAACCAATGCTGGCAAAGACTTTGGTATTGCCTCAGGCCGAAAATATCAAAAATGTATTCTTTATTCTGGAGGGTTCAACACGCAGAGTTCAATGAGGGTTTTACCCTGTTCGTTTAGAATTTCCTCATTCACATAAGTTCTTAAATACCGGAGATTGGGGAGGTAACAAATCTTGCTTTAAGGCCTCCCTTCACAATAATCCTCATAGAGGTTAGACTATGATTGATAAATTTTTGAACCACATCAAAGAATTCATGATATTTCAGGATTAGTTTTCCCACAGTCTGTGCCTAGGCACTGATAATGATATACTTGCCTGTGATCAATGTTGTGTCATGTGATCATGATTCCTTCGCTATAATGATTAAAAACTGGCAACACTTGTGGTTTGAGATAATACTAAAAAAAAGTTGAAATAAACATACCTTAATGCCAAAAAAGTATTGGATCGACCTCTTTTCTAATCTATTATTTCGAGTCGAAGGATTCAGTCCACCAAGCATCGCAACCAAGGATCTATTTTTCATTTCCTCAGAATACTTCCTCTAGAGTATTCCTGTTGAAGTGAAGCAGTTGTTGGGCTCGTTTGCTGGAAAAGCTTTGGAGGAATCCTTAGGCAGTCTAAGTTTTGGAAGCGTAATCTATTCATGGCTTCTCTGTTTTTTTGCACATTGCTCAATGCTCTTTCGGATGAAGCAGTTTGGAATTCTGCAGAAGGATTCTGAGCCGATAGGGATCCACTGTTTCATTTTTTCCTTGATGTGCCTATCCATATAAGGAGAAATCCTGTTATTGGAACCGGATTCCATGGGTTCCATAGTAGAGAACCACTGGTTGTGCTCGAGTAGCATTGTATGATGTACATATATTATAACGTTAAGCTATGGTGGACTGTGTGTGAACTGATGTTGCTTAGTTTAAATTGGTATTCTTCCCCCAATTCCGAGTTAATTGTGTGTAAAGTATGAGCCCTTATTGCCACCTGGCTTTCAGTATTGGAGTAGTTCTTTCCAGGATAATACCTATTCATATGAATATGGTTTATTGTTTATTTTCGCTTGAAATACAGTCGGGGGGGATGGCCGCGACCTCGAAATAAAGGCGCATTGTCCGCATGTGATATGTTAGCTCCGGAACATTTATCCATTCTTGATCCATCCGTTACACTGATAATTTAGTGTGCTTCGATGGGCCATTTGACCACCTGTCTCTTTCACAGAGGATAGAACTCCTCTTCCTTCTATATGACAATGACGTAGGAATTATTCCTTCCTCTCCATGAATAAATCTTGCATACGAACTCATTCGGAATTACTCCATATTTATTCTGTTAAGTAGTCTTCTTCTAGCACTACAGCCGAAATCGGGCTTTCACCTCCGGACCGTCAGGAGTCTTCCCGTTTTGTTTTGTACTGTAAAAGTGTTGTTAGCGCTTCACACACACTTTCATATACGGATTTTCAGTTTTCGCAGATTGAAGTAGCCCAGATATGCCCATGCAAGTCATCAATCAAATTCCTGTTAAGACCCCCTATAGGGGCATAGGACAGAAACAGCTCTCTTCCACAAAGCGCGATCCTGAGCATCGGCTTTAAGCCCATGCAAGTAGTATTCTAAAATTATATGTCGACCGGGATTTGAACTCCCGACCTTCGTACTGTAGACCAATATGTTACCCACGAAAGTCATTTATTTCGACAAAAGTACCTTTTTGTATATTTCTCAAGAATTTTTTTCCGATCAACCGAATTCATTTATGGTTTTTCAAAATGAACTTTTAATGTATTTTCTTAAATATCCACTACACGAGCCACGTACCAACTAAGTAAATTTTGAGACGACATGCAATAATTTCAGATATTTTCAAATGTCGGTGAGAATACACTTTAAACGAAGTACCGCATCTCGTATATTCCCCGCCATCAGCTATTTGGCTCAAAACCTTTGTCATATATCACGTAAGATCCATTGAAAAATTAATTACATACCACGCTGAGCATTAATTTTATAATTCAGTGTATTAATTAGAACAGGTAAGCTCTTTAGATTCAAAAAGCTAGGAGATGAGTCCTTATATGAGAAAATATTCATAAAAGTCGCAGGTTCTGGCAATACACACCCGCATATGTCTGTGTATGGTTTAAGTTTGGGTTTACATTTGATGGAGATTTCCATGAGTGTTGCTGTAAGTGTTGCCAGTAAGAGGCATTTTTCTCTCTGAAACTACCGTAAAATTTTTTATTGCTAGATGATGAAAATTAGTATCTGAAATCAACTGCCACTATACGGGCAAAGATATTGAGCTCGTCTTTCCCAGTAAGCGCATCTTTAAATGACTTGTACCCCAAATTGAAACTAAACCTTCTTTCATGCAAAAAATTTAATTTCTATTAAAAGGCGTAAAAGTTGCAAATTTGCCGCACTGATCGAAATCAAAATTGGTCTGAACCAGTTATGCCATGGATGGGGTTGAGAACAAACCGGAAGTTTTGCAAAATTTTGTAGAAAATAGCAAAACATTGAACTAAAACGGATATAAAATATCTGCCGACAAGTCGGGCGCAACTTTATTATTCTTGGGACAAATTGAAAATGCGTGGGAAGTCAATATGTAGGTTGAGCTGGATAGGAAAGACTAAGGGAATGGATGGCTGCTGTCCATTATTTAACACTTTACTGCGATTCCAATCGGTAGGCTTCTGCGGCGTAGTGGGCATCGTGCTTGCTTCACAGTCGTGGGTTCGATTCCCACTGAAGACAGTGGATTTTTTTAAGCAAGAATTTTTCAGTTGCTACTGGCGATGAAATAAAATAAAATAGACAAACGGTGTAAAAGTGAAATAGTTCCACTTCAAGAAAGTCTATATGCTCAGTAGATGGTTTCTGTTCGCTTTCTATTCAATCCCCCATAACACCTGCAAATATTTGTCAGTAGCAACCAGTACAACTGAAAATTATACCAGATTCTCCACTCGTTACGGTCGTCATCACTCCCCTTCCCCTATCTTCCCAATCCCATTCCTTCCCTCCATGACTGTATTTGTGCATTGCACATAAAGGCCGAAATTGCCTATAACACAGGTCATTCTGTAAAAAAAAAATCAATAGTTGCAATAAATTGAATCAATATTTTGTTTATTTATGCAAGTTTATGTTTTTTTATGGGGAAGGGTGGCAACAGAAGGGATGAGTGGTTGTTAATAAGTTTTTCATGGAAGGTGGTGTATGGCTGCTGCGCGATCTTTGGCTGGAACGGCTGAGTTCATCAGTAATCGGAGATGATCGTTGCCATCTCACATACAACATTTTCATGAAGCATGTTGTTAAGCATCCATTATATATGGGGTGCGTTAAGGACTAAAATTATGGTTGGCTGAAGGCACAGATGAAGTTTTAACAAACTTGTAGTAGTTTTTCAATAGAAAAAATTCGGAAGTTCCTTGAACAGGACGAGAGAAGCCGAGGACAAAGTCTGAAAAAGTAATGATAATACTGCGCCATTTTATTTAGCTGATTTACAAAACAATTTTTATTATGATATACACCAATACAGAGATAAGTCATAGAGTTGGATTAATTTGAAGTTGGTGCCCGTTTTTCAAGAATATCATTAAAATGTAACACATTTTCTTTTACAAACAAACTAATAACCAAAACTACAGTATATTTTTTACTCAATGCGCGATACCACCTTCTTATAGTACTCCAGATCCTGGTCAAGTAAGAGCTTTTCTTGTTATTGTACTAGTCTGGTCTTCTTTCATCTTTTGCACGGATTTCCTGCACTACTAAATCATACTGCCACTCACTACCTTAAGATTCCCCATCGTCTTTCAAATTGTTAGTGTCTTCTTCCTATATACCAATGTTAAACCCAGCTCAAAACTAAATCATTTCTTATACGCAATTATTGAAGTTTCGAAATTATTTCTAATTTCGCGCCTTCGTTGCATCGAAAATTCCTAGTCCATAACTAAATCTTTTCTCATATGCCACTATTAACTTTCCCACTTATTTTCATTTATGCATCCATGATTTATGCAAAATTTTAAATCAAAGCTAATTGATTTCCGTAAGGTTTCACCACTTCATTCCATTTTTGTGTCTTCTGTCTCTAATCCAAAACCCAAAAAAAGTCCAAACTTCTTTCAAAATGGTTTGGTGAATGTTGTCATTGTGCATTTCGAATAAAAAGGAAAAATTTCTTGTTTGCTGTGACGTTTTGGTCTCTGCTGAGACCTTTATCGTCAAACATAATATGGCAAACAGTGTAAAATCCGGAAATCTTTCGTTTCACATTTTCATATTTTCTTCCATACTAATCTATCAACCAGGATATCAACTGCCATAACAAATTCAATAAAAAAACATAACAGAATTATGATTGGGCTTAAAGCCCAATCATATTGTACTCTAGATGAGATGGAAATGACTTAAATACACCGGGAAATATTTCATCTCAAATTTTTTCGAATAGTGAATAGAGACTTTTGCATGGGAGGTGGTAGAAGTAGAGGGGGAGGTTTGTATTTTTCGTATATGATACCGAACATGGCATGCAAAATGGTTTTTGTTGAATTCAAAGTTTTTAGTTTTCATTATTTTTAAGGAAATTGGTCATAGGTTTTCTGAAATTGGGGCATTTGTATGGGAGGTGGCAGAGGAAGGGGAGTGTTTAAGATGATTTTGAAACTGCTTATCATCATTCTTATCACCATGTTTTGATTCAATTTCAAAGTCGATAGATCTCATATACTTGAAGGAGAAATGCTTTTCCTGAATTTATAATACAGATATTTGTATGGGAGGTGGTAGAAGGAGTGAAGCGGAGCTGAAAATTTTTTCTAGCACTTATTTCAATTATTAAGAAACAAATTCTGACAAAATTTGAAGTTTGTACTTTTTCTAGTTTTAATGGAAATCGATAAAATGTATTTAACAAAAATTATGCATTTGTATGGGAGAAGGTAGAAGGAGTGTACGGATGAAAACAAATTTTTTTCACATTATTAATATTTATATTTGTATACCTTGTACAAAATATCAAGTTGATAGCTTTAACATTTTCGAAGAAAATTAATTTAATTCAAATTTCAAAATTTCGGGAGGGGCTAGAAGGAGTGAGGTGAAGTTGATAATTATTTTTACAACAAATTGCAATTATAGTACAATTAATTCTGACAAAATTTCGTCTTTTTAGCTTTACTAGTTTCAATGAAAATCGAAAATATGTATTTTTCAGAATTGTCCATTTGTATGGGAGGGGGTAGAAGGAGTAGGGGGATCTGGTCAATATTCCGTGATAGTAATAACATCCGTATCGTAATACTTTGACCCAAATTTCAAGTCGATAGCTTATACAGTTTCAAAGAAAAATCAATTTCTTATTATTTCGAAATTTCATGAAATTTGTATGGAAGGGGGTAGAAGGAGTGGGGGGATGTAGCCCATTCACGAACTTGAAGTTACTTTTTTGCTAAAAATGACACACAAAAATTTTTAGCACTATAGCTCAAAGCTTTCGAGAGTTATGCTGTAGACAGACGGACAGACGGACAGACGGACAGGCGGACAGACGGACAGACAGACGGACAGACGGACAGACAGACGGACAGACGGTCACTCGGAACCGAGGTTTTTGAGCGACAACAAATATTTCTGTACCTTTGGCGGCTCTGTGCGAGCTTTTTTTCTTAGCGTTACAAACGGTAAAGCAAACACAATATTCTCTCAGATTTCATCTAGAGTATAAAAATATCAAAATTAAATCATTTCATAAAATTTCTGATTTTTTCCCAATTTTTAAAACTTTTTCGATACCTATCAGGAAATCAGGATATAGCATTCTTGCGGATGCAAATCACAAAATGCTGGCAATTCAATATACTGAAGTGCGTAAGGGGTCACTGAAATTCATGCAAAAATAAAACCACCAGTTTAGTAAGTTCACCGCAAAACTACTCGTTTATCTGTCCACTCTTTACTATTCACTAGACTTTTTCGCTCACCAATTATCGCTTGCCAATCTTTCGCCTAATAAATATCGACTCACTCGTTGACCGCTTCAAACAGGACTGACTTATATTCTCAGGTGCTTGCCTTTTTACGGCGTTCTCGATTCGTTCGATGCTCGTTCGCTACTCGTTAGCTATTCGTTCGCTATTTGTTCGTCATTCATTCGCGATTCGTTTGCTATTTGTGCACCCTTCACTGGCTGTTGGTCACAATCAGCCATCCCAGCTGTTTCGGGCTCCGTCGGCCACAGTCAACCATCTCTATTTCGATCATTGTCGGCACCCGTCAGCCACAGTAGACTTGCTCAGTTATTTTGACCATTGTCAGCACCCGCCACCCTTAGTCGATCTTTTCTGTTGTTTTGGCCATTGTCGGTCGAATCATTTCCCTGGCCGTATGAATATTTTCCTTCTCAGCACAGTTGATTGCTTCTACAAAACACTTCATCATCACCTGAATCTTTTCTCAGTCGTACGAGCCCATACGTGCAGTTCATGTTGCTTTCTTTAACGCATTTCGTCGCCCGAGTCTTTTCGTGTCGCCCGATCGCAGTCAGCTGCTATTGGAGACCTTCGATGATCGTGCGTGCCAGAGACCACTTGTTCTTTGATTACTGTTTATTAAGACCTATAAAACATTTCAGCCTCGCCCGAGTCATTCTTCTGTCGTCCGATCGCTGTCGTTGCTTTCTTGGTAAAGATCTCGCAGGTGTTCATAATTAATTCGTTCTCGTTCGATTCTTTTCGTGTAGTTTGCTGGTTGGTGGAGTGCTCAAGGTCACGAACACTCGATGATCGTGCTTTCTATAGTGCAGGTGCTTATTAAAGTTCGTGTACGTGCGCATTAATCCATTGAGTGATGGATAATAAACAAGTAGAGCTGACATTTCAGATTGGAAGACCGTGGATATTTGATGAACGACTAAGGCTAACATGCAACAATACGTTAAATACATAAAAAAATATATATGTCACATCCGGGATCATGCCCAAACCTTTGACTGTGGAGTCTTGCACTGTCGCCATTCGGCTCAAGGGGTGACAACCTCTTTACTGGCGACACCTATTTGCCGACAGAATCAGTATCGCTGAAGCAGGTGCTGGTGCTGCAAGCGATTCGAATAGCGGCGGCGAGTTTTACGGCTTGCGACAGATGCCGTTTGTGATGTTAGAGTGATGGTGCACTAGGGTATCTGCTATTACTGATACGGTCGTTAATAATGCGCTGGTACGCTTGTGTATCTACTGTCGCTGGCTGACACTAAAGCTGGTATAGCACTGGGGTACTTGTGTATCTGCTATCACTTGCCCTAATGTGTCGCTGGTACTGTTGAAGCGTTTGTACCAATACAGAAGCGCGCCGTGTTCTGTAATATGGCTATCGCTGACGCTCGCGTTAGTATAGCGCTGGTGCGCTTGAGTATTTTATGTTACTGATTTGGTTGCTAGGTAAGGAGTGGAATTCAATGAATTGGACGTTCTCTAAATTTAAAATTGATTTAATATTTCTGAAGTACTCCCCAAAATATTTATGACGTTGATAGGCTATTACCTCGTAGCCTAGAATATGCTCGGAGGTTTTCAATTGACATTATGCAAATTCTGTATTAGTCGTCAGTATCAATGCCCATTATTTAGAGATGTTCTTTCCATCGAAAGTGTCCTGCCAGTCTGTATTGTAAGTATTGGAAGCGCTGTCGAATAATGGTTTCCATATTGCTCTGTTTATTGCTTTATGCTATTTTTGATGAAGCAAGCTGGAATCACTTAAAAACTAATATCTCAACTATCTGTTAAGCTATGTATGTATGTAATTGAAACTTATAAAATACATTAAGCAGTACAAGAAAATTATAAAATTTGGCCATAATATTAGTGGGGGGAAGGACGAATGAAAAGCAGTTCAATATTCGCACGCTTTTCAAAATTTCAAGCCGTTATATCTCAAAACCGATATTAAGTTGGAATTTTGTCAAATTGTTTAGCTATATGATCTTTAATTTTCGTAAAAATGTTAAAAGGGTAGGTGTAAAGGAAATGGGAGGGTGTGTCAAAATGTCGAAAGTTTTCACAATTTTTTTAATTCTCTAGTAAAAAAATACAAAGTTAAAATTTTGCACGTACATACATCCATTTGATATACATAAAAAAAAAATAATAATTTGAACCAAAACTGTTATCAACCAAAGGGAGGCTCTAACCTGCACTAGGTGTTTTAAGTGTATTGAAAAAAAAGCACAAATACTCAAAATTTTTGAATGAAATTTCAAGCTACAAGCTTGAAAATTTGTAAAATTCATTTTATAAATTGCTTAGAAGATTGAGATATTAACTAGTCGAATACCTCCAAAAATTCTACCCCATCCCATACAAAAGTATTTTTTCGACCATTTTTATGAACTCAATTATCGCCAAACCTTTAAAAGCTATCAACTTGCAATTTTGTACAAACACTTTTAACAATATTTTAAATAAAAATGCATCAAAAGTTTAGGAAGCCTCCCTGCCCTCCCACCTCCACCCATGTGAAAGTAAGATTTCGATCAATTTAAATAAATCAACTAATAAACAACAAATTAAAAGCTACGAAATTGAAATGTTGTACGAACACCTTTCAACAAAACTGGTTCAAAAATGTTGCTATTCCCTCACCTCCTCTATCCCCATGTACAAAATACCAATAAACTATCCATAAACAAGGGGCTTACAGTCGTAGACCCAATTTGGCTGTGGCACCATTGAAAAAAAATTCTAAAACTTTATTTTAGTTCAGTCTTAGAAAATGTCGAATACTAATTTTGTAATGAATAATTGTTATTGTTAGGTTATTTGTGTTTATGAATATTTCTATAATTTTATTAAAATTATTTTGTATTAAAATAAATATTATTTATATATTAATATTTTATAATGTTATTTTTTTATATAAGTCTAACGTACATACCACGTCGGATCAAAGTACTAATACTGATCGTACCTTTTTGAACCGTTTTGACTTTATCTAAACTTTCTGCGATAAACCTATCAATAGTTGATTTCATGAAAATATTTCAATTTTTTTATTTTTTATAGAACCGAACATAACTTACGGCGTCACCCTTTAATCCATTGGATACACAGTCAGGGTAGGTGAGCGATAGTATTATAAGGGATTTTCTGGAGGGGAGAGTTTAACCTGTCGGTGGATATTAATCTTGAAACACTGAATGTTATAAGTTGATACGAATACGTGGGGCGGCAATGCATTTGATAGCCTTGATGTTCGGGTGATGACGGACTGACTATACTTCACTACATATGGCGGTAAAAACTTAAAAGTGAACTCATTAGCGCGTGCAGTTTGCCTAGAATTCCAGGGATAGTTGAAAAGAGGAGGGATGATGTTGAACAGTTCTTCGCTGCATTTAGCGTAAAAATGTCGATAATAAGCTATGAGTACCCCGACGTTTGGACCGTAAGTCATGTTTTAGGTACCCAGCCCATTTGTGTGAGTTGCACTCGAAACGGGAATTAATGGAAGATTTGTAGATATTAGCTAAATCGTGAGGCGCAAAATAGTTTTCAAACCTTCGAAGAACACCAAGCCGTTTGGAGGCATCAAGTTCAATATTAAAAATCTATTCGCTCCAATTGAGATGTTTGTTAATTTTTATGCCGAGTAATGTAAATTCTTCTGAAGAGTGTACTTGTACGCTACCGAAGGTTAAATATTCGAAGAATCCATCGAAACATCCTTAAGGGATAGATGACAGGCCTGAGTTTTAGAGGCATTCTACTTCATTTTTTCTGCCCCATTTCAGGATTAAATTGAAATTTAAGTGCAATGAATCGTGTTGTAAAATTCGATGTGTTTAGAATTCACTGAAGCACTTTGAAGCTAAAATGTATACTTTTGATACGATATAAATAAGAAATATCATGTTTTAATATTTTGAAAGTTATATTTCATTAAGTGAAAAGCTAACCCGGGCACTTGACCTTCTCCTATATTAATAACTTAAAAATTTTGGAATGAAAATCGAATTAAATCATTTCAATTAGAATTAGACCTGTGCAACAAAAAAATTATTCTTCGTCTTTTCCAAAAATACTGCCACCACTATTAGCGTCGTTAACATAGAAAAGAAATGAAAAATTCAAACAAATTTTCAGAATTTCTGGAATTTTTCATCACTCAATTTTGCAACCTTTGAGAAAGAGAGCAGCAAAAAAAAAATACTCGAAAAGTTTCCATGGCCTTGTTACACCTGAAGTCGTTTTGTTTTATGTTACAAGGACATTGCACGAATCTGTTACGATTGTTATGCATGCAAAAGGAAGTACACTACACATATAAACTTCCTTATTGTTTCTTTGCATCATGGCATAAAACTATGAAATCACTTGATACAAATGTATTTTTTTGTTGGTGCTGCCATTTATGACTTCATATTGATGCTGTCTTTAATCTGTTATTCTAATACATAACATGTATGTATTTTATTTTTTCCTGATTCAAATTAAGGACAGTTTTCAGCCATTTTCTCTCAAAATATTGAAAAAAAATGGGAGGATTCCTTTTGCTTCCATTACTGGATAGAGTAATTAAGGTTGTAGTCCCTGAAAGTACCAGACGAGAAAGTACCGAGAGAAATTTCGCAATAGTACCCGAAATCTAAGAAGACAGAAAAGGATTCTGGAATGCAGATCATATGCATAACGAGCAAACAACTCCTTTGATCTTTCTGCTCGTATGGTTTTAAGATCTGGAGTGAGCATCTGATATGTTGCTCTCTGAAAGGCACGCAACTGAAGCTCATTTCTGATTAATCAGGACATTGATCAGATGCTTGTTGTTCGAAGATAATTAGCAAAGCCCAAACATTTTAATAGAACTTTTGGCAGGAGTAGGTATTCAAAGAGTACTAAGAAAGTTTCGCAATATGGTTTTATTTATTTGATTTCTTCAAAGTAATTTCCATTACCAGTTCTGCCAACTTTCGCTGCGGAGTACAACACACTCGTTATCACAAGCCCACGGAAGGTTACTGGAAAACCGAATCCCTTTCAACTTCATTTCCACATGCAGGAACAGTGAAAAGGTACAGAGATCAAGGTCTGGCCTGTACGAAGTGTGCTCGTGTTCAGGCTTTGGCGCGGTGAGCTGGAGCGTTGTCATAATGGAGAAACCATGTGTACATTCTTGACTTAAGCTGCAGGCTCCTCAAAGATTTGATAACTTTATACAGGCACTGCTCAGTCCATCATTTAGCTGTGACTGTCTTCTATGAGTCTAAAATGATAAGCTCCACAATGCCAATCAATTGAAAAAATACGGCTAACATTTTCTTCATAACTAATCGAAATTTTCTGAGAGTTACGGGTGGGTCTACATCGTCAAATTCCTAAACATTGTTTTGAGACTTAGTTGGCACAACATAATAGCATAGCCAATTTTCATCATCTATAACATTAAACCTTATGTTATCTGCTCTTCAGTCATGCGACACCCAAGAGACAGCACAAATTCTTCATGAGCAAATGGTCATGCAGAATCGAATGAATTTTAAACTCAAAAAAGCTGATTGGGAAGCACTTGCCGACTTCAACAGTTCCTTTGATTGGAGGCAGTGCTTCGAACCAAAAAGTTGTGACTCGACTGCGAAATCTGTAACCCAGACAATTCTAGAGAGTATGAGGTTCTTTATACCCTCCAGCTTAAGAAGGAGCAGGTCATCAAAAGATGCTTGGCTCACAATTGTCGATTCTGTGGCAAGAGCAAACCTTTTTGCAGCGAGTTACGCCAGGAAATCTAGACTTTCATAGTCAAATCAGAGTACCTCTCAACTACCACCCTCCGATTTCACGCTGCCCCCCCTCCATTTTTGTATTGGGGTTACTTCCAAAATCCTGCTAGAGTTCTATGTCAACAAGTCTGCTGATCCGGATGGATTCTCCCCCCCCCCCCTCCCTAGCTTTAAGAAACGCGCATCCGCTCTGGCTAAGCCACTTCGATATTTTCACCATCTTTAATACTCATCACCGTGTTTCCACTGACCTGGAAAGTTGCCAATGTTCAGACTATTCTCAAGAAAGGATGCAAAGGGCACCCCGCTAACTATCGCCCTATGTCCATTACCACCGTGCTTTGAAAGGTATTGGAAACTGCTTAATCGCAAATTTGTCAAAAACCTGATCCACGATCATCAATATGGTCTCCGCTCAGGACGTTCTACGCGAAATTTTCTAGTGTATCTATCTGAGCATTGGAGCTGCTGCATATATACACAAATTCGACAGAGGGCTAGTTTGTGCGCTCGACATTTCGACTGAGTTTGGCATAATTGAGTCATAGCTAAGCCTCAAGCCTATGGCTTTAACTCTTCCTTTCTTTGATTGAGAGCTTCTTCTCCGAGCGCTCCATACAAGTTGTGCTAAATGGAGTTATGTCTGATAACTTTTCTATTGAATCCGACGTTTCTCAAGGCTCTGTCTTATCACCTACTCTCTTTGTAGGCCTTGCAAACGACCTTCTGTCGTTATCTCTCAATCCTATCCCCAATTTCGCTGATGGCAAAACGATTGACAACCCCTTCCAATTTGACTCCCCTGCGAAAGCACGTCTAACATCAGTGTGGTTCGTTTAACTCTGACCTGAATTTAATCCTGGAATGAAGCAGGAAAAACAGAGTAGAATTTTATGCTTCGAAGACCCTGTATCTTTAAAATAAAATGTTTCGGCGTCTGCCACCATTATGTCCTTCAGAGGCATTCAAATTCCACCTTCTTCACACTTTACGTTAATTGGTATAAAACTTAAAAATCGCCCTGATTGGAGTCAACACATCTACGAAGTCGCTCTTGATGCATCAAAACGTTTATGTATTCTGCGGGAGTGTATCAAATACTCTTCTGAGTCTCAACTGACTAAAAAAAATACTTTTCTGAGGCTGAACTGGCGGAGAGCTTTAAATTGAAATAAAACAGATCAAAAAATGTCTTTAGTATCAATGAAATTAGCTTTTACCGAATTATTGTTTATTTATGATTTTGGGCATGTAGTCACTGTGGCTGGCGCGTACATGGCGTATTCTGGAAGTCAAATTTTCACACACTCTTCGCAGTACATCAAGCTGTATTTTGGCAATAACGCGTTGAACATTGGCTTCCAAGTGCTCAATAGTTTCTGGTCTATTGGCGTAGACATGGGACTTCACATATTCTTAAAGAAAAAAATCTAATGGCGTCAAATCCAGTTAAAAGTTCCATTTCGTGAAATTAATCGATCATCAAATGTTTATTTTAGTAAGTTAATTGCATCACGCGCTGTGCGGCATGTGTCGCCGTCCTGTTGAAGCCACATGTCTGCGACATCAATGCCTTCCAATTGAGATACGAAAAAGTTCGTAATTATTTTTCTGTGTTACTCACCGTTGACTGTAACGTTCTGACCATCATCTGTTTTGAAGACATTTGAACCAATAATTCCACTGGCCCAAAAAGCGCATCAAACGGTGACTTTTTCTGGATGTAATGGTGTATAAGGCTTATATCTGGCTTTTTTTTGAGTACAACTTGCATGTATGGGCTCGGGACCCAAAATTACACCTAGCGTAGTTCAGTCGTATCCAAACACATGCCTATCGTCTAATTCCATGGTAAATGTAGTAAGGAACTAAGAGATCTAATCCCTCTTCTCTTACATACTCCACGTAATACTCGTCAAGCTGCACGCGCTCACGAACCGTGAAGCATCTGACGTAGAGAACAGTGAAATTTAGGCAGTTCTTCATCGCTCGAACGTCAATGATGTGTAATGCATTATCGGTCAATCTACTTCTAGCGGAGTACAATCTATAGCAATTCAAGAACAACGTCCATCGCTAATTCAGACATATTCCTCCTACGTTTCCGTTCTAACTTCCCTATTTTCATTTGTTTACCTTGCCTATGCCGATCTCATTATGCATTAGGCATTAAAGGATTACCCCTAAGTTATGTCGGTCACGGTAAAAAAAGCGTTCTCTAGAGTAGTCCTAGAATTCTTCCTTCAATTTCACTTCAAAAACAATTGCATCTTAAAAGATGGCCGAATATTGTATGCGAAATCTATAGATTTTCGTAATGAAAGTTTGAGTCTAGAAGTTTTTGGAATCGGAGATTTCATATTTTTTAGCGCAATAACAAATCAATCTCGATAAATTTAATAATTATTACAATGGCACTGCAGCCCAAATCGGGCCTTGGCCTCTTGACTTTCCGGTTCATTACCATTTTTATTTGTTATTGTAAAAGGGTTCTTAACCCTTCGCACATCCCTCTATCTACGAATTTTCATTTTCGTATATTGAGGTAACTAAAGTATACCGAGGTAGATTGCTGGAATTATGTATCGACCGGGATTTGAACTCACGACCTTCGCATTGTAGACCAACACGCTACCCACTAGGCTACACCCTAGCTTTAAATTTCATAAGTGCACAAATAATTTTTGATCTTCAGTGAGTACTGGATAAGGTTGGTGGCCTCAGATTTTTGTGAAGATTACAAATTTGTTGATGAAAGTTATAGATCTTACTCCTTTACTGGCAATTCCTAGAACCCTGGGACTCTGGCAGTTTCATCTGTAGGTAGCTTCGCCCCTTCATATTTCGCTCATGTTTCGAAATCGTTGACGATCGTGTATCGTAAAATTGTAGCCGTAGTAAATTTTTAGCGTTTTCACCTCTTTTTACTTCAAGTTGCGTGAAAAATTAAATTATTGCATAATATTGCAACTTATTCTAAGAATGCGGCAGGTAATCTGAAACAGAGCCCGAATAATTTTTTTTTTACAATTTAAAAAAAAAAATAATTTACTAGAGTTAATTTCATAGTGAAGTAAAAAACACTTAATATAGGATTTGTTTCTTTATATTTTCAAATTTAAAGGAAAATTCCCGAAACAGTTTGATACCCCTAATTTTCCTTTATTTGGTGGGAGATATTACTTAGTATTACATGGCCGACTTGGAAAATTTTTCATTTTTCGTTCCACAAACAGTTTGAGCGCGAAAAAAATCCACGTCTGGATGCGCTTCAATTCGTTCTCCCGAGCTTTTTATGCTCTAGATGAAATCTGAGACTATATTGCGTTTGCCTTACCGTTTGTAACGCTAAGAAATAACGCTCGCACAGAGCCGCCAAGGGTACATAAATATTTGTTGTCGCTCAAAAACCTCGATTCCGAGTGACCGTCTGTCCGTCTGTCTGTCTATCCGTCTGTCTACAACATAACTTTCGAACGCTTTGACCTATCACACTGAAATTTGTCGTATGTCATTTTAAGCAAAAAAGTAACTTTAAGTTCGTGGACGCGTCACATCCCCCCCACTCCTTCTACCCCCTCCCATACAAAATTCATGAAATTTAAAGAATTTGATTTCTCTTCCGAAACCAATTCAGCTATTGACTTGATAATTAGGTCATAGTATATTGATGTAAATATCATTAACCTCAAAAAATGTTGATCTCATCCCCTTACTCGTTCTACCACCTCCCACACAAATGCACAATTTTCAAAAATGCATTTATTCGGTTTGCATGCAGCAAAGCCAAAAGAATCAATTTTTGTCATAATTAATTTTCTTGCAATTGAAACTAATTTTGGAAAAACTATCAAGTTCACCTCACTCCTTCTACCACCTCCCATACAAATTATACGAAATTTCGAAATTTCAACTAAACTAGTTTTCTCCAAAACCGTCAATACTATCAACTTTAAAATTTGAGAAAAGTATATTATTAGATATATAATTGATGTCAAAAAATTTGATTCTGATTCGGATACACCTTCTACCCCCTCCCATACAAATGCAGAATTTTGGTAAATGCACTTAACCGAATTTCATAGAAATTAGAAGAAGTAAAAACTTAAATTTTTTCCAGAATTTAATAATTTCAATAAATGCTAAAAAAAATATCGCCTACACCTCACTCCTTCTACCACCTTCCATACAAATTTTTGTAATTGGAAATTCAAGAAAAGTTTTTCTCCTTCGAACATATGAGAGCTATCGACTTTAAAATTATAACAAAGCAATGTGATTAGGATGTTGATAAGCAAATTCAAAATCATCCAAAATGTCCCACTTTCTCTGCCACCTCTCATACAAATACCATAAATTCAGTCAAAAATTGTTCAATTTCCTCGAAAATTATGAAAGCAACAAACTTTAAATTCAACATGAAACATTTTATATACTACGTTCAGTGTTACATACAAAAATTCCAACCTTCTGTTTTTGCTTTTATCACCTCCCATACAAAAGTCACTATTCACCATTCGAAAAAATTTGAGATGACATATTTTCCTGTTTTACTGTAAATTTGAATCGTTGTTTTTGGACAATAAGATCCCCGTTTTTCTTGTTAAAACTTTCAGTACAAAAACACAATCAAGGCATCTTGCATCAAGCCTTGGAAACTAGAAGAACTTGAAATAGGTTATTAAGAATATGTTGAATACTTTTTTTTCGGTAAAGTCATAGTCCCGATTTTATTTTTCCAGAACTATTTCAATCGATTTCTTAAATTTTTTTTCTTCATTTTCCTTGAACTGAAATACAAACACAGATCCTTTCGAAATGTTTAAATATTAAAAAATCGAATTTCACTGAACGTCCGCCAAAAACCAACTTTATGAATTTCTTAATTCGCACAGAACGACCCCGGATCTAAGCGGAGCCGAATGCAAGACAACAATAATTTCGTATTTCTCGACACGGCAAACATAATATCGCGCAAAGTTCTGGAAGTATGGAATGGCAACCCGCTATCTGCTCCACATGTTAATATTCAACTCTATGAGAGCATGTTGGTATAGCCGTAGAATGAAACTATCGCCGTACTATACGCCAAACAAGGATAACGACATGCATATCCAAGGATAATATTTTCCGTTAGGTGGGATTTTTTTTTTCGCTTCTTCCCCGTAGCTTTTCCTCTCGTCAGTTTTTTTTATTCCGTCGGCCAGGATAGTGTCTAGTAGTGAACGCCAGGACAATACAACTGGATAGAAGTGTGCTTTTATAACCGGAACAAGGAGCAACTTAGTGATTTTTCTTCGTCGAATATTGAATAGCGCGCAGCCACAGTTGATGTTCGCTATAAACGGCCACAATATCGAAATCCGGGAGGAATCAGACTCCAAATACGGACGCCAGTGATGCATTTTGAACCAACTTGATTTAAAATTGCATCACAGATCGATTATTTCGTGCAAATGG
Organism: Chorisops tibialis; assembly: GCA_963669355.1. Taxonomy (NCBI): domain Eukaryota; kingdom Metazoa; phylum Arthropoda; class Insecta; order Diptera; family Stratiomyidae; genus Chorisops; species Chorisops tibialis. Next base: position 79,910,784 of record OY770262.1, on the reverse strand, counting down.
AAAGTGCGGTTTAGTTTCAGTGCAATGCAGCAACGTCTTATCGATTCCGCATTATTATTGATGTGTAAATTGGCTTCGCATACTTCTGCCCAATTAACTGTGACATACTTTACGGGAACATACGGCCGAGCTGAGTGCCTGCCTACTATTTGCGCGAATAAGTGCCACCCCTGAAATTCAAATAGAAACTGGCATTCTTGTGACGCGGCGGCAAACACATATTGACAGCGTGATAGCAGGCAATTAATTTAATTGGAAAACTGCTAAGACACCCATCTGTAGCGCCATCTACATACATGCACGTCGTCCGTATAGCCGTGAATTAACGCTAATCGTCGCGCGAATCATTGCAAAGTGCCGCAGTTGTTTTCATAATATTATCGTGAACTTTCGCCCTCAAGAACTTTATTCTGTCGTCGGCCCCCCGGGGGCCAAGTGTGTGTCTTCTTTCTTGAAGGAGTTGTTAAAAAATTCTCGTGGTGGTACTTTTCCGAATCGTTGCGCGCTCGGACTGAACATGTGCAACTACGAGTATCTAACAAGTAGCACTAGGCTACATCCTCGAGCCAGTAGCACCGACACTATGAAGGTTTGTGTCTCCCCGCAGTACACTGCATATCTGCACCATTAATGATGTGTCCTTTTTACATTGTCAACTATTCAGCTAGGTTTTTGTTTAATCGCCGGCAAGATTATGAGGATGTACGTAAATACAGGAAATGGGTTCTCAGACCTCTCTGGCTCTCAGTGGGTGTGTTTAGAATGAAATTGCAGCAAACAAAATTTTGTTGTGCGAAGGATGTTGTGTTTTTCCCTGAAGTACTTGAGTGAGACACATCCATCATCCTGGCGCACTGAACCATTTCAAATGTGGGGCTTATTTTAATTGCATGTTGTGGGCCGTTTATGGGAAAGTGTTGATGCAGCATAAACATGAAGCCATCAGTTCTATGCACATTCTTTTATTTTTTTGATTAAAACGTTTAATATCCTTCTTGGAGAATAATTAATGTTGAGTAATCACTTGATGAATACTTGATGATTTGAGCAAGGGCCTGAGCAGATGCTGTTTGCCACAAAGCTTTTTAAGAATCAAGGCAAAGAGGTTTTAATAGAATGCTTGCGGGTAGTAACTTTGGTTTTATTGCAAAATTTCATTGAGGGCAACAAACTAACCCATAATCTTGATGCCGGATTTCCATAGTAATCCTTTCATTCTATTTATGTCCCGGTTATTGCTAGTGAGTGCATAAATGCAACTAAGATAAACTTATCTATGATTGCCTTTCGCTACTTTAGCATACTGTAGCCATCGCTTGAGCTTCAGAATAAATATGTATTAATGCTTTAAACAAGATGTTCGGCAGTACGGTTATATCAGGTCATATTTTAATTTAGCAACGTCTCATTTAAGGTACTAAAATTGAACATTAAAACTATTACCGTACTTCTTCTTCAATGGCACTACAGCTCAAATCGGGCCTTGGCCTCCTGAACTTCAGAAAGGGGTTGTTAGCTCTTCGCACACCCCTCTATCTGCGAATTTTCATTTTCGTAGATTGGAGTGGTCAAGATATACCCACGCTGAAATTATACGTCGACCGGTTTGAAGTACCGACCTTCGCATTTTAGACCAGCTTGCTGGTCTGGATGTTACCCAGATAGGAGAGAGAAATTTTTGCAGCTCCCGTCCATAGGTGGGATCTAAATACAAGACGTGGTCTAATAAAGGCCTTATAAATTGTCATTAATCCAGAAGCGGTGAAGGAGGTTATACAGTGTTTCAGGTACACCAAATACTTAGGTGGTTCCTTGGCCATATTAAATATATGATCGTTATCTGTGATTTGGATACCTAACATCTTAGTACTTGTAGAATTATATAATGGCTGGCCTCCGGAGGTGATTGGATCTAGATTAGAGTCACGTTTACGGGACACAAGACAGTACTGGGTATTCGAAGTATTAAATTCCACTTGCCCCAACTAAGAATTTTCGCCAAGTCGTCATTGAATGATTGAACCAAAAACCTACTTTGCTCTTCTAACAAGTAAATCGAGCTAAGGATGCCGTGTTGAAGTGACAGGTCTAATGTGGTGTTATCAGCGAAGCTATGTATGGGAATAAAAATTGAGGATAACAAATCATTAATAAATATTAGGAAAAGGGTGGGAGAAAGAACCACGCCCAGAGGGACGCCAGTGTTAATTTTATAAGAAGGGGAGACCGCGCTATCCAATACGATACGCATTGAACGATTGACTAAAAAAGTTTCAGCCCAGGACGTAAGGGAGTCACCCAAACCAATAGCTTTAACTTTGATTGAAAGGATGTTATTCCTTGTCGAAATGATAGGTGCGATAGTACAAGATTCACTAAAGTGATGAATGATCTTGTTCCAACGTTCAGTGAGGGTGGTTAAAACGTCTCCAGTGGAACGTTTTTTTGCTGTTTTTCGTCAATAATATCATTGTTGTTGAGATATTCTGTAACTCTAAGGTTCATGATTGTTTTCATGTCCTTCAACAGAAGTGAGGTTATTGCTATTGGGCGATAATTAGCGGGATTACAGCATTTTCCTTTTTGGGGGCTGGCTAAATATTTACAAGCTTCCAAGAAGAAGGGACAGTGAAAGACGATAAGGAAAGACGGAATAGTTTGCATGGAGGTTTAACTAGAGAAGCATTACAATTTTTATGGATAAGGGCAGGAATTCCATCTGGACCGGACGATTTCTTAGCATCTAGATTCTTAATAACTTGGTATTCGTTACGCGTTAAAATGTCCTAAGGCGGAATTTAGTGCAGTATACGTTGGAAGGTTAGAGTTTGTTGATAGTAAACAAGAGTTGGCATCAAATTGAGCCGCTAAAATGTTTGCCTTCATGTTGGAATCTGTAATAACCTCATAGTTGTAAATAAAATTTAAAATTGATGATGCAGAACTACCTCTGATGAAACGAGCAAGAGATCAGAAGCTTTTGCTACCCTTAGGATATCCCAAAATATTTTACCTCAGTTTTTGGTCGTGCAAATGTTTTTCTAGTTGTAAGCTGGATTTTCATTTTTGAAATTAATGCAATTTACTTCAGATGACAGCTGCTTTTAAGCATGGTAAGCTGCCTCTTTGGCCCGTAAGGCAGTACACCATATTTCATTAAACGAAACCTTAGAACTAAGCTTGATTGACTTTATAGCTTTGCGGGATGAAAAGCTTCATTCCCAACAAAATGGTCTCATTTATTGCGGAAGAAACATATACACTCACGTTGGAGGAAATTGACCAATAAAATGAATGATAAAATTGCGTCAGATTTAACCAATCCGTTATCCCATACCAAATGTTTAGTTCACCATATTCAATCAATCAAATTCCTGTTAAGACCCCCTTTAGGGGCATAGAGCAGAAACAACTCTCTTCCACAAGGCGCGATCCCGAGCATCGGCCTTAAGCTATTGCCAGGACTTGTTTATTCCTCTGGCCTCCTGCTCAACTGCTCGCTTCCATGTGTTACATGATCGACCAACCCGACGTCAAAAACTCTCAGGTTCGTGTGAATGGAAATCTCTCTTAACCTCCAAAAAGGGGAAAGGATACCGAAGGCCTGATGAGCTTTACTTAGCCAAGCCTCAACATCCTTTTCGGCTCCGCCGTCCATGCTGACAATGCTTCCGAGGTAACAAAAATCTTGCACCTCTTCCACTTCCTGTCCGTTAAGAACAATCGGTGTGCTTGAGTTCGAACCCATGTGCATGTACTTGGTTTTACGCACATTTATTTTTAGTCCCGCCTCTTTGCATTTAGTATGCAACGAGCGAACATTTGACTCTAAGTCCGAACGGTTAAGTGCAAGCAAACACACGTCATCAGCATAATAATAAACGTGGCTTAAGATGTTAAATAGTCTCCATTGAAGACCTTTAGCTTCCCCACCTTCAAGTGCAGCTTTCAAGATGTCATTTATTACCACCAGAAATAGGGCTGGTAATATGCAGCCTTGTCTGACACCTGTTCGCACAGGGAAGCTCTCGGACAGCTCTCCTCTATGCAAGACGCGACACCTTGCATCTTCGTAGGATCCTTTAATCATAGCTACGACCTTATCTGGAATACCTCTCCTACGCAAAGCATTCCATATGTAATCTTGCTTAACGCTGTCGAAAGCCTTCTCGAAGTCCACAAACATGAGATGTAGTGGCGAACCCATTTTGGCTGACTGCTCTAGTATTATCCGTAGGGTATTTGTTTGGTCAGTACAAGACGACCCTTTACGAAATCCAGCCTGATAAACTTCGAGAGGGCTCCCCACGACATCACTAATCCTATTGAGAATTACTTTAGCCATAATTTGTGATAGGGCAGTAAGTAGACATATACCACGCCAATTGCCACAATCCCGAAGGTCGCCCTTCTTCAGAATTTTCACAATGACGCGCTCCTTCCATTCAGTTGGATATCTTCCTTCATTCCACACCTCAGTAAAGAGTGGGAGGAGTATATCGGCTGTTATTTCCGGGTCCGCTTTGATGAGTTCGGTTGGTAGTCCGTTTATACCTGGAGCTTTCCTTCCCGCCATTGACCGAATGGCGGGAACTATCTCTTCCTTATCTGGGGGATCGTCCCTAATAGAGTATTGTTGCGGTTGTATGTTTGGTAGTTGTTCTGTTTCTGAAATATCTTCCTCTGACAAGATGTTTAAAATATCAGAGAAGTATTCCTTCCATCGCCGCAACTGGTGTTCACTCATATTAAGGAGAGTTCCATTGACATTTCTCACCAGGTGGTTGGCGGTGAAATTCCTGTTCACCATATTATGAAATAATAATGGGTAAGTTTGGTAATCGTGAAAATTTTCGGCATACGCTTTTTGATGGATTTACGTGTTTTGAGGTTCCAGGAGTATTAAAACGAGTTTTCTTCATGATGTCTGGCTGTATGCGCCTGAATGTGTGTCCTGACGATAACTCGTATAAATCTCAGCAGAATTGGGTGGCAGTGTTTCCAAAAAATCGGCTTCCGCTTCACACAGTATTCTATTGAATTTGAACATGACTGAGAACAGGAAAAAAGTTATAAGCATTAAACAAAAAATAAACAATAATAAATACTCCATTTTTAATTGGATCGATGAATATTGTATGACAAAGCTCTATACCATTTGGTAAACGAGAGTTCTGAGTAGTCATATATGTAGTGGGATGTTAATAAGACGCAGTCAATGATAATTTCATAAAATAAAATTTAAGAAATAATCCTTACCCCACCACTAAGCCCGCATATAAAAACCATTTGCGTTGGCTCCTTCGTAGGACTCGAACCCACTTCTACACTACCATGGAGCGGATGTCCATCCATTAGGTCAGATACTCCGCTAATTATACTTCAGATATGAGGAGCGACTCGTCAAATGAAGCGCATGAGGCGGCACCTCACCTGCCAGACCATTTTCGGTTAATTTAATCTAACATTTCTAGTACAATTAAATTTTGCATATTCAATTACCGTCTTAGATCATTCTCAGATCAGCGATCCGCCTCTGTCTTTTTACCTTTTGGCTTCCATATAACAGCAGAGGAATGGGCTTGAAGGAAAAAAAAAGTTAAAAGCGCTTGGACAGAAATGTGTGAGCAAAAGATCGATTTCGCCAACTGAAGCGACTGAAAAGCTTGCTCACCCAGCTCGTTCAAACATTGCTACTTGCACATACACCCACTCACACATTGCCGCGGTTTGATCCGATAATGTCGACGTTATAAAAAGCGAAAGGTCTGAGGCACAAATTTCGCGCCGCCTAACCATCGTATTGGTTTTGTTGTTGTTTGTCGTTTTCGATAGCAGAGTAGTGTAGGGCAAGATGGGACATCTTCGAGTCATTTCGGTTGTAGAGTAGTGTGGGGCTCGATCAGACAAGACTGAACGGTGACCGTTCTTAATTTTGAGAGCATGCTAAATTGAGTAAAAAAGTAATTATTATTTTATTTGGTGAACACATTGAAACACCGTGACCTTTTTGACCTATTGTGCGTGGGAGGGGGGTACGTATTTTGCCCCATTGCCTCTTAGCTTTAGCATGTCCATTGAACGAAGTGCTTCCATCCTTCTTTCAGTCTCTACTACAGAGTAACTTCGTCTTCTTGCATGGAGGAAATCTACCTCAAACCAGCCCAACAACGAGCTAACCGCAATTTCTCATGTCGCTGTGTGTACTTCTATGCAGGTAGTCATTTATTTTTCGAAAAGATATACATAGCATCTTCCGTTTCTTCGTCAATGATGCTACGACCCTATTGCATAATTTCTGATCATCATTTTTGATAAAATTTTATCAATGGAAGGGATCTTACTATAACTATTGATTTTACATACTGAAAACTCTTCAATCTTAAGATCCTGGCATATTCTCCAAATTGTATTGCATTTGGTTATCTTTCATTGACTGTGCAGAAAACTGGCGTAGAACTTAGCTGATTTCAAGTCTACATTATGTTGCCCTTTGTGAAAGGAATCAAACAAGGAATTTTGAATTATGTACTTACAAAACTTACTTATTTTCTTAAATAACTATTTACAACTCTCTATGAACATATTATAAAGATTCTTATTCGGCTTCAACACAATGCGGAGAAATTTCCTAGTAAATCATAGCCAAATAGTTTTTTCTTTTGAATTTTCTTCTAGATGTATATAATAATTTATTAATGAATTTAATAAAATATTTTAAAAAAATAAATAAATAGAATCTATAAAATAGATAAATTAGATATTATTGTATTTGCGTTAAAAACAAAAATCAAATAAGTTCTTAGAATTTTAGATAATTTCATTTAAATTCCATTTCATTTTCATAAAGTCAATTCATTTAATTATTTCTTCATATTTTTTTATTATTTAGCATAATCAAATTTATATATGTCATGTTTAGTGCATAAATAAAAAAAAAACAATGGTCTTTAATATAAAATTTTATTCTGTCTTCATAGAACAATTTTAATTATCAATTTTGTTCACTAGCAATTTTTTTCAATCAAATTATTCAATAAAATAAATTTTTCTATATTCATATTTCAAAAACTTTTTTTTTTATTAATTATTGCTAATTCTTATTCTTTTATTTATCATTATAAACTTAATAAGTTATTAGTTATGTGTTTGGATTTGATTTGGCGAAAGAATTATTAACGCAACTACAAAATATTTACGTGGAAGAACTCTGTAAGAAAAATAAAACTGAACAAACAAAAAACAATTATTAAATTAATTAGTAAATTATTTTAAAATATATAATATACAAAAGAAATACATAATTGTATTTGAAAATTCAACTGATTGGCACAAAGTAATTCATGAAATTTATTTCAATTATTTTTTTCATATTTTATTTTCGTTCTTTTATTATTTTTCCATCAATTCATTTTGATAAATAAATATCACATTTCTATTGACTTTGATTTTATTTTTAATTATAAAACAGAAATTTAATCTGCTCTATTAAAAAAAATAATTCATGGCAGATTTTTTTTATATAAATGAATTAAAAAACAAAACAAACTCCTTTTTTATTAAATTTTTTTACATGAATAAATTTTAACAAAAACAGAAATTTTTAACGAAAAAAAAAACAGTGTTTGTACCACAAATTCCTTTTTTTAATTTTATTATTTTATTTTTCTGATTTATTCAAAATGAATATTATTTTATTTAAAAATAAAAATAGATAAATTGATTCAAAAAATTTTAGTTTTCAATTCCTTAGTTTTTTATGTTTTCTTATTCAAATTAAATAAAAATAACAAAAAAAAATATATTTATAATTCTTTCGTCAAAAAAAATTAAAAGTAATTAAAGATTTTTGACGAAACTTATCGGTAATGATGGCTCCCATAATTGGCTTTGATAATTCTATTATTTTTCATGATATCAATAATGAAAAATTAAGAAGAAATATAAAGCAAAAAAAAAAAATTAAAAAGAAACGAGATATATTTAAATAATTATTTATACTAAAAGAAAAAAATAAAGAAATGAAAATATAGTCAATTATTTTGATGCGGTTTTTTGATTTTATGTTTAGTTCATCGTTCAGAAATATATTTAATAAATAATGAAATAATTGTTTTCTTATCAATAATTTGTATACCAACAATAACTTAACTGAACCAACAAGACTAACTTACGATATATTAATTTTATTTTCAAATAATTTTATATTTTAAATTTTTTTGGTTTATTCGTAATTTGTATTTTATATGTTTTTGTGGTACAAAACAAATGTTGTTGTAAATTTCATTGATAAACTGATAGAGTTAAAGGAAAATTAAAAATTGTTAAGAAAAATATTGTCGATTTGCTCTTTGGAAACGATAGCAGTTATTGAAAATATTATAATTACAATAATATTAAATCTATTTTTTGTGTCCAGATTCATAACTTGATTCTTAACTTTAAACCGTTTTCCTATCATCCATTATGATTGATTAAAAATTCGAAGTTTGTGAAATCTAGTATCTGGATAGGGTGTAGCCTAGTGGGTAGCAAGTTGGTCTTCAATACGAAGGTCGTGAGTTCAATTCCCCGAACTCTGCCTGCTTGGATGCCTCAATTTACGAAAATGAAACATTCATTGATAGAGGGTTGTCCGACCAATCCTTCTATAATACAGACCTAAAGAAAATGTTAAGGTACCTGAAGGTCAGCTGGCGAAGTCCCGATTTGTGCAATAGTACGATTTCTGGCTGCGATTAAGTTCGATCAATTTAATACACAATCTAACTCAATTTATATTGAATACATAAATATATAGGGGAACCCGGGGCAGATCGGGGTACTTAGTTGCAATATGGTTTAAAAACACAAAACGGCTGATAAAGGGAGATGTAAATATCGCTATAAATACATTAAAATATAATAATTACATTAACACAATAATTTTTGAAAGAAAACAAAGGAACAGTATTTTTGTTTTCAAAAATATAAAATAATAGCATATACTCAGTTTAACCCCGTTCGCGGGGCAGAATGGGGTGGAAAGGACAAGTAATCAGTCAAATTCTTGTTAAGACCCCTTATAGGGTATAGGACAAAAACAACTCTCTTTCACAAGGAGCGATCCTGAGCATCGGGCTTAAGCTATTGCCAGGACTTGTATATTCCCCTGGACTCCTGCTCAACTGCTCACTCTCATGTGCTACATGGTCGAACAACCCGACGTATTCCTTGAGGATTATAATCCAGAGCCTGTTTAGCGATGTATCGCTCTAGTTTCCTCAAAAAGTGACCGATCTACTGCCACTTCCGCCTTTGAATCTCAATGCCTATTTTAGTCTATCCAGTTGTAATCCAAAGTTCGTCGTTGGAGATCACTTCTGGACAGAATATTCCTAAAATGTGGCTGATGCATTGGATCACGAAAGCTTGTAGTTTCTTGGTAAGTCGAACGGTCACTATTCACGAAGTACAACCATATAACAACATGGATTAGATGCATGCGTCAAAAACTCGCAGCTTTGTGCCAAGGGAGATCTCTCTTAATCGCCAGAAAGGGGAAAGGATACCGAAGGCCTGACGAGCGTTATTAAGCCAAGCCTCAATATCCTTTTCGGCTCCGCCGCCCATGCTGACAATACTTCCGAGATAGCAAAAATCTTGCACCTCTTCAACGTTTTGTCCTGCCTCTTTGAATTTAGAATGCAATGAGCGAACATTTGACTCTAAGTTCGAATGGTTATGAACAAGCGAACACACGTCATCAGCATAATCAAGGTGACTTAATATATTAAATAGTCTACATTGAAGACCTTTATCTTCCCCACCTTCCAGTGCCGATTTCAAGATGCCATTCATTACCACCAGAAACAGGGCTGGTGATATTATGCAGCCTTGTCTGACACCCGTTCGCTCAGGAAAGCTATCGAACAGCTCTCCTCTTTGTAAAACACGACACCTTGCATCTTCGTAGGATTGTTTAATCATTGATATGACCTTGTCTGGTATAACTCTCCTACGTAAAGCATTCCATATATAATCCCCCTGAACGCTGTCGGAAACCTTCTCAAAGCCCATAAACGTGAGATGTTGTGGCGAACCCATTTCATTGCTCCAATATTATCCGAAGGGTATTTGTGTGGTCGGTACAAGACGAGCCCTTACGAAATCCGGCCTGATACACTTCGAGAGTGCTTTCCACGACAGCACTAATCCTATTGAATATAACCTTAGCCATGATTTTAGATACGGCAGTAGGTGACCAATTGTTACAATCCCAAAGGTCGTTCCTCTATGGAATTTTCACAATGACGCCCTCCTTCCATTCCATCGGACATGTTCCTTCAATGCACACTTCAGTAAAGAGTGGGAGTATATCGACTGTTATTTCTGGGTTGGCGGTGAAATTCCTGTTCTTATATAGTGAAGCCATATCCCCAAGGTAAGCCGCAGATTCTGCCTTATTGATCATATCTCCAGTGGCCTCCTAATTGGTGTCCGCGCAATTCATATTTTCATATCCGCCCAATGTGGATGAGCCTTCGCGTAGAATGGTGGTGTACTCGCCCTTTTTGTTGGGGTCTCCAAGTTTATACACATTAAACTTCCGCTTCGTTTGAAGAATTTGTGGTCGTGGAATAGCTGCTGAGCACAATCTCTAGCAAGCAACCATCAAGTGGTGATCGCTCCCCACGTTAGATTCACGCTTCGCTCGCACATCGAAGAGACAGCTTCTCGATTGGCGACTTAAAGCCAAATGGTCGATCTAGTGCTGATTAATGCCATCAGGGGAAATCCACGATGTTTCATAGAGACTCTTGTGCTGAGAAAGGATCCCTCTGATGGTCATTGCCGAGTTCTACAAAACTTCACAAATAATTCGCCGTTTTCCGGTCTCTTAATCCAAGGTCGTGACGCGTCGACCCAAGGATTACCATGCTTCCCCATGACGTGTTCTAGTCCAATATTGTTAAAGCCAACCTGGCTGTCATATCTTCTGAGATGATAATAATTTCACCTCTTGGAACATGTTTGAAGGTGGCACTCAGTTGGTTATAAGACTCCTTTTTGTCACCAGGTGTTGCGGTATTAGTTGATGCATAGCACTGCAGAATTGTGATGTTTCTGATACTGGTCCTAAGCCAGACGACGATAATCCTCTCCGTGTTTGGTTCTCAACTGATGAAACTGTTTCTCCCTGTCGGTGTAAGCATGACCGCCAATCCATTTTTGGCTTACTCTCAGGACCAACGTACAGAATGGTAATATCGGTATTCTCCAAAGATAGTTGCATGAGCTGGTAAACACTGAGGGTACAACTACCCCTTGCGGGCGCAATTAACTATAAAATCATAACAGGATTACGATTGGGCGTAAAGCCCAATGTATGGGAGGTGGTAGAAGGAAGAGGAAGACTTAAATAATTTTTATACAACAGATTGGAATTATTATAGAAGTAATATATTCCAAATTTCAGATCAATAGCGTTTAAACTTTTCGAGAAAAGCCGTTTATTGTCGAATTGCGAAATTGTGTCATTTTGTATGGGAGGGGGTAGAAGCGGTGAAGTTAATAGTCTAATTTTTTTTTTTTTGTATTACTAATAATTCTAAATAAATATATAGTGCTAAGTTTGAGCTCGATAAATTTTATACGCACTTAGTAAATTGGGTTAGAGTATTTCATGAAAAAGTGCAGTTTGTATGGGAAGTGGTGGAAGCAAAAGGAGGACATGTATAATTTTAATACGATAGACTAAAATCATTATAAAAGTAATATATTCAAAATTTCAGACTAATGACTTTTATAGTTTTCGAACAAATCCGTTTATTGTCAAATTGCGTAATAGTGTCATTTTGTATGGGAGGGGGTAGAACGGGTGGAGCGATTTGGACCGTTCACGAACTTGACCTTACTTTCTTGTCAAAACCGACGTGTACAAAATTTGAGCTTTCTAGATCAACGCGTTCGCAAGCTAGAGAGGACACGGACGGACGGACGGACAGATGGACAGACAGACGGACAGACGGACGGACGGACATCCGGTTTTGAGATTTTTGAATGAATATATGAACTTTTGTATCATTCATTTTTTCTCCGAGCCTTATTTCTTGGCGTTACAAACTTTGTGGCAAACTTATAATACTCTCAGATTTCATCTAGAGTATAAAAATAAAATACTGATGGAACTGCAGAAAAAAAAGTTTGCTCTATGTTTATTTAGTGTTAAGTGGAACTGTTCGTCTATTTTTTACACTTGGAACAAGAGACCGAACCTTCAACTGGTTTTGAGTAAAATTCCCTGCAATATAAACATTCACAGTCAGAATGGAGGGAGCACTTTCCCATCCCACCCCACCAGTTCTGCCTCAAAGGTACGATTCAGGATAGGGAGGTAAGGCCACTCGAAAAAGATACGTAAGCTAACGTTTAACTATACGAAACTAAAGACAATTAGACGTTCTTCAAGCATGTGCTCTCCAGTCGCGTGTGTGCTGGCTTGTGAGTAGTGAAAGGACGGGGGTTCGGAATCCGGGGAAAAAAGTGCTTAAAAGCGCCTTGAAGCCGTCTCTTGTTGTCCTTTCTTCAGCTTTCTTCCGGGTTCCTAAGTAAGGCTGGTGAAGCAGGATTCTTGGCTTCAGCCTGCAGAAATTTCTCCATCCTTCCCTTTTAGCATTTCTCAGTTCTCTTTATCCTAATTTTCTGTTTGTCCAGTACGTTTGGCGATGTTAACCTGCCTCTGAACTTTTTCACATATTTCGCCTAGCTCCCTACTCTACCATGATGGTTGAAACATTGTTGCCGGGTCTTTACAGAGCATGTCTTTTCAAAGGCATATTTCAGAGAGTTAGTGACGAAGCTTGTGGTGTGTTCCAGTTTATGTGTACTCCAAATACAGTCCCTATTCTCTTGTTTGCTTTTGAGTGCAGATTCCAGTCCGCTTTGCCGGATTTCTGTACTTTTTACACTTTTGTTTCAACGCCATATCAAAAATTATATATCTGTGGTCGAAGATTGATGGTTTGTCAAGGACTTTCAAATTTTCCAAACTAAATCCGTCCGAGTCCGTATAGTGTGTTAAGTTGAGAACACTCTCTAGTTGGGCCTTATAAGTTGGCACGCTACATCGGTTGCCGACTAGTAGTTTAATATTTAGTATGAAGAGCAGTAGATACTCATCTGTTTCGTTGATATCCTTACCTCCCCATATTGAGTGGTGAGAGTTCAGGTCCCTGCTAAGTACCAAGTAGAGCTTCGTTCGTGCGGCGTCCTTCGTTAGTATCCGCAGCTCCACTGTTGGATACAAATTGATTTGATTAACAATGGCGCCCTCAATCAGTGCCACTATTAAGCCGTTTGTGTATTAATTAGGCTTAAGAAAGATATTGAGATTACCGTACCGTACTTTTCTTAACTTCCCCTAGAGAAGCCAGTAGCTTTTTAGTTTTGTGACGTCAGTACCTTGAGCTTTCCGTTTCCGGAGACCCGTGGCTTTTATATTGTGTCACATCGGCATTTCCTTCCTCCAGGGTGAGCAGTAGATCAAACAGAACTAATCTGCTGTGGTGCACGTTTTAATCACTCTCAGCACCCTGGCGAGCCAGAGTCGAATTCCATATTGGCGACGGTGTAGAGTAGCGTCTGGATCTATTATCTCAGTTCTGCTCTCAGTCAAAGGGATTCTTCTCTGCAGCGTAAGTCAGGGTTTCTGTCCACAGTCAGCGATTTGCCGACATTAATTACATTTTATTACAAAATTCTGCCACTAGAGCAGCTTCAGGGCTGTCTCTGTGGACATCACCCTAAGTAGAACTAATAAGCCCTCAGGTTTGGATGATAGACTTGTGCCGTCCACTATATTTAGTTCTGCTCACGAAATCAATGCCACGTCCTTTGATAGATGAATGAATATGTCGTGTTATCGAATGCCCCACTCCATCCCCGAAATACCTGTCTACAGCCATGGTTGTACTACGTGGAAAGTGACCGTTCGACTTACCAAGAAACTACAAACTTTCGTGAACTAATATCTCTGACGCATTTTAGGAATATTCTGGCCAGAAGTGATCTCACACGAGGAACTTTGGGGTATAACTGGACAGACTAAAATAGGTATTGAGATTCAAAGGCGGAAGTGGCAGTGGATCGGTCATAATTTGAGGAAACCAGAGCGAAACATCACCAAACAGGCTCTGGATTATAATCCTTGAGGAAAATGTCGGATTGTTCGACCACGTAGCATATGGAAGCGAGCAGTTGAGCAGAAGGTCATAGAAATAAATAAGTCCTGGTAACAGCTAAAGGCCGATGTTCAGGATCGCGCCTTGTGGAAGACAGTTGTTTCTGTCCTTTGCCCCTATAGCGGGTCTCAACAGGAATTTAATTGATATCGTTAATCCGTTTGTGACTATTGGGGGGATGCTTGTTCTACAGCACAAATAGATCATCTTGGGCTGTAATCCCCATTTTCTTTCAAATTAGCTTTTGCAGGCCCAAAATACCTTTAGTGTTTTGGCATGACTGCATTATATATGTATGTTTTAGTTGAGCTTGCTATCCAGTACAACACTTAGATATTTTACCTCATCTGAAAAGGGTGTGATGTGGACTTTCCTTCTATTCCTAAATGGTACTATCGCAGTCCTATTTGGGTTGATGTTCAAATTCTTAAACTGGCTTCAGTTCACTATCACCTCAAAGGCTGATTGTATCCTTTCCGATATTATTAAATCATATTTGCTTGTAATGATAATGACGAGGTCATCAGCATATCCTATTGCCTCGTATCCTTGTTCTGTTAGACAGTCCAAGAGCTCATCTACTATAATCGACCAAAGAAGTGGAAAAGTACCCCTCCTTGAGAACAGCCCCTGTAGGTCTGTGCAGTCAATGTGCTATCACCTGTATCCGTGGTTGTTATTCGGCTCTTTAGCATGGCGTGTATCCATTTTATCGTGGCCGTTTCCAAGCCCTTTTTCCTAGCTGTCGCTATTATGGCTTCATGAGACGTTGTCTAGGAATGCGCAAACGGCAATTTCTTTATATACTTTTGCCTTTTAGATTTGTCTTACCAAATCATGAAGGGCTGATTTGCCTTTTTAGAAGGTCTGTTGATTATTATTAAGACAGACCTTGTTAGGCCCTGTACTTATGTGAATGTCCACTAACTGCTCCATCGTTTTGACGAAGAAGGAAGTAGGAGCTATTGGGCGATATGACTTATGCTGCTCAATGGGACGATTCCCTGCCTTCGGTACAAATACCACTCTCGTTTTCCTCCAGATTTTTGGGATGTATTCCCATACAAAACTGGCTTTAAAGATCCTTATCATTATTGGCATTAGGATCGCTAACGCCTTCTGCAGTAATGCGGGGAATATTTTATTTACTCCAGCTGATTTGTAGGGCTTAAAGGTGTTGGTCCATCTGATCTTTTCCGGAGTGAAAATTTTACTACCAATGCTTTTGCTGAACGGAGTTTGACGACACGTCTTTTCCTCTACCTCTAAATCTTCATTGTTGTTAATTATCTTGCAGCCTGGAAAATGTGTTGCCAAAAACACTTGAAGAGTTTCCATGCTGCTTTTAGTTGAGGAGCCATCTAGTCTCTCTAATAGTCAGATATATATCTGGGTGTCTTTCGATAAAACTTTTTGGAGTCTTGAGGCCATTATCTCTTCACAAAATTTTATGCAAGACTATTTTTTCAACTTTTTTAGAAGCTTGTTATGTTCAGTAAGGGACTCTCTGTATTGGTTCGAGTTCCCAAAGGTTTTTGCTCTATTGAACAATTTCGTAGTTTGTTTGCGTTTTGCCGCTAGTTCCTCGTTCCAACAAGGTGTTTTTTTGGCCTTTTTTTTGTGAAGAACAGGACATGTTTGTTCGTAAGCATTAAGAATATTGTTTATGAGTCTGTTCGTGATTTGATCAATGCAATTTGGGCTGCTTATTGATTCCTCTTCGATACTTAGTTCGTACTCTAGGATTGACTGGTACAGACAGTTGCTTTTGATTGAAAAATATACACCCGCTCAGTATTTTCCGTGATCTTGGTGACCAGTTCAGTCAATTATTCACACGTTATTTGAATGACGGCCAGAACCACCTCGAACAATCACCATCATAAACGGTCTTAGAACCCAAGTCAAACCTTGGCCTTTTGTATACTTCACCTCTAATTTTCTCTGTTCAATGTCTTCCATGTCGAAAATTTTAGGAGCGATTTTTTCTTTTCGTTGCTTGAATGTCAAAATCTTTTTCTTGGTTTTCCGACTGGACTATTTTGTTCCATCTTTCCTTTTTGTACACGTTTGGTTATTCCTCTTTTCTGCATTCGCTGTAGCTTTCGAACCTTGATTAGAGAAGATACTTCTGGGTATAGATTTCCTGATTGTATTGAATTCGCCATGCACCTTGTTCTCTGACTGGTCCAAGGATTCGATGTAATACCTTCCTCCCAAAGGCATTAACCATTTTTTCTGATGCCTGTCTTAATAGTTCCAACTTTGAACAAGGATCGTACATTTCATATTCCGAATAAGTGTTAAATTTTTCGTTTGCCAGGTTGTTTCCGATGAATCCGTCCTATCCTAGGCGAAGCACCAGGTTCCGCAACATGTGGTTATTTTTTGTGGGAATAGGTTCTTAGCCCATCGCCTAGCCCCCATACTTATCTGGTTAACCGCACAGATACGGCTGGTCAGCTTCAGCTAACTAAGATATGTTGGAGTTTTTTTTTTTTATAATCAAACAGAAAAGTTCAACCGGCAAAATTCTGTTTAACGATTGTTTAGTGCAAGCGTTTTTGCACCGTTTAGAAAGGATAAATCTTAAGAAATTAATAAAAATATCTATGACGTTCCAGAAGACTAGACCTTGAACTTTTATTCTTATTTAGGTAGTTTAAATCGGGTCTTGAATTGGTCGTAAGTTTAAGAAATTTAACAATTGAGTTCTTTATTCATCCTGAAATGGAATGTACTCCGGTGCGTGGCAGACGCGCCTATAAACACTTTTTTGTATCCGGTGATGGAGGTTATTGGGCAGGTGACCTATCTGGGAGTGTTGTGAAAATTGTTACATGACCAAATTAAATTTACCAGTTATAGCACATATCAGTTTTTCCCATTATAACAATTCTGTTCATATATTATGCCAACTCACGAGACCACTATTAAATATAACCGCTCAGATTTCAAGGTAACTCGTTTCCAAAAGAGTTTATCGACAATTCTAAAGTAATTTTTACATATCGTCTTTTCCCATGGATTATTAGATTTTGTCATATTCACATCACAAAAATGTATTTATAATATTTACATGAACACTCTTAAACAAATACATGTCTTCATTTCCTATTCAATATCTTCACATACTTATGCATACTCAAATCACATATCTACATTAATTGAAAATGGGGGGAGGGGGAAATAATGAAAAAATATATAATAAAAATTATAAAAACAAAAATTCAAATAAAAAAATGTGATTTAAAAACAAAGTAACATATGATTTCGAAAACAATCTATTAAAAATATTAAAAAAAATCAACTTTATGAAACAATTTGTGTATAAATAATCATCAAAATTATTGTTAAAATTATGGAGAATACAAAATGAAAAACGAAAAAGAAAACAATGTAAAATAACTAAATCTTAATTGAAAAGAAAATAATAAACATTTAATATTAAATGAAATTAGAAACGGAGCCACTCGTCCCTAAGTGTTCGGACAAAATCTATTTAGTGAAAAATATAAAATACAAAAGTAGCGCTTATCGACACCAACAGTCAAAACTAGATGGGACTGACGCAAAAAAAAAATAATAATAATAATAATAAAATCTGCTGAACACAGAAAGGATACAAACAAAAAAAACAAAAACAAAATTCTTAAATCGCATATTTCAGATGTATAATTACAACATGGGAAGTCCTCCACTACCAGATATCCTAGGTCAATATTACGGTCAACCAGATTTGTACGGGCAATCGTCGTCAAATGCATATCCTTTCGATGGTTTAACGAGCACCGGATACGGTCGAGTTTCCCCACCACTATTGCCACGTCGTCGCTATAGTATAGGCGGTCTACCGACAATGACGGACCTATATAATTTCTCAACGTCCGGAGCCACGGCCGGAACACAAAACCAATCGACAACAAATTCCGCCATCCATTTAGCGAATCTACTCAACGAAACATCCAAATCGATATCGCGATCATCGCAAATTCTCAATCAGCAGCGTCTTTCCAGCTATCCGCAATTGAATTTCATCGATAGTCAGCCATACTTGAACGATAATAATTTACTACAAATGTCGACGAATTTCTCGTCGCAGCCAAATATTTACATTCAGCCCTACTCGTACGAAACAAAAGCATCCGGACTGGGACAAAGTGCGAAAAGTGCTGCAGCGAGTAGTACTCAGCATAGTTTTTTATCGCGCCTAAAACCGACCCTGTCTTCATCACAGCTAAACTATTTGTACCAGCAGCCGTCATCAACAAGACCGACAAATCTGTACAGTGGTACTGGTAGTTACGCTAATTATAATCCATATGCGGCAACGACCATGAACATTCTATCACAACCTATATCACACAGTTTATTGTATCAGCGCAATTTAATGCCATCACTTCATGCATCAAATCCTGCACTATCACATCATCATCAATATCATCAACACTATTCGCAACTTTATCATCCCTTAAGTCATCAATATCTTCACCCGTATCATCTTCAGCAGCAAATACAACAACAATTGCCACAACATCAGTATCATCTGCATCAAAACCAACAGCCATATACGAGCGGCTACACGAATCAGCATTTCGATCATCAACTTCATCAACATAATCATCATCATCAACAACATCATCATCATTCTCATCATCCACTTCATCAACATCATCATCAGTATCAAGTACCGCTATCGAAAGTAGATTTAGATTATACGAAACCGCCTGAGCCTAAGAGACAAGTAAGTTTTAAGTTTGACGTAGATACGCTTTCAATTGATTCGTAAACGGGTCGAATTTACAAAATTATTACAATTTCTATGCGATTGTTAGCAATTTATAAATATTTTATAAAAAACGGAAACTTCAAAACTAAACTGATTATAATTAAAAAAAAAAAAAAAACGGTAAACAATAAGTTCTTTTATAAATCTTATGACAGGCCAAAGTACTTTGTGTTCATTAATTTTAGTTGCATTTTTTACTTAACTATATTTAAGTCCAAATTGGCCTATACTCGTACGAGTTTAATATTTTTACTACACCCAAAAACAAACTACTAGCGATCGATATTCTTACTGATTTTAATTTCGTTTTTATTATTATTAATTTCTAATAATTAACTTTAGTATAGGTAATCTGGAATAAAATTAGATTTAAATGCAGAAATGAGGAATTAGATAAGCAACAGAATTCGTGCAGATAGGATTCCGTTTAGGTTCGAGGATTGATGGTAAAATTAGACAACGGACATAATAATTTACAAATAGCTAAATGTGTTCAATAAACAAACATAACAAATCTTCCATAGTATTCTACAGGATATTATTTATTTACATCTTACTGTGCATTTTATGGTAAATCTTTGATACTATCTCGTTAAAGACGTTCTTAGTTAACATTTTGACTAAATTTTACGAATAGCAGTGCTATTTGCTGCTATTCCTTTTTGACAATAAGGTTTTTACATAGTTCCTCAATCAACTGATGTTGCTCAATATGTTAGCTATTTTTTTTTCATTCTAGTTTTTTGGAATGATACAGAAGTTCATATAATCACTCAAAAATCTCAAAACCGGATGTCCGTCCGTCCGTCCGTATGTCTGTCTGTCCGTCCGTCCGTCCGAGTCCTCTCTAGCTTGAAAACGCTTAATGCTAGAAAGTTAAAATTTTGTACACGTCGTTTTTGACAAAAAATTAATGTAAAGTTCGTGAACGAGCCAAATCCCTCCACCCCTTCTAGCCCCTCCCATACAAAATAACGCAATTTCGCAATTCGGCAATAAACGGATTTTCTTAAAAAGTATAAAAGCTAGTGATCTAAAATTTGGTAAACATTACTTTTATGATGACTTCAATATACCGTATAAAAATTATTTCAGTCCTCTCTCTCCTGCCACCACCTCCCATACAAACTGCACTTTTTCATGAAATACGTTAAGCCAATTTGCTCAGTACATATAAAATTTATCGAGCTGAATTGTGCATTAAATATTTATTTAAAAAAAACTATTAGTAACGTGAAAAAAAGTAGACGATTAGCTACACCCCTTCCAACCCCTCCCATACAAAATGACACTATTTCGGAATTTGACAATAAGCGGATTTTCTTAAAAAGTGTAAAAGTTATTGATCCAAAATTTAGAGCATATTGTTTTTATGATGACTTTAATCTAGAGTATTTAAATTATTCAAATCACTCCACTCCTTCCATCTCCTCCCATACAAATTGCACTTTTTCGTGAAATGCTATAAATCAATTTACTTAGTATGTATAACATTTATCGCGTTGATAATTGGTACAGAAAATTTTGGTAGCAATAGTAGTAAGGGCAAACAAAATTATTACGATTTCTCCATTTCTTCCAGTAGCCCCTTCCACACAATATGCCACAATTCGTCATTTGACAATGAGCTGATTGAGTATCAAAGCTGTTAGTCTGAAATTTTGAATAAAACATTTTGATGAAAATGTTAGTATTTGATAAAAAACTTATCAAAATCCCTCCACTTCTTCCCGCACCTCCCATACAAACTACAAATTTTACGAAATGCAGTGAAGCAATTTTACTAGTACGGAATAAATCTATCGAGCTGAAATTAAGTGCAGCAAATTTTGGCAAACGAAATTTAAAATAAAACGTTGTCATGGTAATTTCAGCCTTCCTAGAATTCCCGAACTCATTAACACCTCCATTACAAACTGTAAACAATTTCAAGAAATACAGAAAACAATTTTCTCTGTACGCATCAAATTTATCGTGCTGGAACTATCTGCAGACAATTTTCGTAATATTAGTAAAAGCAAAAAAAGAAAAAAACAATACTTGAACTCCCTCCCATACAAAATGACACAATTTTATAATTTTGCAGTAATCCAGTTTTGACAGCTTTAAGTTTTAGGTTTGGTATATAATATTTCGATGATAATTGTATTTTTATCTATGTAAAAATTACTCACAATTTCGCAATTAGCTACATTTCTTGGATTAGGAATATAAAAATCGCCTATTAAATTCTTGTTATACTTTAGATGAAATCTGAGAGTATATTGTGTTTGCCTTACCGTTTGTAACGCTAAGAAATAATGCTCGCACAGAGCCGCTGAGGGTACAGAAATATTTGTGGTCACTCAAAAACTTTGATACCTAGTTGCTGTCTGTCCGTCTGTCCGTCTGTCTACAGCATAACTCTTGAAAGCTTTGAGCTATAGTGCTAAAAAAAATTTGTGTATCATTTTTAGCAAAAAAGTAACTTTAAGTTCGTGAACGGGCCACATCCCCCCACTCCTTCTACCCCCTTCCATACAAATTTCACGAAATTCCGAAATTTCCAGAAATTGATTTTTCTTTGAAACTTTTTAAGCTATCGACTTGAAATTTGGGTCAAAATATTATAATATAGATGTCAATAATATAACTGAATATTAATCTGATCCCGTCACTTCTTCTACCCCCTCCCATACAAATGCTTAATTTTCAAAAATGCATTTTTTCGATTTTCATTGAAACTAGCAATATTCTAAAACCGAATTTTTGCCAGAATTAATTTTATTATAATTGCAATCAATATTGAAAAAATTATCAACTTCACCTCACTCCTTCTACTCCCTCCCATACAAATTTCACGAAATTTTGAAATTTAAAGTAAATTATTTTTCTTCGAAACTGTTAAAGCTATCAGCTTGATATTTTGCATAAAGTATAAAAATAGAAATATCAACAACGAGAAAAAAAGTGTTTTGATCCGTACACTCCTTCAACCCCCTCCCATACAAATGCATAATTTTTGTTAAGTGTATTACATCGATTTCCATTTAAACTAGAAAAAGTATAAACTTAAAATTTTTCCAGAATTGTTTTTTTAATAATTGCAATAAATGCTAAAAAAAATTATCAGCTCCTCTTCACTCATTCTACCCCCTCCCATATAAATATATGAATTATAAATTCCCATCTACTTTGAAATTGAAACAAAGCCTGACGTTAATGATGTCGATAAGCAGTTTAAAAATCGTCTAAGCCCCTCCAATTCCTCTGCCACCTCCCATACAAATAAATGCCCCAATTTCAGGAAAACTATGTCGAATTGAAAATAATGAAAGCTACAAACTTTAAATTCAGCACGAAATATTTTGCATACCACATTAGGTGTCATATCCAAAAAGTACAAACCTTCCTCCTCTGCTTCTACCACCTCCCATACAAAAGTCAATATTAATTATTTAAAAGAATTGGAGGTGACATATTTTCCGGTACATTGACCTCTTTCTCTTTTCATCTAGAGTATCATATGATTGGGCTTTACGCCCATTCATAATTCTTTTATGTTTTTTATATCGAACCACACTGGAGCATACGTTCTTAAGATATAACTTAATAGTAACTTCATCTTATTAGTATGTCCAGTTTTAGAAATATACAGCCGCAGAACTCGGTTAGCACACGTTAACCAACGTGAATAACTTAAGGGATTTCTGTCAGCGAGATTAGGATCACATTTTTCTCTTTGTATTGCCCAAACAATATCCAATTAATACTTTTGGTCAATTTTTATAACTTTGATTTCTTCCGATTGAAAACTTTCAAATATAACAGCTATTTTTTTACAGCCAGTTAAGGCTTTCCAATAATTCCGGAAAACGAAGCCGGGCATTTAGTTCATCATCATCATCAACGACGCTACAGCTGAAGGTGGGCCTTGGCCTCCTGTATGCTTCGTCTTCAATTTTCTCGGTTTAATGACCGTGTCCTCTATTTTGAAAATTTAAAAAGTGATTTGCACTCTTCATCGATGGAATCCTCCCAGCGTTTTCTCAGTTTTCCGAATGACCTTTTTCCTTCCGCCTTTCCTTTTTGTACACGTTTGGGTATTCTTCTTTCCTCCATTTGCTGTACCTGACCAGCCCACTGTAGCTTTCGAAGTTTGATGAGAGTAGAGACTTCTGGGTCCTCAAAAATGGTATTCAATTCCTGATTACATCGAATTCGCCTTGTTCTCTCAGCGGTCTGAAGATTCGTCATAATACCTTTCTGTCGAAGGCATTAACCATTTTTCTGATGCCTGTATCAACGTTCCTGTTTCACTGCCATTGCGGAGTACAAATCTTATTATGGTTCGGTATGTTCGCAGCTTCGTTTTTCTATATACGGCCTTACATTTTATTAATGGAAGTACCGATTAGTATGCCTTGTTTACTACCATTACGCGTCTTTTAATTTCATTGCCATCTTTGGAGATATTCTACTTCTTCTACAATGGCGCTACAGCCCAAGTCGGACCTTGGCCTCCTGATATTCAGATTCCTTAACATTTTTCATTACTTATTGTGGAAGGGTTGTTAGCCCTTCGCACAACCCTCTTTCTACGAATTTTTCATTTTCTTAAATTGAGGTGACCAAGGTATATCCAAGCAGGCAATGTGCCGGAATTATATATAAAAAGACTTCCTTGGCGCCCAGTTGTGATCGCGGTATTATATATATGTCGTCTTTGTAAACCACTATCTGCAATAATTTAATCAGTAGCGTTCCTCTGGTGCAAACTGGGAGTTTTCTTACGTCATATTCCAAAGCCAAACTAAAAAGTGTAGGTGCAAGGCCATCTCCTTGCTTCAGCCTGGAGAGCTTTTGGAAGCTTCTAGTCAAGTAGTTCTGGATCCTTGCATAGTATGTAGAGCTCATCATTGTAAGCCTAGTCAGTCGGATGAGTTTCGCTGGTATTCCTAATTCCAGCACTATGTTGTACAATACAGTCCTATCGATACTGTCGTATGATTGCTAAAAGTTTGCAAATATTTTGTGCTCGTCGATATTATATCTCCAACATTTTTCTGGCATCTGTTTCATTATAAATATCTGATCCGTAGTTGATCGTCCGGCTCTGAATCCAACTATGTAGGTATTCTCGAATTATGTTTTCTGCATAGGGTTTAATTCGGGACTCGATGATCTTTAGCTCTTATTTGTCGTTTAGTAAGTTCTTCGCAAGCTGCATTCTTTTTGTCTATTGCATCTCGGCATTCATCATCGAACCAATTATTCTTCTTTCGCCGGGTTCGGTGGCCTATAACCTCCTCTGGGACGGGCTTAATGCCATTTTCGATAGAGAGCCTTAACTGCTCTATTGGCATTTCGTGCGGGTTGAATATTCGGCCAAAATGTTTCTCTAAGGCTGATGTGTATGCAGCTGCAATAGATTCCTTCAGCTTCTCGATGCCGAATTTAAGTGTCATTTGGTGTTTTGCAGGTCCGCTGTTTGCTATTCGACATCGGAATGTGACCAAATAATGGTCAGAGTCGCATTTAGTACCTCTGAAGGTTCTTACATCTAGGATACTGGAGGCTGCTCTTTTGTCTATTAGAACGTAGTCTATCTAATTATACGTCTTTGGGCCTTGGAGGTGGACGAGGTGAATCAAACACGCAACGTTTTAACAATTAAAAAACATTTTATTGAGTATCGAAAAAACCGAAATAACTTGAACTCGGACTGGAAATCTTAACGACTAAGAACGACTGAAGACTGATGAATATCGACTGCCTGAAAAGCCAGCGCGACTGCCTTTTTACTCGCGTCAGAATGCGGACGCTGCGGCGTGTCTGGCTGGCATACTTTGTTGCTATATCTGCGTGATAAGCAACAAAGTAATTGCTTGATTGCGCGCGTCGTCGGGCATGCCACTTGATCCGCTGCATATCTGGCGATATGCAGAAGGTGACGATGGCGCGATCAGCAAATCTGTATGTATGGAAATGAGGACGGATTTGCTTGTGTGTCGTCAGCGTAAATCCGTCCGATTTCGATGCGGCTGAAATGTGCCGACGACGTCGTATCGCTACGTTAATCCGACGTCGTGTCGCCACATTACTCCCCCCTCAGTGAAGGCGCCGGGGGTGGTTACGATCCAAGCCTGAAACGTACAGGAGGACGTGATGTACGACCGGAACGGGTCGTAGTTGCTGTGACTGCTCGCTCGCTCGGACTCGATGTTGGCTCGATGGTCATAAACGCGGGCTTGAGTCGGTCGATTGACGTGTTTATGCCCTTGCCGTTTATCATCACCTTGAAGAATTTTCCCTTCCGGTTCACTACCGGGTACGGGCCGTCGTAAGGTGGCGTGAGCGATGGTTTAACTTTGTCGTTGCGGACAAAGACGTGAGTGCAGCTTGCGAGACCCTTGCTGACGAATACACCGGGTGAGCCGTGGTGTGCTGTGTCTGTAGGACGGATGGCGTTCATGCGTAGACGCAGGTCTCGAAGAAAATCTGTCTCGTTAACAGACGGTCGTGCTTCTGAGAAGAATTCGCCGGGAATGCGCAACGTCGTTCCGTAAACCATCTCCGCTGCGGAAGCCTGCAGGTCTTCCTTCAGAGATGATCGCAGTCCGAGCAGGACTAAAGGTAACGCTTTTACCCATTCGGTGGCGGAATGG
Source organism: Chorisops tibialis (assembly GCA_963669355.1). Lineage (NCBI taxonomy): Eukaryota > Metazoa > Arthropoda > Insecta > Diptera > Stratiomyidae > Chorisops > Chorisops tibialis. The sequence continues at coordinate 79,885,126 of OY770262.1, read as the reverse complement.
CAACGGATAGCAGCTTTGACGGTGCGGTGCCATCGTTCGATGATGCCATTTGCTGCTGGATGGTACGGAGTCGTCCGAAGGTGTACGGCTCCAAGGAATTTGTTGAGCTCCGCGAAGAGTTGACTCTCGAACTGGCGTCCCAGGTCGGTAGTGATCTTGGCGGGCACTCCAAATCGGCTGATCCAGCCCTGTAATAGCGCTTCGGCGACCGCGGGTGCGGTTATGGTTTGAAGCGGAATGGCCTCGGGCCATCGTGTGAAACGGTCAATGATCGTCAGTAGATAGCGGAAACCCTCGTTCGGTTGAAGGGGTCCCACTAGATCGATGTTGATGTGCGAGAATCGCTCGCTAGTTTGCTCGTATTGATGCACGGGAGCTTTGGTGTGCCTCGAGATCTTGTTGCGTTGACAGTCGAGGCAGCTGCGGGCGAACGTGTTGATCTCGTGGTTCATGCCGGGCCAGAAATATCGGTCGGTGATAAGCTTCCGAGTAGAGCGTACGCCTGGGTGTGCGAGTCCGTGAAGTAGACGCATTATCGGCATTCGGAATTTGCTCGGGACGAACGGACGAATTCGCTGCTCGGTGACAATGCACATCAATGGATCGGATGTGCCGGGAACGTGCTGCTTCCTCCACTCAAGCGGGTTGTCGTGGTCCAGAAGCAGGGTTGTAAGTTCCTCGTCGTTTCGTTGAGCTGAAGCGAGTGCAGAAAAGTTAAAGCTCTCTATTGTACTTACGCGTGAGAGGTAGTCCGGAATAGAGTTGTCTTTTCCCGCAATGTGGCGTATGTCCACACTGAACTGAGAGATGTACTCCAGTTGCCGTTGTTGTCGAGGATTAGCTTTCTCCGGGCGCTGTCGGAACGCAAACTGTAGAGGTTTGTGATCCGTGAATATCGCGAAACTTCTGCCTTCCAGCATGTGTCGGAAGTGTTTGATCGCTTCGTAGATCGCGAGAAGTTCTCTGTCGTAGGTGCTGTACCTCTGCTGGGCCGCTGATAGTTTACGGGAGAAGAATCCGAGTGGGACGGTTGAGTTCCCCGTAGTTTGCTGCAATACTGCACCAAGTCCGTAGTCGGATGCGTCAGTACTGAGTGACCAAGTTGCGGTTGCATCGGGATGAGCTAAAGATGCGGCGTTCGCTAGCTCCGCCTTACAATTCTCGAATGCTGTGTCGGCCTCGGGTGTCCAAACAAGCAGTGACTTGTCACGTTTTTTATTGCCTGGAATTAAGGCCTGGAGCACACGCTGGTTCTGTGCGGCGTGGGGCATGAAGCGTCTGTAAAAGTTTACCATGCCCAAGAATGACTTGAGCTGATAAACCGTCTTCGGTAGTGGTGTCGCGGATATGCCCTCGGTCTTCTCAGGTAAGGGTTTCAATCCGTTGGCTGATACTAGGTGTCCGAGGAAACGTACCTCAGACAGACCAAGTTGACACTTGTTGACATTCACGGTGAGCCTATGTTGTTTGAGTCGCGCGAAAACCTCAGAGAGGTGCTTCCTATGAGTTTCGTTGTCCGGTGAGAAAATCAGAATGTCGTCAATGTAGACGAACACGAAATCCAAGCCTCGTAAAACCTCATGCATGAAGCGTTGGAAGGTTTGTCCAGCGTTGCACAAACCGAAAGTCATGTAGACGAACTCGAACAGGCCGAAGGGTGTGATGATGGCTGTTTTCGTAATGTCGGCCGGCTCGACCGGGATATGGTGAAACGCTTTTTGCAAGTCCAGCACGGAAAAAACTTTCATTCCGTGCAGCGAGGATGTGCAGTCCTGCAAGGATCCGATGGGATAGCGGTCCGGGAGAGTGCAGGCGTTTAGCGCTCGGTAATCGCCGCATGGTCGCCAATCAGCGCCATTTGCTTTGCGGACCATATGAAGCGGGCTGCTCCATTCGCTTTTGGAAGGGCGGCAGATTCCTTGCTCCCTTAGGTATTCGAATTCTGCTTTTGCGATGGCGAGTTTGTCGGGTGGAAGTCTGCGGACCTTTGCAGTGATCGGTGGCCCACGTGTCACTATATGATGAGTGGTTGCGCAATTAATGTTGCGGTGCGGATGAGGGATGGTTATCTCGCGGTATTCCTGGAGTAATGAACCGTAGGCGCTGGTTTGATCAAAAGTGCGAAACGAAGGTGTTTGTGGTTTATTCGTTGCCCGAATTTGCGCCACTGTCGAAAAGTTCGCTTCTCGGTTGATCAGCTTTCGACCACGTACGTCAACCAGTAGTCCAAAGAACTTCAAGAAGTCTGCTCCGATTATGGGGGAGCTCACGTCGGCGATGATGAATGTCCAGACGAAGTTGCGGCGAAGTCCTAAATTTAGCGTTAAAAGTCTTTCGCCGAATGTGCGAATTGCTGTACCGTTTGCGGCAAACAGTCGTGTCGTCCTATCGGGATTGATCCGGTCATGTCTCGTTGGTGGGATGACCGAGACGTCAGCTCCAGTGTCGATAAGGAAGACTGTGGAGCTGGGCTGGTCGCGAATGTTGAGGCGAAATAGGACGTGTGCGCTAGACGCGTTGACTAGCGTCGCCGAAACTAGTTTTTTTGATGTCGGCACGGTGGTCTGCAAGTTTGGGCTGCATCCCCGAACCGAGTGTGGTACCAACAAAGCGAGCCTTCGTTCGCCGATTTGGAAGGTGCTCGGATGCCCTGGCGTGCCCGAGATCTTGACCGCCTATTGGACGTTGCACCGTAGAAAAGGTGCGTCTCCAAACTGTCGAGTCGCTTGGTCAAGGCTGCGATTTGGCTTTCCATCCTGGAGTTGTGTTCGGCCTGGACCGCCTTGGCTTTGACCTCGATGGAGGCGATGGAGAATGGTCGGGGCCATTGATTGACCTCGTGGACACGGTCGGCGATGCCGGCGAGGTCAGGCAGTGCAACATCGTTGGCAGTGAGGATGGTGCGTAGTTCGGAGTTGAGCCTAGTCAGCCAGATCTGCTTAAGCATCTCGTCTGGCACTGCTTTGTCGGCGAGAGAGCGCATACGATTTAGCAGTTGAGACGGCTTCTGATCGCCCAATTCAACCTCTGATAGCAGTTTGTGGATGCGCTGTTGCGAGGATTCACCAAATGCGGTAATGATTGCCGTTTTCAGCGCGTTGTACTTGTTGTCCGCTGGAGGGTTGACGACAATATCGCGCACCTGTTGCATAACGCGAGGCTCTAGACCACTCACAAGGTATGTGTACTTACTTGTGTCACTTGCAATGCGGCTGTTGGAAAAATGGGCCTCCACTTGCGAGAACCATAGCTCGACGTCCTCACCCCAAAAAGGAGGGATTCGGACGGACACTCTGCTGACCGCGCCTTCGGCAGGCTGTTCGTCAAGGTCCGCGTTTGTTTTCGGTGTTGGAGTTGTCGACATGTTGTATCGTGGCCGATGTCGGTTGAAGATTGTCTTAAGGTCCTTCACTTTGCTTTCGTAAGCCGTAGCACTTTGCTTTCGTAAGCCGTAACACTACACTGAGTCACTAAGCCGGGTTGTTCGCTTGCGCTCGGCGCTTAACACCACGTACGTGATCGCGGTAAAGTTGGTACGCGAAGGAAGCCACATTAACGCACAACACTGTCAACAGAACTGCCTCTAATTTTTCGCTTTCGATCGCGATCGATGAATTCACTACCATAGTATTGGTGACGTCACCAACCACTGGTTTCGATGGGGTCGTTCCCATCGAGCACGCGCGAGTTCGGCAAGATCGCCAATTTGGGCCTTGGAGGTGGACGAGGTGAATCAAACACGCAACGTTTTAACAATTAAAAAACATTTTATTGAGTATCGAAAAAACCGAAATAACTTGAACTCGGACTGGAAATCTTAACGACTAAGAACGACTGAAGACTGATGAATATCGACTGCCTGAAAAGCCAGCGCGACTGCCTTTTTACTCGCGTCAGAATGCGGACGCTGCGGCGTGTCTGGCTGGCATACTTTGTTGCTATATCTGCGTGATAAGCAACAAAGTAATTGCTTGATTGCGCGCGTCGTCGGGCATGCCACTTGATCCGCTGCATATCTGGCGATATGCAGAAGGTGACGATGGCGCGATCAGCAAATCTGTATGTTTGGAAATGAGGACGGATTTGCTTGTGTGTCGTCAGCGTAAATCCGTCCGATTTCGATGCGGCTGGAATGTGCCGACGACGTCGTATCGCTACATTAATCCGACGTCGTGTCGCCACACGTCTTTCCATCTAGTGACACCCAAGTTCTTTTGTGGACGCTCCGATGCGGGAAGCATATTGAGCTTTCTACGATGTTTCTACTGCCGGCGTAGTCAATTAGACGTTGGCCGTTGTCATTACTAATGTCGTAGACACTGTGCCCTCCGGTTGTTCTTCTTTCTGGCTCCTTCTTCCCAACTTTCGCGTTGAAATCACCTTAAATGATCTTTATGTCATTTAAGGGCAATGAGTCATAGGTTTGATGAGTTTCACGGCGACTATAAGACTCATCTTTAGATGCTTCGTTCTTATCTTCCGTTGAGGCATAATATATTCTAAATTTAAAATTGTAATAGCTCCCCTGTGCGATCGTTATTTCTTAACTTTACAGGCGGTAAGGCAAAAACACTGTTCTCTCAGACTTTAACTAGATTACAACAAATATTAAAAATGGCCACTCACAATAATTCAAATTAAACTGGTCTCAGTAGGTATAAACTTAATACATTACACCCAAGGAGGATATATAAAAAGGAGTGACTATGAGCATGCATTGCCTTGTAAGCACAATGGGAATGAATGTATTTCCCTCCCTTACTACCGAAATGCTCGAAATTTTTCGAAAAAAATCGTTTCGCTATCTTCGTCTGGCACACTTAAAAATATTGCAACTAACTCTTTCCCACGATAAATTGTTCGAAACAGTTGTCAAATTTTCGAAAAAATTGTTTCGCTATCCTTGTTTGACATACTTAAACCCAAAGTAAGTCTCTGTCCCGCGTTAAATTGTCCGTTGCTAAAGTACTTAGCTTAAACACAAACCAAAACTAATAAAAATTGAAAAAATAAAAATTTCTGAAATGAAACAGCAAACACCATTGTATTGAAAATTACTTTATAGCTGACTGAATATTAGCAACCAAGAAAGAATACAAATTATTGTATTTTTTTTGTAAAAGTTTGAAGCCATGTTAAGCTTGGACACAATTTTCGAAAATTTCCGAATCAAAAAATATTCCCACATGAGACAGACTATCAGGTACTCCTTTTATATATCCTCCTTGATTACACCTTACATTGCCAAATACGGAAATAAACTAATCCCTTCGTATATGTCAAAATTAATACAAAAACTGAATTAATAATTAAGTTTTAAAATTAATTCTCATTTGAAATTAACAACATTTTACAAAAAAGCTTTAATTTTCAATTTAGAATTAGAACATTAATAAAATAAATATCTACTGGTATTTTCGGTTAAGAGGGCGGCATCTATGGATATAATAATGAAAAACTATGCATATACATATATGAATTCATCTGAAGTATGTGCCCAAGTTTTGCCGAGAAAATGTCGTCGGTATAGATGGATCAGTGGAAAAACTCGCCTGGCACGCAGATGGCATTCGGGATGGAATTCGATTTCCGGCCGATATTATTATTGACGAATATGTTCTTACGATTTGACTACAGTAAAAATATTATAATTTCAAATAATTTTTATTCCATCTATGAGTTCAAAATTAAATCGATTTTTTTAGTTCGAAACTAACGAATACCTGCCTAAAAAAAGAATTCAGTTCACTCTAATTAAAGTGGATTCGGAAATTATGGGTACATTTTGGCGAGACAAGTACATCAGCATCGTTGGATGTGTGGTGGAATGCTCGCCAAAAATATTTCAAATATTTTGGGATTACCATAGCCTAGTACTAATTCGACTACCGAACTAGACTAACTCAATTTTCGCCGTCCACCTTTTAATTCATATTTAGCGCCAATACGAATTAACTTATTACCGATGTAAGCGTGGCGAATGACTAATTTGGCATTTTTGTGTCAAAATTTTTAAATTTGTTTTGTTGTAATTCTTTAGTGACACGATTGACAAAGTTCAAGCAGACTTGGGAAAAAAAAAGTATTAATCAAACTTTTTTTTATTATTTCCAATTCTTTGAAATTTATTAAGCCCAATTTGAAGTTAAATTGGATAAAATACATATATGCTCAAATGTGTTGTCCATGATTTTCAAGAGAATTCTGTGTACATCATCATAATGTGGATTCTGTCTCACTTTGCAAAAAAAAAATATTCAAGGTTAATTATCATTTGATGGAAATGCTCGACAGCTTGCTCCCCTTGAGTTTCATTTGCACCGCAGCCCAGTATAAAAGTTTGAATTCAACTTTGAACACCCACCATTGAGTCTATTCGTTTACCAGACATTTTTCCAGCCTTCTTGTCCGATTTGTCACCAAGAAACAAGCTTTTAAGCCTGTAGACGCAATGGAACATCTGCCAAAAGAAAACTTCAATACTTCAGGAATATTCTGCGTATCAATACTCAAACGTGTCAATCTTGAGAATAATCAAATCTTTCGACAGAAAATTTTCAATTCCTCAAAGGTTCGAGATCTTACTGATCATTTGAGATCTTTTGATCTGCTTGACAGAGTGTTGGAACTCATGCTTATTTATGATGGTCAAATTCTCGTGCTTGCCATTACAAAAGCTTTTGACAAATTTTGGCATGAATCTGTCTTAGTTCATCTTAAGACCATTGGCATTAGTGCTATTCATTCAATGCATTAAGAATTTTTTTCTTCGCACTGTACGAGTAATATTAGATGGCGTTATTTCTTCCTGCCCAATTAATTCCGGTGTTCGTCAAGGTTCTGTTTTATCTCCGGTACTTCTTAGTTTAGTTCTCCATACGCCAAAATTAATAAACACCCAAATTGGGCCCAATACATCTTTGATGTTGATCTTGATGCCTCTAAAAGTGTAGATGATGATTGGAGACGTAGCCATCCAGTCTTCTATAGATCGCCGCATTTACGGTTGCTCCCAGAACTCTGGTCGAAAATTTTCATGGCAAATGACAAAGATGTCATTCATTTCACATAAATTTCGCGATGAACGGAGACTCCTATGCTCAGAAATGGTAAAAGGACATAGATACGCTATCAGAAATGTGTTCTTTCTTTCTTCTGAATTAGATTTCAGTTAAAATGAATTTAAATTTATAAATATTTGTAAATTTTTGTAACATTTTTACGTGGAATCGGTCTACTGGTCGTGGAACTATTAAAGCTGTTACTTAAATATTGCTCAGTAAAATTTTTTACTCAGGATCGAATCTAAACACTCTAAAAATATTATTGCACAAAGTACATGCGCACTTAGTTATGAGTAACTTAATTTTTTTTCCAGTAAGATGTAATAGAAATAATAACGTATTACTGTTCAATTTCAATTTAAATAAAATATAACCACTACTGCTACCAATTCATAGATTTTTGACAGATTTACATGATAAAATGCATTTAACAGACTAAAACCATCACGTAATCCCATACAGAAATTAGGTTGTGTATTAAGGAATTATTCTAAGTATTTTCTACCAATAATTCGAAAGACTGAGCTAGGAAATGGTTTTTTTTTCTTTTTTCGTTATAAATAACAATCTTAACGATAAATACCATCGATCCTCCTGCAGTCAGCTATACCTAGATAACTAGAGCTAGATACGAAAATGCAGCTTGCATAAATTATGAAATAGTACTTATGAAATTTAAATTTAGGGCGCCATTAAAGCATTATCATACCACATCAAAAATTATCATTCATCGCGAATCAACAACCATTATTTAGTCTGTAAAATAGTATTAAATATTACTCTTAAAAATTAAAAAAAAAAAAAAACATAAAACAAAGTCAATTATTAAGTGTTAATATTATTTTATAAAAAAAAGACACATATTTCAGATAATCAGCATGTAAAAAGTCATATAGTCATATATTTTTCGGAAATTGTTACACACAAAAAAACAAAAAAAAATCATTTAAATTAATATAAAATTATTATAATCGAAAGTTAAATTAAAACATAACAACACAACATTAATAATTAAACGAATCTATTACACAAAATGAAACCCTGAAGTATTTAATCGTATATCTTCCTCGTAAATATTTTTTTTGGAATTTATTAAAAAAAAAAAAAAACTTTTCACCAAATTTATTGCATGATAAAAACCATTTTTTCGTCCTTTGAGAGCCGTTCGTATTACACCCGAAGTCATCAATCAGTACCTTAATCCCTTACATATTTAATACACTTATAAATCAATTTAAAAACAAAAAAACGAAACCTTATCGAATACCAACACCAATAACCAAAAAAGAAATAATAATACAATTTGATTAGAATAAAAAAAAAAAAAAAATACTATTTTTAGAAAAAATATTCAAGTAAAAACCAAAATTTATTTATTTTTTAAATAGTGTAGAGCCTGCATGCCTGATATTTCTTGAGAAACAATTCCAATAATAATTATTAAATAAGTCCCTACAGTAGGTAGATCCCTTGTATTATTAGTAAAAAAGAAACAATTACAACAAAAAGATTTTCGAATAAGATAAAATTTCCAGTAATCTGCTTCTATTTCGTTTGAAATACAATCCCTGTGTTTTGTTTTTGTTACATTAAATTCTGCTAAAGTACAAAATTGTAAGATTAACTGTACAGTAAGATTTTGCTTTTTTTTACTCAATTATTCAAATCAAGTAACAACAATGTTATTTGAAAAAAAAAAAATAAAAAATGAAAACGAAAAAAAACGAGAACTTCTAAATATACTATATCAAATTTTCGGCATATTTTATTATTTTAAACTCAAAAAAAAAAAAATAAAAAAAAATAATTCCTTTTCATATACCAACACGTATATTATAATTTTTCATTCCATCTATCATTTCTCCTTACATTTTTACTACTTCCGAAACAAACATACAAACAAACAAAAATGAAAAAAAAACCAAAAAAATCTTCGAAATTTATTGCTTAAAGTTGGATGAATTCCGTCTTGAAATCCAAAGACGAGATCAGGAAATAATGGCAATGGCGGCCAAAATGAAGACACTCGAAGAGCAACATCAGGTATAAAAATAATCATTTTATGATAATTCAATTAATTTTCTTTTCAATAAAAATTTTACGTGAAGGACATTAAAGGTTTTCGAAATGTGTAAAATATGAAAGATATTTTTCAATTAAGTTTTTAGCAATAATAGAATTGAAAGGAAAGATATCCGGATTTTAAACTGTTACGATTTAGTATTCGTGACGTTTCGGTCTCTGCTGAAACCTTTATCTCAGCTGAGACCAAAATGTCACGAATAATAAAGCGTAACAGTGTAGAATCCGGAAATCATCTCTTTCAATTCGATTTGCACTGTGAAAACTCTCACCAAACCAATAATAAAATTATTTTTTCTTGATTTAAATTGGCTTCAATATAATTTCGGTACAGTAGTTGTTTTATTTTTATTTTTTTTGCTTCCATATCGATCAGCTATGTTTTACATTGCTTAAGCAAAAATATATTTTGTAACATCGAAGTACACGAACTGTGTACTTTCATAACCCCCAATTATAGCCTATAAACACCTACGGATTTCATATTACTTTCGATAACAATATACTGAAAGTAATTCGAATGTAAGTTGATTTTTCATTGATCGAAACATCAATGCTTTCGACGAAAGTGACTGGTTAAACTGAACAAAGGTTCGGTACAATAACCAAATACATACATTTTCAAAGCGTTAATTTCCAAAGCGTAAGTTTGCGCGCATCTTCTCATGACATCAAATTTCGATCCGAATTTGCATGCAGGTGTGTAGTTAAAAGTTGCTTAAAGCCATCGGCTAACCTGAAATCCTAATTTTCGCTAAATTATTCAAAATATCATCACTTCTACCCAAATTGGGCCTTTGCCTTCTGACTTTCAAGTTCCTTAACATTTTTTCATTATTTATTGTGGAAGGGTTGTTAGCCTTTCGCATAACCCTCGATCTATAAATGTTCATTTTCGTAGATCGAGATGACCAAGGTATACCAATGCGGGCAGCATGCTGGAATTATGCCTCGACCGATATTAGAACTCTCGCATTATAGACATGCTACCAACTACCCTATACCTAGACTTCGAAACATCCTGCTATCTCGATATTTTTCGAATGAAATCACAAATTAGTAATCAATTTTTGTGATATAAAGAATAAAAAGAATTGAAGTAAATGTCTGCCATACTATACACTCACTGGTTTTGGACACAGATCTTGGATACCATATTTTTTATGGATGTAAGTTCTACTTCTACAATGGCGCTACAGCCCAAATCGGACCTTGGTTCCTTAACATTTTCATTAATTATTGTGGAAGGGTGGTTAGCCCTTTACACAACCCTCTTTCTACGAATTTTTCATTTCCGTAGATTGAGGTAACCAAGGTATATCCCAGCAGGAAATGTGCTGGAATTATATACTGCTCCGACCGGGATTTGAACTCGCGACCTTCGCATTATAAGACCAACACGCCACCCACTAGGCTATACCCTAGCTATGTAAGTTGGAAGTTGATTATGGTTAGCTTAGGTTTGTGGAGGGTTTGAACACCAATGTACGCAGGCAATCAGTGAGTCCTTTGTACGCCTCCGTATTTACCTACTAGTTTCAGTTGGGAGTTTCCGTCGAATCGAAATATTTTTATTGATTTCCCTCTATCAATCAGACCTAATTGCGTAGTCGTAGTGTTACATAAGTCACTTTGTAACCATATCAGATTTCTTCTTCTCCATTTTGTTGGGGTAGATTGTCTTAATGACTCTCATCGTAATGCCAACATTGTCCGCCTCCTCTACTGTGGCAGCAGCAGATACGTTTCTGGTAAGCTTGTCCGCCTTTTCATTTCCAGGTATTTCTAGATGACCGGATCCAACAAAGTCGAAAAGTGCAGGTTTTCTCCAATTCTTCTGAGATGTCCATCCAATGTTTCAAGCATCTTGGATTACAGTTTTAAACGGAAAAGGCCTTCAGTGTAGGTTGACTGTCCGAGTGAAAACTAAGTCGTTTGTAATTTACTACTGCATCACCAAAAATGCCAGTTCCACCCCTTTGCAATAGCCATTCCCCTCCGACTACAGATCCATGGCATATCCTGTAGATGCTTTGGCATTTTCAGATCAAGGCAATTGGTGAATGGTAGATTGACTTCATAGTGCTTCACAAAGTGCATATTTGATAGCACTACATCACAAGTATAGTTTGGGAAAAAAAGATTCCCTTTACATACGCTCCAGGATTGTGCCATGCGATTTTTTTTAAATTGTCTCACAGTCGTAGCGCCTGCCTTCTCCTGAATTACAGCACTCAGTGGAAGAAGACCTAAAATACCATCCCTGCTATGGGTGTTGTACGCAATGCCTCCATTATGACTATGTAGGCGATTCTCCGAATGTGATTCATTTGTAGGAGAATATTTTTAAGCTCGGTACTTTCGCACCATACCAGCCTTTTGAGCCTTTTGACAGAACTTTTCTTAGTCTAGTCCCTTCATTCACCAATTGTTGCGCAGAACTGTCAGCAAGATTGAATCTTTGCTTTTTTGATGGTTTATTTAAAATGCTGAAATTCACTCTACGCGGCTTTATAGGATTCCCAGTTAGTTTCTTGCTTACTGGTTTATACATTGTTTTAAAGTTCCTTTAAGGCGTAATGCAAGGAGCTTACCGTTTCACCAGGAGTTTACTCCATTTTTTACTTCAGATTTTTTCATGGGGTAAGCCTTATCATAACTCCCGATAATCGCATTTGTTAAGAAGTTAATGTCTTCCTCAATGGCTTCGGTCCTCTGTGTAACATATGTGGTCGAGTAACCCAACAAGTTTTCCAGTTGGATTCCAAAAACCTCCCAATTTTAGGCACTAAGACTTCTATACGAGACGATGCTAGGAGCATCACGGTCTATTGTGAATGTTATTCACCTGTGATCGGATAGTGACGCTTCCTGGGAGTCCCTCCAATCTTTCACTTCGAAGGTCGATGGCAAGAATACCACAGTAATGTCGATAACATCGACCATAGCTTTGGTAATAAAGCCTATTGGCTATCATCATATTTGACCCTGGTAGAAATTCAACAAGCATCGAAACTCTTTTATGTGTATCTGAGCTTCTCTAAAATGAAATGCGCACTCACATCATAAGTCAGAATCACGCGAAATCGGTTCTGTCCCGCGAAATTTACTAGCTACCGGCATAGTTCTGAAAGTGGTGGTGTTGGTGAATCGTAGGACATGTAGATAGAGGCCAGGAAAATGGCTCGCTTGGAACCGTTTACTAACCTTTCTCAAACTACCACCGTTTATTATTTGCTGTAAAAATGATAGAGCTTGATTAAATTAAAACCTTTCGTTACTATTATGCATGAATGTGGCTTACTTGCTGCACTACCGTGGTAAACATTAAACGCTGTGGCGCTCCATCCAAGGATCTAGTTTTTGCTAATCAGTCACGACTCTTGGATGAGTGCTAAGTCACCGCTACCCTGACATAGATGGGCCTACATGTTCACAGTAACTGAGGTATATCTGTTCTATTCTGGCCATTCCTACGCCATTGTCGTACGGTAATGTTAATCCGGTACAGTCCGAAGTGCACTACACCGTTCATTTGCCTAATAACTAGTGCTGAGATTCGATCTATATCGATTTCCTTTTAAGATATTCTTCTTGAACTGCGTCATCTGATGGATCTTCAAACTTCTCGTATCGAGGTCGCTCTGATTTACGATACTCCTGAGAAACCGCAAAGACTCCAAGTTCCGATCATTCACTGTAACACTGGCGTGAATCAGATGGGAAACACGTAATTATGGACTACAGCTAACCTTGCGTTGTCATGAAATGGCTTCATTATACTCGATCGCTGGTCTCTACACGATACTCTAAAAAAACAATCGAACTTGATTTTGGGGACACTTCCTGTATTCAAGGACTTGTCTAGTAGGTTTGTGACCTCCTCCTTTATACTGAACTGATTTTCTCCAGGAATTTTCCCTCGGGATGTCTTAAGTCTAAAAACGCCATCTTTAGACTATCTGCAGCCACAGCACTGAAAGGCCGAAGTACGGGTTTGGCTTCTTTTGCAGCTAGGATTTCTGCACCGTCGTCCAGTCCCTCCTTTTGTTCAACTCTTACCGATTCCGAAGACAATACCGTAGCCGCCTTTAGGTCACTTGGATGTTTTGCGCTTACAGTCTACTTTGGATTTCATTTCGATTCACTACCATTTTTCTTGATGTCCAATGGAGCCTGTAGCGCCGGTAAGGGATCAGCGCATTCTACACTTGAAGAGTAAGTCGTACAAGTCGCAGCTTTGGTCTCATCTCTTCCACGTAGTCTTATCCTATCGCGTTGTCGTCTGCGTGCGATAATGCGTAGACTCGGATTTTTTTCCTGTATGCTAGACGCGTTATTCTTCGCATCCGCTTCCTTCAATGACGGTCGTTTATCGAGTCGGTGACGATTGACTTGGATGGTTCGAAGTCTCGTCGCCACTTTGCAAGTCATATCCAGCCAGATGTCTTCCAACGATACAATCCAATCGATGATGCTGCCAAGGAGCGTGCGCTCGCGGCTGTCCTCCCATCAATCTGAGCAGTAGTATTCTCCATTGCAACAGCCTGCTCGATTAGTGTTGTCAGTAAGGTGGGCACTTCCACGACTTGGTCTAAACGTCGTGGAGGTCATTATGCTGGCGACTCATAACCTTTCGAGCTCATGGCAGTAGTCTCACCTCCCACCGACACTTGAATAGATATTCCTAATCGTATTTTTTTCCCCGAGCTCGCTCTCTTTTTTGTATGCCAACCTGCCGAAAAGGACTTTGTTTGGGATTTAATTTTATGGAGTATAAGCAAAATGGGCTACTGGAATCGGGAATAGTTTTTGATAAGAAACGGCATTATTTGGATGAAAAACATTCTCTTTGTCCGCGGTTGTTTATTAACAAAATAGATTCTTTGTTCAGCTGCCCCCAGGTCATTTGCCTACTATACGCAACCTGTGGACTCACGTGATGGCATATAACTTAACATCATTCAAGCGGGGATAATCTGACGAGTACCACCAAGTTCGGCACACACACCGATAGGTGCGAAACCAATCTATATCTCAGCCCTTCTGTGGGTCGTGGCACCCAGTTAATTAAAGGACTCTATTAGCATTGGAGCTGTAACCCAAAAGAAAACAACCTTCCAAGAGCTCTCTGGCACCCGTGGTATCGAAAAACCTCCTTTCAGGCTCGCAGCTCAAGAGCTACTCCCAGTCGAGATCTTTGCTACTCGTGACTGACAGCACACATTAGGCAGGTGGCAGACTAAAACGCGAAGACGTTCAACACTCCCAAGTCGCGAAGTGGTTACTAACGTTCTGCATCTCTATGCTCAGCGAGATCCTCATGTCGTCCAGCTGTCTGAGGTCTGCATATCTTAGACACTCAGCCAAAACATGCAGCCAGTTTTCAGATGGCGTAAATTGCTGTATCGCTCACTTTCATTAGTGGAGAAACTCAATCATACTACCGTGGCTCGTCAAGAGAAAACCAAGACTAGGAGGGAAATCAAAGTCTGGGTTCTCTCTCGCGAAGTTTACAACCATAATAAATTTGTGCGTTCCACCTGGCCAGACACATTGCCGTCACTTAAAGTTCGAGTAGTTTTTTGCATTCGCAAAGGTTCCTCTCACTTAACATATCCGAAGCTTGCCAATCGTTCAACGGCATTGGGAGATCCATCCGGCTTTTGCAAGACGCTTCACCTCCAAGTTCAATGGCAGAGCTCCCTTGAATAACTGCATGGCGTCTTTGGAAACTGTATGACATACAGGTAAACAAGCACTACTATTCTTTGGAACGTACTAATCAAACGAACATCCCAACCATCAAGGCTTCATTTCATATTGCTGCCCTGTATCTTTCAAATGCAACAAATAGACTGGCATATATAATACGTACCGATCGTCTGGAAAGGCCCCACTCGTGTCTTAGAATCCTGCAGATCTGTCGGACACAAGCGAAGAGATGCTCCTTGCGCTATTGCAGAAGTACCTCGAATCCCAACTGCTAGAAAACTTTGATGCCCAGATATCACCTACGTTCATTTCCTCATTGTTCTTCGCGCATTTTAGAGAAAGCGATACTCGTATGTTTTTTTAAATGTCTATGGCCAGCTGATTTTTTCTAATCGTTTCAATAGGAGCATGATGTGAACTACGTGAATTTTGAGACAATATTCGATAGATTCAAATATTATAATAATTTAATATTTTTGAAAGCCGGTGTAAATATACCATAAGGCTCAAAACACGCTTAAGAAATAATTGTTATGAGTGAAGAACACCAAAATTTTGAGCGAAAATCTAGTCGTCATGCAATAATGCTTACTATGGACTCATCAGTAAGGCTTGTGGCTTGTGGCCCTACCTTAGACGCTGAGGAAATGCCGTGCAGGTAGTTGGGTTCAAACCTGGGGTTTCGAGTTGCAAAGTAGTCTTGCAGACCACTGAGCTGTCTAGAACCAATGGCTTAGTCTGTTAGTAGCGATGCACTATAAGCCCCACAGCACGATCTAGTTCGTCACCAACCGGAGGGAGGGATCATTGCCGTCACCATTATTATATAAAATTAAGTACAGCTTTGTGATGATAAAAATACCCAAAAGGTGTTCGTCTTAACGACCAAATGTAGAATTTTGCTCAAAGCCCAGATGAAAATTCAGAAAGGCAGAAGTTCTCAGAAGTACAAAATCTAAGTGGTAGGATGAATGATTAAAAGGGAGAGTAAACGATTAAAAACCAAACGCCGAAGCTCAGAAGTGACTGTAGGTTGAGTTCGGCTAAGCCGACCTGACAACCAAACTAGATTCTCTCGCGAAGTTTGCAACCCTAATAAATTTGTGCGTTTCATCTGGCCTGCCATATTGACGTGACCTTGGGTATTAGATATAACTCAACGTGAGTTTCGTTTTGCGAGGCAAAAGAAATTGGGTCAGCTACTGATTTTTTTAAGGAGCTTAAGGAGCTTGATTTGAAATTCAAAAAAAATTATGATCGAAAAATTCAAGTACTGCCTGGGAACTTATGAAGCTTCTCCGAAGAACTTGAGGCATTTCGCGTGGCACTTAAGCAGCTTATTTGAACCAATTATGGTGTTTTGCGTGCTGCGTTTTCTGCTCCTTTTCTTTCGACTATCTCTCCATGCGCTACAGCAGATGTTTTTGGGGTCGTTTGATACTTTCTCGACCGGTCTCTTTCGACACGATCAAATCGGAAGCTGAGGCTATCCTTTGCTTCCTTTATGGCTCCTATTGACCACGTTCGTCTTTCACTGCCAACTCTACAGATGAAGTACTCTCTCTGCTTGGTTTAAGAACAGTGAGATTTAGGCAGTCCTTTGCCCCTCGGATGTCAATGATGTGGAATGCATAACCTGGTAATCCCCAACAATACAAAAATGACGTTCACCGGCCTTTCAGACCCATCTCTCCTACGATTTCATTCTGTAGCTTCCTTATTTCTATATGTTTCCCTTACCCATGTCGATATAACTATGCATTACATATTAAAGGGTCACCTCCTAAGTTATTCATGAAAACGAAAAAAGCTCTAGGGTCTGGTGCTTCGTACTTTCTTTCTTGTAGAAATCGTGAGCGGGTGTGCTACCTCTTCATAAGAATTTCTTCGGTGACCTTTCCCCACGTTTGCTTCTTATGCTGCGGTGACCTGGTAGGGGTGGCTTTCTAGCTAGCTCTCGTACATTTGAGGGCTTATGCTCTTCTTTGAGGAACCAGAGGTAGCCAAGAGAAAGTTGCATTCTTTGCCAAGCACTCTTCCCTGGTAAGTATTGGTCATCTTTCTTGCTTAGGGCTGGCTTCAGTGCTGCAGGGTCATTCGGTCTTCCTGGAGTGCCTACTCTCTCTGTTCCCTTCTTTTGCTGTGGAAAGTAGGATACATTCTATTCAATACATATGTTATATTAATTCAAAACTTCTAGTGTATCAATCACTGAATCTCAGTTTGTCATTCATTCGATTATTCCATACACATTCTCATATGTTCATGATTGAAAAAGAAATGTTCATACTTATTTCTTCTCCAACATTTTCAAACGTGGCTCTTTCATTTTCAAATTTCAACTGAAACAAAATCACCATTCTTCATAACCGTCAATTTACTGTAACCATAATTTATTGAAATTTATCGGCATGCAGTAGCTATATATCTCTCAAAAGTTAGAAATTGCACTGAATCATGCACTTTTTCTTGATTTTCATCTTTAGGTTAGGATAACACCGATGTCTCCTATTTCTGATTTTATTAAAACCAACTTTCATTAAAATTTCTCTGAATACATTTTTTTACTCTGGGTAATTATTTCGCGTCATAAAATTATTAAATTTTCCTAGCTATGTTAAGAAATTCATTTTAATCGCCTTTCATGCTTAATATAGTCATAAAAACTTTCACATACACATACCCTTAATTAAGATCAGTGTATCATCTACTGCAGAAAAAATATGCATGGATTAAAATGTATATGTTATGTGTGCGTGTACCTATAGAATACAAAACAAATATCTAGATGCACTCACCAACAACTACACACTACAAGTATGTATTGATATTTTATAACTCTCTACTAATACCAAATCTCTAACTCTATAAACAAAACTAAATCCTAATTTTATTACGCGAATAAAACTTGTGTAGCTCCAATTGGCACGATTGTGTTTATTTATTATTTGCTCAATGTGCTTTCTGTTTTATTAAAAGTAATTTATCGTTATGAAAAACATTAACTGAACAGACTTGTTAGAAATTCTGTTTGAAGCACAAAAAAAAAATTAAAAATAATATTTATTTAAAAACGAGTTATTATCTCTTAGAAATTCAAAATATTTTTAATAATTGCATAAACAAAACTACTACGACAGAATCTTGATTATTAGAGATACGGTGCCCTGAACCTCTTCTGACTATAAACAAATGTTGTGTGTCAAGATAGAAATATGGTATTTTTGTCAAAAATTAAAATTACACATATTGGAAAATGCAGGTTTTTTCCCGGCACAATTTTGTAACTGAGATTTCGCCAGATTTTTACTGAATTTGATTTTTAAATACAGTGATCTAAGAATTTTGACCAAATTAGTGGTCAAAATTCAGGCTACGGCGTTTAAATCCGGATAAATTCAAAATTTTTTTGAAAAAAGTTTGATTCATCCAAAAAAGAAATTTTAAAAAAAATAACCTTGTGCATGTCAGTTTTAAGACCTAATTATTCAATGTAACCTGGATCAATGGCAATAACCGCGTTCATCATTCAATTGAACCACTCTCACGCTATCTTTAAAGTAGACCTACCCATATTGACAAATGTTGCTTCGATTGCAGTGCGTAAAGATGCCTCTCTGCTGTGTCTGGACTTGTTGATAGTTCTGGTAATCCAGGAGGTTCTAATTCGGGCTACTATTGAATTAGAAATCCATAGACCTTACGCAATAGTTCATGTGTACTTATCGAAACACAAATCGCCTCCCCAAGGCCCAAGTTTTCATCTCCACATCCGTCATAACACCCACATAGCACGTCATCCTAACATCCACATAAACATTGGCCTGAAATTTTGTTTTACTAATAATTGGAACATCCTCAAGGTTATAGACGACCCAGCAATCGTTTTTCCAGTTGATCTTAGCGTTAACTATAAAAAGTTGTTCTTCCCAAAAGATTCTGATTGGCCTCACCATTTATTTTTTAAACGATCATAATTGCAGGTTGCATCGAGCAATTCGTTTTATTCTGGCATCTTTAGAGAGCATCTATGACTTATAATGCAGGTCTTTCTCTGCAATCAGGTGTTTTATTCGCTCACTCAAACCCAATGTTAACGCCAAATTTCTTAAAGATTGCTCCGAGTCCTGCGAAATCAAGGCAGTCTGAGCCTTTTTCACGACTCCTGGAGTTGCATTTGGACTGCTTAAGCTCAAAGCCCCCCATGCGGACTAAGCCCACAAGTCTATTTAATAACTGTGCGCCGCAAAGCTATTTTATGGGTCTTGAAGTTCCGATCAACCGGCTCTAGAGATCCGATCTTCAAATTTCAATATTATCAGGTTTCCATAGTTTTCTTCCAAATATCGTGGATGCCTTTTAAAACGCGTCATAGTTTTCATCGTTCCCTTCTTCAATAGCGTCGCGTTAATTATCGTTAATTATAAATTATTTATTTAAGTTAGGGGACTAAGTGAGTGCACTGCGGTCTTTCCGACCTATTGTACGATAATTGCCCCTTTACCCTACCATATCCCAGTAGCTTTAGCTTATTTGAGTATAAGTGAGGGAGCCATGTTGGCTAGTTCCTCGGTGGAAAGGATGCCCTTCCCAAGAATCTTGAGTCTGCTCCTTGCCATTGCTTCACAGTGGCACAGGATATGTATTGTCGTTTCTGAGTCTTCGAGACAGAGACGACATATGTCGGTTTCAGCTAAGCCCATTTTTTTGATGGTTTACTCCACTGTGCCCCGTAATTAGCCTGATTAGAGTATTCCTATCCCTTTTGCTGAATCTCAGGATATCCTCCACTTTGTTTTTATGTGGTAGGATTAATTTTTTCGAGGTTGATAAACCAGGAAGTCTATTCCAGTGGATTATATGTTCTTCTTGAACCCACTTCTTGATTGAGGAGTTAAGAAACCCTTTTGATTTTCCGCAGAAAGGTGCTGGACCAATTAAGTTTTCTTCCGCGCCGTTTTTTGCTAAGCGATCGGCCTCCTCATTTCCCTCAATTCCCAAGTGTCCTGGCACCCACATTAAGGTTACATCATTCCTTTTCCCCAGGATGCCCATAACCATTACCTCAGTGCTTTTCAAAGTAATGGAAGCTGGTGTCAATCGCAGGCTAGTCAACTTTCTTGTGATAAAAATATCATACATAATCGCCAATATGGATTTCGTTCGGGACGTTCTACTGGCGATCTCCTTGTCTATTTAACCGAGCGTGGGAACTCCTGCATCCACAAATTCGGAGAAAGTCATGTACTTGCTCTTGACATTGCTAATGCGTTCGACAGATTTTGGCACAAATGCCTCTTAGCCAAGCTGAAGACCAATAATTTTAACATAGCTTTCTTAAATGGATTGAGAGTTTCTCTCCGAGCGCTCTATTAGAGTCGTGCTAGATGGAGTAACTTCTGCAGCCTTTTTCATTGACATAGACATCCCTTAAGGCTCAGTTTTATCTCCTACCTTCTTTTTAGTTTTCATAAGCGACCTTCTGTCATGTACTCTCAATCCTATTCATTGTTTCGTAGATGACAGCACTTTGGATAACACTTTACAATTTGACTCCCCTGCGCAGGCACTTCTAATATCAATGGCCTAATGCCGTAATGAGTCAATACAGTCATTAAACTCTGACCTCAGTTTAATGCTGGAATGGGACAGGAAAAACAGAGTAGAGTTTAATGCCTTAAAAACCCAGTCCTGTCATCTATCTCTTAAGCAACGTTCCGACATCGGCCGCTAATATGTCCGTAAATAGCATGCAGATTTCACCTTTTGCAGATTTCACGTTATTAGGTGTAAAATTTAACAATCGCCTTGTTTGGAGCCAAAAAATCTACGAAGTTGCTCTCGAGGCTTCGAAACATCTAGGTATTCTGCGGAAGTGTAAGAAATACTTTTCTACCCACGAACTAGCTACCATATATAAGGCTTATATCCGCCCACGTCTTGAGTACAACTCGAATGTTTGGGCTGGAGTTATAAAATCACATCTGGCTCTACTTGACCGTATCCAGAAACATGGATTCCAATTAATTGGAGATAAAGCTATATCGGCCTCAATTGACTCCCTCGAGCATTGTCAAAATATTGGAGTACTCTGCATTTACTATAGAAACTTCCATGGTAAATGCAGCAAGGAACTAAAAGCTTTAATGCCATCTATGTTCAATGCCTCCGAAAGACTCGCCAAGGTACACGCTCACACGAGTACACTGTAAAGCCCTTGCCGTGGTAAGTAGTTAAGTTTATGCCGTCTTTCATCTCTCGAACGACAGAGTTGTGGAATTCATTACCAGGCAATCTCTTTCTCACCCCTTCAATCTCACTGCCAATCTTAGTCTGTCCAGCCTCAATATCTCTTACGGCTCCCCCTTCGATCATAACAGTTGCTTCCGAGGTAGCAGAAATCATGAACCTTTCCCTCATTTTGTATGTTGAAGACAATCAGTCTGTTGTTGGTTTCCTTCTTCTTCTTCTTCAATGACACTACAGCCCGAATCAGGTTTCGGCCTCCTGACCTTCAGGCTACTAAACAGTTTATTTGTTATTGTGAAAGGATTTTTAGCTTTCTATCTTCGAATTTTCACTTTCGTTGATTAAGTTGATCAAGATATACGTAAATAGCGTGCTAAAATTATACGTCGACCGAGATTTGAACTGTCAACCTTAGCACTGTAGACCAGCACAGTTCCTACTTATTTTTTACGTGCATTTACTTTCAGTCCTGCTTCTTCGCAGTTGAAATGCAACGCGCAGACATTTGATCCTTATTTCGAGCAGTTAAGCGCAAGGAACAGTCATGATAAATATGATTTAATATACTTGACACATCCTACTGAAGGCATTAGTAATCTCCACCTTCCAGAGCAGCTTTTAAGATTTATTACCTCTAGTAATAGGGCAGGCCATAGCAAACAGCGCTGACGATGTAGTGGCGAACCTTTTCGGGGAACTACTTCAAAATTATCCGTAGGATATTTGTATGGTCTGTACAACACGATTCTTTAAGGAAGGTAGCCTTATAAACGTTAAAAGTGCTTTTTGCTACATCACGAATCCTACTGAGTATTTTCCTTGCCGTGTAAGTTGACATTTAGCTATGGTTTAGCCTGTTGGGTACCGATTAGGTCTACAATGCGATTGTTCGGAGGAGTGTTGCAGAACCTATGTGTTCGATTGCCGTGAATACTTACAACAAGGGCCTAACTCCACGTTTCTCTGCGAACACGGACTGTGAGGAGCAAACCCAAACTAAGTCCAGGTTTTTCCTGGCAAAACATACCTCCCCGATATATTTATACGTTTTCTACACTCATTCCACCATGTTTGTCATATGGCAATCAAGAATTGCCAGTCCCTTCTTGTTCGTAAAGGCCAAACCACGACAAATCACTACAAGGTTCAATGAAGTAACTCCTTATAGCACCTCCATGGCAGAAAATGGATTTGCCGCTGCTACCATTAAGGAAACGGACAATGTTAGCATTCCTTTAAGAATCGTTTGTTGAGGGAAATCAATAAAAATATTGAGACTCGAAAGAAACTCCCTACGGACACTAGTAGGTATAGTCGTGGGCCACTGTCTTCTTAGAAAACACATTCGAAGACATCGCCTTACAACCGATAACATTTGCAGAGGCTGCCTTGAGGAGAATGAGATGGTAGATAATTTCCTCTGCCGTTGCATATGTCTACAAACAATTCGAAGACAAATTCTCGGCGAGTACTTCTTCGCGAGCTGATTTTCTGTCCCTTGAACTGCCCTTGAAGCTCATTAGTTTCACAGGTAGAACGGGCTCACTGAATGATATGTAGGTCCACATAGTTAAACACGGAGTCGTGCACTGGTGGCCTAGGTATATTGGTGTCCAACTCCTCCACAGACTTAACCTAACGTAGTATCCACGTGGTATCTGTAGATCCCGTATGACATACGGGCAAGTCCACATACATCACAACAAGCAGGTAGGACTAAATTGTAACACAAGAATGCACCTTATGTTCCACAGTCAACAAAGAATGCCGTCAATGGTTTGCAATGTTTCGCGGTTCAGTCCCGATTCATATCTCGACACACATTTGATCTGGGACACAACGCTAAGCATTCGTTTCTTGAGCTCGAGTAGATGTACCCCAAAACTTATTCGGTCACTCATATACATATATTCCGAAATATCGTACCTCATTCCCGTACGTAACTAGTCCCTAAGCATTATAGCCTAATAAATGCAGGATGACCGGTTGCCAATCTGCCCTTGAGCGTAATTTCCACTTATCTCTCCGCAGAGAACCACTTTTTCACCTCAGGCAAATTAACGAGCTTCATCCGAGATCTCCCCTCCACGAGTACAAGAAGATCGTAGGCATAGGCGCATACGTTGCAGTCATTCACAAACTGTACCAGTAGCTCATCCATTGAGCTACCTCTCTGCAGCCCATATATTTAAGTCTTTCAATCAGAGGAGTGTTGCAGTAAGATGTTTGATAATTCTTACGTTTCTGGAATAGCTTCATCTGACAAGGAATCAAATATCAGAGAAGTATTTCCTCCATCACCGCAACAATGTATACATGATATTAACGACATATTAAGAACAAAGTTCCGTTCACCAAAACTCATATCCACAGGGTAAGCCGCAGATTTCGCCATATTGACCAGGTCCGCAAAGTACTTTCACTTGTAGCGTTTAACAGCCTTCTTAACTATACACGTACATGGATATAGTTGTCTGTGAGGAATTCTTTGGTTGACACCGGGTTGAGTTTGATTACAGACCTTGTTGAATGTGTCTTGCAATGTCCAGAATTTCTCACTACTTTGAACATCTCCCACAGATTCTTCACTACTGGTTGCCTTCCACTTGACGCTTCGTGTGCACAATTTATTTGCACTCAATGAAGATGGCTTATCACGTAGAATGGTGATCTGCTGCTGTCCAGACAACCTTCAAGTATTGATCGCTTCGCTCATTGAGGAGACATTTTCACCATCGGCGATCTATAGCCAATTTGGTTCTGGGGCTTTTAACGAGGTAAGACTGGAAGCAGTTATGGACGCACTTGCAAATCTGAAGGTGGATGGTTTGCTTGACGTGCTGATTAATTTGATGCTGACATCTAGGATTATTAGCACAAAACTGGGCTCGTATCTGCTTGAAGGTTCGTTAGTAGAGGTACATCGCAAGGTGGAGTTCGTTAGTATGTGACAGTCATTGGACTCCTGAAAAACTACAAGAGGCATGCTGAATATGATTGCTTAAGCCAACCACGTTGCTATAGCTAACTTTGGGAAGCACCCGAGAAATATTTGTAGAATACTCTCTTAATACTCACTGAATGGACTCGGAAATGTGAACTGGGAACCCACGCTAAGCTAAGCTAGCTCTTAGTCCATTTAATTTTATACTGATGAAGTAGTGTAGTCTTCCGTCTTCCAGATCCTTGCAGTGTATAATGGCGATGGGGAAGGCTTAACCTGCCTTCAGCATGAAGCAACTACTAAGGACACTACCATCTATTAGACGCTATTAAATCTTTGGAATCAGTGAAGTCAGTATCCAAGACCGTTTTTGATTTTCACGTGCCTCTGAGGCAAATGGCTGAATAACATTTCGGGAAACTGTAAAGCTACGAACTCGCCCGGCATGGAGAAGCTGAGTATGCCTTTCGCATCTGTAGGTTGCAACCGAAGTTAGATGCGATTAGTAAAGCCAACGCCAGATGGGCGGATGATGTTATATGCTATACCACGAGACTTATTTGGCCTGCGCTGCATCTAAAACGCTCTAAAAAATCTCGCTAAGAAGGCATATGATCAACTCCGAAGTAGGTGTCGTTACAAGACATTGTAGGTGTCGTTACAAGACATTGTTTCTGCATCTAATATGTTGATGTTGTAGGGCTCCTTTCACCATTAATCTGTGATTGACAATGAAAATCATAAATTGGCGGTGTGTGAGCTAAGTTACCCCACCTCTTGCACTGTTATTAAATCATGGTACGTTTAAAATCAGTACCGTACAATCCGTCTCCATTCGAAGAACTGTATCCGTTTCTCGTATTTGTTAGGGTTCTTAGATTGCTAGTGATATGCTCATAAACCAGTGATAGCTCATTTGACAGTTTTAGGGCAACCAAGACTGGCTGTGTGTGAACTCTACTACACCATCACTCATAATTGGGTGGGATTTACCATGATGAAATTTGAATTCTATGGTAGTGCATTCCGGACCAGTTTTGAACGCTCGCTTCACGCGAAACATACCTTCTATCCTTGGTTCTCGTATAATCACGAATTTTTTCAGTTTCTTGTATCTGTTAATCAGTGTGGCTGTAGATGGATTCAACACTACTAAGCATATATGTTACGTTCTGCAACATAGGTTCTGAAACTGAGCTCTGGGGGATACCTTCAGTAATATCGTCCGTAATTATGCGTTTCGTTTCCATGAAGTCTTTTTCTATTATTTTAAAAAGGTAGTCCGATACATCATAATGATACGTGGTTGAGATTTATTCTATAGCCAAGTTCGCTCATTGTATACAGGACGAAGATTAAGCGATGATGGAGTCCTTACTCACTTTTTGGATAAGAATCAGCTTCTGTACCATTACCTACTTTAAAAATATATCAAAAGTGCCGAAACTTACATCTGGTTTATTTCCTATTGCCATTTGAAGTGTGATGTATACTAGTGTACAACACCACCTTTCTTCGGGATTTTAAAACCTTAACTGACTTTTGGTCCAGCAGAACATTCTCTTTGATGCCACTTCAATGAATAGTTAGTGGTTGCAGCCATCATCCTGAAGAAGACTTCTTTCTCTACTTTCTATTATAGTTCTTCATAGGCTAGAAAATTAGTCATAATTATTACTTGCCCTAAAAATGGCAAAGAGACACCTACTGGATCATTCTGATGCCTGTTGACTTGTTTGCTTGTGAAACTCATAGGAATGAATTATATTTTTCTTAACTTCGGAAGTTGCTGATATTTTATTGCTAATTGTACTTAGCATTCACGTTTTTCGCAATCAACTCAGTAGACGTCTTTTTTGCCTGTGATTGGTCTAAATCACTCTAGTTAGGTGCTCCACTATTTTCTGGTATTCAGCTGCATAATCTCGAGCACCTATTATTATATAATAATATATATAATATGCTACTATACTAGGGTGTAGCCTAGTAGGTATAGTGTTGGTCTTGTAATGCGAAGGTCGTGAGTTCAAATCCCGGTCGACGCATTATATAATTCCAGCACATTGCCTGCTTGGATATACCTTGGTCACCTCAATCTACAAAAATGAAAAATTCGTAGAAGGAGGGTTGTACGAAGGGCTAACAACCCTTCCACAAAAAGTAATATAAAATATTAAGGAACCTGAATATCAGGAGGCCAAGGTCCGATTTGGGCAGTAGCGCCACTGTAGAAGAAGATATAATATATATATATAAATAAGCAATTACTTATTTCCTTACGATGGCGCTACAGCCCAAATCGGACCTTACTACTACTACAATGGTGCAACAGCCCAAATCGGGCATTGGGCTCCTGACCTTCAGGTTCCTTAACATTTTTTAATTATTTATTGTGGAAGGGTTGTTAGACCTTCGCACAACCCTCTATCTACGAATTTTTCATTTTCGTTGATTGAGGTGACCAAGGTATATCCAAGCAGACAGTGTGCTGGAATTATGCATCGATTGGGATTTGAACTAACGACCTTCACATTGCTTCCGTGGATTCCCGTCCGATCTTTGTCCATTGGATTTCACTTTTAGTGACTTTTAGGCTTAATCCTTTATTTTTATTTTTATTCTTTAATCAAATATATAATGCCATCAAGGTACATTGAATTATATTCCAAGAGCCTTAGATCACCATTACGGATGCCTAGTAATCGAGGTAAAAGTTTCGGCGAATTCCGTTCAAGACCTTTAGACCCGATGTAGATGCAGAGGCGTCAAGAAACGAAATGACTTGGCCAATGCAATTATGCTACTTTTATTGTTGGTCTGATGGGTGATGATAGTGCTATGTTGCAAAATTTATACAGGCTCGGTGTGGGGATGATGAATCCGAGCAATTTTGAGCGATTTATTTGTAACAGCAAAAAGCTATAAATTGTTATTCCAATAAAATTAAAGAGTAGTAGTGTGAATTAGATAAAAGTTTGTTTAGATCGTAAAATTAAAATAATAAATTATTTTACAAAATTATATTATTGGTTTATAATTGAACTATAAATTCTATTACATTTTACACATTTTCACCATTTCTTTTTCTTCACCGAATTCCATAAACATAAAGTAAAATTCATCTATGTATTTGTATTTATGTATAATAGGACTATCAAAGGCATATAGCGGTACTGAAAGAGTCCTTATGTGCTAAAGAAGAACACTACAATATGCTACAGACTGATGTCGAGGAGCTTCGTGCTCGTCTAGAGGAAAAAAATCGCCTAATTGAAAAGAAAACACAAAGCGCCTTGCAAGCTGTGCAGGATCGTAACCGTCTTACAAACGAGCTTACCGAACTTAAAGATCATATGGATATTAAAGATAGAAAAATCAACGTGCTTCAACGAAAAGTAAGTATCTGAAAAATAAAAAAAAATGTTTTTTTGAAAATCAAGGACAAGAAATTTTTTGTTTTTTAATTTGTTGTGAAGATATTTCTTATGAAATCCCCAGCCACATTGCTCCTTGTTTCTCTCATCATTGTAGTTCTGAGCGTGCTATACATTCGCACGAGAATGCCTTCCCACCAAATTTTGATCGTACAGTGAGATACCAAGATGTATTTTCTGGCGAGTCTAATAGCCAGAAAATCGAAACTAGAGTCAACCGTTTCTTTTCATTTATCCCATTGATTATCCTTTTTCTACTCATATTTCTGGTACTTAGCTTTTTCAAAAATACTGAACGGAGGCGCATCGAATCAAATAATTGTTTTTTCCGAAACAAACCTACAACCAGAATTTATATATATTTAATTAATCATCTCCTAAAATAATTGAATTAAATATTAAATTTAAATTTGCAATTAAATCGCGAAAGTAATACCTCAATATTGTATTTCTGTAGTCAGTTATTCAGTGAAAACAAAGTGTGTTAGATTTCTTAAACGTAAGTAGTTGTATTTCACTAACCAAATCTAACACAAATGAAATTTTTTTTTTAAAGATTAAAATAATTCGTTAGTCATGTCTTTGTAATAATCTATGAGTATACAATATTCTGTACTATCTTAGTTTTAAACTAATCTTAATTAAAATTTATTAGATTGAAAATCTCGAGGATCTCCTAAAAGAAAAAGACAACCAAGTCGACATGGCTCGCGCTCGTCTCTCAGCTATGCAGGCACATCACAGTAACTCCGAAGGTGCACTAACAAGCTTAGAAGAAGCGATAGGCGACAAGGAGAAACAAATGAATCAGCTACGCGAGCAACGCGATCGTGCCGAACAGGAGAAGGCCGAAGAACGTGATCTTCACGAACGTGAAATTGCCGACTATAAAATCAAACTTCGATCTCTTGAGAGCGAAGTAGAGAAATTAAACACACGATTGGATCGTGCCTTGACCGAAAAGGATCGTCTTGAAACGAAACTGGAATCGTCGCAGAGCGAATTGGGCAAATCGAAAGCCGAACTCGACAAAGCTACGACCGAAGTGGGTCGCAGTAGTGCCGATTGGGAAGCAACGAAACAACGAATCGCCCGATTGGAAATGGAAAACGAACGACTCCGGCACGATCTGGAACGATCACAGGTTGTACTGAATATTAGTTATTTTACTGCCTTTTCAACTTTGGTTTTTGCCTGATTTTACAGACAACGTTTGGCCGATCGACACTGACCACCTCACAAGAATTGGATCGGGCTCAGGAACGTGCTGATAAGTCTTCAGCCGAATTGCGACGAACTCAGGCCGAGCTGCGCGTCACTCAGGTAAATTTTGATTTTGATTTTTGTTTTTTTCTCTTCTGTTTTTACGAAAAGGTAACGAATAGAGATTCAAATATGGGAATTTTTGGAAATTGAACTCAACGATGGTTTTTTTTTCTTAATTTTTCATAAATGTGAGGAGTTGACAGTACAAACATAATTTAATATAGCGCCCATTCAGATTATCATATTCCATGGTTTATCTAACATTTTGACAATCAAAAATATTTCCATATTTAAATTGAGAACCTCATTGGTAATTTATTTACAAATCAATATTACGAAACATATTGTTGATACGTTTCCAAAGATTCCCATAATAAAATATTTTTTATAATTATATATGTGTGTAGCAAAAAAAAAAATACTGGTTACCTTTTCAAAAACGCTTGTTATTAGAACAATTAGATTTTATGTATGTCAAAACAAAAACACTTAAGAAAAACATGACAACTAAATTTTTTTATGTAAATTTGTGCCTTTAAACATTCCACAAAATAAAACTTTTCTTTAAACAAAAAACACTTAACACTTATTGCTATCAATAAATATTTTACAAATGTATTTTCTGTGTGTATATTTTACCAAATACCATTGCGGACTGTTGTTATACATACTTTTTTTGAAATAGGACAACAGCTACTACACTGAACAAAATTTTGTGAGTAACGATGATAAAGAGCAAAAAAAAACTCCAAAGTTTTGAAAATGCAAATTTTCAAAAAATAAAAAAAATAAATTGTTTATATCAATTTCGATTTTTCTTTAATTTTTCTGTAACAATTTTAAACTATTATATTATATCATCATTTTCTATATAATACTTTTTCAATGCTTTTTATTTTCAATAAATTGAAAATTTCGACCAGAAAAATTCAAAAAAATTTATTAAAATAAAATTTGAAGTTCGAACATTTCTTAAACATTCAAACATCTTAGCGTTATCCGTATAACCATAATTAAAGTATCAATCAGTCCATCATGATTAAAATTGGTTTGTTAAATAAAAGCGAACATTTTGCACACGTTTTATAATTTAGCCGCATCCTATAACAACTTAATAACATCAATTTATGAGTAAATTTTTGAGAAAAAAAATTTTCGTTCAACTTCTAGTTACAAAAATAAACTTTCTTTATAGACAGACTTTTAATGCAGTGCACAAGTTTGGCTTTCAGTTTTTCTTTTCAGCAATATTATATTTCATTTAAGTTTTGATTTTTTTTTTTTGAAAGTAAAGACTTGTATCTGCAGTAATAAAATAATTTGAAGCCATTGTAGTTTGTGAAACGTATACACGTGTATTTTTTAGTTAGCTTTAAACAATTTTTATACTTTTAAATAATATTTTATAGCATAGTGTCCTGAATCTGTGAGTAATTGTAATTTGATTTTTAGTCTGATGCCGAACGTGCAAGGACTGAAGCAGCTGCGCTTCAAGAAAAGCTCGAAAAGAGTCAGGGCGAGGTGTACCGGTTAAAGGCTAAACTCGAAAATGCACAAGGTGAACAGGAGAGTTTGCGTCAAGAATTGGAAAGATCTCAAAGTGGAGTTACTCGGATTCATGGTGAGCGCGATAAGGTAAGTTTGGTCAATTTCTGGAATCTCAGCAAAACGTTCTTGGTATCTTGGGGATGCTAGTACTTGGAGAATGTAATAATTGTTTCGTTTCCAAAAAAACATATAAAAGATTTCGATTTTTTATGCACTCAAACTTGTATTAAGGTTTTATCGATTAGGATTTCAAACAAAGATAAACTTTAACGATCTTAGAAAATTAGGCAAGTGAGTTCAAAATTACGTCTTTTCCGCGACAATATGCCTTTCAAATTCTTTTCTTTCGTAATCCAGGACAATATTTTATTTAGGAAAAATTCAATGTTCAGTCAAGTCAATGTCCGCTAAGTTCAGTGTGTTCAAGAAGAACGTGTCCACAAAAAAAGCAATAAATACTACGAAACTCAATATATTTATTTCTTAAACTGTACTAATATGTAGATTTCGCAACTATGTTAATATGACGTCCAGTCACCGCTGTTATCTTTATTCTTATGGATGAATAGATAAACAATATGACATTTTAATTTATGACACTTTTTTAACGTAGTTGGATGTAGTAAGGAAAAGAGGGGAAAGCTAAAAACCTTAAGATACTTAAACTTATAACTAACTTAAAAACTAACTTACATAAAAAAAAAAAAAAAAATTAGATGGTAATTTCTATTCAATGATAGAGAGAATTAAGGGGTTGTTGGTGTATTCACATAAACTTACAAAATTTTTGCTCAGATTATTGATATATGATTGCATTAAATCTATAACAGCCAATTTGTGGAGGCGTCTTGTTGAAAAATACCAGGGCTTATTAAGTATTAACTTTAGTCATTTTAGGCTATTTGTAATTTTTTTTTATGGACTTGAGCGCATTCATTCCAAACAGGACTTGCATATAAAAGACAGGGTCTCATCACAACTTTGTACAGGAGTAGTTAGTTTTCCGTCGAAAATTTTGACTTTCGGTTTATCAAAGGGTATAATATACTAATGAGCAACAGAGTTTTGGAAACAGCATTTGATACCTGATGACGGTATGTTAGCTTTTTGTCTAAGTGC
Organism: Chorisops tibialis; assembly: GCA_963669355.1. Classification (NCBI taxonomy): domain Eukaryota; kingdom Metazoa; phylum Arthropoda; class Insecta; order Diptera; family Stratiomyidae; genus Chorisops; species Chorisops tibialis. Next base: position 79,853,705 of record OY770262.1, on the reverse strand, counting down.
ATCCCAAGGTATTTTATGCTGTTTGACCATGTTATATCTTCTCCGACAATGTGGATTGTAGGGGAGGGTAGGTACTGGGAGGCTCTTCTTTTCGTGAAAAAAATTGCTGCAGTCTTTGCTGTATTCATTTTTATTTTCCAGGTCGTGAAGAAAGTGGTAATTTTACAAAACTGATTCTGTAGGTTGTTGATGATTATAGTGGGGTCTTCTGATGTTGTGAAAACTGCAGTATCATCTGCAAACGTAACTAATTCACAAGTAAGGTCTTTAGGCAGATCGGAAGTGTATAAGCTGAAAAGAAGAGGACTTAGGCAAGACCCTTGGGGTACACCAGCAGGAATAGAGCGTCTTTCCGATTTAGTGGATTTTAGCTTTACTTGAAAAGATCTCTGCGAGAGAAAAGAACCGATCAATCGGATGAAATATTCGGGAAACGAGTAGTTCATTAACTTAAATAGGAGTCCATTGTGCGACACTATGTCAAACGCTTTTTGGATGTCTAACGTGATAATACCAACGGATGTTTTGATCTGGAATGCCTTTTTGACGAATTTGGTGACTCTTAGAAGTGGAGTGCTTCGCTCGAAAACCAAATTGATGGTCAGGGAGAATATCATTTTTTTCAGAATGAAGTTGAAGACGGTACGGAATTATTTTCTCAAAGATTTTTGAAATTGAGGAGAGTAAGCTGATTGGTCTGTAGCTAATGGGTGAAAAGAAAACTTTTCCGGGTTTATGAATAGCTAAAATAGTTGCTTCTTTCCAAAATTTACTTTCCTAAATTTTGGAAACCTAATTTTAGGCAACTATTAAAGATAAAGCACAAGAACACTACTCCTTTTTTGGGGAGATTCTTTAAAAGAATATTGGATATACCATCTTTTCCGGGGCATTTCTTGTTTTTAGTTCTGCGAAGAATGTTTCTAATGACAGTAGGCTCACAAAGTTGGGTTGGCTCAAATTTTAGTAAGGGAGTCGAGAGCAGATTATTAATTTTATCATTGACATCGTTAGTGAATTGGTTTTGGGTGGAGTTTGAACCTACGATATCATGAGAGGACTGGAATTGGTCCGCAAGTATTTCTGCTTTTTCGCTATCAGCACAAATATTTTTATTGTTAAGCTTGAGATAAGATAAACTTCTTCCTCTATTTTTCAAGACTTTGTTAATTTTCCAGAATTTTGTGGAGCCTTTGCTTAAACCTTCTAGCACAGAATTCCAGTTTTTATTTCGCAGTTGTGATATTTCATAGTTTACTTCCTTCTGGATGAATTGGACTTCTTTTTTTAAAGCGGGATCCCTACATCTTTGAGATTGTCGTCTTTTCTTGTTTGGAGCTGAAATTAGATTTTTGCTAGATGAGGGGACGAAAGTTCTTGGATAGTTGAATGTTGGGAGACACTAATGAGGCCAAAATAATAACTACATCGAAGGTGGAGGAAAGCCCTTTAGGTGGATGGTATGTGAATTCGGTTGGTAGATGAACTATTCCATTTCCCTTGGTTAATTCATCGAAGAGTAGTCGACCTGCTTTGTTGGTTCGAGGACAGTTCCAGTGTTGGTGCTTGACATTAAAATCACCACAGAGTAGCATTTTATTTTTTGTTCTGGTAAGCTTTTTAACATCAGATTAGAATTTTGTCAATTTTTCAGAAGTAACATGCGTTCCTGGGAAGTAACTGGCTGTTAAGATTATGTCCATGTCTGCTAACTTGATAGATAATGAACCGATTTCATCGGTACTAGGAATGGGCAAAAGAGAATGTTTAATTTGTTTATTGATAATTATTGCAACGCCGCCACCCTCTTTATTTTCTCTACAGACTGAGTAAAGGGGATCAGACAATTTATCGGCAGGCTTAAGCCAAGTTTCTGTTACAATAACAATGTCTATATTTTCCTCTTTAATGAAACAGAAGGTTTCGATAGTTTTGTTTCTGATGCTTTGTGCATTCCACAGTATACATTTTAATTTTCGTTTATGGTCCATAATCGTACTTGTTGGCAAGCCTTAATATTACGTGGAACTGTTCCAGCTTGGTTTTGCATGTAGATAGCTGCGTAATTAGGTCAGCTGCTAGTAAAGTTAGCTGCTCAGGAGTGCAACTGGACTGGTTGACGTTGTTGACTGCATGCGCGTGCATGTGTTGTGCGCTTGCATTCCAGGTTTTGGAAGTTGGAGTGGAGATATAATTAGGCTTTGGAACTCCTGGCAGTGATGGAAATTCTCTCTCTTGTAACACGAAGCGAGGTGGAGTTGGCTGCATGGGTGAATTTTGGAAGGCAATTTTACGGGACGCCTTACTGTTGAGTTTTCTTTTGATTTCCAAGTAGTTTTGCCGGGTACTGCAATTCGCGTCGTTCGCCATATGGTTTAAGCCGCAGTTTGCACACTTTAGCTGGTCGTCCCGTGTGGTATCGCATGTCGCATGTTTGTGAGCGTCGCCGCAGATAAGGCATTTGGGTACGCTGTGGCAATTCGATGACCCGTGGCCAAAGCGTTGGCAATTTCGACATTGCGTGGGATCGTTTCGTCTCGTTTTTTGGTAGTTCCAGCGAACTATGGTATTCATGATGGCGTACGAATTCTTCCGTAGGTCGGACATGCTCGTTGAAACGCTTATTGGCGAGATTAATATTTTTCACATCGACAACTTTAAGCCCATTGTCGGTTAGATGCGTTTTTAATAGATCGGGTTCCATGGAGTGCAATCCCGTCAGAATAATTTTGATTGGTTTTTCAGCCCTCGATGGGTGCGTGTAAAAATTAACTTTTTTACTCACCAAATGCTGATGCAAGTTTTGGTAGTCGTTCAAATTAGCGGTGAGTATTTTCTTACCAACGGACATTAAATTTAATTTGAAGTTATCGATGCTAAGAACTTTCAGAATAAGTTTGATCGTTGAAAGATTCAGGTCGATGATGATTGGCGGCGGTGAGGTCTTAATAATTTCGACTTCTTCACAAGCGTCAGTTTCCGATGAGAGATTGGCAAGTGATGCAAATCGGTTCGATGTAGAACCACTTGGTACCGTATTCGAAATTGTTTTTCTAAGTTTTAATCTGTCACGTAATTTCCCGTCGGGTTCCGGGGGGTCCTCGCGCCCCCTCTTGGGTGTAGTCATTGCACTATTGTCGGACACTGTCCACTATAGATAATTATCAAAAATCAGTTATTTTAGAAGAACTAACGAATTATCATTCCAAAAATGACAAAAACCGTATAGAAAAAAGTTAAATTATTGCGATTATCAACGATTTTATCACTTAACTGAATACATAATTTGATCGATTGAATGAGCGGTAACTGATTATCGTTCCGCGTCTCTTCTGCGCGAATGAAACCGTAACGGTATTGTAGAAGCTTGTTAACACACAAGAAAATAGATCCGAAGCGCTCGGATGCTCGGACTACGAATGTGGCTGTTATCTTTAATTGCCTGGCATGTTCTTTGACAATTTTGGCTCAATTTTTTTAACGTAATTCACATTTAGACCTCTTCAAATTTGTTTTAATCTTCGAATGAGCAACTCAGCAGACTTTATCAATCCCTTCTTGTATAAATTCAGCTTGAATTCAGCATTCAGATTTCTGGTCGCCTAGCTTTTTGAAATTTACTTTTGTACTTTAGCATCAATATATTTTTTAATGAAACCTCATACGACAGGTATTTGCGGAACTCGAAAAATCGAAAGAAGAGCTTGAACGTACGCAAGCAACTCTCGGTAAAGCACAATTACAACAGGAGAAACTACAAAATTCCTTGGACAAAGCTCAAAACGAGGTCGATAATTTGCAGGAGCGCTTAGACAAGAGCACCACCGAAATACGACGCCTGCATCTCGAAAAAGAAAAGTATGCTTATGATTTCGAGAATCTTCAATCGCAGTTGGACAAGGCCTTGGGACAAGCCGCCCGAATGCAAAAGGAACGCGAAGGTTTGGGCATGGATGCTGAACGGATGCGAGATAAAATGGAAAAGACACAAGTATTGATTTTGTTGTTGTCGTTGTCGTGTTTGTTTGTGTTGTACTATCAAAACAAATTATATAGATGTCACTTGCTCGTATACAGAAAGAAAGAGACGCTCTGTGCGATGAGCTGGAAACCATCAAGGAACGGGCCGAAAACAATCAAAGTTTACTGATGAAAGCACAACGCGACAAGGAAGCGGTTCAAACCGAGCTGGAAGTCATTAAGGAAAGATGGGACAAGGCTCATAGTGTTCACCAGAAATTACAGGTATGCTATTTTATGTATTTTACGGATGACTGAGATGGCACGCATGGGTAAGTTTTAGATTGTCTACGTGAAACTGCAACCCCTTTTAAATTAAATTAAATAGTTGATAAAAATAAGCCGTAATTTTCGCTTATTTGTATCTAAATTGTTGCTTCGAACATGATAAATTTTCGAAATTTTTACAGATGGAACGTGACGATGCGGTGACCGAAGTCGAAATACTCAAGGAAAAACTCGATAAGGCATTGTATGCCAGTCAGAAACTCATCGACGAAAAAGACACCTCGAATAAGGAATTTGAAAAAATGCTCGAAAAATACGATCGAGCTCAGAACGAGATCTATCGCCTGCAATCTCGATCCGATACCGCCGAAGCGGATCGCGCACGGCTAGAAGTCGAAGCCGAACGGTCAGCTTTTGCAGCGGCTAAGGCGCGTGAGGATCTTCGTAAATTACAGGAAGAGAGTTCACGGATGCAAGAAGCATGCGATCGTGCAGCCATGCAGCTTTCCAGAGCGAAAGAGCTGGAAGAGAAGGCTCGCGAAGAGCTCGAACTACATCGCGAACGTATCGATAAGACTCAAACCGATCTTCGAAGAACTCAAAGCGAAAAGGAGAACGTTCAAAAGGAATTCGAACGACTCAACTACGAACTGGAACGTGCACATGCTGCACAGGCAAAGATGAATGCATCCATGGATTCTACGCAAGAGGAGGCGGTGCGATACAGCATGGAGCTCGATAAAATGCGAGAACGCTACGAAAAGAGTCAAAGCGAACTACGAAGACTGCAAGAGAACGAAACGTTCGGCATAGAGTCGCGAAGGTACAAGGATGAAAACGACAGACTGCGAGAACGCCTAGACAAAACTCTGATGGAGCTCGAAACGGTTCGAGGCAAATCCCAATACGAAGCGGAATCCTACGAAAAGTACAAAGAAAAGTACGTACAGCGAGAAAACGAGATCCAAAATCTCGAATCTAAACTGCACGAAGCAACCCTGCAATTGGAACTATCGAAAACCGATGTCGCCAAGATGATCGCCAATCAGGACAAACAACGTAGCGAGCTGGAACGGGCACATATCGAATGCGAGAAAGTCCGCGATAAGCACGAGAAGCTCATCAAGGAAGCAGAGCGAATGCGACAAAGCGTAAACGCCGTAAGTCCGGGTGTAACGAATCCTGGCGATAAACAAGAAATCGAACGACTCCGCGATCGACTAGACAAAGCCCTGCAAACACGTGACGCCACTGAACTGGAAGCCGGTCGCTTGGCTAAAGAATTGGAAAAAGCACAAATGCATCTTGCCAAACAGCAAGAAGCGAACGAAGCAACTCGAATCGAGTTCGAACGAATGTCGGCCGAACTGAGCCGTGTTCACGAGCGCCTTGAACGAGCCGAAGCCGAAAAGGAAAGTATCCGACAGTCGGCCAGAGCCTTGGAAAAGAATTCAATGCAGTCCGGCCATATCGAGAAGAATATGATGAAGATGGAAAGCGACTGCAAACAGCTGCAAATGGAACGCGATCAGCTGGTCATGCAGTTGGAGAAGAGTCAAGATATGTTGATGAACTTCCAGAAGGAGCTGAATGCCACCGAACAGGAACTTCAGCGACAGCGAGAGGAAAACAAACGAATAAGGAACGGTCAGCCTGCACAACAGAATCCACAAGAAATTCAGCAGCTTCGTTCCGAAAATCAAATGTTGAAGCAGCGATTGCAAGAGTCGGGAACACGAGGCGACGAACTAGAGCAATGGCGTAAGATTGTCGAACAGGAGAAGAATCGAGCGGACCAAGCCGAAAAGGCAGCTTCAGAACTCCATAAGAGAGTGCAAGTAAGTACGAACGATTGATAATCTTTAACCGGGTGAAACTCTAGATGAAATATGGAAGTTTTTTTTTTCCTAAAAAAAATATGCGTTCTTGCTAGCATCAATTCCTTCACACTCCTCAGGGTACTCCGCGATTTAGAATATCATGAATGTTCCACTTATTTTAAGATAAGTAGCAAAGCAAAATCTCTTAACTTCTGTCAGTTAAAAACTACTAGAGGCTCAAGGGCAATGGGAACTCCTATCGATCGTGAATCAACTAGTTAGTCACAATATGGATAACATTTCATATTTTTCGGAGAAAGTTCCCCAAGACGCACCATAATAGAACGCATGGTGCTCCGAAATTAAGTTGAAAATGAAGTACTCACAGATGGGGAACAGATCGAGTGCTTGCTTTTTCCATTGCAAAAGCGTTTGTCATAGTTTGGCACAAAATAATTGCCAGCCACAATTCATACCATTGTCTTGACAGGTTCTTTCTGAAAGAGATTGAGAGTTGGCTCTGGAAAGCAAGCCGATCCTTGAACCTCTGTATCAGGTTTCAAAACAGTGTTCTTTCTCATGAGATGAGTTCTTACCACATCCTTCAGCCGTAGACCGGCTTGGTACTTGTGCTCAAGCAATCTCCAATATCAGACGCCCAAAAGACGATGAAGCATAACACTGTTCTTCTTCTTCTCTTCTTTGTCATAGCTATTTCTTTTAAATCTAAAATTTTAGCGATACCACGTATGATTTAATATCTCCTGGGCCCCTTTACCGCCATATTTCACTCCAGAGTTTGAGCTACTGCATATCTATCTGGTGATTACTTAACTATATTTTTTATATTCGGGCCTTTTCTCCAAGTCTCCGTTCTCACCACTCTAAGCGACATGTTGTAACTTAAAACAGAGACGGCCTATGCCACATTTAACTGAATTTTCAGGAGACAAAAAATACTTTTTAAGTTCGACATTTTTATACTCTAGATGAAATCTGAGAGTATATTGTGTTTACTTTACCGTTTGTAACGCTAAGAAATAATGTTCGCACAGAGCTTCGAGAAGTACAGAAATATATGTTGTCGCTCAAAAACCTCGACTCCGAGTGAACGTCTGTCTATCCGTTTGTCCGTCTATCTTCCTGCCCGTTTGTCCGTCTATCCGTTTGTCCGTCTCTCTACAACATAACTCTCGAACTCTTTGAACTATCTTGCTAAAATTTGTTTTAGCGAAAAAGTAACTATAAGTTCGTAAACGGACTCTCACACTACTTCTACCCCATCCCATTCAAATTTTATAAAGTTTCGAAATGTTAAGAAATTGATTTTTCTAGGAAACTATTAAAAGTATAAATGCATTATATCGATTTTTATTAAAACTAAAAAAAGCACAAATTTGAAATTTTGCCACGATTTGTCCCTAAGTAATTACAATAAATACTAAATAGATTATTAGCTTTGCTGCACTTCTTCTACCCCCTCTCATACAAATATCTATATTATAAATTCAAGAAAAACATATCCCCTTCAAACATGTGAGAGCTATCGACCTTGAGATTGACCCAACGCATTGTGATAACGACGTTGATAAGCAGTTTCAAAATCATATAAAACCCTAAACTTCCTCTATCACCTCTCATACAAATTCCCCAATTTCAGGATAACTATGTCCAATTTCTTTCTTTCTTTCCAATAAAAACTACAAACTTTAAATTCGGCATGAAACTTTTCGCATACCACGTTCGGTGTCATATACAAAAATGACTAACCTCCCCCTCTGCATCTACCACCTCCCATACAAAAACCTTTATTCATTCTTTCCATTCAAGGAAACCTTTGCCAAGAAGATTATGCCTTTTCCTTGCCACTGCTTCACAGTGGCATAGGATATGTATTGTCGTTTCTGAGTTTTCGAGACAGAGGCAGCAGATGTCGGTTTCAGTAAAGCCCATATTATTGAGGTGGTGGTTCACTCCACTGTACCCCGTTATTAGGCCGATCAGAGTACTAATATCACTCTTTCTGAATTTCAGGATATCTTCCACTTTGTTTTCTTGTGGTATGATTAGTTTTTTTGAGGTTGATAAGCTTGGAAGTCTATTCTAGTAGATTTTATGTTCTTGTTCAACCCACTTCTTAAGTATCGAGCTATGATGCCCTTTTGATTTTCCGCAGAATGGCTCTGGACCAACAAAGCTTTTTTCCGCGCCATTTTTTGCAAGGCGATCAGCCTCTTCGTTTCCCTCAATTCCTATGTGTCCTGGTACCCACATTAAGGTTACGTTGTTCCTTTTCCCCAGGATGATTAGGTCTTGAAGACAGTCCCAAACTAACCTTGATCCGTGTTTATTGGATTCTAGGGCTTTGAGAGCCGCCTGACTATCCGATAGGATATAAATTGATTTGTTGCGATGAGCTCTCCTTATATTCTCTTGGATACATAGCTCTATTGCAATTAGTTCAGCTTGGAAGATTGTAGCTTCTTTGCCGCGTGGTTTTGAAACCGAGAAGTTAGGACCTTTGACTTCGGCTCCTGTCCCTTCAGAGGTGCGCGAACCATCTGTATACCAGATGGTTGATCCCTTTTTCATTTCAGGTAGCGTGGATTGCCTGTCCTTGCGTTCTCTGATTATAACTTTGAAGGGGGTTTCAAAGTTAAATTTTGTCGGCATAGCGTCCGATAATGTGAAGGTTAGAACATTCAATATTGGGTTTCTTAGAATTTTGAGGTGGCCTCTAATATCCCCTGGTTTGTACTTGTTTTCCCTCTGTATGCGTAACATCCCTTTGATAGCTTCCCTTTTTATTTGAAGATGTATCGGAGGGATGTTAAGGAATATTTCCATTGCCGCTGTAGGACAGGTTTTCATAGCTCCTGCAATACCAAGACAAGCTAGCCTTTGGATTTTTTATAGCGTAAGCTGTGCTTTTCTTTGTAAAGTTTTAGTCCACCAAATCGTTGATCCGTATGTGACTATTGGAAGAATGATTGTTCTGTAGCACCAGTAAATCATTTTGGGCTTTAGTCCCCATTTTCTGCCTAATAAGCTTCTACAGGCCCAAAATGCCTTTAGTGCTTTGGCATGAGTCCATTCTATATGTTTGTTCCAGTTGAATTTGCTATCTAGTATGACACCTACATATTTTACCTCATCTGAAAAGGGTATTATTGTACCATTCATTGAAAGGGGTATGATGTACATTTTCCTTCTATTTGTAAATGGTACTAACTCAGTCTTACTTGGGTTGATGTTCAAGTTCTTAGACTGACACCAGTTCATTATCATTTCTAAGGCTGATTGCATTCTTTCCGATATAATTAAATCATGTTTGCCTCTAATGATAACGACGAGGTCATCGGCATATCCTATAGCCTCGTATCCCTGTTCTGTTAGACGGTCTAGGAGTTAATCTACTACAATTGACCAAAGAAGTGGAGATAGTACCCCACCTTGGGGACAGCCTCTATAGGTCTGTGCAGTCAATGTGCTATCACCTAGATCCATGGTTGTCATTCGCCTTAGCATGGCATGTATCCATCTAATCGTGGCCGTTTCCAAACCCTTTTTCCTAGCCGCCGCTATTATGGCTTCATGGGGAGTATTGTCAAATATATCTAGAAATGCGCAAAGTGCAATTTCTTTATAGTCTTTTGCCTTTTCGATTTGCCTTACCAGACCATGAAGGCCTTACGTCCAATCATAATTCTGTTATGTTTTTTTTTTTATCAAGAATTTGTTGATTGCCGAATATTATTTAAAATGATTTGGAATATTATTCGATATAGTTTTTTTCAATTTCATCAAAAACATAGAAGAAACAATTTTGACTTTCATCTTGAGAAAAATATGTAATCATCCTAAAATTTTCAGCACTTAAGATTAATCATACTTTTTTTAGGTTATGGAGAAACAGCTTCAACAACAACTCAGTCAAATGGCAAGTCTTCAGAAACAACTGCAACAGCAGGGAGCACAAAATAACATGCAAGAGTTCCAGAAGGAAATGGACAAAGTACGAAAAGAATTGCAAGCTTCGAACGTCGAACGCGAACGATTCCAAGCACAGCTTGAAATGTTGGTTCAAGAATTGGAGAAGAGTCAGGTGCAAAATACTTTTCATCATCCAAAATCTACAACTTTTATCATCACTTTTCAGTTATTAGTTTTGAATTTTTTTCCTTTTGTTTAATAAAGATTTTCAGTTTTTCTGCATTTTTATTTATTTTTTAATAATCTACAAATTTTCCATTCAAACTTTATTTAATAGTTTTCACAATTAAAGAAAACTATTCGATTGAAAGAAAATATTCGCGGATTTAACGCTGCTCCTGCTTCATTAAACGTGACGTTTCGGTCTCTGCTGAGAACTTTATCTCAGCAGAGACCGAAACATCACATTTAATAAAGCATAATATATAGTATGGAATCCGGAAAGTTTTCATTTCAATTCGAAATGCACTATGTAAGCCAAATTCATCAACTCAAAAATGTTGCACTTCAATTTCAGCTTGATCTGAACGAAGCCAATAAGAAATTACAAGCTTCGGCTCAACAAAATAACGTAGCTCGACCGCCAGATGATGCTCAGCGTAAGCAAATCGAGGCACAAATGAAGCAAATGGAAGAAGCGCATAAGCAGCTGGAAAATAAAGCGAAGGCTATCGAAAGTGAGCGAAAATTATTCGAGGACCAACGAAAAGCGATCGAAGCCAAGCGAAAAGATATCGAAGAGAAGGAGAAGAATTTGGCAGAATTCGATAGGCAGCTGAAGAAACGAAAAGAACAGATGGATCAATTGGAGAAATCACTGCAAAAGGTACGAAAAAGGAAATATGCTAATCAATAAAAAACATTTTTTTAAATCATTTCTTATTATCTTAGGCTGGAGGAACTGCAGCAGCGGCAGGAGAACTTAATAAGAAGTTAACTGAAACTCAAAGACAGTTCGATGCGTAAGTTTCCATTAATTTTCAAATCAAAAATTAGTTTCTCGCAAAAACTAAATTTCTGGACAACGAATTTTACTAAGGTCAAAAATGTTGAGCCAAGTGTGTTCTTTTCGGATTCCTCCATGAAAATTTCCGCTGTCACTGGTAAATTTGGAGATCCCATTACCGGTCCTTCTGTTTTCTTCTAGAGTTTTCCTGGAGATAAAAAGAAAGTACTATTTAAGCAAAATTTGTTGCCCAGGAAGAGTTTTCTGATGATATTTAAAGTGTCATTAATCGCGATGTTAGTAGAAACTGATTTCAAACCTAAGCTGGTTCCAAGTTGATTTTCTGGAGTATCTCTATCTAGAGCGGAATTTTTAACTAACAAGGATACATTCCCAAGTGGCTCACGCCGATTCTGACAATTTTCATATATGTTGTAGAGCTCGGAAATTTAAGTTATCGATATATGAGCATTTAAAAAGTGAAACAATAACTACTAATAGATGGCATATCACCCACCCATTCCAGATCGATTCCCGCGCTCCTCAAGTTTCTGTTCTATTCCCAAATCTCTTATTATTCTTCATTAATGATCTTCTGTCAACAACACTCAATCCAATTCATAGCTTTGTAGAGGACAGCGCCCTGGATAACACCTTTCAATTAGACTCCGCTCCTGAAGCTCATAGTATCTCGGTGAATTCTGAACGCGACGAATTGTTCGGTACATTGAACACAGACTACAACTTAATCGTGAATAAGAGCAGGAAAAATAGGGTTGAGCTCAATGCCACTAAAACTCAGGCCTGTCATCTATTCCTCAAAAAGGATGTTCCGGCGGTATCCTCGGATGTAGCTTTCGTTAGCACACAATTGCATTCTTCAGAAAAATGTACATTACTCGGCATAAAGCTAAAACAAGTTTTTGGGACTTGATTAGCCTAAGCACAACAAAATAGTAATCGAATTGGTGTAGACATTTCGAAGTAACTGCTGTAAATGTCTAAAAATATACAAACGATATAGTTGTACGCTTAGTTGTGACACTTATAACATCTCCTTTGACAAATCTCTTCCAAAAATTAGAAAAAAAAATCTTATATTATTTTAAAATTTAATAAAATCCTAATTTACAGAGTGGCTAAGGAATTAGAAACTGCCAAGGAGGAGGCAAAGAAATCAACTGCTGAGACCGAACGACTACTGCAATTAGTACAGATGTCACAAGAAGAACAGAATTCAAAAGAGAAGACAATTATGGACTTGCAACAGTATAACGATTTTTATTTAATTATAAATATAGAAAAAATTGCAAACATTTTTTTTGTTTCAGAGCCCTTAAAAATGCTCAAGCAAAACTCCGTACACAAGCACAACAGCAAGAGGTAATTATCGCTTCGTATAAAAATTAAATAATACCTTCAATCTTGTGTAATTAACAAAACTAATTCAAAATTTTCTTTTCCAAACTAAAATTAATGCTTTCCTTTTACTGGAACCGCAGGCTGGACCCGCCGGTTTTCTTAAGAGCTTTTTCTAAATAAAAACGCATTAAGATTATAAATTAAATTAAAAATTAATTAATATTACGTGTAAATTTAACTCAGAACTAAACCAAAAAAAATTAACAAAAACCTAGAATCACTTAAGGAAATATCAAAACAACATAACAAAAAAAAAAATAAAACATTGAATACTAAATGACCAAAGTTTATACTATTCTTAAAGGCAATTATTAATTAACTGATTAACATTATAAAAAAAGAAATTATAACACAAAATTTTCAACCAACAAAAATGACTGGGAAATTATTTTCAAGCATATAATAAAATTATGAACTAAACGAAAAAATAAAATAAAAAAATCGACTTACAAAAAAATCTCCCCTTAGACAGAATTATTGTTTTTCACAATTTTGGAAAATCTTCTCGAATCTAAAAAATCGGCGCTCTTGTCTCCTCTGCCGCTGGAGAATTTCATCGAAGACAATAACCAGCGACTTTCCGAAATTCAACTCGATCATCTCGAAAAGATTCGAGATCTTCTATTCGAAACGGAACAATTAAAAGTAGAACTTAACGGATACAACGTACTTCGCGAAGAGCTTCGAAATCGAGTTGATGGCTTAGAAAGTGCTCTTAAAGAAAGCGTTGCCATTGTAAGCGAACGAGAAAATGACTTCTTTTTGCTTGAGGAACAGAATGCCGAATTATCGGAAAAAGTAGTGTGATTCTCATTACCAAAAAAAAAAGATATTTGTAATCCATTTTTTTTTAGAATAAAAAACTAAATCAACGAATTCTGTCACTTCAAAATGCCAGTGCAATACGATGTTCGGCATGCCGAACATTGACGAAGCAGACAAATTCCTTTAAGGAGAAAATAAGAGTCTTCTTAAACGATAAGAGGACGAACGTTACGAATTTGAATCGGAAATTGTTAGTATGACCTTAATAAGAAGCGCGAATGAATTTTAATAAATTATTATTTTTAACGTTTTAGGCAAGAGGTCCTGGAAACTTTAATATCTGAAATGGACGCTCAAATCGGTAGTATTGAAGTTTTCGGTGCCAGAACTCAAGAACAAATCGAACGTTTGGATCAGTTACGTAGTTATAGGAATAAATTGAATCAACGTTTAAAATTAGAGGTAATTCTCCAAAACTACCTATTATTTTCAAAATTTTCTTTTTTTAGACTTCATTCGTTTTAATAATTTATTCTGGTTCGGTTTTTCTTTAAAATTGAACTTCTAATGCGCCCAAGCAATGACCAGCGGGCCATTGCTCATTGGCGACTGTATTGGAGTTTTGGGCTATGTAAATCTATCCAGGACAAAAAAAAAGAAAGTGGATAGATTTTCCGCCTATCACTATGGATCCCAAGAGGTAACGCCGCCACTCTAACCTTACCTAATAGAGCAAGAGCCATGGAACAAAATATAACAACAGAAAGCAACAAGTTTAAGTTTAAGTTTATTTAATTGCCATAAAATTACATATAATTGTTCTTATAACTAGTTATGATTTCATGTTTTTTTTTTTTTTTTTAATAATTCCGTACTTAAAAGTAAACCCGTTAGAACTGTGAAATAATTTAACGTAGTTTTTTTTTTTGTAATGAGATCTTACTTAGTATAATGTAATGCTATGTAATTAAGAATACTAAATTATTCGCATTGGCAACGTATGCGATAATTCAATGTAGTTCAGCTTAAACCTATTGCACAATCCCAGCTTAGAAATAAAGGAAAAAAAAGAATTCAATAAAAATAAAAGGGAAGAAATAAATTTATCCGTACATATCCATTTACAGATGTATTACATAATGGCTGAAGGCCAAGACATAATAATAGTAATTTAGACAATGTGTTATTTAAATATATATACATATATATATGTATGTATATATATATATTTTTTTTTATCCTCGATGATGGCTTGAATCTCTGGTAGCGTAGAACTTTATAATGTTTTTCATATTGGCGATTGGACTTGCGAGCTCTACGTTATCTAACAATATAATTGGTGATAAATAGAAGTTATCCACACTTGAAGTATTCGGCTGATCAAATAGTTTTTTTACAATATCATTAGAATGTTCCTTGATTTTATTTATTCTTTTGTTCCATAGTTTGGTTACGTATGTCATTAGTGGTACTGTTTTCGATTCACTATGTAGGCAATAGTTAGAATACCGTCTTGTTCTACTTCTGAAGTTTTTAGAGAGACAGTGGCGTAAGGTTTTCCTCTCGAATGCTTCCATTTTTTTTGCGATGCTTGTAGATATACCAAACCAAACTGGGAAGCCATAGGTTAAGATCGGTCAACAAGGATATAAATTTTATGTAATGATAGAGCGCAGTGCAACTAAGACGAAAGACGAAAAATAAATTTCTAAATCCAGTGTGCATATGGAGCACATCGTCACAAACTTGGTGTCATTGAAAAGCCCTTGAGGATCTCTCCATAAAAATCTAATTTTTCGTGAAGTCATAAACTGTTTTGTAACAATTTGACTCCATATTTTATTGAATTAAAAATACTAATTTACCGCTTTTGTGCCAAAGGCAACGAATTATGGGAAGACCTTTCCAATGACATCGAGCTTGTGTCCATAGCTTCATATACTTTTCGCAATCCGTTGTTATTTTTTGTTTTAGGGCTCTTGCTCTATTAGGTTAGGTTAGAATGGCGACGTTAGCCTACATAGACCCCTTGGAAACCATAGGGATACCAGATGAATTAAGAAAAACAGCTTCTTGTAGCATGAACTGTCTCCCTCTCAGCCAGGAGCTTGCAATTTCTGCAGAGATCATGCGTTACCGACTCTAAGGATGTGGTCGTAAGAGCTTCAGTAATTCCCAGGCATCCAATCTTTGCTGGTATGTTATTTTATTCAGTGCAGGCCACCATATCATGTACAGCAGAGTTGACCTTACTTACTTATGCTCTGTTATGGCAGCAAGACGTGGAAATTAACGCGAAATTCCGTAAGAACAGTTATCGCATTCGAAAGAAAGGTCCTCCGAAGAATTTTGGGACCTTGAAAGGAAGGAACGAAATGGCGAATAAAATAAAACCATGAGTTATATCAACTCTACGACAAGCCAGAAGCTTCAACGTTCATCAAGCTACGTAAGCCGCAGTGGACTGGCCATGTAGAGCGAATAGAAGGCAGAACCATCCCCAAACGTGCTCTTAAAGGCAAAGCGACTGGTAACCGACCAGTAGGCAAACCACACAAGCGATGGGAGGACTCGGTTGATGAAAACAGCAAAGCCATTTTAAAAATTAGCAGCTGGAGTACGCGGTCATTGGATCGAAACGATTGTAGGCGACGACTTCAGGAGGCCAGGGCCCGGTTTGAGCTATCGTGCCATTGATGATGATGATGTTTGGGATCAAATCCCTCTTCCTAACGAACACTCCCAGATGCTTTGCCCGGTTGGGAAGAGTCAGCTCCATGCGTCCTATTTTCGGTAACGTTAACTCCTGAGTTTTTGGTTTGCCTAGTGAAGAGCACAAGTTCCGTTTTTTTTTGCGAGCTTACGTTATAACCAGTGTTTTTTGAGAGCTTCTTCCGTGAGTTCGAATATTATGCTTGAGTAGTTACCTGATGCAAGTATCACTATATCATCAGCATAAACCACAACATTTACCCTAGAACTTCTCAGATCCTTGAGTATGCCATTCAGAGTCAGTACCCTCAGAAGTGAAGATAAATCTTCTCCTTGTGACGTTGATCTACTTCTGTATTTGCAGTAGTGCGCTTTGCCTATTCCAATGCTATCAATCTGTTTCTAAGTAATGTTTCGACCCATGTACTGATCGTTTTATTTACTTGAGCAGCGCGGAGAGTCTTCACAATCGCTTCCACCTCATGAATGACTGTGTCTACTGGTTTCCCTTTAATATACGCGTGCTGAGCGTGTCAGATATACTCTGGGTCTATGGTACCTTAGAAATATAGTTCCCTTTCTAGCGTTTTTAAAAAGAAGTACGTTAGGCTTCGGTTGGTGATCCTTAAGGATAACATGGCTACCTTTGCGTCCTTTTGGTATGAATACCGAACTCGAACTTCCCTCCATATTAGTGGTAGTTAGATTAGTTTGTGGCATCCCTTGAAAATTGTTGCTAGCTACAGAATCACCAGCCCTTCCACATTTTGTATCAAGGCTGGTATTATTCCATACCAACCCGACGGCTTATAATGGTCAAATGAGCTTAGTCTGTTTATTATGAGAATCCCTGGAGCATTCCACAGTCGCCTGTTATTTGCTTCTGAGTAGGTGGTTCGTGGTTTCAGTAGCATGGGTAGTGAGGGCCTAAAACGCTTTAAGTATCCTCTTGTTGTCCATTCTCCAACTTCCATCTGCGATCCAGAGTAAGGCTGACAGATAAAGGTTCTTAGATAGTTTTCTAAGTCCACATGCTTCTGAAGTTTGCTATATCTGGCTGCAGAATTTTCTCCTGCTTTCTCTTTTGGCAGTCCACAGTTTCTTTTTAAAGACCTTTAAGGAACTCCTATATTCATCCCATGCTTCTGCGTATGAACCTTTTTACGTATTTTGCGCAGCTCGTGTTCCACCATGGTGGTTGAGACCTTTTTGAAGGGTTTTTGAAATACACGCCTTTTCTATGGACAGTTTGAGAGTGTTTGTTAGAAGGTTGTGGTAAATTCAAACTTTCGTGTATTCCAAATATAGTCCGGCTCCTGATTCTCTGATTTACTTTTGACAGTCTTGGAATACAGATTCCAGTCCACTTTTGCCGGATTTCTCTGCACTTTTACACTTTTGCTTGGAGTCAACGCCTTATCAAACCCTATATATCTTTGGATGAAGAGTAATGGTTTGTCAACGACCTTCCAATTCTCTAACCTACATCCGTCTGAGTCTGTATAGAGTGTTAAGTCTAGAACGCTTCGCTAGTTGAGCCATTCTAATTTGGTGTGTTACCGGAGTTATCGATTAGTAGATTAGTATTTAATATGAAGTCGTGCAGACCCACCTCCTTGGTTCATGTTCTTACCTCTATTGTTATATTGTTTGGTAAGAGTTTGCGTCTCCGCCAATTACCAGGTAGATCTTCGTTTGTACCTCCTTCGTTGAAGTCCGCAGCTCCTCTGTTAGAAATGGCATGTCACTGACCATATATTGTTGCGAATAACAGAGGCGGCTGCTGGTTGCCGCCCTCAATCAGTGCCGCCGTTAAGTCGTTTAAGCTGTAATTTGACTTTAGAAGGATATTAAGGTTCTTTTTGGTCATAATGGCAGTAGGTTTCTTGAGAAGTCAGTAGCTTGTAGTTTTGTGACGCCAGCCCCCTGATGCCTTCGTTTTCGGAGAGCCATGGCTCTTCTATTAGCGCCACATCAAAATTGCCCTCCTCCAGGATGAGTAGTAGTTCAATCGAAGCTAATCTGGTGTGATGTAAGTTTACCTGGATCTCTCTCAGCATCCTGAGGAGCCAGAGTAGCATCTGGATCTGCAGCTCCTTTCTATTACAGATAAAACGCAAGTTTAATGTGGATGAACCGGAAATATTTAGCAACGCGAGTATTCCACCATCCTTAAAAATAAGTCAATCATATTGTATAGCAATCGGAAAAAAGGCAAATCGCCAATGATGGCAAAATACTTTATAAAGTGGACTCTAAACGCATCTTATATAAAGGAGAGGTGATCGAGAGCTTTCCCGTTTGGGTTTCACACACAGCTGCATATCGTTGCCGTAATGAAAGAAATTGATATCCAAATTTCGAATTTCTCAACTTTTAAAATTACTATAAAAGGTCAATTCAAGTATGGAATCAAAATTATTTGAAATTGTGATATTTTTACTTTTGTCAAATCGTGAAAAAAATTCCGGTCGGAAATCGCACCCGAGCTATTCCACTGAACTATCGATACCGACGGAATTAAGTATCTTACCAAAACTTAGTCTCTTACTTCACGTGACTTCAAATATATGCACAGTTTTTGCTTATTCTTATGGTGATATCATAAGCGTCATTATCTAAAAAAAGGAATCTGAACACACCCCAAATGAATTAATTTTAGCGTTATCTAGTTGTAGCATTGCGGCAATACTAATATCAACAGCCCTTTGCCTGTTGGTAATGGTGAAGTCCTGATACGAAAAATCGACAACACTCAAATAGTTCACATCAAGCACTTCAGTAAAGTAAATTCGATGATGTTTAATAATTTTGATCTCACTTTACCATTCACCAGCAATGTTCACAAAAAAATACGAATGCAATTAGCTTGATCTCTTTCGATTCTCATCTCTCAAATCCACGCACTTGTTAAAACAACGAGTAATTCAACTACCTAAAAATACTACAACTCTAAAAACTACACTGGGTACTCCGCTTGCAGCCTTTATCGAAAAAGTGGGGGAGTTGTAATTTTAGTGCACAACAGCGGAGTGGGAGTCAGGGTTTCAACCCTGAGATCTCTTCCTTTGATCTTGAGGCGTACATAGACACCCGATTTCTGAGGACATTTTTCCGAAGTGGGGGTAAGCTATGTCCTCGGTTTTTTTATTCATCTGAGAGTCAATACTTTTCTGCCGTCCGCAGCTAGCAGTTCGCCGACCTCAATGACTCTCCAATCAGCCGTCGGAATATTGGGATTCTGCTGCTGGAGTCGCTTCAGGGCGGTATCTGCAGGTATCACCCAAGCTGAAATACCTTGGCCTCTGCCTACAAAGTCTACTACAGTCTAGGGTGAATTGGTCATTTAGCTTCACAAGCCTGACCCCGTTGGACCCCCCCGCTCCATCAAATGAGGGCATGGGTTGATCCACATTCGTCTCCATGTGTTTCACGATTTGGTCCAGTAGAATCATCACAACCATTTTTTCACTTTTTCAGACTCATCCTTTTATGGTCGACAACGGCTACCCCATCTGAGTCCTTGATGTAGCCGCCTTAATCTCTGAAGTTGTTAGGCTGGGATTGGTCATTTTAGACTATGATTGAGATTTGTTCTCTTCTTGTGGTCTGTGCCTATTATGCTTCTTCGACTCCATACTTTTATACACGTTTTCTTTGACCTTGTTGAAAAAAAATTTGGTTTTGCTTTCAAGGTCCTTTTTTTCATTGAGCTCCGCTTCGCTTCTGGCTATGTTTTCGTTCGCCCTGGATATACCCTTTATCTCCTTGGAGTGACTTCTTTCCTGTTGCAGGTCCCATTTCATAACAAAGCGCAACTTTGTATTGAGCAGGCGGCCTGCATTTCTCCCGCGAGTGTTTGCAGTCTTGTAGCTTACGCACCCTGGTATCCTTTCCCAACTTGAATGACCGCAGTAACCACTTCTGTACTTCTTCAGTTGCGGTTTTGGCAATTTCCTAATCCTAATTCGGATCGAAATTTTTGCGCTTTCCGAAACTTAGCGTGTTTGTTTTTAGTCAGTAGCTGTTCATCCCGGTCATCCTGACTCTCTCACTGATAAGGAGGCATTAGCATTAGTATCACCATCCTCACGATTTGCGATTGTTTGTTTGTTGCCGCCCGTTCGTCACCCCTGAGCCCTTGCCAGTAGGCCACGCTTCCTACTTGGGTAAGTGTCCCCATCCTCGATTCTTCTCTCTTCCGACACAATTGTCCAAAGTTTCATTAAATACAAGCAGATTAGTGATCTTTGTGTAAAAGTTAAGTACCATGGTACTCTGGACTACGCAAAGGGAATAGTTTTCATAACTTAAAAATGATTCCTATGAAAGGCCCAGAAAATACCTCAACAACTGGCAACAAAGAGGAGTTTAATGGGCAACTGAGTGCAACTTTCAAACTTGTTACAGGAGAAGATATTATTATCATCTCAGGAGATTTGAACGCTCAGGTTGGCTCTGCAGTACTGCACTGGAACACTTCACGGGGAACATGCTGATATTTGCTCGATGCGTCACGACCTTGGATTAAGAGACCCAAAAGCGCTGAATTATTTGTGGGGCAAATGGTCACCGTAGGTACCCATTTTCCACACAAGAGTCACCATCAAACATCGTGGGTTTTTCCTATTGATGTCAAAGGTCGCCGATGAAAAATATGTCTCATCGATGTTCGAGCGATCCGTAGAGCTGAAGTGAAGAGCGATCACCACTTCATGGTTCCCACTTGAGATTGTGCACAACAGCTATCCGACGTTCACCAATTCTTCAAATGAAGCGCAATCTTAATGTGGACAAACTTGGAGACCTCAGCCAAAAACGCGAGCAAACCACAATTAGACGGTTACAAAAGGCTTTCACTTGTCGCAAATTGAAAGGCAAGTAGAAACAAATTTCTAGCAAGTGCTCAAGATTCTATGTGATATGTGTGAAGTGGTGAGACACTCTGGATGTCGCAAGCTCATGTGCCTTGACTGGCAACCGAATAAAGCCAAATTGGTAGTTATCTCTCAACCCGATGTCAACCAAAGAACTTCCGGCTTGAGGCGACTGTTAAACGCGACAAGAGAAGGGCCATTGAAGATTTGGCCAACAAGGTGGAATCTGCAGCTTGCCCTGGGGATATATGTAGGTTTGCTATCGAAAATTATGAAGCAGTTGTTGAACATGCACTTCATCACCAAACATCTGGTGAGAGATGCCAACGGAACTTTCTTGTGCAGACCACATAAATATCCTACGGATAATATTGAAGCAATTAGACAAAATGGGTTCGCCACTATATCTCCTGTTTCTGGATTTTGTGAGTATTAAGCGAGATTGCATATGGAATGCTTTGCGTTGATGGGGTATTCCAGAGAAGACCTTAGCTAGGATTAAAGACTCCTTCGAAGATGCAAGGTTTCGCGCCTTACATAGAAGAAAGCTATGCGAGAGCTTTGCCCGTGCAAACGGGTGTCAGGTAAGGTAGGATATTATCACCACCCCTGTTTCTACTGGTAATAAATGACATATTGAAAGTTTCACTGGAAGTTGTTTTACATTTTAAGTCACCTTAATTATGCTGATAGCAAAAATTTGCTTGGACACAACCGTTCGTTACCTCTAGAAGAGGTACAAGATTTTGTTACTTTCGAAGCATTGTCAGCATGGTCGGCGGATCAGAAAATAATATTGGAGTTCGTACAAATAAAGCTCGTCAGGCTTTCAGTATCCTGTCCCCTTTCTGAACGTCAAGAGAGATCCTCTTTTGCACGAAGCTGCGAGTATTTGACGCATTCCAAAACTCTGTGTTTTTTTATGGTTGTACTTCATTGAAAGTGACCGTTTGACTTACCAAAAATCTGCAAACTTTCGTGAAGCAATGCCTCCGATGCATTTTAGGGATATAATGGTCAGATGTAATCTCCAACGATGAACTGTGGAGTACAGCCTAAGCTAGGCATTGAGATTCAAAGTCGGAAGTGGCAGTGAATGGGTCAAACTTCGAGGAAACCAGAGCAAAACATTGCCAAACAAGCTCTGGGTATAAATCCTTGAGGGAGACGTCATCGGGGTGGTCGACCACGTAGCACATGCAAGGGAGCAGTTGGGCAGAAGGCCAGGGGAATATGAAAGTCTTGGAAACAAATAAAAATGCTACCAATGCTCAAGATCGCGCATTATGGAATAGAACTGTTTCGGTCGTTTGCCACTATAGAGGGTTTTAACGAGAATTCATTGATCGCAACCCAAACTTTATTCGATGTTGTATTAAAACTGTAAAGATTAATGAATTTCTTAACTTAGAATTTTAAGCTAAATCCTTTTATTAAAGTTTTGATTTATTGTATAATTTAGTATTATACGATAATTTTGTTTTCCAACCTACTACATAATTCTAATTATACCAAAAAAAAGTAATTTAAACAAAGCGCCATATGGTCTAAGTCACTGAGACCGCTTTAGATCTTGTAAAATTGATTTTTGCATTGATCTCAATAAATAAATTAATTCTGAAAAAAAATATATTCATACACATAATATTCGAATATTTTATAATTTCAGTGTGAGAACTCCATAGTTTTGATGTCAGACTGTAAGAATTTAGAAGAGGAACTGTCTCAATTATTAGCTACGAAGGTAAAAATTTTAAAATTACTAAAATTTTACACAAAATACAATAATGGATTCCCAAATTTAGGAACCAATTTTAGATGATCCTGACTAAAATCTTTTAGCTCCAAACAAAAAATAAATGTTTATCACACACAAAACCAAAGATAAGTAAACTTAAAAATAATAAACAAGAAAAATAAAAATATTTGAAACAAATTTCTAAAAACAAAAAACGTTTCGTTTGGTCCTCGTATTAGAAAGAAATATCTTTGTATTTGTAAAATCTTTCCACACTATTAAAGCTCTCTAAAAACTAAACATACAATAAAAACATTTTTTCCTCTTCTTCTTCAACTTCTAACCTTGTTTTCTTTCTAATAATGAAATCCGATAACATTGATTTTTTCTGTTCCATGTCATTTATTCGTTGAAACTGTTTTGTATTTAGTTTAAAGTCTGTGATGTTTCTATTAAACACATTACCAAATCATTTACAAAAGTCAAATAAAAAAGAAACCAAAAAAATATAATTAGAGTTATTTCATTAAAAAAAACAACTGTAGTTAATACTATCGTAGCTTATGTACATAAATCAACTAAATATCTAAAATCAAGTTTTAGTTTGGCATGTTTTTTTTTAGTTTATTAGTTGATATTTCATTGTTTGAAGTACATATTTTTCATATCCCTTGTAAAAAAACCTCACGTATTTAATATTCAAAATCATCAAAAAGTGGCACACACCGGAAAAAAAACGAATATATTTCGATTTTTAAACAATCGTAATTCAAGCATTTTACGATTTTCTAAAAACCGAATTTATAAAAATAATCATTATATTCAATTATATTTCATTTTAATACTCCAAACACGACAAATTTTGTGTGTTAAAAATTTATAATTAGTTAAAAGAATTTAATAAAACCAAAAAAAACGATATCATTGAAATGTGTGAAAATTTAAAAATCCTGAATATTTAGAAAGTCATATTAATAAATTCCAGCAATAAAAATGCGAAATTCAAGTCTAATGTAAATACTAGCGAATAAATTGAGAAAAAGAAAAATAATAATGAATTCAATTTCGTATTAAAAACAAAAAAAATATTGAAAGTGTATAAAGAACAAAGAAATTAAAAAAAAAAAAACAATCTAAAATAGAAAAAACACATACACAATCGTATAAGTAGCGTGAGCATTAAATTTATTATTGTAGAGAAAGTGTTTTTTAGTTAACTTTTCCACTGCCAGAGTAATCGAATAACAAAAAATAAAAATAAATTAATAATAATAATTTAATATTAAATAATTATGTATAACTAAATTGAAGAAGAAAACAAACTCATATATAATGAAAGAGAAAAAAATATCTAATAATTAATTCTAAATAAAATTACTTAAATTAAATTTAAAACAAAAAAAAAAGAAATTGTAAAGGTACACGTACACTCTAAGAATTTTGTCGAACCAATGGTGTGTAGTCAACGGGTAGTGGTTATTTAAAACAAAAAGAACAAAGTAACATAAATTTTTATCGCATAATTTTTGTCGTAAATATTAAAATTTGTTATAAACAAAGATTTTGTAGCTAGCTGAAATTTGATGGGTTGAATTTATTGTTGTGGTAGTGCTATTTGGTTTAAAGGATAATATTTTTTTTTTAATTTAATCAATGTCGATTAATATATTAGGTTATATAAACTACAACAGGACGAATTCTTCAGAAAAATTTTATTATTTGTACCTAATGACTTAGTTCTGCTGCCACTAAATAGGAGTTTGACTAAAAAAAGACGCGAAGCATTGACATAATTACAGAGGGAATCGGTCTTAGGTAGTGCATTTCCCATTTTGTTCCCTCGCTACAGAAACGACTGCTGTATTAGATTTAGGTAGCTCCAGCAAGAATGACTTAAAAGGCATGACTGCGTAATGTTGAACTTCAATGGTTCAATTATTTGTTCGCATAGACAAAGAACTTAAAGTAGTCATAGAGAAGAAACTCTAAAGAGGTCAAGTTACACCGTTTTGATGACCAGTTGATATATTTAGTAAGCGCTGGAAGTACATATTAGTCAGATCAATTTTAATCCATCCGGGTCAAATATTACGGCAAGTTCTTCTGGTAGCGTGTTGGTCTACAATACGAAGGTTAGGAGTTCAAATCCAGGCCGATGTATAATTCCAACATATTGCTTGCATGCATATATCTGGGCCACCTCAATCTGCAAAATGAGAAGTTCGAAGAAAGAGGCTAAAAACCTTTCCACCACAACAAATAAAGGTCAAGAATCCTGAAGGTCAGGATGCCAAAGCCCGATTTGGGCTGTAATGCCATTACGAAAATTCTTCTTCATTTAAAAAAAAACAATACGGGCCGATGTTACCGTCGGACCAAAATACAAATCAAACAAAGACCTGTTGAGGATCCATTACCTTTTCATGGTCATCCAAATTCGCCAATTTTTCAAAATATGATGTTTGGTCTGAAATCAGAGTCCACTTACAACTGCTCCATGTACGATAATTTTGGGAAATAAAACCATTTGCAATATACGGTAAGTACTCTGGTCAATTTGCGCAGTTTAAGGCAGTCTAAAGATTTCACCATGATGACTTTATGTCAATTCGAATTGTGATTACTGTTTTGCGCTTTCTCCAAACTAAAGCAGCTTTTTCGCACACAAACTGTTCCCGTAGCAGGAAACTTAAATCGAATTGCAAAATATTTCTCATGTCTACATGCATTTTAGCACTAGCGCCCCCATATCAAAACACGACATGCCCAAAATAACTTCAGCATTTCTTGTTTCTCTCGAAAACAATTTTTTTCTCCTCACTTATAAGCGAGTAATCAAAAAAAGAAACTACGCCAAGAATACTGGACAGGAGCTGAGTTCCATTTGAAGCTCTTTTTTCCCTTTTTCTTTGTAACCATAATCAATTTCCGGAACCTCTGTTTCGCAATGATCAAGTTTGTAATTGACTTAGTGATGTTCGAGCGTTTGAATCTGCGTACCACTCTATATCTCTACAACGGTACTTCAGCCCAAATCAAGCCTTGGCCTCCCGACCTTCAGTTTCCTTAACATTTTTCATTATTTATTGTCAAAGAGTTGTTAGACCTTCGTACAACCCTCTATCTAGAATTTTTCACTTTCGTAGATTAAATTCACCAAGGTATACCCAAGCAGGCAGTGCGCTGGAATTATGCGTTGACCGAGATCTGAACTCACGACATTCGCATTGTAGACCAACACACTACTCACTAGGCTACACCCTAGGTTCCCCTCTATATATCCAGACACAAACCCAAAGACATATCCACGATCTTTGATAATCTCAAAAGCTCGAGTTCTTTCTGGACATTAACGAAATTGGTCAATAATAATTTTATACCTCTTCATCACCTTATCTTCGCGATGGTGGCCCAACTGTTGTTGATCCTTTTCAAAAAGCAAACCTGTTAGCAGCGAATTTCGCAAAAACTTCTTATTTGTATCGTCGAATCAGGGCTCTTCGTACCTGCCGCCACTCTGTTTTCGAACTATGGTTTTTTCGAGATCCTGCAGGAGTTCAATATTCACAAGTCTGCTGAACCTGCTGGTATGTCGCTCTCCATTGTTCTTAAAAACTGCGCTAATCCAAAGCTAAACCTCTTCGTAATCAGTTCCTTTCTTCATACTCCTTACGGAGCTTTTCTCAGAGTTTGAAAGTCGTGAATGCTCTGCCAGTTCCAACCATAAAGGAAGCAAAGCGAAGTCCGACAATTATCGCACCATTGCCATTACCTCAGTGCTTTGAAAAGTAATGGAAACTGATGTCAATCGCAAGATAGTCAACTTTCTTCTGGAGCTCTGGACATTCTACAGCCGATCTCCTAGTCTATCTAACCGAGCATTGAAATTTTATTAAACTAGTTGCTCTTTACATTGCTAAAGCGTTTGACAGAGTTTGGCACAAATGTCTTTTATCCAAGCTAAAGGCATTTGATTTTAATTCACTTCTTAAATTGATTGAGATTTTCCTTTTCAAGCGCTCTAAACGCTGCCGTGTCATCAACCCCCTCAAACATAATATGTGGAAACCCTTGACTTTGAATGAAAAATGAAGACTATGTCGTTGAGTTTACGTGAGCACCTGCCGCGAGGATTTAGTTCCATGGTTTTCTACAAACCCGAATTGATTTTAGAAACGGCAATGGGATGGTATATAATTTGCATATGGGTTCCTGGCGATACTGAAATGCAAGTTCAGTATTCATAGTAGGAAGTTCGAGACCTCTCTGAGTCATGGCGTCTGGTAGCATAACGCAAGCCCACGCTGAGAATCAAGGAATAAGACCGGAATCTTTGTCCGTAATATAGACGGCATCCACAGCTACTACGTGCACCCCAAAAGGACTTCAACCATGGCTGTGTCGGTTATTCTACCTCCAGGCTTGGACTTGTAAGAAAAGTATTTTTCTCAACTTAGGTCACTACTTTCTTTATATACCACCATTGAAATCTCACCTTCAATCATGTCCTTATACCCTGTTACTGTAATCTGTTGTTACCACAATCAGCGTTACATCATTGCTGCATCAAACACCTTAACCTCTTATTTCGTTCCCTTCCGCTCGCAACTAGCCAATATTTCATTCACCTCCGTTCATTACTACCTTCCGAAAAATGTCTAACCTCAACCTAACTTGCATCTATACTGTGTTCTGCGTCCAACACCGTCAACACAACCTCTGGATCGCTAATTTACCTCTAACCACCCAGTAGATATTTGAGAGGGGGCGGTATCACTTCACTCACTTAAATTTCCTACTCGTCATCTCTCATCTCGATTTCTTTCCCTTCGGTTCACTACTACCCTAACGTTGTGTAACCGCATTTTGTGTAGCCTCAAGCCTCAACCAGCTCCTTACCCTTTGACCTGTGCATCAAAAAGCCTGGCTCTGTACCCATGTATATACTATGACGTGATATAATTTGTGGTCGATCTAATATATCAGCTCTGGTTCATGGAATTGCCAAGCTTCAAAAGCAAGCTACTATAATGGGCGATTTTTGAACAAGTGGGTGCAGCTTAGTGGGTAGCGTATTAGTCTACAATGCGAAAGTCGTGAGTTCAAATCCCGATCGACATACATAACAATTCCTACATACTGCTTGCATGGATATATCTGGGCCAACTCCTTCTGCGAAAATGAGAAGTTCGTAGGTAAAGAGTTTTGCGAAGGGCTACCAACCCTTCCATAATAACAAATAAATGTTAAGGAACCTGAATACCAGGCCTGCTTTGAGGTGTAGTGCCATGGTAGAAGTGGAAGAGCCGCAGGGGAGCCTGCGAGCGGAAGAAAGATTTAGTCTTAGAAGGCCACAGTCATGATTGACGATCCTAAGAAAGGTCCACCAGATGTCAACCAAACTGATCGCCTTATCCTGGCGAGTGTCAACAGTTGCCACGCGAACAGACTCGAGCACATCGAAACAAAGGCTAGTGAATTGGATGCATCTAAAGCATCCTTCACAAACGAAATGAAAGAGCTTCACAAAAAGGTATGTGAA
This sequence comes from Chorisops tibialis, assembly GCA_963669355.1. Classification (NCBI taxonomy): domain Eukaryota; kingdom Metazoa; phylum Arthropoda; class Insecta; order Diptera; family Stratiomyidae; genus Chorisops; species Chorisops tibialis. Next base: position 79,825,642 of record OY770262.1, on the reverse strand, counting down.
AGCAACCTAATCGCTGATGGGAAATTGCATATACGAGGCCCAACACCTAATCAGATGATGGCTAAAGTGGTTTCAGTTCCCGAACCATCCGTCGAAGTTCATGAGGTTCACTCTGTCAATAAGGGGGGTTGGACGCTAATGCTCGTTCTCTCTATGCTAGAAAGATATTATGTCATCACAAAGGAAAATTCAAGAAGTGCTGGCTGTGCATATCGGTCAAAGATAAACTTGAACTGAGAATGATGATGCAGAATGTGAACAGGGATATATGTACATAAATGTGGACAACTTATTGACGGAAATCATCTGAAGGAAATAATGTCACTCGAAAAATGTAAAAAGCCGACAACGGCTGTATGTCGTCCGTTCGAAAATGTAGACCCGCTAGAGGACACAGAGGAGGTCATAATCGAGCAGGATGCTCTTAGTAGTGCTACACGTGTCTGGTTTTCTCCACGTGTTTAGGGATTGTTGGTCTACGCAATAATTGCGCTAGGGTGGGACATTTATGATGTCCTCTCAAGCTCGAGAACGCGTTGAGCTAAATTGTTCAAATTTTGTATACGTCATTTTTGACAAAAAAGTAAAATGAAGTTCGTGAAAGGGCCAAATTGCTCCACTCCTTCTACCCCCTCCTATGCAAAATGACTTAATTTTGGAATTCCATAATAAACGGATTTTCTCAAAAAATATAAAAGCTTTTTCAATATATTATTTTTATGATGAATTCAATTTGCGGTACAAGAATAATTCAAATCCCTCCCCCCATACCTTCCACCTCCTTCCATGCAATCTGCAAATTTTCTTGAAATACCTTACACCAATTTATCCAGTACGTATAAAATGTATTGAACACAAATTGTGCAGTAAATATTTATTTAGAATTATTAGTAAGAAAATTAGACGGTTAGCTTCTCTCCTACTACCTCCTCCCATACAATATGGCACAATTTTACAACTTTACAAATAGTCGACTTTCCTGAAAAGTGTGAATGCTACTGATCTGCAATTTAAAACATGTTAAATGCTTGACGTTCTTAGCTATCTTTGAAAAATTCATTAGGAATTCCTCACTCCTTCTGCCACCTTCCATACAAACTGCCCAATTTCAGTAAATCGAATAGACTAATTTTCTCAGTCCCTATTCAATGTTCGAGTTTAAATATTGTATAAAACTTTTATTATAGCTATTCTAGCATGGTGTGAGAAAAATTAGTTCAATACTGTCACCCCTTCTAACACTCCCCATACAAAATTTCGTAAAATCGACAAATTTCTCTTTCATCTAGAGTAGCGCTTGTTTGGACTTCACGCCCAATCATAGTCCTGTTTTTAAATGTGTCTTTCCGCCAAAAAAAAAAACACATCGAGTAGCTTCAACTAGCTTCTCTTAATAAACCAATGCCACAGAATTTCATCGGGGTTGTGGTGACGCATTTCGTGACTGTCAACCTTCCATAACAACAAACATAGATAATTTGTGGGAAATGATAGAGATGGTACGGCATGTAGCATATTGTGATATGAAGGCACCAGTGAACGAATTCGCTTCGCTTTGATTGCGAATTTGAAACCACCAACTCTGGGTGTAGCCAAGTGTAAAGCGAGTTGGCATACAATGCGAAGGTTGTGAGATCAACTCCCGGTCAACGTATGGAAATAATAGAGACGAGTCCCAGCGTGGGTATATCTGGATCATCCCAATCTGTGAACATGAAAATTCGTATAATAGAAAGAGAGTTGTGAAGGGCTAACATCCCTTCCGCAAAAACAAATAAGGAACCTGAAGCTCAGGAGGCTAAGGCCCGGTTTGAAAAAGGAGACGCTTAAAGGAGTTTTGCTATGCTTTTGAATTTGTTTTCAGTTTGGTATCAAGCATTTATGATGGTGGATTCACCTATCGAGCCTGTAAGTTTAGTAAGCAAGTTCGCTTCCTGAGTCTGTGGCTCTTATTTGTAACGAGTTCACTGAGCGAATCAAATGGGTTGCGTGCGCGAACCTAAAGTCAGTTTGCTCGATAAGTTTTCAAGTGCCCTTCGATATTATTGCAAACTTCTGCAAAATCGATCTTGAAAGTTTTAAATTAGTTAACAACTTACCCAATTAAAACTTACTGACTGAAATTTTTGAATTAAATAAACTCTTCTGCGTTCTAATAAATTTAGAAAAATCCTAACCGCCGACCTTTGTTCCGCCTTAGATTTGACTGAGTCCCAAAGTATTCGCGCGGATTTTTCCTTCCTTACTTTTACTGAAATGGTTCACAGTTCAAAACAAGAAAATTGTCAAAAAATTCGACCGGGGTCGTTCAAATTCTGTGTACTCCATCGTGTTACAGATAGCGAAACTGGGATATAGTTCGGATCGGTTTGAAGAAAACTATCGCTTTTGTCTCCCGGTCTACTGGTCATCACGCATCCGATGTTTCAAAGGGTGAAGCAATGAGTGTCGACGCTAAAATAATGAAAAATAATTCTAAGCGATCGATTCATTCCGCAAATTGAAAATTTTTTTTAGTAATGTTTTGTTTTGAGCAGTAGAACAGCAGGCAAAACGTAGTAAACTTCAAAGCGTTACTGGAACTATTAAGTTCACAACTGTTTGAATTAATTTAAGATCCATACATTAGTTAAAATATTATTATTATTTTTTTTTTCGAAAAAGTGGTCCAAATTCTTTATTAACATTTTTAGATTATTTATTATATTTGACTCGATAACAAGCCCAAATTTTCAAAAAGTGCAAACTTAAATGTAATCGAATTGCATTACAAACCAACAAATACAATTAGTTCAATATATTTTAAATTCACTATTTAGTAATATAAACCCATGTTTCTATACAAAATAGCGTCTACCAATGAACACAAAATTAAACCTAATTTATTTTTCTATCCTACATCAAAATGAATTACTATTAAATATACATTCTATCAACAATATTTATTTTCTTAGTTATACTATTTACATTCAAATTTATGAAAACAAAACAGAATAACAATATCATATCATAATCGTTATCGCTATCGTTATCATCACTGTAATCGTTAAATTAAAAAAAAAAAAGAGAAAACAAAAAAATATTATTCATATTGTTAGTTAAAAAGAATTAAACAAAAGTATAAAAGTATGTTTAAGTAAGGTTATAAAATCAGAATAAAAAAAAAACACGTATGTTTAGATTATTGAAGAAAAGCGAGTATTGGGAGAAACGGGGCAACAAAAATTCAATCAATCAATTAATTTTAATTATTTCGTTGTTTTCTTTTTTACTTTTATTACAAATATGAAACAGTATCAAATTTAAATCTATTGAAGAAATATAATATATATGTATCTACAAAATAATTTTTACAATGACAAATTTTCAGTATTAAAAGCGAAACAAAAGAAAAACACTTAAAATTAAAATCGTCAAAATAGATTAAAATTATTTTTTATTTCAAATACGATTCTCATTTTTTCTTTTTCCAAATAATGAGTATAACTATACTAGAAAAATGATAACAGAATAGTAAAAAAAAATTGGACATGTATAACAAAAAATTAAAATATTTAAAACGTGTTATATATAATATAAAAAAAAAAATTATATAAATCAAAAAAATTGGATTACGAACGAACGAAGAAGAATAAATTACTAAAAAGCAAATGATGAAATATTATTCTAGACAATAATAGTAAAAATACAAAAAATTTAACAAATTATATGCAAATAAATGAGAGAATTAACTAAATATAACAAAAAAAATTAATAAAGATAATTAAACAGTGAATATTTACAAAGCGTAAAATAAAAAAATAAAAATTATATATATATACATAATATTAAAAAAAATAAATAAATAAAACACACAATTTAGGAATAAAAAATTGAAAAAAAAATAAAACCTAAAAAAATTGTTACACTTGTAAATAATTGAATAATAGCAGAAAAAATGCAGTTAAATAATAATTAAAATTAAAACGGGAATAATAATTAAATTTAATCATCGATGTTATCAATTATAAAACAGACAAAAAAAATACGAAATATGATATAAAAAAAAAGAATAAAAGAAACAAACAAACAAAATCTTCTACTACTACTACCAAACCAACAAATTGGTTAGTTCCAGGACTGATTATGTCCTTAAAAAACACAATTAAACTATCTTTAACCTACGGTTATACATAAATTATATCAAATACCAGCTATGTGTTTTCCTCCTTGTTATCTCTATCTATATATCATTATTGTTTTTTCTTTCACTAAATCAAAAATTGATTTATATATTTTATTTTATTTTTTTTCTCATTTTAAATTCAACCAATACTCCATGTTTAAATAAGTGCTAACTATTAAAATAATAAATATAAATGAAATAATAAATTGCTTAGTTAATAAATGAAAATTGCAATCAAAAACAAACAAAAACGAAATCTTTTTATTTAATTTTATGTTGTAATTGGCAGTTGTTGATTTTTTCGTAGGGATTTGTTTCGCTTTGTAGTTATACATATATGCTATATCGCATCTCTCAACCTTCTAGTAAGTTTCGATATGGCCGCAAGTCTGCCCTTTTTCAGTCGTACAAAAAGATTCAGTGATTGACTCGTGCAGGAAGTACTCTACGAATACGGATTGTATTTCGAGCCACATTTTATAATGCTCCAAAAGGTACCATATCAAATGCTTATACCAAATGAAAGTTCGGCATTCGCACTCGTAGATTCGAGATGTATCTAAATCTTTGACGTTCTGTGTGTCCCAGCACACGGTTAATTCAATAAGACTCCACGTCGAACTTCGAAGAACTTTATCCGCATTTGGGCGTTCTTCCCACATAAAATTCCTATTAACGCCCCTATAAGGCCATAGGACAGAAACAGCTCTCTTCCACAAGGTGCAATCCTGAGCATTGGCCTTTAGCTGTTGCTAGGACTTCTTTATTCCTCTGGGCTCGACCATGTAGCACTTGAAAGTAAGCAGTTGTTCGCTGCCATTGCCTGCATGGCCGACCAAATTGACGTTTTCTTTGGGGATTTTATTACAGTGCCTGTTTGGCTTTGATTCGCTCTGGTTTCCTCAAAGTGCGACCGATCCACTGTCACTTCCACTTTTGGATCTGGAGGCCTGACGAACTTTATTTAGACGAGACTCAATATTCTTTTCGGCTCTACCGTCCATGCTGACAATGCTTCCGAGATAACCAAAATATTGCACCTCTTCCAGATCTTGTCCATTAAGAAAAATCGGTGTGCTTATGTTCAAACCCATGTGCATGTACTTGGTTTTACGCACATTTATTTTCAGTCCCGTCTCTTTGCATTTAGAATGCAACAAGCGAACAATAGACTCTTAGTCCGAATGGTTATGTGCAAGCAAACACACATCATCAGCATAATCAAGGTGACTTAAAATATTAAATAGTCTTCATTGAAAACCATTTTCTTCCCCACCGTCCAGTGCAGCTTTCAAGATGTCATTTATTACCACCAGAAACAGGGCTAGTGTGTAGCCTAGTAGGTAGCGTGTTGGTCAACAATGCGAAGGTCGTGAGTTCAAATCCCGGTCGTCGCTTAATTCCAGCACTCTGCCTTGGTCACTTCAATCTACGAAAATGAAAAATTCGTGGATAGAGGGTTGTGCGAAGGTCTAACAATAAATGATGAAAAATGTTAAGGAGCCTGAAGGTAAGGAGGCCAAGGTCCGATTTGGGCTGTAGTGCCATTGTAGAAGAGGAAACAAGGCTGGCGATACGGCAGTAAGAAGACATATACCACTTCAATTGCCACAATCCTGAAGGTCGTCAGAAATTTTCCAATGACGCCCTCTTTCAGTCGGATATTACCTCCCAATTGACGTCTAGAGTGCGCTTTTCATATTCGCCCAATGTTGATGACTTTTCGCGTACTTGAGCTTTTTTAGGTCTCTAAGTCTATCCACATTAAGCTTGCGCTTCCCTTGAAGAATTTGTGCTCATCGGATAGCTGCTGTGCACAATCTTAGTCAAGCAACCATCAAGTGTTGATCGCTGCCCACGTCAGTTTAACACTTCGCTCGCACCTCGAGGAGACATCTTCTCTATCGGCGACTTATAGCCAAATGCTTGATCTGGCTCTGAGTAGTACCATCAGGGGAAACCCAAGACATCTTATGGTGACTCTTGTGTGGATGGCCATTTGCCGAGTATTACAAAACTCCACAAATAATTCGCCATTCTCTTAATCCAAGATCGTGACGCATCGACCCAAAATTCACCATGTACTACAAAATTCCACGTCCCATGACGTAGACGTGTTCTAGTCCAATATTTTCAGAGTCAACCTGGGCGTTCATATCTCCTGAGATGATAATAATATCACCTCTTGGAACACGCTCGAAGGTGGCACTTAATTGGTTATAAAACTTCTTTTTATCACCAGATTTTGCGGTATAAGTTGGTTTGTAGCACTGTAGAATTGTGACGTTTCTGACACTATTCCTGAGCCTGACGACGATACTCCTATCCAAGATTGGTTCCAAGCTGATGAGACTCTTCTTGCTCTCGGTGTAAGGACGACTTCTACACCATTTTTGGCTTCACTCTCAGGACCAACGTACAGAATGAAGTTTCCGCTCGGGGTTCGTTCATCTCCTGATTCTGTCTACCTGACCTCGCTCAAGCGCAAGATTTGGATGTTATTGTGCTCTATTTCATGGTCGATCACTGATTAGCGGTGCAAGGACCGAGTGACTCTAACCCTTCCTCCGTCATTCAATGTTCAAACGTTCTACCAGCCAAAAATCGTTAACGTAGAATCCGTCCGTATCCGTGGCGTTGTATCCGGTTCGCTTTTCCGTTAGGTTTTAAGATCACGGGTGATAAGTGCATGATCTAGCCAATAAGATACTCCTCAAGAAGCGATCTCACATTACCAATGTTGGAAACTACCTTTCATTCTTACCTCTGCGACTCCTGGTATCGAAAAACCTCCAGTCAGGTTCGCAGTTCATGAGCTACCAGAATATACAATTGTCATTCACTGGAAATGGTTAACAGCTGTTACCACTCTCCTGCGTACAAAAATTGTCCTAAGCCCCCCTCCAGCCTTTATTCTTTTCAATTCCTCACGCGCAAAGAGAACTACGCATTCACAAGACTTACCAGTCGCGAGGCACCTACCAACATATAGATACTCCCAAGTTAACGACACTATATCTCGGGTAAGATATGCAGCCAGCTTTCTGAGGATGTTTCACTCATTCATACTGCCGTGGTTTTTCAAAAGAAAACTTTGACTGAAAGGAAAATCAAAGTCTACGTTCACTCTAGTGAAGCTTGTAACGCCAGTGAATTTGTATGTCACCCGACCCTAGTCACTGTTGTCCCACCTAGCGCTTAGCGAATGTATGGTGTAACCGGGAAGGGAACAGTCAGTTGACGTAGCACAAACAGTACTGGAGACTAGCTTCAAACAAACTATTTGGGATTCTTTCTTGGCGGGGTGGCAGCAGCTGGACAGCTGCAGAACGGCCAAATCCCTTTGGGAAGAACCAAATAAAAATATTACAGCTCAGCTGTTACAACTTACGCTATATCTTCTGAACTATTATTAGCCTGACCACAAGTCATGCTTGCTAAGGCTGCACGCATTTAGGCTGTGGATCACGAGCGACAGCAGAGGTTGCGAGGAAGACGAAGAATCTATCCAACATTATCTTTGCCACTGTCCACAAACCTCCAACAGTCGTCTCCTTTGTTTAGGCTCTAGATTCTTCTCAGAACTAGATGACCTCAGAGGCGTCAAATATTCGAGCCTGCTACGGTTCGCAAATTGAACGAAGTGACTAGAACAAGAGGAGTGACATTCATCTCATAATCAATAGGGGGAGTACAATGGGCCCAAATAGATGGCCCCAGTGCATTGTGGTTCTATGAAACCACCCTTCTATACCCTAAACCTAAACCTACCAGATATTACAGGACATTTTTCCAACCTTCTTAACCTTTTTCTCGCCAGCCAACCTGAGAAATATTCGGTGTCTGTCAAATCAAATACGAATTGTTTCTTGATTCATTCAAAATACCCAGTTTCAACACTTACACCACTGACAATCAAGGCAACTCGAAGAAATATTTGGCATTTCAAATGAGCCAAGTGGAGGGCGCTAAGTCATTCCTTTAATGCCCTTGATTGGAAGTTGTGCTTTGATTCCAATGACTGCAATGAAGAATTGTCACCGAGATCATAGTAAATGGTACGAAGCTCTGCATACCTTTAGTGCATGAGAGAATCAAGCCGTTGAAGGGCTCTTGAGTCAAAGAAGAATGTTTCGATGCCATACAGGCAAAAAAACAAGCTTTTTACACTTTCAAAGACAACCAAACAGCGTAATTGATTCTATAGAAAAGGCTAACTTACTAGCAGCAAGTTCCGCAGGAAACACCAACCTTCCACCTTCAATCCAATCGTCTTCCTCTCTAACTGATTCTCGTTTCTCATTTCTAGGATCCTCCAAGAGCTCAATATTCGCAAATCTAATGGTCCGATCGATATTCTCCCATTACCTTTAAATAGTGTTTCTCTTCTTTAGCTAGACCTTTTTGCAATCTTATCTATATTTCCCAGTCTTCTGGGTGCTTTCCACGTACGTGGAAGTTGGGAATATTCAGACGATTCTCAAGAAATGAAGAAAATCGAACCCGATCAACTACCGTTCGATAGCCATTACTTTAGTGCTCTCAAATATAATGGAAACTACTGTCAATCGCAAAATCGGTCAATATCTCGCCGAAAAATCAGTTAATCCACGATCGTCAGTATGATTTCCGTTCTGGAAGGTGGACGGGAGATCTTTCGGTTTACTGGACAAGACGTTGGAACTCTTGCATAAATACATAAATTTGGCGAAGGTGTCACATTTGATATTCTAAAATCTTTTGACAGAGTTTGGCATGAATGTACTAGATGGCTTTACTTCTTGTTCCTCCCGAATAGCATCTGGTATCCCTCAAGGCTCTGTTTTATCTTTAACGGATAACTGTACCTCTGCTGCGGAATCAAACGAGCATTCCATTGCTTGAATCGCAGGCAGTTTCTCTGTTTGCTGAGCTGAGATCTTGACCTAATCCTGGAATAAGGCAGGTAAAATAGAGTAAAGTTCAACGCCTTCAAAACACAGGCCTATCATATATCCCTCAAACACGATATTCCAGTGTTATCTCCCAATGTGACCTTTGTTGGCGCACAGCTTTTCACATTAGGCGATAAGAAAAAGACCACCTGAATTAGACCCAGCAGATCTTTGATGTTGCCCTCGAAGCTTTTAAACGTCTACGAGTTCTCCGAAAGTGAAAAAAATATTTCACGTCGGACGACCTAGCAACCATTTATAAGGAGTAAATTATACCTCATTTAGAGTACAGCTCGAATGCTTAGGCTGTGGCACCTAAAACACACCCTGCACTTCTACATCGTATTCAAAAACATCCATCCCGACTGATTGGAGACGATACCTTCAAGTGTTCTATCAATTCGCTCGAGCATCGCAGAAATGTTGAAGTGCATAGCATTTACTATCGGTACTGCAATGGTAAATGCAGTGCGGAACTGATTGAACTCATTCCTCCACTCTGTACCTTTCTCTATGAAACCCTTGCCTAAGTAAGTCATTCATTTCCCAAACGTCAAGACTTTGGAACACATTAGCAGCAAAAGTGTTTCCAAACGAGTCAGTGCTTCCAAAGGAATGTCCACCGTCACTTTCGTCTCTCTCCACCTAAATGAACCGAACTTTTTATTTCATTTTCCATTTTGCATTTTGGGGTGACCCCCTAAGTTATTCTCAGTACCTGGAGAATATTCCTGGCCTGCCACTATGACGTTGAGTTCGAAAAGTTACTTGCATTCGCAAAGGTTTCTCTGACTAACCTCTTCTGAAGTTAACAAATCGTAAGCCAGTTATGGTACAATGCTTTGCCACTAAGTCCAATGGCAGAGCTCCCATGAAAAATTATACGGCAAACAGCTAAATAGGCACAGAGGACTAATCTATGGCACGTGTTAATCAAACCAGTGATTCCACCAGTTGCCAAGGTTTCGTACATGGATGCGTACCGATCATCTTGTAAGACCCCACTCGTGTCGTAGAACCCTGGAGATCTGTTCTACACTATCAACAAGACGGACTCTCGCAGATGCAGCACGAGTCCCAACTGCTCGAAAACCCTAATGTCCAAGTACTTGAAGTCAGTAACGTACAGCAGTGCAACCGAAAACCTTTCAAAATCATCGAAGCCGTGTTTTTGGCCGCTATCGCCAGTCCATCAGGTCTACACCCTTACGCTTGAGCGCAATTCTGGAGTCACCATCTACCAGTATGAGCGTGTCTTCAGAATACGCCGCAAAAATGCATGAATCCGTTACCTGAACCAGAAGGCCATCCATCATTTGTTTCCATATGATTGGCATTTTAGGCAGCCGCGCTCCACGACTTACCTGACAGAGTCTCGTAAAACTCTTACGTAAAGCAATCTGTCTGAGAAATATCTATATCAATGCTCGACAGTCACAGTCCAGTAGGTTATCAAGTACTACAATCCCAGCTTAAGTAAGATTCCAAGGACATACCTGCTCTCCTTGTAAGGCAGTCTTTTACGTACATCCACGCATATTCCGTACAACATCAGATGTGTTACTTTCTACTCCAATTTTCTGGAGCACAATTCCGAACATCGGGAAAAGAGATGTGATCCGATAAGACCTGGAATTACTTCTGAATCTCAGTGGAAATTTCAGGAGCATGAGTGCTATGAGTGCTATCTTCCAACCTGAATCTCGATCTCGACATCACCGACTTAAAATGCAAAATACGTACTTTGAGAATGGCGCGCCTGAACCTTTTACACATTCCACTTGATATTCCGTCGACCCGTTGCGCATTTCTCGGTCTGACCCTATCGAACCTGAATTAAGTTTCTTCAGACTCAAGCTCAGAGATTTTAGACACTCATTCCATATGGATGTAATGTAGCCTCCAACATTTCCCCTAGGTGCAAGGACCTCGTCGAATCCTAGTGGTTTCAAAGGTTTGAAAGAACTGAACGCAATTTCTATGTTTTCCAGCATCACGGCCGTACCCACTAGTTCCAAGTTAGCTAGAACGCAATCGACACCTGAACTTTGTGGCACGGGCTCCAAGCTTCACTGAAGTATAGTCATTCATTTCCCAAACGTCAAGAATTCGGAACGATTCGCCACCAAGTTTGTTTCCCAACGAGTATGTATAACTTTCAGTGCTTCGAAATTAATTCCCACTGCTACTTTTGTCTCCCTTCACCACAATAATCCTCATCATAATTTCATTGCATTAAAATGTGAAACCTAACTTGTAATAAGTGCTGTAAAAAATGTGAAATTTGCAGAAATTACCTTTTCTGGCATGTTTTTTCAGAATGTCAAAGTCGTTATTCATCAGACAGCATTTTTACAGGAGTTGTTTTAGGAAGTTGTAAGTATATTTGTTATCATACCAAATCGTGTATCCAAGGATTTCGGAATTTTTGTTGGGTGAAGAACTATCGCCTGCAGTATAGAGTTTTTAGCTTATGATATTCACCTCAATTCGTGCTTGCTGGGCTCATGCAAATCCTTCTATTTTTTGTTGATTCGGCAATTTTAAATCTTATGCACTTGTGGTCTTAAAAGGATGGGCCTTACAAAACCCTCCAGTTGCGGACAATCAGTGATTTACACAGGTCGATAACTTCGTTTCTTACTCTGTTGATGAATGTTGGAATATTACCGCCATTACAAACATTTCAACTGAAATTTGAGGATGGACTACAAGCTAGTACATGTATGTTTTTGGAACATCCATTGCTTCATATAGCCGGCACGATAAACCAGTTTAACTAGCTGTGGTGTTCCGTTAAGTGAACCCTTCCAGAGCATCGTTATCTGGTCTGGACTGCTTAATGGAGTAATGTCAAATTTTGAGCTTTCTTTGCAATGTCCCCAGCTTACCTGTTTTAGATCCATGAAGGGTAGCAAAAGTTTTGTTATACCAGCCTATAATATGGTTAGAGCCTTTCAACTACGGTTCTGGACAAGTCCAACATCCGATTATCCTCTTAAAAGCCGTTGTTTTAGATTACTGTAATGTGAATTAGCTTATACCACTCTAAGCAAGCCGGCTGCAAGGTTGACGGCATTTGACTTCGAGATATGGAAAGAGGATCTTAATTAATCCACAATTCGCGAAGCCTTTCGCTATTGACAACCTTTCCATGGAGCTTTGGTCAATTCCGAGAAATAAAAGTAGACCCATGTCTTTTTGTTCTGCATGTAAAAGTTTCCATGCCTTCGTCGAAAAATCATTCTACAGTTTAATGCGCGGAAATAGGAGCAGAGGATCTTCGATGACCCCTACGATCCATGCTGACACTTTTTTCAGTTTAGGAGCATTAGCACCTTCTATCACCTGAAGCTTGATGTCCTTCAAGAACTCGTTCATTTTAGGAACCGCCTTCTGAAGGAAAAGCTGAGTGTTTCGGTTAGCTCAAGCTATCCGAAGACAACCCGGTTCCAATTCATGCTTCAAAAACTTGGCTTAGATGGTGCATTACCTATGAGGTGCTTCTTCAGAATATTTTCTATGGAAGAGTAAATCCGAGGCCATACTGACTCCAGTGTATTGCCTAACAAGTCGTTGGTGCTTATGACTGCTGACTGAAGCTAACGGAGTGTTACTGTCATCCAATCGGCAGCGCTCTTGTTTTTGCTTCTGTGGTTCAATCTTACTACCGGCAACTGTGCACGCGGACGATGAAGCTTCTTACAGTAGTAACAGCTGCTTAGGGACATGGAGTCAACCTATGAGTTTTCTTCGTTGGGTTGCCCTTCAGGGCACGTTTCACCTTTTCATCCCCAACAGTTTTGGAACTATAGCACTTCCCGGAGCAACGTTTGACCCTGCCTTTAGCGGTGTATTCAAAGCATGCGAGGACTCGTTTGCAGGAGGCTGTACTACCCTGTCCACATTCGCGTGAGAAGTGATAGCTTTGTTAGTCAGAGAAATGGCTAAGGTGCCAGGACCCTTCGTCCTCAATCGTGAATACCTCGACTGGCAAACTAGCTTAGCGTAAAGCTTCTGCAATCCACGATTCGCCCGTCTTGAAGGAGCTTAGTCCTCGCTCAGCAAAGAGCACAATTGCTAAGACCAGCTGGAACGGATTGGATGGCCCTACTACCGAGATCAGCGTAGACAGATGTGCATCGGCTTACTCGGTTATGAAGCTTCATTTATAAGTATCCTCAATGCGAGATTACTGAGCTCTGATACGGATGATTCAGTAATGTACATGTTTGCCAGTAGAATAGCATTACTGGAACCTGGTTACACCGTTCTAGTAGCTCCTCAACTGCGTTAGGACCCAATAACTTTAGTACACTGCTTTTCTGGCGGACTTCATCTCATACTTTTTGTGCTGATTTGCGGCTTGAATTTTACAGGAAACATCGGTGACTTTAACATGTCGATGCCACAGGAGGGAGTGTGTGTTGACAACTAGTGGCAGGCTCATTTCTCCACTTCTGCTATGCATATATTAGTCCAAAGCACGCTTACTTAGCTATTTTTTTCAATACTTCAATCTAAGACAGTAAACACTTACTATTTTCTAAATGGTTATCAATCTGATCACGCATAGCTATTATCACGTATTCGTGGCTTTTTATTTAGGAAATATCTGACAATCGATGTGTACCCATTGCGTTCTGGATCCTTTGCAAGTTAATTTGATGGCAAAGAGAAGTTGAGCCCGATATTTGGGTTTTGAAACGTAGTCGTCCAACTTCCTTTAATTCCTGAGGATGATCAGCTCCACGTTTATAGGATTAATGGATAGGCCGTTATTTGAATACCATCGAAGCAGCATCATTAATGCATTTCGCCATCTATCGCACGTCATACTCGTAATTACAATCTTAATATATTGTGTATGACTATGATTATACCATCAGCGTAGCCTTGACCGATGAAATCTCCGCTCTTTAGCTCTACTAGAAGAGAATTCACTTAAAGCAGTACGGATGAGGTTAAAGAGCTCCAGGTTTCACAGTTTTCTGGAAGTTGTGAACCCAAGAGACTATTTCCTTCATTAAAAGGAGGCAAACCTACTGGAATTTGGTCAATCATATGTGTTTCAGCTACCTTTCCAGGGTCTTTATAAAGGGAATTTTCGCTAAGAACGTTCCTACCGGTCTCGTTCTATACCTGATATGCTTGATCTTCCGCGAGATCAGAACCACTAAAATGGACTTTTCGTTCTCATAAATTTAGTCCTAAGAGTAAACTTTACTAATGCCGAACAAGTTTCTAGATTCGCTAAGGACGTACGGACTGTGAATATCTATGCCCCCATCCCCGAAATGAATATTGGATATAAGACTACTTGTGAGTCGATGTGCTGGGTTCTTCGAATATTATTCCTCCTCGATTACAAAAATTACATTTTTCCATGCTGCGTAGATTGTTAGGAAGTCTTACAAATTAGCACGGAGAGAGATTGCTGACCTAGATTAAATTCTGCATAAATAAATAGATAAATTTTAAACGTTATTATTCTACTTATTCTTGATTACAGGCAAAACACAATCAAATCGTAACCCACCTTTTCATATCTTCTAGACGTGTATGTTTAATGTTACATTGAAAACTCAATTATAAAAGCGATGCATCTAAATAGCAAATGGGTTATTTCATCTCAATTCGAACTAATTTGACCATTTTTCAACAATTTTTTTTTTCCGATTTCGAACCGAATATTAAAAACTATGAAAAACAAACTGATTTTTTAAAAATATTATTATTATTATTATTATATAATTTTATTATTATAAACACAAATATACATATTAATAATTTAAAAAAATAACAAACTTCTTGTTTCACTGTTTTAAATTAGTAAAAAAATATTTTAAAATTATATTACAGAAAAAAACAGTAGCAATTTAGTCAACATAATAATTTCAATAGATTGAAACGGTCAAGAAGCGATTTTAGATGGAATAACGCTAATATAAAATTTTAAGAAATAAGCTCTATACTCTCAAAATATTTCCTTAATAAACCATTCGTTTATCTATAAACTCAAGATAAAAACCAAAAAAATAAAAATAAATAAAAAATAACAATAATTCGACCAATTAACAAAATAAATATAAATAGCTAACAGAAATGAAAAAGTATGAAAAGAATTTAAAATATTTATAAAACTAATAATAACAAATTTATTGTAAATTACAAAAATAACTGTATTCAAATATAACTAAATTGTTCATAGCCTACTAAAATATCATCATCTAAAATTATAAAATAAATCAATTGTTTAATTTAAATTCATTGTTAGATTAAAACATTAAAATAAATTGAAATATAAAAATTTATAAAATATGAAAATACGAAAAAAACTATGTAAACAATTAATTTTTTTCTTGCATTTTTTTGTTTTTGTAATATATGTATATGATTTCAATATAATTAAATCAACAATTCAGTTCATTTTTTGCAAAAGAAAAAAAAATATCTTCAACTTTCTTAATAATAAATTTTATTCCAAAATAAAGGTATGTACGTATCAATTGTCAACAAAGTTAAAAATACTAAAAAACATGGGAATACAATTAACAAAACAAAATGTAAAACTGCCTGTACTAAAATAAAGTCTAAATATATAAATAATAAAAAAAAAATGAAAATATATTATGTGTTTATATTTTAGACGAAATATGTGTTACAAATTTGCCTTTGTCATTTCTTTCCCGAATTAAAAAGTTTGTGTCTTTTAAAGGGGGTCTTGCTTCTTATTGGTTTCAAAATAATCGCAGTTTGTTTAATTTTTTTGAATTTCGATGGTCTCAGCAAGATGGCTGCAGACGGATTTTGCGAAATTGTCTTAAGTTCGGGAGTTATAATACGTCAAATATGAGTACCTTACCGTGTCCACGCACGAACTTTCATCGGCCGCGTCACGTGATCTAATAGTAGGGGAATGTTCCGTTCGGCGAGTGTTCCGGTGAGTCGGTGGTTTTCTATGGTATGTGTATGATTCTTTGTTAAATGGTTTTAAGCGGTACCCAGCCAACAAAATTAATTCACTGAACAATCGTTAATGAATCACATTAACGAGCGCCGTGAACGTGACATTAACGATTCACCAAGCGGACTAAATAGACATTCGTTAATGAATTACTTTTAACGATTCATTAATGAATTGTAAAACGCTTACACGAAACTAATATATGTGCAAGGATATAATCGATATCAATGTATCATTAATGGTTTTTATTCTAGCTCATTAACAAATACCGTTTATGATTCATAAACGATATTATTTCTGATAAATTAACGATTTATTAACGCATTGTAAAGCCAAACAAGAGAAGATCGCAAATGCTTTTTCTATTCTGTTGAATTTCGCAGATGCGCTTGCACATAAGCATGCACGTTCTTCAAGTACGATCCTCTGCAAATAAATCTCACCGAATAATTTTTGGCACTGTCAATGTGCATGATGCGAAGGAAACGGCTTGTATATAAAAACATAGCAGGACTACGACTAGGCGTAAGGCCCAATCGTGCGATACTCTAGTGAAAGAGATTTTTTTCATTTTAAGTAATTTAAGGGGGTGACGACATTGAACTAATTTTTTTACATCACGCTAAAGTTGCTATCAAACATTTTTATTCAAAATTTAGAATTCAAAAATTTAATAGGTATTGAGAAAATTAGTGTATTGGATTTAGTGAAATTGTGCAGTTTGTATGGGAGGTGATAGTAGGAGTATGAATTTATTAATGACGTTTTTAGAAATAACTATAAACATCATTTCATTGACATATTTTAAATTTCAGATCAGTAGCATTCATACTTATCATGAAAATCGTCTTTTTGTAAAGTTATTGAATTGTGTCAAATTGTATGGAAACGGGTAGAAGGAGTGAAGCTAATCGTCTAATTTTTTTGGGGTCTTACAAATAATTCTAAATAATTATTTAGTGCATAATTTCAGCTCGGTAAATTTCATACGTACTGAGTAAATTTGTTTAGAGTATTTTATAAAAAAAGTGCAGTTTGTATAGGAGGTGGTGGAAGGAAGGGAAGGACTCAAATAATTTTTATACAGCAGATTGAAATTATTATAAAAGTAATATATTCCAAATTTCATATCAATAGCTTTCATGCCTTTTGAAAAAATCCGTTTATTGTCGAATTGCGAAATTGTGTCATTCTGTATGGGAGGGGGTAAAAGGGGTAAAGCTAATCATCTAATTTTTTTGGTCTTACTAATAATTCCAAACAAATATTTAGTGCACTATTTCAAATCGATAAATTGTATACGCACTGAGTAAATTGGCTTAGAGCATTTCATGAAAAAGTGCAGTTTGTATGAGAGGTGGTGGAAGGAGAGGGAGGACACAAATAATTGTTATACAGTAGAATGGAATCATCATAAAAGTATTACATTCCAAATTTCAGAATAATAGCATTTATACTTTTCGAGAAAAGCCGTTTGTTGACAAAATGCGTAATTGTGTCATTTTGTATGGGAGGGGGTAGAAGTGGTTTAGCGTGAAGAGTTTATTGTACCGGAAAATATGACATTTCAAATTCTTTCGAATAGCGAATAATTATTTTTGTATGGGAGGTAGTAAAAGCAGAAGGAGGAGGTTTATAATTTTTATATATAACACCGAACGTATTACACAAAATGTTCCAGGCTGAATTTAAAGTTTGTAGCTCTCATAATTTTCTAGGAAATTGAATAATTTTTGTCTGAATTTATAGCATTTCTATGGGAGGTGGTGGAGAAAGTGCATGGTATTGAATGATTTTGAATCTGCTTATCAACATCCTTATCACATTGCTTTGTTACAATTTTAAGGTCGAATGCTCCCATGTGTTCAAAAGAGAAATTCTTTTCTTGAATTTCCAATACAGAAATTTGTATGGGAGGTGTTACAAGGAGTGAAGCGAAGTTCATACTTTTTTAAGCATTTATTGCAATTATTAAGGGACAAATTCTGACAAAATTTTAAATTTGTCCTTTTTTTAGTTTCAATGAAAATTGATTAAATACATTTACCAAAATTGTGCATTTGTATGGCAGGCGGGGGGTAAAAGGATATTCTAATCAAAACCAAATTGTTTGATATGGATTATGTTTGTAATAGTATACTTTTCTCAAAATTTAAAGTTGATAACTTTGACGGTTTTGAAGAAATTTCGAAATTTCGTGAAATTTGTATGGGAAGGGGTAGCAAGAGTGAGTTGAAGTTGATAGTTTTCCAAAATTGATTGCAATTGTAATAAAATTAATTATGACGAAAATTGGTTCTTTTAGCTTTGCTAGTTGCAATGCAATCCGAATAAATGCATTTTTGAAAATTGTTCTTGGTTGGGTGGTAGGGGGTAGAAGGAGTAAGGGGATCAGATGAATATTTTTTGGCGTTAATTATATTTACATCATTATACTATGACCTAATTTTGAAGTCAGTAGCTGAAATGGTTTCGGAGAAAAATCAATTTCTTAAATTTTTTGAAATTTTATGAAATTTGTATGGGAGGTGGTAGAGGGAGTTACTTTTTTGCTAAAAATGACATATCATCCCTACCATGTCAAACTATCGAATGTGAAAGAGTCGTTTTTTCATATTCAATACCCTGCTCTTGCATTCGGGACGATTCGCCTTGTGGCAAAACCTCGAATCTGTAGCCCCTAAAGGAACGCTGGAAATAACATTTCCACAGATTCGGGATGCCACAAGGGCGAATCGTCCCCAATACAAGAGCAGGGTATTGAATATGAAAAAACGACTCTTTCACATTCGATAGTTTTACCTGGTAGGGACGATATGGCAAATTTCAGCACAATAGATTAACGCTTTCGAGAGTTATGTTGTAGACAGACGGACAGATGAACAGACTGACAGATGGATAGACGGACAGATGGTCACTCGAAATCGAGGTTTTTGAACGACGAGTTTTGAGATCTAAAGATTTGTAATTTTGAAAAGTGCGCCACTTTTGAAATGCTCCCCATTTTCCCCCACTACTATTAATTCCACATGTCTTTTTCGTAACTCCCTAGTATAGCTTAATATATGTTTCAAGTTTCAATTACATAGATTAAGAGATAGTTGATATTCATTTTTAAGTGTTTTTCTTTGTACCTCCCCTGACTTTCCCCCTTAAGATAATTGACCTCTCTATAAGCTGATTCTGGTGGAGCTATATGCCACCTTAATAGTCTTAAAATATAAATTTTTTATAATAAGTAATTTCGAAAATATAATCATTAGAAAAAAAAATTCGTCCGACAATTTGTTTTTAGCCCCCTCCCCCTTTTTCGAACCCCAATGGATAAAAAAATCAAATTATTTTTATAGTTTGTCCAACAACCCTCTCTACATCATTGCTCATTTTTAGCTTACTGTCTGCATTCCTGGTGGAGATATTAGCAAGTGTAGTTTTTGACTCTTTCCCTCCCCTTTCCACATAACACTCCCAAAAATTTAGAAAATGGAGCTCACTTACCCAATCAATAATCCACATAAAAACGAGCATTCTACCTTTAACGATCTCGGAGATATGAGTCCATATGTACGCCGTACTACGGAGGACAGCATACGGCGGGACGAATTTTTGTTCTTGCATTTTTAGGCTATTTCAGTCATGAAACGCGAAAAAACAGGGTAGCAAATTGTTTTTTTTTTGTGTCGATCACAATATTGTTGCGAGCTAGGGGTTCGCCGGGATTTCAAGTAAAAACACAATTCGTTTAAAAATAAGTGATAATTTATTTATTCGCACTCTAATATAATTTCCCGATCACTTCGCACTTTATGACAACACGGTTGCGTGTTTTTCTAAAGCTTTTTATGACAACACCGTCGCGTGTTTTACTATCGCACTTTACTGGTTCGCGTCTTTCATGAATGTCGCTGAATAATTGACTCCCGTGTGACAGCTTCGTGCTTTTATACCAGTTTTTTTTCCAATTCTCGAAGCTTCCGTCAGGTGTCGTTGGCTGTGTGTCTAGACTATTCGGGAAAGTTCTAGATCTTTAATTGCCTACATCTTGGAGTATACCGTTCCATCGGTGTATGTCTGGACTATACTGGAAGGTTCTAGATCTTTGATTATGGCTTTTTACATATTAGGGGACTGTTCGGGAAAGATCAATAGTGCGTGGTTGCCAGATCTATAACAATACTTTATTATTAAAACAATAAATTAATAAAAAGTTCAAATTTAAATTGAAGTTTTGTGCGTAAATATAAAAAAAAAGTAGGGAAGTTGCCAGAATTATATAAACTTTCTCCACAACATTAAGTGCTGAAACAAATCTAAAAACACCAAAATAATAGAATAATTATTAAATATGCCCTTGATCTGTAAACTGATTAAGGGATTATACGATTTTTTCTCTTCATGCTTTGTTTGCTGCCTATAATAAACAAAAGATGAAAAGAGACTTCATATGGGTGTTGCATTTGATATTTTAGAGACTGGACTAGATTTTTAGTGTGAGTCTCTGCTACCGCAAAGCATTGTTTCCGATGCACTTTTACCAAGTTTCAGGTTGAATTAATCATTTTCAATTCACCATTGGTGAAAGTCTAGAATAATGCACAAGATATTTCGTAGAACTTGATGCAATTACTTTTCATTCTTTACAAATATTGAGTTTCAGGAGAACGTTAGTTAAGTGTGTTGTTTTTCAAAAAAATAAACAAATAAATATTTGTACATAAATAAATAAAAAAAAGCTGAAATGGATAAACGGAGAAAGGAAACCACATTTGCGGAAAGAAAGATTATTATTAAGCTTGTTTGTGAAGGTAATACATATCGGGAAGTAGGAAAAATAGTTGGGAGATCATTTATTTATTTATTTATTTATCATAACAAGATATTTAGTTACATAATAATTAACTTATATTATTTTATTTAATTTAATGTAACTTAAGACAATTTAACTTACGTAACTTAATCTAACTAGTAAGATGGACACTGGTAGAAAGATGGTTATACAGGGTTTGGGATACTTTATAAAACAAAGCGCAGTCTTAGTTTGTATGTCAATTTACTCATTGGAGGTGTGTAGTGTACACTGAATTTGTTAAATACTCTACAACATCTGTTAATAGGCTCATTTTGTCCGTAAACTGTACTATGCGGATATTCCTTTAGTAGTCTTGAATGTCTCGTCAGCCTAACATTGTCATTGAGTCTGAATTTATCTGATATGTGATCTACCATAATATCGCCATTCAAAACATCTAAGGTAAAACAGGATGTGAGCATAGTTCTTCTAGAACTAAGAGGTAAAAGATTTAATATTTGGAGCCTAGTTGCGTACGGTGGAAGGTTCTCAAAGTCTCTAGGATCATACAAGTCCCTAATAGCAAAGAGAAGGAATTGCTTCTGTATTGACTCTATTCTGTTGCTATATAACTGGAAAGAGGGGTCCCAGATGGGACATGCATATTCCAGAAGAGGACGGACAAGGGAACAGAATAATGTTTTAGTGACCCATACATTCTTAAACTCTTTGGCTCTTCTCTTAATAAATCCAAGAAGTCTATTGGCTTTTGAGATTAATCGGTTGTAGTGAGATTTAAAGCACAGTTTATTGTCGAGTAGAATGCCGAGGTCCTCAATTTGATCCACACGATGTAGTTGAGATCCACTCAGGAAATAGTCATGTAGGTATGTGGATCTTTTATGTGAGAAGCTTATCACGTGGCATTTACCGACATTAAGCTCTAACTTGTTCTGACTACACCACTCATCTAGTGCAATAAGCTTGGATTGCAAAAATGCGGCATCAGCGGGTGAGGTAACAGTATGATAAATTTTCAGATCATCAGCGTACAACAGATGCGAGACATTTTTTAATACTTCAGATAGATCTGAGATGAAAATATTAAATAAGAGAGGTCCCAAGTGACTTCCTTGGGGTACCCCAGAGGACACTACGATTTCCTTGGATATAGAGCCTTGGAACTTGACAAATTGAGTTCTATTACTAAGATAGTATCTAATCCAGTCAAGAAGGGATCCTGTAACACCAATTTTTTTTAATTTTAAAATCAGGATGTTGTGATCAACTCGGTCGAAGGCTTTGCTAAAGTCAGTGTATACTGCGTCAATTTGATGCCCATTTTCCAGTGCGCAGAGTGTATCAGATACTAGAATCATGAGGTTAGTCATGGTTGAGCGCCCTTTTCTAAAACCGTGCTGCTGGTCATTAAGAATAGGGTTAATTATTTTGGTTAATTTGTCGCAGATAATTTTTTCGAATAATTTCGGTATAGCTGATAGAATAGCTATACCTCTATAGTTCTTCACATTTCGTTCGTCACCATTCTTATGGATGGGTGTGAGATGCGACGATTTCCAAGCCGATGGGAAAACTCCCAATGAGAGTGACTTGTTAAAGAGCCAGTATAAAGGTGTTGAGAGCTGAAGGGCACACTTCGATAAAAATAAGGGAGGAATAAGATCAGGACCTGGACCTTTTTTGACATCAATAGTTGTAAGAGTATTAAGCACCTCCTCAATGGTTAATGAAATATTTTCAACGAGTGGAGGAACCGAAATGTTGGGCTCCATTTCGGTCGAATCCGACTGTACTCCAAAAACGTCGGGAAAACGGTCAGCAAACATGTCGCAGATATCATGCTTGCAAGAAGATTGCGTGATTCCATTGGTCATGGTTACGGGATAACCCGAACTTTTACGTTTTGTGTTAACGAAGTCGAAAAATCTTCTTGGTTCTGTTATGATATCTTCACCGATTTTTTTTACATAACTTTCATATGCAGTCCGGGACTCAGAAGAGAACTCTGAAGCCAGCGTGTCATATTTTTTTTGGAGATTGGGGGAGATTGCACCCACTTTCTTAAGTTTTTTGAATAGTTTATTTCTTCTATTCCGCAGTGATCTGAGGTTTTTATCTAACCAGGGTTCTGATAATTTATCTTTTTGCTTTATTACAGGGACGTACTTGATAGCAATTTCAAAGATCACATCGTAGAATGCTGTTATGGCATTGTCAAGATCATTAGATGAGAACAGGGCTGTCCAGTCTATCGTGGACAATTCATTATTAATGCCATTGAAATCAGCATTACGGAAATCAAATACAATATTATTATTGTAAGAGTGAACAAAATTAGTGTGATCGTATGGTAGATCTACTATGATGGCAGAGTGATGTTGAGTATTAGAGAAAAGATTCTCAGCGTCAGAGGCATGGCCAACAATCACTTCATCATATGCGTCGGTAAAAATCATATCAAGCCATCTCCCATTTTAATTGGGTAAATTTACTACCTGATGTAAGTCGTTATTATACAGAGTGTCGATAATAGTTGTGTCAATATCAGACGTGAGATTCCCCGGTATAATAGTGTTATCCGAATGATTCGTGTGAAAAGAGATACTTGGGCGATTAAAATCGCCGAGAAGGAAAATATTGTCATTTTCTGCCAAAGAGCAGTAGACAGTATGAAAAATGCCAAGAATGTCGTGGTATTTTTGGTCTTCAGAGTTAGGCTGGATATATACAACACCAATGTAAACATATTTATTGATCAGTTTGATTCTGATAAATTTATGTTCAAAAAGTGTTGATGGTGTTGTGTTAACAATCTCGCTAGATAGAGATTTATGAACTGCAATCAGGACGCCTCCTCCTTTTGAAAGAACTGTTGTGCTGTAATTCCTGTCATTTCTGTATATGGTCCAGTCGTTGTCCAGAATTTCTTCATTTTAGAAGGAGTCGTTTAGCCCAGTTTCCGTAATAATTATGACATTAAAGTGACAAGATTTCGCGTCAATGAAGAGATTATTTATCTTCCCTCTAATGCCACCTGCGTTGTGGTAAAAAAAACGTAGGTTACTTTTTGAGTTAGGAACGAAAAAACCGATTTTGATCTTCCCGGCTTTTTTGCATATCAGAAATATGCTTCGAGGAAACATGGGAACCGTACGTCGCGAGATCCTTATGAACTTGGTCAGGAGAAAGATTGAACTGCTCGTGGAAGCGTGTGTAGATCAGCCGCAACGCTTTTAAATCCGTTGGAAGCCCTTCTTGTTGAATGAATAGCATCAGACTGGTTTTTGTTTTGCCGTTAATGCAGGTTGAATCAGATTTGTTGTGCATATACGCAAGATACAGCCGCACGTTGTCAAATATTCTGTGCTCTCTCAATCGTGATAATAAATATCTATTCTCCTCAGAATTTGCAGAGTTCATCGAGAGCTTTACGACTGGAGGAAAAAGTGGGTCAAGGAAAGGGGGGTTATTGTGACCAGCAACTGCAGATTTAAGATTTACGTTAGAAGACTTTGCATTTTTATCCTTAATATATGTTTTTGACGATGAAGGGTAAGGATTAATTGTTTCTCCACGCACGAAATTATTGTACGGACCAGAAGCTAGGGCAGGATTCGAAGTAAGGATTGGGGCTAAATTTGAGGTAGGAAGTGGAATCGAAGTGGGAACTGGGACTGGATTTGAATTAAGTAATGGATTCAAAATAGGATGGTTCTTTGAATGAGGCAAAGAATTTTTACCAGAGTTCATGCGATTAGTACTGGTTTTAGAGGTAGTGTTAGTATTAGGCTTTCGGGGCAAAGAATTGGGAGAAGTGTTTTTCTTACTTGTGTTTGTATCTATTTTATTCCTAGATTTATAGTTACTAATAATTTTTTGACTATTGTTATTCCTATTACTAATTTTTTGGCTATTATTTTTGTTATTTTGATTACTACAATTGTTATTACCATACTTATTGCGCTTCAAATTTGACTTCCAGTGGCTGATTTCCATGTTGTTCCATTTGAAGACGCCCGATTTCGTGCTGAAGAAGATCCAGTCATACTGCTTGGGCATGTACAGTTTGAAATTTGTGTACTTAATACCACTAGGTCTGCGGGTCAGTAGCTTCTCGCATTTACAGCCCGTTATAGAAAATTGATCTATAAGGGTTTTACACAGCCATGATTCATTCGAGTTCGGTGGAGCTCCCTTGACAAAATAAGTAAATGTGTCTGGCGATTTTTTCATTTCCTTATTAATACTGTTGAGCTTCTTGATTCTTGCATCCCAATCAGCTAGAGACCAAGTTGTGTTGAATTTGACCAGCGATGTCTTCGGTGTGTCAAGATCATTTTCCGGTAGATGTACTTTTGGCAGCGAGAACGGTTGAACAGGCGATAACGAAACTGTCTGAATATGAAGATTATTTTGCGAGAGCTGAGGTGAAGAGGGGTCTCGTAAAAACAAAACGGGTGATGGCCACTTCGCGTTCAAAATCAACAAGTTTTGTTGCTAAATCGTCTGGCTGCCTGATTTCGAATCCAGAAGTGTGACGTAGTTGATTTGACACGGTCACAAGAGATTTGTCGGCATTGGCAACAAGCACCTTAATTGACTTGACTTCGTCATAAATGTTGTTGAGCTTGGATATAACAGCATGCCCGTCCGGAAGCGAGACGTTGTCTGTTAACATCGCAGAGATGTTGTCCGATAAACTATTTATTATCGTCGTCAATTTTGAATCAGATTGCGTCCACTTCTTCTGCAATTTGGATGAGTCGTGTTGTATTAAATTGCAACATGAGTGTAGCTTGTCCAGTTGAGATCCGTAATCACGAAATTCTTCGATACAATCGCTAAGGTTCGATATAGTATCATTCAGGCTATTAACTTTATTTGCTATGAAAGAACAAACACTTTTTAGATCTTCTAAAGCAGTGTTGTTCGAGTCAATCCGCGATGAAGTAATATTAAGCAATCTCAGAACGTGACACGGTTTAATAGCACTACACTCGGTGCATGTATAACTACTTGAATTTTTCGGGATCCGAGAAGATGTGACACAACCAATATGGAAGCTATGCTCACAAATTCCATCACATGTGATACGATTGTCATTGTTCAGAATCTTCGCGCAAACACCACATAACTCAAAGGATGATGATGAAGAAGACATATCGCAATTCAAATTTAGAGTCTCTGGGTTAGGGAAACACAACGTATTTAGATAAATTAGGTCAAGTTTTTCACTCAAGTAATTAAAAAGAGTCCAATGTTATTATTTTATATGCAATCGTTTAATAAAAGTCATCGAAATCGAATAGAAGAACTAGGTCAAGTTTGCAGAAATGATTTCCGATAGTTCACTGTTATGCAATTACTTTAATTTAATTTTATCAGTCAATAACTGCAGAGTCAACCAAAACGCACAGGTAAGCGGCAGACAAAACAAGTTATAACAATACTATTATATATAATATATATATTAAAAAAAACAAGCACAAGACGACCGAAAAAAAATGGAACGTAATAATTGATCGCTATAGGCAAATAATTATTATTTCGCGGAGCTAAATGGAAACACGACTGTACTGTAAGGCGGTCAATTGATTTTATTCGAATTTTCTTCAGTAAGAACTATAGTCAACAAATGGAAAAATTACGGAACTTTAATTAATAAAACGGGACGAAAAAAGTTACTGTCAGTTAAAGATGAGCAATACATTCGACGGGAAATAGAAAAATATCCAAAGAAGCCGATTAATAATTTGAGGGCTGAAGTTTCTCATATGATCCAAAAACCGATATACAAGGAAACTATTAGAAGAACATTGTGAAACCATGGTTTAAATGGAAGAATAGCCCGTAAAAAGCCATTTATATCAGAAGCAAATAGAAAAAAACGGTTAGAGTTTGCGAAAACTTACGTAAATGAGGGTCCAGATTTTCTGGAAAAAACATAATATTCAGTGATGAAAGTAAGTTCAACCTACTTGGCTCTAATGGCAGACAAATAGTTTGGAGGAAAGCGAATACCGTGCTAAAGAAAGAAAATTTGTGCGGAACCGTAAAACATGGAGGAGGTAATGTGATGGTTTGGGGCTGCATGTCTGCAGGAGGAGTCGGCAACATGAAATTTATTGAGACCACTATGGACAAATTGAAAAACCTCAATATCCTGAAAAGGAGTTTAAAATCAAGTGCTATTAAATTAGGACTATCGGATGTGTTTTGGTTTCAACAAGATAATGATCCAAAGCACACCGCATATATTGTAAAGATGTCGTTGCTTTATAATACGCCGAAACAATTAAAAACTCCGCATTAGTTACCAGACCGTAACCCGATTGAACATTTGTGGTCAGTGCTTGAGCAACAAATCCGAAAATTTTCAATTGCGAATAAATCCAAGCTGAAGTCAATAATAACAAGGGAATGGCAAAATATTAGCCCAACCGTAACAAAAAAGTTAGCGAAAAGTATGCCTAGAAGACTAACACCAGTAATCAAAGCCAAAGGATATCCAACCAACTACTAATAATAAATTATTTTATATTTTTCTAGTGATCTTGAAGTTTGTGCCTTTAATTTTGTGCTTTGAATTTCTTTTTAAGTTTTTCTTTTGTTACTTAATTCCTTTCATTTTTGTAGTTTTAGTCTAGTCAATTTAATAAAAAATAACAAAATTTGTGATACTAAAGTGACATTAGTTTATATATGATTAAGAGTTTTCATATTTATTGCTTGTGCCTTCAATTTTGTGACTATGTGTAAGTATTAAGTGCAAGAAAGTAAATTTTTTAATTATAGTAAAATCATGCTATTATATCAAATAGCAGAACATTTTATGAGTACAAAAAAAGAATTTCAATTACAAAAATATTAATTATAAAACAAGTTATAATTAGAAAAAAAGGAATTTATATTCGTTTGATAATAAAAACAATAATTAGTAGAAGTTAAAGCAAAATAATTTCAATTCGAAAAATATTAACTAAGGTAAAGTCAGTCCTACAATGACATTTTCTTCGATATTTTTACACATCCCATAGCTTTATCGCTATCAACCAGGGTCACTGCTAATCCTTTTTTGCCTGTAATTATTACTTGATTTAATGTTTTTAAAAATTTGTAATGTATTCAAAATTCTTACCAAAACGTCCGGATCTATTCGATGCAAGTACGCATCGCAGTCCACAAGTTAACTTCTTCAACATCGATTCCTTGAAAGTAGGAAATGCTTATTTCCAAAAATATCTAAAATAATTAGTATTACAATTTATTACCTCTTGGAAGCACATTCGTAGTTATCTAGAACTTTTCTGATCCTGTTCCAGTTGAGCTAGACGTTGTACTATTGCTAAGTGAGTAAACAGAACTGCCACAATGCACAATGAGCAAGCCATTCTTGTATTCTTAAGGTCTGTGTATAAATCGGAAAGATTATTGAATTAAGGCTACAATTGTACAGTTACTTATAGTAAATTTATATTCTATACGATCGTCTTTTCCATAAATGTAATTTATTGAATTTAATTTATTTCTTTAATTATTTAAGAATTCATCGATACATGCGAACCCACGGCGAAGGCTTTAAGTACTGGTCGGCAGTATTTTTTTTTTTTTTTTAATTGAAATTTTTGATTTTTGTACACAATTGCGCTACAGCCCAAATCGGACCTTGGCCTACTGATATTCAGGTTCCTTAACATTTTTCATTACTTATTGTGGAAAGCTTGTTAGCCCTTCGCACAACCCTTTTTCTACGAATTTTTAATTTTCTTAGATTGGGATGACCAAGGTATACCCAAGCAGGCAATGTGCCGAAATTATATGTTACGCCGGCCGGGACTTGAACTCACGACCTTCGCATTACAAGACCAACATACTACCTACTAGGCTATACCCTAGCTACACTGCAGAGTAAACTTCCAAAAATAATAACCGCCAAACTATAACTGCAATTTGGCTGAAAATTTTACAAGCATGATTACCAATTTAGTTAAATATTAAAAAAAAAAATTTTTGAGAAAATTCAAAGTGGCTGTTAATTTTATTTTTTTTTTTTTTTAATTTGTGTTTTTGGGCCTGGGAGCGCGGACCGAGGTGGTGAAATAGAAAGTCAGTTTTTAAAATAAATAACAACTTTATTAACTATGTCGTCGACGCGTTGTCGTAACTGAACTCCAATAATGTATTCGGGAAACTCTTAACTCAAACTGCTCCTGAGACTGAGGTCGAAAGGCCAGCGCGACTGCCTATTAATCCCCGTCTTTCTGCTGACGCTGCGGCGTGTCTGGCAGCGTACTTCGGATCCACTTGTGCGCGATCAGTATATCTGGTGATATGGAAAAGAGGACGATTTGCTTGTGCGCGATAAGCAATGTCTACGTTTGATGTCAATGACGCTGGAATGTGTCGACGACGTCGTATCGCCACATGTTCAATTTTATTTTGTAATTTTTTTCTTTTTTTTGCAACTCTATGTCCTTAACTTCATTTCGAAGTTTCGATTAAGGTGGAAATTTTTATACTTTTGAAGCAGCATTTAATTTAGAGAATCCAAAATATGCCATATTTTGGCCGATTAGTTAATTTCTTTGTGTTTTCTGGTTCAAAAATTTTAAATTTTAACTTGGAGAAATTAAGGTATGTGCCTGTAATTTGAAATCAAATGAAAACCCCAAGAACTGGATAGAAATCACAGACGAGGACATTAAGGAACGTTAAAGTCAGGGAGGCGCCTCAAATTCCTTCATATCAAAAAGCGTCTCAATTTCTTTTGGACCAAAAAGCGTCTCAATTTCTTTTGGACCAAAAAACGTCTCCAGCCTGGTTACAAACCTACTTCGCCGCGCCGCCCTTATACATATATATATGTAAATTATTTTACTTTTGGGAATCAGGTGTTATACATATAGTAAACAGTACTCGCCACAAATAGGCTTCTTCTAAATAAAACATAATTTTAAAATAGGATGTTATATGCAATTGGAAGTAAGTGCTTTCCAAGAAAAAAACAATACTTGCTTACGATAACATATTTGTATACACTAGATTGGGGTTCCAATAGAAGCTAAGCAGTGCATTCTGTGAGTTTTGTTGTGGAACTTTGGAAATTAAATGTTATAGCGAAAAAATATATATATATAAGTTACTATGAAGAGATAGTGGTTTGAGCATCGACTATGGATTACACTAACAAAAACCACAAGGACATTCGCTCATCTCCGACCCTAGAATTTTTTTCCTGTGGCTCGATAACCGCGAAAGTTCGCCTAACGAAAAAAGGACGACACCAACCTCTCAGAGGGAGGCAGAGAAAATAAACCGCGGCTAAATAAAAGAAAAAACCATTTTGTCTGTTGCATATGCAGAAGCCGGAGGATGCTTTTGGGGTGTGCTTGCTGGTATAGGGAGAAGGCCTTGCCGAGGTTTGAAATTGTTTTGTACGTGGCACGTGGTTCTTTGCCCTACGGAAGGTGTTTTGGTCGTTTTGTTGTCAAATTTTTTTCCTACAGTTTCTGATTGATCGGCTTTTGCCGAGTGGGCATTTACGTCGGGCGAGTATTACGACGAGAGGTGTCAGTGATGTATTTGAAGGTTACATGTGTCCTCTGGGAGGTTACTTGGTTCAGAAGATTATCAGAGGGTTGGTTTTTCGCTTCGAGATTTTCCATGCGGGCATCCTTAAATACTAATTAGATAGGAATGCATCTCTTCTGGAGCTTTTCAAATAGGGAAAAAAGAAAGGAGTGCCGCGTATGAACGAGAAGGTGACTTTAAATTGAGCTTTAATGGGCGATTTTGCTATTCACAGGCAAAATTTTATGTTGCTGGACTTTTTCGACCTCGCTGCTGAATATAGCAAAATACCAGCTTATGTACGATACTTGGCAAGTCCGTTAATGTACGTGCCGGGGCAACTCTTTTATGAAATAATGTTGATCCCTGGACTAGCGAGTGGACTTGAACAGCTCCGCAGGATTGACGGGAGTTTTGCAACCGGACTTTGTCTATGTGTAAGTTTATGCATTTTGTGTTTTGTTAACAGAAATGAACAAAAATTCGGTGTGCATGCATTTTACCACCGGAACATGTCCTAGGCGGATGCTCCACCGATTGACCCTCTCTCCATTATTTTTTGGTGTATTGATCCATTGACCTGGCAAAGCATTTTCCGTTCGGCCGTCCGCCTAATATTGATGAGTGGTTGCTGCTATTTTCGGAATTATAATATAAAACCGGTATCTAGGATGATTCTAGGATTTCATCATGGAAACAGTGAAATGTCGGAACAAAATGGAAGTGAGATCAATTCGTCGTTGTATTATGGTAAAGCAAACGAAATTCAATGCGACAGAGATGCAGTGAAAAGAAAAGTTCGAAAATTGAGATTGTAGTTTAATTTATTTTTTTTTTTCCTTTTTTTCATCTCAATCTATTATTTATATTATTCTTACCGGGCCTTGGCCTCCTGACTTTTAGGTTCCTTAAAATTTTTATTGGTTATTATGGGAGGTTTGTTAGCTCTTCGCACAACCCTACGAATTTTCATGTTCGTACATTGAAGAAGAAGAAAGGGGGAGGAAAAGTGAAAGCTAAAAAAGAAGCTCTCTAATTATAAACGGTGCATTTTTACAAATCGTTTATTTCATTATTATAATTTATCTAAATGAACTTATTATGACCGATGTTGTATAGTTCGTATTTTTTTAATGTGTTTTTGCTCATTTCCTAAATTCAAAATATTTTTAATACTTTCTTCTCTTTTTGAGCGTACAAATATAAAATTTTACATATTAATTCATGATGTAAATATTGATTTGTTTTTATTTTAAATCTTTTAACTAAAAAAACATTGCTTTTCGGTTGGCAGGTTTTTTTTTAATTTTTAATGAATAATGGAGTGGTGAAAATAGACGATAATTTTAACTACGTTATTTTTGATTTTTGTGCATTTTGTTCTGATGATAGGCCAAATTTATAATTTCATATTGTATTTTTTTTTTCTACTTTTAATAGCCACAGCGAGAAATTTTGAATTTTATAAATAATCTGAAGCTATAAACTTCAATTCTATGATTAAAAATAAAAATAAAAAGAAATGTTGACTTAAATATTTCATCATCATCATCAATGGCGCGACAGCCCAAATCGGGCCTTGGCCTCCTGAAGTCGTCGCCTCCAATCGTCTCAATCTAAAGACCGCGTCCTCCAGCTGCTAATTTTTAAGATGGCTTTGCTATATTCATCAACCGAGTCTTCCCATCGCTTGCGTGGCTTGCCTACTGGCCGATTACTACTCTCTTTGCCTTTCAGAGCACGTTTGGGAATTCTTCTGTCTTCCATTCGCTCTACATGGCCAGCCCACTGCAGTTTTCGTAGCTTGATGAATGTTGAAGCTTCTGGCTCGTCGTAGAGTTGATACAACTCATGGTTGTATCTTATTCGCCATTCCGTTCCTTCCTTCACAGGTCCCAAAATTCTTCGGAGGACCTTTCTTTCAAATGCGTTAACTGCTTTTTTGGAAGTTCGCGTTAATGTCCGTGTCTCGTTGCTATAACAGAGCACAGGTCGTATAATAGTTTTATATATCCGCAGCTTATTGGTCCTGTGCACTTTCTTGGATTTCATTAGTAGTACCGAATAATACGTCTTATTTGCTAGTATTATACGTCGTTTGATTTCGTCTGTTTCATTACCGTCATTTGTTAGATTAGCCCCTAGATATATGAAATTGTCCACACTCTCCAAATTATATTCCGCAATTGTTATGTTTTGTCTAATAGGCGCTCTCCTTCTTGTTTGCGTCATTGCTTTTGTTTTGTTTTCATTAATGCGCAACCCGACTTATTTTGCGGCGGAGTCAAGATTGACAAATACCTCCTTAGCACTAAGGAAGGATTTTGCTAGGATGTTCATGTCGTCAGTTCAGTTGGGTGGACTTGAATAGTAGTGTACCGTTGGTGTCGACTGAGATTTTTCGGACGACATACTCTAGTGCCAAGTTGAAAAGCATAGAGGCTAGACCATCTCCCTGCTTTAAACCACATTCCGTTCGAAAGCTGGTTGTGGAATCGGCATTTCTCAAGCACCTGTTTCACCGAGAATATCTGGTCTGTTGTAGATCGTCCGGTTCTGAATCCGCCTTGGTATTCGCCAAATATTTGATTAGTATAGGGCTTAAGACGACGCTCAATTATTTTTGTCAGTATTTTATAGGACGTACACAACAATGATATTCCTCTGTAATTCTCACAGCACAGTTTGTCTCCTTTCTTGTAAATTGGACATATGTATAATGCTTTTCGCCAATCGTCGGGTCTGATTTCCTCTGTCCACATTTTGCATATCATGCTGTGCAGTATTTCAGCGACACAATTTCCGTCGTTTTTCAGAAGTTCAACTGGTATTTCGTCAATTCCCGGCGCTTTGTTTAGTTTTTGGTCACATAGGGCTGCTTTGATTTCAGCAAGCGTGGGTAGTGGCGATGATGGTTCATCTTCGTCAGTTGAGGCTTCAATTGAAATGTTGTCTGTTCTGATCGGTGCTAATGGGGTGGTATTGAGAAGATGTTCAAAGTAGGAAGCCCATCTTGTTTTGATGTCTTGTGCGTCGCTGATAATGTTGCCCTCTGCGTCTTGGCAGAGACTGGTTTTTGGCTTATATCCCTTTTTTAAGTCTTTTACTATTGCGTATGCGTCCCGCGTTTTATTTGTTCTCATGTCGTCGTCCATTTTTTGTATTTTGTCATTATGGTACTTCCTTTGTTTTCGTCTGCAGGTCTTTTTCGCATATCGCCTAAGCTCGTCATATCTTTCTTTTTTGGCTCGTGTTGGTCGTTCAGTAAAAATTTTGTAAATATTTCGTAATAGTTGTTTATGTGTGCACATAATTTCCATTTGAAAAATAAAATAAAATTTCATACTTTATTATTAATAATTTGTAACCATTAAGTGCTTTCACGAATGACCTTAAAAATCTACTGTACAAAAATCTTTTACGATATTAAGAGCTTTCATTTCTCTTTATTTAATAATAATAGCACTAATATTGTGGGTGGTTTTTTTTTCGAGATAACATTGAAAATGGTTTACTAATGTTTTAGTACGGTAGTTGGCAGACCACGCAATCTGATTTTACTTTATTATTATAATAATAAAGTATTGTGATCGACACAAGAAAAAAAAAATTTGCTACCCTGAAATTTTTTTTTTTCGCGTTTCATGAGTAAATTAGCCTAAAAATGAAAAAAAAAAAAAAATTGTCTGTCTGTACGCCGTCCGCCGTACGCCGTACGCCGACTTGTACGCTCAGCGCACATTAACTCCCAAGCCCTTCAAGATAGAAAGTTCATTTTTGGGGGGATTGTAGATAGTTGCGGATCTCAGACGGATACTCATTTTGGGGGGTGTACGGGTTCAATGGGAGGCGGGGGGAGCGCTTAAACCGAAAAATACGAATTCAAATATCTCAACCATGGTAACAGCTAGGCGGCTAAAACTCAACATACATATAGAAAGGTTTGTGGGACAACTTATCAAAATAATTTAATTTTTTTATCCATTGGGGTGGGAAAAGGGGGGCTAAGAACCAATTGTCAGCCGAATTTTTTTTTCAAATGATTATATCTTCGAAATTACTTATCATAAAAAAATCATATTTAGAGACCGTTAAGGTGGCATATAGTTTCATCCGAACCAGCTCAGAAAGCGGCTAATTATTGTAAGGGGGAGGGTCAGGAGGGGTGCAAAGAAAAACACTTAAAAATTTATATCTCAACTATCTCTAAAGCTATGTAATTGAAACTTAAAACTTATATTAAGCAATACTAGGCAAATATAAAAAAAATATAACATGTTGAAATAATAGTAGTGGGGGAAAATTGGGAGCATTTCAAAAATGGCGCACTTTTCAAAACTACAAATCCTTATATCTCAAAAAATAGTACAGACATCAAATCAAAAATTTGTCAGATTGTAGAACTACATAATGGTTAATTTTTGTAAAAATTTTAAGTTGGGAGGTGTAAGGGGAGGGAGGTAATAAGCAAAAGTATCGAAAACTTTGAGTGCTTTTCTTAGGGCTCTGGTAAAAGATACAAAGTTAAAATTTTGCATGTGAATACTTATATTTAATCCACATAGAAAAATAATAATAACTTGATCCATATTTATTATAAACCGACCCCCCGGTCTAACGTGCACAAGGTGTTTCATGTGCATTGAAAAAAACACATAAACTGCAAATTTTTGAGTGAAATTTTAAGGTAGAAGCTTGAAAAATTGCGAAATACATTTAAAAAAAATCCCTAAATATACGAATAATTAACTGGTCGGAAACCTTTAATACTTCTACCCCCTCCCATACAAAATTATTTTTTCGACCATTTTCAAGAAATCAATTATCACCTAACTATTAAAAGCTATCAATTTGAAATTTTGCACAACAACTAACAAAAATAATTAAAATGAAATTGCGTTAAAAGTTTTAAAATCGCGCTTGCCCTTCTACCCCCTCCCATACAAAAGTACGATTTCGACTAATTTCATTAAATCAACTAATAACCAACAAATTAAAAGCTACAAACTTGAAATTTTGTACAAGCATTTTACAATAAAAATAAAAGAAAATTGCATTACAAGTTTTACGATTCCCCTACCTTCTCTACCCCCTCCCATACAAAATTATTTTTTCGAGCATTCTTAAGAAATCAGTTATCAGCTAACTCTTAAAAGCTATCAATTTCAAATTTGGCATAAGAACTTAAAAAATAATTCAAATGAAGTTGCTTTAAAAGTTTTGAAATCGCGTTTGCGCTTCTACCCCCTCCCATACAAAACTATGATTTCGACCAATTTCATTAAATCAACTAATAACCAAAAAACTAAAAGCTACGAACTTGAAATTCTATACAAGCACCTTACAAGAGACGCGAAATAAAACTGCGTATCAAATTTTACGATTCCCCTATATTCTCTACCCCCTCCCATACAAATGTTCGGTTTCATGAATGCAAAATACACCGAATTTTATGAAAATTCTATGCAACTTCGTCTATGAAACACATTCTATACAGAGAATATTGGACGTGATTCAAGCAATTAATTTAAAAGCTATTAACATCCACCCACCCTTACTATTACCCCTACTCCTCCCCTCATAAAACCCAAACTTACAGAAACGAATGAAATATTGTTAACAGTCCTGCCCAAGAACTCCCTTTCACTTAGCCTACCCTTACCACTCTAACCTGCATATTGACTTTCCACTCATCCGCAACTTGTCCCAAGAATAATACAGTTTCGCCCTACTTGTTTGCAGTTTATTTTTTATAATGAGATGAAAGGAATCGATTCGTTTAGATTAGTGAAATATTAAATATATTTTTTTTAAGTTGATTAAAAAAAATCACTACTTTCGTTCGTATATGTTTTCATTGTCGATAATTGTTCATCAACTGTTTCATGATTTTAAATAGTGAACCAATATCCCTAAGGTAAGCCGCAGATTATGCCTTGTTGGCCAGATCTTTAATGGCTCTTCTCTTGTCGCGTCTAACAGCCTTTTTATGCTGTATATGAGCATCGCGGTAGTTCTGTCTCAGGTGGGGCGTTCGTGGGTTGACATCGGGTTGAGAGATGATTACCAATTTGGCTTTTTCCGATCACCAACCTTGTCCCATGTGTCTTGCGACATCCAGGGTCTCTCACCACTTTGCACATATCCCACAGATTCTTCAGCACTAGTTAGAAAAGTGTTTCTGGTTGCCTCCCAATTAGCGTTCAGTGTGTGGATTTCATATTCGCCTAATGTGTATGACTTTTCGCATAGAATGGTGGTGTACTCGCGCTTTGTGTTGGGGTCTCCAATTCTATACACATTAAGCTTGCGCATAATTTGAAGAATTTCTAGTCGTCGGGTAGCTGCTGCGCACAATCTCAAGCAGGCAGTCATCAAGTGGTGATCGCTCCCCACGTCAGTTGCACGCTTCGCTCGCACATCGAGGAGATATCTTGTCCATCGGCGATTTATAGCCAAATTTTCGGTCTCGTTCTGAGTACCTCCATCAGAGGAAACCTCAAATGTTTTATGGTGACAATTGTTTGGAAAAAGGGTCCCTCCGGTGACCATTTACCGGGCACTACAAAACTCCACAAATAATTCGCCGTTTTCGGGTCTCTTAATCAAAGGTCGTGACGCGTCACCATACTTTCCCATGACGTGTGTTGTCAGAGCCTACCTGGGCGCTCATATCTCCTCAGATGATAATAATATCACCTCTTGGAACACGATCGAAGGTGGCACTCAGTTGGCTATAAAGTTCCTCTTTTGTCACCAGGTGTTGTGGTATTAATTAGTGCGTAGCACTGCAGAATTGTGACATTTCTGACACTGGTCCTGAGCCTGACGTCGACAATCCTATTCGAAATTGGTTGCCAGCTGATGAGACTATTTCTTGTTCTCCATGTAAGGACGACTACTACGCCATTTTTGGCTTCATGAATGGAATGGTATGTCGGGGTTGATTCTTCTCCTGATCTTGTCCACCTGACCTCGCTCTAATCCAAGACTTGGATATTATACTTACTTACTTAATTACGATGGTGCAACAGCCCAAAGCGGACCTTGGTCTCCTAATTTGGATATTATAATTATTTCACGGTCGATCAATGATTGGCGGTGCATGGACCGAGTGACTCCAGCCCTTCCCCGTCATTCAATGTTCGAGGGTTCCAGAAGCCAATCATAGTCCGTTTTCTAATACCAAAAGTCTTTACTGTAGAATCCGTCCGTATCCGAGGCGTTCTATCCATTTCTCGTATTAGTTAGGTTTCATTCGGTTTCAATAGCTCATCATATACCACAAAAATTTTTTCTATTCCACCGCCATGCCGGTTCTCGACGTCAAATTCACCACTCTTAAAGCGCTGAAACCACTCACGATACGTTTTTTCACTAATAGCACCGTCACCATAAGCTTCAACAATCATTTGTCGCGTCTCATCCGCAATTTTTTTTTAATTGAAGGCAAAAAGCTAAACTTGTCGCAAATGATGCTCATTTGGCTTAACCTTCTACATATTCGTGCACAAAAAAGTATATGACACCGACCAAACTTCACAAATCTATTGATGAGTAGTTGCTGACAGATGCCTATGTTTACCATGTGATGTTTCTGATCTGACATTGTTGATCAGCATTTACTGCTGAGGAAACGGCGGGTTTCAATTTGTACTCCCGATACATATGGGCATAATTGTGAACTACTTGAAAATATTCAAATATTCGTACTGTGCCGAATTGAATACTCTCAAAGAAATTCGGAAAAGTGATATTTTACTAAAAGGACGAAATTGGGGCAAATGAAATTCAGGAAACATTGCCAACCAGGTGACTTAAATTTGTTAAATTTAATACAATTAAAAATAGGGAATCAGAATTTCAGCCTTTTTTGAACTTCTACTGATGATTTTTCTCTAATGTGATATGATATTAACTGATTAAGAAGACTAAAAAAATCCTTTGTCGATTTACTCCATACTCGTACTTACACAGAATTTTGAATAAAATAAATGCTCGCAAGTGAATATATCAACCTCATTATAATACACGACATCACTTCAACCGTAGCTAATCCTAAGAAAGAATCTTAATACCAAAATAAATGAAATTTTTCTCTTTTGTAAGTCGCTAATCTCGAAGTTAATATAATTCAGAAAGAAATAATTCTAAACGCACATATCATAAATCTTTTAAATAAAACAATTTTCGACGTAGAAAAACGTACAAATGGGAAATCACGAAATCTTCCAAATATATTCTAGATACCAACGTTTGCGTAAACACGCAAATTATGTACTAAAAGCCGAATTTTTTTTGTTCTTGCGAATGCAAAAATCGCGTGAATTTTGAATGTATTTCATCATTTTCATTGTTTTAATGACCGAATTTCATACACATTTCGGAGAAATAGTCACAGCCGCAGTACGAAACTGGAAAGTAAAAGGCTATGGTGGCGTGTACGGAAAATTGACCACCATGGTCGGCGGCGAGTACCTATAAGGATAATATCTGTCCACCTACTATATACCCCCCGTTCATTTAATGTCACTCATACCGCCCATGTTAAAGCTTTGTTCAGTAAAAACGGTTGACTCGACGAAAAATCCTTTTTACGAATTTCGCAATATTTTGCTTTAATGTACTGCGCTGCATAAACCGACCCATACCGTTCCATTCGTTAGTATAACTATTACGGACGCGATGGGCTCTGCTCATTTTATCATGCTATTTATGCAACTTTGTTGGGCTTCGAACGTATTTTGCATTAAATTTCAAGCAAATAATATTATTCGAATCTGTGCCCAGAAATCATTTCATAAATGTATGTGTGTGTGTCGGGAAATCCATATATGTCCATGTTCACGTGCAAATAAATCACCTACCAAAGTGCTTCTGATAATCACCATAATGATGTTTACTCGTATCAACGTTGTCGTGAAGCGGAACTATGACCAGAATAAAGCGTAGGTTGACAAAAATGATATCAACGAAAATTACAAAATTTTAATACATCGACATAATATAATAATGCCCAGCGGGAAGATTTCAAACTCTTTGCACAGGGTGCCTTATAAAGCGCTTGACATTTGGAAAATACCAAGTCCTTCTGAGCAAAACGCTCAAAAATTACTTCAAAAAATGTTAGGGGAAAGTGCATATCTCGGTTTCTTACTTTTATCGCGGTTTATAGTAGTAACACACTTTTAACGGACTTAAGATTTAAAAGATGGGTGAAGATGATTACCGCGGCCGCTTTACGATTTTTTGTGCGAGTTAGGGTATAGTCTAGTGGGTAGCGTTTGGTTTACAATGCGAAGGTCGGGATTTCAAATCACGGTTTAAGTACAAATTCAGCATACTACTTGTATCTTGGCTCCCTTAATCTGCGAAAATGATAATTCGTAGAAAAAGGATAGTGTGAAAGTCTAACAACCGTTTCTCAATACGTAATGAAAATGGCACGGAATGGTCAGGAGGCTAATGTGCCATAGTGCCATTGAAGAAGAAGGACGGTCATACGCTTTTAACTAACCTAACCGTTGGGTGACGATGGCTCAGTGGTTAACGTGGGCGCTTCGCGATTTTAGATCTACTTCTCTCTCAAAGCGATCGGATGCGTAGCTATCATCTTTCACAAGATAAAGTAACAATTCACTGCGAAACTTAGAGTCTTCTCGAATTCGCGAAACGGAGTGTTACTCCTCAAAACGTAGTGACTAAGGTCCTATTACTATTTACTATAGGAGAAGCTCAAACAAACCCGGCACAACCCAGGGTCTGGCGCAATAAACTTAAGCGAAAAACTTTGCAGAAGCACTTCCCTCATCTAACAAACCAGGCATGATGTGAAAAATTCGCTTCCTCGCTTTAAAATAATTATGAAAGCTGGTGGCGATACTGGAGAAGAGTACAAATCCCTGAACCAGTACAACCCATTCCAAATAGCCAAAGGGATTAAATATGGGTACAAAATTGAAAATGACACGATCTCCGTAATTGTAGGTATGTACCCGACCCTTCACCATTCGCAAGGCCGCATACACTCCAGGACTACCATTGGTCTTACCCAACAGGAGCTAGAAAAAGAGCTGGCGGAACAAGGTGACAAGGGACATCAAAGCATCTACGGGTGCTATAATTTTATCATTCGAATACATCATACGCCCCGAGTACAACAGTCTGGGATGGGAAAGGGTACACGTCGACGAATACATCTCCAATCGGATGAGATGCGACAACTATCAGGAGTTGGGTCACACTAAGAAGTGGTGTAAAAAACCTTCTTGATATTATGCGTTGTCAGCCTGAGCAACCTGATATTAACTCCGTTACCAAGTGCCTCAATTTTCCTTCCAACGACCACAAGGTTTATGACTAAAGCTGTCCGTCGTTTCTCAAGCACAATTCTTTGAATAAAATCATCACTAACAGACGTGTCTCAGCCAAAGCTGCATGGGCCATCTTTAGAGATCATCCAGAAACTACACGATTCTGCCCTTCCAAAAAAGAACGAGAACCTTTTATGCCGATAAAATTGAAAATGTTAAACTAAACGAAGCGCCCGAGACAAAAAAAATATTTTCATATCTTTAAGAGCAACCCAACGTTTGCCAACGGATCTCTTTACAACGTGTCAAGAAATACGTGCAAGTTCATTTTGAAAAGTGCTAAGTTTCAACACGACCAAAATCTTCGACGAAAAATTCTCGAAACACCAAATGGCTTGATATCTTTTTGGTCATTTGTTAAAACGGTCAACAGCAACCATGTAAAATCTTCTACACCACCTCTTCTAGATGAGGACCGAATTGTAGTCCATCCTGTTGAGAAAGACGATCTTCTTGCAGCAAGTTTTGCACGAAACTCTAAGCTGTCAGCGACAAACCAGTCTCCCCTGCTTGTAGTACCATCTGGATTTCGTCTACCTGAGATTTATTTTCACACACGACTTATCACCGGAAAACTCCGCTAAATTCAGAATCACTTCAAAAAACCGCACCAACTGCAACGAAAACAGCATCATCAGCACAAATATTAACCTCTCTAACCACTTTAACAAAACAACTAATCACACCCGAATAAACTTCTCTAACTAATTCAACAAAAAAATTTACCACTGACAACGAAATTATACTGAAAGACAACATTACAGAGCTTAAACGTAACTCAGCAAAGAAAAAAGCACACCATGTACAAAATTATACTAAAGACACAACTGCCATCACAAAATCCCAACTCTTCCTCATCAAACACACAAATCACCTCAACGAAACAAACAAATCTCCAGTTCACATGCCACCGATCCACCGACCTTACCCCATAAAAGCATCAAATATCAATCTCGAATCCAATTATAGCTCTCCCTTACTTTCTCATCCTACAATGGAACGTTCAAGGATACGTTAACAATAAACATGCCCTTGAGCGTCTTATATCCGTTTACAATCCAGATATAATCGCCCTCCAAGAGCCAAAAATATTCAATCCAACGCCCAACTCTTTCATATCCCACAATATAAATCGTTTTACCACAACAAACCATATACTAGTAACCGAGGTGAAATTGACTTTCTGGTCAAAACTACTATTCCCATCCTTCCCACAACCACAGCTTCAACCTCTGGGCTCCTACACTTCACGATCACCATCCCCTCCCAACCCCCCCATCCATATAACTAACATCTATTATACAACGAGATATGCGTAAGTATCACACCTGAAATACTCGATCAAGTACCAAAAGGGAACACACCACCTAGTGCTGATTGAACTTAATGTGGCGTATGTTTTAGGGGGGTCTTCGTAAAGAGTTCATACTGGCAGTATCTACGAGAACTTTTTTGATGATCGAGGTCTAGTTGTTCTAAACGACGGTTCACTTACCCACTTCACAACGAATAATACGATGACCGCTCCGTTGCCACTTTTGACATTGCCATCCTCCTCGACCCAACACCCAACACTAAAGAGTAGTGACCATTCACCCATTTTTATCACCATATCTGAAATGATGCATCCAAACTCATCCATCTCAAATACCAATTTTTTTTTAAGGCACCGATTATAATTTAGGAGGTCACCCGTTAATGCATTGCACAGTTATGTCGGTATAGGAAGAGCATGAAATTTGGTAGTGTTATGGGAATTTCGGGAGATACCCCGATTTAAAGAAAACTTGGCCAACTGGGACCTCTTTGAATCGATTGCCCAACACCTTTCTTACCAATCCACACAATCCGCCGATCCCAATCAAGAAGCGGCCAAACTTAAAAGAATACTTCGATCTGCTGCCTCTTTGTCTATACCTATGTCTCACCCAGGCCAAATTTCACGTAAAAGACCCACCTGGTTAACTCTCCGTGTTGCAGAACTCATTCAATCTTAGAATGCTTGCTGGAGACA
Organism: Chorisops tibialis; assembly: GCA_963669355.1. Classification (NCBI taxonomy): domain Eukaryota; kingdom Metazoa; phylum Arthropoda; class Insecta; order Diptera; family Stratiomyidae; genus Chorisops; species Chorisops tibialis. The sequence goes on along the minus strand of OY770262.1, from coordinate 79,782,809 downwards.
GTTTAAGCGATCTCCCACTCTCTCCAACGCCATTGCTTACCACAAGTCACAATCTTTACTACGACGGGAATCTAAATTCGTCAAACGTTTCTCCTGGGAAACATTCGTTAGCTACTTAGACCCTAAACTCGACTCCCGCAGCCTCTGGAACAAAGTAAAACATTTGAGATCAGATAGAGCACCTGCAAATTTTTCCGTATGTTACTCACCAATCCTCAATTATATGTGATCCCCCCCAAATATATAATATGCTTGTCCTTTCCTCCCCACCTCATCCAAGAAAAACTCAATTTCAATACTGATCTACTCTCAACTCAACCACTGACGCATGAATGCCTCTAAGCGTCTTTCACAAAACTTAACATTGCTAAAAACACGACACCCGGAGACGGCATACTCAACTCCTTCTTGAGCACCGTATTGCTCAAAATCTTAAATCACGTGAGCACAGCGTACTTCTGTCTGTTGACATAAAGAAGGCATTTGAGCGTGTACTTCTTAAAAACAAAAAAAAATACACGCTTGGAGTATCCTCGAAAAATACCTTAAGCTGCTGCACTCCTTCCACTCGTCTAGAGAAATCAAAGTGCAAGTTGACGGTAACTAATCCAACTCTCTCCCAGTCGACAATGGACCACAAGAATCCTCGTTGTCGGTCGTCCTCTATAACGCCTATGCCAACATTCTCCTCCGCCACATATACACCATACCGGCTGCAGTACAAAGCAAACTTCAGGCCATCTACCGGTCGCTCAATCTCTGGGCCCATCAGTCCTACAAAGCATCAACCGGAGCGCTTCGTGCGACCCCAATCCCCTCTTTACGCGTTGAAGCCCAATATAATTCTTTTGAATCATCTCCCTCTCACGATACCTAAACCTAGCGAGCAAAGCACATACCACCACACAACCCCTCCACGATATCCTCTTATCCGAACTCGACTCTCCCATACCCTTAACTCCCTCCTCTAGGAGAGGCAAACTTGAATAATCAATATCGAAAATTGCTTCCTACCTACACACTCACCGTTATTCTCTACCTCAACCTAAAACTCCCCAACTAGCTGCACGCTCCAATTCGCCTCAAATAATTCCCTTCTGCCCACTTATTGACATTTCGTTATGTCTTCTACTTCTACAATGGCGCTACAGCCCAAATCGGGCCTTAGCCTCCTGACATATTTAATTTTTTATTTTATTTTTTGTGGAAGGGTTGTTAGACCTTCGCACAACCCTCTATCTTCGAATTTTTCATTTTCGTAGATTAAGGTAACCAAGGTTTACCCAAGCAGGCAGTGTGCTGGAATTATGCGTCAACCGGGATTTGAACTCACGACCTTCGCATTGTAGACCAACACGCTACCCAGTAGTCTACACCCTAGCTCTCGTTATATACTTTAACCAAAAATATTACTCATGTCTCCACTTACAGAATTCTCCACAAACAGTCCTTAGAATTCGTCCGCAACAAACTTGTTTTATACACAGATGGATCTTACTCTCAGTTTATTCCTTCCACCACTGCGGAACATTGCGTAAACAGCACCCCCATTACTCTTCACCAAGCTATTCTTACTGAATACAGACCCTAACCATGGTTATATACAGCGACAGCCTGAGTATCCTTCAAGCCCTGTTCAATCCCTTTAACAAACGCCCCTTAGTCGTCACCGTCCGACATACACTCTTCCTTTTCCCTTCCATTTCTCTTGGCTGCGTTCCTAGACACGTCGGAATCCTTGGGAACGAATCAGCCGACGCTGCTGCTAAGAAAGCCGCAACATTACCCCTAGTCACGGAATCACCAAACTTTTTATACTAGGTTTAAGCAATAAATGCATAATTCATAGATCAAGCTAGGCTATAAATGCATTAAAAATAATTCAAAAATTGATCGAAATGATAAAATAAAATAAATAGGTATAAGAATTTAGCACTAATAAATAAAATAGTAACAAGAATTGCATCTAGGGTATAGCCTAGTAGGTAGTGGGTTGGTCTTGTAATGTGAAGGTCGTGAGTTCAAATCCCGGTCGGCGCAATATATAATTCCGGTACATTGCCTGCTTGGATATACCTTGGTCACCTCAATCTAAGAAAATGAAAAATTCGTAGAAAGAGGGTTGTGGACTAACAACCTTTCCACAATAAGTAAAAGAAAAATGTTAAGGAACCTGAATATCAGGAGGCCAAGGTCCGATTTGGGCTGTAGCGCCATTATAGAAGTGTAGAACAAGAATTCCAACAAATGTGGCATCATATGGCATCCACTTCCTCGATACCCATCCAATCAAAATGTACTCGTATATGCATTCATGTGTGTAGATTTCATAAAATAATTTATTTCTTGACTGGAAATAAAAACATAACAGGACTACGATTGGCGTAAAACGCAATCTCTCTTTTTCTAGATGAAAGAGAATTTTTTTTGATTTCAAGAAATTTTGTAGGGGAAGTAGTAGAGAAGGTGACGACATTGAGCTAATTTTTCCACATCACGCTAGAGTTACTATTAAAATATTTTGTACAAAATTTAGCAATCAAAAATTTTAAAAAGGTAATGAGAAAATTAGTATATTGGATTTAGTGAAATTGTGCATTTTGTATGGGAGGTGGTAGAAGGCGGGACGAGTTCTTAATGACTTTTCCAGAAATAACTAAAAACATTAAGCTGTTGACATATTTTAAATTGCACGTCAGTTGCATTCATACTTTTCAGAAAAATCGATTTTTGTAAAGTTAGGAAATTCACTATCTGATAGATTGTATGGGAGGGGTAGAAGGAGTGAAACTAATCGTCTAATTTTTTTTGGTTTTACTAATAATTCTAAATAAATGTTTAATGCACAATTTCAGCTCGATAAATTTTATACGCACTGAGTAAATTGGCTTAGAGCATTTCATGAAAAAGTGCAGCTTATGTGGGAGGCAGTGGAAGGAGGGGGAGGACACAAATAATTTGTATACACTAAATTGAAGTAATATATTCCAAATTTGTGATGTATTTTTGTATGAGAGGCAGTAGAAAGGGTGAAGCGATTTGGCCCGTCCACGAACTTGTCCTTAGTTTTTTGTCAAAAACGGCGTGCACAAAATTTTAGCTTTCTAAATCAACGCCTTCTCCAGCTAGAGAGGACGCAGACGGACGGACGGATGGACATCCAGTTTTGATACTTTTGAGTGATAATATGAACTTCATTTTGTTCTCCGAGTCTTATTTCTTAGCGTTACAAACTTTGTGGCAAACTTATAATACTTTCAAATTTCATCTAGAGTATAAAAACCGCAAGTCTGTAGATGCTACCGTTTAGTCAGAGAATATCCATCAGCTACTTCCATCCGAGCATTTATTTTAGATTCCAGTCTAAATAATTGAAAAATCATATTTCAATAAGTTTCATTTTTTGTACCCAAGCTATTAATGAATTTTCTATTATCTGAAATACTAACATGTATGCGAATCAAATTATACCAAATATTAGGAAATGTAATATTATTTACCTACCTCAAATATCTAAAAACCAACAAACGCACCACATAACCATCTCGAGTATCCTTTTAAGGAATCCATTAGTTCATTTGCATAATCTACTTAAGATTAAGGTGTTGTTGGCCTTTGAATATGCTGTACGCTGCTAGATAAGAAGCAGCCAACTCTGAGGGATTAGTTCTCTCTGGACCGACAGAAACTGTTAATGACATTTTAAGTAAAATATTCAACTAGATATGTTTCTGTTTTGTTTGCGAAACAAAAATTCTACTTAGATACACGCAAAGTTTTTCAGGTAGATTACAAAAATAAGTGCATAAGAAACTGAATTTCATTGATTAGTGCTGGTAAAGAGTCCCAGGTGATATCTTTAAAATCAATACAATAGCTAGCTCTTCGAGCTCATCACCTTCAAGTGGAGGGGCGAAGAAGGAGTGGGAGAACGCAGCCCGTTCACGAACTTAAAGTTTCCTTTTTGCTAAAAATAATAAAAAAAAATTCAGCTCGATAGCTCAAAGACGGACGAACGGTCACTAGAAATTGAGGTTTTTGAGCGACAACAAATATTTCTATACCCTTAGCGACATTATCTATGTATATAGAGTTTACAAACGGTAATACAAACACAATATACTTTCAGTTTTTTTGTATAGCACTGAACAGAACTTATTGGGTTACCCTTTCAAGCATTGGATGCACAGTCGATTCGGTAAAGGGTAGGTGAACGATGGGACTACAAGGGAGTTTCAGGAGGGAAGAGTCTAAACTGCCAGTGGATGTTGTTCTTGAAACATTAAATTTTATAAGCTATCGGAAATATTGTGGGGCGACAATGCATTCCACGGGGTGGTATGCGCTTAACACAGAACTCATGAGCGCATGCAGCTTGCCCACTATCCCTGGGATAGTTGAAAAGAGGAGGAATGAGATAATATATATTCTTCTGAAGAGCGCAATTAGGCTATATTCGAGGAATCCGCCGGAACATCCTTTTTAGGAGATATATGACAGACCTGAGTTGTTGAGGCATTAAGCTCTGCTCGATTTTCCTTGTCCCTTTTTAGAATTAAGTTAATGTTTGAGTTCAATGAACTGAATAATTCATCGCGTTTAGAATTTACTGAAGTACGATGAGCTTCAGTAACGGAGCCAAATTGAAAGGTGTTACACAAACTACCTCCAGAGCTGTGAATTGAATTGAGTATTGCTGACAGAAGACCATTAATGAAGATTAAAAAAAAATGAGGGATAGAGCAGAGCCTTGAGGGACACAGGAATCGATCTGAAACAATTAGGATAATGCGGCATCCATTACGACTCGTATCGAGCAATCAGAAAGGAAACTCTCAATTCATTTGACAAGGCTAGTGGTTCACCCTATGGCAATGAATTTTACCAATAGATCTTAGTGCTAAACTCTGTTAAAATCTTTCGCAATGTTAATAGCCAGTACCTGACCCTCATCGATTTTGCGAATACACGAGTTCGAACGTTCAATCAGATAGACCAGGAGATCTCCTGTGGAATTTCCGGAACGGAACCAGTATTGGCAGTCATGAATAAGATAATTATCATCAAGTTAACTGACTAGTTGGCGACTGACCAACGTTTTCAAGACTCTCGACCGCACTGAAGTCATATGTAGCTATAACAGCTATAAGCTAGGGTGTAGCCTAGTGGGTAGTATGTTGGTCTTGTAATGCGAAGGTCGTGAGTTCAAATCCAGGTCGGTGCAATATACAATTCCAGCACATTGCCTGCTTGGATATACCTTGGTCCCCTCAATCTACGAAAATAAAAAAAAATCGTAGAAAGAGGGTTGTACGAAGAGCTAACATCCCTTCCACAATAAGTAATGAAAAATGTTAAGGAACCTGAATATCATGAGGCCAAAATCAGATTTGGGCTGTAGCGCCATTGTAGTAGAAGTCATAGCTATAAGGAGGTATTTCGACGAAATCACTTTGTTTCATTTCTTAGGAATTGGTTAGATATTCGAATTTTCCATATAGTTGTGTGTCCAAAAAAAAATTATAAGTAAAATAGATTGCGAAGAGGTTTAACCAAAGTGCAAAAGCATTTCTAAAGGGTAATGGTGGATGCCATCGGGACCAGCAGATTTGTGAAAAATGAACTCCTTGGGTTTACTGGAGATAAGACGCATTCGAAAGTAAATAGGTTGTAAAAAAAACATAACAAGACTTCGATTGGGCGTAAAGCCCAATAGTGCGATGCTCTAGATGAAAGAGAAATTTTTTGATTTTAAGAAATTTTGTCGGGGAAGTATTGGAGGGAGTGACGGCATTGAACTATTTTTTTCACAAAATAGTGTGTTCGAAGCTAGTCTTCAGCAATGTTGGTGCTACATCGACTAACTTCCTAGTGGAATTAATGTTTGCAGATCCTTGCCGCGCAAGCGAGTCTATTGCGTCGCTATGATCCGGTATCCAATTTAAAAACACTTCGGTTATCGATTATCGATTAAAATTATGTCTACAAATGGACATCAGTTTGACCGTGGTCCTGTAAAATTGGAGTGCCAGAAGGATGTGTGGATGTCGAAGTCGTGGGAATAAATCTCTGGTTAGTTTTAGATCTGTTCATGTAGAGATGAGGACCTACACAGTCCCTGAGTATCATGTTTGTTGCCAATTCATTTCGTTCAGGACACTTAATGTGAAATTTCGGTTTCTCAACCTGTGGCTGGTTCATGCAATCATACTAGCAGTGTAAAAAGGAAGTTGCGCCTCTAATGAAATTTTAAAAATTTTGCATTACTATTTTGTAGTGCAGACCACAAATTTGTGGTACAACTAGGTAGAAATAATAAAAGCAATTGTAAGGTATATTATGAAAACATGCTAATGGGTAGCATGTTGGTCTACAATGCGAAGGTCGTGAGTTCAAATCCCGGTCGACGCATAATTCGAGCACACTGCCTGCTTGAGTTTACCTTGGTCACCTCAATCTACGAAAATGAAAAATTCGTGGAGAGAGGTTTGTGCGAAGGTCTAAAAACCCTTCCACAACAAATAATGAAAAATGTTAAGGAACCTTCAGGTCAGGAGGCCAAGTATCGATTTGGGCTGTACTACCATTTTCGAAGTAGAAGTGTTGACCACGAATTAGCTGTACGACTGGATAGAAGAGTTCTCTTTGTAGAAACAATAAAAGCAATATATTATGGAAAGTTACTAATAATAAAAAAATAGAATTTGTTCCCAATAATGAAAAATATGTGGCAAAACTAAAATAAAACGCATTTATTAATTTATTATTAATTTTGTAACAAAAAAGAATTTGAATGAATTATATTTTTAAGTTTTGGGTGCGATGAATGAAATTTTGTAATAAGTTTCAACAAAAAGAGAAGAAGTTGGTACATACCAAACGAAGGTACTACTGATGTCTCAAGGAAACCCGGTAATCCTAGGCATACCATTTTAAGCGCTACAGGAACAGTGACTAAGCCATATGTAGTTGTGTAAATTCAATCCTTAATGGCAGTGCTCTAAAGTCAAAAATTTCCGATATTTCCATGTAACAGGTGGTTTTTTAAATGGGGAGAACTTTAAATAGAAATATAATACAAAAAATTAATTTTATTTGAAAGATAATTGTATGATATTAATGTTTAAATGTAATGTTAGCCATATGGCTACCACGGGTGGCACGTACATGGCGTAATCTGGGAGTCAAATTTTCACACACACTTCGTAATATATCAGGCTGTATTTCGGCAATAACGCGTCGAATGTTGGCTTCCAAGTGTTCAATAGTTTCTAGTTTATTGGCGTAGATATTGGATTTAACATATCATCAGAGAAAAAAATGCGTCAAACCGCACGAACGAGGTGGCCAGTTAACAGATCCATTTCGTAAGATCAATCGATCATTAGATGTTCTTTCAGTAAATTAATTGTATTGCGCACTGTGTGGCATGTGGCGCCGTCCTGTTGAAACCACATGTCTGTGACGTTAATGTCTTCCAATTGAGGTACGAAAAAATTATTTATCATGTCTCTGTGCCGCTCACCGTTGACTGTAACGTTCTGACCATCATTACTTCTGAATACATATGGATCAATGGTTCCACCGGCCCATAAAGCGCACCAAACGGTGACTTTTTTTGGATACACAAACCAAGATCTTTACGCAAAATTTTCCATAAAGTGGATGGACACAAGTTTAATTGTTGCGCACGATGACGAATTGACATATTTGGATCATCATCAACCCTACGCTGCACACCGTAAATCGCTTGTTATGTTCGCACTATATGACATCTAATGTGGTGTTTTTTTTAACGCGGGGAAAAGCATTGAAAGCCTGGAAGTGCGGGACTTGAAGCTGCTAAAAACCCCTCGCCTAACCCAATAATACCCGGGATTACCGTCAGGTGGAAGGAGGAGCATAAAGCTCAAACGTCAATTTACTGTAACATGTAATGTCTTACACATCACCCTTTATATGTGTCACTGCCTATTTTATTCAACTGTCAACTGTTGTAGTTACTGTTGGCACTTCTATCTCAGATAGTTCCCTAATTAGTCTTTCGAGTCTCCTTAGCTCGATGAGAACTGTCACGCACATCCCAGTTACAGCGTTCCAGATTTCGTTGCTGCTTAGCATATGTAGGACAATGTTGTCTTTTTTTTGTTTTTTTTTATGTGTCACCGGAACTAGAGGGGTTACCCTTTTCTACTGAAGCACAGCTCCGGTAAGTCTGGGCTAATATTTTCTCCAACGATATACTCTAATCTCCTTCTGTCCATTTCGTAGAATAGGCAATGAAAAAATTCATGCTCTGCATTTTCTATTGCATCTAAACAGCTTGGAATGGCGCAGAGGAGTCATGGCCATATTTGTGCAAATAGATTCTGTAACAGCCATGCCCTGACAGAAATTGGGTCATGTAGTAATCTAGTTCACCATGCTTCCGTCCGACCCACTTGTCTACGTCTCTTACGAGTCTATACATCCAAAGGCATTTGTTTACGGTATTGCATTGCAGTTTTTTCTCTCCCACTGTTAAGCATTGGTTTATCGTATTCTTTTTGTGATATAATCGCTGTGCTTCACCAATTAGTATGTCTGGTAGTAAACCAGCTATGACATTCGCGGCGTTATATAAGATTGTGCGAAATCCACTGCAAACGTCATAAGTTTTGTATCGTAGTGCTTCACTCCATATCGGTGCAGCATTCATTATAATACAGAAGTATCCTCCTGTTTTGGCTAGGTCTTCCAATATTCGCCATTTTTCTGCATAGGGCGAAGTTCATTCGTCCTACTTTTACGCAGACAGTTTCGATGTTCGTCTTAAAGGATAATCTTGCGTCAATCATAAATGGTTTAATGGTTGGTTGGGATATGATTTCAAGTCCATCTATATTTAACGTTTATGCTCTCTTTGTTTTCTGCTTGCAATAAGAACTACTTCCGTTTTTTGTGCAGCTAGTTCTAGATTAGAAGCTCTAAGCCAGTTCTTAATGTCAGAAATCACGTTGGTTCTTATGTTGTCGATACTCTGTTCTTTCGCTACCACAATAATTGCTATAACATCCGCGTAGCTAATTATTTGTACGCCTCTTAGTACTGGAAGTCGTAAGATGTCATCATGTTGTGTATTCCATAACACGGGTCCGAGTACTGAGCCCTGTTGGACTCCGCATATTATGCTATACTACTTCACTCCTTCTTCGGTATCATATAGTAATACTCTATCTGCGAGATAGCTCCTGACCATTCGTAGGAGGTATGGTGGAGTTTCCAATTTTAGTAGAGCATTCATGATGTGAGACCATGATTGATTGCATTTTTGACGTTTAGTGTTATTACAGACAGTATTCTTTAGATCCACTCTTCCATCTTCTTCAGGCTATTGAAGGCAGTACCTTCAATAGTCTTTTCGGCAATGTCTATGACTTTTTATTGCATCGACTGTAGAGCGGAATCCATTTTGATTCTCTGAAATGTTTCCATTTATTTGTAGATGTTGTTCTAATCTGTTAAAAATTAACTGTTCTAGGATTTTCCCTAGTTAGTCAAGCATGCACAGCGGCCTGTAAGAATTCGGCTCTCCGGGCGGTTTGTTTGGTTACGGAAGTAGAATCAAACGTTGACGTTGACCATATTTTGAGAAAAAAAACCATCGTTTAGGCATTTCGTGTACATTTCTGCGTAGACGTCTGTGTTGAGCTTGATAGCAAGCTTAAGCACTCTACTCGGTATGCCATCTGGTGCCCCTGCTGATTAATTTTTCTCAAGCCACTTAGTTGCTTGAAATATCTCGAGTCACCACCGCTAATTAGTTATTTTCTGTAATGGAGCTTTCTATTATTGCCGGAGCATTACTATCGAAGCGATTCTGGAATACCTCTCTCTCCATAAGCATCGGACACGTTGGTGCTTGTCCCCTTGGTCCGTTCAATTTCGACATCTCCACCTTATATGCTCCATCCCATAAGTTACCGTTCATATTTTTACAAAGTTCTCTAAAACATTCTTGTTTACTGTGCTTAATTACTTTTTTAAGATCTGACCCGACTTCCTTGAATATACCGTTTAGTGTACTACTATTTACGGTTCTTGTTTTCCGTTGCAGCTGTCGTCTAGCTTTATGATATCTAGTGCGTAGTCGAGCAATATTATCATTCCACCAATAGCTTGGTTTCCGTACGCTGTGAGCTTTTATTCATACCATGCGTCACAGCCTTTGCTGCGTTCATTTACTTCATTTTGAGAATAATTTCCTATATTTTCTTGCAAGTCATGTTCGGTGTTCAGTACCATCTTAAAGATTTCTTCATCTAGTATATTATCTTTCCATCCTGCGCTTTCGAATACTGGCGTTTTTGACGATTTCTTCTACCAGAGTCAATTGTCACCATTATTGCCTGGTGGTCGCTATGCGTCACTTAACCGCCATTCTGTTTACTGGAATAATGTTCTGCTTTCAAATGTCTATTACGGAAACTCTTCAATTTTTTTCGAATGTGTCTTTGCGCCCACTACTTAAAACGATGACGTCAAGCCACGCTAAGGCTTTGAGTGGCATATTTCGTTTACTTCTCCATTCCGTGGTCCATGCGCTGAAGTCGCCAACGGTGATATTTGAGCTTGTTGACTTAACATCGATCGTGAGTCCATCTAGGATCCTTTCATATTCATCGTTGCCAAAACTCGGTGGTGTATAGCAGCTACACATACCCTATTCTTAATAACCAGCAGAACGGCTTTAGAAAAGGTCGCTCGACTACAACGAATATCGTGATTCTTGTATCTGATACGCTCTGCGCACTTGAAAATTGGCATCAAATCGACACAATATACACCGAATTTAGCAAAGCGTTCGACTGAGTTGATCACAATATCCTGATTTTAAAGTTAAAACAAATTGGTGTGACAGGATATTTACTTACTCCTATCTTAATAATACAACTCAATTTGTTAAGTTTCAAGATCTTATTTCCAAGGAAATATTAGTATCCTCTGGAGTACACCAAGGAAGTCACTTGGGAACTCTCTTATTTAAAGTTTTCATCTCAGATCTATCAGAAATATTGGAAAATGTTTCAGACCTGATGTACGCTGATGATCTAAAAATATATCATGCCATAAACTCGCCCGCAGATGCCGCATTCTTGCAATACAAGCTTATTGCGCTAGATCATTGGTGCATTGAGAACAAATTGGAGCTTAATGTCAGTAAATGCCACGTTATAAGCTTCTCACCTAAGTCATCCTCATATCACCATGAATATGTCCTAAGTGGAACTCAACTACACCGTATTGATCAAAATGAGGATCTCGGCTTACTACTGGACAACAAACTGTGCTTCAAATCTCACTATAATCGAATAATTTCAAAAGCCAATAAACTTCTTGGGTTCATTAAGAGAAGAGTCAAAGAGTTTAAGAATGTATGGACTTTCAAATCTTTATTCTGTTCTCTTGTCCGCCCTATTCTGGAATATGTATGTCCCATTTGGGACCCCGTCTTCCAGTTATACAGCAACAGAATAGAGTCAATCCAGAAGCAATTCCTTGTTTTTGCTCTCAGGGACTTGTATAATCCTAGAGATTTTGAAAACCTTTCACCCTACACAGTTAGGCTCCAATTATTAAATCTTTTACCTCTCGGTTCTAGAAGAACTATGCTCACATCCTGTTTTACCTTAGATGTTTTGAATGGCGATATTAAGGTTGACCATATCTCAAATAAATTCAGACTCAGGCTGACGAGACATTCAAAACCACTTGCGGAATATCCACATCGTACAGTTTACGGACAAAATGAACCTATTAACAGATGCTGTAGAGTATTAAACAAATTCAGCGCACACTATACACCTCCAATAAATAAGCTGATATATAAACTGAGACTACGCTCCGCTTTATAAGGTGCCCACACCCTGCTTGACCCTTCTACTAGTGCCTATCATATATATATCATACTAGCAGACCCCGCGACTTCGTTCGCGCTATAATCGCATTAATAAGCTACTTTTGAGAATGCTGTTAGTAATACAATATCTGGGGAAATATAATCTGCTCACTTTAAACATCTTTCTAAATCAATTGCAAGTATTTTTCAAATGAAAATAAGTCGATTTAATTTATTATTATTGAATGTTAAGGATTTACTTCAATATAAAGAGATTTACTGCTGTTGACATAATTACACTGACATCGATTTGAACAGATCTCAGTTTGTTTCCTGTCATTGGAACAACAAAAATCATTTTTATTTTAAATAGATGTTGACATTAACAACAACGATTGTTATGACTTCAAACAGAATGTTTTCAAATAATTTGTGTAATCTAGATGAAATCTGAGAGTAAATTGTGTTTGCCTTGCCGTTTGTTACGCTAAGAAATAATGTTCGCACAGAGTCATTAAGGGTACAGAATTATTTGTTTCCGATCAAAAACCTCGAATCCGAGTGACAGTCTCTGTGTCCGTTCACGAACTTGGCATCACTTCTGAACAAAATCAGTGAGCACAAAATTTGGACTTTATAGTTCAACGCGCTGTGGAACTATAGAGCGCACGGACGGACAAACGAACAGACGGTTTCGAGATTTTCGAGCATAAATATTGACTTCTGCGTCATTCTGTTTTTCTTCGAACGTTATTTTTTAACGTTACAAACTTGAAAGAAAACATATAATACAGTCAGATTCATTCCATCCCGCTCCCCAATAAAACTCAAAAAAATCGAATTTTAGCGAATTTTCTTGAGAAATATTTAAACTATGGATTTGTAAATCATCATATTACAAATATATCATTCGCATAACAATGCTGGTCTATAAACGAAAATTTTATCGATATCCCATCACTTCTTATGCTCCCCTTATAAAATTATTTTACTACTTTTCTAAATAACTATGAACTATGAACTGTGATAGTGTACATATTCTTTAATGTATTTTAAAGAAATATAGAATTGGAAATAGTTCGCATGATTACTTACGAATCTCTACACATAAAAAAGAAATGCCGGACGAACGCAAACCCAAACACACGGTCACATTGTCATACATATACATATGCATCCATATGCTATCTTTATACATAAAAAAAAAAAAATTCGTGCTTAGAGAAAAAAAAGAATCCCGTCTGGAGTGGGAATCGAACCCATGACCTATTGACTGAAAACCAAGCACGGTGCCCACTACGCCACGGAAACCTCATACATATACATATACAAATTGTTGTATATATGTATGCATATGTATGACTATGCGGCCGTGTGCTCCGATTTGCGTTGTTCCGGAATTCTTTTTTTTTTTTGTGTGTTGAGATAGCAGAGACTATTCCGAAGAAAAAAATTCATGCAAATCGAGTGAATAGTTGCGAACAACAAACGAATAAATTTCTCCATACAAAATGTACTGAAAACAAAATTTTCCAAATTTTCCAATTTTCGCGGAAAATTTGCAATTTTTGGCTCCTTTAGGATCTAATTTGGGCTTTAACGAACACAACAACAAAAATTTGAGCCAAATCGGACGAACGGTTGCTGAGTTACACGTGTACACACGCAGAGCACTTATTTTTATATACATATATACATATAAGAAGATAAGAAATAGTTCGCATGATTACTTACGAATCTCTACACATAAAAAAGAAATGCCGGAGGAACGCAAACCAAAACACACGGCCACATGGTCATACATATACATATGCATCCATATGCTATCTTTATACATAAAAAAAAAATAAAAATTCGTACTTAAAAAAATCCAGTCTGGAGTGGGAATCGAACCCATGAGCTGTTGACTGAAAAGCAAGCACGCTGCCCACTACGCCACGGAAGCCTCAAATATCGGGTGAATAGTTGTGAACAACAAACGAAAAAATTTCTCCATACAAAATGTACTGAAAATGAAATTTTCCAAATTTTCCAATTTTCGTGGAAAATTTGCAATTTTTGTCTCCGTTAGTATCTAAGTTGGGCTTTAAAGAACACAACAAAAAAAATTTGAGCCAAATCGGACGAACGGTTGCTGAGTTACACGTGTACACACGTAGACCACTTATTTTTATACTCTAGATGAAATCTGAGAGTATTATAAGTTTGCTACAAAGTTTGTAACGCCAAGAAATAAGGCTCGGAGAAAAAAATGAATGATACAGAAGTTCATATAATCACTCAAAAATCTCAAAACCGGATGTCCGTCCGCCCGTCCGTCCGTCTGTCCGTCTGTCCGTCTGTCCGTCTGTCCGTCTGTCCGTCTGTCCGTCTGTCTGTCTGTCTGTCCGTCTGTCTGTCCGTGTCCTCTCTAGCTTGAGAACGCGTTGAGCTAGAAAGTTCAAATTTTGTATACGTCGTTTTTAACAAAAAAGTAAGGTCAAGTTCGTGAACGAGCCAAATCGCTCCACCCCTTCTACCCCCTCCCATACAAAATGACACAATTTCGCAATCTGGCAATAAATGGATTTCCTTGAAAAGTACAAATGACATTGATCTGAAATTTGGAATGTAATACTTTTATGATGATTTCAATCTACTCTATAAAAATAATTTGTGTCTTCCCCCTCCTTCCACCACCTCCCATACAAACTGCACTTTTTCATGAAATGCTCTAAACCAATTTACTCAGTGCGTATAATAGTTATCAAGCTGAAATTGTGTACAAAATATTTATTTAAAATTATTATTAAGACCAAAAAAAATGAGACGATTAGCTGTACCCCTTCTACCCCCTCCCATACAAAATGACACAATTTCGTAATTTCACAATAAACAGATTTGCTCGAAAAATATAAATGCTATTGTTCTGAAATTTGGAATATATTACTTTTATGATGTTCTAAATCTACTGTACAAAAGTTATTTAAGTCCTCCTCTTCCTTCCACCACCTCCCATACAAACTGCACTTTTTCATGAAATGCTCTAAGCCAATTTACTGAGTGCGTATAAAATTGACCGAGCTGAAATTATGCACTAAATATTTATTTAGAATTATTAGTAAAACCAAAAAAAAATTAGGCGATTACAATACAAAATGACACAATTCTAAGATCAATGTAGTTTTTCTCTAAAAAACCCATTATAAAAATGTCATTTTATTGTTGTTTTCTTTTGTGTCATATTATTGCCTACAAAAGACGCATACACTTGCATTGCATAAGTTTTATAGTTTAGAAGAAATTATCATTCCAATAATTTAGCACTTTTGCTAAAAAAGCAAGAATAGGTTGATCAACACTCTCCGCTTGAACTAAAAGAACTTAAGAATGGTTTTTACGGTTTATTTCAAATTTCCTTAATTACAATAAATGTTCAAAATGGCTACCTTCATTTTGAATGCACGCTAAAGCTCGTTTTGCCAGTGTTCTCTTTGTGTTCATACTCCTCAACTACTGCCTTACTTCTGTTGCTGCCGCATCGATTCTGGTGTTTAGATCCTGCAACGTTACTACTTCCGTTGCGTAGACAAGGTCCTTCATCCGTCCCCATACACAGAAATCCATAATAATTAAATCAGGGGATCTTGCAGGCCAGTGTATCGGTCCATTTCTACCGATCCAGCGATTGCTATAATTGGAATTTAACCAATCTCTGATCTGTCGGCCGTAATGAGCTGGAGCACCATCGTGTTGGTAAAACATGGAAGCCAATCGTTGCAGTGGCATATCATGCAATAACTCCTGTAGATCATTTGTCAAAAAATGCAAGTAATTGGAACTATTTAAGGTAGGCGAAAGCCTAATAGGACCAATAAAATCGTTGCCAATCACACCTGCCCATAAATTGACACTGAATCTGTGCTGAAATGATGCCTCTCTTCTTGTATGTGGATTGCTCTCAGCCCATGTGTGTAAGTTGTGGAAGTTTGTGATACCGTCCCTGGTGAATTGGGACTCATCCGTCCAAAGAATGTTGCTGATAAAATTCTCGTCACTTATTTGTCGTTCAAGGAGCCAATTGCAAAACTCCATCCTTTTGGGTAAATCAATGGGTAACAGCTCCTGCACTGGTGTGTGGTGGTAGGGATGCAAACGTTCTGCTTCCAGGACACTCCAAACTTTCCACGTAGAGACGTTAAACCGCAATGCCAAGCGTCGTATACTAGTTGATGGATCATTTTGAACTGCAGCTAGGATTCGTTGATCAATTGAAACAGCGATTACCGGCGCAGGATTTGCATTCACTCTGCTTGTCCTAACACTGCCTGTTTCCCTAATCCTTCTGTAAACGTCTTGGGATACTCTCGCGTAAGGTATTCGACGATTGGGAAATCTGTGATGATACAAAGATCGCGCCGCTTGCTCATTTCCCTGACACTCTCCATAGAGGAAAATTATGTCTGCATATTCTTCGTTCGTGAACTCAGGCATTTCGAAATTCTTTTCTAAATTTTAGTGACACCTTGTTCTTTTACAAATTTAACTAAAACTGATAAAAATATGAAGTATGGTTTGCTTTTATAGGCTTTTCATTTTGTTAGGTAGCCCATTAAAAAGGGCAAAGTGCTGCACCTAGTTGTGTTGAAACTCATTTTAATTTAATTCATTTTCTCGATAATTTTAATACTACCTAAAGGACATTCATTGATAATTTAAATAGTAATTAAAGGACACAAAGAATATTTCAGTTTAACAACATTTCAGGTAGTTTTTTTAGAACGAGGGTTGGTTTATGGCATATTTTATTTTTAAGCCATATGTATTTTCGCTTATTACCTGGAAAACGGGAAAACCTAAGTCATAAGTATGTGTGCATCTTTTGTATGCAATAATATGGCACATAAAAAAACAACATTAAAATGACATTTTTATAATGCGTTTTCTTGAGAAAAACTACATTGATCACAGAATTTTGAGGGTCAAAGTATCAAAAATTTGTGGTCTGAAGGAAATACCTCAGGATTGGGTACAGGTACAATACGGACTATTACATTAAATGAAAGATAATTTGATTCCCTAAAAAACAAGCTATAACACTTTGAAATGCGATTATTGGTTTTCAAGATATAGCGTTTTGAGTGAGTGAGGGTACAGGTCCGAAGGACTTTTCTTGATCACCCTGTATCTCCGTGGATATTGAAAATTGGCCATCTCCGTAGAACAATTTTTTGCTCAAAATATATCCAGGAATAACCCCTTACAAGGTTATGTACGGAGTACCAAACACCCTGTATAAGATATGTATATCAAATTGTGTTTAATTAATTAAGGTAAAGTTAACTTTATTAGGTTATATTAAATTAAATTAAGCAATTTATTATTATGTAAACTATATTGTTATGATAAATCTATACATATAAATATAATTGTAGTGTCTGTCTGTTATTTGCTTATAACTGGCTATAAGTTAGCTTTTTGAGCTACTTTAGCACTAACTAAGCATAAAAACACATTTTTGAAATTTTTGTCTGTCTGTCTGTCTGTCTGTCTGTCTGTCTGTCTGTACGACCGCTTTTCACGCACAAACGGCTGAACCGATTGTAATGAAACTTGCACAGTTTGTTAGGTGTCCATCGGAATGAAATCTGCTTTTGGTTTAATTTCACTCCCCTCACTCCTTCTACCCCCTCCCATACAAAGTGACTAATTTTCCAAATATATATTAATCAAATTTTCTTGGAAACTATAAAAGCTATGAGTTTGAAATTTGGAATATATTATTTCTATTATAAATGGAGTCTTTTGGTATACAAATTGTTTGAGTTTCCTCACTCCTTTCACCACCTCCCATACAAACTACACTTTTTCATGAATTACTTTACACCAAATTTCTCAGTACGTGTAACTTCCATAGAGCCAAACTGTTGTGTTAAATCCTTAATTAACATTATTATTAATATCGGGAAAAAATTAACCGATTAGCTTCACTCCTTCTACCCCCTCCCATACAATGTGACACAGTTTCACGACTTCACAAGAATTTGATTTTCTTGAAAAATCTGAATGTTACTGATCTGAAATTTAAAATATAGCAATTGCATGATTATTATAGTTGTTTTACGAAAAATCACCGAAAACCTCCTTCTCCTTCCACCACCTCCCGTATAAACCGCACTTTTTCATGAAATACTCTAAGCGAATTTTCTCAGTACATTTAAATTTCATCGAGGTAAAAATTTGAACTTAATCCTTAATTAGCATTATTATTAATATTGGAACAAAAATTAACCGAGTAGCTTTACTCCTTCTAGCCCCTCCCATACAATGAGACACATTCCACGACTATATAACAATTCGATTTTCTTGAAAAGTGTGAATGATACAGATCTGAAATTTAAAGTATATCAATTGCATGGTAGTTATAGTTGTTTCTCGAAAAATTACCAAAAACCCCCCACTCCTTCTACCACCTCTCATGCAAATTGCACAATTTGATTAAATTCAATGCACTAAGTTTCTCAGTACCTACTCAATTTTTGAAGCTTAAATTTGGTACAAAACATTTTTATAGCTATTCTAGCATAATGTGAAACAAATTAGTTCACTGCTGTCACCCCTTCTACCACTCCCCATACAAAATTTCTTAACATAGCAAAAATTTCGATTTCATCTATACATAGTATCGTATGATTGGGCTTTACGCACAATCGTAGTTCTGTTATGTTTTTAAGCTTAATGTTATTTTTTTTTTTTTTTAAATAACACCAACTACAATTATTCACATGTCCTTAACGCTCTTCAACACGTATATGATCTCGAATCACGGGTTTGATTTGATCACGATCCCATAAAAATGAAAGTATCATGCTTTCATTCTTAATAATTCATGGTTCTGATTCCAACAATATATAAACCATTTTCTTCAAAGAGCCATTAAGGTAAGCAGATTATATATCCCACATAATGTATTACTAATTACACTCTCAAAAATTGCTTATTATTGCTATTTTTACGCGGACGAAGTCGCGGGCGTTTTCTAGTAAATAAATAAATTTATTCCGCCAATCTGTACCACGCAAGAGGCGTGGTATTGGTTATAAGTGTGTGTCTTAGTTTGGAAAGTCTTGTCTCCACAGGCCCAAAGTGCTGCCTTTTATGTTCTATCTGAATCGATCCTAACTCTTCTAAGTTTCGATATCGCTCACTGACAATCGCTACGACAGATTTCTCTTCGTATATTCTCTGCGTCACAGTGATTGAGGTTAATCTGAACTATTTTTTATAATTTTTTTAATTTTGCGTACTTCTAGGTATGCAGGACATGTTCTACTGCTTGTAGGATGGTTAGAATCGGCACATTCGCTATTGCAATCTTTTGCAAAATGGCCTGCTTCACCGCATTCCATAAAGCTTGTACTGCGATCTTCGATGCTTTTGCTAAATTGCCGAATGAAAAGCACCTGTAACACCTTGTTACATTCACTGTTTCTCTAAGTCGGCAATCTTACAGGATATGTATTATCATTCAGCGTAAACATATTGCGAAAACAACCCACAGTTTCTCAAATTATCGCTCTGATGGACGATTACGAGCACCATAAAATGCACGTAATGCCCGATGAGTTTCTCGAATTGAACCATGGTTTTCAAAATAAATTTGAACAATTTGCAAACGTTGCTCCGACATGAGTCTATTCATGATGAATTGCCAAACCAAACTAACAACCGAGAACTGTCAAATCGGCTGTCACAGAAAACAGTGTTCCCTCTACAAAAACCACCTTTTACTCCTCCATTCCTAGCCATTCCACAATCCAAAGCAGTAATTTTTTATATCACCAACCTACACATCATTTAAATAAAGTGAAAATTTCACTTGCGAGACCAAATTCTTGAAAATTAATTGCCGTGCGATTTTCGCCACATCAAGTTCATCATCAACAAAAATTACGCCCAAAATTGTATCATACACTCGCGTAAGAGTCATCTTCCAAGGCCGAATTTGCGACTGTTATTATGCGCCCACTTCCCACTAAGCCGACAGCATGTTACTTAACTTCTCATCTCAATGTCGGCAAAACAATGGAACATTAGCATTATGAGAAAATGCAATGAAGGTCTTGAAAAATTATAATTTTCCCGCCAAATGCGGACAATAACTCCAGTGTGTCTATTGGTTCCAACTGCCAGTTTTCGGTGGAGAATAGTAAACGCGCTAGTGGACAAGGGCACGGAGTGAACTTAGTTGATGGTACCTTCCACCTTCATAGTTGTGGTATTTTCGCTATGAGATGGAAGCGCTTCCGATGCACAATCCCCAAGCAAGAGCTGTGCTGTTCGACACTAATGGGCATTTTCATTCATGAATGTCACTCGTTTATAGTTATCTCGCACTATGGCATGGCTACTTAAGCAATTCTCGACGTGGGAATTGGTTGCATCCTGTGCGCGTTTTTCTAAATAGTTAACTCAGAAATAACCTATTTACTTGGCGTTCAGTCCGAATTTAAGCGGACAAAATACGCGAGAGATGAAGTACTACATGTAGTAATTAGAAAGGTCATTTATCACGTAAACATTGTTTTTTTTTTCAGGGCTACCGAATTGAAAGTAATAACTCAAAATTAGAATATTTTTTTGTTTTTTGGATAATCAAGTTAATTTTTTTCTAGTTTTATGAATTTCGCAAAATACCACAATTAATAGAGTTTAATTCTACGTTTAATTCTGTTGCGTAAAATAAAAAAAAACTGCCAAGAAATCGGGCGCACCTTTATTATTCTTGGGACAATTTGAGGATACCTGGTAAGTCAGGTTAGGGTGGATAAAGAAGACTACGAGAATGGCGGCTCTAGGGTAGGGCGGTAATCAATTATTTAACACTTAACGGCGATTACGATCAATAGCTCCAGCACATAAAATCAATATTTCATTCGTTTATCTATGCCAGTTTGGGTTTGTATGGAGGGGTTTGTATGTGTGTGCGATAGAAGGGATGGTTACATGTTAATAATTTTTTAATTGATGGCTCGAATCGCGGTCAAAATTCGCTGTATGGAATGTTAGTTCCATAGACGAAATAAATTCTATGAAATTCTCGGTATATTTTTTATTCTTATAACCATACATTTGTATGGGAGGGGATAGAGGAGGTGAGGGAATAGCAAAATTCGCGATGCAGTTTTGTTAAGTTTCTTTTGAAAAAAAGTCCGTAGCTTTTGATTCGTTGTTTATAAGTTGATTTAATGCAACTGATCGAAATTATACTTTTGCATGGGAGGGGGTGGAAGAGCAGAAGGAGTTCCAAAACTTTTCATGCATTTTTATTTGAAATATATATTTTTTGAATTGCTTCTACAAAATTTCAAGTTTATAGCTTCTAAAGCTTTGGTAATAATTGTCTAAAAAATACTTTTGTATGGGAGGGGGCACAAGTCTTGGAGGTATCCGACTAGTTAACATCTTAAACTGTCAAGCATTTTTTAAATGAATTTTATGAATTTTCAAGCTTATAGCTTAAAATTTCACTCAAAAATTTTGAGTTTTTGTGTTTTTTAGTGCAGATTAGAACCCCCCTTTGGAGAATAACAGTTTTCGTTCAAATTAATATTTTTTCTTTGTATATATCAAATGGATGTATGCATGTGCAAGGTCTGTTATGTAGATCGCTTCCTCGCGGTGCAGACTGGGTAATGCTGAAAGATCTACAGATAGGGGAATAAGTCGAACATCTTGCTGTCGGCTCCGTATGTAGATGTATCCTCCGTATCCTATCACAGCATTGATATTCTTGTAATCTGGACTGGTGATGTCTTAGGCAGATTTCAAGGTATTGATGGCTGCAAGGGGATTTATCCCTAAAGTGATTCGCTAGAGTACGTACTACGTTAATGGTTATAAAGTACGACGCTAGAGAAGTAAACCTTGGAAATAAAAATCCCCAAATCTATGGTGAAACAGCATATGTCAAGGATGTATGGTTTGTGGGCAACTAATCGCTAATATGAGAACTCAGGATATCAGGCGCCCTCCAGTTTAAATTGCCTTCCCCTGCTAATGCTGAGCTCTGCCAGGGGTGACTCTACTTTCTCGCGCTACTCCTGGGAATCAAATAGATAATCCAAGTGTAACCAAAAGGGCAGATGCAGCCCCTAAAGCATCACAAATACCGGTTGATGCCGCAAATTAAGAAGGAAACAAAACAACAAACCTTCCACAAGAAGTACGTGAAATGACGGCAGAGGCCAATCCTCCGGCCATGACAAACTACAAAATACCGCCACTCAAAGCGGATAGAAAAACCCTAGTAAGCCTCTAGTGGTTGAGCAACTTTCATCAGCAGAGCTGAAACAGTTAGTACTCAAAGAAAATGAAAAGAGGCTAAGCGGGGCTGCCAGGAAACGGTATTCGTACCACCGTAGCCAAGGTAAAACCGCAAACGAAACTTACGATCTTGCTTACCAGCCAATAGAAAAAACGTTATCGCCAGCACAGAATAAGGCAATCAAAAGAGGCAGAACCTCATCTACAATACCGCCATCTGCAGAAAATGATAACAAAAGGCCTAAAACCTTAAGTAAAAGCATCGTGCATAGACCTGCAACAAAGGCTCAGCCCTCCACGTCGGGTATTACCTACAGAGATGCGGTTAAATGGATCAGGATCGGTATTATACATAGCAAATATCCTCACAAGATCCTTACATCAGAGCAGCTAACTGCAACACAAAAATCGATCTTGTAAGAGATACCTAAACCGGCATCCACATTTTGGTGGACTCAGCCTTAAGCCAGTATGTATGCTGATCGTTTGCTTTGATTAGCAAACTGCAGCATTGCTGGAAAGAACAGCAAAGAATATCAAGCCAGATGAGTCCACGAATATCAGGGCAGATCGGGAGGAGAATATCCCGCGGTTAGAAATAATCACGGGATATTTTCATCAAGAGACAGACTCGTCAGAGGAAATAACTACCCCTATTGATGTCCAAAATGCTAGTTTGTGCGCCTCAAATTGGAAGATGATTAACAGGAGAGTAGAGGCAAAAACACCATTATAACCTTCTCCATCGACGGTCAATCGATGGAGAGGCTTAAACTAAAGGGGCACAGATTCTGCTATAAATTTTCTCCTTCCAAAAGTCAAAGAGCTCAAAAGCGGCGAGCCGCAGCTCAATGAAGATGGCCTTAACTCTAAATAAACTTAGAGTTATTCAATTATTCAAGCAAATCTTCATCATGCAGCAGCGGCCATGGACAAATAAGATGGAGATACGCAAAAGAGGAATTCCATGTAGCCCTAATATAGGAACCAAGAGCCGCGGAGGGATAAAATAATTGTTATTCCTCAAAAAATGGGTAAGCTAATTTTCGATAAAAGAAGCGTCAGGCCAAGAGCTGCAATTTTAATATCACCACAGAAATTAATAACCTAAAAATACAAATTTTCAACCAAACAGATTTGGTCGCGGTACTGGTGAAAATGCCAAGGGCAGGAGGGAGTCAAGAGGAGAGAATTGCCTCGGCCTACTTTCCTGGTGAGGAGCTAGGTGCTCCAACTCAAGGCGTCATGGAGCTTGTTGAATATAGCAGAATCTACAAAATACAGTCATTCTGGGCTATGACGCTAACGCGCACCATACTATCTGGGTCGGTAGTGATATCAACAAAAGAAGGGAGTCACTTCTGGAATACCTTACTACTTACCTAGGTATAATAAATAAAGGTAACACACCGACCTTCATAAATTCAACTAGGCAGGAAGTACTTGACTTAACCATAACAAGCCCCTGCCTGGTTGACTAGTGCGAAATTTGGCACATATCAAAAGAAGCTTCATTATCAGATCATAGGCTGATAGCTTTTAATAGTTAGGTGATAATTGATTTCTTGTAAATAGTCGAAAAAATAATTTTGTAAGGGAGAGGCTAGAAGTTTTAAAGGCTTTCGACCAGTTAATATTTCGTGTATGGACTTAGAGATTTTTTTAAATGCATTTCGCAAATTTTCAGGTTTCTACCTTAAAATTTCACTCAAAAATTTTCAGTTTATGTGTTTTTTCAATGCACAGGAAACACTTTGTGCACGTTAGACCGGAGGGGGGGTCGGTTTATAACAATTATGGATAAAGTTATTATTATTTTCCTATGTATATCAAATAGATGTATCCACATGCAAAATTTAAACTATGTACCTTTCACCAGAGCCCTAAAAAAATCACCCAAATTTTCGACATTTTTGCTTAACACCTCCCTCCCCTTATACCTCCCAACTTAAAATTTTTATCAAAATTAACGACTATATAGTTCTATAATCTGACGAATTTTCGATTTGATATCTGTACTCTGTTTTGAGATACAAGGATTTGTAGTTTTGAACTACTACTACCCACTACTATTATTTCAACATGTTATATTTTTTTCGTATTTTCCTGGTATAGCTTAATATATGTTTCAAGTTTCAATTACATAGCTTAAGAGATAGTTGAGATATTCATTTTTAAGTGTTTTTCTTTGCACCCCTCCCCCTATTCACCTCATTTCAATAATTATCCATTATCTAAGCTGATGCCGGTGGAACTATATGCCACCTTACTGGTCCCAAAATATGAATTTTTTATGATAAGTAATTTCGAAGATATAATAATTTGCAAAAACAATTCGGCCGGCAATTTGTTTTAGCCCCCCTTTTCGGACGCCAATGGATAAAAAAATTAAATTATTTTTATAGTTTGTCCCACAACCCTCTCTATATCTCTGTTGATTTTCAGCTTCCTATCTGCATTCCTGGTGGAAATATTAGCAAGTGTAGTTTTTGGCTCTTTCCCTTCCCCCGCTTGGTAGCAATTTTTTTTTCTGTGTCGAGCACAATATTTTATTATTAGAATAATAAAGTAAAATGCACGTGCAAAGTTTTAACTTTATATCTTTTACCAGAGCCTAAAAACAATTAGTGAAAATTTTCGACATTTTGACCCTCCACCTCGTTTCCTTTATACTCCCCTTACATTTCTTACGAAAATTATAGATTTATCTATAGCTCTACAATTTGACAAAATTTAAACTTAATATATTATAATTTCGAAAAGCTCACCATTTTTGAAATGCTCCCCATTTCTCCCCACTACTATTGAGGCCAAATTTTATATTTATACTCTAGATGGAATCTGAGAGTATTAAAAAAAAATATTTGATTTGCTTCACTACTTCTACCCCCTCCCATACAATATGACACAGTTTCACAACTTCACAAAAAATCGATTTTCTTGAAAAGTATGAATGGCACTAGTCTGAAATTTAAGGGATGCCAATTTTATAATATTCCTAGTTATTTCTGAAAAAATCATTAAAATCCCCTCACTCTTTCTACCACCTCCCATACAAACTGCACATTTTCACTAAATCAAACTCACTAATTTTCTCAGTTCCCATTCAGTTTTTGGAGTAAGCGTTTTGTATAAAACATTTTCATAGCTACTTTAGCATGATGTCGAAAAAATTAGTTCAATGCTATCATCCCTTCTAACACTCCCCATATAAAATTTCTTGGGATCCCAAAAAATTCTATTTCATCTAGAGTATCGTAAGATTGCGCTTTACGCGCAATCGTAGCCCTGTTATGTTTTTCTTGTATTTCGCTAGCAAAGCTTAATATATGTTTTAAGTTTCAATTACATAGCTAACTATCCCTTAATAGTTAAGATATTAATTTTTAAGAGTTTTTCTCTGTACCTTCTGGCCCTCTCCCTTACAATTATGGCCCTCCTTTTAGTAGATTATAGTGGAACTGTATGCCACATAATTGGTCTTAAAATAAGAATTATTTGTTTCTAGTAGTTCCGAAGATATAATTATTTGATTAGCTCCTTCTTTTCGGACGCCAGTGGATAAAAAAGTTAAATTATTTTTAGAGTTTGTCCCACAACCCTCTCCATACCTTTGCTGATTTTCAGCTTCCTATCCGCATTCGTAGTGGAGATATGTATTAGCAAGTGCAGTTTTTGACTCTTTCCCTCCCCTTGCCTCACTCCACCATCTGACACTCCCCAAAATTTAGATAATAGAGCTCACTTACGTAATTAACAATCCACCTAAAAATGCAAATTATACCCTTAACGGTCTCGGCGTTATGATTGCATATGTACAGCGAACGGCGGGACGGATTTTGTTTTTCTTTTTTTGCATTCTTAGGCTAAATTAGCCTAAAAATGAAAAAAAAAAACAAAATCATGAAACACGAAAAAACAAAATTTCATGGTAGCAAATTTTAATTTTTTTTTTTCTGTGTCGATCACAATACTTTATTGTTAGAATAATAAAGTAAAAGCAATCTTTTCTGGTGTACTAAGACGACTTCATGTTAAAGTCCGAGACACATTGCTTCCTCCAAATGATACTCGTACACATTATAAAGCTACGTCACTTTCATTTTCCTCGCAATTAAACCACTTAACACCCCTCATGAATGGAATTCCTGGACACATAAAAAACGCTTCAGTGTGGCACAAAAAACGTCTGAATGATCTCACAGCGTTTATCTCGTAAAAAAAAACCAGAAGCTGCCGCATCACATACTCGATTCCTATAAGGACTACCTGGGCAAAAAATGCATAAAAAACCGCAGTACACCTTTCGACATTTGGCTTAGTTCGCGCGACATATGGAACCATACTCGAACTGGTACGGTAGTGTATATCACACGAAACCCATCACCGAAAAAACCACCCGAAACTTCCCATATCGCCGACCTGCATAAAGTGGCGGCATACCGTTAATCCAACAGGGAGTTGAAGGCGGCAGGACGAGAATCCGCCGTAAAAACTCGCGAAATAAGTCATCAGGAAGAACGGCAGGAGTCCTGTCCGCAAGGATCAGAACGTATACGGATACGAATATTAAGGTCGTGGCCGACCTACTAAAAACGACTTAACATTGACTTTAAGCACTTGCCACGCTGCAGTCAGCCATAGGATACGGCGGTGGTAGCTACCTGTCAACGTGTCCGGATGAATCTCATCAGTCATTTCCACATCCGAACTTTTTTCGGTCATGCTGAAAGTGCAGCGAAAGCGATAAACTTTCCGCAATGCATTCCGGTCGTTTTCGGATGAAGGAGGAATGAGGTGCGACGGAACAACGACGACAGCAGTACCATTTTTTTGTGACCTTGCCGGTTTTTTTCCTGAATTCGGGAGCTCTATGACGTTTGTCAACGATGGTAGCAATGTTCTCGTTTTTTTTTCTCCCTGCACCATATAAAAGGGAAGCAGAGAAAATTGTAAATATCCGCGGAAAATCTGGTAGAAAAAAACTTCCGACAGAATACTGATGAATAGAAAAAAAACTATGCACGTGTTCAACAGGTGCGAAAGTACGTGCGGTTCAGAATGATGTCGAAAGCTACGCTAAATCGAATGATGAGATGCAGTTGGATGAAGCGAATCAAATTTACAGATTTCTACTGCGAGCTGAATGCTTTAATTACTTAAGGCTGATCGATGTCAATCAATCAATTTTCTGCTAAGACCACCTATAGGGGCATAGGACAGAAACAGTTCACTTCCACAAGGCGCAAAGCTGAGCAACGGACAGACAGACAGACAGCAACTCGGAATCGAAGTTTTCGAGCGACAACAAATATTTCTGTACCCTTTTGCGGCTCTGTGCGAGCATTATTTCTTAGCGTTACAAACGGTAAGGTAAACACAATATACTCTCAGATTTCATCTAGAGTATAAAAAGTTCAAAATGGAGCTACATATGTATGTAATAATTCTCAGCGACCACAGAATTCTGTTGTTTTAATTATTGTAGTTTTCTTAATTTCAATTATATTGCATGAAATGCCAAGAAATTAAGAGGTCGCTAGACTTTACGTCCAAGTGTCTGCGAGACAAGATATGCTAATAAGTGACCTCTTTTCACTAAGATATTGCGATCAACACGAATCTACCTATAACATCATTTGCGAATTCCTATTGATGACAGACATTTGAATTGAAAGTGTCCCGCTAGCGATTCTATTCTAATCATACGATATCCTAACTGTAGGCTATATTTCTATGTAAATAAAAATCGTATCAAAATGTCTCAGTGATTAACTCGAATATACCCTTGACGGGCGCAATTTTCTAATCACAGATTAGACAGGTTGATCACTTAATTGCGACGTACCTCTCATTTCACGGTATCATTGAAGAAAATATCTATCGGATACATTTTTTTCCACTTTAGCACGAAACTGTATCTTTAGACATTCGTAATTTTTCTAATGGCGGATATAATTATTATCAAGACATGATAGTTTCAATCATGCAATAAGAAATGGGTTAAGAAAACATTTAAGATAGCTATGGTTTATTTTTAAATTTAATTCGCAACGCGATCACGGAAATAAAAACCCTGAACCTGTACAACGTATGCAAATCAAATGACGGATTTAATTTTGAAATAAACCGAGTTTTAAGGCATGGATGGCGGAGCTGCGAAAAATGTTGCTTACAGAGCAAATGAAAAACGTCGTTAGCCAATGACTCCGACGTACTCGTATTTTGGGAATATTCTCTTCATTTGGGAAGTAGGCCAGAGGACAAATGAAAGACGATTATTATACCGACGTAATTGTGCATTGCATTAAAGGGTTCCCCCTAAGTTATACTCGCTGCCGTAATAAAAAAAAAAGATACTATTTTTGGACTGAAATACAAAGATTGACATCGAGCTCCATATTGGAGTAGTCAACGATATAAAAGGGTTCAAATTTCGTCATACTCCGCAACTCTAGTGAATCGAGTGATGAAGGGATTTCAGAGTGTCGTACTGCTATAATTAATAATAATATATAGGTGTTCTCAGCTCAAGCTTTTTATGATTTGGACATTTAGCATCTTAGCACTTAACACAGCTTGATATAAGATCAAAGTTTTAAGATCTCTAAGAGTAACTTTTGTGGTAGACAAGGCATCTCTGCGTTATCGATTCTTATCAGAATTTTAGATAAGTCATCTTTCAATGCTTCTACCATGGACCTAGTACATCGGGCTAAAGATGTGTTAAAATAGTAGGATAAGTCGAGTGTGCTATCATCTACGAAACTATGAATAGGATTGAAATTGAAAGAAAACAGGATATTAATAATTATAAAAAGAATTATAAGAGATATAGAGAGAACCGAACCCTGAGCAGAAAACCTACTCTGTCTCTTTTTGACTCTGACCCTGAATTAACCAGCGTTAATTGTATAAGAAGAGAATACGACATCATCCAGTACGACACGTATTGAACGGTTATAAGAAACATGCAATACCGAAAATAAAAGAGTCGCCGAATAGTTTTAAATTTTGTCTAAAAAGGCGTTTTGTTGTACCTTGTCAAAAGCCTAACAAATATGAAGTCCAACGATTTTATTTTTTGTTTGCTACCTTCAGGACAAATAAAAATTTCCTACCTCAGCTCAGAGTCATGAAGATATTTTTTCGTCGTAAGCTAAACTTGCAGGAGTTCCTCTATTTTTTGGAATTTATCCAATTTTCTACAAATGGTATACCTGCTTATGGATAAGTGCTAATTTCTATTAATCCAATTCTTAGAGTTGGGTTTAATGGGTTTGTCCACGTAGCTTTGTGGGAAGAATATTCTAATACCAAACAAAATGGTCTCAACAACTGCGAACGGAGCATAGTCAAAATCTTAGTTAAATAATTTTGACCAAACGAATGATAGAACTGCTTATGAATTGACCAATCGGTATTTTCGTAATGCCATACCAACTGTTTTTGGAATTGGACCGATTTTGGAGATGGTGATCAAGAAACGAAAGGAAATTAAACAGTGGTCATATTGGAATATCAATTTGAGTCTGAAGGTAAGAAAATATGAAAGAAGTAAGATCGTTGGACTAGAAAACGAGTACCTGTCTAAAGTTAAAATAAGTTATGCGAAGATTAGAATAGATTAATTCATTGGCGAATTTCATATACAGTTTTTTTACACTCTTATTTTATTATTTAATGTTATTCTAACCAGAAATTGATTAGATCTATACGTAAAATTTATAATAATAAGTTCAGGAGTTGTATGCTAATTCTTGTATCTTTAATTTTTTGTTATTAAATTCTTATTTTTATTCACATTGGCAATTTAAGATTTGATAATACTTGCTTTTATCGAATAATACAGAAGTTCAAATTTTCATTTAAAAATCTCAAGACCGGACGTCCGTCCGTATTCTCCCTAGCACGAGAACACGTTGTGCTAGAAAGTTCAAATTTTGTGCACTTCGTTTTTAACAAAAAATTAAGGACAAGTTCGTGAACTACCCATACAAAATCATACTATTTAGGAATTTGAAAATAAAATGATTTTTCAAAAAGTATAAAATCTATAGATCTTAAATTTTTTGTTTTTTTTTGTTTGTTTTTTTTTTTTTTTTTTCTCCAATTCCTATACCGACACAGCTATGCATTGCATTATAGGGTGGTCCCCTAAGTTGTGTTCGGTACCTTAAAAAAAAAATACTCTTATGATGATTTCAACGGCAGAAAAATTACTCGAATCCCCCTGCTTCTTCGACCACCTCCCATACAAAATGCAATTTTTCGTGAAAAACTATAAACCAATTTACTCAGTACGTTTAAAATTTATTATGCTGAAATTGTGCACAAAATATTTATTCAGAATTATTAATAAGACCGAAAAAAATTAGACGATAGCTGCACCCCACCTACCCCTCCCATACAATACGACACAATTTCACAACTTTACATAAAATCGATTTTCTTCAAAAGTATGAATGCCACAGATCTGCAATTGTCGATTGAATGATGTTTGTAGTTTCTTCCGAAAAAGTCATTAAGAACTCCCTACTCCTTCTACCACCTGCACAAACTGCACAATTACACTAAATTCATTACACTAATTTTCTCAGTACCTATTATACAATATATCTGAAGCTTCAATTTTGTGCAAAACATTTCGATAACAACTCTAGCATTAGTTCAATGCCGTCACCCCTTCAACCACTACCTATAAAAAAATTCTGAAAATTAAGAAAATTCTCGCAAGATTGGGCTTTGCGCCAAATCGTAATCCTGTTATGTTTCACCCCAGATCACCCCAAAGCGTCGAACATAAAATAATGCTAAAAAAAACCATTCTTTATAGGAATTAGAGGAGTTGCTTATGCTCCGTTCAACACTTGCGTTATCTCGAGGCTTCAGAACTCCCAGAAAACTAAATTTTGAACTTAATTTTTGATTCTCGTCATTTAAATAATTTATTTTGATTTAATCAATTTAGTGTTATTTCAAACTTGAATTTTACTTGCTTTCGTTTTGTGGTTTTATTTGATTATTGTATACTAGCGATTCCCCGCGATTTTGTCCGCATAAGAATCGCAATAATAAGCAATTTTTGAAAATGTATTATAGTAATACATTACTTGAAATATATAATCTGCTTAGTTTAATGGCTCTTTGAACACAATGCTTTGTATTTTGTGGGAATCAGAATCATAAATTATTAAGAATGGAGCCATGTTACTCGCATTTGTATGGGACAGGCTCATGATCAAATCAATATCGTGATTTAAGATCATATATGTGCGTATTGAAGAGCGAATAGTTGTAGATTATGCTAATTAAAAAAATAATAACAATAATAAAAATAACAATAATAATAATAAAATAAAATAACATTAAGATTAAAAACATAACAGGACTACGATTGTGCTTAAAAACATAACAGGACTACGATTGTGCGTAAAGCCCAATCATACGATACTATAGATGAAATCGAAGTTTTTGTTATCTTATGAAACTTTGTATTGGGAGTAGTAGAAGGGGTGACAGCATTGAGCTAATTTGTTTCACATCATGCTAGAATACACTGAAAGAAATGAATAGAAAAACTAAACACACACAATAGATGATTTTCAACCTACTAATAGATTTAGGAAAATTGACCAATTAAAATAGTTCTATCTTTTAAACATTTTTTATTATTATCTAATGCAATAGTTGATAGATCGATTTAATTAGTCAATTTGTCTAAATCAATTAGTAGGCTAAAAAATTAGTCAATTTGTCTATTCATTTCTTTCTGTGTTGCTATAAAAATGTTTTGTACCAAATTTGTGCTTCAAAACTTGAGTAGATTTTGAGAGAATTGATGTATTGATGGAGTCGAGTCGAGCCCTTGGTCAAGTGCGGTCGGTCAGCTCGTTAACCCGCGGATCGCATCAAAACACGGATCATCGCACTGATAATGTCGCGCAACAATTAATTAATCGCCAATTTGTTCTTGTTTTTTACCACCTGACTCGCGATTTTTTTTTGTTATTGCGTTAATTGACATTTTCATGTGCGCGCTACATCAGGGGGTCACGGCACCGTCGTTGGTTGATTCCCAAATCAAGATAAGTGCCGGCTAGCGGGATCTTCAGTGTGGTGCTGTTGCTCGTGCCAGGCCTAGAACTGTACGGGTTTACAGCACTGTATTGCTTTTGATCCGGTGCTAGTAAAGTTGTTGTTGCTGTTATTGTTGGTTGTATTTGTTATTTTATTTTTTTTTTATTTTTCTTCCGTTTTTATATTTTGATCGGTAGTGTTACCAAGGCGCAGATTTTATTTCTTGTTTTTTTTGGCTAAATATTTTTGATCTGTTTATCGTTCCTGCTATTTTTATTTTTGTTTACTGTTTCTTATTTAAGTCTAATTTCAATGTTAATTACTTACATTTTCCGCGTGCTGTCTCAGGTTTTCTTTTCTTCTTTCCTTGGTATAATTTAATTAATTATTTTTTTTTTGTTTTTACCGTTTTTCATTTGGTCTTTTTTTTTTTTTAACGCGGTTCGCCGGTTAGTCAATAACATTTCTCATTTGAGTTTTTTTTTTTTACGCGGTTCGCCGGTTAGTCATTATTTAACTATCGTTCCTATTTCTTCTCTTTTCCGACCATGGTCAACTTTATAATTGATCAGGTTAACGTTCGGGGTCTGCACTCTGCCTATCTGTCGCTGTATATCCATACCCAAACTGCAAGACCGGATATTCTAGCACTTGGCGAATGTAAGGTGTTACCGGGAAGTGAACAGTTTCATTCTGTTCCCGGATACCACCTTGTCCCAGCTTTCTTTCGCCAGCGGGGTGTTGCACTCCACATCCGCGATGATGTGTCTTTTCATTTAGTTTCCCATTTAGGAAATTGCTCCAATCCAGAATTTAATTACATCTGGATAAAATTAATAATCCAAAGACATATCATGTACTTTTGTTATGTGTAGAGAAGTCCAGCAATGACAGCAGCGAACACGTTATCAGAACTGGATGGGTTATCTAAATCTTTTCAGTCTATTTATACTACTAACCCTGACGCTGAAATCGTTATCGCGGGCGATTTCAATGTTCATAACATTGCCTGGCTTAAACATTCCTCCACTACGGACCAGGGGGACGTGATACTGAGCTTTTTGCCTCCCTAAACTGGTTAACTCAACTGGTGGATGAGCCTACTCGTTTACCAGACATCGCAGGGCATTTTCCTAACCTTCTTGACTTATTTCTCACCCACCAACCTATTCTGTCTCTGTATTATCTCCATCGCCAATTGGAAATACTGATCACTTTTTGATTCGTGATCAATTCCCAGTTGCAGCAACTACACCGCTGTCAGTCAAGGCACCTCGAAGAAATATTTGGCATTTCAAAAGAGCCGATTGGGAGTCGCTAAATAACTTCTTCAATGCCTTTAATTCCAAGTTGTGCTTCAATTCCAATGACTGCGATGAAGCTTGTAGAAGTGTCACCGAGATTATCCTGAAGGGTATGAAGCTCTACATACCTTCCAGTCAAAAGAGAGTCAGACCGTCGAAAGATTCTTGGTTCAATAAAGAATGTCTCGATGCTATTCAAACCAAAAAACAACCTTTTCAAACATTTAAAGGCAATAAAACACCTGCCAACAGAGAACTTTTCAATGCGCCAAGAAATGCCTGCAATTCCATACTTAACCGAGTTAAATTTGAGCATGACCAAAAACTTCAACGGAAGATCCTCCAGTGCCCTAAGGGCTCGAGGTCTTACTGGTCATTTGTCAAAGCGGTCAACAACAATTTCATTTCTTCTTCTATACCACCTCTAGTTGTTGGCGACCGTACCGTGGTTGATCCTAGCGAAAAAGCCAATTTACTAGCAGCAAGTTTCGCAAGAAACTCTCTCCTTCCACCTTCAAACCAAACACCTCCAGCTGCAATTCCCTCTGGTTTCTCACTGCCTGCACTGCATTTTCGCACGAGACTTATTTCTCGGATCCTTACAGAGCTCAATATCCACAAATCCGCTGGTCCGGACGGTATTCCCCCCATTACCTTTAAAAAGTGCGCCTCTTCTTTGGCTAAACCTCTTCGCAATCTTTTCTATCTTTCTTACTCTTCTGGGTGCTTTCCACGCATGTGGAAAGTTGCGAATGTTCAGCCCATTCCCAAGAAAGGAAGCAAAGCGAACCCCGCTAATTACCGCCCAATAGCCATTACTTCAATGCTCTCGAAAGTAATGGAAACTGTTGTCAATCGTAAAATCGTCAAATATCTGGAGGATAAGCAGCTCATCCATGATCGCCAGTACGGGTTCCGTTCTGGACGGTCGAGGGAGGATCTTTTAGTCTACTTAACAGAACGTTGGAGCTCATGCTTACATAAATATGGCGAAGGTCAAGTTCTCGCACTTGACATTGCAAAAGCTTTTGACAGAGTTTGGCACGATTGTCTCTTAGTGAAACTTAGAGCCATCGGCCTCAATGATAACCTTGTTCAATGGATTGAGAGTTATCTCTCAGAACGCGCTATACGAGTAGTATTAGATGGCGTTACTTCTTCCTCTTATCCAATTGATTCCGGCGTCCCTCAAGGTTCTGTTTTATCTCCGACTCTTTTCTTAATTTTCATAAACGACCTTCTGTCGTCCACTCTCAATCCAATCCATAGTTTTGCAGATGACAGTACCTTAGACAACACCTATGAATTTAGCTCTGCTGCTGAATCAAACCAACATACTATTGCCTCCAATCGCAGAGAGTTATTCAATTCGCTGAACTCGGATCTCAGTTTAATCCTGGAATGGGGCAGGAACAATAGAGTAGAGTTCAACGCATCCAAAACACAGGCCTGTCATCTATCCCTCAAACATGATCTTCCAGTATTGTCTCACAATGTAACCTTTGATGGTGCACAGCTTACCAGTTCGGAAAATTTCACACTGTTAGGCGTCAAAATTAATGAACACCTGAATTGGGCCCAGCATATCTTTGATATTGCCCTCGACGCCTCAAAACGCCTAGGTGTTCTCCGGAAATGCAAAAAATATTTCACACCTATAGACATAGCAACCATCTATAAGGCTTACATTAGACCACGATTAGAGTATAACTCGCATGTTTGGGCTGGGGCACCCAAAACACACCTCGCGTTGCTCGATCGTATTCAAAAACATGCGTTCCGACTGATTGGAGACGAAACCATCACGTCTTCCATAGATTCTCTTGAGCATCGCAGAAATGTCGGAGCACTCAGCATTTACTATCGTTACTTCCATGGTAGATGCAGTACTGAGCTAAGCGCACTCATTCCTCCACTGCATACTTTTCCCCGAAATACTCGTCAAGCTGAACGCGCACACGAGTACACGGTTAAATCCTTGCCTTCCCGTACAGTGAAATATAGGCAGTCTTTTATTTCCCGAACGTCAAGACTTTGGAACGATTTACCAGCTAATTTGTTTCCCAACAAGTACAACCTGCAGTGCTTCAAGAACAATG
The DNA here is from genome assembly GCA_963669355.1 of Chorisops tibialis. NCBI lineage: Eukaryota > Metazoa > Arthropoda > Insecta > Diptera > Stratiomyidae > Chorisops > Chorisops tibialis. The sequence goes on along the minus strand of OY770262.1, from coordinate 79,747,143 downwards.
TCCACCGTCATTTTCGTCTCTCTCCACCTTAATACCTCCACTTCCTATACTGACATAACTGTGCATCGCATTAAAGGGTGATCCCCTAAGTTATACTCGGTGCCATAAAAAAAAAAAAAAATTAGTTTTAGTGAAATTGTGCTGTTTGTATGGGTGGTGATAGAAAGAATGGGGGTTTTCAGTGATTTTTGAGAGACAACTAAAATCATCATGCAATTGATATATTTTAAATTTCACATCAGTAACTTTCATACTTTTCGAGAAAATCGAATTTTTGAAAGTAGTTTTAGAAAGTAAGAACCTTATCAGTTTACTTTTCTCCGATATTATAATAATCATAATACTAATTATGGATTTAGTACAAAATTTGAGTTCTATAAATGTTGTACGTACTGAGCAATTTGGTTTATAGTATATCATGATAAATTGCAGTTTGTATAGAAGGTGATAGAAGGAGTGGAAGGATTCAAGTAATTTGTATACCATAGATCACATTTATGATAAAAATAATCAATGCTAATTTTAAAATTTTTCGCTCCTATGGTTTTGAAGAAAATTTGATTATTATTTTCTTTCCTTTTTTTTTACTTTATTATTATAATAATAAAGTATTGTGATCGACACAAAAAAAAAAAAAAGTTTGCTACCCTGAAATTTTTTTTTTTCGCGTTTCATGACTAAATTAGCCTAAAAATGCAAAAAAAAAAAATCCGTCTGTCTGTACGCCGTCCGCCGTCCGCCGTCCGCCGTCCGCCGTACGCCGACGTGTACGCTCAGCGCACATTAACTCCCAAACCCTTCAAGAAAGAAAGTTCATTTTTGGAGGGATTGTAGATAGTTGCGGATCTCAGGCGGATACCCATTTTCGGGGGTATACGGGTTCAGGGGGAGGCGGGGGGAGCGCTTAAACCGAAAAATACGAATTCAAATATCTCAACCATGGTAACAGCTAGGAAGCTAAAACTCAACATTAATATAGAGGGGTCTGTGGGACAACTTTTAAAAATAATTTAATTTTTTTATCCATTGGGGTGCGAAAAGGGGGGGCTTAGAACCAATTTTCGGCCGATTTTTTTTTTCAAATGATTATATCTTCAAAATTACTTATCGTAACAAAACCATATTTAGAGACCGTCAAGGTGGCATATAGTTTCATTGGAACCAGCTTAGAAAGCAGCTAATTATTGTAAGGGGGAGGGTCAGGGGGGGTGCAAAGAAAAACACTTAAGAATTAATACCTCAACTATCTCTTGAGCTATGTAATTGAAACTTAAAACTTATATTAAACTATACTAGGCAAATACAAAAAAAATATAACATGTTGAAATAATAGTAGTGGGGGAAATGGGGAGCATTTCAAAAATGGCACACTTTTCAAAATTACAAATCCTTATATCTCCAAAAATAGTACAGATATCAAATCAAAAATTTGTCAGATTGAAGAACTACATAATAGTTAATTTTGGTAAAAATTTTAAGTTGGGAGGTGTAAGGGGAAGGAGGTAATAAGCACAAATATCGAAAACTTTGAGTGATTTTTTTAGGGCTCTGGTCAAAGATACAAAGTTAAAATTTTGCATGTGAATACCTATATTTAATCTACATAGAAAAATAATAATAACTTGATCCATAATTGTTATAAACCGACCCCCCCGGTCTAACGTGCACAAGGTGTTTCATGTGCATTGAAAAAAACACATAAACTGAAAATTTTTGAGTGAAATTTTAAGGTAGAAATTTGAAAATTTGCGAAATGCATTTAAAAAAATCCCTAAGTATACGAAATATTAACTGGTCGAAAACCATTAACACTTCTACCCCCTCCCATACAAAATTATTTTTTCGTCCATTTTCAAGAAATCAATTATCACCTAACCATTAAGAGCTATCAAATTCAAATTTTGCAAAACAACTTACAAAAATAATTAAAATGAAATTGCGTTCAAAGTTTTAAAATCGCGCTTGCCCTTCTACCCCCTCCCATACAAAAGTATGATTTCGACTAATTTCATTAAATCAACTAATAACCAACAAATTAAAAGCTATGAACTTGAAATTTCGTACGAGCATCTAACAAGAAAAATGAAAGAAAATTGCATCACAAGTTTGACGATTCCCCTACCTCCTCTACCCCCTCCCATACAGAATTATTTTTTCGAGCATTTTTAAGAAATCAGTTATCAGCTAACTCTTAAAAGCTATCAATTTAAAATTTTGCATAAAAACTTATAAAAATAATTCAAATGAAATAACGTTAAAAGTTTTGAAATCGCGCTTGCGCTTCTACCCCCTCCCATACAAAACTATGATTTCGACCAATTTTATTAAATCAACTAATAACCAACAAACTAAAAGCTACGAACTTGAAATTCTATACAAGCACCTTACAAGAGACGCGAAATAAAACTGCGTATCAAATTTTACGATTCCCTTATATTCTCTACCCCCTCCCATACAAATGTTCGGTTTCATGAATGTAAAATACACCGAATTTTATGAAAATTCTATGCAACTTCGTCTATGAAACACATTCTATACAGAGAATATTGGACGTGATTCAAGTAATTAATTAAAAAGCTATTAACATCCACCCACCCTTACTATTACCCCTACTCCTCCCCTCATAAAAACCCATACTTACAGACACGAATAAAATATTGTTAACAGTCCTGCCCAAGAACTCCCTTTCACTTAGTCTTCCCTAACCACTCTATCCTGCATATTGACTTTCCACTCATCCGCAACTTGTCCCAAGAATAATAAAGTTTCGCCCGACTTGTTGGCAGTTTATTTAAATTAGTCAGCAATTGAAATAGGACCAAACGCAGATAACATCTTGAAGCATACCTAATATACTGTGAAAGTTTCATTATAATCAGCTTAGCCGTTTTCGTGTGTAAGCCGCAGAGAAAAAATAAATAACAGATAGACACTACAATTATATTTATATGTATAAATTTGTCTTTTTTGATAGGAAACTTTTTCTTCATGTACACTCGGTCACAAAAGTCTACATACACCGCTTAATTATATTATAAAAAGAAAACAACAAAGACTAGATTCAAATCAAATGCAAAAGTGTGCAATAGTATAAAGCAAACAATAAAGTAACAAAAAATACAGAAAAACGAAAAAAGGGGCGATGAGCACACCACAAAAGTCTACATACAGCAAAATTAATTCTCCTTCTTGCATCTTCTCAACTGTACATTCTCCGAAATTTTAAAACTGTTGATTGTATTGCTTTTTTTGTATTTCAATATTTGTTTCGAGTTAGTTTCGATAAGCGCTAGAATTGATATAGTGGAAAAAATGAGCTCTAGAAAGGAAATTTCGAATGATAACATCCTTTAGTTGTTAGATTGCGACAGGAAGGAAAATCTCTGGGTGCAATCGCCGGAATAGTTAAAGTAAATCATCCCACCGTCCAAAGCATTGTAAAAAAAATTTAATCTAACTGGCAGTATAAATATTAAGCCAAGATCTGGGAGACCTACAGTATTAAGTGAAGTAATATTCGATCAGTTTTAGAAAAAGTGAAAAAAAATCCTAAGAACTCCTGAACTAGCGAAATATATTGAAAATGACTTCAGTAAAGTCTTACATACTGAATCCGTGTGAAGAACGTTACGATCTGCTGGCTACCATGGAGGAATCGCAAGGAAGAAGCCGTTTATATCTACAGTAAATCGACAAAAGCGACTTGATTTCACTAAGATGCATCTAAGAAAGGACTTCGAATTTTGAAAAACTCTACTTTTTACGGCTGAAAGTCGCTTTAATATGTGTGGTTGGGATAGACCAGGAAAAGTTTGGAGGAAGACCAACACTGAAATGAAGAAAAAAAATCTCATTCCTACAGTTGAACATGATGGAGGAAACGTAATGGTCTGGGGAGCCATGGTGGCGACAGAGGTAGGAAAGTTACACTTCATTGAAGGAATAATGGACCAAAATCAATATTTGAATATATTGCGGGAAAAACTAAGACCATTGCCAGAGTGCTTAAGGCTCGAAAACAACTGGGTATTCTAAAAAGACAATGACCCCAAGCACACAGCTGTGATCGTTTAAGAATGGATCCTGTATAATGTATCAAAGCAATTGCATTCACCACCCCAATCGCCTGATCGAGCATATTTGGTATGAACTGGAGAGACGCGTTCGTAAATATAAAATAACCAACAAGAACTCACTCATGAAAGCTCTACAAGCAACATAGAATGAAATAACGCCATCTATTACTGAAAACCTTATTCTTTCGATGCCACGAAGACTTCAACCGGTCATCGATGCTAATGGCGGCCCAACTAGATATTAAGTTTAATTTAATTTCTATAAAAAATCTATATTTCTTTATTTTTTCTCTTGTATGAAGACTTTTGTGGTCGAGTTTTTTCAGTTTTTTTATTTTTCTAAGTGAAATTTGAATTATATTGAATATATTTATTTTCGTATTCAGTAGAATCATATGGCTTATATTTCATGTGGAAAACATTTATCTGTTAGCCTTTAACCCACAAATCGCAAGTGTATGAAGACTTTTGTGACAGTGTGTAACTATTTTTATTGCTGCTTTTCGCTTTTGTCTTTTCTCTATTTCATACATTAATTGTATAACACTAAGAATTACTATCCTTACGAGCCTGTCTTATTTCGAAATTATATACGAGCTCCTAAGAGACGTCAAGCAATGGCTTGTGGAAGGTGTCGAGGCTCCTGGACTGTCAAAAATCTCTCTATGGATCTGGGGTATCATTGATGATCCTGAGATCCTGTTGCAGGACATAAAGCAACAGAACAACCTTTCGACAGAGGTATGAGAACTTTATCATGAAGAGTAAGCAGAGGTTTCGGATTTTGGACTCAAAAAAATCCACTTCATACTCTCAAAACCAAATGCCGCCAAACGTCGTAGCCGGCATACTCAGACTACTTCAGGCCAATCTCCAATCAAGCCATCACCACCACTCTATAATAACACTAAGATATTGCGCATGTTCAAGAAGTATGGTTGAGTGGCCCTAACCACATTTTAGGCTAGTGCAAAAAACTTTTGCAGTCCTATTTAACATTAGTTGACAATTCTGCAGCCGGACCAGACAACGATGATCAGGGAGTGGTCACTTAATGCCATGCCACATCATGTTACACAAGTTTCATCATACTAGCCATACGAAGCAAGGGATATTCCAACAACAGACCATATGCCAGCTCAACTGTAACACGGTAAGTTCATCTTAAAATTCCTAAACATGAACAATCTAAATAGATGGCGTTACTTCTTCCTCTTTTCCAACTAATTCTGGTGTTCCTCAGGGCTGTATCCTATTGCCTACTCTATTCTTAGCATTCATTATGGACCTTTTGTCTTTTACTCTCAACCCAATCGATAGTTTTGCAGATGACAGTACTTAAGATAACACCTTTGCATTTAACTCTGCTGCGGATTCTCACAAGCAATCTGTTGCTTCCGAACGCAGGGAGTTAATTGATTCTCTGAATTCCGACCCCGACTTAATCCTGGAATGGTGCAGGAAAAATAGAGAAGAGTTCAACGCTACTAAAACATAGGCCTGTCATCTTCCCTTAAACGTGATGTTCCAGCGTCGTCGTCTAATTTAGCCTTTACTTTCGTACCAATTTGCTCTTTAGATGAGCTTATCGTATTAGACGAAAAGCTAAATAACCATCTTGATGGGAGCAAACATATCTTTAATATTGCCCTTGATACCTCCAAACGCTTAGGTATTCTTCGCAAATGCAAAAAATATTTTACACCTCACAACTTAGCTACCATTTACAAAGCTTACATTCGACCTCGTTTAGAGTACAACTCACATTTATGGGCTGGGGCACCCAAAAACAACCTTGCGCTTCTAAATCGAATCCAAAATCATGCGTTCCGACTAATTGGAGCTGGCACCATTACGATTTCTATTCACTTCCTCGAGCATCATAGGATCGTTGGAGTACTCAGCTTTTACTATCGCTACTTTCATTGTAAATGAAGTGTGGAATTTAGATCACTCGTTCCGCCACCTTACATTTTTCTCCGAAATACTCGTCAAGCTAAACGCGCGCACGAGTTTACCATCAAACCTATTCCTACTCGTAAAGTGAAATGTACATAGTCATTCATCTCCCGAACGTCCAGACTTTGGAACGCAATGCCTGCTAGCATATTTCCAAGCAAGAATAATTTTCAACGCTTCAAAAATAATGTCCATCGCCATTTCCGCCTCTCTCCCCCAAAATTCCCATAACACTACCAAATTCCATCCTTTTCCTATACCGACATAATTGTGCAATGCATTCAAGGGTTAACCCCTCAATTATAATCAGTGCCATAAAAATAAAGAACAGACGGTATCGAGCTGACTCTCGCAACTAGTTCTAAATCACTAATGGTCAGCAACTGAAGGGTTTCCAAAGAACTATCTTTATCAGAGCACTTGTAGAAAAAATTTGAAATCACTGGAACAACAAAAAACATCTAATTTTACAGGAATCCAGTAGTAAGTAGGAGCTAACAAACCGGCGATTGTTCCTCACCCATTCAAACCGCTAGAATTCGAAGATAAAGGAGTTGGTATACTAGCATTATACTAACAACCTCCCATACAGGTCCTGCCATCAGAAATCCACCAGGGACAGTTCTGTCGTTTGATTTAGGTGATTATCTGCCACAAGGGCTTAACCTCACCATTGTCGTTAGCAACACGGATTGTTTTAGATCATTAACGCCCCCGAAGGTGGCAGTTTATACCATCTGCAAGGTCGGCATTCATACTGCTTGATGCGAGACCTATCTAAATCTCTGCCAATCTTTCATTCATGGCAACAGGTTGTGGATCACGCAACCTTACGCCGAGCTATTGCTCTGCCCGCGATATGGGCACCACAGCCACCTCGTGTACGTCAAGAGACGACCTCAACCAGCACTGGGGGTGGAAGCAACCTTCCATAGACTCCCCAGCTCCCGAGGCACCAGATAACTTCTGGTAGGCTACACAACTGAAGCAAAGCTACCTTGCACTTTGATCAGTCGCACCTCGAGGGGACGGTCAACCCCAAAATTAGTTACTGGAATCGCCGTAGCTTTCTAGACCAGCACTTTCTTCCCTGCGTATTGATAGGCTGTGGAGCTGACGGACCGTTCAACTTTTCAACTTTATCCTCCCCCATCTAAGTGGGTCTCGGAGCTGACGGTCTGTTCAACTTTATGCCCCCTTTCGTTGTAGGATTCGGAGCCAATGCCAGTAGTATGATTAAACTGAATAAATCAATTTAATGTACAAGCAATCGACTTAGTCCCCCCTACTAGGATAGGTTTCGGAGCCGACAGCAAGCTGCCGACTTGGTCCCCCCTATCCATTGTGCATCAATCGTACATCCAAGGTTTGCTACCAAGCAATGTCGCCTATACCGTACATCTTCTTTTCGCGCCCCGTTGTTAGTCGTATCGAGTAAAATGCTTTGCGTCCACTTTCGGTGCTAATGGATCTCTCCAACAGCTACTGGTATCAGCCCTATTAGGTACAACATATCAACTTCGTCAAATTTCGTTTATCGGCAAGTAACTTTTCCGATAGATCTACTTTCTATTACGACTACACATTTTTCATGCATCGATTTCGTCCTATTGGTACTAATTTCTTTTCTACTGCCATGTTTTCACTTCTCTTGTTGTCCAACTAATTTTACTCCTTACGTACGTCATTTTGTCCAGTGATGGCTAGGTTTAGAGATTGTCCTCCCCTATCGGGATGGGTTGCGGAGCCGATGGTAATATAGTGCAATAAATTCAATAAATTGAATTCAATGCACCTACCATTCGACTGATTCCCCCCATCTGTAGATCTCTTAGCGCTATCCAACCTGCACCACGAGGAGGTGGATCTACTTTGCAGGCCATTCACCAGGGACAGTGGGAATGCGGTCTAAAGGAATAACGACCTTGATATTCTGAATAAAACATGGGTAGAAGCTCTTTAACAATGCTAATTCCATACGCTAACATACGCTGAAGCCAATATCAAGCACTAACACCGTTTATAATGCAGTTAAGAGCTGCCAATCGAAATTTTAAGGATTCTATATCGATAACGTCAACGATACCGGTAAAATAAGGAGGACCTTATACAAAGACCCATACAAGCCTGAATTGCTGAACAATTGTTATAGTTCCTGGACGAAGTATCAATCTTTGTCAATTACTGCAGTTATAGCAAGAAGTTAAGATGGTCAAAAGCAGACAGAGCCTCCCGCAACATCCCAAAGGCAGTCCGACCCATCACCCTAACTTCGTTCATTCTTAGAGGCCTGGAAAAACTGGTGAAAAGCTAACAACGTGCAAATCTGGTACTTTCAGTCAGGTGCCCATACCAACACGCCTATCTGGAAGGTAGGTCCAATGATACCGCTTCAGAAGCCGCCGCAGAAAAATCATTCCATCATTAAGAGGTTGCTTTAGGTGCTTTTCTAGGCGTGGAAGGAGCAATTAACCACGTCAACATTTATGCCTTACAACAGCCATAGTGTGGAACCTGTCTTGACTGGATGGAGAAGTAAACTTATTCGCTCACGAAATATCGTAACGAGACGATTCATAAAGGTACGCCACAAGCTGAGTTTATATCGCCTCTCCTGTGGATCCTAACAGCAAATAAACTGCCTTTTATTTTAAATCGGAACGGCTACCACACAATATCACCTGCAGATGATCTTGTTATCATGCTAACTTGTAAGTTTGAGCAAGTTTTTGGTGACCTTATGCAGTCCGCTCTACAGCTGTTAGATAGCTAGGCACTAGTTAAAGGACTTACCATCAACCCTCAAAAAACAGACCTGATTCCCTTCTCCAGAAAAGAAGACCATACGTTTTCAATCCATACCGGGTCATAGCGACTTGTTAGACGCAGCAGACAATTTTGTCAGGCATGGATATTTGCCTGCTTAAACTTCACGCATTCAGGCTGCGAATCGCGTGCGACTGCATTTGAAAATGTTATGAGGAAGACAACGAGTGTATCAAACACTATCTTCGTCCCTCCCCGCGAATCTCGATCAGTCGTTTCCTTTCTTTAGGCTCTAGATTTTTGACAGTACTAGAAGACTTCGAGACTGCTTCGATTTGCAAGCCATACCAAGTGGGTAGCACAAGAGGAGTACCTTCCATTTCATTTTTTTCAAATAGGGGTAGTACAAGAGATCTAACTACATAATCAAGGTGCAATGATTATCTTTCCAAAACCACCTTGCTACAACCTAAACCTTACCTATCCTAGCTGCAAGGGAATTGTTTTTTTTTTTTTTTTTTATAGTATGGGGACTACGTGAGTGCACTACGGTCTTTCCGACCTATTGTACGGTGATTGCCCCATTTCCCTACCATATCCCAGTAGCTTTAGCTAATTTGAGTATTAGTGAGGGAGCCATGTTGGCTAGTTCCTCGGTGGAAAGGATGCCCTTCCCAAGAATCTTGAGTCTGCTCCTTGCCATTGCTTCGCAGTGGCATAGGATATGTATTGTCGTTTCCGAGTCTTCGAGACAGAGACGACATATGTCGGTTTCAGCTAAGCCCATTTTTTTGAGGTTGTGGTGCTCCAACACATTTATAAATTCACTAGTTGATAAAAATCACTTTGATTTTTATTAACGAGAAATTTTCGAATTAGTAACTTTTGTTTTCGAAAATTAAAAATTTTATAGATATGAAGTCAGTCGAAAATAGAAAATGAGATGAAAAATAAATTGATTGTTAGTTAGACATTAAAAATAAAACGTTGCTATTAATTTTAAATATTAATAAATAAAATATACAAAAAGAAAAATATGTAATTATTAACAAACGTGTAACAACAATATATATTGCAGTGTTCAATTAAAATATAAAATATTGTGTTGTTTAATTAATTATATGTGATAAATAAAAATAATAAATTATCATAATAAAATATTTGCTGAATTAAAAGTTTAATAATAAAAATATTAACACATCCAGCAAATAATTGGTGACCCCGACAAAGAACAACAGCAGCAATGTCACCAGTAAATAATTGGTGACCCCTACAACAGCAGCAGCTATATCACCAAGAAATAATTGGTGACCCCGACAGGCGACACGCCTGATAAATATAAAGAGCATAAGTTTATTCGATTGCACATAAACATTGGATCGATAGTCGAAATATACAGATTCGCATCAACATCGTCGTATTTCACCATAATAACAAGAAAATAAAGAAGCCCAGGCATAATTATCTAAAACATCGGCCGAGATCCAAATTTTTTGAAGGAACTTTTTGATGCTCTTTGTAATTAAGAAGAATCGTAAACAGCAACAACGGCAACAGCAACAGTGGCAATAGTAACACTAACAGCAGCAGCAATAGCAACAACAACAACGGCAACTGCAACAGCGGCAACAGCAGTAGCAATAGCGACAACAGCAATAGCAGCATCAGCAACAGCGGCATCAGCAACAGCAATAGCGACAACAGCAATAACAGCATCAGCAACAGCGGCATCAGCAACAGCAATAGCGGCAACAGCAAAGCAGCAAGAATAATAAATATATAATTATAAAGAATTAACTGGAATTAAACGAATCCATAGTGAAATACAAGGAACCGATACAAGAGTCAACTCAAAAATAATAGAAGACAAGATTATTGCAGATACGTAGTATTTATTATAAGTTATTAAGTTATTTTAGATATTTTTCTTATTAATACTCAAATTGTTCTGTCTCATCAATTCGATTTTTCGAAAGTTTTCATTCTTCGTCAAAATTTTCAAATATTTTTTCATTTCAATATGGAAAATAATAATAGAATTGCGCCACATACTCCACCTTTTCCTAATTTGGACGCACCTAATCCATTTCAGGGATTAGGTGATTTTAATATGTCATCTATTGCTGTACAAAAAATATCTTTTTGGAAAAGAAATCCAGTGGCATGGTTCAATGCCTTGGAAATTCAGTTCAGGTCAGCAGGCATATCGTCCGAAACTACGAAATTTACTCACACGATAAGCATGTTGACCCAGGATGAATGTGATAAGGTTTTAGATATCATCGCAAATACTTCTTCAGAAACACCTTATTCCGATTTAAAGGCAACGATCATCGCTAGATTTGGTGAATCTGAAGATCGTAAACTTCATAAATTATTAAATGGCCTTGATATTGGTGATGATAAACCATCTACTTTATTAGTTAAAATGAAATCACTAGCTGGAAATTCAGTTGGTGATTCTCTTTTAAAGAAACTTTGGTTGACTAAACTTCCTCAAAATGTGCAATCAATTTTAGCCGTTGCAAATGTTCCATTGAATGAATTAAGTATTCTGGCAGATCGTGTTTTTGAAAGTTCCCTTGGTTTCTCTTTCAATGTTTCAGGCGTATCACATTCTAATCACAACAACAGAGGAACTGATCGTTTAGCATTCGAGAACACAATCCTTCATCAAATGTCATTATTGACTAAACAAATTGAAACTTTGTTTGAAAGGCAAAACCATTTTGCCAGACAAAGTCGTTCATATTTTAGGAATCGTTCGCGATCACGAAGTAAATCTCGTGATAATACCGATTTATGTTATTATCATCAAAAGTTTGGTGTTAAAGCGACTAAATGTCGACAACCATGTTCCTTTAAGTCAACAAAAAACTAAGTAAATTGTCGGTAATGACGACAACCGACAATTTAACTACTTCAAGTCGTCTATTTATTTTTGACAAATTATCGAATTTTAGTTTTCTCATCGATACCGGTGCTGACATTTCAGCCCTTCCAGTCACAGCGTTTGCTGATTTAACTTGTGACAACTCATTAGTATTAACAGCGGCTAATTCAACCAACATTAAAACTTATGGGTTCAAAGAAATTGAAATTTCCCTTCAGTTACGAAGAGTTTTTAGATGGAAATTCATTGTAGCTGACGTAGAAAAACCTATCCTTGGTGCGGACTTTCTTAAATTTCATGGTTTAATTGTAGATATTCGTCAAAAATGTCTCATTGACCCACTTTCGCGAATTATCTCTACAACCGGCACTTTAGTCAAGGGACCATCTTCTTCCCTAGCTGTTTTATCGACCTCAATTTTAAATACTAAAGTTGAGCAAATTTTATCAAAATATGAAAACGTTCGTCGATCTTTAAACTACAGTAACTTAAAATTGAGCACAGTACAACATTTTATCGTTACTGAAGATCGCCCCGTTTTTGCTAGACCACGTCGTCTAGATCCAATTAAGTTAAAAATTGCTCGAGCCGAGTTTGATCGAATGATTGAACGCGGTATTTGCAGACCTTCTGATAGCCCATGGGCATCACCTCTGCATATGGTTAAGAAAAGTGATGGTACTTGGAGACCTTGTGGAGATTATCGAGCTCTTAATGCGATAACCACACCTGATACCTATCCAATCCCTCACATTCAAGACTTTAGCCAACAATTAGAAGGATGTAAAGTTTTTTCAACTATTGATCTTGAAAAAGCGTATCACCAGATACCCATCCGAGAAGAGGACATCCCAAAAACAGCGATTACAACACCTTTTGGGTTATACGAATTTATGAGAATGACTTTTGGATTGCGTAATGCAGCGCAAACTTTCCAACGCTTTATCTTTTCTATTTTGAAGGATTTTGATTTCTGTTTCGTCTATATTGACGACATCCTAATCGCTTCAAAGTCAGAAAGTGAACATCTAAAACATTTAGATATGTTATTCGAGCGACTAAACTCACAAAACTTGATAATTAATCAAAATAAATGCTCATTCCTTAAATCATCGGTTGATTTCCTTGGTCATACGATTGACGAATTTGGATTCAAACCAATCGCTTCTCGAGTTGAAGCTATTTTAAATTATCCTCGACCAACTACAGTTAAAGATATTAGGCGTTTCCTTGGGATGCTCAACTTTTATCGACGTTTCATTCCACACGCTGCTGAAGCACAATCCACATTGGACAGCTTCACTAATGGCAGTAAAAAGAAAAATGACAAGACAGAACTTCAGTGGTCGAAAACTTCTATCGAAGCCTTCAACAGTTGCAAAGAACAACTGGCTCATGCCACTACACTAGTTTTTCCATCGTCATTTTCAACATTATCTTTAGCAGTAGATGCATCGGACACTGCTATAGGAGCTGTACTTCAACAGCGACATTCTGAAGACTGGAAACCTTTAGCCTTTTTCTCTAAAAAACTATCCTCCGCTCAAAGGAAATATAGTGCTTACGACAGAGAGTTATTAGCGGCCTATGTATCAATAAAACATTTTAAATACATGCTTGAAGGCAGAAACTTTATCTTGTTTACTGACCATAAGCCGTTAATTTTTGCGTTAAAACAAAATCCGGAAAAAGCTTCACCTCGACAACTAAGACATCTTGATTTTATCAGCCAATTTACATCGGATATTCGACATGTTTCTGGAAAAGACAACATAGTTGCTGATACGTTATCAAGAATCGAGATACTTAATCTTCCTACAACCATAGATTATGCAGAAATTGCTAATGCTCAAGCAACAGATTTTGAATTAACCAAAGCCAAAACTATACCCAGCCTTAACTTCATTCCTGTTTCAATTGAAAACACAACTAATCCCCTTTGGTGCGACTCATCTAGACAACAATTAAGGCCGTATATTCCTACAAATTTACGCTTCAATGTCTTTCGTAAAGTTCACGATTTGTCTCATCCAGGAATTAAGGCTACTGTAAAACTAATGAGGAGTAAATTTATTTGGCCCTCAATCAATAAAGACAGCCGTAACTGGACTAGAGAATGCATTGCTTGTCAAAAAGCTAAAGTTTCACGACATGTCAAAAGTCCGCTTGGCCACTTTGAACCAATTTCAGAAAAATTCAATACTATTCATATCGATCTGGTTGGTCCTCTTCCAATTTCAAACGGTTATAGATACTGTCTAACAGTCATTGATCGCTTCACTAGATGGCCAGAAGCATATCCAATTCATGATATTCATGCAAAAACAGTCGCTAATACTATTTTCAAAGAGTACATACCACGTTATGGAGCTCCAGTTTCAATCATTACAGATCAAGGCGCTCAATTCGAGTCACGATTGTTTACTGAATTAGGAAAAATGATTGGTTTCAAACGTTGTAGAACGACAGCTTACAACCCAAAAGCTAATGGAATGCTTGAGAGATGGCATAGGGTTTTAAAGGAAGCAATATTATGCAAACCAAATGACAGTTGGTCGGACAGACTTCCTTTAATCCTTCTTGGTTTGCGTACGATAGTTCGCGATGATGCTAACGCGACTCCAGCCAAATTACTTTATGGTCAAAATATCAGACTTCCTTATGATTTTGTTAATCAAACCGTTCAAAATCAAAATGCATCCGCAAGCGAATTTGTCGAAATTCTTCGAGATCGCATTAATAACATCAAGCCTCAGCCTCCTTCAAGACATAATCATGAAACCCCTTTCATTTTTAAAGACCTCCAAACTTGCAGCCATGTTTTTATTAGAACCGATACAGTTCGAACTGGTTTACAAACTCCTTATGAAGGACCCTTTGAAGTTCTTCAAAGACACAAAAAATATTTTGTAGTCAAAGTAAAAGAGAAACCAACAACAGTGTCAATTGATAGGCTTAAACCATGTTACAAAAGCTCTTCTGAACAAATCAATCTAGCGATGATTCACAAGAAAGTAACTTTCGGTAAATCGGAAATTCAAACATTTCGCTCCACGGACAAAACTTGCTTAATTAATAGATGTACCAAGAAGGTTCATAACCTTCTCTAGGAGGGGGGTATGTGGTGCTCCAACACATTTATAAATTCACTTGTTGATAAAAATCACTTTGATTTTTATTAACGAGAAATTTTCGAATTAGTAACTTTTGTTTTCGAAAATTAAAAATTTTATAGATATGAAGTCAGAAAATAGAAAATGAGATGAAAAATAAATTGATTGTTAGTTAGACATTAAAAATAAAACGTTGCTATTAATTTTAAATATTCATAAATAAAATATACAAAAAGAAAAATATGTAATTATTAACAAATGTGTAACAACAATATATATTGCAGTGTTCAATTAAAATATAAAATATTGTGTTGTTTAATTAATTATATGTGATAAATAAAAATAATAAATTATCATAATAAAATATTTCCTGAATTAAAAGTTTAATAATAAAAATATTAACACATCCAGCAAAAGGTGATGGTTTACTCCACTATGCCCCGTCATTAGCCCGATTAGAGTATTGATGTCCCTTTTGCTGAATCTCAGGATATCCTCCACTTTGTTTTTATGTGGTAGGATTAATTTTTTCGAGGTTGATAAACCAGGAAGTCTATTCCAGTGGATTATATGTTCTTCTTGGACCCACTTTTTAATTGAGGAGTTAAGAAATCCTTTTGGTTTTCCGCAGAAAGGTTCTGAGCCAATTAAGTTTTCTTCCGCGCCGTTTTTAGCTAAGCGATCTGCCTCCTCATTTCCCTCAATTCCTAAGTGTCCTGGCACCCACATTAAGGTTACGTCATTCCTTTTCCCCAGGATTATTAGGTCTTGAAGGCAGTCCCAAACTAGCTTCGATCCATGTTTGTTGGATGATAAGGCTTTTAGAGCTGCCTGACTATCCGAGAGGATATAAATTGGTTTGTTGCGATGAGCTCTCCTTATGTTTTCTTGGATGCATAGCTCGATTGCCACTAGTTCAGCCTGGAAGATTGTGGCTTCTTTGCCGAGTGATTTTGAAACCGAGAAGTTAGGTCCCTTAACTCCAGCTCCCGTCCCCTCAGAGGTGCACGAACCGTCTGTGTACCAGATGGTTGAACCCTCTGTCATTTCAGGTGATGTGGATTGCCAGTCCGTGCGTTCACCAATAATAACCTTGAATGGGGTTTCAAAGTTATATTTTGTCGGCATATCGTCCGACAAAGTGGAGGCTAGAGCCTCCCATTTCGGGTTATTTAGGATTTTGAGGTGGCCTCCAAAATCCCCTGGTTTATAGTTGTTTTCCCTTTATAAGCGTAACACCCCTTTGATAGCTTCCCTTTTTATTTGGAGATGTATCGGAGGAATGTTAAGGAACATTTCCATTGCCGCTGTGGGACAGGTTTTCATCGCACCTGTGATGCCAAGACAAGCTAGCCTTTGGATTTTTTGTAGCGTGAGCTGTGCTTTTCTTTGCAACGTTTTAGTCCACCATACCGTTGATCCGTATGTGACTATTGGAAGAATGATTGTTCTGTAACACCAGTAAATCATTTTGGGCTTAAGTCCCCATTTCCTACCAAATAAGCTTCTACAGGCCCAAAATGCCTTTAGAGCTTTGGCATGAGTCCATTCTATATGTTTGTTCCAGTTGAGTTTTCTATCCAGTATAACTCCTAGATATTTTACCTCTTCTGAAAGGGGTATAATTGTTCCATTTATTGAAGGGGGTGTGATGTGGATATTCCTTCTATTTGTAAATGGTACCAACTCAGTCTAACTTGGGTTGATGTTCAAGTTTTTAGACCGACACCAGTTCATTATCATATCTAAGGCAGATTGTGTTCTTTCCGATATAATAGAACCATACTTATCTCTAATAATAATGACGAGGTCGTCAGCATATCCTATAACCTCGTATCCCTGTTCCACTAGATGGTCTAGGAGTTCATCCACTACAATAGACCATAGAAGTGTAGATAGTACCCCACCTTGGGGACATCCTCTATAGGTCTGTGCAGTCAGTGAGCTATCACCCAGTTCCGTGATAGTCATTCGGCTTCTTAGCATGGCATGTATCCATCTAATTGTGGCCGTTTCCAGCCCTTTTTTCCTAGCTGCCGCTATTATGGCTTCATGGGGAGTATTATCAAATGCTCCCTCTATATCTAGGAATGCGCAAAGCGCAATTTCTTTATAGTCTTTCGCCTTTTCGATTTGTCTTACCAAATCGTGAAGAGCTGACTCTGTTGATTTGCCCTTTTGGTAGGCATGTTGATTTTTGTTAAGACGAACCTTGTTAGGCCCTGTTCTTAAGTGTGCATCCACTAATTTGGAATTGGAATTGGAATTGTTCAGTCACTACATACATATTTAAACTAGGGTGTAGCCTAGTGAGTAGCGTTTTGGTCTATAATGCAAAGGTCGGGAATTCAAATCCCGGTCAACGTGCAATTTTAGCACACTACTTGCGTCTTGGCCACCTCAATCTGAGAAAAAGAAAATTTATAGATAGAGGCTTGCGCAAAGGGCTAATAACTCTTTCACAATAACAAATAAAATGTTAAGGTCAGGAGGCCAGAGCCCGACTTGGGCAGTAGTGCCATTGAAGAAGAAGAAGACACACATATTCAGGTTTCTCTCTTCTCCCTTCGTAAACAACGAAATGAAAATTTTCTATTTTTGCTATATTTTGTTGTGAGTCAAATGAGTCACACCCTTCCTTGTTGAAATAAATTTTTAGAAGAATCCTAGTAAAATACGTCTAATTAAATTTTTTTTTAAATATCTCCTCAAAAATGTCCATCAACCTCGTCCGAATGATATTGGGCTTGTCCCTTTTCTCAGCATATTGTGCTTCGTTCGTCTCTTAGTCAAACAATAAACGCTTACGAAACTCGTTGAAAACTTCAAAAAGCTTTTAAAGAACCATTCAGAGCTGTTGAGTAGCAATTTCAGTTTTGCCCCATAGACAGTGCATTTTGTCGCTATTCGTAGAAACTTTCATAGAATCTAGATCTACACGGTATATGTATTTTAGAAGTATGTATGTGAATGAGGACCTCATTTTTTCACCACATACTTGCAGCAGCACATGTGTACGTAGGTATATATCGGCATCGTACATTGATTAACGCAAAGTACGACGAATCGTCGAATCCTCGAATGGTATTAATACCATTATCCACTCAACAAAAGTCTCAAAAGCTAGCATAGAGGAAAAGCTTCACGTCGAATTGCCAACGTATCCAAACGCAAAACGGCTCCAAAGAGGATTCAACACCGCTATGGTCGTCGCGTTTGAAGTGCAAAGGTACACTTCACAAAACGTTTTTTAAAGACATACTCTAATCTTTATTTTCATCGTCCTTCATCCTTCCTACCACCTACCATCATAGGTGTACACATTCCCAATCTAACACATTTAAAAAAAAAAAAACTTCAATTGAAAAAAACGTAAGACAAGTAACAAAGAATGAAAACAAATTTCAGAGAAGGGCGAAATTAAGATAGAAGAAAAGAACAGCGCAAATTAAATTCGTTAATTAAAAAAAAAAATTGCAAAGGCATAGAAATGGAGGCTTTGTAAGAAAGCATAGAAACGAAGCATAGCGAATTCCTCCTTCCAAGAATGCCTATCACTCTCTGAGTATCTCGACTAGATCAAAGTCTCGAAACTTAATACCGAAAATTGATAGCGGGAGGAATAATGGTTCTCCTTTCAGAAAATAGTCGTAATAAAAAAATTTAGAAATGGTCGAACAAAAGTTTTCCAGAGACAATTATAAAAAAAGTAACTATCGCAAAAACGGATATTATTAAAATTCATCACATCAATGCTATTAACGTTCTATAACCCATGAATCAACGAGAAGCAAAGATTACGCATTACCCATCTACACTTCAGGGTGCAAATTTTCCAGCTATTTAAAAAAAACTGTGTTCAAATCAAAATAATTGATAATGTGATAGTTTCATTGTCACATGTGACGTCATGAAATAAATCGTTTCGTTCAGCTGCAATTCCAATCGATACTTATAAGACCCGAGAGTAATTTTAATTTCACCATGCGCATTATCAGAGCCATAAATTATTTCCTGTCGATATATAAAAATATTGCAAACGGTGAAAACCTAGAGTTTGCAGAAAAATCCGCGTGTGCTTGCGGGTGTGTGTGCTCGCGAAATGTTCAAAGTCATAAACAACAGAAACAGAACAAGAAGCAATTGTAATCTTCGAAGATCACCTGTTTAGCTTTAAAAGTCAAGTTCTTTAGTAAATCGTTAATTGTTCATAAATAATATCGTTTATGAATCGTTAACGATATTCATTAATGAGTTAAAATAAAAATCATTAACAGCACTATAATGATTCATTGATAACGATTATATAATTGCTTATGTACTTGTTTCTTGTAAGCGTTTTACAATTCATTAATGAATCGTTGTAGGGGATGGATACTTGAACTATTTGAATTTTTCAGCACGACCTTTTTAACACAAGATAGACTTTAATTTTTTGAAAGCACGAGGAAAAATTAAACCACAGCACGTCTTGACGTTTTGAAAATTAACTGTATATTGAAAATCCCGGTAAATATAATACATTCTAAATTCTGAACAATGATTTTGATTCGCTTAGGGCGACAATAGTCGGATTTAAGATAATAATGTGAAATTTAGTACAACAAATTCAAAGTTCAAAAACACATTGATGCTGATACAAGAAGTTACTGAGATTGGGAATTGAACAATCGTTAAAAGTAATTCATTAACAAATGTCCATTTAGACCGCTTGATGAAACATTAATAACTAGTTAATCGCTCGTTAATATAATTCATTAACGATTCTTTAATGAATTATTTTGTTTGCTGGGTAATTTAGTATCCAAATGGCCATTTTTAAACAAATAATGGCCAAAAAATAGTGGTTTTTATTTATTTCGACAACAGCTAAGCACATAAACATACGTTTTTAAAATTCTTCTCTGTCTGTCTGTCCGGCTTTCACGCAAAAACAACTGAACCGATTGTATTGAATATTAATAATAATAATTTATTCATTATAATACATAAGAAATAATGAACAGTTAGAAACAATAAAAAATAAAATTCAAAATCAAATTGAAAAAGAATTAGAAAGATACAAAAATTTAAACTTTTTATAGAATCAATCGTAAAGAAAGCTGAATTACTTCATTATTCCATTATGATCGACACAGAAAAAAAAATGTGCTACCCTGAAATTTTGTTTTTTCGCGTTTCATGACTAAATGAGCCTAAAAATGCAAAAAAACAGAAAAAAAAATCAGTCCCGCCGTACGCCGTCCGCCGTACATATGGACTCATATCTCCGAGACCGTTAAAGGTAGACTGTTCGATTTGGGTGGGTTGTTGATTGGGTAAGTGAGCTCCATTATCTAAATTTTGGGGAGTGTCAGGTGGAAGGGGGCGGCGGGGGGAGGGAAAGAGTCAAAAACTTCACTTGCTAAAATCTCCACCACGAATGCAGATAGGAAGTTGAAAATCAGTAGAGATATAGAGAAGGTTGTGTTATCCATTGGCGTCCGACAAGGGGGGGGGGGGCTAAAAACAAATTGTCGGCCGAATTGTTTTTTCAAATGATTATATCTTCGAAATTACTTATCGTAAAAAATTCATATTTTGAGACCATTAAGGCGGCATATAGTTCCACTGGAATCAGCTTAGAGAGTGGCTAATTATTGTAAGGGGGAGAGTCAGGGGGATTGCAAAGAAAAACACTTAAAAATGAATATCTTAACTATCTCTGAAGCTATGTCCATCATAATTGAAACTTAAAACATATATTAAGCTATACTAGCAAAATACGAAAAATATATAACATGTCGAAATAATAATATTGAGGGGAAATGGGGAGCATTTCAAAAATGGTGCACTTTTCAAAATTACAAATCCTTATATCTCGAAAAAGAGTACAGATATCAAATCGAAAATTTGTCAGATTGAAGAACTACATAGTCGTTAATTTTGGTAAAAAAAATATTTTAAGCTGGGAGGCGTAAGGGGAGGGTGGTGATAAGCAAAAATGTCGAAAATTTTGAGTGACTTTTTGCATTGAAAAAAACACATGAACTGAAAATTTTTGAGTGAAATTTTAAGGTAGAAACTTGAAAATTTTGCGAAATGCATTTAAAAAATATATAAATAATATATACGAAATATTAATTGGCCGAAAACCTTTAAAACTTCTACCCCCTCCCATACAAAATTATACATTCGACCATTTTCAATAAATCAATTATCACCTAACTATTAAAAGCTATCAATTTGAAATTTTGCACAAAAACGTTTTAAAATAGTTGAAATTGCGTCAAAAGTTTTGAGATCGCACTTGTCCTTCCCATACAAAAGTATGATTTCGACGATTATAAAGAAATCAATCATCACCTAACTTTTTAAAGCTATCAATTTAAAATTTTGCTTAAGAACTTTTAAAAATAGTTGAAACAAAATTGCGTCAAAAGTCTTGAAATCCATTGCCACCAATTGGAAGACCGTGACATATTCTAGTAAATGCCTGGCATTTGCAGGTCAAGGCTTTCTGAAAAAATGCCATAACCTACTCCATCTTTTATTTTCGGACCATCAGTAAATATTACTATCTCGTCATTCTGCATGACATGGTTATTAATCCATTGCTATATGTCAGGGAAAGTGACTTCACAAAGTGCATCTTATTTTTGAGATTACCTTTTAAGAATGATTCTGGAAACAATTGATGAAAACATTTCTTTCAATCGACGAACTAGTACCAATACTTCACATTTTAACATTTTCTTCATTAAAGTGAATTTTTTTAAATTTGAAGTTGGACTTCCTATTATCGAAAATGTGACAGAAACAAGAAAAAGACGCAATTCAAAATAAGAACACGTAATAAGGCCGTAATATTCGTACTTGCAAGAACTCAACTATGAAAAGGTCTTTACACTGGAAGTGCCTGAAAAATTAGTGAACGCATTTCGGAGAAAAATCCTCGGAATAATCCTTGAACCTATGAGGAAATCAATCAAATTCCTGTTAAGACCCCCTACAGAAACAACTCTCTTACACAAGACGAGATCCTGAGCATCGGCCTTAACCTGTTGCCAGGACTTGTTTATTCCTCTTGCCTCCTGCTCAACTGCTCGCTTCCATGTGTTACATGGTCGACCAACCCGACATCTTCCTTGAGAATTATAATCCAGAGCCTGTTTGGCGATGTTTCCCTCTGGTTTCCTCAAAGTATGACCGATCCACTGCCACTTCCCCCTTTGAATCTCAATACCTATTTTAGTCTGGCAAGTTATACTCCAAAGTTCGTCGTTGGAGATCACTTCTGGCCAGAATATTCCTAAAATACGTCGGTTGGTTCACGAAAGTTTGTAGTTTCTTGATAAGTCAAACGGTCACTTTCCACGTAGTACAACCATATAACAACACGGATTTGACTCATGCGTCAAAACCCGCAGCATCGTGCGAAAGGAGATCTCTCTTAACCTCCAGAAAGGGGAAAGGATACCGAAGGCCTGACGAGCTTTATTTAGCCGAGCCTCAAAATCCTTTTCGGCTCCGCCGTCCATGCTGACAATGCTTCCGAGATAGCAAAAATCTTGCACCTCTTCCACATCCTGTCCGTTAATAACAATCGGTGTACTTGCGTTCGAATCCATGTGCACGTATTTGGTTTTACGCACATTTATTTTCAATCCCGCCTCTTTGCATTTAGAATGAAGCGAGCGAACATTTGACTCTAAGTCCGAACGGTTATGTGCAAGCAAACACACTTCATCAGCATAATCAAGATGACTTAAGATGTTAAATAGTCCCCATGGAAGATCTTTACCTTCCCCACCTTCCAGGGCAGCTTTCAAGATGTCATTTATTACCACCAGAAACAGGGCTGGTGATAATATGCAGCCTAGTCTGACACCCGTTCGCACAGGGAAGCTCTCGGACAGCTCTCCTCTTTGAAAGACGCGACACCTTGCATCTTCGTAGGATTCTTTAATCATAGCTATGACCTTATCTGGAATACCTCTCCTGCGCAAACCATTCCATATGTAATCTCGCTTAACGCTGTCGAAAGCCTTCTCGAAGTCCACAAACATGAGATGTAGTGGCGAACCCATTTCGGCTGACTGCTCTAATATTATCCGTAGAGTATTTGTGTGGTCGGTACAAGACGACCCTTTATGGAATCCAGCCTGATAAACTTCGAGAGTGCTCTCGACGACATCACTAATCATATTGAGAATTACCTTAACCATAATTTTTAATACGGCAGTAAGTAGACATGTACCACGCCAATTGCCACAATCCCGTTGGTCGCCCTTCTTTGGAATTTTCACAATGACGCCCTCCTTCCATTCAGTCGGATATCTTCCTTCATTCCACACCTTAGTAAAGAGTGGGAGGAGTATATCGGCTGTTATTTCCGGGTCCGCTTTGCGGAGTTCGGTTGGTAGTCCGTCTATACCTGGAGCTTTCCTTCCCGCCATTGACCGAATGGCAGAAACCATCTCTTCCTTATCTAGGGGATCCTCCCTAATAGAGGATTGTTGCGGTTGGATGTTTGGCAGTTGTTCTGTCTCTGGAATATCTTCCTCTGACAAGATGTTTAAAATATCAGAGAAGTATTCCTTCCATCGCCGCAACTGGTGTTCACTCATATTAAGGAGAGTTCCGTTGACATCTCTCACCAGGTGGTTGGCGGTGAAATTCCTGTTCGTCAACTGTTTCATGATTTTGAAAAGTGAACCCATATCCCCTAGGTAAGCCGCAGATTCTGCTTTGTTTGCCAGATCTTCAATGGCCTTTCTCTTGTCGCGTCTAACAGCCCTCTTAAGCTGTATATGAGCATCGCGGTAGTTCTGCCTCAAGTCGGGCGTTCGTTGGTTGACATCGGGTTGAGAGATGATTGCCAATTTGGCTTTTTTCCGATTACCAAACTTGTCCCATGTGTCTTGCGACATCCAGGGTTTCTCACCGCTTTGCACATATCCCACAGATTCTTTAGCACTAGTTAGAAAAGTGTTTCTGGTTGCCTCCCAATTGGCGTCTTGTGTGCGCATTTCATATTCACCCAATGTGGACTTTTCGCGTAGAATAGTGGTGTACTCGCTTTTTTTGTTGGGATCTCTGAGCTTATCCACTTTAAGCTTGCGCTTCATTTGAAGAATTTGTGGTCGTCGGATAGCTGCTGTACACAATCTCAAGCAGGCAACCATCAAGTGGTGATCGCTCCCCACGTCAGCTCCACGTTTCGCTCGCACATCGAGGAGACATCTTCTCCATCGGCGACTTATAGCCAAATGGTCGATCTGGTTCTGAGTAACACCATCCAGAGAAATCCAAGATGTTTTATTATGACTCTTGTGTGGAAAAAGGGTCCCTCCGATGACCATTTGCCGAGTACTACAAAACTCCACAAATTATTCGCCGTTTTCGGGTCTCTTAATCCAAGGTCGTGACGCGTCGACCCAAGGGTCACCATGCCTCCCCATGACGTGTTCTAGTCCAGTGTTGTCTGATCCAACCTGGGCGTTCATATCTCCTGAGATGATAATAATATCACCTCTTGGAACACGTTCGAAGGTGGCACTCAGTTGGCTATAAAACTCCTCTTTGTCACCAGATGTTGCGGTATTAGTTGGTGCGTAGCACTGCAGAATTGTGACGTTTCTGACACTGGTCCTGAGCCTGACGACGATAATCCTATCCGAAATTAGTTCCCAGCTAATGAGACTGTTTCTCGCTCTCCGTGTAAGGGCGAACGCCACGTCATTTTTTGCTTCATTTTCAGAGCCAATGTACAGAATAGTGTTTCCACTAAGGGTTCGTTCTTCTCCTGATCCTGTCCACCTGACCTTGCTCAAGCCCAAGATTTGGATGTTATAGTGCTCCATTTCGAGGTCGATCACTGATTGGCGGTGCAAGGACCGAGTAACTCCAGCTCTTCCCCCATCATTCAATGTTCGAATGTTCCAGAAACCAATCATAGTCCGTTTTCGAATGCCAAAAGTCGTAACCGTAGAGTCAGGCCGTATTCGAGGCGCTGTATCCGTTTCTCGTATCAGTTAGCTCTTAAGACCACGGGTGATAAGCCCATGATCCACTGAGTGTCCTGTTGCCATTTTTAGGGCAAGCAGGACTGGCTGTGGGTGAATTCTACAGCCCCCATCCCACAGGGGGATAGTTAGCGCAGGTCCGTGGAGTCGCTAGTCTCCAAAGATAGTTGCAGGAATTGGTAAAACCTCATCCTATAACTACTCACTTGCAGGGCTGTGAGGAAAGAAACCAATAAAATAATGAATTGGAGGCTCTTTCAGATAATCCAAAAATCTAAACCTTCAACAAATCAAAATTTTGAATGGGTTGAGTAGATGATGATCAAACGTAGACAGCAAGCCACTTCAAAGATTTCTAAATCGAGAATAATGATTTGAAGAATTGTGCTGTAGCGCCATCGTAAGTGAGTTATTAAAGGCAGAAATTGAAATCAAGATTAAATACGAGTTATTATTTCATTTTCTTACTATTTTGTTGGACTACGGGATTTCCTTAAATTTTGTAAACACTAAGCTTAAACTATTTTTACCCAGAATAACTAAGAACTTATTAGAAGAAATCTGAGAGTAACTCGACATTGATGTTAAATGTTTCGCCTTAAATTTTAATTCTTCAAAAAAATCCTTCCCTAAATTAGTCATGCGTAGAAAAACATTTGCATAGCTCCATCAGAACTGTATTGAAGTAATTGCACTTGCAATTTTTTCCCCAATCCTCTAGACTTTTCAAAAATCGAAAAATTATTCAAATTCATATCGGTGAAAAATATTCCCTGGACAGAAAATTTGCATACGAACAGGTGTTTGAAGTGAACTGGAACAACCTTTAAAACAACCCCTTATTTCTGGTGTCGACACGCATCACACCCTCTCGTTTAATTGTTTCCCTTAAATTGTCGTTTCGTGCATCACCCCAAAAAAAAATTTCTTGCACCACCGCCATACATACCGATCTCCTTTACGTTGACTTATGGCTACCGAAACAAGGATATTCCCTCTGCCAAGGGAATTCGCAATGTTTTTTCGTTATTGTAATCTACTACCTAGTACCGAAATTGTCCATGATATAATGTTCGTTTCTCTTTTTGAATTTGAAATTTTTCACCCACATATACGCACTTGCACGTAAGAATTGTTGTTGTTGTTGGTTTTTTTTTTCAAAAATTGCGTATACGTACGTGTACTTTTAATTCCCAAAACGTGCATACAATCCATTCATAGAGGTAAAAAAAAAATATAATAGAAGAAATTCTCGTATATGTGTTCTATGCGATAACATGTAGCCGGGAGAATATGATGCCAGGACAGCAGGAGTCGAAAAATTTATAGACGAAAAAGGACGAAGAAAAGAAGAAGTAGCAGCAATGGCAGCACCAGCAGCAACACAAGAAACCTCAACCTATATCCTGTAGTCGTCTCTGTGCTACTCGTATTATATTGTACTATGTTTCTTATGTGCATGTATCCTGACTGGATATCCTTCCTCCGATGACGTATGAATATATATATGTTTGTAAGTCTACATATATGTACATACGACGGTTTCTATTGTGTAGAGCCCTGTTGAAGGTACGTCGTTGCTTATCGTTGTGCTATGCTTCAAGATATATTGAAATATCCTTCGTATAGCTGTATGTCTATATGTCTCATCCACACAGGCTGCATGCTATTCCAGATAAGCAAGAAAAAACCGCCCCATCAAGTACCAAGTATGCCGTATCGTTATCCTTATCGTTTGGAGAAGTCCTTGCTTGATGGCGCGGACGCGCAATCAAGTATGGAATTCTTGAGAGAATTTTCCTTTAAATTGTCTACGATGTTTTTTCTTAATAACTTTTTTATTTGTTAACGGATTTTTTTCCATTTTTTCATAACTTTTTTGAAATTTTACGTAGAACTTATTTTCAAAATTTCACCGAAATCGAACAATGCATTCGAACAAAAATCCCGAATATATTTAACGTCTCAAACGTATCGGGGTGATTTTTAATTCGATATTTTATTGGACAACGACATTTCGTCCTTAGCAAGTATCGAATTTATTCAGCAAGGACTCGTTGCTTCACGAAATCAAATACTTGATTGGAATGAAAAACTGAAGGGGATGTATACCGGGCTTGAATTTTCTCAACGATTTTGAATTTTCGTATGCCCCGTCCTTCTTGCGTCCGCACTTCTTTGTCCTATCCTCTCACCCACGGGTATCCTTACCGAAGGGAAAAAAGATTCCTTATACGTTCGTTCGTTCATTTCCTACAGTCCATATATACATATATATCCGTAGCCTTTGTATAGGATACCGAGCCAACAACGTTCGTGTATTGGAAGTGAAAGAGGAAATTTATAGAGAATTTTTAAAGGGGATATCCCTGAATGGGAAAATTTAAAGAAACGACCGAAATTTTTAAGAAGAACGCAAGCCTCATCCCCATCCTTTTTCTTCAACTACTACTACGGCTTCTTTGACTATTTTTTTTTCCGCTATCCTATATCCTATCGTGCCTAGGTATAGTTTGTTATTATCATTGTGCTAAATTTCCATAGAATTTCATCGAAAAAGTTTCGGATAAAACGAACCGTAATTTTGTCCTTACAGAACTATTGCTAAGCCTGATTTTTGACTTGTTAATGAGTTTCGCGCTCCTTGAACTGAGCCTAAATTTAAAAGCCCCTTCTTCGACGACTCCTTCAACACCCCCAGTCCTCCCATATTGATTTTCAGTTTCAGTTGTGCTTTAAGACAAGTCCTCCTCGAGCCTCAAGACAAGAAGAAGGAAGGAAGATTGTGTGGAGTTCTTGGTTTCTGGTTGCAAAGACGTTGGCAAACAGAAAGGATATGGGAATATGGTGCGGTACGGGCATAGTGGGTGAGTTTGGTTCGTGGTTAGATGTTGGTGTAGTTGAATGGTTTCGAACGCAACAGTACAGGAAATCAACAGCCGCTATACCACATCAGTGTCGCCACAAAAATGGAAAGATCGCCAACAGTTATACGAGTAAAATACAAAAACAACATCTTGCTTTATGATGGGATGGAAAACGTAACTATTAAGTGGGTGATAAGAAAGGTGTACGACTCTAAGGCGACAAGAAGGTGGTTGGGTCAGACCTTAAAAGCAAGAAGAAATATCGAAGAAAGTTAGTGAAATGACAACATTTTGGAAACTTTTAGCTCATACAATAACCTCTTCGAAGACATAGGTCAAGATAAGAATTCGCCATTGACTTTATATTTTCATAGCATGGTAATATTACTTCATCTAATATATGTATGTAAGTGACTGTGGTTTAAATGCTTAGGGTACTGACCAGATGGCATTCGTCATGCTAATTTTTGCCTATGTTCGACTCCCCTTGTGGCTCTTTGACACAATTTTGTGAACCCCAATCACTAAAATTACTTCACTGTATCTGGACCCTTTTCTCGTAATTTAAATTAAGTAAGAACGTGGTTTTTTAGGTGTATCTTTTAAGCACTGTTATTGTGCGATACCCAAGGAATTTTCTTTTTTCAGTTGAATTCCCCCAAGGACTTCTTGTATTTGAAAATAGTGTACTTTGTTGCTTATCCAGTCCTTGTTTGTCTGTCCTGATACACGATACTATTCTTAATTTTTGATTTTTTTTCAATGTTAATTGATGATGCTTGCGATATTGAAAATATTTAAAATCTTTTCATTTGTTCTTTGTGATGTATTGTGTCTTACTTAACTCCAGGCCGGCTAATTCTATATTCGGTCGTCAGATCATTACGTTCGAAGTACATTTCTTTAAAGTACAGAAATTTGTGAAATTTGAGTAACAGTATTACGTTCATATTCAAAATACAATGCAGGGAAGAGAAATTTACTTCAGGCCAGATGACATGCGACAAAGAGTTGCAGGTTGGTGCAAAGAGATCTCTCTTTTAACCTCTAGAAATGAGATAGGATACCGAATACCTAACAAGCTTTATTTAAACGAACCATGCTATCCTTTTCAGCTCCGCCGTCCATGCTGACAATGCTTTCGAGGGCTAAAAACATATTTTTGCCCACTCTTCCAAAGTTTTAGTGAACTTGAATGTACGAAAATTAAATAACATTAGTTACAAAATCCGAATCTTCTATCACTTTTCTTTCCCACAAATATCCATTACATGTTCACGTATTATTTCCAAAATTTTGACGACCTTTTATGTTTTCGTTGATGCTTAACCAAAATTTTATGGAAGATTCTTTATACTATAACAAATAATTTTCTCCACAGTTGGGTTTGAAGTTAAAAAACCCAATAGATTACTTTGAAAAATATCTGATAGAACCATGGTGGAGATATTCTAATTCGTAATTTTTGCTTCTATCGCTCCCCTCTGCCTCCCCCTTAACCCCTATACTCCCAAAATTGGATACAACTGAGATCAGCACCCATCTACAATCCACCTAAATATGAACATGCTTGGGAATATTGTACACTGAGCGTACACTTTCGTTTTTCGCGTTTCATGACTATTATTCTAAAAATGCAACATCGAAAATCCGTCTGTTTGGAAGCCATATGTGTAGGTTCAGCGCACATTAACTCCCTAGCCCTTCAAGATAGAATGTTCAATTTTAAGTGAATTGTAAACGGGTGCTGACTGTGATGACACGAAGCCTAACTACATATCGATAGACAAATATTCTTAAAAGGCAGAAATGAAAACCTATCTCAACTGATCGTTGACTGTCAGCAGTATAAAGCTACGAACCTAGTGTACACACATATATCCGCCATGCGGTCATTTGACACCGGTAAAGAATTGCAAGCATAGTTATACTCGGTGCCTTAAAAAATGTCCACCGGCATGAACTCAATCCTTCACACTCAGGATGAAGAAGAAAAATTTTAATATCAAGTTATGAGTCCGGTGTACATTCATATATCGAACGAGGGGTCATTTGACACCGGTTAACAATAACAGACGGAATGGACGTGTACCAGCAAAGTCTCATGCTTCCATTTATGCAAATGAAATAAAAAAAAGTCTCCAGGTGCGATTAAATGCCTTGATTGCATTTTCGGACATGGGAAGTACGATATGAAAGGTGCAATCACACTCGGCCAGTATTTTGGTCAAAGGAAAAGAAATTGATAATGATATTACTATCAGGATTCCTTAATGAAAGGAATTGTCATAAAATCGATTCCAAGTATAAAAGATGGAAATCATTTTATCCTTTGGCTCATCATTTAGTGAAGGGACAAAACAAACATCAATATTCCTACATCAAGAACATAAATATACAGAGCACAATAAATTAACCAAAATTGACATAAATTGGTGTCAACTAGCATTAAGTCGCGTTTTAAACATGGTTTATCTACGGAGAAGTCGAATACACCAAGATTCTTGTTAACTTCTCTTGCAAGACGTGAAATCGGTTCAATCATACCATAGTTTGTCCGGTGAAAGCAAATCCGCATTAATCTTGGCAGCCTCAATAAAAATTGACCAAACTGCATCAAACCCCAAAGTGAGGAGGAGTCGACCACCCTTGTAAGAAGTTGATGAGCAAAAGAACTACATCAGCTACTTCACGTCATCTCGAGAGTGATGACACAGCTGTGCTTCAGTACAAAAGGGCAACCCCTCTAGTTCAGGTGTCACGTAAAAAAAAAAAAACTGTGTCATTCCAATTAAGGTGACATAAAGCTATTCTCACAAATTCACGCTGAATAAATTCAATTCTGCCAATATGCATATCATAATAGGGATACCAGACTTGAGAATCATACTCAGGATGAGATCTAACAAAGGTGTAATACAGACTCAACCTAACAAAGAAATTGCCTTGAATAATCGAGTGGTGGTTTTATTTATATTCAAGCCAAAATCAATCTTTTGACCAAATATAACACCTAAGTCAATAATGGAATTAACACGATCCAAAATACAGCCATTGGGACTTTAAGTTACTACAAACGGCGAGAATTTCCGAATAAATGACATTACATGACATTTATCCAATTTCAATCAACGGTCATTATGACGACACTAGTTACTAAAATTTATCAAATCCTTCTGAAAAAGAGTATCAGAGTTGGAACTAAGAGACCTAACGATTTTAATGTCATCAGCATAAATTAGTACTTCCAAATATTTAAAAACAGAGGCAACGTTGTTAGTGGGCAGGATAAACAGAAGTGGCCCCTAATAACTTCCTTGAGGGACCCCAGAATGCCCAGTAAATGGCTTAGAAGTACAGTCACGAAAGTTAACTTGATAAATTTTAAATAGATATGACTTAATCCAATTTTTAAACCACGTAATGCGAAATTTGAACGTCCGCTACAAACCCAACAAGCTTTAATTCAACAGAATTATACAATGTGGTAATTTATCAAGAGCCTTACAAAAATCAGTATATATATTATACAATCCACCTGCTTACCATCGTCAATACCCAAAACGAATTTATTCGTAAACTCCATGAGATTAGTGACAGTGGACCTACTCCTAGCAAAACCATGTTGTTTACTCGAAATTAGGGATTTACAGTGAAACGACATGCATTCATACACTATATACTCAAAAAGTTTGGGAATAGCCGACAATTTAGCTAATGGCCGATAATTTACACCACAAGATTTAGCACCACTCTTGTGATTAGGTATGATAAAAAATTAATTCCACATATTTCGAAAAACCCCAGCTTTTAGGGATCTTTGAAAGAAGAGAGAGTGGCTCAGCAAGAGAGAGAGGACAACTGCAGGAACACCATTTGGGCCGGGAGAAGACACATCTATAAGTCGGGAGATTTTATAGGAAATTGGTAAACCAGACAAAGAAGTTGAAGCAATATTTCTAAAGTCATCAAAATACGCCATATCAGGAATAAACCTACTACTAGTATAGGATCCACTGAAGAATGTGGCAAAAAAATTACAAATAGTACATTGATCATTACTATCGTTGCCAAGGAATTGAATAGAAGCTGGATAACCATCAAACTGACGCATGCAATTAACAAACTTACGCTTGCAATTATCAATATGATGGCACTTAACTCTAACGTGAAACGATTGCATTTAATGCAAACTACCGTGAGCAAACAACATTGAGCAAAAAAATAGTCAACTTAACGAAAATTATCTTATAAAATGTAAATGAAAAGCTCAGACGCAAGGAAAGAAAGCTAGTAAACAATGACGAACAAAAGGAGAAGAAACAAAAAATACAATTGAGGTAGGAGAAGACTAAGCCCCGGTTTTCATTTCAGACTGACTGAAGATAAGACCAAAAGGGAACAGCTTCGGCTCCATAGAGCTGGTTGAGTCTCCGGCACCTTTGGTGCTGCTTTCCCTCTAGTCCCTGCCCGAACTCCGACGGGATCAACTCCGGCTTCATAGAGCTGAGTATTCGGCTCCTTAGAGCTGGGCTCCCCGCCTCTTCCTGACCGGGATCAAATCCGGCTCCATAGAGCTGATTGTTCTGCTCCTTAGAGCTGGAATCCGCGTCCTCTCTCAGATTGGGTTAAAATCCAGCTACATCGAGCTGATTGATCAGCTCCTTAGAGCTGGAATACTCCTCACTTTCCAGATTGTGATTAAAATTGTTCGGCTCCTTAGAGTTGGAATTACTCACCCAGTGGCATAAATAGCACCCACGCTGACCCCAAGTTGCGGGGGGGGGGGGGGGGAATTTGAAAATAAGTTGTACTCAAACTTTGGCGTTTCTAGGATTCTCCGTACCAAGCGTGAGAATTGTTTTGTTTATTTCGAATTTGAATCGTTTTCGTTTAGTTTTCGGCATCTCCGTCTAACGATTTTTTGGTCTGTTACTCACAATCTTATAAATTTCAGGATTTAAATACCACACACAACTATTTCATGCAGCTTGTATGCGATAATAAAACTAGAAATGGAAATCTCGAGGACCAAAAGCAATGTAGGCTGAAGACCCAGAAGAACACAGGAATACACAAAAAGTCAGAAGCTCTCAGGAGGAGAAAATCTGTATAGTTGAAAGTTTAATCAAGGAAGAAAACTAGGAATTAGGACTTATCGCTTAAGCTCCGACGCAGCTGAAGAAGGGTATCTGCTGAGCCGACATGTACGAACTCTACCACCTTCTTCCGAAAATGTACTAAATTTTGAAGATCTTCAACCTGGAAATTCCTGAAAAGGGGATGGGACTGTCGAGTCCAAAATTTGGGGGTTTAGTGACAATTCAAATCGCATTTTAATTTAGTTCCGGGGCAGTAGTTTGTATTAGATATATTATTACTTACATACTTACGATGGCGCTACAGCCCAAATCGGACTTTCGCCTCCTGAATGCTTTGCCTTTATCCATCTCGGTTCAGTGACCGCGTCCTCCAGTTTAAAAATCTTGGCAGTGCTTTGCTGTCAATCGAATCGAAACCGGTTTTTGTCCATTGACTTTCCCTTTTAGTGTGCGTTTGGGAATTATTCCGTCACCCGTCCGTTCCACATGACCAGCCCATTGTTACTTCTTAAATTTTATGAGGGTTGACACTTCTGGATTGTCGAATACAATACAATTCTCCTTCCCTCACAGGTCCGAGGATTCTTCTGACGACATTTCTTTCAAAGGCGTTAAGTAGTTTTTCGGACGCCTGAGTTAATGTCCAAGTTTCGCTGCCAAAGCATAGCACAGGTCTTATGATCGTTTTATGTAACTTAACTTTTGTTTTCCTTTGTACGTTCTTGTTTTTAATTATCGGAAATACCGAATAATATGTCTTGTTTGCCATCATTCTTTTAATTTCGATGGGTTCACTTCCATCCTTTGATATTTTCGCCCCTAGATACATAAAGTTAAGGTGTAGCCTAGACTAAGCTAGGGTGTAGCCTAGTGGGTAGCGTGTTTGGTCTACAATGCGAAGGTCGTGAGTTCAAGTCCAGGTCGACGCATAATTCCAGCACACTACCTGCTTGGGTATACCTCGGTTACCTCAATCTACGAAAATAAAAAAAAACTCGTAGATAGAGGGTTGTGCGAAGGGCTAACAACCCTTCCGCAATAAATAATGAAAGTGTTAAGGAACCTGAAGGTCAGAAGGTCAAGGCCCGATTTGGGCTGTAGCGCCATTTAAGAAGAAGAAGGAGATACATAAAGTTGTCTACGTTTTCTAGTTTATAGTATTCTACTGTAAAAATTTGTTTGCAAATACCTTCTTAGCACTCTATAGAGATATTGCACGGATATCTATTTCGTCGGGATGTGCTACGAGTTGTGTGGACTTGAATCATAGGATTCCCTTGGTGTCAACGGGAAGTTTCCGAACAACATATTCGAGTGTCAAGTTGGAAAGCATTGATGCGAGACCGTCACCTTGCCTAAGGCCTTTGTCTATTTTAAAACTGGATGTCAGATCATTTTCTACTCTGACTTGTGACAAAGATTCCATTATGGTCATTCTTGTAAGCCGAACCAGTTTCGGTGGGACTCCAAACTCCAACACGATTTTATACAGTACGCGCCTGTTAATACTGTCGTACGCTTGCATGAAGTCAACAAATATCTGGTGCACATCAATATTATATTCCCAGCACTTTTCCAGCACCTGTTTAACTGAGAATATCTGGTCCATGGTCGATCGTCCAGCTCTAAGTTCGCCTTGGTATTCACGAATTACTTTCTCAGCTTAATTCTCTTTTCTAGAATTTTCGTACACATCAGTGATATTCCTCGGTAGTTTTCGCAGCAGAGTTTGTCGTAAATTGGGCATATAATGCTCTTGCGCCAATATTTAGGAAGTGTTACCTGCGTCCATATGTCCGTGACTAGTCTATGCAGGTATCGCCGGCTGGATGCTTTGTTGCTTAGATGGTTCTTCAGGGTTGACTTCTTAGAGTGAGGAAGGACTGAAAGCAGATCCTTCATCAGCTTTTACATCAGTTATACCTGCTATTGTGTCTGCTGCCGCTCTTCGTGAGGGTGATGGGCTCGGACTAAGAAGGTATTGCGCCCATCTTAATTTTATATCTTCCGCATTACTTATAATGTTCCATTCTGCATCCTATCAGAGGGTTGGTTTCGGTTGGTATCCCTCTTCATCCTTTTAACAAGTGCGACTCTTGTGTTGTGTAATTCAAAATGTTCGTCCATGTTTTTAATTTCGTAATTATTGTACTTCCGTTTTTTTGCTCGTGTCGGTTAATATTTTGTAAGCTTTATTTTTTCGCTCTAAGGCATCTTGGCATTCGTTGTCGTTCCAATCATTTCTTTTGCGTCGGGGTTGTTGTCCTATCACCTCCTTTGCGACAGATGTAATGACATCTTTGATATTTTGCCACATTTCTTCTATTGGCATGCTGCCGTTGTTGTTCAGTGTTGCCGCGAAGTGCCTCTCTAAGACTGATACGTACTTCGCGACTACTTTCTCATCCTTGAGTTTCCCTATGTCGAATTTAGGAACCGGTTGTGTTTTTGGGGAACTTAGTCTTTATCAAAAAGTGATCTGTGTCGCAATTAGCCCCTTGAGTCAAGTCCGGATGGACAAGACCAGTACCCGATGGCTAGCACGTGGAGGTGTGATGAGCACAATTTATGTGTATATGATAGTTACAACACTGGGTGTCGCCAAATGGAGCCGATCGGATGCCTAGCCTGTCTGTACCAATCCAACCACCATGGGAGCGACATATTGGAACCAAATTTTGACGTTAACCGTATTCATGTTATTATACTTTAGTTAAATTTTTATGTCCATAATTTCGAAACAAAAATATATTGAAATTTGGTGTGCACAAGGACTAGAAAGAGTGGGTGTACCTATGTATCACGAACATAAAATTACTTCTTTGCTATAAATGGCATTCAAGAAATTTCAGCGCATTAGGTGAAACGAGGCACATACCACGTATCCACGCACACAGTCATGCACACAGCCTTACAAATAGGCGCCATATCCAAACCTAATTTTTTAGCACCTGAGACCTCAAATAGTGAAAATCCGTCAACAACCGGATGACGAAATCTTTCGCGATGACGATAGTACTCCTTTATGTTGTAGTATGGAGAAATAAAAACAAGCTCTCCAACATACATACATCTATACATAACTTAAATCTACGCCATCATAGCGTTGTGAATTTAATAGCTAAAAGAATTGCTACAGATACGAATAGCTATGAAGAAGGTGCAAAACCGAAAATTTACATATGAGTTGATAATAATAATGTTCGTTGGGGTCGATGCGGTCAGTAAACTGGAACTGAACAGTGAACATGTACCTGGTAAATATTGGGAAAAAGGACGACCGTACGTATCGAGCGTGTTATAAGACAAAATTCAGTGAACCGTAAAGTTGCCCTCCGACATTCATCTCAGCTTCGACCACAGAACGTCATGTCCTTCTCGGGAATTTATGCTGTTCCTGTTTGCAGGCACCCAAGGATCATTCCCTGTACAGCACCCTTCCCTTATCGACCCCGCCATATCTCCCAAGCCCCATGCCCACTTTTTAAGTGAACTTAGTCCAAGGGATAGCGTGTGTTTGGATTCAGTTTTTCCGTTTTTCTTCTCATTTTTTTGCAATGGATGTTCCCTGAAGGACAATTTTTCATTCTTATGGTGTTTGCTTTTTTTGTTGTTCTTGGTTTTTACTTGCGGAGCTGTTGTAATTATTGTCAATTTTTATTAAGCATCCTCTCGAAGTTTTGGAAAATACATATACTTGAATATTATCTTTAAATTTAAATTTTATTAAAGTTTTAAATATATGTATTTGTTATATACCTTGTAACTAACACGAAATACAGAAGTTTGGAATCTCTTCTTAATTAATTTTGAAACGTTTTGTAGGTAATGCTGCTTCTAGTGCAATACCATACACAAAGACAGTCGTGTAGGAAAGAATTTAGAATGAGAACGACCGTAAAGAGTGACGATGTGGTATGTTTTTCAGTTGGACTGGATATCTAATTACAAATGCTAACGATGACTGAATGATAGATAGCGAACAAAAACCCTGAGTCTTTTAACCTTCTATAAGTAAAACTCTTTCTTTTTTTCGTCGTTCGTGCATGTTTTTATGCTCTAGATGGAATCTGATAATATTATCAGATTCTCTAAAGTTTGTAGCACCAAGAAATAATGCTCGCACAGGGTACAGAAATATTTGATGTTGCTCAAAAATGTCAAAACCGGATATCCGTCCGTCCATCCGTCTGCCTATGCGCTCTCTAGCTTGAGAACACGTTGAGCTTGAAGTTAAAATTTTGTACACGTCGTTTTTGACGAAAAAGTAAGGTCGAGTTCGTGAACGAACCAAATCGGTTCACCCCTTCTACCTCCTCCCGTACAAAATGATTCATTTACAGTAATCAAATTTTCTTGCAAACCATACAAGCTAACAATTTGAAATTTATAAATATTATTTTTATCATAAATGTTATGTATGGTATAATTTTTTTTTCGAATCCCCCACTCCTTCCATCCCCTCCCATACAAACTGCACTTTTTCATTAATACTATAAACCAATTTTCTCAATAAAATTTTGTACTAAATACGTAATTAATGGTTTGGTGGTCGATTTTCTTGAAAAGCACGAATGGTACTAGTCTGAAATTTGAGAGATGTCTATTTCATAATATTTATAGTTATTTCTAAAAAAAACACTAAAAACCCCTGTTTTTTCTACCATCTCCCATACAAACTGCACCATTTCACTAAAAACACTACTTTTCTCAAAACCTATCACATTTTTGAAGCTTAAATTTTCTACAAAACAGTTTTATAGCAACTCTATCATGATGTGAAAAAATTAGTTCAATGCCGTCATCTTCTCTACCCCCTCCCACACAAAATGACTAATCTTAAATCATTTGCAGTAATCAAATTTTCTTGGAAACTATAAAAGCTAACAATTTGAAGTGCATAAAATACTATTTTTACCATAACCCCCAACTTCTTCTACCACCTCCTATACAAACTGCGAAGGTCGTGAGTTCGAATTCCGGTCGACGCATGATTTCAGCACACTGCCTGCTTGGATATACCATGGTCACCTCAATCTACGAAAGTGAAAAATTCGTAGATAGAGGGTTATGCGAAGGTCTAACAATCGTTTCACAATAAATAATGAAAATGTTAAGCAACCTGAAGGTCAGGAGGCCAAGGCCCGATTTGGGTTGTAGTGCTATTTTAGAAGAAGATCTAGATTATTGTACGATTGTGCCTTACGTGCAATCGTAGTCATGTTATACACTTGCGAAAAATTAAATGTTTCCAAGTAAATTTGCAAAATGTGGTATGCAGTACTTTTTTTCATTTAAAGGTAATAATCCGTAAAAATAGGACATTGGAAATTTGTACGTCAAATCTGTCGGTCGGCAATAACTGCAAAACGGCAAAATGATGGAAAAGAAGAAAATGAAGGAATTGGTGAAATGTTGAATAATGACGCTTTCCGAGCAAAATTTAAGCACCCGTGCGGTAGCAAGTAAGGCTGACTTCAGTCGCACAACCGCTGTAGGTAGGTTCTTGCAGAGTTTCAAGAAAATTTGTTCCTTGGAGCGCAAGAAAGGTAATGATTGGCAAAGAATTACGACTGTCACATAAGATCGGGCCATACAGCGCACCTGTCTTCGGAAACGTTTTAAAGCTGATGTGGCCATTCGAGCAGAGTACGTGTGAAGCGGAGGAATTAATATCGGTATCCATACAGCCCGAAATCACTGAAGGAGGTTGGTTGGTGGCTAAATGTGCAAAAAACTACTCTTGACTCCAGAAATGTGCAAAAACTGACTAGAATGCACCAAAAATTATGAACACTGGACTAAAATCAATTGGTGAAATGTCCTTTTCTCTGACGAGAGCAAATTCAATTTGTTCGGATCAAACGGAATGCAGTACGTGAGACGAAAAATTGGTAAGTTTATACAAATCAATCAAATTCCTGTTAAGACATAGGACAGAAACAACTCTTTTCCACAAGGCGCGATCCTGAGCATCGGCCTTAAGCTGTTGCCAGGACCTGTTTGTCTCTCTGGGCTCCTGCTCAACTGCTCGCTTCCATTTGCTACATGGCTGACCGATCCGACGTCTTTCTTGATGATTATAATCCAGAGCTTGTTTGGCGATGTTTCGCTTTGGTTTCCTCAAAGTAGGACTGATCCACTGCCACTTCACACCTATTTTAGTCTGTCCAGTTGTACTTCAAAGTTCATTGTTGGAGATCACTTCTGGCCAGAATATTCGTAAAATGCGTCGGAGACTTTCTACTACTACAATGGCGCAACAGCCCAAATCAGGCCTTGGCCTCCAGGTTCCTTACATTTTTTTTTCGTTATTTATTGTAGAAGGGTCGTTAGACCTTCGCACAACCCTCTATCTACGAATTTTTCATTTTGGTAGAATGAGGTGACCAAGGTATACCCAAGCAAGCAGCGTGCTGGAATTATGCGTCGACCGAGATTTGAACTCACGACCTTCGCATTTTAGACCAATACGCTACTCACTAGGCTACACCCTAGCTCGTCGGGGGCATTGATTCACGAAAGTTTGTAGTTTCTTGGTAAGACCAACGGCCATTTTCCACGTAGTACAGCCATATAACAACACGGATTTGACGCATGCGTCGAAACCTCGCAGGTGTGTGCGAGAAGAAATCTCTCTTAGCCTCAGAAAGGGGATATGATACCGAAGGCCTGACGAGCATTATTTCTACGAGCCTCAATATCCTTTTCGGTTCTGCCGTCCATACTGACAATTTTTCCGAGATAACAAAAATCGTGCACATCTTCCACTTGTCCGTTAAGAACAATCGGTGTGCTTGCATTCGAACACATGTGCATGTAGTTCGTTTTACGCACATTTATTTTCAGTCCCGCCTCTTTGCATTTAGAATGCAACGAGCGAACATTTGACCCCACTAAGCCCGAACGATTATGTGCAAGCAAACACACGTCATCAGCATGATGTCATTTATTACCACCAGAAACAGGGCTGGTGATAATATGCAGCCTTATCTGACACCCGTTCGCACAGGAAAGCACTTGGACAGCTCCCCGCTACGGAAGACGCGTCACCTTGCATCTTCGTAGGATTCTTTAGTCATTGCTATGACCTTATCTGGAATACTTCTCCTACGCAAAGCATTTCACATGTAATTTCGCTTGACGCTGTCGAAAGCCTTCTTGAAGTCCACAAACATGAGATGTAGTGGCGAACCCATTTCGGCTGACTACTCCAATATTATTCGTAGGGTTTTTGTGTGACCATTACCAGACGACCCTTTACAGAATCCAGCCTGATAAACTTCAAGAGTGCTCTCCACGACATCACTAATCTAGCATCCGAAATGTATTGTGTGTACAAGGTATACCATAGATCGAATTATATACCGAGTTTATGTACAAAGTAAATGAAGTACATTTCCCACTTT
The DNA here is from genome assembly GCA_963669355.1 of Chorisops tibialis. NCBI lineage: Eukaryota > Metazoa > Arthropoda > Insecta > Diptera > Stratiomyidae > Chorisops > Chorisops tibialis. The sequence goes on along the minus strand of OY770262.1, from coordinate 79,706,951 downwards.
TTTTGTTATAATGCCAAAGATTTTTTTGTGATTGTGTAAAAAGGAATTTTCAGTAAAAATAAAGTTCAGTTGAATTGGAGCTGCCCACAAGTTGGGATCGACCTTTTATTTATTAAAGTACGGACGACCCCAACACCTTTCTTCTAAATTTTTACAATGACGCCCTCCTTCCATTCAGTCGGATATCTTCCTTCATTCCACACCTCAGTAAAGAGTGGGAGGAGTATATCGGCTGTTAATTCCGGGTCCGCTTTGAGGAGTTCGGTTGGTAGTCCATCTATACCTGGGGCTTTCCTTCCCGCCATTGACCGAATGGCGGAAACTATCTCTTCCTTATCTGGAGGATAATAGAGGATTGTTGCGGTTGGATGTTTTGTAGTTGTTCTGTTTCTGGAATATCTTCCTCTGACGAGATGTTTAAGAAATCAGAGGAGTATTCCTTCCATCGCCGCAAATGATGTTCAGTCATATTAAGGAGAGTTCCGTTGACATCTCTCACGGGTCGGTTGGCGGTGAAATTCCTGTTCGTCAACTGTTTCATGATTTTAAATAGTGAACCGATATCCCCAAGGTAAGCCGCAGATTCTGCCTTATTGGCCAGATTTTCAAATTTCCTTTCTCTTGTCGCGTCTAACAGCGTTTTTAAGCTGTAAAGGAGCATCGCGGTAGTTCTGTCTCAAGTCGGGTCTTCTTTGGTTGACATCGGATTGAGAGATGATTGCCAATTTCCCTTTTTTCCGATCGCCAACGTTGTCCCATGTGTCTTGCGACATCCAGTATTTCTCACCGCTTTGCACATATCCCACAGATTCTTCAACGCTAGCTAGAAACGTATTTCGGGTTGTCTATCAATTGGCGGATAACTTTTCGCGTAGAATGCTAGTGTACTCACGCTTTTTGTTGGGGTCTCTAAGTCTATCCACATTAAGCTTGCGCTTCATTTGAAGAATTTGTGGTCGTCGGAAAGCTGCAGTGCACAATCTCAAACAGGCAACCATCAAGTGGTGATCGCTCCCCACGTCAGCTCCACGCTTCGCTCACACATCGAGGAGACATCTTCTCCATCGGCGACTTATAGCCGAATGGTCGATCTGGTTCTGAATAACACCTTCAAGGGACCCCAAGATGTTTTATGGTGACTCTTGTGTGGAAAAAGTGTCCCTCCGATGACCACAAACCGATTACTACAAAACTCCACAAGTAATTCGCCGTTTTCGGGTCTCTTAATTCAAGGCGTTCATATCTCCTGAGTTGATAATAATATCACCTCTTGGAACACGATCGAAGGTGGCACTCAGATGGTCATAAAACTCCTCTTTATCACCAGGTGTTGCGGTATTAGTTGGAGCAAAGCACTGCAGAATTGTGACGTTTCTGACACTGGTCCTAATTCTGGCGACGATAATTCTATCCGAAATTGGTTCCCAGCTGATGGGACTGTTTCTCGCTCTCGGTGTAAGGACGATCGCCACGCCATTTTTGGCTTCACTCTCAGGACCAACGTACTGAATGGTGCTTCCACTCGGCGTTCGTTCCACTGCTGATCCTGTCCACCTGACTTCGCTCAAGCCCAAGACTTGGATGTTATAGTGCTCCATTTTAAGGTTGATCACTGATTGGCGGTGCAAGGGCCGAGTGATCCCAACCTTTCCCCCGTCATTCAATGTTCGAAAGTTCCAGAAGCCAATCATAGTCCGTTTCCGAGTGCTAATAGTCGTTAATGTAGAATCCGTCTGTATCCGAGGCGCCGTATTCGTTTTTCGTATCAGTTAGGTCTTAAGATTACGGGTAATAAGCCCATGATCCACTGAATGTCCATTTCATCAATGGCGCGACAGCCCAAATCGGGCCCTGGCCTCCTGAAGTCGTCGCCTCCAATCGTCTCGATCCAAAGACCGCGTCCTCCAGCTGCTAATTTTTAGAATGGCTTTGCTGTCTTCATCAACCGAGTCTTCCCATCGCTTGCGTGGTTTGCCTACTGGCCGGTTACCACTCGCTTTGCCTTTAAGAGCACGTTTGGGGATTCTTCTGTCTTCCATTCGCTCTACATGGCCAGCCCACTGCAGTTTACGTAGCTTGATGAAAGTTGAAGCTTCTGGCTCGTCGTAGAGTTGATACAACTCATGGTTGTACCTTATTCGCCATTCCGTTCCTTCCTTCACAGGTCCCAAAATTCTTCGGAGGACCTTTCTTTCGAATGCGTTAACTGCTTTTTCGGAAGTTCGCGTTAATGTCCACGTCTCGCTGCCATAACAGAGCACAGGTCGTATAATAGTTTTATAAATCCGCAGCTTATTGTTCCTGTACACTTTCTTGGATTTCATTATTGGAAGTACCGAATAATACGTCTTATTTGCTAGTATTATCCGTCGTTTGATTTCGTCCATTTGCCATTTTTAAAGCAAGCAGGACTGGCTGTGGGTGAATTCTACTGCTACTGATTCGCTATTCACCAAAGAAAGTTGCATGAATTGGTAAAACCTCATTCTACTACTACCCCCGGGGGTAACTTCTATGCTTTTCAGTATCGTTTATTGTTAAATTCCGGAATCATGTCATTTTGTATGGGTAGAGGGGTTGGAGCGATTTAGCCCGTTCACAAACTTGCCCTTACTTTTTTGTCAAAAACAATGTATAAAATTTAAACTTTCTAGCTCAACGCGTTCTCGAGCTAGAGAGAACACGGATGGAGGGACGGGCATCCGGTTTTAAGATTTTCAGTAATAATATGAACTTCTGTGGCATTCAGTTTTTTTTCCGAGCCTTATTTCGTAGCATTACAAACTTTATGGCAAACTTATCCAGAGTATAATTAAAATGTTGTTAGAAACTGCATCAAATACCGAATAAATTATGCTGTGGTAAGTAGCATAAATCTGAATCGTTATAGAGTAATTAATCTATACATCTATACATCTATACATAGTAATATAATTGTAGTGTCTGTCTGTAATTTGCTTATAAATGGCAATAAGTTAGTTTTTTGAGTTATTTTAGCACTAACTAAGCATAAAAACACATTTTTGAAATTTTTGTCTGTCTGTCTGTCTGTCTGTCTGTCTGTCTGTCTGTCCGACCGCTTTTCACGCACAAACGGCTGAACCGATTGTAATGAAACTTGCACAGTTTGTTAGGTGTCCATCGGAATGAAATCTGCACTTGGTTTCATTTCACTCCCCTCACGCCTTCTACCCCCTCCCATACAAAGTGACTCATTTTCAAAATATATATTAATCAAATTTTCTTGGAAACCATAAAAGCTATTAATTTGAAATTTGGAATATATTATTTCTATTATAAATACAGTCTTTTGGTTTACAAATTATTTGAGTTTCCTCACTCCTTTCACCACCTCCCATACAAACTACACTTTTTCATGAATTATTTTACACCAAATTTCTCAGTACGTGTAACTTCCATCGAGCTAAAATGTTGTATGAAATCCTTAATTAACATTATTATTAATATCGGGAAAAAATTAACCGATTAGCTTCACTCCTTCTACCCCCTCCCATACAATGTGACACAGTTCCACGACTTCGCAAGAATGTGATTTTCTTGAAAAGTCTGAAAGTTACTGATCTGAATTTTCAAATATATCAATTGCATGATGATTATAGTTATTTTTCAAAAAATCACCAGAAACCCCCTTCTCCTTCCACCACCTCCCATATAAACCGCACTTTTTCATGAAATACTCTAAACGAATTTTCTCAGTACATTTAAATTTCATCGAGGTGAAAATTTGGATTTAATCCTTAATTAGCATTATTAGTAATATTGGGAAAAAACTTAACCGAGTAGCTTCCCTCCTTCTTCACCCTCCCATACAATAAGACACATTCCACGACTATACAATAATTCGATTTTCTTGAAAAGTATGAATGATACAGACCTGAAATTTAAAGTATATCAATTGCATGATAGTTATAGTTGTTTCTCGAAAAATCACCAAAAACCCCCCTCTCCTTCTACCACCTCCCATACAAATTGCACAATTTCATTAAATTCAATGCACTAAGTTTCTCAGTACCTACTCAATTTTTGAAGCTTAAATTTGGTACAAAACCTTTTTATAGCTACTCTAACATGATGTGAAACAAATTAGTTCAATGCTGTCACCCCTTCTACCACTCCCTATACAAAATTTCTTAACACCGCAAAAATTTCGATTTCATCTATACATAGTATCGTATGATTGGGCTTTACGCACAATCGTAGTCCTGTTATTTTATTTATTTTTTTTTTAAATAACACCAGCTACAATTATTCACCTGTTCTTAACGCTTTTCAACACGTAGATGATTTCGAATCACGGGTTTGATTTGATCACGAGCCTGTCCCATAAAAATGGGAGTATCATGTTTTCATTATTAATAATTTATGGTTCTGATTCCAACAACATACAAACCATTTTCTTCAAAGAGCCATTAAAGTAAGCAGATTATGTATCCCACATAATGTATTACTAACTACACTCTCAAAAATTGCTTATTATTGCTATTTTTACGCGGACGAAGTCGCGGGCGTTTGCTAGTTTTAAATAAAGAAAGAAATTTAGTTTGTTCGAGATTATATTGTAGATAGATTTTCTTTAAAATCAAGCTTACTTAATTCCAGCGCATGCAATTTCGGCGATAAGGGTAAGTAAATCACATTCTCATACGATTTGTATTCGTCGGTTTGGTACAAAATGTGCCTTTTTCATTTTAATTAAAACTTTTTAATTTTTGTGCACATTTTGAGACCAATACCTTTCAAATAACACTTCGGTCATGGAGATCGGTTCAGCTGAACTTTGGGAACATATTGGTTTTCGTGCTTCCTATATTTATTATATAGAAGATACTTTAAGATGGATAGAAAATGAATCTATATAAATATAATTGTAGTGTCTGTCTGTTATTTGTTTATAAATGGCTATAAATAAGTCTTTTGCTTCATTTTAGCAATAACTAAGCAGAATCCAACGTTTTCAAAAATTTTTTCTGTCTGTTTGTCTTTCCGGCTTTCACGCAAAAACAGCTGCACCGAATGCAATGAAACTTTCACATATTATTAGGTCTGCCTTGGTGAGTAATCTGATTTAGGTTTTATTTTTCTCCCCTCACGCCTTCTACCCCCTCCCATACAAAGTGACTCATTTTCAAAAACTTATAATAATCAAATTTTCATGGAAACTATGAAAGCTATTAATTTGAAATTCAAAATATATTATTTCTATTATAAATGCAATCTTCAAGTATATAAATAGTTTGAATCCCCCAACTCCTTCCACCACCTCCCATACAAACTAAACTTTTTCATGAAATACTATACTCCAATTTTCTCAGTACGTATAACTTTGATCAAGCTAAGATTTTGTATTAAAACCTTAATTAGCATTGTTATTAATGTCAGGAAAAAACTAACCAATTAGGTTTACTCCTTCTACCCCCTCCCATACAATCTGACACAAATCCACGACTTTGCGAAAATTCGATTTTCTTGAAAAGTGTGAATGTTACTGTTCTGAAATATAAAATATATCAATTCAATGATAATTGTAGTTGCTTCTCAAAAAATAACTAAAAACCCTCCACTCCTTGCACCACCTCCTATACAAACTGCACTTTTTCATGAAATATTCTAAACCAATTTTCTCAGTACGTATGGCTTTGATCGAGCTAAAATTTTGTACTAAATCTTTAATTAGCATAATTATTATTATCGGGAAAAATTAACCGATTAGCTCCACTCCTTCTACCCCCTCCCCTACAATAAGACACAATTTCACGACTTTTCAAAAACTCGATTTTCTTGAAAAGTGGGAATCTAACTGATCTGAAATTTAAAAGATATCAATTGCATGGTGATGATAGTTGTATCTAGAAAAATTATCAAAAACCCCCCACTCCTTCTACCACCTCCCATACAAATTGCACAATTTCACTAAATCCAATGCACTAAGTTTCTCAAGTTACCTATTCAGTTTTTCAAGTTTAAATTTGGTGCAAAATTTTTTTATAGCTACTCTAGCATGGTGTGAAAAAAATTTATTTAGTACTGTCATCCCTTCTATCACTCCCCACACAAAAATTCTTAAGATTACAAAAATTTTGATTTCATCTGTAGTATCATATAATGGGGCTTTACGCACAATCGAAGTGCTGTTATGTTTTTAAGCTTAATGTTATTTTATTTGGGCCTTTTTTTAACACACATGTCCTTAACACGTATACATATGATTTCGAATCACGGGTTTGATTTGATCACGAGCCTCTCCCATTCAAATGCGAGTATTATGCTATCATTTTTAATAATTTATGGTTCTGACTCCAACAAAATACAAAACATTGTGTTCAAAGAGCCATTAAAGTAAGTGGGTTATATATCCCATATAATCTATTACTAACTACATTCTCAAAAATTGCTTATTAATGCAATTTTTATGCGGACGAAGTCGCGGGCATTTGCTAGTATTTTATAAATATTAAAAGGTATATTCATTAGTGATGTGGAAAAAGTAGTTATTCGTTCACGAGTACTCGTTACTGACCGAAATCCGAAGTAACGAGTACCGACACAGATTCATACTCGTTACTTAAGTAACGAAATGAGCTTCCGAAAAAGTAACTGAACTGTGAATGTTTCGTTACTGTTTCGTTACTCGGGTATTCATTCCACATACAAAAAAAAAGTACCTATACCGAAAGTAACGTTTAGTTGCTTTCTTCGTTACATTACAGGAGGGAAACCTACACTTGTGCATAACGCTGTACCGCCATCCTAAAGAAAGAACGAAGAGGAATACTCTTACTCTACCTTACAGTAAAGTCTTCTGAGAAAGTGACGTGTTTGTTTCGTTTCGTTTCTTTCAGAAACAAAGAATGTCGTCGATTGGAGTTGTGGCGCGCGGTTCGAGAGACAGGGCAGGCAGTCGGTACTAGTGTTAGGGTTGTGGGATCAATGATATCAGATTGCAGATTTTTCTTAATTTTCGGGGTGATAAAGGAATTTTACTTTATTATTTTAATAATAAAGTATTGTGATCGACTTGGGAAAAAAAAAATTTGCTACCCTGAAATTTTTTTTTTCGCGTTTCATGACTAAAATAGCCTAAAAATGCAAAAAAAAAAATCCGTCTGTCTGTACGCCGTCCGCCGTCCGCCGTACGCCGTACGCCGTACGCCGTCCGCCGACGTGTACGCTCAGCGCACATTAACTCCCAAACCCTTCGAGATAGAAAGTTCATTTTTGGAGGGATTGTAGGTAGTGGCGGATCTCAGGCGGATACCAATTTTGGGGGTGTACGAGTTCAGGGGGAGGCGGGGGGAGCGCTTAAACCGAAAAATACGAATTCAAATATCTCAACCATGGTTACAGCTAGGAAGCTAAAAATTAACATACATATACAAGAGTTTGTGGGACAACTTTTAAAAATAACTTAATTTTTTTATCCATTGGCGTGCGAAAAGGGGGGGGCTAAGAACCAATTGTCGGCCGAATTTTTTTTTCAAATGATTATATCTTCGAAATTACTTCCCATAAAAAATTGATATTTTGAGACCATCAAGATAGTATATAGATCTACTAGAAGCAGTTTAGATAGAAGCAAATTAGTGAAAGGGGGTGGGTCAGGGGGGGGTGCAAAGAAAAACACTTAAAAATTAATATCTCAACTGTCTCTTATGCTATGTAATTGATACTTAAAATGTATACTAAGCTTTACTAGCGACATATGAAAAAAATATAAAATGTGGACATTATAGTAGTGGGGGGAAATGGGGAGCATTTCAAAAATGGCGCACTTTCCAAAACTACAAATCATCAAATCTCAAAATTGAGTACAGATATCAAATCAAAAATTTGCCAGATTGTAGAACTATGTAATCTTTAATTTTGGTAAAAAATTTGAGTTGGGGGGTGTAAGGGGAGGGAGGTGGAAAGCAAAAATGTTGAAAATTTTGAGTGATTTTTTTATGGCTCTGGTAAAAGATACAAAGTTTAAATTTTGCATGTCGACACATCTATTTGATATTGATAGAAAAAAAATAGTAATTTGTTCCAAAATTGTTATGCTCCGAAGTGGGGGTCTAACGTGCACAAGGTGTTTCATGTGGAATGAAAAAAACACATAAACTGAAAATTTTTGAATGAAATTTTTAGGTAGAAACTTGAAAATTTGGGAAATGCATTTAAAAAAAATCTCTAAAAGTTTGAAATATTAACTGGTCGAATATTTTTAAAACTTCTACTCCCTCCCATACAAAATTATTTTTTCGACCAATTTTAAGAAATCAATTATCACCTAACTATCAAAAGCTATCAATGTGAAATTTTGCACAAAAAACTTAGTTAAAATAAAATTACGGTAAAAGTTTTGAAATCGTGCCTGCCCTTCTACCCCCTCCCATACAAAAGCATGATTTCGACCAATTTCATTAAATCAACTAATAACCAACAAATTAAAAGCTACGAACTTGAAATTTCGTACGAGCACCTTACAACAAAAAAGAAAGAAAATTCCATCACAAATTTTACGATTCCCCTACCTCCTCTACCCCCTCCCATACAAAATTTTTTTTTCGAGCATTTTTAAGAAATCAGTTATCAGCTATCTCTTAAAAGCTATCAATTTCAAATTTTGCATGAAAACTTATAAAAGTAATTCAAATGAAGTTGCTTTAAAAGTTTTGAAATTGCGCTTACCGTTCTACCCCCTCCCATACAAAACTATGATTTCGACCAATTTTATTAAATCAACTAATAACTAACAAACTAAAAGCTACGAACTTGAAATTTTATACAAGCACCTTACAAGAGAAGCGAAATAAAACTGCATATTAAATTTTACGATTCCCCTACCTTCTCTACCCCCTCCCATACAAATTTTCGGTTTCGTGAAAATAAAATACACCGAATTTTATGAAAATTTTATGCAATTTCGTCTATGAAACACATTCTATACAAAGAATATTGGACGTGATTCAAGCAATTATTAAAAAGCTGTTAACATCCACCCACCCTTGCTATTACCCCTCCTCCTCCCCTCATAAAAACCCAAACTTGCAGAAACGAATAAAATATTGTTAAATTGACAACAGCCCTGCCCAAGAAACCCCTTTGCACTTAGATTTCCCTAACCACTTTAACCTGCATATTGACTTTCCACTCATCCTCAACTTGTCCCAAGAATAATAAAGTTTCGCCCGACTTGTTGGCAGTTTATTTTGTTATCAATTTGAGGCATTTTTATTGAAGAAAATTTCGATATAATAAAAGTTATTTCCTTCACTTTGTCGTTTTATTTACGTTAATGTTTAAAGAAATTTTCTACTTAGAAGAGAATTAAATAAACTGCCAACAAGTCGGGCGAAACTTTATTATTTTTGGGACAAAATGCGCATGCGTAGAAAGTCAATATGCAGGTTAGAGTGGTTAGGGAAGACTAAGTGAAGGAGCTTCTTGGGCAGGGCAGTTCTCAATTTAACACTTTCCGGAAAAGTTCAAAAGCTCCATATTTCATTGGTTTATTTATGCAAGTTTGAGTTTTCATGAAGGGAGGGGGGAGGGTGATAGTAAGGGTGGGTGGATGTTAATAGTTTCTTAATTGATTGCTTGAACCAAATCCAATATTCTTTGTATAGAATGTCAGTTTCATAGACGAAATTGCATAGAATTTTCATTGGATTCGGTGAATTTTAAATTCACGAAACCAAACATTTGTATGGGAGGGGGTAGAGGAGGTAGGGGAATCGTAAAATTTGTGATGCAGTTTTATTTCTTTTTTTTTGTGAGGTGCTTGTACAATATTTCAAGTTTGCAGCTTTTAATTTGTTAGTTATTAGTTGATTTAATGAAATTGGTCGAAATCATACTTTTGTGTGGGAGGGGGTAAAAGGGCAAGTGCTATCTCAAAACTTTTAACGTAATTTTATTTCAACTATTTTTGTAAGTTCTTGTGCAAAATTTCAAATTGATAGCATTTAATAGTTAAGTGATAATTGATTTCTTAGAAATGGTCGAAAAAAAATTTTTGTATGGGAGGGGGTAGAAGTTTTAAAGATATTCGACCAGTTAATATTTTAAACTCTTGGAAATTTTTTTTAAATGCATTTCGCAAATTTTCAAGTTTCTACCTAAAAATTTCATTCAAAAATTTTGAGTTTATGTGTTTTTTTCATTGCACATGAAACACTTTGTGCACGTTAGACCCCCACTTCGGTGCATAACAATTTTGGAACAAATTATTATTTTTTTTCCATGTACATTAAATAGATGTGTCGACGTGCAAAATTCAAACTTTGTATCTTTTACCAGAGCCATAAAAAAATCACTCAAAATTTTCAACATTTTCGCTTCCCACCTCCCTCCCCTTACACCCCCCAACTTAAATTTCTTACCAAAATTAAAGATTATATAGCTCTACAATCTGACAAATTTTCAATTTGATATGTGTACTCAATTTTGAGATTTGGTGATTTGTAGTTTTGGAAAGTGCGCCATTTTTTAAATGCTCCCCATTTCCCCCCACTACTATTATGTCCATATATTATATTTTTTTCATATGTCACTAGTAAAGCTTAGTATTCGTTTCAAGTTTCAATTACATAGCTTAAGAGACAATCGAGATATTAATTTTTAAGTGTTTTTCCTTGCACCCCCCCTGACCCTCCCCCTTACAAGAATTAGCTTCTATCTAAACTGATTCTAGTAGATCTTGATGCCATCTTAATTGTCTCAAAATATCAATTTTTTATGGGTAGTAATTTCGAAGATATAATCATTTGAAAAAAAAATTCGGCCGCCAATTGGCTCTTAGCCCCCCCTTTTCGCACCCCAATGGATAAAAAAATTAAATTATTTTTAAAAGTTGTCCTACAAACTCTTCTATATGTGTGTTGATTTTTAGCTTCCTAGCTGTAACCATGGTTGAGATATTTGAATTCGTATTTTTCGGTTTAAGCGCTCCCCCTGCCTCCCCCTGAACCCGTACACCCCCCAAAATGGGTATCCGCCTGAGATCCGCAACTACCTACAATCCCTCCAAAAATGAACTTTCTATCTTGAAGGGTTTGGGAGTTAATGTGCGCTGAGCGTACACGTCGGCGTACGGCGTACGGCGTACGGCGGACGGCGGACGGCGGACGGCGGACGGCGTACAGACAGACGGATTTTTTTTTTTTGCATTTTTAGGCTATTTTAGTCATGAAACGCGAAAAAAAAAAATTTCAGGGTAGCAAATTTTTTTTTTTTCCCAAGTCGATCACAATACTTTATTATTAAAATAATAAAGTAAAAATCGGATTCGGCATCATTTTGTTGATACACGTACTAGGCCAACAAAATCAAGAGTGATTCACAAGCGATTTTTTATTGCATATAGTTACTGCATGCGGGCATGAAGGCGACTTTTTCTAATTGAATTTATGATTTGCAAAACTGGCTTACCCATCCCTGCAACATGATTTGGCTATCCTTTCAAATAAACAAGTACCTAATAACGAATAAAATGTAATGATTACTTTCCTTAAAGTAACGAATAGTTACTGGTACCAAATAGTTACGAAACTTGACATCACTAATATGTATGAATATATTTTTTGCTGTATTCAGTTAACCAAAATTCCGGAGAGGGGCTGAAGCATTCTTAATCCTCACCAGCGAACACCCTCAAATATGGGTATCTGAGAATGAATGTTTTTGTACCTTGTAAATTAATTGATTATTAAGATTTTCCCATAAGTCCGTGAAAGAAATTTCTCAAGGAATTTTAGAGTTTTTCCTTGTTCTATACGTCGAACAATATTGCTTCCTATCGCTTTGAGCTGAAATACAAGTTAGGCAAAATATGGTACATGGTTTTCGGACTGACTAAAGGCGTCTTTGTTTGTGTGAACAATAAATAATATTAATCATTCCGATTTCATTTCAAAGAATAACATTTTGTTGAAGCTGCCTGGTTAATTAGCGAAGGATTGTACAAAATTATTTCCAAAACGGAAAGAGACGTAGCGAGAGAGAGAGAGAAAGAGTGAATATTGTGTTGTGCATGAAATATTGGCATAATATTGCTTTTTTCGGCAGTGGGTGGATGCATTTTCATATTAACTAAAAATAAAAGGAAAACAGCACATTGGCTGATTTATATATCCGGTCGATAAGTGGTGCCTCTAAATAATGATCTGAATCCACTCCTACCCTACCTTTATATTCGCATTTTGGAAAATTTGTATCTCTGCTGTTTTTCGTTTTTCGCTTTTTTTTTGTTTTTGTAGGTATATGGCGGTCGTGTTTCATTTATATAAGCAGAAAAGCGTGAAATCCTGCAGTAGATAGGAATCGCATGCAAAAATTTTCCATTAAATATACGTAGTGTAGGCATACGAAAAAAATCATTCGCTATGTGCATCGGGGCTGCACATAGGCATGTTTTATCGCACACGTATTGCAAAAATACATAACTATAAACATACTTTTTAATGTTTGAAATAAACGCATATCTCTCGCGTAATGATGGTCGCATATATTTATTTTCATTTTCCCACCATTGCATACAGGACTTTAATGGATTGAATTCGGGGCTGCATACAATTCTCGGGTTTAAATTTGTTCGAATTTAAATTTTATAAAATAATATAAAATTCATTTATTTTTTGGTCATGCACACATATACAAATCTATGGATATGATTCGCACGTGAATTGTTCGTATATATTTGGAGGGGAGGAGAGGGTGTTCTTTCGCCCCGAAATTCATATAGCAAGTTACAGGACTCATATTATTGCAGTATATCCATACTGCTAGCGATAGTGTGCAATGCACTTTTCAGTTAACAATAGCATCTCCGTTGTAGTTGGAACGGGTGCATGGTCCTTTTCATGTAATAACAAAGCAACGTAATTTAAATTCAACTGAACTTTATATATTGTACTCTTTGTACATAGTTACGTATGTACGTTCAAACATATAAATCGGATATTTCTATGTACACATACGATTGTACATTGTGTATAGCTATATAATTGAATTTTGGAACATTGCATTATATCCTTTGGAAATTTTCGATGCATCAATTATTTTTATTTTAGTGAAATGAACATTAAACAAATATGGTTAAATAGTTTACATAAAAGTTTATCTTGGCTTATTACGCTAATTTAATTTTGTTTGATGATAAATTCGATTTACCTTTAATGACGGTTTCCACGATAATACCCGATTATTTTACTTAAAATTTTATCAGCATTATGTCACGTTCGACTTGAAACTAATATTACAAAGGGATGCGAATCGCGCAAATTGCATCAAAGTCAAATTGAATAAAAGCCACTAATAAGTATTGAAATGTATTCAGAAATCAGATACTTTAAAAAAAAAAATAACTGAATAAAAATGTACTTAATTATTCTATTAATAAGGTATTGCATTCTATTGCGAAAAAAAGAAAATTTTCTACCCTTAAATTTAGTTTTTCAAAATAATTTCTTCTCAAACTCCGATAAAGTCTACTGACTTAAACATTTGCTTCAATGATTTTCATCCAGTCCAAAAAAAAATCCAATGCTATAAAATTTTATAGAGATTTGGGTAGATAGATGTGGCTGTCCGGACACAAGTCCGGGTGCAACTATGCCATAAGCTGGGCCATTGTGATGCCACAGGATCTCAGAAAAGCCAAGTAGGCTTGGTAAACCATACCATATAAAGCGCTGAAGGCTCTCAACTTCTGTATTTAGCCAGATTACCGAAGCTATCAAAGAAGTAGGCGCCTCTTCTTTTTAGAGAGAGCGGGACAAGTACATAATAAATGAAGAATCATATCTTTCTCTTCCTCGCCTTTGCAGCTCCTAGTATCTCAGTATGTTTCCCTTTCAAGCAGTGTCTTGTAAGGACTTCCATTACGGAGCTAATCATCTGCCTACTTAGCGAGATCGATCAGTCTGCCATAGCGTCTAAGATGCAATACAGACCAAATTTTTCAGATGATGGTGTTGTCTTTGCTAATCGCATCCAACTTAAGTGGCAGGTTATAAGTTGCGAGAGCCATACTTAAATTCTCTTTCTCAGATTAAATCGGCAAGGTGGTCCCATGCTAGGCGAGTTCAATGGCTTTGCAGTTCCCCGGAGCTGAGTACATAGGGTAGTCGAGGTACTCAGCCAAGGCGAATGATTAATTGTTCAGCCATCTCTCTCAAAGAGACGCGCAACAATTAAAAACAGTCTTGGATGACATGACTGATTTCAGAAATTGAATAGCGGCCTGGCTATTATTGAAGAAGCTAATATACGCAGAGAAGCAGAATTCATCAAGAAGAAAACGATACAAGATCGGAAATTCAACAGTTCAACAATAGAAGCAGCGCAACCAATGCAGACGAGAAGCAACAACGTAGTAGTCAACCTTTCAACAATGCAATTAACCAGGGAACAAAAGGATGTGTTAAACAAAGAAATTCGCGCTTACTTCAACAAGTATTCCAACCGAGAAAATCATTTAGCAAATAGAGCCGGCAATCAGAGGTCCTCCGCAAGCGATTAAAATCAGACACGAGGTCTCTCACATCATCAAGCGAGCTGTGCCACCTGCGACTAATATTCACACGAAAGAACGGAAAGCTTTAAAGGGTCTTAAGCAAATGACGGAGATAGCAATTATGCCAGCGGACAAAGGAAATGCAACTGTAGTTATGGACAAGGAACAATACAAAGAGAAGATACGAGATATTTTTCAAACAGGACCATATGCCGAAATAAAGAGAGATCTAACTACTGCCTTGTACCGGAAATTAACCCTATCTATCAAGAAAAACGGTAAAATATGGCAAACTAATCCCTTCAGACCCCCATATACCAAAAATGTACGGAATTCCAAAAATTCACAAAGAGAATACCCCGCTTCGACCCATCGTCAGTTTGGTACAATCACTTACCCAAAAACTGGCTATGGCTCCCGCGACTGAATTACGCCCACTAAGAGGAAACACATCGCGCTCTGTTAAAAATTCCGCTTATCTAACGGATATTTTGGTCAGCCTAGACGTGGAATCACTGTTCACCAACATCTCGATTAAGGACACCTTAAGTATCATCAGGAAACTTATCCCGGACAACAGGTATACATTAGTAGAATTTTATTTAAGAAATTCTTTATTTTCAGCTCAAGGGAAATTCTATAAGCAAACGGAAGGAGCGGCAATGGAATCCCGAATTTCACCTGTGATAGCGGCAATTTTCTTGGTGGAATTCGAAAAGAACGCACTGGACTCAACTCCATTAACACCAAAATTGTATCTACATTAAGCGGATGACAACTTCATCATTTGGCAATTTAGGAAAGAAGAGTTCGACAAATTTTTAGCACACCTGAACTCACACCACAAGACTTTGACCAAATGAACACTAATCTACGAACAACTGAGGCGGAAATTGATACGCTTACTACGATTGTTCTTGACGCGGACATGTGTGGTTAACCGGATAATTTGCCGACGTCTACTACCTCTACAAACAGCTTTTATTGCACCTTGTGCCTCTGAGATTTAAAACATTTCCGGTGTTCCTCAAGGTAGTCATCTTAGGCCACTGCTATTTTTGTTGTTTATTAATGACGTGAGTGCATTTCTCTACGCAAAGATATACAAAACTATATCTAATCACAATGATTGCTTATCTTTGCAGAGTGACCTTACGTGTTTTTATGACTGGTGTATGCTAAATAATTTACCTCTTAGTAAGTGTACTACTGTCTCGTATTTTAGAATAAAAATACCAATTCTATTAGATGGAACCGCTGTACTTCGTTCTGATAAATTACGGGATTTCGGGGTATTATTTATTACCACTATCACCTTCGACGACCACGTTGATCATATTGCCAGTAAAGCTAGCGCTATACTTAGTTTTGTCAAAAGAAGATCCAAGGAGTTCAATGATCCATTCGTTACAAAAATGTTGTACTATGCTTTTGTCCGATCTGTTCTGGAGCATGCGAGCCCTGTCTGATCTCCATTTTATTCTGTTCACATAGATAGAGTAATTTCTAAAGATTTACCCTTCGTGGCCTTCCGTGGTCAGATTCGCTTAGGCTGCCTTCTTATGTTGATCGTTTCAATCTTCTTTTTTTGGGCTCCTTGGAGGACAGACGTGTGCACGAAACAGTGGTTTTCGCTTTTAAAGTTATAACTGGAGTTATTGACTCAGATCAATTGTTGTCTTCGATTGATTTCAATGTTCCGTTTCGTGTCTTGAGAAATAACGAATTTTGTAGAGTCCCACAGCATCGCACTAATTATGGTTTTCATGAACCAATTTCTTTCTTCTGCTCAGACTTTTCAATCAACACTTCTCACGGTTGGATTTTTGCATGAACCCCGGCCATTTAAAAAATCAGCTTTCTTATCGTTGAATTAATTTCTATTATCACTTTTACTTTATTATTCGAAAATTTGTCAGATTATAGAACTACATAGTGGTTAATTTTGATAAAAAATTTAAGTTAGGAGGTGTAAGGGGAGTGTTCAGTGTGCAGACAATTAAAGCAAAGGTTGATGTCTTTGACTATCTTAGATCGTTGTTTTACATCCAAGTCAATAAATTTCTGGCACCGCCATAGATGATGGTCACCTTTGCATACTGTGCAAGTATTTCGACCGTCTCTTCCATGATAAGACGATACAACATGTTGTTTTTTGTTGAATCGTGCTACCGGAACGTTATTTCGTATTTTTTCTCCTCTTGAAGATTCCAGCGTCTGAAATCTATGCTCCAAAAGTATTAGGAAGTCCTCCAGTGTTTATACTCTAGATGAAATCTGAGAGTATATTGTGTTTGCCTTACCGTTTGTAACGCTAAGAAATAATGCTCGCACAGAGCCGCCAAGGGTACAGAAATATTTGTTGTCGCTCAAAAACGTCGATTCCGAGTTGCTGTCTGTCCGTCTGTCCGTCTGTCTACAGCATAACTCTCGAACGCTTTGAGCTATCGTGCTGAAATTTGTTGTGTGTCATTTTTAACAAAAAAGAAACTTTAAGTTCGTGAACGGGCCATATCCCCCCACCCTTTCTACCCCCTCCCATACAAATTTCACGAAATTCCGAAATTTTCAGAAATTGATTTTTCTTTGAAACTATTTAAGCTATCAATTTGAAATTTGGGTCAAAATATTATGATATAAATGTCATTAATATGACGGAATATTGATCTGATCCCGTCACTCCTTCTAGCCCCTCCCATACAAATGCATAATTTTGAAAAATGCAGTTTTTCGATTTTCTTTGAAACTAGCAAGGTTATAAAAACGAATTTTTGCCAGAATTAATTTTATTATAATTCCAATCAGAATTGAAAAAATTATCAACTTCACCGCACTCCTTCTACCCTCTGCCATACAAATTTCACGAAATTTTTAAATTTAAATTAAAACATAACAGAATTATGATTCGGCTTAAAGCCCAATCATATGATACTCTAGATGAGATGGAAATGACTTTAATATACCGGAAAATATGTCATCTCAAATTCTTTCGGATAGTGAATAGAGACTTTTGCATGGGAGGTGGTAGAAGTAGAGGGGGAGGTTTGTATTTTTCGTATATGGCACCGAACATAGCATGCAAAATGTTTTTTGCTGAATTTAAAGTTTCTAGTTTTCATTATTTTTAAAGAAATTGATCATAGTTTTCCTTAAATTGGGACATTTGTATGGGAGGTGGCAGAGGAAATGGAGCATTTAAGATGATTTTGAAACTGCTCATCATCATCCTTATCACCATGCTTTGATTCAATTTCAAAGTCGACAGCTGTCATATACTTGAAGGAGAAATGCTTTTCTTGAATTTATAATACAGATATTTGTATGGGAGGTGGTAGAAGGAGTGAAGCAGAGCTAATAATTTTTTCCAAAACTTATTTAAATTACCAAGAAACAAATTCTGGCAAAATTTAAAGTTTGTACTTCTTCTAGTTTGAATGGAAATCGATAAAATGCATTTAACAAAAATTATGCATTTGTATGGGAGGGGGTAGAAGGAGTGTACAGATCAAAACAGTTTTTTTTTGTATTATTAATATTTCTATTTGTATACTTTAGACAAAATATCAAGTTGATAGCCTTAACACTTTCGAAGAAAAATAATTTAATTTAAATTTCAAAATTTCGTGAAATTTGTATGGGAGGGGCTAGAAGGAGTGAGGTCAAGTTTATAATTTTTTCAACACTTATTGTAATTATAAAAAAAATAATTCTGGCAAAATTTCGTGTTTTCAGCTTTACTAGTTTCAGTGAAAATCGAATATATGTATTTCTCAAAATTGTCCATTTGTATGGGAGGGGGTAGAAGGAGTGAGGGGATCGGATCAATATTCCGTCATATTAATGACATCTATATAATAATACTTTGACAAAAATTTGAAGTTGATAGCTTAAACAGTTTCAGAGAAAAGTCAATTTCTTAATATTTCGAAATTTCATGAAATTTGTATGGGAGGGGGTAGAAGGAGTGGGGGGATGTGGCCCGTTCACGAACTTAAAGTTACTTTTTTGCTAAAAATGACACACAACAAATTTCAGCACGATAGCTCTAAGCGTTCGAGAGTTATGTTGTAGACAGACGGACAGACGGACGGACAGCAACTCGGAATCGAAGTTTTTGAGCGACAACAAATATTTCTGTACCCTTGGCGGCTCTGTGCGAGCATTATTTCTGAGCGTTACAAACGGTAAGGCAAACACAATATACTCTCAGATTTCATCTAGAGTATAATTATTTTTCTTCGAAACTGTTAAAGCTATCGGCTTGATATTTTTCATAAAGTATAGAAATAGAAATAGCAATAACTAGAAAAAAATGTGATTTGATCCGTACACTCCTTCTACCCCCTCCCATACAAATGTATAATTTTTGTTAATTGCATTATATCGATTTCCATTAAAACTAGAAAAAGTATAAACTTAAAATTTTGCCAGAATTTATTTTTTAATAATTGCAATAAATGATGAAAAAAATTATCAGCTCCCCTTCACTGCTTCTACCCCCTCCCATACAAATATTTGAATTATAAATTCAAGAAAAGCATTTCTCCTTCGAATATATTAAAACTATCGAATTTGAAATTGAATCAAAGCGTGGTGATAATGATCATGATAAGCAGTTTCAAAATCCTCTTAAACGCTCCACTTCCTCTACCACCTCCCATACAAATGCCTCAATTTCAGGAAAACTAAGTCCAATTGAAAATAATGAAAGCTACAAACCTTAAATTCAGCACGAAATATTTTATATACCACATTAGGTGTCATATCCAAAAATTACAAACCTTCCTCCTCTCATTCTATTAATTATTTAAAAGAATTGTAGGCGACATATTTTCCGGTACATTGAACTCTTTCTCATTTCATCTAGAGTATCATATGATTGGGCTTTATGCCCAATCATAATTCTTTTATATTTGTACTCTTGGCTTGGTGATTCGTTCTTCGTAAAATTTTAACGTGTCGTTATCAATTTTTTGTGATAATAGATGTGTTAAAATTGGACTCCACGTATCAGTCTCAATTCCTAAATTTTTTAACGCCATTAAGAACTCTTTTGATGTGTCATGGAGACTTATTATGCCTTCTGCTGATTCAAAAGTGAGCCGTTTTTGTGTTAGTAGTCTCTCTAATTGCGCAGAAACTAACAATCTACGATTCTCATAGCGTGTATTGAGCAACTCCCAGGCGGCTTCGTAGCTCTCTTTGTTACTGACAAATGTTGAAGAAGCTTGCCTGCGCTTCCTGTGATATTGGATTTCAGGAATACCAATTTCTCCACATCACTTAAATGATTGTTGCCATGTACAACTTGCTTATAAATGTCTTTGAATGTTCCCCATTGCTTGTAGTCACCATCAAACTTCGGGATTTGAATGAACGGTAGACTAATCTTAATTGCTTTGGTATGTATACCGTCCTCATTTGTTTTTGTGCCTGCAGTAAATAATTTATTAGCGTCTGCATATAGTTGGTCGTACCTTGTCTGTAGTTCTACGCAAGCCTTGGAGCATTTATCTTCAACTCTGTGATAGAGCGTTGTTGCTTCTTCTTCTACAACTTCTTCAGCAGATGAGTATTCGATGTAGATGTCCGTAAACCGGGTCCAGTACGTTTTAATTTGGTGTATGGTTTCTTTAAAATATGCTCCTGGCTGATCTCCAAAACTTTCTGCAGCGCTGATTGTCCTCATCCGTAATGCAGCTAAAGTATTTAGTTTCCTCGCATTGCCAGATTCCGGTCTCGGAACAAACTCCTGCTCTGAGTGATTGTTCTTTGATGGCTGCCCCAAGGAATGTTCGTCTTCTAGAGGCCTGTTGGATTCCAAGCGTAGCTCGTCTAGTCTTGCATTCAACAAGGCAAAAACTGTCTTTTGAATATCCTCAATTTCCCGGTAGAATCCGCCTTCGTAATAGGGATGATCTGGAGCTTCTTCGCGGTATTCCTCCATTTTTGCATCTTGGTGCTGGAACAGCATCCATAGCTGGTTCAAGCATTTCAACCGCTTCTCCATGTATTCGACCGTCTTCCGACTTGTTGAGTACTTGCGGAAGTTGGTAAGCAGCTTTGCCACGTTTTCCCCTGTCTCATTTTGGGAACGTGCTAAATCTTCCATCTTCAGTAGGTGCAGTTTGACGTCTAAGATGAAGATTTTTCTGTAGTTCGTTGTAATATCACCCCTAAATCAGTTTCAATCTAGGTTCACGGTAACTTGGCCAGTAATATTACAAGAGGCTCGACGGACCATGTTTCAAAGGAAATTTAGACTTTTTTTGTATTAAATAATACTGAAGATTAAATAATACTGAAGTTCTTTTCTATACAAGAAATTATTTATAACTTAATAGTACTTACAATCATCGTTGCTTATATAGTAATAAATTGTTGATTATAATGATTACATGACACACATTATAATGTTTATATGACACACAAAAATGTATGAAATTACTTGTCGATACTGACCTACAAATGTTATGCTATGACATAAGATTCTATTTGCACAGCATATCAATGTTGTAATTAATGAAGTATCGACAAGTAATTTTACAGAATGCTTGATTTGCTTAATTCTATTTTACTATAATACAAGCGAGACAGTGCTTGTGTAAAGTATTTGACTACTTCAAGCAATGTCTTCTTGTACAGGGAGGGAGGTGATAAGCAAAAATGTCGAAAATTTTGAGTGATTTTTTTAGGACTCTGGTAAAAGATACAATGTTTAAATTTTGCATGTGGATACATCTATTTGATATACATAGAAAAATAATAATAACTTGATCCGTAATTGTTATAAACCTACCCCCCTGTCTAACGTGCACAAGGTGTTTCATGTGCATTGAAAAAAACACATAAAGAGAAAATTTTTGAGTGAAATTTTAAGGTAGAAACTTGAAAATTTGTGAAATGCATTTAAAAAACAAATAAACGAAATATTAACTGGTCGAAAACCTTTAAAACTTCTACCCCCTCCCATACAAAATTATTTTTTCGACCATTTTCAAGAAATCAATTATAACCTAACTAGTAAAAGCTATCAATTTAAAATATTGCGCAAAAAGCTTTAAAAATAGTTGAAATAAAATTACATCAAACGTTTTGAGGTCGCGCCTGTCCTTCTACCCCCTCCCATACAAAATTATGAATTCGACCAATTTCATTAAATCAACTAATAACCAACAAACTAAAAGCTACGAACTTGAAATTTCGTACAAGCACCTTACAAAGGAAAAAAAAAGAAAATTGCGTCACAAATTTTACGATTCCCCTACCTCTTCTACCCCTCCCATACAAAATTATTTTTTCGAGTATTTTTAAGAAATCAATTATCACCTAACTTTTAAATGCTATCAATTTGAAATTTTGCGCAAAAACTTATAAAAATAATTCAAATGAAGTTACTTTAAAAGTTTTGAAATCGCGCTTGCACTTCTACCTCCACCCATACAAAATTATTATTTCGACCGATTTCATTGAATCAACTAATAACCAACAAATTTAAAGCTATGAACTTGAAATTTTATACGAGCACTTCAAAAGAGAAATGAAATAAAACTGCATGACAAAATTTACGATTCCCTTACCTCCTCTACCCCCTCCCATACAAATGTTTGGTTGAGCGAATGTAAAGTTCACCAAATTTTGTGAAAGTTCTAAGCAACTTTATCTATGAAATTGACATTCTATACAGAAAATATTGGACGTATTCAAGCAATCAATTAAAAAATTATTAATCTAACTTCCATAAATAAACGAGCTATTGACCGTAATCGTAATTAAATGTTAAATTGACAATAGCCAACCTTTCACTTAAGCTTTCCTAACCACTCTAACCTGCATATTGACTTTCTACGCATCCTCAACTTGTCACAAGAATAATAAAGTTACGCCCGACTTGTTGGCAGTTTATTTTTATTTATTTTGCAGGCGACCTTTCTGTGCCAGGTCTAAATCCAGAAGACTGTGCTTAGCCTGATCTTCAGGCATTGAAATCTCAGAAATTCGAAAAGTTATATTCTTCTTTCCGAAAGCTTTACTCCATAATGAGGTGTAGCTGGCGAGGGTGCATAGAGGTCCAGCGGACGATGATGTACCACAGAGCAAAAGAGGACAGAGTGCACAGATCAAAAAAATTTTCGCATAAAAAGTTCGATTTTGATTGGCTCGCTCAAGATTATACCTTCCAAAAATTCAAACAGCTGATTGATTTCTAGGGCATATTTTGCACGTAGATAGTTCGCATGTGTGCGTAAAGATTGCACGCACATTGTTGAGTTCATTTCAAGAAGTAGTCTCCACTTTGTAAACTGTTTTACGTATAATTAAACTGTGATGTAGCACTTCGTCTTAATGTCTTTAGTGTTTCCCCCTCTCTTTTTTTCCATTTTCTATTTTTCGTTTGTTTTTTTTTTTTATTATTATGCAATTCATGTTACATACTATTAATATATTTTTAAAAAAAAAATAATTCTGACAAATTTCATTTGTTACAAGTAACATTGCAAATGGTTTTTGGTTAAAGTGCATAGAAAAACATAACAGAATTATGATTGGGTGTAAAGCCCTAAATTGGGGCACTTGTATGAGAAGTGGAAGAGGAAAAGGAGCGTTTAAGATGATTTTAAAATTGCTTATCATCATCCTTATCACCATGCTTTTTTTTTATAGCACCGATTATAACTTAGGGGGTCACCCTTTAATGCAATTGCACAGTTATGACGGTATAGGAAGAGGATGAAACTTGGTTAGTGTTATGGGAATTTTGGGGGAGAGAGACGGAAGTGCCGATGGACATTATTTTTGAAGCGCTGAAGGTTATAACCGCTTGGAAATATGCTAGCAGGCAATGCGTTCCAAAGTCTGGACATTCGGGGGATGAATGACTGCCTATATTTCACTGTACGAGTAGGAATAGCGTTGATGGTAAACTCGTGCGCGCGTTTAGCTTGACGAGTATTTCGGGGAAAACTGTAAAGTGGAGGAATAAGTGATCTAAGTTCCGCACTACATTTACTATGAAAGTAGCGGTAGTAAATGCTGAGTACTGCAACGTTCCTACGATGCTCGAGGGAGTCAATAGAAATCGTAATGGTGTCGTCTCCAATTAATCGGAACGCATGTTTTTGTATTCGATCGAGCAGCGCAAGGTGTGTTTTGGGTGCTCCAGCCCATAAATACGAATTGTACTCTAGGCGAGGTCGAATGTAAGCCTTATAGATGGTAGCTAAGTCGTGAGGCGTAAAATATTTTTTGCATTTACGAAGGATACCTAGGCGTTTGGAGGTATCCAGGGAAACATCAAAAATATGTTTGCTCCAATCAAAATGGTTATTAACTTTTACGCCTAATACGATAAATTCATCTGAAGAGCTAATTGGTACGCCATTAAAGGCTAAATTAGTCGACGACGCTGGAACATCACGTTTGAGGGAAAGATGACAGGACTGTGTTTAGCAGCGTTGAACTCTACTCTATTTTTCCTGCCCCAATCCAGGATTAAATCGAGGTCGGAGTCCAGCGAACTAAATAGCTCCCTGCGTTTGGAAGCAATAGATAGCTTGTGAGAATCCGCAGCAGAGTTAAATTCAAAGGTGTTATCTAAAGTACTGTCATCTGCAAAACTATGGATTGGATTGAGAGTAGAAGACAAAAGGTCATTAATGAATACTAAGAACAGAGTAGGTGAAAGAACAGAACCCTGAGGGACACCAGAATTAGTTAGGAAAGAAGAAGAAGTAACGCCATCTAATACAACTCGTATAGTGCGTTCGGACAGGAAACTCTCAATCCATCGAATGAGGTTAGCATCGAGACCAATGGCCTTTAGCTTAACAAGGAGACATTCATGCCAAACTCTGTCAAAAGCTTTTGCAATGTCAAGAGTCGGCTATTCCTAAACTGTTTGACTCTATAGTGTATGAATGCATGTCTTTTCACTGTAAATCAATAATTTCGAGTAAACAACATGGTTTTGTTAGGAATAGATCTACTGTTACTAATCTGATGGAGTTTACGAATAAATCCCTTTTGGCTATTGAGGATGGTAAGCAAGTGGATTGTGTATACACTGATTTTAGTAAGGCCTTTGATAAATTGCCCCATTCAATAATTTTGTTAAAACTAAGATTGTTGGGTTTTCCGACATGGTTTATAAATTGGATTAAGTCTTATCTATTTAATAGAACTTACCAAGTTATCTTTCGTGATTGTACGTCTAAGCCATTTACTGCGCATTCTGGGGTCCCTCAAGGAAGTCATTTGGGACCACTTCTATTTATCCTGGCCATTAATGATGTAGCCTCTGTTTTTAAATTTTCGGAAGTACTCATCTATGCTGATGACATTAAAATCTTTAGATCTATTAGTTCTAACTCAGACAATCTTCTTCAGGAGGATTTGTTTAATTTTAGTAACTGGTGTCGCAATAATGGCCTTCGATTGAATTTGGATAAATGTCATGTAATGTCATTTACTCGAAAATTCTTACCGTTTGAAGTAACTTACAGTCTCAATGACTGTATTTTAGATCGTGTTAATTCAGTTACTGACTTAGGCGTTACATTTGACCAAAAGATTGATTTTGGTTTACATATAAATAAGATTGTGCAAAAGGGTAATTCTATGCTGGGTTTCACCACTCGCTTATCCAAGGAATTTAACAATTCCTTTGTTAGGTTGAGTCTGTATAACACTTTTGTCAGATCTCATCTTGAGTATGCTTCTCAAGTTTGGTCTCCCTATTATGATGTGCATATTGGCAGAATTGAATCTATTCAGCGCAAATTTGTGAGAATAGCTTTATGTCACTTCAATTGGAATGACAGAGTTCGTCTTCCTCCTTATATTGACCGGCTTCAGCTACTAAATATGTCATCACTCTCGAGACGACGTGAGGTTGCTGACGTCGTTTTTGCTCACCAACTACTCACTGGGGTGGTTGATTCCTCCTCACTTTTGGGTTTGATGCAATTTGCTGTTGGTCAATTTTTACCAAGGCATCCTAGATTGTTGCATATTTGCTTTCACCGGACTAACTATGGTATGAGTGAACCGATTTCGCGTCTTGCAAGAGAAGTTAACGAGAATATTGAGGTATTTGACTTCTCTATTGATAAAGTATGTTTGAGACGTAGACTTAACGCTAGTTGACACCAATTTATGTCAGGTTTTGTCTATTTACTGTGCTCTGTTATTAATGTGTTGGTGTAGGGATATTGATGTTTGTTTTGTCCCTTCACTAAATGATGAGCCAAAGGATAAAATGATTTCCATCTTTTATACTTGGAATCGATTTTATGGCATTTCCTTGCATTAAGGAATTCTGATAGTGATAGTGATAAGAGCAAGAACTTGACCTTCGCCGTATTTGTGCAAGCAAGAGTTCCAACGTTCCGTCAGGTAGACCAAAAGATCTCCCGTCGACCTTCCAGAACGGAAACCGTATTGGCGATCGTGGATAAGCTGTTTATCCTCGAGATAGTGAATGATTTTGAGATTGACAGCAGTTTCCATCACTTTCGAGAGCACTGAAGTGATGGCTATCGGGCGGTAGTTAGCGGGGTTCGCTTTGCTTCCTTTCTTGGGAATTGGCTGAACATTCACGACTTTCCACAATCGCGGAAAGCACCCAGAAGAGTAAGATAGATGAAAAAGATTGCGAAGGGATTTAGCCAGAGAAGAGGAGCACATTTTAAGGGTAATGGGGGGAATGCCATCAGGGCCAGCGGACTTGTGAACATTGAGCTTTTGCAGGATCCTGAATATGAGACGCGTGCGGAAATGTAGCGGCGGCAGCGAAAAACCTGATGGTGTTACGATAGGAGGGGCTTGGTTTGAAGGTGGTAGCTTGGAGTTTCTTGCGAATTTTACTGCCAATAGGTTCGCTTTCTCAACCGGATCAATAACGGTACGGTCGCCATCGACAAGTGGTGGTGTTGATGAAGAGATGAAATTATTGTTGACCGTTTTGACAAAAGACCAGAAAGATCTTGAGCCTTTTGGACTCTGAAGAATCTTCCGCCGAAGTTTTTGGTCGTGATCAAATTTAACACGTTTAAGGGTGGATTTGCAAGAATTTCTTGATACATTATAAAGCTCTCTGTTAGCTGGAGTTGGAAAATTTTGAAAATTTTGAAACGATTGTTTCTTAGCCTGAATTGCCGCGAGACATTCTTTAGTGAACCAAGAATCCTTCGACGGCCGGATTCTCTTTTGACTGGAAGGTATATAGAGCTTCATACCTTTCAGGATGGGTGACAAGTTTACAGGCTTCATCGCAGTCATTAGAATCGAAGCACAATTTCCAATTGAAGGCATTGAAGAACTCGTTCAGCGCCCCCCAATTGGCTCTTTTAAAATGCCAAACAGTTCGACGGGGTGCCTTAACTGGCAGCGGTTTATGTGCTGCAACAGGAAATTGTGTACGGATCAAGAAGTGATCCGTATTCCCAATTGGCGATGGGGATATTACACAGAGAGAATATTTCTCAGGTTGGTTGGTGAGAAATAGATCAAGAAGATTGGAGAACTGACCTGCAATTTCTAGTAAACGAGTAGGCTGATTTACCAGCTGTGTTAAACCGTTTAACGAGGAAAAGAGCTCAGTATCACGTCCCTCTTGGTCCGTGCAGGAGGAATATTTCAGCCAGGTAGTGTTGTGAACATTGAAATCGCCCGCGATAACGATTTCAGCGTCAGGGTGTGCGAAGTAAATGGACTGGATGGATTCAGACAACCCATCCAGCTCACTAGCTGTTTTAGCTGCATTCAGTGCCGGGCTTCTATAAATATAACAAAAATACAATATATGCCCTTGAACTAAAAGTTTTATCCAGATAAAATTAAATTCCGGATCGGAGCAGGTACCCAAATGTGGAACGAATTGGAAGGGCACATCATCACGGATGTAAAGAGCGATCCCCCGTTGGCGAAAAAATGCTGGGATAAGGTGATAACCGGGAACAGAATAAAACTGCTCGCTTCCAGGTAGCACCTTGCACTCGCCAAGTGCTAATACGTCTGGTTTTGAAGTTTGGGCGTGAATGTACAGGGAGAGGTAAGCAGAACTCAATCCCCGAATGTTGACCTGGTCAAACGTGAAAGTTGCCATTAACGAAAAGGGTGTTCGAAAAGTAAATGTACAAAAACGGACTTGAATTAAAAACTCAAAAGTTAATAATAAACAGAGAACAAAAATAAAAACAATGTAAAAAAAGAGAAAACAGAAAAAAAACAGTAAATTTAAAGAAAGTAAGAAACTAAAATGTGACAACCGAAAAAAAAAAAAAAGTAATGGCTAAAAATTCGTCAAAATGTAAAAATAATAATAATAATAAAAAAAAGAAAAATTGATTCACAATAATAAGAATTATACAGGTTGAGAAAAAAAAGTAAATAAATAAATAAAAAAGAAACAAAAATATTGCAACACGAAATAGAAGTACAGACATTGTCCAGCAAAAATCAAAAAAAAAAAAAAAAAAACCAAGCGGCATAAACATCAACAGCACAAACGAAAAGTAATTAACGGTCCAGGGTCTGCAATTGAAAGTCCCGCACAAGTACTAGGCCTATGTACGGGAGAACCAACACATCGAAGACCCCGGTCCGTTAGGTGACACTTAGCTGGTACTCGGAGACTTGGAGATCCGTCGGCGGTGTGACCCCCTCGAACAGGTCGCAATGTAAAATTTAAAATTTTGTTAGTTCACTCACGACAGGAAAACGGCCAAGATACGAACAATAATTATTTCGAAAGCAAACGAACAAAAAAAAAGGGTGAGACGGCGTAAAGCACGTCCGGCACCGAGCACTGTGTTAAACTCTCTCTCTTGCTTTGATTCAATTTCAAAGTCGATAGCTCTCTTATATTCGAAGGAGAAATGCTTTTCTTGAATTTATGATATAGATATTTGTATGAGAGGAGGTAGAAGGAGTGAAGCGGATCTGATAATTTTTTCTAGCACTTATTGCAATTATTAAAAAACAAATTATGGCAAAATTTTAAGTTTGTACTTTTTCTAGTTTTACTGGAAATCGATATAATGCATTTAACAAAAATTATGCATTTATATGGGAGAGGGTAGAAGAAGTGTACGGATCAAAGCAAATTTTTTTCGCGTTATTAATAGTATTTCTATTTTACTTTATTATTTTAATAATAAAGTATTGTGATCGACCTGGGAAAAAAAAATTTTCTACCCTGAAATTTTGTTTTTTCGCGTTTCATAACTAAATTAGCCTAAAAATGCAAAAAAAAAAAATCCGTCTGTCTGTACGCCGTCCGCCGTCCGGTGTCCGCCGTCCGCCGTACGCCGACGTGTACGCTCAGCGCACATTAACTCCCAAACCCTTCAAGATAGAAAGCTCATTTTTGGGGAGATTGTAGATAATTGCGGATCTCAGGCAGATTGGGGGGTGTACAAGTTCAGGGGGAGGCAGGGGGAGCGCTTAAACCGAAAAATACGAATTCAAATATCTCAACCATGGTAACAGCTAGGAAACTAAAACTCAACATACATATAGAGGGGTTTGTGGGACAACTTTTAAAAATAATTTAGTTTCTTTATCTATTGGGGTGCGAAAAGGGGGGGCTAAGAACCAATTGTCAGCCGAAATTTTTTTTCAAATGATTATATCTTCGAAATTACTTCTCACAAAAATTTGATATTTTGAGACCGTTAAGATGGTATTAAGATCTACTAGAATCAGTTTAGATAGAAGCTAATTATTGTAAGGGGGAGGGTCAGGGGGGGTGCAAGGATAAACACTTAAAAATCGATATCTCGGCTATTTATTAAGTTATGTAATTGAATCTTGGAACCTACATTAAACTATACTAGATAAATACGAAAAAAATTTAACATTTGGACAAAATAGTAGTGGGGGGAAATGGGGAGCATTTTAAAAATGGCGCACTTTTCAAAATTACAAATCCTTATATCTAAAAAACGAGTACAGATATCAAATCGAAAATTTGTCAGATTGTAGAACTAAATAGTTTCTAAATTTGGTAAAAATTTTAAGTTGGGAGGTGTAAGGGGAGGGAGGTGATAAACAAAAATGTCGAAAATTTTGAGTAATTTTTTTAGGGCTCTGGGGAAAGATACAAAGTTTAAATTTTGCAAGTGAATACATCTATTTCATATACATAGAAAATAAGTAATAATTTGATCCACAATTGTTACGAACCGACCACCTCGGTCTAATGGGCACAAGGTGTTTCATGTGCATTGAAAAAAACACATAAACTGAAAATTTTTGAGTGAAATTTTAAGGTAGAAACTTGAAAATTTGCGAAATGCATTTAAAAAAAACCCTAAATATACGAAATATTAACTGGTCGAAAATCTTTATAACTTCTACCCCCTCCCATACAAAATTATTTTTTCGACTATTTTTAACAAATCAACTATCACCTAACTGTCAAAAGCTATCAATTTCAAATTTTGCGCAAAAACTTATAAAAATAATTCAAATGAAGTTACTTTAAAAGTTTTGAAATCGCGCTTGCGCTTCTACCCCCTCCCATACAAAACTATGATTTCGACCAATTTCATTAAATCAACTAATAACCAACAAACTAAAAGCTACGAACTTGAAATTTTATACAAGCACCTAACAATAGAAGCGAAATAAAGCTATATATCAAATTTTACGATTCCCCTATATTCTCTTCCCCCTCCCATACAAATGTTCGGTTTCGTGAATGTAAAATACACCGAATTTATGGAAATTCTATGCAACTTCGTCTATGAAACACATTCTATACAGAGAATATTGGACGTGATTCAAGCAATTAATTAAAAAGCTATTAACATCCACCCATCCTTACTATTACCCCTCCTCCTCCCCTCATAAAAACCGAAACTTGCAGAAACGAATGAAATATTGTTAAATTAACAACAGCCCTGCCCAAGAACTCCCTTTCACTTAGCCTTCCCTAACCATTCTAACCTGCATATTGACTTTCCACTCATCCGCAACTTGTCCCAAGAATAATAAAGTTTCGCCCGACTTGTTGGCAGTTTATTTATACTTTATACAAAATATCAAGTTGATAGCTGTCACGGTTTTGGCGAAAAACAATTTAATTTAAATTTAAACATAACAGGGCTACGATTGCGCGTAAAACGCAATCTTAAGATACTCTAGATGAAATAGAATTTTTTATGATCCCAAGAAATTTTGTATGGGGAGTGTTAGAAGGGGTGATAGCATTGAACTAATTTTTCCCCATCATGCTATAATAAAAATGTTTTATACTAAATGCTTACTCCAAAAATTGAATAGGAGCTGAGAAAATTAGTGTGTTAGATTTAGTGAAAATGTGCAGTTTGTATGGGAGGTGGTAGAAACGGTGGGAGGATTTTAGTGATTTTTTCAGAAATAATATATCATAAAATTGACATTTCTTAAATTTTAGACTAGTTGAATGTCACTAGTCTACTTTTCAAGAAAATAGGTTTTTTATGAAGTTGTGAAACTGTGTCATATTGTATAGGAGGGGGTAGAAGCAGTGAAAGTAGTCAAATAATTTTTTCTGATCTTAGGGATAATGCTAAATAAGTAGTTATTACAAAATGTGAGCTCGATAAACGTTATACGTTCTGAGAAAATCGGCTTTGAGCATTTCATGAAAAAGTGTACTTTGTATGGGAGGTGGTGGAAGGAGAGGGAGGACGCAAATAATTCTTATACTGTAGATTGAAATCATTATGGAAGTAAGGTATCCCGAAATTCAGACTAATAGCTTTTATACTTTTCGAGCAAATCCATTTATTGTCGAATTGCGAAATTGTGTCATTTTGTATGGGAGGGGGTAGAAGGGGTGAAGCTAATCGTCTAATTTTTTTTTGCCTTACTAACAATTTTAAATAAATATTGACGCTCAATTTCAGCTCGCTTAATTTTATACGCACTGAGTAAATTGGCTTAGAGTAATTCATGACAAGTACAGTTTGTATGGGAGGTGGTAGAAGGAGAGGGGGGACACGCATAATTTTTATACGGTAGATTTTTATTGCCATAAAAGTAATATATTCCAAATTTGAGGCCAATAGCTTTTATAGTTTTCGAGCAAATCCGTGTATTGTCAAATTGCGCAATTGTGTCATTTTGTATGGGAGGGGGTAGAAGGGGTGGAGCGATTTGGCCCGTTCACGAACTTGACCTTAATTTTTTGTCAAAAACGACGTGTACAAAATTTGAACAACCTAGCTCAACGCGTTCTCAAGCTAGAGAGCGAACAGACGGACGGACAGACGGACAGACGGACGGACAGACGGACATCCGGTTTTGAGATTTTTTAGTGATAATATTAACTTCTGTATCATTCATTTTTTTCTCCGAGCCTTATTTCTTGGCGTTACAAACCTTAGAGCAAACTTATAATACTCTCAGATTCCATATAAAAATTACGTGGAATTTGTAGGCGAGGGGGTAGAAGGAGTGGTATGAAGTTGATAATTCTTTTTAAAACTAATTGCAATTATAGTAAAATTAATTCTAACAAAATTTCGTCTTTTCAGCTTTACTAGTTTCAATGAAAATCGAAAATATGTATTTTTCAAAATAGTCCATTTGTATGGGAGGGGGTAGAAGGAGTAAAGGGATCGGGCTAATATTCCGTAATAATAATGACATCTATATCGTAATACTTTGACGTAAATTTCAAGTCGATAGCTTAAATAGTTTCAAAGAAAAATCAATTTCTTATTATTTCGAAATTTCATGAAATTTGTGTGGGAGGGTGTAGAAGGAGTGGTACGATATATCCCATTCACGAACTTAAAGTTACTTTTTTGCTAAAAATGACACACAAAAATTGTTATCACTATAGCTCAAAGGTTTCGAGAGATATGCTGTAGACAGACGCACAGACGGACAGACAGACAGAGAGTCACTCGGAATCGAGGTTTTTGAGCGACAACAAATATTTCTGTACCCTTGGCGGCTCTGTGCGAGCGTTATTTCTTAGCGTTACAAACGGTAAGGCAAACACAATATACTCTCAGATTTCATCTAGATTATAAACATTTTAATGTTTGCATATCGGACTAAGCGATTTTCCTGCAATATCACAAAAACTAAAGCTAATTGATCAAAATGATGGTTATTTCTAAAAACAGCGTTCCCGAATTACCTTAAAAAAGTTTGTGTATTGTATTGTGTGCCCTGCAGCAAACAGAAAGTGTTTTTTTATCGACCAGTGTAATCCCACATATCATCATAAAATTGAACAGATTTTGAGTCTTCGATGTAAACTAATCTTCACACATTTATTCCTTTTTCTTAAATCGCCATTTAAGAATGGAAGCTTCACCAAGACATATCGCAGAGATCCGAAAATTCAAAAAAATAACCGCCAATCGATAGCGCCAACTACCATTGTAAGCCCGGCGGAATTCCATCCAACTGCCGGTGTCTCTCGGTCGACGAAGGAAAGATAGCGAAGGAAAATTCAAACATGGCCGCCTAGCGAAATGTCAGATGAGTTCGGTTCGTGAGCAGTGTTTTTCTGGATCTGTTTTTATTGCTGTCGCCGCGTAAATCGAGTCGAGAAAACGGTAAATTGCGCGATTCCGACCGCCTCGTGTCTCGCAGTGTTCGCTTCAAGTGAATTATGGATCACAAGAAATCGCCGATCCGTCGTCAAAAACGTCAGTCAAAAGTGTTGGAAGACAATTTCTGGGACTGCAGTGTTTGCACCTATCGGAACACAGCCGAGGCGTTCAAGTGCTTAATGTGTGACGTACGAAAAGGTTAGTGCACTCTGTTGGCGGCCTGGCGCTACTGCCGCGGCGGCGGCATTGTCCGCTGCGGTTTTCGCTTGCTTCGGGGGTGTTTTTCTATTTCTTCGCTGCTCGGCTACGTCGCACGCATATTCCTCATCCCCGCGCTCTGCGTTCCTCGCGACCTAGAAAATGTGCAACGCTGCCAGCGAGCGATACTGCTCCACGCTGCCGGCCAGCCTGCCGTAGTTTCTAATGCAATTTCAGGTGGTTCACCTCGGGAAAATCGGATCCAGGCAGTTTTTTCTTAAGAAAACGGAAAATCAATATTCGACCATCAGCTTTCGCTCGAGTCAAGTAACTGCAGAATGAAGCCGGAAGCAATTTGCTCGTTGTGCCATTCCTGGCTGCATTCTTCGATTCTCCCAGTCCGGCTTATTTGCAATTATAAACAACGCACTAGTCCTGTGCTACTGCTATATGCGCTACGCTTCTGCTACATGTCCTGTTCTACTTTGTTTATCTTTTCTGACGTGACGATGTCAACATTCGCATTCCTTCTTCGTTTGGTTACGGCGGCTCAGCCGGATTGCTTTAGATGTGTATAACAGTTTCGGGATGTTTCGAAGATTTCGATAGAGGGAAAACCATCATTTGGCGGTTACAGGGATTAAGGATGTTCTTGCATTCCTTGAGTGAAAGCGATGCTGAGATAGGAAGGAATTTACGGTAGTTGGTATTCGCAGTGAAGTCTTTTTCCTAAGCCCGTTTGTAATGGTGGGGTTTGATTTTTTATCGCGCCAAAATTCGAGGGCATTTTTGTATGCTCGATGAAATCTGGTAGCAGCTTATATTCCGTTCTGCCCTCAGTGAGGACTCTATTCTTGCAGTTCTTCCCTCAATTGTTTCAGTTCCACCTCCGGTTCAGAATGGTTCTCATTCCATTCTTAACTATGCAGAGCAGAAAATTTAACTTTTTCATTATTGTTTTTTTCAACCCTAATTGGATTTTTTTTTTAAATCGATTAATAGTATGTTCACATCATCATCATCAATGGCGCGATAGTCCGAATCGGGCACTGGCCAGTCTCCAATCGTTTCGATCCAAAGATCGCGTCCTCCAGCTGCTAACATACTCTAGATGTCTTTGAATCGAGAAGATTGGAGGCGACGACTTTAGGAGGCCAGGGCCCAATTTGGACTGTCGCGCCATTGATGGTGATGATGATGAAAGCTGAGAGTATTAAAAGATTGCTCCCAAATTTCTAACGCCAAGAAATAATGCTCGCACAGAGGCGTCAAGGATACAGAAATACATTGCGGAGTATAACTATAAACGCAGTTAAAATTTACTCATTTTTGCAATTTATTTAGTGAAATACCGTT
Source organism: Chorisops tibialis (assembly GCA_963669355.1). Taxonomy (NCBI): domain Eukaryota; kingdom Metazoa; phylum Arthropoda; class Insecta; order Diptera; family Stratiomyidae; genus Chorisops; species Chorisops tibialis. The sequence goes on along the minus strand of OY770262.1, from coordinate 79,672,319 downwards.
ATTTTTTAATTGTTTATGAGAGATTAGAGAGAAAGATTCACAAACAAAAAGAATTAGCAACAACTGAGCGCAATAACTACCGTTAGTTTAATTTTACTGAAATTTAGCCGAAGCATAACTATAAACGCAGTAAGTAGATTGTCATTAGTTTATACTATCAACTGTTGAAAACAAGTCAAATTTATTCAAAAATTATAAAGATCGTTGTTGTCGTTGTTGTCGTTGTTTATTATTAAAATACCGCGCGGAACAATGCTAACAGATTTGGAAATAGGCCAAATTCTTGCATTTTTTGTAGAAGGCTTGAGCAAGCGGGGTGCAATTGCGAAAAAGCTCAATCGGCCTGACGCTGCCATTCGAAATGTGCTATAAAATCCTGAAAATTATGGAAAAGCAGAACAGGAGGACCAAAAGACAAGCTCTCAGACCGAAATAAGCTTCAGACAATCCAAAATGTTAGCAACTTCATGAAGACCGATGCCCCAAATCGCTAAGGATTGTGGACCAGATGCGTCAAAATGGATAGTCCACAGGGTTTTAAGGTTTTCTTAGTCCATTTGTCGTTAAAAGCTAAGATCGCCACCACGTCTTTTAGCACGTCATAAGGCAGCAAGGCTAGAATTCGCCCGAAAAAATAAGGAAACCAACTTCCTTATGGTAAAATGCAGAGCATTAACTTTTTATGCATACTTTAACCGTTATTTCTTCATCAAGACCATTTTTTCTGCCGAGAAAAAGTGGAACTTGGATGGCCCAGATGGTTTTAATGAGTATTGGCTTGATTTGCAAAAGTATCCCCAATTTGGAATTCTTTTCGCTAACAGATTTGCCGGCTAACTAGGAATGTGGGGGTGGGAATGTTGAGGAATTATTTAACCGCATTCGTAACGCGCTACACATTTCTTCACGCAACCGATTACCTACCTGTTGAACGATTTCACCATACAACCTGAACGAATATAGACGTGAGGGGAATCATGCTTGGATCACCAAGAGGAGGACTCATTCTGCGGAGTCCCAAAGCGATTCCTCTACTTTACACGCATAATTCTTTCTTTTCTTCCAGAATTTCTAAGAGGAATTAGCCTACGAAACCACGCGAAACGAAGAATAATAATTTTTTCAAGATTTTCGCGAGTTCACACATGCAAAACAATCACAAGAATTTTCACAAGTATACAAAAGAATCCCCAAACGTGCTCTTAAAGGCAAAGCGAGTAGTAACCGGCCAGTAGGCAAACCACGCAAGCGATGGGAAGACTCGGTTGTTGAAGACAGCAAAGCCATATTAAATAAACTGCCAACAAGTCGGGCGAAACTTTATTATTCTTGGAACAAGTTGCGGATGCGTGGAAAGTCAATATGCAGGTTAGAGTGGATAGGGAAGACTAAGTGAAAGGGGGTTCTTGGGCAGGGCAGTTATCAATTTAACACTTTGTGGAAACGTTCAAAAGCTCCAGTATATATAATCAATATTTCGTTCGTTTATTTATGCAAGTTTGAGTTTTGGAAGAGGAGGGTTGAGGGGTGATAGAAAGGGTCGGTGGATGTTAATAGTTTTTAAATTGATTGCTTGAATTACGTCCAATATTCTCTGTATAGAATGTCAGTTTCATAGACGAAGTTGCACAGAATTTTCATAGGATTCGGTGTATTTTACATTCACGAAACCAAACATTTGTATGGGAGGGGGTGGAGGAGGTAGGGGAATCGTAAAAATTGTGATGGTTTTTAGTTGATTTAATGAAATAGGTCAAAATGATACTTTTGTATGGGAGGGGGTTGAAGGGCAAGCGTGATTGCAAAACTTTTAACGGAATTTCATTTCAGTTCTTTTTGTAAGTTTTCGTGCAAAATTTGAAATGGATAGCTTTTAAGAGTTAGCTGATAACTGATTTCTTAAAAATGCTCGAAAAAATAATTTTGTATGGGAGGGGGTAGAAGAGGTGGGGGAATTGCAAAATTTGTGAAGCAATTTTCTTTTTCTTCTCTTGCAAGGTACTCGTAAAAAATTTCAAGTTCGTAGCTTTTAATTTGTTGGTTATTAGTTGATTTAATGAAATTAGTCGAAATCATACTTTTGTATGGGAGGGGGTAGAAGGGCAAGTGCGATTTCAAAACTTTTAAAATTATTTCATTTCAAATATTTTTATAAGTTTTTGTGCAAAATTTCAAATTGATAGCTTTTAATAGTTAGGTGATAACTAATTTCTTAAAAATGGTCGAAAAAATAATTTTGTATGGGAGGGGATAGAAGTTTTGAAGGTATTCGACCAGTTAATATTTCATACTCTTAGGAATTTTTTTTAAAGGTTATTTCCCAAATTTTCAAGTTTCTATCTTAAAATTACATCCAAAAATTTTCAGCTTTCGTGTTTTTTTCGCCTGACATGAAACACCTTGTGCCCATTAGACCGGGGTGGTCGGTTCGTAACAATTGTGGATCAAATTATTATTTTTTTCTATGTATATCAAATGAATGTATCCACATGCCAAATTTAAATTTTCTATCTTTGACCAGAGTCCTAAAAAAATCACTCAAAATTTTCGACATTTTTGCTTACCACCTCCCTCCCTTTACACCCCTAACTTAAAATTTTTATCAAAATTAATTATTGCGTAGTTCTGCAATCTGACAAATTTTCGATTTGATATCTGAATTATTTTTTGAGATATAAGGATTTGTAATTTTGAAAAGTGCGCCATTTTTAAAATTCTCTCCATTTCCTCCCACTACTATTATTTCAACATGTTATATTTTTTTTGTATTTTCCTAGTATAGCTTAATATACGTTTCAAGTTTCAATTACATAGCTCAAGAGATAGTTGAGATATTCATTTTTAAGTGTTTTTCTTTGCACCCCCGTGACCCTCCCCCTTACAATAATTAGGCATTTTCTAAGCTGATTCCAATGGAACTATATGCCACCTTAATGGTCCCAAAATATAAATTTTTTACAATAAGTAATTTCGAAGATATAGTCATTTGAAAAAACAGTTTGTGACGGAAACTCAGCTGAAGGCTTCATTCCCGTCCAGATTTTTGATAATGGGGCTCCTCCGGGTCGGGTAGCACCTGTTGCCGGCTGCTCAGGAGCCCGGGCGTGGAAAATATGACCCGAAGGAGCAACCATCCTAGATGGGTGCTAAGAAAAATGAAGTGGTGGTGAAGGAGGAACGAACGGCGGCCAGCAGCCCTAGGGCTTCCAATTAGCCGTCTAACCTTGACGCATTTTTATGGATGCGACACGAGAAAATAAATATATATGCGCCACCCCTCGACCTGTACACTTTGGACAATTGAAAATTTAATATTGAAATTTTTTTTTTTTAAAAATAATACTTTAATGCAAACAACGAGAAAAAAAAATATTTTCATGTACCTTTACAATCTATCTTAGTCGTTGGGGCCCATCGGTGATAACGCGTTCGATCTAATTCTCCACTCTCGCTCGAATTTCCTGCTGCCGATGCTGATCCTTAAGTCCTTAAGTCTGATCCGCTCAGCTCTTTCATTTTCCCTCGGTGCTGTTTTTTTTTCTTAATTGATATTGCTAGGCCGTCAAGGCACTTTCTCCTTTTTTTTTTCTTCAAAAATTCCTTTTTTTCTTTGTCTCTTCTATGTAAGCCAGACAAAAAAAACCGTCCGTCCTCTTTCAAGATGCAATTCAGACTCCACGTTTTTTCTTTGCCACCAAAAAATTTAATTTTTTTTTTTTTTTTTTGCCTGCAGTTAGTGGCGGTACTGCAGTTTTTCCAGCACGAAGTGCATTCAATGCCGTTGTTCAGTGGCGCGATTTTTTTTTTTTGTTAATCTTTACACTACTGGTACTTTTTTTCTTTTCAAGATTTTTTTTTTTATATTACATTTAATTGAGAATTTAATTCAGAAAGGTTCGAGATGGTGATGTATAACATTCGTGGGGACGACCTCGACCCAGGAGAAGTGTCTCATCACAAGCCGGGCTAATATATATATATATTTGATACAAAGAAAAATCTAACTATTTGGTTATATGAGTAGCGATAATATAGAAAATTATACGTAAAATTATTTCATAAACAAAGCGAGGTTTCCTTCAATATTACCTCGACCTTCATTCTTTTCTCACTGCATATTTACAGACACAGTACATACACTTATATATATTCACTCAATTATAAGCTAGGAATACTTCAGATACCGCGTATTTATTCAATAATAAATGCATATACGGATATTTGTAAAAAAAAATATATAGTAAACATAGTATAGTTAATAGAGAAATTATTTACTTGGATCAAACTTTATTTGGATATCATTATGAGACGACATATGATAAGTAATTTTTAAATTGTGACAAACATGACAATTGTCAAGATTTATTCGGCTTGGAAGTGAAACTAGGTTCGAATATCCTTTGCGTGATAGATGCCGAGGATATTTTGTGACTCATCTTCCAGTTGGTATGACACATTTCCAACTCTAGTCTTAACCTTTGCCTTCACAAACTTGGGAGCAAGTTTGGCTGCAAAATGGTCAACAGCACTGCTTTGTACGTGGTTTCGCACAAATACGACTTGTCCTATCGAAAAGGACTTTATTTTACTGCGGAGATTGTAGTTATGGGCGCCTTTCCTATATGCTCGTTCTAGATTTTTCTTTACTGATTCTTGAACACGTCGCAGCCGCTCGATATGTGGGTTTATTTCGATTTCACCATCTGTCAGTGCGTTTAAGTCGCGAAGTAGTTTGTAGTCTGATCCATGGAGTATCGAATGGTAGCCATACATCAGGAAATGAGGAGAAAATCCGGTTGCGTCATGCACAACATTTCTCAATGCTGTACATGTTTCACACAGATTCTCATCCCAGTTCCGATGGTCTTCGTCCACATAAGCGCGTATTGAGGCAAGGATTGCGCGATTAGCTCTTTCGGCTGCGTTTGCTTGGGGAGCATAGTAAGGTGACAACACATGATTAACTGCATAAGAATCTAAAAAATTTTTAAATGCTTTAGATGTGAATTGTACGCCGTTATCTGAATGTAGTTTTTCGGGAACACTGTATGGCAAAAAGACTTCCTTCTCTAAATATTTTATTACATATTCTGATGTAGCAGATGGCAGAGCTTTTGCCCACACAAATTTCGTGAACTTATCTAATACTACTAGGATGAATCTATTTCCTGTCCTCGACCGCGGATAAGGACCCAAGAAATCTATGTATAAGTATTGTAGTGGTCGTACAACTTCAATATGCTCACCCATTGGTGGCCGCATAGTGAAGTTTGGTGGCTTCACTTGTTTGCATATCGTGCACGCGGAAATATAATTTGATACATCTTGACGAAGTTTTGGCCAGTAATATCGACGTTGAATTAGTTCGATTGTCTTCTGAACTCCGAAATGAGAAGAGGTTCGAGAATCATGAGCAGCACTAATGAGCTGATGCGTTAAGGACTCCGGTACCCATAGTTTAAGTTCTGGTATGTCGGTATTGGAAGTTTGTTTTGTACTTCGTGCAATGAACACTTTGCCATCAGAAACTTGCAGATTAGCAAATTTTTCTGGTGATTTCTTTATGCGGTCTATCAGTTCGACATAGGAAGCTTCTTCAAACGCCATAGGAGACAAAATTTCACACACGTCCTCTGTCGCAACTTCGTCCAGTTCGTTACTGTGAACACGCGATAGAGCATCTGGGACAACGTTTTGAGATCCTTTTCGATACTCTATATCGAAGTTAAAACCCTGTAGCTTTAAGCTCCAACGCGCCAGTCGACCAGAGAGATCTTTTTGGTCCATCAACCACTTCAAGCTTGCATGATCTGTAATTATAGTGAACGGTAACCCCTCGACGTAGGCTCGAAATCGCTTTACGCTCTGGACCGCGGCCAGGCATTCCAACTCCGTGACACTATAATTACGTTGTGCAGCGTTGAGTTTCGTTGACATAAAGGCGATTGGATGTTCTTGACCAGTATCTGATTTTTGAAACAGGACGCTTCCGATTCCAGTCGCACTGGCGTCGCACTGAATGAAAAATGGTTTTTCGAAATTGGGATTAATCAGAACGGGTGCAGTAACTAGCAACTCTTTTACTCTCTCGAATGCATTGTTCGCAGAATCTGTCCATACGAACGCACGTTTGCCTTTGAGCAGGTCAGTCAAAGGAGCGCTGACAGATGCAAAGTTGGGAATAAACCGACGATACCAGCCAGCCATACCCATGAAACGCCGAACGTCCCTTACAGTTTTCGGAGCAGGATACGCAGTAATGCCAGAGATTTTTTCCGGATCAGTCTTAAGTATTCCGTCACTTACCACATAACCGAGGTATTTGATCTCCCTCCGAACAAACTTACTCTTCTCGACATTTATCGTAAGGTTTGCGTCTCTTATCAGCTGAGCAACTCGCTTCAAGAGCTGGAGGTGTTCTTCATAAGATCGAGAAGTAATAAGCAAGTCATCCAGGTAAACAAATACCTGGTCCTGTAGTTCATGAGGAATAACTTTGTGCATCAATCTGCACATTGTCTGCGGAGCGTTACACAAGCCGAATGGCATTACCGTGAATTGGTATAAGGGGCGTCCGGGTACGGTAAAAGCTGTCCTGTCTCGTGAGTTGACGTCTAGTGGGATTTGCCAAAACGCATCCTTTAGGTCCAAGCTCGATATGTATCGAGTGTCCTGTAGACGTGCCAACAAGCCTTCAATTAAAGGAAGAGGATATGCGTCTTTCAACGTTATCTCATTGATACGTCTTGCGTCAAGGCATAGTCTCACTTTACCTGGTTTTCGGACCAAGGTAACGGGAGAGCTCCAAGCACTACTGCTTTCTTCTATTACACCCAGATCTAACATACGATCGAGTTCATCATACATTAGCTTCTGTACTGCAGGTGAGACCGCGTAATGACGCTGTTTGACAGGTTTCGCTGTACCAGTATCAATATGATGAACGACCAAATTAGTTTTTCCCAACGCAACTTTATTGGACGAGGGAAAAGTTTGAATTACCTCATTTAACTTCGACTGTTCTAACTCAGTTAGTTCAAGAGTTTCGTTGTTTATTTGACCACAAGTATTTTGAAGTTCGCTTATTTGGTGCGGGATTATGTCGAAGGTGTCCCAAAAATCTATCCCTAAATATATTTTGCTGGTGAGGTTAGGTGCTATCAGGAATCTCATCATCCGAGTCTTGTTGTTGAAGGTTACTAAGGTGCGAATATATCCCAACACAGGACTTTTGTCACCACTCGCTGAAGAGATGTTTATGTGAAGGGGGTAAAGGGGGTAAAGGGGTATAGAAATTTCTTCTAATAGGTCCAATGCTCCAGCTCCTAGCACGCTTGAGCTCGCACCACTATCAAGCAAGCCACGTAGTCGCTTACCTTTAATTGTTATGTCGGCATAAGGCCTATTGTCTCCATTTACACTTAGAATCGACTCTATACAAGATTTTTTTATTTCACTTCGCAAACGCCAATAGCGGTGAGATCGAGTTTGTCTTCGCCTTTTATACGAATATAAGTTCGGCAGGGGTGTTTGAGTCGACTGATCGAACAGGTAAGTTTTAATAGATTGGGTATTGAGGTTTATGATCTTTGGCGTCTCAGCTCCGGATCGGTGTTCACTGCAGTTTCGACAGGATTGGTGTTGGGACGTCTCCATGTTTGCGGAGTACGTTGTGTCCCGGTAGCAGTACTCCTTAACCCGTTTCCCGCTGAACGTTCTTTGCACCGGTGGCAGTTGGGTTTCACAACATTTTTGAGACCACAACCAAAGCAGAATATACTTCGGTTAGGACTTGGACAGTCAATGAAGCTATGTCCCAAATCAGAACAGTTCCAGCAAATAATGTACTCAGCATTATGTGTTTGCTGAGGTAGTTGAAATTGTACTGCAGCCACTTGATTGACATTTGACTCTTGAGAAAATTCATTTTTATAAACCACTTCTTGAGGATAGTCCAACTCATGAACCTGTCTACGAGAATAGCAATTGGCCTCTGCATCGAAACCAATACGTTTCCACGTAGCCTCGATCGAGGTACATTTTCGTTTCAGTAACTGAACTGAACCATACTCGTGACCTGCGAGGTGTGCTTGAAGCCCTGGTCTCATATTCCGATATAAGATTTTTAATAATGATTCATCACTTAGCGGAGAACTCAATCTGATAGATATCTGCTCCAACGCATCTACAAAATCACTAAATGATTCTTTCGGTTTTTGGTATCGACTGTCAAGAAGGCGTCGAATATCCAAATCGGTGCTCTGATCTTCGTACCTCTCACAAATGGACTCTCGTAGCTCTGGCCACGAAATACGGACATGTTTCTCTCTGTAAGTCCAGAACCATTCTTCAGCCGAGCCGGTAAGAAGAAGGTGAAGTTCTGACGCAAGTTCTTCTTCAAGAATACCATTTGATTTTGCAAGACTTTCAACACGGAAAAGAAATCTTTTAATAGGAATTTCAGCGCCATACCCTGAGAAGTGTATACCCCATTTCGACATGGGCACAAGTGCTTTTCGGTTGAGGCTTCTGACATTATCTACTGGTGGTACAAACTGCGTGCTACTAGCAGGAAATGTGCGAAACGAATCTACGTTCTGGTTCTCGTGAACTGCGTGAACTATTGACGGATTTGTATTAAACGACGTATTGGACGTATCTGAGAAATTTATGGCATCAATTAATTTATGAAATGTGTCCTGGTCTATGGTATCTGATTCTCCAATTAACTCTTGCAAGGTTTCGATATTTTTCATTGACTCTCTGGCAGCGGACTTAACGTCTTCATATGAAGTGAACTTGAAAAGGCTTTCGAAACGTCTATTATAATGATCTAGTCTAGCTCTGAAACGTTCAAGCATAAGATGTTTGTCTTGTGAATCTGAAAGATTTTTCAGCGAAGATGAAATTTCATAAACCTTTTTGCAACACCTTTTATATTCCCCTGTTGGGTCTTCGGAAATTTTTTTCGGAAGCTTGCCAGGCTTAAGTACGGGTTTCTCTGCTTCGAGGAGCAGACGAGCAGTTAGAGTCTCATATTGACGCACTGCATCGCCAGTGATATCACGTATCAAACATTCAAATTGAAACTCTTCTGGATCTAAATGATCTATATTCCAACAGGCCATAATGAGAGAATACGAATAATAAATTTAGAACCAAGCAACTTGTTAAAAGGAGTTTAAACTGTGTGAGTTAATGATAATTAACTATATGTGCCATATATATTGAACAAAAATAATGATCCAAATAAAGTTTAGCAAAAAAAAAAAGAAAACGCATGCAAACAAAAATTCAATAAAAAAAATGCATGCAGGATTGATTCTCTTTTACAGAAAAGCGCTCTCACAAAATACAACCGAATTGTAACAAATACTGAACATATATATACTTATATGTATATGCAAATATGCAATATTGAAGAAATAAAAAAAAATAAAAATAATTTCACTTAGCCGAACTAAAAATACACAAAGGCTAACCAATCTAATCGAAGTCAGAGATATATTTACACTATTCATATAACCCAATATATAACTCAGATTGTGTTTATAAGAAATAAAATTATAAACAAATTAAAGAAATTAAACACGCGTATAGATATCGATTTATTTGTAAAATATTCAATAATAATTCAGTTATAGGATTCCCTAAGACTGCGTAGACGCCAACTCGCACTCCTTCACCTCCAGTAATAATTTAATTAATAAAATAAATGTAGGACGAAAAGAAAATATTTGTAGTATGTATGACTATTCTAATCCATGATTCATAAAAACAAATTTTTAATCGTTTAATGTTTCAGTGATCTGATGCCTATTTCGAACGAATTCTTTCAAAAGACAACCACATTTGGTGTCAACGGAGGCGTTCCGGATAAGATTCCGCGAGGTATCAGATCACGGACCACATCGCGAGACTGTAGGAATAACGTCGGACGCATTGGCATTCAGTGGATGAGCAAAGATCATCAACGCGTATTGCGGATAGCCATTGCGATCGTCATCCCTCAGTATTCTACTTTGGGGTATTTACCAATAACCAGCTTAACTCCAAATGAGCTTTGCATGGAAGATGCACTGGGCCCCATATCCAAAAAAAAACGCGCGACATAAATTAGAACATTCAAACACTAAGAAAATTTATTAAGAAGATAAGGAAAAAAATTAATATTTAGTTTGGTTTGACCTTTTTTTTTTTTCATTATTCTTAATGGCAGTGATCAGGCAAGAAAATCAGTGCGAACGAGCGAAACGCTTCTAAAAATAGCACTCTTGTGTTAAAGTATTGACATTTGTAAGGTTTATGCTCGTGATTTATTTGTAATTGTATGTACAATTAGTGAGTGCACTTTAGTGTAACTTTTATACACAGCCCGAAATCCGAAATCCGAAATCCACTTGCCTTTACGATTTAGCAGAAAAAATATCAGATATATGAACTACGCACGATTTCACTTAGATTTAATTCGCAGATAGACATTTTAATAAGTTTAAAACGAATTCAAATAAATCTCCTACTCTCCTATGGTGATCGACCTTTTTTTTTTCGGAAATGCCAGGACCGAAAAAAAAAAAATAAGTAAATTACGATGATGATATTTAATGCGATTTTGATACCGTGGTCTTTGCGAATTTACGATTCCACACAAAAAGAAATTGAACCTCTAAACGATCAAATTCAACAAAGAAAAAATTTTCACGCGAATAATCTGTACCGAATAAAAAGCACTGTACTTTAATACCACTACAACTCACATATGATCTGCTCCGCACACTTTGAATAATGAAAAAAAAAAACCGTAAGGACGTTGCAATTGAATTTAATTAAATTAAAATAAGGAAAACCGAATACTTGGGCGCCAACTGTGACGGAAACTCAGCTGAAGGCTTCATTCCCGTCCAGATTTTTGATAATGGGGCTCCTCCGGGTCGGGTAGCACCTGTTGCCGGCTGCTCAGGAGCCCGGGCGTGGAAAATATGACCCGAAGGAGCAACCATCCTAGATGGGTGCTAAGAAAAATGAAGTGGTGGTGAAGGAGGAACGAACGGCGGCCAGCAGCCCTAGGGCTTCCAATTAGCCGTCTAACCTTGACGCATTTTTATGGATGCGACACGAGAAAATAAATATATATGCGCCACCCCTCGACCTGTACACTTTGGACAATTGAAAATTTAATATTGAAATTTTTTTTTTTTAAAAATAATACTTTAATGCAAACAACGAGAAAAAAAAATATTTTCATGTACCTTTACAATCTATCTTAGTCGTTGGGGCCCATCGGTGATAACGCGTTCGATCTAATTCTCCACTCTCGCTCGAATTTCCTGCTGCCGATGCTGATCCTTAAGTCCTTAAGTCTGATCCGCTCAGCTCTTTCATTTTCCCTCGGTGCTGTTTTTTTTTCTTAATTGATATTGCTAGGCCGTCAAGGCACTTTCTCCTTTTTTTTTTCTTCAAAAATTCCTTTTTTTCTTTGTCTCTTCTATGTAAGCCAGACAAAAAAAACCGTCCGTCCTCTTTCAAGATGCAATTCAGACTCCACGTTTTTTCTTTGCCACCAAAAAATTTAATTTTTTTTTTTTTTTTTTGCCTGCAGTTAGTGGCGGTACTGCAGTTTTTCCAGCACGAAGTGCATTCAATGCCGTTGTTCAGTGGCGCGATTTTTTTTTTTGTTAATCTTTACACTACTGGTACTTTTTTTCTTTTCAAGATTTTTTTTTTTATATTACATTTAATTGAGAATTTAATTCAGAAAGGTTCGAGATGGTGATGTATAACAAGTTCGGCCGACAATTTGTTTTTAGCCCCCCCTTTTCGGACGCCAATGGATAAAAAAATTAAATTATTTTTAAAGTTTGTCCCACAACCCTCTCTATACGTCTACTGATTTTTAACTTTCTATCTGCATTCTTGAGGGAAATATTAGCAAGTGTAGTTTTCGACTTTTTCCCTCCCCCCGCCTCCCCCTTCCACCTAACACCCCCCAAAATTTAGAAAATAGAGCTCACTTACCCAATCAACAATTCACCCAAAAACGAACATTCTACCTTTAGCGGTCTCGGAGATATGAGTCCATATGTACAGCGGACGGCGTACGGCGGGACAGTTTTTTTTTTTTTTTGCATTTTTAGGCTAATTTAGTCATGAAACGCGAAAAAAAAAATTTCAGGGTAGGAAAGTTTTTTTTTTTCTTGTGTCGATCACAATACTTTATTATTAGAATAATAAAGTAAAATTAGCAGCTGGAGGACGCGGTCTGTGGATCGAGACGATTGAAGGCCACGACTTTAGGACGCCAGGGCACAATTTGGGTTGTCGCGCCATTGATGTAGATTACAACTTTCGCAGTCCAGTCCCATTTTTAGTTTTTTCCTGTCTCCTCTAAACTTCCTAGCTTTTTTGTCTCTAAATCTATAGTTCACACGCGGCTTTTGCTCCCGTCCACAGATGTCATTCATATCGTCTTATTTTACAAGTTAAAAAAAAGAACAAATAAAAGTGAATTTAAAGTTTTGTTCGTGGTGTGAACTCTGAGAAATGGAAAGGTTATAATAAGATAATAAACGGTTATGCACACATTACTCAAAGAAATCAGAAGAAAATGAAAAGAGAGAAAAAAATTTAGTTCGGTCCCACTTTTGCAACAGTACATAGAGATAACCAGACGCACTGAGTATTGGGGTTTTCAACAGAACAAGGCCAAAATACATGTGAACCGTGTAACTTATTCCTGGCTGCAGGACCATAACGTGCAAATGATGTCAGATCCGCTTGTTCCCCAGAGCTTAATATACTAGAAAACATTTAGAGAATCCTAGTAAGCAAGTTTTATATGGAAGACCGGCAGTATGACAATATTCAACAGTTGAAAATGGCTGTTATTAACCCTTGTCGGAATATTGATAAAAAAAACAATAGCAAAGTATGCCAAACAGATTATTTGAAATAATAAGTAATAAAGTTGGTTCAACCAAATATTAAAATTTACCATTATGTGTTATTTTATGTTATAAAATTATTTGCTTGCGTTTATAGTTATAATCCGGCTAAATTTAAGCAAAGTTTTCTACTTTTTCTCTATCTCACATAAACAATTAAAAAATAACGGTATTCTACTAAATAAATTGCAAAAATGAGCAAATTTTAACTGCGTTTATAGTTACGCTTCGCAGTGTATTTTTTGTCGCTCAAAAATCTCAAAACCGGATGTCCGTCCGTCCATCCGTCTATGAGCTCTCTAGCTTGAACTAGAAAATTTAAATTTTGTACACGTCACACAATAGTAAGGTCAAGTGAACGAGCCAAATCTCTCCACTTCTTCAACCTCCTCGCTTCAAAATGACACGATATCGAAATTTGACAACAAACGGATCTGCTCGAAAAGTATAAAATCTATTAATCTGAATGATCTGGAATGTAATACTTTTATGACGATTTCAATCTACTGCATAAAAATTACTTGTGTACTCGCCCTCCTTTCACCACCTCCCATACAAACTGCACTTTTTCATGAAATGCTCTAAACCAATTTACTCAGTGCGTATACAATTTATCGAGCTTAAATAGTGCACTGAATATTTATTTAGAATTGTTAGTAAGACAAAAAAAATAAATAAATATACGATTAGCTTTACCCTTTCTACCCCCTCTCATACAATCTGACACAATCCCACAATTTTACATCGATTTTCCTGAAAAGTATGAATGCTACTGACCTGCAATTTAAAAAATATCAAAAGCATTATGTTTGTAGCTACATATTTCTGAAAAAGTCATTAAGAACTCGCCTCTCATTCTACCACCTCCCATACAAACTGCACAATTTCACTAAATCCATTACACTAATTTCCTCTGCACTTATTAAATTTTTGAATCCTAAATTTTGAACAAAACATTTTGATAACAACTCTAATGTGCTGTGAAAAAAAATTGGTTGAATGTCATCACCCCTTCCACCTAGCCAAGTCATAAATATTGGTACACAACTAAACGCATTTATTACGAATGCAATATTGGGCGCATCCATTTCGTCTTGACTGTGATTTGACAGTTGACATTTCTGCTTCATTGCCACGTAAAAAGTTTTTGGCATCAATTGTTTACAATCATGGAATGGGGCGACATCAAAAATCGTATTGTTGTAGTTGACCTACTAAAATGCAACTTGGAAAAAGGCGATATCTTTCGGCCGTTGCGACCGCTTGGAATCACTCGCAATTTTGTGTATCGTGCTGTGAAGTTGTTTGAGGATACCGGTGGAGTACGAGACCGTCAAAGATCCGGCCGTCCGCGCACTGTGAGAACTCCGAAAGCGATCAAAGCCGTGAAGAAACGAATCGACCGAAAACCGCTGCGAAAATAGAAAATCTTGTCGCGGGCAATGCAAATTTCGCAAAAATCCATGTCTCGCATTATAAAAGAAGATTTGGGAGTCAGCGCGTACAAGCGACACACTGGACACCTGCTCACGGCCGCATTGAAGGAAAAACGCAAGCGAAAACCGAAAGCGTTACGCAGCCGGTACGCGAAGAACGCTCACAGACAAATTCTGTTTACTGACGAGAAAATCTTCACCGTAGAAGAATCGTTCAATAAACAGAACGACCGTGTTTATGCTCGGTCATCCAGAGAAGCATCCCAACTCATCCCGAGGGTCCAAAGAGGCCACCATCCCGCGTCTGTAATGGTATAGTGGGGAGTGAGCTACGATGGCGTGACCAAGCGCCATTTTTGCGAGAAACGAGTGAAAACATCGGCCAAAGTATATCAATCGACCGTCTTGGAACCCATTGTGAAGCCTCTCAACCAATCAATATTCGCCAACAAGCCGTGGACTTTCCAGCAAGACTCTGCTCCAGCTCACAAGGCAAAAATGACTCAACTGTGGCTCCAAAACAACGTTCCGGACTTCATATCAACGGATGATTGGCCAGACCTCAACCCGTTGGATTACAAGTCGTGGTCCGTATTAGAGGGCATGGCTTGCTCTACCCGACTCCCAAATATTGAGTCGTTGAAGCGAGCCCTTCTCCGTGTAGTGGACAATTTCTCCATGCATGAAGTGCATCTTGCGATCGATGAGTGGTTAGATCGTCTAAAGTCGTGCTGGAAGGCAAATGGAAGTCATTTCGAATAAGTTGTTCTAAGATTTGTAGCCATTGAATAACCCAATAAAAAGAAAACAAAAAGTTTTGAAAAATATTAATTCGTTTTCATTTGGCGTCGACTTTTCTGTGTACCAGTATTTACGACTTGACTAGGTAAATTGTATTTCATCTAGAGTATCGCATCGTAGTCCTATTATGTTTATACTCTAGAGAAAATCTGAAAATCCGTTTGTAACACTAAGAAATAATGCTCGCATAGAGCCGCCAAGGGTACAGAAATATTTGTTGTCGCTCAAAAACCTCGATTCCGAGTGACCGTCCGTCTATCTACAACATAACTCTCGAACGCTTTGAGCTATCGAGCTAAAATTTGTTGTGTGTAATTTTTAGCGAAAAGGTAACTTTAAGTTCGTGAACGGGCTGCATCCCCCCACTCTTTCTACCACCTACCATACAAATTTCATGAAATTTCGAAATTTACAGAAATTGATTTTTCTTCGAAGCTAGTTAAGGTATCAACTTGAAATTTAGGCCAGTGTATATTGCTGTAAATGTCATTAACAACACAAAATATTGATCCGATCCCCTCACTCTTTCTACCCCGCCCAAACAAATGTACAATTTTCAAAAACGTACTTATTCGATTTTCAATGAAACTAGCAAAGATAAATAAACAAATTTTTATCAGTGTTAATTTCATTATAATTGCAATCAATTTTTAAAAAATCATCAACTTCACCTCATTCCTTCTACCCCTCCCATACAAATTTCACGAAATTTTGAAATTTAAATTAAATTACTTTTCTTCGAAAATGTCAAAGCTATCGACTTGAAATTTTGTTGAAAGAATAATAATAGAAATACCACTATTGACATAAAATTTTGTTTTGATCCGTATACTCCTTCTACCCCCTCCCATACCTGTGTATAATTTGGGTAAATGCATTATATCGGTTTCTATTAAAACTAGAAAATGCACAAACTTAAAATTTTGCCTGAATTCGTCCCTTAATAATTGCAATAAATACTAGCAAAATTATCAGATTCGCTGCACTCCTTTTACCCCCACCCATACAAATATTTAGATTAAAATTTCAACAAAAAAATTTCTCCTTGGAACATATGAGAGCTATCGACTTTGAAGTTGAAACAATGCATGGTAATAAGGATGTTGATAAACAGTTTCAAAATTATATAAAACCCTCCACTTTCTCTACCACCTCCCATACAAATGCCCCAAATTTAGGAAAACTATGTCCCATTTCATTGAAAATAATAAAATTACAAATTTTAAATTCAGCACTAAACATTTTGCATGCCACGTTGTATACACAAATATTACAAAACCCCCCCCCCCCTCTCTGCTTCTATCACATTCCATACACACGTCACAATACCCTTTTCGAAAGAATTTGAGATGACATATTTTCCGGTACATTAAACTCTTTCTCATTATGCCCAATCATAATTCTGTTATGTTTATACTCTAGATGGAATCTGAGAGTTTTATAAGTTTGCCACAAAGTTTGTAACGCCAAGAAATAAGGCTCGGAGAAAAAAATGAATGATACAGAAGTTTATATAATCACTCAAAAATCTCAAAACCGTATGTCCGTCCGTCCATCCGTGTCCTCTCTAGCTTGAGAACGCGTTGAGCTAGATAGTTCAAATTTTGTACACGTCGTTTTTGACAAAAAAGTAAGGTCAAGTTCGTGAACGGGCCAAATCGCTCTACCCCTTCTACCCCCTCCCAAACAAAATGACACAATTTCGCAATTCGACAATAAACGGATTTGCTCAAAAACTATAAAAGCTACAAACTGTACTTATTCATGAAATACTATAAGCCAATTAACTCAGTGCGTATAAAATTTAGCGAGCTCAAATTGTGCACCAAATATTTATTTAAAATTATTAGTAAGACCAAAAAAAATTAAGTGATTTGCTTTACCCCTTCTACCCCCTCCCAAACAAAATGACACAATTTCGCAATTCGACAATAAACGGATTTCCTCGCAAAGTATAATAGCTACTAGTCTGAAATTTGGAATATATTATTCTTATAATAATTCCAATCCACGGTATAAAAAGAATTTGTGTCCTCCCTCTCCATCCCTCCCCCTCCTATACAAACTGCACTTTTTTCATGTAATGCTCTAAGCCAATTTACTCAGTATGTATAAAATTTATCGAGCTTAAATTGTGCATTAATCACTTATTTGGAGTCATTAGTAAGATCAAAAAAAAAAAATTAGACGATTAATTACTTCTTTTACCCGCTCCCATACAAAATGGCACAATTTTGCAATTCGACAATAAAAGGATTTGCTCCAAAAGTATAGATGCTATTGATCTAAATTTGGAATATATTACTTTTATTATAATTTCAATCTTATATATAAAAATTATTTAAGTCCTTCCCTTCCTTCCACCACCTCCCATACAAACTGCACTTTTTCATGAAATACTCAGTGCATATAAAATTTATCGAGCTGAAATTGTGCATTTAATATTAATCTAGAATTTCTAGTAAGGCCAAAAAAGGATTAGAGTATTAGCTTTACTCCTTCTACCCCTCCCGTACAATCGGACACAATTTTAAAAACTTTACAAAAAGTGTTTTAACCTGAAAAGTTTGAATGCAAAGGATCTACAATTTAAATTATAACAAGCATAACAAGCGTATGATGCTTATAGTTATTTCCGGAAAAGTCTTTAAGAACTCGCCCCTTCTTCTACCACCTCCCATACAAACTGGACAATTTCACTAAATCCAATATACTAATTTTCTCAGTACCTATGAAATTTTTGATTCTAAATTTTATGTAAAACATTTTGATAGCAACTTTAGCGTGATGAGAAAAAATTAGTTCAATGTCGTCAACCCCTATACTATTTCCCCTACCAAATTTCTTGAATTCAAAAAATTTCTCCTTTATCTAGAGTATCACTTTTACACCCAATCGTAGTCCTGTTATGTTTTTGAAAATGACTTTGCTCTCTTCTCATCTATTGCGTGGTTGCCTACTGATCGGTTAACACTCGCTCTGCTTTTGAGATCACGTTCGGGGTTTTTTCTGTCTTCCAATCGCTCTATACCCAGCCCTGCAATTTACGTAGCTTCATGAACGTTGAAGCTTCTGGCTTGTCGTAGAGTTGATACAACTCATGGTTGTATCTTATTCGCCAATCCGTTCCTTCCTTCACAGGTCCCAAAATTCTTCGGCGGACTTTTCTTTCAAATGCGTTAACTGCTTTTTCGGAAGTTCGCGTTAATGTCCACGTCTCGCTGCCATAACAGAGCACAGGTCGTATATTAGTTTTATTCACTACCGGCCAAAAGTTAACTAAAAAAAACGAGGAAATGAAATAAAAAGCAAAAACTTGATGGTATTTTTAGAAAAAAAGCTTAATCATCACAAAATATACAACCTGAGATAAAATAAACATAATCTAAATATAGGCAATAGCTAGGGTATAGCCTAGTAGGTAGTTTGTTGGTCTTGTAATGCGAAGGGATACCGGTATTTGATCCCGTCGGCGCAATATATAATTCCGGCACATTGCCTGCTTGGATATACTTTGGTCACCTCAATCTAAGAAAATGAATAATTCGTAGAAAGAGGGTTGTGCGAAGGGCTAACAACCCTTCCACAATAAGTAATGAAAAATGTTAAGGAACCTGAATATCAGAAGGCCAAGGTCCGATTTGGGCTGTAGCGCCATTGTAGAAGAAGAAATATAGGCAAATTATCAATCATTGCTCTTTGAACGTACATTTTTAAGGTAAAAACAGCTTTAACTGATTTTTCATCGATAAATCCTCCTTTGTATTTTACATATAACTGTTTTTACCAGTCTCGGCATACGAGCAATGAATTTATCGATTGTGTCTTGTTGGTATATTGTTCCAGCTTTCATTTAAAACCTTTGACATGTCTTCATGGGATGAGGGGCACCGATCAAGAACGTTTCAATCGAGTTCTTCCCATAAAAGTTCGATCGGATTGAAATCATCGAGGCTCTGAGGAGGCCACGCCATGTTTTCCAATACACATTCTGCTTATTTTTTTTTCTAAATGGCCTCTGCATAGTTTCGAACTATGTTTAGGGTCGTTATTTTGTTGAAAAATGCGCCCATCACTAGAGATGGCAAAATCTGTTCTTTTCGAATCGCAGTGATCATCTGCGATTGTTATTTTTCAATATCTGTGAAAAAGAGCAGCTCTCCTAATAGCAGTTATTTTTACTCTATCCTCCATGCTAGTGCGCAAAGATGGCAAAAACACCTATTGCAGTGATAAATATCTTCGAAAAAAATTCAAACTACTTATTTACAAGTTGTTTAAATTAACAGAACTCAATAAAAAAAAAAACAGACAAAAGAGCAATTTTTTGCGAAATCCTGCATCTAACAATCAGGCAGACCCAATCTCATGCTCAGTATTACACATAGTGAACATTTTCCCTATTTCACCCTCGGAATGAAAAAGTTTTCTCTTACTATAAAAAGTACGAAAAAACGATTGAGCGTTTTGATGAAAATCGATTAAATGCATTTGTATGGGAGGGGGTAGAAGGAGTATTCGTATCAAAACCAAATTTTTCGACATCAATGATATCTGTAATAGTATACTTTTCTCAAAATTTGATAGCTTTGACGGTTTTGAAGAAAAATTATTTAGTTAAAATTACAAAATTTCGTGAAATTTGTATGGGAGGGGGTAGAAGGAGTAAGGGGATCAGATCAAAAGTTTTTGACGTCAATGATATTCACATCAGTATACTATGACCTAGATGTAGATACTATGACCTTATTTTCAAGTCAATCGCTGAAATGGTTTCGGAGAAAAATAAATTTCTTTAAATTTCGAAATTTCATGAAATTTGTATGGGAGGAGATAGAAGGAGTGGGGGGATGTGGCCCGTTCACGAACTTAAAGTTACTTTTTTGTTAAAAATGATATGTGAAAAATTTCAGCACGATAGGTCAAAGCTTTCGAGAGTTATGTTGTAGACAGACGAAAAGACAGACGGTTACTCGGAATCGAGGTTTTGAACGACAACAAATATTTCTGTACCCTTGGTGACTCTGTGCGAGTATTATTTCTTAGCGTTACAAACGGTAAGGCAAATAAAATATACTCTCAGATGAAATCTAGAGTATAAAAAATACCCGGTCATAGAAAACCGAACCAAACGGGTCTATTGTTTTATTTTTTTCACACGATATTACTCGCACATGCAATTTCATCAATGCAGAATGTAAAGCTCTTATCGACATAGTGGACTGCAACATAAATCGGCGGAACTTGCAATAGACCTTTTTGGTTCGGTTTTCTATGACCGGGTGGTTTTTTTTTTATTTGGTGTGTGTACATGCGATGAGTAAGCGGCGGTTAGTTTGGCGAGCTTTGTTCTGAGCTAGTAGAATTAGAATCCGGGGATTTCGAGTTGCAAAGCGGCTTAGTTGGTTAGTAGCGATGCAGTATAAGCCGCCACAGACCCGGTGATTTTAGCACCCTCTTTTGCCGGGAACTGAGGGCCAATACGAGGGGACTCCATCTCATAGTTTTTTTTTAGGCTGGTTCGCGGCATGGTTTTTAGAGAAAGAATGTTTGCTGCTATTTTCATCTCAACATGTTCATCAATTAGGCTAACAACGAAGCGATTGCTGACGTGTGTCCTATGAGCACGTTGAGAAAAGGACAACTGTCAAATTTAATTCCTTGGTATTGTCATGCTAATCGCTGGTATTGCGACACACCGCGGCTTCCTCCATCCATCAGCTGAGGTCGCTAATTATTATATGTTTATTAATGGTAATTGATCAGTACCCGTGGCTAAAGGCAGATTGCAACACTGACATCAGTTTATCATTGACCGTCAACATTTCGGATAAATTCACTTTTATATACTTTCATTTTGGCAGCAGTCGGAGGTGAACAATTTTGAGTTTTTTTCTGACTATGGAGAAAGTGTTGTATCTATCGATGATTAGATTCTTATTTTTTATTGGTAAGAGATGTTACAGAATCAATGAAAAATTAAATTTCGCTTATACGAAGCTAAAATAGCATCTTAAAGGATTTTTTTTTTAAATATTTTCCGAGTTATGACCTCAAGAAAAGCCACGTGCATCAAAACAATTTTTATACTCAAGATGAAATCTGGGAGTATTATAAGTTTGCCTCAAAGTTTGTAACGCTAAGAAATAACGTTCGGAGAAAAAAATAAATGATACAGAAGTTCATATTATCATTCAAAATTGTCAAAACCGGATGTCTGTCCGTCCGTATCCTCTCTAGCTCGAGAACACGTTGAGCTAGAAAGTTCAAATTTTGTACACGTCGTTTTTGGCAAAAAAGCAAGGATAAGTTCGTGAACGAGCCGAATCGCTCCACCCCTTCTACCCCCTACCACCTACCCCCCTACAGTTTTTTCTAAAAGTATGAAAGCTATTGATATGAAAATCGGAATATATTACTTTTATACCAATTTCAATCTACGGTATAAAATTTATTCGAATTCCTCCTCTCCTTCTACCACCACCACCATATAAACTGAATTTTCTCATAAAATACTATAAACCAATTTACTCAGTACATATAAAATCGAGCTGAAATTGTGTACTAAATATTTATTTAGAATTATTAATAAGACCAAAAAAAATTAGACGATTAGTTTCACTCCTTCTACATACAATCTGACACAATTTAACAACTTGACAAAAAGTCGATTTTCCTGAAAAGTATGAATGCTACTGATTTGCAATTTAAAACATGTCAAAAAATTATATTTTTAGTTATTTCTAAAAAGTCATTAAGAGCTCGCCCCTCCATCTACCACCTCCCATACAAACTGCACAATTTCACTAAATCCAATATACTAATTTTCTCAGTACCCATTAAATTTTTGAAGCTTAAATTCTCAATAAAATATTCTGATAGCAACTCTAGCATGATGTGGAAAAATTGGTTCAATGCCGCCACCCCTTCTACTACTCCCATACACAATTTATTAAAATCAAAAAAAAATCTCTTTCATCTAGTGTATCGCATGATTGGGCCTTACACCCAATCGTAGTGGTGTTATGTTTTGTATTCTTGAATTTTTAGCAAAATTTCTCAATTTTTGGAGAGAAAAAAAAATGTCTAAGAAATTTGTTTTTCTTTTGTCCTTCTTGAGAGGTGAAAATTTACTTTTTTCGAATAAACTCCCCAGGAAACTAAGAAAAAATCCTCTCCTGTCCCACTCATTAACATTTTCACAAATTTTTCTAAGCAATCACATCTACCAGTAAAAAATATGTTTGCAACTCTCTTGAAACTTTCTGTTTTTCACGGACAGGTAAAACTTTTGTACTACCAAGTGGCTGTCGCATAATTTATGTTCAGCAAGGGACTACGTTGTGACTGGCTGTTCCCATGTGTCCTTGTTTTCAAATCGAAAAGAACGGGCAGCAAACAGCACATGCCGACTTTGCCTATTCCTGTATAGCTAGTTTATCTTTCTTTTCCCATTTTCAAGAATAACGAACAACAAAACATGTACGCACGTCAAGTTGACCCATCCATCGGGTTTTATATCTTGTTCCCAGTCCATGTGGACTGACCGAGCAGCCGCCCGATCCCCGGATCCTTACTCTCAAATTTTCGATACGCTTTCAGCCATTTCGCCAGTTTTCGTGGTGGAGACAGGAACACACCCCCATAAAATGTTATGTGTGCGGCCTTCTGGTACTAATTTTGGTTTGGGAGAGCACACGATGACCATTCACTTTGTTGGTCAGTTGATCACCACACGATGTTTGCGGGCAAGCCCTCTCTGGTACACACAGTTTTATAACCCACCGACATTTTCGAACCCGAGAACGGACCCGGGTTACACTTTGTGCATGGTCGACTGGGATTTACGTTTCAATTTATTGCTTTTTAGATAGTTGGGATGCAGATAATTAAGAAAATTTGCTTGAAATCTGAAACGTATACTATGTAGATAAAATACAATTTAAAAGAACATGTATAGATGCCTGTGAGCAATAGTTGTGGTGTGAATAGATAATAATAACACAGAAGTGTTTTAGAAGTTGTAAAATTAAATTCCCTTGGAGTTCTGATTGTCAAGAAAATAAAAATCAGTGCACTTTACAATTCATAAAGCTCTTTGATTTTATAATTCATTACTTTTTTATTTCGATGTATTTAGATGAGCCGAAATTGATCGCTTCTGGATGTCGAATGGCTTTCGCGCACACGCTCGCCCTTTTATACCACACAAATCCGTTCTAGAAACTTCTTCGCTGTTCCACGGTGCATGGATCATCAAGCGATCTCTTCCTAACGTTGTGCTGCCTCAAGAAATTTAATTTCCCTATTACTTTATTATTCTAATAATGAAGTATTGTGGTCGACACAGACAAAAAAATTTGCTACCCTGAAATTTTGTTTTTTCGCGTTTCATGACCAAATTAGCTTAAGATTGCAAAAAAAAAATCGTCCCGCCGTACGCCGTACATATGGACTCATATCACCGAGACCTTTAAAGGCAGGATTTTCGTTTTTGGGTGGATTGTTAATTGGGTAAGTTCATTATCTAAATTTTGGGTGGAATTTCAGGTGGAAGGGGGAGGTGAGGGGAGGTAAAGAGTCAAAAACTACACTCGCTAATCCCCACTAGAAATGCAGATAGGAAGCTGAAAATCAGCACAGGTATAGAGAGGATTGAGGGACAAACTTTAAAAATTATTTAATTTTTTTTTATCCATTTGCGTCCGAAAAGGAGAGGGGGGGGGGGCTAAAAACAAATTATCGGCCGAATTTTTTTTAAATGATTATATCTTCGAAATCACTTACCATAAATAAATCATATTTTGACACCATTAAGGCGGCATATACATAGATCCATCAAAATCAGCTTAGGAGGAGGCTAATTATTGTAAGGGGTTGATTAGGGGGGAGGGAGGTGCAAAACAAAAACACTTAAAAATAAATATCTCAACTATCTCTTAAGCTATGTAATTAATACTTAAAACATATTGTTGCGAGCTAGAGGTTCGCCGATTTCAAGTAAAACACAATTCGTTTAAAAATAATAGATAATTTATTATTCGCAGTCTTTTTACTTAGTTTTCACGTTAACTTAATTCGCCTTAAAACGCACTACCGATATTTCGCTTTCTATCGCTTTTACTACTGTCGCGTTCAAATGTCTCTGATTCACTAAGTGGCTGCTGACAGCTCCGTGCTTTTTATAGCAATTTCCCCTTTTGCTAGAAGCTTCGGTTGTGGATGCTTTCGACTATTCTAGATGATTCTAGATGGCACTTTATAGCTTCTGTGGTGGATGCTTTCGGGGTTATGTCTCGACTATTCAAGTTCCGTCGGGTGTTTGCTAGAACGTTCTAGATGGCGTTTTACACAGTAGGGGATACTAATCTTGTATTTTCCAGCAATATCGGCGGTTTTCCAGATCCATAACATTACCCTCTCCTTAGTCCCTGTTCGTCCCGAACAGAGTCGTTCACTTCCGCAATGGCGCCGTGGTACTGTTGTTAGTCGGTCGAGATATACCACTTTCATTTTAGTACGAGGTTTTTGATGTAGTTGAATCCGATAGACAACATCATTTAACCGGTTGATGATCTGGTAAGGGCCTTCCCAGTTTCGCTGTAGTTTCGGCGATCTGCCCTTCTGTCGTTTGGGATTGTATAACCAAACCAAATTGCCCTCTTGGAATCCTGATGAATTCGCCCGTTGATCATACCTCGTCTTCATGCGGTCGGACGCCAAATCAATTTTATCTCTGACCAGGTTATAAATTGTCTTTAGTCGACATCGAAGATCCGAGACATAATCTTTAGCATTGGTTGGTTGGTCTGGTGGCACTCCAAACATTAGTTCCGCAGGGACTCGAATATTTCTTCCGAAAATGACTCGGGACGGAGTTTCTCCTGTTGTTGAATGCACCGATGTTCTATAGGCCATTAAAAATAGAGGGATGTGCTGGTCCCAGTCCTGTTGCCTCTCGCTGACGAGTTTGGATAGGTTTGAGTTCAATGTCCTATTGAAACGTTCCACCATTCCATCGGACTGTGGGTGTAATGGAGTTGTCCTCGTTTTGTTTATTCCCAGCATTTGGCACACGTGTTTGAATATTTGAGATTCAAAATTGCGCCCTTGATCGGAGTGTAGTTCACGTGGAGCTCCAAATCTGCTCACCCAGTTGGTAACAATTTGTTCGGCGACGGTTACTGCTTCTTGGTTTGGAATTGCGTAGGCTTCAAGCCACTTGCTGAAATAATCAATGATTACTAGAATGTAGCGATTACCATTTTCTGATTCCGGAAATGGTCCAGCAATATCCACAGCAATTCTCTCAAATGGGACTCCCACATTGTATTGCTGCATTTCTCCCTTTGATCTGCGGTGTGGGCCCTGACTCGACGCACACGTAGTACATTTACGGCACCAGTTTTCGACATCATCTCGGAGGTGGGTCCAATAGAACCTTTCTCGTATCTTTGCCAAGGTTCTATTTACACCCAAATGCCCACCGGACGTACCTCCATGATATTCCTTCAAAACCTCCTCGACTTTACAATGCGGGACGATGGTTTGCATGTGATACGACTTTCCGTCAGCGTTTTCCCATTTCCGTTTTAATAATCCGCCGTCTAGGTGAAGGAAGTTCCATTGTGCCCAGTAACACTTTAGGGTTTCGCTGAATTGTGAGATGTCTTTCCACTCAGGTCGTTTCATTTCGCCCTTCCATGCCATGATCGGTGAAATATCTGGATCTTTACGTTGAGCATCCTCCAGTTCTTGCTGATTCCATCCATTCTTTGGTTCGGTCGTTATCCTCTCTGAATGGTTTCTCCGGCTTCTTTTCCTTCTATACGGTGACAATGCTTGCAGTTCGGTGGACAAGGACGACGTGAAAGCGCATCGGCATTACCGTGGATTCTTCCTCTTCGATGAACAATTTCAAAATCGTAGGATTCGAGCCTTTCAATCCATCTGGCTACTTGGCCTTCGGGGTTCTTAAACTGAAGTAGCCATTTAAGCGATGCGTGATCCGTTCGAAGAAGGAACTTTTGACCATAGAGATATTTGTGAAAATGTTTCGTTGCTTCTACAATGGCTAATAGCTCTCGGCGAGTTACGCAATAGTTCCTTTCTGCTTTTGAGAGTACTCGGCTGTAGCACTCTCTCCTGCCCGTCGATCTCCTGTGATAGCACTGCTCCGATACCGACATTGCTGGCGTCAGTATCTATGATGAAACCGTAACCTGGTTTTGGGTACGCCAGAACTGGGGAGTCGCAGAGTTGGTCTTTTATTTTCTCAAATGCTTCCTGGCACTGTTGACTCCATGTAAATGACTTTCCCTTTTCCGTTAACTGATGCAGACATTTCGCCGTGTTGGCAAAGTCTTTTACGAATCGACGGTAATATGTCGCTAAGCCTAGGAAGCTGCGCAACTGGTGTTTATCACTCGGAGTAGGCCAGTTTTTCACCGCCAGTATCTTCTCCGGATCCGTCTTTACGCCATCAGCAGAAACGATGTGACCTAAGTACTTGACTTCTGCACTAAACAAAGTGCACTTTTTCGGACTCAGTTTTAATTTTGCCGCTCGCAGTCGCTGGAAGACTTCCTGCAGATTTTTTAGGTGTTCATTGAATGTTTTTCCGATAACGATCACATCATCTAGGTAAACGAGACAAGTTTTCCAACTCAGGCCACGCAAAACGAATTCCATCAGTCTTTCAAACGTATCTGGAGCATTACACAGGCCAAATGGCATTACGATGAACTGCCACAGTCCACTGCCGACAGAGAATGCTGTTTTCTCTCTGTCTTTTTCATCTATCTCCACCTGCCAGTAACCACTTTTCAGATCCAACGTTGAGAACCATTTAGCATCAGTCAGGGTGTCCATGATATCGTCGATTCTAGGTAGTGGATAGCTATCCTTTTTCGTAATATCATTCAGTCGCCTGTAGTCCACACAAAAACGGGTACTGCCGTCCTTCTTCTTTACCAGCACCACAGGCGATATCCACGGGCTCTTTGATTCTTCGATGATTCCCTGCTGCTCCATAGTTTTGACCATTGAACTGACTTCTCCTTGCTTCGCTAACGGTACTCTTCTTGGGGGTTGACGTATCGGTGTAGCACTTCCGGTATCTATGCAATGTTTCACTAAGTTTGTTCTGCCATAGTCGTCATCACCGGTGGAAAAGACGTCGCTGAATCCTTCGATTAGGTTTACTGCTTGCTTGTGTTGTTCTCCTCTAAGGTTGCTTGACTGAAGAAGTGTTGAAGTTACATTGTCCTTCCTTCTTGGCTTATTTTTAGAGGGTACGTCATGTGATTCTGCCTTGTCGATGCTCGTCACCGCCGATATTGGTTCACAGCTGCCAATTACATCTCCTTTCTTTACGCTGGTAATGCTGTCCGAAACGTTGAGGACTCTTATTGGTACCATCATCTTCTCATTCCTTTTTACGAGCGTTTTTCCTAGTATTAGACTTCGTAATGCAGGTGTCGTTTCCGGTTCTATGAGGTAGAATCGGTGGTTCCCGGGATCACCATCGAGCTCTGCCCAAATAACATTCTCGGATGATTTTGGTATATCCGCATCTTCGCACAATACAACTCGTAGCTTTGTTGTGTTGGAGGATGTTATTTCCATCGGGATTTCAATATTCCGCCACTTCATTATTCGTTGTCCTAAGTCCAGCTGGATACCGTGTGGTTTCAGAAAATCCATTCCAAGGATACACTCATCGGAAATGTCAGCTACCACGAATACATGCGAGAAGGTCAAATCCCCAAGCTGTATATCACGAGCTATTTCTCCATGGACCGTTGTAGTTTCTCCAGTAGCAGTGCGAAGTGCGTACTTCTTGGTGTTGTGAAGCCAAGTACGATCTACGAGGTCAGATCTTAGCACTGACCGTGTTGCGCCTGTGTCGACTGTTATGATGCAGTTTAATTTGCCGACTCGACCACTCATACATAAGTCGTTTTCACAACGATGTAGTCGAGAAACTGCGATGATGGTTCCGGGGGCGTCGATTCTACCAGCCAACTTCTGCCCCATGAAGTTGGCCTGTACTCGTTTCCCGGACTGTCATTAGGCGAAGCGTGCTCTCGTGACGGTTCGCCCCTTCCTCCTCTTTGTTTAGCAGCGCAGCCGGAACAATAGTTGATCGCTTTTCTGGGTTTGCGGCAGTCGCGTCTTAAGTGTCCTGCCTGTCCACAATTCCAGCATCGGGGAGCACCAGATCCTTCGCTCCGCTTGGTGTACTCAGCTTTCTGGCACAGACATTCTTCTACTATTTCTCGAACTCGATAGTTACTCCGCGAGCTTTGCTTGGCAGCTTCGAACGTCAGCCCATATACTAAGGCTTCGCCAATCGTTTTCTTACCTGCCAGTTTTAACGCCTGTTGCAGCTCTCTGTCCTGTACAGCATTGTTGAATGCGAAAACAGCTGTATCGTTTCGTTGCTCTGTTTGCGCATTAGGCAGCGATAATAGTGTGAGCCGTTCAATATCGCGTGCCAGCTCTTGAAGTGTTTCACCATTCTTTTGAGTTCGGTTGTACAGTTGCGTTTTGTAGATCTCTCGCATGTGGTCACTGCCATAATGAAGATCCAATGTCTGGACTAACGTTGAAAAATCTTGTTGTTGCTCCTGCGGAATCGTTTGAAGAACTTCTGCTGGTGGACCTCTTAGCGCCAATATAAGAGCTGTTCCCCGTTCCAGATCATTCCAATGGTTGTTTCTTGCGGCGGCCTCAAATTGGGTCTTATAAATAGCCCACGGTGTTTGTCCATCGAAGATTGGAGCCTTGAGACCCTTGTGCGCAACATGTTCTGTCTTGATGACGCCAGTCGCCTTCACGTTATCGAAGTCTCTTTTTAGGCGTTCGACTTCTTCTGCAATTCCGGATGTCTTTTCCGTAATTTGCTCTTCGAAGATTCGAAGTTTCTTCTCTACGTTTTCTTCTATTGCCTTACCCATGGTGTCTATTTTATTATTCTGCAGCTCCAATTTTTGGTTGAGTTCCTTTGAGGTCTGGTCTAATTTCTGATTAATGTCCGCTGATTGTTGTTTAATGTCCACTGATTGTTGCTCTAATTTCTGATTCATGTCCGCAGATTGTTGTTTAATGTCCGCTGATTGTTGTTTAATGTCCACTGATTGTTGCTCTAATTTGTTCATCATTTGTTGCATTAACTGTGTTAAGGCATCAGATGTACCGGAGCACTCCTCTTTACGAGCTTTTTCGATTTGGAACTCAAAACTATCTGCATCTTCGCCCTCAGCCTGCAGTGTCTCGATCATACGGCTGACAAGTTCAGACTTGCTCCCTGTCGTAGGTAACTCTCGTCTACTGAGCTCTTCCTTCAGCTCCGTTAATTTTAAGTCCTTTAAATAACGCGGCATTTTCACTTAAATTTACGTCACTGCTCACTAAATCACTCGGGAATATTCGATTTCACAAAATTCTCACTGTCCGTTCGAGAATTTTAGTTCCGCGATTTTACTTTGCTAATTAAAGTCACTGTTCACTAGAGCACTCGAGAATATTCGTTTTCACCAAATTCTCACTGTCCGTTCGAGAATTTTAGTTTCACTTTTCCGCTCTCACAAAATTATCCGTTCCGAGAATTTTTAATTTCACTCGCGATTTTTAACCCGAATTTATCCTTGAAATCCCACTCTTCTGACACCAATTGTTGCGAGCTAGAGGTTCGCCGATTTCAAGTAAAACACAATTCGTTTAAAAATAATAGATAATTTATTATTCGCAGTCTTTTTACTTAGTTTTCACGTTAACTTAATTCGCCTTAAAACGCACTACCGATATTTCGCTTTCTATCGCTTTTACTACTGTCGCGTTCAGATGTCTCTGATTCACTAAGTGGCTGCTGACAGCTCCGTGCTTTTTATAGCAATTTCCCCTTTTGCTAGAAGCTTCGGTTGTGGATGCTTTCGACTATTCTAGATGATTCTAGATGGCACTTTATAGCTTCTGTGGTTGATGCTTTCGGGGTTATGTCTCGACTATTCAAGTTCCGTCGGGTGTTTGCTAGAACGTTCTAGATGGCGTTTTACACAGTAGGGGATACTAATCTTGTATTTTCCAGCAATATCGGCGGTTTTCCAGATCCATAACAATATATTAAGCTATACTAGCGAAATACAATAAAAATATAAAATTTCGTCATAGCAGTAGTGGGGGAAATATTTCAAACGGTTATATCTCTAAACGGAGTACAGATATCAAATCGAAAATTCGTCAGATTATAGAACTACTTAGTCCTTAATTTTATTAAAAATTTTAAATTATGCGATGTAGGAAGTTGCCCTTCTATCCCTCCCATACAAAAATATGATTTCGACCAATTTCATTAAATAAACTCATAACCAACAAATTAAAAGCTACGAACTGGAAAATTTGTACGGTCACCTTTCAAGAGAAACGAAATAAAATTTCGTCACAAATTTTACAATTCCCCTACCTCCTCCCATACAAATGTTTGGTTTCGTGAATGTAAAATGCACCGTCTTATGAAAATTCTATGCAACTTCGTCTATGAAACTGACATTCTATACAGAGAATATTGAACGTAATTCAAGCAATCAATTAAAAAGTTATTATCCACCCACCCTTACTATCACCCCTCACCTCTCTCTTCGTTAAAACTCAAACTTGCATAAATAAACGAATGAAATATTGATTGTATGTAGAAGAGCCATTGATCGTTTACGCAATTAACTGTTAATTTGACAACAGCCGTGCCGAAGAACCCCCTTTCACCTAGTCCTCCCCAACTAACTTGCATATTGACTTCCTACGCATCCGCAACTTGTCCCAAGAATAATAAAGTTTCGCATGACTTGTTGGCAGTTTATTTTTAAATTGCTGCTTATCAGCACGGTAAGCTGCATCTTTAGTCCGTGTCGTAGTGCTAGATTTTTCACTAAACCAAGCCTTAAAACTGATTGGTTTCTAGCTTTGGGGAATGCAAAGTCTCATACCCAACAACATGGTTTCATTTACTGCGGAAGGCGCATGCTCAAGACATCCGTCTGCTGCTGCTGTTCGTGCGGATGATGGTTTCGGATTTCGGTGGTGTTCAAAGTATTGCGCCCATCTTTGTTTTATGTCTTCCGCATTACTTATAATCTTGCGCTCTTCATCCTTGCAGAGGATCGTCTTTGGTTGCTATCCCTCTTTCATTCTTTTTACAAGGGGATACGCTCGTCCATGTTTTTAGTTTCGTACTTCCGTTTCTTCTGTCTGCACATTTTATTTGCAAATCATCTAAGAAGCGCGCGTTTTCAATTAAAAATTAAATTAGTTTTCTTTAAATAAAAAATAACCGCAATCTTTTATTAATCGCTTCCTTTAACTATTACAAACAATTTTTTCATTAACCAGTTGCCGCTTTCCTGTCTCAGACTCTGTCGTTTTCCACCTTTCGATTCCTTCGCTATCGCGACTTAACTACGCAATGTCTCGATCTTGACTCTTTCGCCTCCCAATTCAGACTGACTCTTTCATCGCAAAACGC
Organism: Chorisops tibialis; assembly: GCA_963669355.1. Taxonomy (NCBI): domain Eukaryota; kingdom Metazoa; phylum Arthropoda; class Insecta; order Diptera; family Stratiomyidae; genus Chorisops; species Chorisops tibialis. Next base: position 79,640,619 of record OY770262.1, on the reverse strand, counting down.
CCGCCTTTTTAGATCGTTCTAATCGGCCGCTATTCGTTTACTTTTCGTCCGCTTCTGAGTACACGCGAGCAGTTCAAGGTCACAAGCAATTGATGATCGCGGAATGTCAATGATGTATGTGTGGAGAATAGTAGAAAGCTGAAAAATGCAAATATTCGATGAACGGTTAGGGCTCACATGCAACATTACCCCCTTCTAAGCTCCTCTTCGTCTCGAACAGAGCTTTCACCTTCTTTTAGGTGGTCAAGGTACTTCACCAATTTGTCTGCTCCTTTCAGCCTTGTACTAGGTTTGCAGTATCCTCCATTATTTAATCGGGTGATGATTTGGTATGGTCCTTTTCGATTACTTTGAAGCCTTGGTGATTCTCCCTTCTGGCATAGACGATTACGCAGCCGTACTCAATTACGTTCTCGAAAACTCAAGTTGTTTCGTGCATGTTGTCGGCGCGTGACTCGCCCAGCAGCAACTTAGCTTTCATTTCTAGTCAGGCCACTTTTCCACTGCGATCTTTCCAAGCTGCTCTTGGAGATCACGCTCCGTGAAGTATCTATCAATTTGTTATCATTTGTTGTGCTTACTGTTATCCGTCGTAAACTATTTTCTGGATGATAGTTTTACGTTCGGCGCCTTTCTCAGATGGCGGTAGTTGCACCGTAAATGTCCTGCGCGTCCGCAATCCCAACATCGTGCAGCTCCAGATGTTAAATTCTGCCTTGCTAGCGCCACTCTAAGGCCTTTAGCAACCCTAGCCACGTTTTCCTGATCTTGGCAACTGTTTCGCAAAACTGATCTGGATATCGAGAAATTGATGTTCTCCTTCATTTACAAAAATCACGTCGTAAGTGCCCTGCATGGTTGCAATTCCAGCAGCAGAGAACTTTGTAGCTTACACTCTGATTACTGGGCTCTTCCCTCTGGCACAATATTTGTATGGTTCCGACAGTAACGTTCCGGGTTCAGCAATCATTTAGCAACTCTCGTTTGATGACACATTCTAAGCAATTCAGTCTTCTTGATTAAGTTCTGCTGCATTCATGTGTTATGACATACCAGGTGTATAAGCTTTGATCCGTTTGCTAATAGATGGCGCTAGCTTAAAGTCACTCCATACAAGAAGACTCTGATTCACTGTATCAGAGTCTGGCAGAAATTTCACAATCGACACCTGCGAATTCACCTTCCCCAATTCACCATTCGTAGAGTGGTGAGTTCAGTAGTTTTCTTTTGCCTATTTCATCCACCTTAAGATAAATTGTTCCTTTAAAATTTTTGTTTGTGACTTTTTAGTTAAGTATTAAAAACTGCGCACAGTTCTTGATGTTCAGAACGTACCAAAAAAAAAGATCGAATTTTTTTAAAGTTCGCTTTAAATATCATGCTTCACCTTTGCCAAACTATGGTAAAGCGCCTCTAGTGTCCCATGGAGTAACTATGATTAAGCACCATGGACAGGCCATACTTTTATTCATGGATATGACATCTGTCAACATTAATGCGCGTCGTCAGCAATTTCATACACAACATACTTTTCTCCTTTGGTAATCATGTCTAGTTTTGTGTCAGAAAAAGAGCATATGCGGGATGCTCTGCTTTTCTGCTTCAATTTGAAGAAATCGGATGCCGAATTGCATCGAATGCTTGTGGAGGCCTATGAATTGAACGATAGGGAGAGGGAGCAACGCCAAAACACATGCAAAATTATGCTCGCTAGACAAAAAAGAAAGTCGTTCCTTCATTGGATTGTGACTGTTGATGAAAAGTGGATATATTTCGAGAATTCTAAACGCCAACCATCGACATCTTCCCCAAGATCAAATCGCTTCGGATGGAAGACGATGCTGTGCGTTTGGTGGGATCAGCTGGATATCGTCTACTATGATATTGAAACCTGCTGAAACTGTTAATGCCCACTGCTACCACCAACAACTGATCAAATTGCACCGTGCTCTGTGCGAAAGAAGGCCGGATAAACAACAAAGTCATGACAACATCGCACACGTCAAAAATTGACCGAAACTACTAGGAGACAACAGGGAGGTGCTACCCCATGCCGCTTATTCACCAGACCTGGCCCCTTCCGATTACTACCTGTTTTCGTCGATGCCATGCGCTCGCTGAGCAGCACTTCGATTCTTACGAAGACTTACTAAAATGGTGTGGTGAGTGGTTAGTCCCGAAAGAGAAGGAATTTCCTTGGCGTGGTATTAACAAATTGCCCAAGAGTTGGGAAAAAATGTGTAGCTAGCGAGGGCAAGAACTTTGAATAAATTTATTTTTCTACTTCTACAATGGCACTACAGCGCAAATTGGACCTTGGCCTCCTGACCTTCAGGTTTCTTAACATTTATCATTATTTATTATGGAAGGATTGTTAGACCATCGCACAACCCTCTGTCTTCGAATTTTTCATTTTCGTAGATTCAGGTGACCTAGGTATACCCAAGCAGGCAGCGTGCCGTAATTATGCGTCGACCGTGATTTGAACTCACGACCTTCGCATTCTAGACCAACATTTTGTTTTTGCTTTCTATGAAAAAAAATTTCTTTCCCTGACTAAAAAACGGGATTTGAGCTTATGCACCTGGCATTGCGATTAAATACAACGCCAACAACTTACTGGACTTATGTTCGTCAGCCTTATGGCGTGTATGGGTAGGGCTTATACTAGGATTGAATTCAGAAAATAGGGGGAGCTCGCTATCCTAGCTCTTGTATCAGGATTGTACTCGGAGATCGGGTTCTATTCCACGGTTGAGTGGGGGTGGGGATTCCAACTCTATGTAGCCGAACAATCAGCTGTATGGAGTCGGATTTGGTCCTAATCTGAGAGAGGCAGGAGATTCCCGCTCTAAGTAACCAAATAATCAGCTCAATGGAGCCGGATTTGATCCTATTCTGAGGGAGGCAGGGGATTCCAGCTAGCCGAACAATCAGCTCTATGGAGCCGGGTTTGACCACAAGCAGGAAGAGGCGTGGGAATCCAGCTCTAAGGAGCCGAACAATCAACTCTATGGAGCTGGATTTGATCCCAATCTGAGAGAGGCAGGGGATTCCAGCTCTAAGGAGCCAACTATTCAGCTCTATGGAGCCGGAACTGATCCCGTCTGTTTTTGGGCATTGGCTTGGGGGGAGGCAGCGCGGAAGGTGCCGGATACCCAAATGGCTTTATTGAGCCGAAGGTGTTCCGCGGCAATCTTGTCGTTTGTCAGTGGCTAAAAAAAATTGAGTATTACTGATTGTGAGTGTTATCTTCATTGTATATTTTTTACTTCCTTTAATCGTTGAACGGTTGTTATTGGGAGTACAAATTAAAAACCGCCGTTTTTTTTAAAAAAAATCGAACCTTTATTATGCAAAGTTTGTTATTCGGATTCCGCGTCGAAAAAACTGCATTTTGAGCCGTTCCACGATTCGACCCAATTTTTGACTTCTTCGTAAGAATGAATGTGCTATTCAGCCAGGCCATGCGTCATCGATAGGAATACGTGGAATTCGGAAGGGGCGATATCTGAAGAATACGGCGCGTGGGGTAGGACATCCCATTTTAGTGTTCCCTGGTAGGTTTTCACAACGTCAGTAACATGTGACCAGGCATTGTTGTGCACCAAAATCACTTTGCCGTGTCTCTCCTCGCATTGCGGCCGTTACTTTTTCAATGCTGGGCTCAAACGCATTAGTTGTTTTTTGTAGCGAACTGTGATAATTTCACCCGGTTGCAGTAGCTCATAATACACCACGCCGAGCTGGTTCCACCAAATACACAGCATGATTTTCGAGCCATGGTTGTTGGGCTTGGCCGTCGATGTTGATGCATGGTCGCGATATAGCCACGATTATCGTAGTGGATCCACTTTTCATCGCCAGCGACGATGCGATGAAAAAACCCCTTCAGTTTTTGCCGTTGGAGCAGCTGTTCGCATGTGAAAAAAACGCCGTTCGACGTTTCTTGGCTTCAAATCGTATGGCACCCTATTTCCTTGCTTTTGTATCATTCCCAAGCATTTCAAACGATATCAAATGGCTTGTTGAGTCACGCTCAATAAATGTGCAAGTTGTTGTTGCGTTGCGAATCTTCGTCGAGTAATGCCTCCAATTCTGCGTCTTCAAAAGCAAAACTTCCCGCATATGACGCTTACATGGCTCAAACTTCGACATATTCGGGCACAAAAAAGTATATGACGTCGAAAAACTTCACAAATCCAATTATGAGGCATTGTTGACAGCTAACTTTTCAATTAAAACTTCAATGGACTTTTTGTTTAATATTTATTTTCAAAATAGCATGACGTGTTTTTTTTCTAATTTCACAACCGACGCTAACTGACTCGCCTAAACATGTCTTATTCTTTTTTTGTTTATCAGAATTGAAGATCTCTCTAGATTGAAAAACTCTTTATGAGTGATAACCGAAATTCGTTTGTAGAGTTTCCACACAGCATTTACTGCTGGTGTCATCTATTGGGAAACGGTGGGTTTCAATTTGTATTCCCGACAGTACTTAGCTTTGCACTTATTTTATAGAATAATTTTTGTTAGGTTGACAGTTCTCTTGGTCAATTAAATGCGTTTCCACGGTTGTTTGCATTAAATGCATTCATTTCACGTTTGACTTACGTGTCATAATATTCATTATTATCACTTTTTTTCTATAGATTTTCTATGCCAACCGAGTGTGATGGCACGAGATCACCTTTCATATCGCACTACGATGCCTCCTGATTGTACTTCCCATGTCGGAAAATGCAATCAAGGCATTTAATCGCACCTGGAAACTTTTTTATTGTGCTTGCGTTTAAGCTTGAGTCTATGCCGGTGCACTTTCATATCGTCTGTTATTGGGTACCGGTGTCAAATGACCGCTTGTACACCGGGTTCGTGGCTTGACACAAAAAATTTCTTTTCTTTGATGCTGACCGAATGTGATGGCACAAGATCACCTTTTATATCGCACTACAATGCCTCCTGGTTGTACTTCCCATGTCGGAAAATGTAATCAAGGCATTTAATCGCACCTGGAGACTTTTTTATTTTGTTAGCACATAATTGTAAGCTTGCCGGTGCACATTCATATCGTCTGTTATTGTGTACCGGTGTCAAATGACCGCTTGTACACCGGGCTCGTGGCTTGACATTTCTTTTCTTCGATGGAGGTTTAATTTATTTCTGCTTTCTGTATGCGTTGCACTAGGAAGATGGGTATATCGATGGATGGGTGCATTTCGTGACATCACCTCTTGGCTTTTCAAGGTTTAGACGCCCCAAGCTGCCTGGTTATCCCGTGACTTCAATTTACTTCTATTCCTTAGCTGCACCAACAATATTTTATCCTGTCTACATTCTATATGTTCTTCCAGTATTCCTTATATTTCGAAGATACTTTCTTCTTTTTTTTCCGATATTTTTAAAACTAAAAAAAAAAATTTCTTTCTTTTCCTTTTGTTGCGAAAAACAGGAACATCAACGCGCAAACCGCGTCTAAATTCAGCCTTAGTTGCTCAACAGGCCGCCACTTTACCGGGTGCATCTGGCGTTCCAAACGGAACTACAAATAAATCATCGTCATCGTCAAAAATGTCGTCACGTCATAAAAACAAACATAAAAAGTATCCGGCCCGATTAAAAAATGTCGATCGTTCAACTGCCCAAACTCGCGAGGTAACTGTCAATTCAGTGACAGTCGTTATAACGGAATATAAGCCAAAACCAGTGGTAAGTCGTCGTGAATCGAGTGAGCAAAGTTTTAGCGAAAGTAACGATTCACGTAGTTAAGTAATAAACATGGAATAATGAAAATTAAGAAAAAAAAAAATGTAATAAATTCAATTTCCAAAATATTAAAAATATAAACAAAAAATTATTAAAACTTTAAATTTTGCGTCAAACGAAAAAAAAAAAAATTGGGTCTACTTTGTAGTTTAATAAGAATCCAAATTTCTTAGTAACTTTTTTATACCAACATATTTTTATTTGTTAGTCTTTCGTTTTAGTACATTTTGTATCGATATTTTTTTTTATCCCAGAATTTATATTTAACAACAACAACAACGATATGTTATTGTTTCTGCAAATAAAAATAAATAAATTAATGTAAAAAACAAATATATAAATATTTCTCGTCCAATGACACGTAGCTTTTAATATTCAAGCCCAATATATCGAATCAGCCAAATAATTTTAATAAATCAATAAAACTGATTTATTAGCATTATTAAGTCAATTCAAATTATTGGCATTATTTAACAATATTATTGAATTATTTATTTTTATATTTTACAAAAAAAAAAAAATTATAAAAAATAGTTCTATATTTTTTAATTGTCAATAATTTTAGAGTAATAAAAAGAAAAGAATTCTGAAAATTAATAAAACAATAAAAATAATACGAAAACATAAAAAATAAAATAAAAATAAATTGTGTGTGATAAGAAATATAAATATTGATTTGTTGATGTGTGAGTGTAAATTAAATCTAGTTCTCTTAAGTTCAATTTTATACATTTTACGATCTATTTCAGTGGAATTATAATTTTAAAATGAATTTTTATTTTAATTTTTTTTTTTTTTTAAGAATTTAAATAAAACATCTTTAATCGTGTAAATGATAAAACGAAAAGTTTTAATAGAAAATAATTTTGAGCTATAAAAGAGCGTAAGAATATTTAGAAAATGATATTTTTGCAACAAAAAAAAATCAAATAAAAAATTTAGAACTACAAAATCACTTCGAAACGAAAACTGTGTGAATTATGCTTATTATACATATACTGCAAAATGATAGGTAAAAGAAATTACGAAATGATAAATAACTTTAGAGCCAATCAGCAATGTTTTAAAAGATATTAAAAATAGCCAACAATGATGTTTGTTTTTGAATGTAGATAAAGCAAAATATATAGAACGAACGAGATATGATAAGCAAAAGAAAGAGCGACATTTAAATGGAAAATGGTAAATTATATTTTGCATATTGGTAATTCTTTTGTTGCGCGATACCAAAGTGTGAACTGAAAATGTGTTCTTACATCTTGGCCTTTTGTAGTACTCGGTATAAGGTTAGCAGCCGAATATAATAAAAATAGTTACGACTGCTATATGTTAAAACAATGCCAGATATTCGAAAACCATAAAGCTTTCCGTTAAGAGATCTTCTACAAGAATTATGACATGTGCTAATTTGCAACTCGCATTCGGTACTGAAGAACTAGGGTGTAGCCTAATGGGTAGGGTATTGGTCTACAATGCGACGGTCCGGAGTTCAAATCCCGTTCGACATATAATTTCAGGAAACTACTTCCGTGGATAAAATTCGACGATAGGGTGTTGTGCGAAGGGCTAACAACCCTTTCACAATAACAAATAATATGTTAAGGCAGCTGAAGGTCAGTAGACCAAAGCCTGATTTGGGCTGTGTTGCCATTGAACAAGAAGACCCGGTAATGTTAATGCCAGAAACAGTTCAGCTCACCAGTAGTCAAATATGGACAACTTTTTTCTCTAGGAAATAAAAATTGTTTTCATGCAGTCCTTAGCTACGTTTCCCTTCACGCTGCGAATGTGAAAACGTATGGTTGAGCTGTCAAATAGTGCGGACAATGACACTTAAACTGCTCACGGTATAAAAACACGTCTTTATTAGGCTAGGCAGCTTGATATGCCCCGCATATTTCTTTAAAAAAATATATACGGGCTATCCAATCTCTACTTAACCATAAATAAAAATTCTAACTTTTCCATTTAAATGCATCGATTTCTTAATATTGTCACTTAAAAATTAAACGAAAATATCATCTGATTTATTATACTGAAAGAAAAATCTTTTAAATTAAGAATACAACAAAAACAAGGAAAAACGATATTGTACAATAAAAATTTACACATAATGAAAAGTTTTAAAGTATATTCCATTAAAAAAAAAAAAATACAATATACAAAAATAATAATTATAACTGCCATGTTTCAAAACAAGTAAAAAACAAAATATATTGTCTGATTTTATTTTTTTTATTAAAATATTCTTTTGAAAACATCACTTAAAAATAACTTGTTTGAATTTATTTATAAATAAGCGATTTGGTCCGCGTAAGATTCGCAATAATATGCAATATTTGAGAATTTAGTTAGTAGTACATGGTATGTATAATCTGCTTAAGTTAATGGCTCTTTGTACACAATGTTTGGTGTTTTATTGGATTCTGTAACGAAAATCGGACTGCGAAACCGCACTCTCGTCACAGATTTGTAATGGGCCTTCTCCGAATCGGGCGGCACCCATCCTTGCTGTGTGCTGCAACAAAGATTACTGAGCGAGAGGGAGAAGGAGAGGTAGGAATAATAACCCTACATTTTGATTGGCAGCCTCAGGGCACCTATATGGCGACCTTTTACTCCTCACTCATCATTGATCAAAAATAGAAAAGAGCTAGAAGTAAGAAATATTCGAAAGAAAGAAAAGGAAGTAAAAGTAGTAATACTCCTAAATACGGCACAAGAATTTTAACATTTATATGAAACAAAATTTGATATAAATTGTGTTTAATAATAACAAAAAAAAAATTTTGAAAATTTAATTTGCGAAAAAAAGTAATACATATAGAAAATAAGTATTAGGATGGGAGCCTTGTTGCATCCAGGATCATCCGCCTCGAACAGTTTTATTTGCTTGAGTTGGTTTTATTAGGTTTCGATTTCTTCCTTTTTAATTTTTTTTTTTTTTATGGCACCGATTATACCTTGGGGGTCACCCTTTAATGCATTACACAGTTATGTCGGTAGGGTTATTCCGGGAGAGTTGCCCCACGTAAGAAAAAGCTGTTATATCTCATTTCTTGAAAATGTATTTATTTTCATATGTATGTTATAAAATACATCAAAATCTTTTTTTTTCATGTAGCGAAAAAAAAATTAAAAAAAATAAAAAATATTCAAAATTTTTAAGCAAAAACAAAACCCTTCCAAATGGCCATCTCTCCCGAGTGCCCGGGTGAGTTGCCCCTACTGCCAAGGAGAGATGCCTCACTTTGAAATTCAGTGTAAAATGAAATTATTTTCGCAGTTTTTTCCCTTTCTTTTTACGAATTGCTGATCTGCCGCAAAAATTGCATTTTTCTTCATACATTGTGCACGTTTTATGTAACCACTTTCCACAGCTCAAGCATTTGATCCAGTCCACTCTTTCTCGCGTTTTTGAGTACAACTCCAAACATTCCACACAGCAATCTTTCCCAGAATTGAAAATTTGTTTCCGTCGTGGTTTCTTCTTTGCTTCACGTTTTATCTTAAGCGTTGCTAAAGGTTCAGCGGAGGATATTGACGAATCGCTTTGGAGTGTATCGTCTCCTGTTACAAGGTCTACCACCTTGGTGGTTTTAGGCTGTTTTTTTCCAGCTCTTTTTTGGCTGGATGCTGCGCGTTCCTTTGCACTATCAGGTGACAAGACTTTCGCTGATTGCTTCCTTTTTCTAAATTTAGTATTTAAAACGGGAATCGGTCTAATTTTTGGCAAATATCTTGATGGGCTTCCCTGTGAAGAAGTCTGGGCTGGTGTCTCAGCGATAGTTGCGCTGTTTTGACCATCTCGAGCTGCATCGGAAATTGAATAGAAATGATCGGGAATAGCATTTGGATTTAATGGAAATATTCCCGTTGCTCTAAAGCCAGACATAGCAATATCAACAGATGCTGATTTATTCCATGCTTATCCAATGATCTTACCAGCTTGAAGACGCGAAATTTTTCTTCCCGGGTTATTAAGCACATATGTTCTAGCCTCCTGCTTTAAATTGTGCTTAAGTGACTTAAAGAACGATCTGTCCAAAGGTTGCAGGGCTTGGGTTGTATGACTCGGTAAACAAATCAATGTAATTTCATTTTCTTCAGCGAAATTCAGCATATCGAATGAATTTTGATGGGAGGAATGTCCATCTAAAATAAGGATTGTTCTGCCTGCTGGTTTTCTTGGTTCAAAATGTTCCTTTAGCCATTTGAAAAATATTTCAGAAGTGATAAACGACGACTTTTGGTTCATATAAACTTTTGATCCGGGAGGGAGACCGTCTCCAAATTCTTTTTTTTCTCTTACGCCCTTAAAAATTAGCGCAGGCGGAAGAAAATGTCCCTCAGCACTGCAACATGCGACAATCGAGACATTTTCACCACGTTCGCAAGAGGTTATACTGTGGACATTTCTCGCTTCCTTCGATGTTACAACCACGCCAGCGTCATTGTTCAACTGAAATCCGGTTTCATCCATATTGAAGCTGTTGCAGGGCTTATCAAATATGTTATATTTAGTGAAAACTGATTTAAGAATATTAAAAAAATCGGTCGCATCTTGGCGATTCGTCCCTTCACTACGTGCAAGTGATAGACCTTGTGCCTGCCTAATACTTAATTCTTTGTTTCTCCGCAGAAATGAATCAAGCAAATCGTATCCAGTTATCTTAGTTTCTCTATTAAATCTGTGATCAATACCTATTTTTTCGGCAAACTGAAACGCCAAAGTCCTTACAGTAGTTCTATCAGGTGCGAATCCAACTTTTTCCAGCTTCTTAATATGATTCACTAGCCGCTTTTCATTTTCCATTCCTAAAACACTTTGAGGACCCAGTGGAATATCCATTAATACTCCTGTTTTCATCCTTCGACGTAGTGTCCTTGATGGTATTTCGTAATTTCGAGCATCTACATTGACTCCTATTTCACCAGATTTTATCTTCGAAATTGCCTCATTTAACTGTTCGTTTGTCCATTGTCGTCTTGCAACACCTCCAGGATTTCGGTGATATTTCGTAGGCATATTTCTGAAATAATATTTACTATAGAATCCTGTCATTGCCATTACTTTCGTCCGATATAGACGCCCCGGGGCATCTCTCCTAATGGAAATGCTTCAACGATTTATTCACTAATCGCATCGCACTAGCAAAATATATAAATCTTGCATTATTTTTCCATTGTAGGGACACCGTTACACTCGTAAGTCTTGCTTACCTTTCAGTTAACTAGTCACTTATACCACGACCGCATAATACAATACTGGTTTCACCATATTAAGGTTTTTTTCAGGGAATTGAAGTTAACTAGCGAATAATTTCGGCGGAAACAATGAAAGAACTGAACTCATGGGCTTCAAGCGAAAGACTGATTGTAATGCAACGACTGGCATGTTTTTGCTACATTCGGGTGCGAACATTTCGAGTTATGATAAGTGGGGCATCTCTCCCTATGGCAACTCTCCCGGAATTACCCTATAGGTAGAGGATGATGGTAGTATTATGGGAATTTTGGGGGAAATGGCGATGGACATTATTTTTGAAGCGCTGAAGGTTATACTTGCTTGGAAATATGCTAGAAGGCAATGCGTTCCAAAGTCTAAACATTCGGGAGATGAATGACTGTCTATATTTCACTGTACGAGTAGGAATAGAGTTGACGGTAAACTCGTGTGCGCGTTTAGCTTGACAAGTATTTCGGGGAAAAATTAAAAGTGAAGGAAGGAGTGATTTAAGTTCCGCACTACATTTACCATGAAAGTAGCGATAGTAGATGCTGAGTGCTCCAACGTTCCTACGATGTTCGAGGGAGTCAATAGAAACCATAATGGTGTGTCGTCTCCAATTAGTCGGAACGCATGTATTTGGATTCGATCGAGCAGCGCAAGGTGGGTTTTGGGTGCCCCAGACCCAGACCTAAACGAGGTCGAATGTAGATGGTAGCTAAGTCGTGAGGCGTAAAATATTTTTTACATTTGCGAAGAATACCTATTTGCTTATTAGTTACTTTTTTTTGTTTCATTATTGTCGGTTTCAACACACTTTTCAAAATAAAGTTTTCTTTTTCTTTATCAAATATTTTCTTGCCTTGTGCACTTATTTTTCTTTATTTATAAAAAATAATTCCAATTATTTTGTTTCTTTTTCTTCCACTTTTACCGGAACAACAAAAACTCTTATTTTATCTTGTTTCATTCAAAAAAAAAAATTTCCATTTACAAGAATATTTACAAATTGTTCACAACAAAAAAATTTGCTTTATTCTTTTTAAAAAAAAAAATTAATTTTTTAATCTTAATCTGTCTGTGTTCGCTGGCAGTCGTGACCAAAGTATACCCTATAGAATCGCTCAGCGAAATATGCGGCTTGGCTTCGAAAACACACGTGTGTTTCCTCTTCCTCAAGCTTACAGTGAACATTTAATCTGGTCATTCCATTTCATTTCCGCAAAATTTTTTTTATTGGACCAGAGGAAGCGAAATTCTAAGTCTGCGTCACAGTGCTGCAACATATCAATTACTTAGTTGCGAATCAATTTATTAGAAATGTCGGTATATAAGGTCACTTAATATTTTTTCAAATATGAAACGGTTACATGAATTTGTACACTACGGTTTCTCTAAAATATTCCATGCAAAGGTGCAAATGGCACAATGTACAAATACGCAGTTATTCGCTAATGATTTTCCCGTTATCTAAACGAACAAAATTTGCTCTTGTTTCATATTTATAAGGTCAGTTGTGATAAAACTGCAGAAGTACTAACACTATAATTAAGCTAGATTTTTATTTGTTTTTTCTAATTCAGTAAGTTGACTCATAATGCCACCTGGGAAAGTACTGGGTGAACAAGAAAAAGGGTTTATTAATGCCCTTCATGCGGAGAACTATGGTTTGAGAGAGATTTCACGTAGAATTAAGAGAAGTTTGTGTGTTGTGCAAAATTATTTCCGTTCTCCAGATTCCTACGGAACTCAAAAACGATCTGGAAGAAAAAGCAAGCTGGACCAAACTACACAAAGGAGAATTGTACACGCATCTTCGAATGCGTTTACCTCTCTTAATCAGCTCAGAGCCATGGTAGGCAATAAATATCGCGCTCTACCGTTTGGAGAACTTTGAAATGTACGGATTTCATTCGATACGAAAAGAAGAAGGTAATGCCAAAATTGACAGCCAAGCACAAAGACGCCAGGCTACAATTCGCAAGAAATAACGTCGACAGAAATTGGAATCGGGTAAGTAAAAAAAATCGATGCAAAAAACTACAATTCATTGAAGACGCCTATCATTTTAAGATTGTATTCTCAAACGAGAAGAAGTGGAATCTCGATGGTCCTGACGACTCTCGGGGATAATGTCGT